>CAWUFW010000587.1:0-1243750 GCA_963921515.1 Calotriton arnoldi | reverse complement strand
TTGGAATGTTATAAACTTGGGTTTTTTTCTTGTAAAGGTCCCGTTGGGCCCTTCCTTATTAGCCATGTTATTAATGTTTTCATGTCGCTGAAAATTGTTTCATGGAATGTCAGAGGTCTCAACTCACCCATCAAAAGACAGCGAGTATTAACACATTTATCTAAATTAGGGGCGCATATTGTTTGCTTGCAGGAGACTCATTTAACTGACAGTGAATCCTTGAAGCTGAAAAAAGGTTGGGTTGGGAATTTTTTTTTTTCACCTGGCGATGGAAAACGCAATGGAGTGATTACTCTTTGTCATAAGTCATTAAAAGTCTCTCTACTTTCCCAACATTCTGATGAGGATGGTAGGTGGCTATTTATTAAATTGTTAGTAGGTAATGTTCCATTATCTGTATTTAATGTTTATGCACCCACCAATGGTGATCCTCAGTTTTGGTCTCTCCTGTCTCAGCAAATTTCTTCTTTTATCGATGATAATTTTATCCTCGCAGGGGACTGCAACCAAGTGATGGATCCTTTCATTGACCGCAATTCACAGGTCTCTTTTAAACCTCATACAGCTCACAGGCTATTTACTCAAATAATTCAGCAATACAAGCTTATTGACTCCTGGAGAATCTGTAACCCTACCACTAAAGAATTTACATTTTTCTCACCGGCTCACCAAACACAATCCAGATTGGACTATCTTTTTGTTTCACATAACATCTCCCAAGCTCTAAGAAGCGCTGACATTGGCTCTATTTTGATTTCAGATCATGCCCCCATCTCTATTCAATTAGATTTAGTCTCACATCCTAATACACCTAGAAGATGGAGATTTAATAACTCACTTCTCCTTGATCCCAATTTCCATTCCTCTTTTATCTCATTTTTTAATGAATATTTTTTATTAAATCAAACTGACGATCTACATTTTTCTATCATCTGGGATGCATTTAAGGCAGCTGCAAGGGACTTTATAATTAGCTATGTATCCAATAAGCGAAAAAAGGCTCGTATAGCCTCCAATGCTCTTTTAGCTGAGATAAAAAACCTAGAACTTTCCTATTACTCCTCAAAATCCAGTGATTGCCTTTCTAAACTTCTTAAGGCCAAATTCCAATTTAACAAAGAATCAACTGATAACGCCTCATTATATCTGTTAAAATCCAGTGCCAAATTCTATGGAGGTCAGAATAAAGCTGGAAAATTTTTAGCAAATTACTTAAAAGTCAAACATAACAAGTTTGACATTGATGCAATCTTCGATGAAAATAATATATTACATACCAAGGATCCCGAGATCTTAAATGAATTTCTTCTCTTCTATAAGAATTTATATTCTCCGGAGACTTCACCTTCGGACTCAGATATTACGCAGTTCCTCTCTAGCATACATAAATCTTTTCCTACTCATATAGATTTTTCTCCCTAGAGGACAATCTATCACAGCAAGAACTTCTTCATGCTCTGCAATCCCTCAAAAAAGACAAAGCCCCGGGTCCTGATGGATTTACAGTAGAATTCTTTACTCATTTTGCTCCGATCCTTCTCCCCAAGCTGCTTCATCTTCTAAACTTCTTTACAAATTCAGGGAAATCCTCAGGTTCCTTTCTAGATGCGCTTATCTGTTTAATTCCCAAAGACGGGAAAGACCCAAAATATTGTAAGAATTTCAGACCCATCTCTCTTGTAAATATTGATTACAAATTTTTTTCCAAGGCTCTTGCTATTCGTCTAGACTCATTCCTTCCCCAGTTATTAGGACCTGAGCAATCAGGTTTTGTTAAAGGTCGTCTCCTTTCTGACAATACCCGTTTGTTCTTTGATATTTTATCAAAATCTCCGCATCTCCCATACTCATTAGCCGCAATAGCTTTAGATGCAGAGAAAGCATTCGACCGGGTCAATTGGTCATACCTATTTCATACATTGGAATGGTTTGGTTTTGGACCCAAAATTATTTCTTTAATTTCAATCTTATATTCTAATCCACGAGCTGCTGTTTCTGTGAATGGTTCTTCCTCCTCCTTCTTTGAGTTAAAAAGAGGTGTACGTCAGGGTTGCCCATTATCTCCGTTCCTTTTTAATTTAGCCTTGGAGCCATTTCTGTCCAGAATTCGGCAAAACAGTGATATAAAAGGATTCACATCCAAGGACATCCAGATTAAATTAGCTGCTTACGCTGATGATGTTTTATTATTTCTTTCAGATCCTCAATCCTCTGTGCCAGCTTTCATACATGAAGTAGACCTTTTTGCATCTGTTTCCGGTTATAAGCTCAATCGGGATAAATGCGAGATACTACCCCTGACAAAATATACGTTTAAAGACGATTTCCGCTCTTCTCATTTTACCTGGAACTCACACCACATAAAATATTTGGGTCTTCATTTCACTCCTTCTTTATCATCTACACTATCTCTTTGTATGGAGAATTGTTTACAAAAAATCTCTTCCTTGACGACTAGATGGCACCCATTATATCTTTCCTGGTGGGGTCGTTTAGATACCATCAAAATGATGCTCTCTCCACTGGTATTGTTTACTACTTCTAATATTCCTTTTCCCATTCCTTTAAAACTGTTTTCAAAAATTAACTCTTTGCTAATTTCATTTTTATGGAATAAGAAATCACCCCGTATGTCCCTTTTACGTTTAACGAAAAATAAAGCAGAAGGTGGGGTTAATTTTCCGGACTTTCTTTCTTACCATAAATCCTTCTTACTTCGTCAGGCCTCCAGATGGCTTTCTGAGACCTCAACGGAGTGTCCTGTATGGGTTTCACTCGAACGGTCGTTTATCTCTCCTTTCTCTTTTAAGGAATTTATTTCTTTTTCTCGCAGACCTCCTTCTATGTCTACTCCTATTCTCAAACATACATGTAAGCTTTTGGGCTTTCTCCCATCTCCATCCCCTACTGATCAAGATTCCTTTCTCAATTCTCCTCTATGGCATAATGCTCTCATTTTAATTCATGGGAAACCTTTTTATTGGAAGTCCTGGAGAAATAAAGGTTTAGTGTGGACGCATCAGTTGTTTTCTCATAATAAACTGCTATCCTTCGCAGAGGCCAGTCACCTTTTCTATTTACCCCCCTCCTTTCTTCCCAGGTATAATTTACTTATACAGGCTCTTTCTAGTGCACTTTCCCACTTTCAATTACATTCCGTATCGCCTGAAGTTAACAATTTATTACCCTTTCTCCTTACGTCTCCTAGAGCTTCTAACATATATACCTTTCTGCGATCTCCACATCTTGATAGATTTAAATCCAAGGTTGAGCTGTCTTGGGAGGAAGATTTTGGAGTTGAGTGGTCCCTTTCTCTCTGGAGCAAAATATGGATCAAAACCAGGAAAACTTCTAGGGCAGCTAACGTCACACAGACATTATTTTTTATTTACAATAGGCTTCTCCTTCATCCAGTCACATTACATAAAAGACATTTCATTTCATGACACCGGACACTTGCTGGTCTTGCTCATCTCCACTAGCTGATTTAAAGCACATGCTTTTCACTTGCCCTCACGTACATAAGTTCTGGACATCTGTTTGGGACCAAATCAATTTCATATTTAATTCCAGTTTTCCCTTTTCTTACACACACTTATTCCTAGGTAGTGTATCCTCTAAATGGGAAAACAATGTTTCTGATATCAAAATTGTTGATGTACTACTAGCAGTGGCCTTCCAACAAATAACGAAAAACTGGAAAGACTTTAAGTCTTTATCATTTCAGGCTTGGTGGTATGCGGTGTGTTACCATCACAGGTTGGATACAGTGTCTGTTCACCCCATTCAATTATCCATGAAGCGTTCAATCACATGGTCACCTGTTACGTCCTTCATTGACTGCAGTGCTAAACGTTCTTTCTCCTTGTCTCCTGCTCAACAAGAGGTTGCCCGACCTCCGTGATATTCCATAATTTTTGTTTTCTACATATTATATTAAGATTTCAGTTTCTTGAATATGCTACGTTAGTGATTAATTGTTAGCTATAATGTACGGTTGGCTAGATGTACTAATCTACATATTTGTTATTTCTCTCTATTAAGACCACCATGGAGCTTTATATCTCCCCCTTTATTTTCTCTATCTTTCTATCCCCCTCTCTTTCTCACTTGTCTCTCCTTCCCCTCACATGATTTAATATCATCATTTACTGTTTATGTATTATTTTTCCGATAATTGTAACATGTTTTATATATTACCAACAAATAAAATTTCTTTTAAACTGAAAAGTAGCTGGGCGCTCATATTCTTCACTGCTGCATTTCGTAACTGCACTCTTGGCTTCGTGTGGAACACAAACATAGAGAGTTGGGGCATATTAGCAAGACCGGCGATAAAATTATCGCCGGGCATATTAGCAAGACCGGCGATAATGGGCTTGCTAATATGCGTTATAGAATTCCAATAGAAGCCCAGGTTAGATGTCCTGCACATCTAACCTGGGCTTCTATTGGAATTCTATAACGCATATTAGCAAGCCCATTATCGCCGTTTTAGCGGCAGTTTTTTGCCGCTAAAACGGCGATAATTTTATCGCCGGTCTTGCTAATATGCCCCTCAGTTATTAATCTGAAGTATAAAGATTTTTTCAAGTGTTGCTTAAAGGACTAAAGGATTCTGTTTGCATTGTGGGAACATTGAATAATATTTTGCTGAAAATTAGCATGATTGGAACTGCACTTATATTATTAAGATAGTCTTGTGAGCAATTGGACACACTGGTGAATAGTGAACTTTCAAAGGGTTTGTTACAGAGAATGTACAAAAGGGTGAAGGCCTACCCATGCTAATGCAAGCAACAGCAGAACGAAGTGTAGAAATGTATGTGGTAAAGGAAAAGCACAGGTCCAAGCTGTTTGCAATGTCAGAATAGAGAGCCAGAATAGAGTGGGGGCCTGAGGGGAAGTAGACACAAGGTGAGAGAGAAATATAACTAGTAAACACAGCACAAATGGAAAGTTACAGTATGCACCACAGGCACGCAGTGCAAGGACACGTCTCAGAAAATATGTAGATAAAAGTAGACACACAGGAACAAGATAAGCAGGTGGTTAGGCATTGCAGACTAGTAGACGCGTAGGAAGGAAAGCATTGCTAGGCTTCAAAACACCAGACAGTCAAGGACACCAGCAGTGCTGGGTGCGTCAAAATTGTTTCAATAATATATGCACTTGAGTCGCATTCTGTGACGTGTGGTTAGATGTTTTCGCAGAAACTATTGCTTCTTGCTGAAATTATAAGAGATAACCATGTGCTTGAGCAAGCGCTCGATTTAATATGCTAATGAAATGTATGACATATTGAAACTATTTAAGACACTGCTTGTTATGTTGTAGTTTATTTCAGTTTTCAGTTCCACGGAGCTGGCTGACCTCCCGGGCGTGTTTTGATAAACTCTATACTATATTGCCAGTCGGAGTCGTGTTGTCTCTCTCTTTCTCCGACAACATTTGGTGAGCCAGCCAGCAGTCTACCTCCCCTTCCAGGACAGCGCCTGAGGGAGATACCGCCTGCCCTGATTGAATAGATTACACTGCGCAGATACATCAGATAAGCAGACACCGAGTGTTAATACTAAAGTCTGTCTATTCACAATGGGCGGGTAAGGTTTCCAGGCCGCCGTCAAAAGGGGGGAGGTGAGGTCAGACTTCGTACCTTAAAATTCTAATTGCATGATTCTTTGACAATCATAGTATTGAGGGATGAGGAAATGCATACATGATTAATGTTTTTTTTTCTTTTTTCCCAGGATGCAATGATATGTTTAGAGAAATGAAATGTGGTGATTCCCTAGAAAGACCAGAAGACTAGATAGTGTGAATTTCCCTTTGAAATGAAAGGAGGAATAACAGGCAATAGTGTATTACCCAGGGGAAAGCTCCTGGAAGAGACATTCCTACAGGGAGTGGTCTAACAAGCAGTAGTGTATTACCCAGGGAAAGCTCCTTGAAGGGACATTCTTTTGGGGAGTGGCCACAGATATCCTGGTTAAATCCAGAGAGCAAGTGTAGAAGTTATGAGACTGGACTGGGTAACAAGTGTGTGTAGTCTGACGTGATAAAGAGACGGTCATTTTGGTCGGCGCCAGCAGGCACTACTCTGAATTAGTCAGACGCCCGGCTCCCAAATTCCCAGATTTAAAATATCTGGAAGGCATCTTTAAGGAAGAGCAAACAAGGCTGAGGCATCAGTTGAAGAGTCTGATGGTTAGGTAAAGTGACAGCCCGATGGTTGTTGTCAATTGGCTTTGCCCAGAGCACGGTCAAACCCTTGGTTGCGAACCCAAAAAGCGTATTTGTTGCAAGTAGATATCCCTCCATGAATAAGGAGGATGACATAAAGAGTACAGTATTTCATAATCATAAGGGGCAAAAAATAGAGAAGTGGCAGAGTTCCCCGACGGTTGTCAGTTTGATATAAGCGAGGAAGAAAGGCAGCAAGATCTTTTTAATATTTTTAATATTCGAATACAAACTCCTAAAGTGTCCTGGAAGTGGGGAAACATCATCTCAGATAAAAACACAGGGAACCAAAATAAAACATCCCAAGACAAGTCTAAAGATTAATAATAATTCTCTATGAGCGAGACTGATGATTCACTGTGGCAGGTAACAGATGTATTGAATTACAATTAATATTTCAATGGGCTCATGGAGAACCCCTGTGTCCATGTAACACATTGAAATAATAAAAGAGTCACCCATTATATTAGAGGCTCTCCTTGATCCATTCCTCACAGATATTCACAATTCAGGAGTTTAGAGCATGAGTGGAAGACCACATCCTCGAGCACCGCAAATAGTCATTAATATTCAAGATAATGTTGCAACATGTATTGCGTCAGGCACAGATTCCCTTAAAACCCCCATGAATGTACCCACCCCAGATATAACCATAGAAGAAGTGTTACACAGACTAGCGATAAGTATGGCTGATGTTCACTTATTTGGTCTCACACCAATATATGTGAAGTCTGGTAGCAACGCATGAGATCATCACGTGTTCACCACTGCCATAGAATAGTGATATCCATAAAAGACAAATATATTAGTAAAGGAGACAGGTCCAAAGGGGCATAAGACAGTGGGCAAACGAATAAGGGATTAAAAGTGACACTTGCATTATACAAAGGAAATATACACACATCCTCAGGGGACTATGGAGGCCCCTCTGGAACACGATAAAAACTTTCCCTTCAGACACAAAGAGGATATAAAAGTACTTTAAATAAGTTACAAAGATACCAAGGGCCACGCTCAGCCATGGCCAAAGGAAGGGACGTTCGACGAAGACATAACTAAACATACTTTGACTTACATTCGCTCTAAGTATGAAAGAAAGAAAAGACAGAAAAGGGAAGTCACCCTGTCATTATGGCGGGTATTCTGTGATACAAAAATAAATGTGAAACCAACAGCACCCGAAGAGGCAACACAGTCCCCAGAGAAGCCCCTGCCTTGTGGTCTTTACCCCATTTTGCCAGCTGTAGGGCAACAGGATCCAGTTAGAGTTGCGTCTAAAGAGGCAAAAATCATGGGAAAATTGGATAACTTTGGACCCTACCCCTAAAACTCCTCGGACCGGTCCAGAACCGGACCGAAAAGACAGACCTGTAAATGAATTGCAGCACACCGTGAGACAAGCAGAATGCTCTAGAAGCCCTGCCCCCTTTGAGGACAATGGACTATGGGACATGTTCTTAGGCTGGTAGATACTTCTGCAGAGACTCTGAGAAAGGCAGCTGTGGAATGGATAGGAGAAGAAGAAGGATTGGAAAGGAACATAGAGACGCCACAATATAATGAACCCCCAAATGAGTTACAAGATGTAGCGGGGCAGAGGAAGAAGGGGAGTGAGAAGAAAGGCCTAACAAGGGTTCAGGTGAACAGGACACTAACCGGAGACCATATAATTTCCGCCTGCTTCCTATGCTGGGTTTACTAATGGCAGTGAGGGACACCTCAGCTATGAGGAAGAAGTCAATCCTAAAAACGAGTAAATCAGATTTAACACCCATAGAGATAATAGAACAAAAGGAGGGTGGTTACTATTGCCAACCCTTCTCGAATTAATTGGCAAGTTGGACTAAAAAGGAGAGGAGAATGCTATGGCCTCGAGCAGGGTCTTTTCAACCCAGTGAATTAGCAACTGCCCAAGATTGTACACGGCAGGGACAGGGCAACCAAGACTGGGACTACCCCTATATGCAAGAGGTCCTCGCGGTGTGGGAGGAGTATTCTATAGACAAACCAACTGAAGTGATTCAAAGTAATAGACCAGCTCTGAGGTTAGGCCAGAGACCAGTAAATCCTCAACCACTAACTAAGTTACGCCTCATTTTCAAGGGTGGGCAAGTGCCCATATACGTACCATGGCCACAAATAGATAAAAAATAATTTAAAGAGGGCACTACCCCCGCTGCCTGAGGGAGTGGGAAAATGGATAGGATGCTTTGAAAAACACACTGCTGGCATGAACCTTGCTTTGGGCAATGTTAAAAGATTGCTAAGTTCTCTGGTGGGAGACGAAGTAAATACCATTTTTACCAGAGCAGAGTTCCCACAAATAACATTGATAAATACACAGTTTGATGGGTCATCCTTCAATAATATCCATCAATATGTCTGGGATGCACTCCGACCGACATACCCAGACAGACCAGACATTGGAGCCCTTATGGCAGTGAGCATAAAACCGACTGAAGACATTGCAGAATTCATTACCAGAATGAAAGAATGATGGGTACAGGAAGTAGGATGTAACTGGGAGAACACGGGAGGGAATGTAATATTATTTTATAATGTTTTGAAGCAGGGCCTCCCAACAAATATACAAGCAAGCCTAGACTGAGTAGTGGTAATAGATGCTAAACTGTAGCCAGAAATACAAGCCCATATAATATATTATTTCAAGTGGAAGCAAGAGAAGGATAAGGAGAGGACAGAACAAGCAGAGAGGGCCACAGCTATGTTAGTGCAACAGAAACTTTAAAAAAAAGTACCGAAGGGACACTTGTGGCAGTACCAAAAATGGCTGTTGCAGCACCACTGCAGCTGCAAGCACCAGGAGGGCAGCCAGTAACATGGTGAAAGGGACGCAGAGGTTTTTCAGGGGGCCAATGGCCAGTGCAGGGAAGAAAACAAGGAGAATATAGGGTAGGACAACAGTGTTATTATTGTGGCAATATGGGTCATTTTGCAAAGGAATGTAGAACAAAAAAAACAATGAGCAAGCACAGGCTTGGACCACCCCTCAGAGGCAGATGAGGCCACAATAGATGCAATGGGCTCTACAACAACAAGTAACACAGGGACCCCCGCAGGTCGCTCAGGTTCAGTGGACCGCACAACAGGGACAAATACCACAGAATATACCCCAGGTTGTCAGAAATACCATAGGAAGACCAACACAGGTCCAGTTGGGTGGAGTAATGGTACAAGGAGGCAATCCCTTTTATGCACAACCACAAATGTCCGGAGGGACACCGACCAACAGTTAGACTCAATGAAAGAGCCCACAGACAACCATTATGTGTCCAATACTATCGGTAACCCACAAGTCAGAATGGAACCCATTGTGACGGTAGCTATAGAAGGTCACCTCTATAGTTTTCTAATTGGCACTGGGGCTATGAAATTGCGTTTAAGAGAAGGAACCCTACCACTTTCTCACAAGTCACTGGACACACAAGGGTTTGCTTTTACTGAATCAGTGAGCATGACTGTAGGAGACACACAAATTGAAAGTCCACTGTTATACTCTACAGAGGCACTAGTCAACCTTCTCGGAAGAGACCTAGGGGCATATTTACAAGGGCATAGAGCCACCGGACCATCACTTTTTCCCACGTTTCAGTGGCGCAATACCCTGATCCATATTTACAAAGCGGCTTTAAGCCACTATGCGTGGCTAAAGGCCACTTTGTAAATCATCCCCTTTCACTGAGGTATCTGCGTGAAAGGGGCATGCAATGGGTGTTGCTGTGGGTGTTCCACCGCAACACCCATTGCTTTTTAATGCTGCCCCAGATTTTCAAGGATCTGTAAATCTGAGGCAGTGCCAAAAACCAATGCCACTGAATAGCAGGCGTTAGATTGGCACAACAAGGAGAAATACTTTTCTTGCCGCTCTTTTTTGCTCATTCTGCAGCACACATACAAATAGCAAATCACCTTTAAAGATTGTTTATGTGCAGGAAGGTGTCCCTTCCTACATATAAACAATCATCCATGCAACACAGACACCCTTAGTGCAAGGGTGCCTGCATTACAGGGAATCCTCCCTGCAATGTAGACACCGTTGCACCGTGGTGCCAGTGTGTCTGTGTTGGTGCTAGGCAGCATTTTTTAGCCAAAGGAAAACACAGGGGTGCATCATATTTTTTTTAATATGACGCATCCCTGCGTTTCTGAAATGACGCAGTGTGGTGCTGCTAAATTGAGTGCAGCGCTGCGCCATTTCCTTGTAATTTTCTCCCCTAATGCGTAAGCTGAATATGACTATCTCTTTTTTGAAAGATGGGTCAATAGTATGTCACACACCTGGTATCAGACTAGGTAGGATGTTGTCACTCATAGCTCATAAGGACTTGGGACAACAGGTCAGAGCAATTCCTGTGGATACAGAGGCCTTTTTGCCTGGCAAATATATTTTGATAGTGCATACACCAGTGCTTCTGGGGAAGACAGTGCAGATACCAAAAGAACTATTGTTCAGACCTGACAGGCATATGGATCCCATAGAAGAACCTGACATGATGTTCAAAATAGTAGCCCTTGAAATAAGGCCAAGTTATGCATTGTTGATAGCATTTGACAAGAGACAGAAAACGTGGGTGTCAATAGTATTTACGGATCCAGGGGTCAAATTGAGAGACATATCAAATGAAGAAATGTTTGCTGACCGCCGATCAATTGAGACAGTGCTATTTCAAATAGATATTCCCATTAGAGTACAGTTCCAATACAGGATGGTACCAGAACACGCAGAAGATAGTACAATGAGGGAAAAGAATTTGGTAATGGTACCAGAGGGCCTGTGGACACAGGAGCCACAAAAAATGGGACTGATTAAAGGAGCTGAGCCTGTGAAAATAACCCTGAAACCCGGGGTAATACTGCCCGGTGTACGTCAGTATCCCTTGTCCAAAGAAGCAGAAGAAGGCATCTTTCCCATAATACATGTGTTACTTGAGCAGGGAGTAAAATATGAGAGGACATCCCCCAGTAACATCCTGATTTTTCCGATAAAGAAAGCAAAGGGGGGAACTTGGAGGATGATTCAAGATTTCCGCCCCCGGAACGATATAGTAATACCAGAATATACCGTAGTACCAGACCTGTTAGTCATACTGACAAACATTCCTACTGATGCCACCCACATTTCTATGATTGGCTTGAAAAATGCATTTTAAAGTATTCCATTGCACCCAGATAGTCAGTATTTAACAGGGTTTATGTACAGACAAACTCAGTAGTGCTATAGAAGGCCCCCTTAAGGCTATTGTGAGTCCCCGAGTATCTTCAACAGGACAGGGAAAAAGGATTAAGCAAATGAAAAATGCAAAAGCACCCTTTTATACTATGTGGAAGACATTCTGGTATGTAGCCCCACTGAAAACGTATGCAGAGATGTTACTATTGGTCTCCTTCGCATGCTTGCAGAAAAAAGATACAAAGTGGACAAAGAAAAATTATAATATGTGCAGACACAAGTTCTCTATTTGGGGCAGATACTTTCCAAAGACGGGAGGAGGGTGACACCTGACAGAGCAGAGAGCATTAGAAACATGCCCAAGCCCACCACCACAAAACAAATCCAGCAGTTCCTATGACTCTGCAAGTATGTGAGACAGTGGGTATTTGATTATGCCACCCTGACTGCACCACTTCCGACCACTCCAAAGGAGTCCCATATCAATGGGAACAAAATAAACTGGACTGATAAAACAGAGACAGCATTTTGGGAGCTAAAGAAAGCAATCACAAATGTTCCAGTGTGAGGTACACCTGACTACAGCAAAAGATTCTACCTCTTCTGTCATTGTCATGGAAAAACAATGACAGGAGAACTAACTCAAAAGACATCCATGGGACACAAACGAATTGCCTATTACAGTGGGCTGCTAGATCCCATTATGAAAGGTCACTACCCATGTGTGCAAGGGATGGTTACAGCAGCGTTTGTAGTCCAGAAATGCACCACCATAGTGATGGGATCACCTTTAACACTGTATGTAGAGCATACGGTATTTGCTATCTTACAAAGAGCACCCTCACAACTCAGAGGGCATCTGGGTATGAAGTAATGCTCTCAGTACCATCATTGCAAGTGGCTCGCTGTCACACAGATAATCCAGTAACATTCATTTCACACCCAGTTACTGACAATGAACAAGTACACGACTGTGCTAATTACGTTCCAGATGAAAGAAGTAAGGTGGGAGAAGACCCCATCCCAGGGAGCATGTTGCTCTTTGTTGATGGGTCCTCTTTCATAGATCAGGAAACTGGGATTAGACATTCTAGAATAGCAGTTGTAAGAGATGAAAAGCAGGGCTCATCTGATACATTACAAATAATCAGCCAGATGCCACTACCTTATCATTTTTTAGCACAGGCTGCCGAATTAGCGGCCATATTGAAGCATTGCAGTGAGCTGAGGGACTAGAGGTCACCATTTACTTAGATTCAGCATACATCACCACCACTGTCCATTCTAGCATTCACAGTTGGGAAAGGAGAGATTTATTAAATTTGATGGGTCCCCCGTGATGCACAAAGACTATTTGACACAATTAATAAAAGCTATAACTCTTCCATCTAAAGTAGCAGCACACTAATCAGGGAGGATCTGGCTTGGCAGTTTGGGCTGGACTGTTCCCATGAGGAACAGGGTCAAGACTGATTTGTATATGGCTGGGTCTAAACTGGGGTGGGGGGGCATGGTGAGCAAAAAAACGATGGATTAAACCCAGATCTTTGTGACTGGGGGTGAATGTTTGCATTGTGAAACATTCCGTCCGTCATTTGTTCCTTTTGTTTTTGTCACCCTAAGTGGGAAGGGTATGCCCAGACGTGGTGTTATATGGTTCTTAGGCACATAATCGATATTGCTAAGTTAGCATGAGCTTCGCTGCCATGATGCTGCTTTTGCGCACGCTACTACATGACTTTGTTTTTGCAAGACTTTGTTTGTGCCCTTCACATGAGAACGGGTTGCCTTTCGCGTTCTCTGCCTTTCCTGGAGTTTAGTCTGAACACGATATGCAAGGTCGATAAACAATGCCCCTTGTTATTCTGTTCTGTTCAGTCGCTAGCACCTAGACATAACATGCTACACAGCTGCAGTACTGAAGACTCGTGCTTTGATATTACGTTGTTGCATGTTGTTTTAACACACTTGGAGAAAGCCGTTCCATGGAGAAGAGCTCTGCTGTTCCTATGATGTAAACCTTACATTCAGGCTTTAAGGTATGGGGTCTGCTGTCAAAGCCCAGAGATCGTTCTTTTTATAAAATAAACTTCTTCTAGTCAAGGGGAGGGTGGTTAGGACTATAGGCCCTTATTTCCACAGTCTTTATAACATTACTTCTCCCTTTGTATTCTATGGAATTGTAACAATGCTAACTGTGCTGAGTTTATGCATTTTGCTGCTAGTAGTGGCACGTTTACTGTATTGTAGAGCACGATAGTTAAAATAAACATTTTGAACTATTTCAGTGACTCTGCTTATTCTCATTGTGGACAGGTATGAGTGAGTGAGCGAAAGAGTACGTATTGCTCCTCCGATTCCTGAGAGAGTCGGGAGTGTTGTGTGCTGGGTTGTCTAATCATTTGTAGCTCTGTGATATTTGGAGGAGAACGAATGAGACACTATAGCTAGTCGGTTTGGGATTTTGGGTACTGATGTGGTAGGTTGGTACACCCCTATTGACTGAGGTCCTGTTTTCCTGCGCATAGTTCTCTGTATGTGCAGAACCCCTGCAACATGGCGCTGCCAACGTTTGGTCTGGTTCTTATCTGCAAGACGCTTGAGTAGTGCTTGTGCTTGTCCACAATCCCCTCACTTCTGTTTCCGGAGACAGCTGTGACGGTTTAACCTCCTATATTGATGTTTTTATAGGTTCTTTCAAGCTTGAAGTTTTAAAAGGTTTCTCTTTATTCCTAACCCATTGTTGCGCGGCCGCGCTCTAGGTTGTTGTTTTTTATTATCAGTTATGGCGGTCGCGATTCCGGCCGCTAATAGGGCAGCACTCACGGCTTATTTGACTCAGAATGGGGTCCCTAATGCTGGTGTTGCGCTGATTTTTGTAGTAGAGGCAGATGCGGCTGACCGCTTCGAAGTGTTTTATTCTTGGGTCACCTTTCTGGCGGTGGATGGAACAGATAACTTGTTTCACGAATACACGCCTACGGCCCTTCCTAATGCTTATCAGCCCTATCGGGCTCTTGAGATTCCGCTTACAGCTTGGCAACACCAAATTTGGTTTAATGGCGCCCTTCCTCACCCAATAACGCCGGTCTGTTTAGGTCCTTTATCGATAGATGGGGCCACGTGGCCCGTTTTGGCTGGGTATACCCCTCACCCGTGTCATTTGACGACAGCGACGCTTGCAGAACTGCGCGTGTTACATACGTCGTTGATACACGTGCATAGAGCTGTTATACAGTTCATGTCACGCAACTTTCAGGTGGGACCACCTGGCATTGCGGCGCAACCTGCGGGACCTGGTGGTGTAACCATCAGTCCCCTTATGGTTAATTCAGTAATGGGCAAGGACCCACAGAATAAGGATGAATTACCTTATTGGCTTGCTGAAAAATTTGGACAACTAGAGGCTGTCTTTCCAAATACCTCTCCTGTGGAAAAACACAGGATATTGACTATTAGTTTGCCTAAAGACTTGCTTCCCGAGTTGGCTGATTGTAACACCTGGGGCAAGGTGTTTGCAGCGGTATATTCGAAGTGTTTCAGCACTCCCTCCATGACCGTGCTCCCCTCAGTGATCAAACGTGTTCAAGATGAACATGGAGCCAAAGCGGCTGTGGAGCTGGGGATGAGATTGGTGGGGGTGTTCGACGTGGTAGCTGATATGATCCTTGCCAATGTCAAGGGCGATGCAGTAAGCTTTCAAGTGGCAAACCGCTTGGAGGCTGTCCCTGATGTAGACAAACCACGCAAATTACCAAAAATTATTGCAAAGGCTTATAAGACCATAGGCCGCAATAGTTTGGGAGTTAAGCCTTTTACTCAAACGCAAACTCAATCTCAAACTCAACAAAAAGTCCAGACAGATAAGGATGGACGTCCGTTCTTTCCTAAAAAGAACTGGAAAAATAAAAAACAAGGGCAGCAACAACAGAAGCAAGGTTCGCATGCTGGTTCGCCGACACCTGAGTCTTCTGAGCATACTTATGACTTGCACGACCGCGCTAAAATAAAGTCTCCTGATAGATTTCAGGTCCCTGATCAACGTTCTCCTCGTTCTTCACAGGACACTTCTGGCTCTCAAGTCGGAGGAGGGAACGCCAAGATCGTGGCAAGAGTCAACCTGCGCCACAGGGACGTGATCAGCCTCGACAGTTTGAAGGCAAAGGAAAACAAGAGGTTCTACCTCGTTTTTGACCCCCGTTTCAGAAGAAAAAAGTTACCGCTCTAACAGCGAGGTATGCCTCAGACAGTGAGAACGCGACTCCTGGATTGGACATGGGCAGTGACTCTGCTCGACAGCGCAGCGGAGGTTACCATAGTGCGGGAGGCTCTGCGTCCCTGTCTGGAGGCGACAGCAACTGATTCCTTCGTTACAGTAGAGACTGCTGACACCCGGTTTGCCCCCCCGGATAGGCTCTATGAAATAATTTTCCAAATTGAAGGTGATATACCTCGTCCAATCAAAGCGGTGTTCTGGGAGAATTTGACGTCCTCATATGACATTCTGTTGGCGGAGGCAGATTGGCCTCCACCATTTGTGTTGGCAGCTCCCAGGGGAGAAGATGTGATACTTCCGAGTTTTTCGCGTTACGTCCCTGAAGAGCATACCCAGACTTTGGCTGCAGGGTGGGCTTGTGCCCTGGCCCCGGCAGTGTATCGTAATCAGGTGGGTTGGGATGTTGATTCACCGGCTCATGAAATACCTTTACGCTCTATGCCTCAGCCACAACCGCAATATCCAATCAGACGTGAAGCAAAAGTTTCCGTTTGTGATATTCTGACACAGTTGGAGTATCAAGGAGTGATTGAATCATGTACATCACCGATGAATAATCCTCTCTTTACCGTATCAAAACCTGATGGTTCTTATCGGATTGTATTGGATTACTGAGAGTTGAACAGTCATTGTTGCACTTTTGCGGTGCAGAACACTCACAGCTCTGCACTGGTAAACAATCTTGTTCGTAAGAAATACAAAACTACACTTGATATTTCTAATGGTTTCTACAGTCATAATCTCGCACCTGAGAGTCGTGACTTGACAGCATTCACCGCCGTCGGGAATCAGAAAAAATTTACACAATTGCCTATGGGGTATAAGAATAGCCCCGGGGCATTTGCAGCATGTGTCGTGTCACTATTGCACGACATAGATCCAGATGCGTTCGTACGTTGATGACATTTATCTGACGGACGATGACCTTATGCCGCATCTAGTCCGAGTCGACAATATTATTTTGTCCTTTGCTGACTATGGATACAAATTTAATTTTGCAAAGTCACATATCGCCCATTTGGCGGTGCTCTTTTTGGGCTATGAGCTCAATAATGAAGGAAAGGGCTTGGCCCCTCATTTCTTGGAGAAATGTGCACAATTGCAACCCCCTTCTACACTGAAGAAACTTCAGTCTTTGCTGGGATTTTTGAATTTTGGGAGGACATACATTCCCAATTATGCCCAGCGTATCAAACCGCTTTATGCGTTGATACAACCAACCTTTTCTTCTGCCAGCTGGCTTCCGGAACACACTTCTATTCTAAATTCTTTGCAAACAGATTTGCTTGCAACTAACTACTTGTTGACGCGTGATAACACCACAAACCTGGTAATACGTATAGTTTCTGGGACAGTGGGTTTCACTTACTTGACGTTCAATGAGGGAGACACAGTTCCGATTGCATACAAATCACATTTTTACACTGCTGCTGAAATGCGCTTTTCAACTGTTGAAAAAATCTTGATGGCAGTACAGATGGCGATTCTGAAGGAACGCTCACTGGCACAAGGCAAACGCATTCTTATGGTCACGCCCTTCCCTGCTTTGGAAGCCGTGACTAAGGCGAGTGTACCTAACTCGAAAGCATTACATCCCCGTTGGATACAATGGGCTACTTCTTTGACATCGGCTGATGTCATGTTTATCTTTGATCCTTCCTTACAGACACAGGAGTTTTTACAGTATGAACACGTTCATCCTCCACCCTTGTCTCTGCTTCCTTTACATGAGTACAAATGCATCATTTACACCGATGGCTCGGCTCAACCGGCCACGGGTTCCAAACATGCTTATTCAGCCACTTGCGCAATTGTTGCTGGCTCATTTGTTAATGGGGAGTTTAAGTCTTCCATTGTACACACTCAAGCACTTGGAGACTGTACGGCGCAATTGGCGGAGCTGCGTGCTCTTGTACTTGCTCTCGAGTTTGCTGATCCAAATGTGAATACTCTTATTGTGTGCGATTCTTATTACTGTGTCCAGTCTTTTAATGACAATTTGTTCTTTTGGTCTCGGAATGACTATCGCGATTCCAAAGGCAGTGCAATGAAGCATAAAACGCTTTGGGTTCGAGTGGCAGATCTTAAACAACGTCTGCCCCTCATTCATGTTATACATACTCTTGGCCATCAGCGTGTGGGAGCACATGCTCTTGGTAATTCTTTGGCTGATGAAGCAGCCAAGTCTGCAGTAGCCACGTGCTCCGTAGCAGCAGTTACAAGATCCAAGACTAAAATAGATGATGAGATTTTGGCAGCTATATCTGCAACTAGGGAGGGAACTGTTTATCCTCAGGGTTTCCCTTCGAAATACTCTTATCATACAACTCCCGAACAGGTTCCTTATGCCTTGATTCCTTCTGTTGGGGAGCGGATGATTCCCAACATGGACCGCAGACCTACATTGATCAAAGCCGCACACGAAGGCATAGCATCTGCGCATGCCGGTGTGTCGGCCACAGTCTCTATTTTACAGCAAAGTTACTGGTGGCGTGGTTTATATAAACAGACTCGTAACTATGTCCTTTCTTGTGACATTTGTCAGCAAATCAAGTCGTCTACGGTCACCCGCCCACCACAAACACAGCTGTGTATTTCTAATCAACCTTTTGGCTGTATCTATCTTGATCACTGCGGTCCTCTTTCTTCTGATACTGCGTATATATATATATTTGTTGCAGTTGATTCGTGCACTAGATTCCTTCGGGTTTGGCCACAATGCAGTGCTGACGCTCGAAATGTCATCAGGGATTTGCGTGTCTTTGTAGGGATGTTTGCCTGTGGCACCTTCCATTCTGACCAAGGTCCGGCGTTCGCCTCTAAGGCGTACAAGGAAGCGATGAAGTCAATGGGGGTGCTGGTGCAGTTTTCGTCTCCATACAGGCCAGAGGGCAATTCAATTGTGGAGCGAATGAACCATGACTTAAAGCAATCATTGACAGCTAGGGTCTTAGGTACTGGCAGGAACTGGCTGGCCCACTTGTATGGGGTACAACGTGCACTTAATAATCTCCCAAGAAGATCTCTGGGTGGGCGGACCCCATACGAAATGCTCTTTGGCATTAAAATGTTTGTGCCAGACCTTGATGGTCTAGACGTTGTGGCGGCTGCCGCAACCTTTGATGTAGATAATCATTCTACTGTGTTACAGGATCTACAAAAGACACGTGACAGCTATGCAACTGAACATTTACCCTCTTCCACTGATGCAGCACTGCTGATTCCAGTTGCCGGTTGGCTTCCAAAAATTGGAGATCTGGTACGAGAAAAGCTGGAGAACAAAAAAGAATTTGGTCCCTCTTATCGTGCACCGGTTCCAGTGCTTGGACTGAAGGGTACTCGTACAGTCATTTTACCTCCTTTACCTGGTCGCAAAGACAACAGATATATTTCAGTGGACAATGTCAAGCTACACCATGTGGCCGATTCTGAATAGTGTCACACCTGCAGTTTTGTGCAACGCAATTTCATTGGATCCACTGTCTTCATCATCTTCTACTGCTCCTCGTAGGGCTAAGGAAGTGATGGACACTATCATTGATCTTTCACCTGTCCGACCTCTATCTTCTACCATGGATGTCGAGTATATATATCATCCAGATGAGTCCGTCAGAGAAGTGCCGAACATGTCCTGGAGAACATCAAGCGGACCCGACACTTCCACCTCTGATAAATCAACCTACGAATGGCTGCTATAGAGATCATGCCAGCCTCGCTTCCGGCTCGTCGTCCTCGACATCCCATTTGGCTGACACACCGACTAAATTAAGTATTTTTTCCTCTTGGTTCAAAAAGACTTACCTGGTCCCTCCTTGGACCTACATTTGGTTCCTGCTTATCCTGATTTTCCTTTTCATGTCAATTGGTTTTGTGACAGTGTTCTTTTTGCTCATCAATGGTCATTATTTGCCAGAACGCTCTGCAGTGAACTTGGTCGATGGAGTTCTGGCCCCTCACACATCGTCCCAGATCATGAAACGTGATCAGTCTCATGTTAATATTTCAGCATTCCCGATTCCAGATGGCATCGTTTGGGACAAAGTTGCCTACGAAGTCCACGGTCCGACCGAAGTGCTTCGCGTACCATACGTGTTTCGCGTCTCTCTAGGAGATGTGGTACCACGGGACATACATTCGGATGATTGGGATGTGCAAGCAGTACATGCACTGTTTTCTGATTTAAAGTATTATGCTGCTTTTGATGTAATGTAATGTAATGTAATGTAAAATAGATTTCTATAGCGCACTACCACCCTACAGGTATCTTGGCGCTGAGAGAATACCTTGTTGTTATAAGCATGCTTGATCAGTCACCCTAAAAAGAAATACAGGAACTTGGTTAGAGAGAGAGGGGAGAACCAGACGAGATCAGAAGATGGATCAGTGACATTACATCTGTGTATTATTTCTCCCTTTGGAATAACCATGTCTTCAGTTTCTTCCTAAATTGCATTACATTCTTACTCTGCCTGATGTTGGATGGAAGCTCATTCCACAGTCGTGAGGCCACTGAGCTAAAAGCTCTTCCTCCTGTCCTAGCTCTTTTAAATCTTGAGATGTTGACCAGATTTGCTGTTGACGAGCGGAGGTTTCTTATAGGAGTATACCATGTAAATTTTCTCCACAGTGGGCTAGGGCCCAGGCCGTGTGCTGCCTTAAAAACAATGCAGAGAGATTTAAAATAAATCCTCTGCTGTATCGGTAGCCAATGAAGGTCTCTTAGTGCTAGGGATGCAGAAGATCTGCGTTGCCGATTTAAGGCCAGCTTTGCTGCTATTATTTGAATTCTTTGCAACTTCAGTATCATGGAGTTAGGGGCTCCAAGACACAGCGAGTTGCAGTAGTCCAGTCTGCTCAAGATAACACTCCTCACCACTTGTATTCTGGCAGAGACTGGTAATAGCGGGAGAATCTTACGTAGAACTCTAATCAAGGAGAAACAAGTGCCGACTGTTTTGTTAACTTGTGAATCCAAGATGCTGAAGATTTGTATTTAAATTCTGCCAATTATGGTGATTTATTTTGTTATCAGCATTATGGACATCATTTTTTACACAGAACAAATACGTTAAGACCTATTTTTAATTATACACAATGGGAACATTGTCCTACTCCCGTGGAGGGGAGTTCTAAAACTTTTAGGGATAAGTTCACTTACTTTACAGATTATGACATATCTAATCCGGCATCTTATTATTTTAAACTTCGATCATCTACACAATCCAAATTTATGTTGACTCACACAAAATTGAATTACGCCAACTTGTTTAGAAATAAATTGGATATGCAGGGTTATGATCATTGGAAAGATACTGTTGATTTAAAATCAATCTGGGTCACGAAGCCTTGGCAGGTTCAGGGAACTGAAGCTTTACATCGTGCCTGCCTGATCCCAGCTCAAATTCTGTTTTTAAATAATACAGTGTACCAAACAACTTGTTTTGGCCTGGCAACTGTCAAAAATTTAAATACGCCATCCATTCCGTCTTTAGCGGAATATGCTAATTGGCGCACACACACAAATTATACCATTGAGGCATTGCAAGCTTTGCTTCGCAATGATACCTTCAATGTCTCTGAAGTTGATTCTTCTGGCTGGTTGGTGTGGCAAACTAATACAAATGCATGTCAAATGCGTTTTTATAAAGTAACACCTGGACTAGACCGGACCCACGTTATCCAAGTTCCCATTCGGTTACCACATACTCGGTGGGTAAATTATGCCAACAATGGTTGGAACATTCTATGCTGACATCAGTGAAGCAACATCTTTCTCTGCTGTCGCATGACATTAATTTGGCTGATTTTCTCTTGGGACCTAGGGCTCTGAGAGCTAAAAGATTCATGCATGCTGCTTACAATGAAATTTGGAAACTTTCGCAGATGGAAGCTGCTTTTCGTATGCGCCAAATTGATCAGGCCAATTTAGAAAAAATCCTTGCCGTAGTAGACAATAGCATCAACACACTTTCCTCACGCATTTATACGTTGGATAATATTGTTTCATCTGTTATTGATATTGTTCAAACTGATGTATCTGTGTTATATCATGGTCAAAATCAGTTACGATCTGTTATGCAATTTGCTTGGACATTGCAAACTCTAAAAATGGGAAAAGTGCCTTGGAATTATTTGAATGCCACTGCTTTATTCTTGCCATTTAACCTGACTGATAAGCAAAGTTTTTTGACCATGAAAGATGCTACATACACACTATTGCATATTGAACAATTAGAGCCCTTGCCATTTTCTGTAGCGGTAACAGACTCTGCTGTTTGGTTAATTCATGGGGTTATCTTTTTCCCTTTTTCGCTAATTCAATTTAAATCATGCATGCAATATTTTCCGATTGGCCGTTACGAACCACTGGGTAGTGCTTTTCTACATGAATTGTGGTCCCTGCCTATCACTTACAGATGTCAGAGGGAGGGTAAGGAAGTTTTCCTAACAGGGGAGGACTGCGATTCCACAGTAGGACATTCCCTTGTTTGTAAACACGTTAAGTTGCACGGCGCTTGTAACGTTTCCGCGCCTAATCTGGACTGTTTTTTGAAAGGGACTCCAGTGCCATCAATAATTCCCGCTTTTTCATTGCTTACAAATGGCAGTTATTTTATTTTGAACAACCAAGACTGCTGTGGTTTACGGGCGGGAGTCCCGTATTTAGTAACGGTTTCCCAGCGCGTAACTTGTTGTAGCAATGTGCTTTTTCCACCACTGCATGGGAGTATAGGTAGCTCAATTTGGCCTTCCATTCCAACTTTGAAAACAGATTTCAACAAGTTGAGCAGGCTCAAAGCGCTGTTATTCCAACAAGAGGTGGCCCTCACTTCCGCCCGCGAGACCTTCCAGTTACAGGTGGCTAGGACTTCTGGAGAGATACAGTCCCTTCTGAACACCAACCTCCCACTGCATTTTGGAGAACTGATACACCAAATATTTAACGCGTCTGATATCGCAGGCCTTGCACATTTTTTTAAATGTGTGGGATCTGGCCTTGTGTCTTCTTTTCAGACTATATTTGGAGTAATACTGGGTTTTATTCATTCTATTTTTTCCAGCGCCTTTGGAGGGTTCCCCTTGATTTTGACGCTAGGCGCTGGAATCCTGCTTCTCCTGCTCCTGTTGCGCAATGGCTGCTCAACTTGTGGTACTGCACAGACCAGACCAGTTGCAGCTGTACCATGATCGCATGCAACAGGTTTTCGGATGCTTGCCATTAGCCACGCTTGGAGTTAGTTATGGATTGACTTTTCGCTTTGCGTACTTCACTTGCGTGCAAGCAGTCCTTTACTGTCAGTGATGTCCCTTCTATTGGGCACTGGATATATGCCTCTCCAATACGTCACGTCCCGTCCCGGATTTTGACCACTTGATGGGTCCCTTAGAGGCCCATGACCAGGCTTGTTCTGGGGATGGCCGTATGGCGTGTGCGGCTGCACTTGGAGTTTTGGCGGAATGGGATGTCTGTGCGGTTGCGCAGACTGTCCTGCAACGAAGTTTCATCGAATATCACGCAAGTTGTCCACTCATGGTTTTAGAGGCGTCTGATTAAAAGGAGCACGTTTGTTCCTTCGACTTACTTAATTGGATGGCATCCCTCTTTTTTACCAACGATAGGGATGATCTTTTGGAGGGAATTGCATTCCTCGGTTCATACACCTTGATGGACTTACCACCTCCTTCATAATAAATTTGTTATCCCGTAGGCAGTTCCCCTTTAATGAACCCTATTAATGACTTTGAAAAACATAAAAAATAAATTTTTGTGAAAAATTTTGTTTTATTCCAATTTGGTTTTTTCACCCGTTTTGAACTCTGCTTGACTTGTGAACTCGGTTTTGGTCCTTTTTCTATGTCCTATGGCCTTACCAGGGGGAGGGTGTTATATGGTTCTTAGGCACATAATCGACATTGCTAAGTTAGCATGAGCTTCGCTGCCATGATGCTGCTTTTGCGCACGCTACTACATGACTTTGTTTTTGCAAGACTTTGTTTGTGCCCTTCACATGAGAACGGGTTGCCTTTCGCGTTCTCTGCCTTTCCTGGAGTTTAGTCTGAACACGATATGCAAGGTCGATAAACAATGCCCCTTGTTATTCTGTTCTGGTCAGTCCCTAGCACCTAGACATAACATGCTACACAGCTGCAGTACTGAAGACTCGTGCTTTGATATTACGTTGTTGCATGTTGTTTTAACACACTTGGAGAAAGCCGTTCCATGGAGAAGAGCTCTGCTGTTCCTATGATGTAAACCTTACATTCAGGCTTTAAGGTATGGGGTCTGCTGTCAAAGCCCAGAGATTGTTCTTTTTATAAAATAAACTTCTTCTAGTCAAGGGGAGGGTGGTTAGGACTATAGGCCCTTATTTCCACAGTCTTTATAACATGACTTCTCCCTTTGTATTCTATGGAATTGTAACAATGCTAACTGTGCTGAGTTTATGCATTTTGCTGCTAGTAGTGGCACGTATACTGTATTGTAGAGCACAATAGTTAAAATAAACATTTTGAACTATTTCAGTGACTCTGCTTATTCTCATTGTGGACAGGTATGAGTGAGTGAGCGAAAGAGTATGTCTTGCTCCCTCGATTCCTGAGAGAGTCGGGAGTGTTGTGTTCTGGGTTGTCTAATCATTTGTAGCTCCGTGATATTTGGAGGAGAACGAATGAGACACTATAGCTAGTCGGTTTGGGATTTTGGGTACTGATGTGGTAGGTTGGTACACCCCTATTCACTGACGTCCTGTTTTCCTGTGCATAGTTCTGTGTATGTGCAGAATCCCTGCAACAGTGGGTCCCGTGCTCACTGCGCCACTGGATTCAAGCTAGCCTGGCTGAGGAGGGGTGATGCCCGGAACCGGTCCCATGATGCTTGTTTCCAGTCCAGGGAGGATCTGGCTTGGCAGTTTAGGCCAGACTGTTCCCATGAGGAACAGGGTCAAGACTGATTTGCATATGGCTGGGTCCACACTGGGGTGGCGTGGTGAGCAAAAGAACGATGGATTAAACCCAGATCTTTGTGACTGGGGGTGAATGCTTGCATTGTGAAACATTCTGTTCATCATTTGTTCCTTTTGCTTTGGTCGCCCTAAGTGGGAAGGGTTGCTCAGTCATGGGTCCCATGCTCACTGCGCCACTGGATTCAAGCTAGCCTGGTTGAGGAGGGCTGAATCCCTGAAACTGGTCCCAGGATGCTAGTTTCCGGTCCAGGGAAGATCTCGCTTGGCAGTTCGGGAAGGACTGTTCCCATGAGGAACAGTGTCAAGACTGAATTCTGTATGGCTGGTTCCAAACTGGGGTGGCAGGGTGAGCAAAAGAACAGTGGATTAGACCCAGATGTTTGTGACTTGGGGTGAATGTTTGCATTGTGAAACATTCTGCCCATCATTTGTTCCTTTTGCTTTTGTCGCCCTCGGTGGGAAGGGTATGCCCAGATGTGCGTCCCGTGCTCACTGCGCCACTGGATTCAAGCTAGCCTGGCTGATGAGGGGTGATGCCTGGAAACCAGTCCCAGGATGCTCGTCTCCGGTCCAGGGAGGATCTGGTTTGGCAGTTCGGGCTGGACTGTTCCCATGAGTAACATTGTCAAGACTGATTTGCATTTGGCTGGGTCCAAACTGGGGTGGCGTGGTGAGCAAAAAACGATTGATTAAACCCAGATCTTTGTGACTTGGGGTGAATGTTTGCATTGTGAAACATTCCGTCCATCATTTGTTCCTTTTGCTTTTATCGACCTAAGTGGGAAGGGTATGCACAGACGTGGGTCCCGTGCTCACTGCGCCACTTGATTCAAGCTAGCCTGGCTGACATAGGGTGATGCCTGGAAACCAGTCCCAGAATGCTCGTTTCCGGCCCTGGAGGATCTGGTTTGGCAGTTCGTTCTGGACTGTTCCAATGAGGAACAGGGTCAAGACTGATTTGCATATGTCTGGGTCCAAACTGGGGTGGCTTGGTGAGCAAAAGAACAATGGATTAAACCCAGATCTTTGTGACTGGGGGGGAATGTTTGCATTGTGAAACATTCTGTCCATCATTTGTTCCTTTTGCGTCTTTCCTCAGGTGACATCCGTGTCACTGAAGCTCATGCATGGATTAAATATTTCTGCTGCTACGTAATACCTACATTGACTTCTTAATTTTCCTGCAGAGCTGTGAAGGTTATTGGGAGTTCCTTCTCCACAATGAGTTGTAATCACAAGCACCTAAAGCCGGAATTGCTCTTCTAACCTTTTGGCCCTTGCAATCCTGACCAGAATTAAGCAATGTGCGTTGGTTGGGGCATCACAATTGAGCTGTGAAATGTATATAGTGCTTACTTTCCCTATGTGAGGCGCTGAATCTCTTGCATGGGTAGCATCCTGTGCGTGATTAGACAGGTTTTGGCCTGATCCTAAGTGGGAAGACTTTCCATGTCACTGATTACAGATGTAGTTACTGAGTTATGGGATGCAGTGCTTAGTGATGTGGTTGATTTATGAGGTGCAAGAGAGTACAATTTAACATTCAAGCACAGCAATAAATTACTGAAAGGTGACCTTTGGGAAGGGCCTTCCACTGTGCAGCAGCCCATGTTGCTGCATTTTTTAGTAAATTTTGATCTGTTTGCACGAGAAGCGTTTTTGATAAAATCTGCAAGTTATAGAGTAGCTGATAGATTATGTGGCAAATGCGGCAAATTCATAATTATGCAAAAAAAGCTGCAGTATTGCATAATTCCACCTGTCCTTTTGTCTCCTCACACACCTACTCCCCTTTCTCAATACCCTGTTGTTCTTTATTTCTCCCGTCCTTCTGCCTCTAACTCCTGACCTTCTGCCTCAGTGGCGGCTCCTCCATGGGGGCGTGGGGCCCACTGCTTTCTCGCAGTGCGAGAAGCAGAAACATAAAATGGTAAAACTACCATTTTATGTTTCTGCTTCTCGCACTGCGAGAAAGCAGAAGTGCCTGGTTGTGGGCGGGCGGGAGGGTGGTCCTGCTTGAGGGCAGGGGGGAGTGGCTTGCCCACTGTTGTGGGCCCTGACTGCTTTGGTCGGCCTGGGGCCGACCAAAGCAGTCATGCGCACTCTCCCTTTTCTCTATGTAGGCTGCATGAGAAAAGGGCTCCCCGATTAGGCGCCCGGCTGGGGCGCTGTGCGCATGCACCGCACCAATCACAACGCTGCCATTGCAGTGTTGTGATTGGCGGAGGGGAGGGAGGCTGCCTGTGGGTGGCTGCTTCCTGTTAAGGACTTGAGCAGCAGAAAAATCGCGAAGCGCGAATCGGGACCCGGCAAGGAGCTGAGGCGGCCTGGAGAAGTTAAGTTTTATTTTAATTTAATTAAACCCCTCCCACCCCCCCCATTCCCCCCCCACGACGACCCCATTTCCAATCCCCGCACCCGCCCGTCATGCCAGCCGCGACTGACTAGATTACTTGATCCAGTAGCTACAAGAGGCTCAGTGACCTGTGTGAAGCTGTTAACAATTATACATTGCTACAGCGCGGGATTAAACCCTTTGTCCCGATATCTAGCGCTTAGACTTTACAAGTGCCCCGATATGCGGCTACTATGCAAGTCGTGCCTCATAGCACACGTTGGGCTGTCTCTCGTGTACAACAGACCCCATCTGTTTCTCCCTTCAGCCCGTGTGTACAGTAGCTCAGGATGTTTGAGAAGAATAAACAGAACTTTGTTCTTTTATAATCACAGTTTGAGTGAGCCAATGGCAGCAGAGCGCTGGACAGGGTGGCTATTCTAAGAGATGCTATCCTCTGAGACAGGAATTCGATGTATTTTATTTTGGGTATTTTTCTTTTGTGGTCCTAGCCCAGGAGACCACCTAGCATAGTACAGAGATAGATATACGTGACAGCAAGACAAAGATGGCAGTCCATTTGAAATAAATTCCATATTGCATGGACACACATCACATGCAAGACAGGGACACAAAGCACATGTGGGGTAATGCATCATCACAAGCGTTGCAAACCACATGCAAGGTAACATACAGGCCATAAGGAGGTGCTAACACGCAGAGAGTTTCAGAACTCACTTACTCTATAGCTGAGAAGCGAGCTTCGTTTTCGTGATGAGAACAGCAAAGGGCGAAAGCGAGAATGAAAGAGAACCTGAAAGAGTGAGCTAAAGGCCCCCCTCCGGGCACAGTCTGGGAGGCCGGTAAGGCCACGATGCGCGGCGTGGCACGGGGTTTGGTCCACGCAAGGCGTGCGGCCCAGAATGCCCGATTGCTACAACTGGAGGCCCAGGCGGCTCAGTTGGAAGCGGCTCAAACCACTCCTGATGATGCAACCCCCTCCCGACAACTCGCTCTCCTCCGCGAGGAGATTTGCCATATCTCCCTAGAATCCGCTAGAACGCTTTGGCGATCCTCGGTGGCGCGCGTTTATGGCTGGGGGGACAAGAATGGGAAGCTCCTCCACAATCTCGTCTCCTATCCCAGAGCCAGTCGCATAATCCCTGAGATCCGAGATGGGGCTGGTACCCATCACCTCACCTCCCGGGCCGTTGCCCAGGCATTTGCGGGTTACTACGCTCGCCTCTATGAGGCCCAACCTCCAGGGGCTTCTGTAGCCGCGCTGCTTTCCGGGGCCTCCGTTCAGCTGCCCAGTCTGCCCCGAGCTGTCTCGGAGACGCTGGATCTCCCCTTTACCTCGGAAGAGGTGCACAAGGCCATTACTCTCCTACACTCCGGCAAGACCCCTGGCCCTGATGGCTACCCCCAGGAGTACTACGCGGCCTATCGGGACTTGCTGGTCCCGCAACTGGTAGAGCTGTTCCGCCATGTGGTGGACGCGGGTTCCTTCCCTGCGGAGGCGGATGTGGCCACTATTGTGGTGCTCCCCAAGACACAACCGCCCTCCCTCGTCTGTGCGGATTATCGGCCCATCTCCCTCATCAACACTGAGGTGAAGATTTTCGCTACGGTTTTGGCGCAACGCCTCCGCCCTCATCTGCACGACCTGGTCCACCCGGACCAATGTGGTTTTATGCCCGCCCGTAGTACTCGGCACTGCATACACCACCTCCATCTCGCCCTCGCCCATCGCCGGTCACTCACCCCGTACCTGGCTCTGCTTCTCATTGATTTTGAGAAGGTATTTGACACCGTTGACTGGCGATATCTGGAGGAGGTGCTGGAGATGATGGGATTCGGTCTCCCCTTCAGGAGCTTCGTCCACGTCTTATACTCCAACCCCACAGCACGGGTTTTGGTTAACGGCGCGCTCTCCGAGGCGTTCCCCATCCGGAGGGGCACCCGTCAGGGATGCCCGCTCTCGCCGCTCCTGTTTGCCTTGGCGATGGAGCCTCTGGCCATGCTCGTTCGTGGCGATCCTCTCATTCGGGGGTGGGAGTGGGACCCTACTCGAGTGGACAAAATCGCTCTCTACGCGGATGACGTCCTCCTCTTCCTGGCAGATCCTGAGGTCTCCGGCCCACAATGCCTGGCTGTTCTCCTTGCCTTTGAACGGGTCTCGGGCATGCGCCTTAACCCGGCAAAATCCACGCTGGTTCCCCTTCACCCGTCTCGATCCTGCTTCGATTGGCAAACCACCATTCCCTTGCGGAGGCAGTCCTTTAAGTACCTGGGGATCTGGGTGACCCTGCTCCCAGAACTCGAATTGGCCCTTAACCTTACGCCCCTGGTCAACAAGACCAAGGCGGACCTTAAACGATGGCAGTCCCTCCCTCTTAATCCCCTAGGCCGCAGTGCCATTTTTAAAATGATGGTTCTCCCCCGCTTCCTTTACATTCTCCAAAACATAACCCTTCACCTCCCGGGGAGCTGGTTCCGGGAACTGGATGGCCTGCTCACCCGGTTTTTATGGGGGGCGGACGCTCGCGGATGGCGCTGGCTCACAGCCGGATTCCTCCGTATGATGGCGGGATGGGGGTGACCAATCTTCACCTCTACTACCTGGCCACTAGACTTATTGTGGTCCCCGATTGGTTTACCGGCGGCTGGTCCGACCCGGCATATCGGGTTGAGCTCCGATCGATGGACTTCCCACAACTCCAGGCGTATTTGTACGGGGCTCCTATACCCCAAGCCCTTCCCCCTATCACCAGGGCCGTCCTGCTGGCCTGGCGTACCGCCCTACGCCACACGAAATGGAACGGGAAACTCACCCACCACACGCCATTATGGCATGGAACTTGGCTACGGGAGACTTCCTCTCTTCGGGACTTCGACCAATGGGACCGCCTTGGGATTTCACTTCTCGGGGACGTCTGGACAGGGGACCACATCAGAACCTTTACGGATCTGCAGCAACGCTACTCCCTCCTCCCCTCCCAGTTTTACCGGTACTTACAACTCCGGCACGCCCTCAATGTGCACATCCCGTCCCCCACTTCCTTCCCTGAATTCAGTCCGCTCGAGGCGCAGGTGATGATGGGGGACCTGGGCAGAGGAGGGGTATCGAGGATTTATCGCTCCCTGGTGAATAACGGCCCCGCATCCCTGGACTCACTGCGCACCCGCTGGGAGGGTTGGCTGGGCCCCTTGGAAGACGGGGATTGGCGCGACGCTCTTATGGCCCCTAGGACCCTTACGACCTCCTCTAAACTGCGTCTGGTGCAACTATATTACCTGCACATGGCATATCTCACCCCTGAGCGGCTGTACAAGGCACGATTGCGGCCTACCCCGAATTGCACGCGCTGGGACCACTCCCCTGCTGACTTCTACCACATGATCTGGCAGTGCCCCGCCCTTGCAGCATTCTGGACGGGAGTGGAATTGGAGCTCTCGCTGGCCTTGGGGTGGGAGGTCCCTCATGACCCGCTGCGCCTGCTTCTAGGGGTGTTCGATGGCCTGGACGGCTCACAGGCCGATAAACGTTTCCTTGGAACCGCAGTGGCGGTGGCCAAGAGGGACATTGCGGCACTCTGGTCTCAGACCAGGCCCCCCACGGTGCGGAGATGGAGACGAGGGGTGGATTGGTGCGGGTCTCAGGAGGAACCTCTCTTTGAGGCCCGAGGCTGCCCTGAATTATTTCAGAAAATTTGGGGTAAATGGTTCAATCTCATCTCATAACCGTTGCGGGTGCCTAGGGTATGGGGACAAATTTATATGTCACTGAGGCTGTCCGGGGGGGTTTGGGTCTTTGGCATGTCTCTTTTGCTATGATTTCACGAGATACTGTGCTGACATTGGCGGTCGATGTATTGTTGTTGTGGTTTCTCTTAAATGTCAATAAAATTGATTATCAAAAAAAAGAGTGAGCTAAAGGGAGAACACTGTAGGGCAGTGGAAGAAAGAGGCTGTGGGATCAAGGCTGGGCAACCTTGGTTGTCTCCCACCCGGCCATTCGGCAGAGTCAGGTCAGGGCCCTAAGAACACCTCTGGGCCCTGAACTCATCTTTGTGTGCTATTTATTTATTTACAAATTGAGCACTGACACAGGTGAAGCGGCACCACAGCATCTGATATGAAATAAATAGCGCAGGGTGTGGCGTGGGCGTTGGGGGGGGTACACAACTCGTTTGAGCATCGACTACGTAGCACATGCAGATACATCAAGGGTGAGACACGGCTACATAGCACACCTCATGTGCTGATGAGCCAAGGTTATGCAGCACTACGGGCAGATACGTCACGGGTGAGGCAAGGTTACATAGCACACCCTCTGTGCTGATGAGCCAAGGTTATGTGGCACTAGGGGCAGATACGTCACAGGTGAGGCAAGGTTACATAGCACACCCTCTGTGCTGATGAGCCAAGGTTATGTGGCACTAGGGGCAGATACGTCACGGGTGAGGCAAGGTTACATAGCACAATTGAGGCTAAGTGCATGAGACAAGGGCCAACATCACATATAGCAGGGCACGGTTATAGGGCCTGGATCAACAGAGGTAAAATACATAGCATAGCAACATACATCCGTTGTGAGGTAGGATACAAAACACATGTAAGTGCACAGAACTACTGGGAGATCCAGCATGTAGGAGGCTAAGTTATACTATATTTGTGTGAGAGAAACTGCATAGCAGAGAGAGAGACCTCACATAACAGGCATAGGTACATGGCATACTTCGGGCAAATCACTTAGTACAGTGCAATATATCACAAGTGAGGGAAGTTTGCTTAATACTTCGCAGGGCTTTAAGTGGAACGGGTCGTGCCTGTGGTCATCTCCAGCAGTAATTAAAAGGTGACATTAAAACCCCATATTAGTGGCCTGAATCTTAAAAGCAAAAACATTAAACTTTCTCTCGACAATGGGCTCAAAAGCTTGACAACGAGTGACCTCTGAAGTGTTGAGTCTGAAGACAGTGCAAGTTTCTGGCTTTATGCAGACCACAGATGTCATATGTGTCGATTACACTCATGACCCTATGGGAAGGTGTGGGAAGGAGAGACACCGTACGTATGTCACTCACCCAGTGGCAAACAAGCTGTGGCCTGTCCGTAACGCGGAAGCACAGAAACTACAATAAATAACTTATTTAATATTTGAAGTGTATACATGTGTCCCTTATTCTTTTCACCCTCTACACCCCTCTTGTTGTACCTTTCTGCTGCAAATGACTGGTCTTCAGCACCAGGATGATCAGTCCGTGTGGCTGCTTGCGCTGTACAAACTAGGCATTCATTCATTGCTGTGTTTTGGAATAATACTGCAAAAAGGTTGACCATTTGGGAAGAGTTTTCACCTATTCCTGGGACAGTACCTTTGGTGGGTGCAGACATTGATAGCTTCACATCTCTCAACTCACCTGCTGTTGACGCATGTCGCCTGCTACTGGCATCTCCCCATCTGCTCACTCACCAGCTTAAGCTTCTCCCTCGCAGAGGAGATCAAGATCTGAGCTCCCGCTGGTACAGTTATTCCCCATTTGTATTTCTTCCCTATTTCATGAGCATTGCTTGACTGTTGTTATTCACCATTCCGGCTGTCTTCCAGTTGAAATAGAGCTGGCGGAAGAGTTATTCACCCTTTTCATTGAGTGAGCATTGTTTGCCTCGTGCTGTTATTCCCCATTTCAGCAGGCTCCCGTCTGAACGGGAGCTGACTTGTGCTGTTATTCCCCATTCACCTTCCTCTCGCTACCCCAACCTGACCTGCACATAAGTCATCCCCACCTTCCCTGGACAGGAAACAGAAGTCTGGAATGTTTCTGGTGTTTCACAGGGAGGAGGCTGATTGTAAGGGAAACAGGGAAGTGGGCAAACTGGCTGTGGAATTTGTGGATCTGTATGACCCAGAGGATAGTTGGACCTACAGAACTGTACTGTTTGCTTAGGGGATATCTCATCTATGATCTCATCTAAGCACCATTTGCTTGAAAATGCACCATTTGTCCACTCTTTTTTCAAAATTTTCTCGGGGGGAGAACCCCCCCAAACCCCTCGTAGGTTGTTCGGGCTCCACAGTGCAGTACGACAATTATTTTACGCCTCACCACTTTCAAATGTCACCAGCCGCCACTGTTCTGCCTCTATTCTCTGCCCATCTCTCTTCTCTTTGCCCTTCCAGCTCCCTCCTTTCAGCTCTACACTCTCTCATCACACTTGTTTATTTTGTGATTCCTCTTCCTGAGAAATACTTGTGCGTGGTGTGGTTGGACCTGTTCTTGAGGGCGGAGGACTCAGAAGACTCGAGGGCGCTTGCCCTGCCCATCAGCCTCAGGCTGCTAGACTTTGTGTATTCAGCAATTTTCAGGTAATTCTTTTTTGTTTGTGTTAACTCTTCAGCTATGTAGTCTGGGTTATTAATATCTCAAGGGTACATGTTATACACAGGCATTTATTTTCCTTTTCCTTTCTAATACCGCAGTTATCGCCATAATATCACTCTTTTTCTGAATTGAGGGTCCATGTCCACACTGGCACATTTGCATAGTTACATTCTTGCCATGTATATTGCGCAGATCCATATGATCATTTGCGCACGTCCCATGAATTTATTTTCTGTCTATACCTTTAAATATTCTGTATTGCAAAAGGAGGTCTGACGTAATTATGGCCTCTGTTTGTTTTTCTAGGTTACTAATCAACCTGGTCGGATATTAGGTGTACTCGTGGCACCCATCACTTTTTTTCTAAAAAAGTGGTTTTTTCAAGTGAGTTTCACTGTAATTACATCGTTTTGGAAATTGTTTTTCCTTGGGTCATATTTTGCCCTTTTTGCTCTCCTCCTCTGTTTCTCTACTTAGGAGCCTACGGGCCCTCACCTTTACAACACAGCCTTATTAAACATTCTGTCTACAAATGGTAAATACCTTTCACTACCTTTTGGTACAGTAGTAGTGTTTTTTAACAACGTCACCGAATTTTAGCCTATTTACTTCTAGGTGCCCCTTCTCTCCTATTCACTTTCCCTTGAGTCCTGATGAAGACCCCCCAATAAGGATGATTACAGGGGTCGAAACGTTGACATATGGTCATTTATATCAAACACAGGCGACAGAGACATGTTTATCTGTGCCCATAATGTTATGTTTTGTCATTTAATTGTTCTGCCAAAGTAAAAGGCCGGATTGGATCTAAAGACTTGGATGTACTTGAACCACATTACCTTTCCGTTCCTCTGCACCATCACTCAATTCTCCTTGATCACTCACAAACCCCCACCCCCTTTTTTTTTTTTTTCCTCCTTTCTCTCTGAGCACAAAAATTTATCAATGTTTGATTAATCGCATATTCAATGTTTTGATTAATTTCAATTCTGTGATATTAATAAAATCACAAGAAATCATCTGTCCTTGTCGTGACGTTTTGAATTATCTAGTGTATTTTCAATTCATTTGTATATACGTGAGTTCTTAATCATTTTTCCACTGTGACCATTTATCTATGTACCAGTATTTACCCGGGTCCAGTGGTCCTACGGGTCACCCCATTTATTATACTCTTTAATGTGCAGGTACTCCCTGCGAGGGTTTTTTTGCTGTAAATTTTAATTGATATAGTTATGTCAGAGCAGGAGTCTTTGTCATATACAGAGGACTACATTAACAGGTTGATTCAGGGACAATCAAATCCCCTGTTTCTCACTTCCAACACACCCAATGTTGATTTCTCATTGAATGAGAAAATAAATAAACTAGAGAGACTCGAAAAGAAATTGGTGAGGACAAGACTGCATGGCCATCTCCTTACAAAATACCTTCAGGCCAATATAATACCAGTGGGACTTCAAGTCAGGAATGAGCCAGCAATTTTTGTGGACAACCCAAAATTTAAGGAGGGTTTCAGTTATGTGGCGAACAACTGCTCACGTAACTGGATGGTCCTGGGCATAGAAACTGCTTTGGAGCAAGTGGAGAAACTGCTTAAGGAAATAGAAGACCTCAAACGTGAGATATCCGAGGATACGGCCCTGACAAATGCCGAAGAAGCACTTGAACGCTTGGAGAAAACAGTGAAAGACTTTGACACTACCACTCAAGCTAAAAAATTTGATAAACTCTCAAAGGACATAAGGTTCTATGATAAAAAAATCACGTATCCCTACCTCCAGGAGGATTATTTCAAACAAGATCAACAAGGGAGATTCACCAACAGGGGACGAGGTGGCTACAGAGTGAACAGACGGTTCACTATTTTCTCTGAATCCTCAGGGTCGAACAGTGCAGGAAGTGACAGTGACCAACCAGGCCCCAGTACTGGATATCACTACCAAGAGGGATGGTACCAACCCCAGATGGGTCCTTCTTTTTTACAAGATGCACAGTGGCGTCCACCAAGGGGGCGGAACCAGAACTGGAACAGAGGCCCACCACGTGGCCCCCCGCAACAGGGTCAGAACTGGGACGGTGGGAGACAGCACGGCCAGAACCAGAAGCAGGTGAGGTTCCCACCAGAGAACCATGGAGAGATCCAGACAAGGCGCCGCGTGTACAGGTGGTAAAGAATCCTATTATCAATATATCGTCACATGAGTTATCTGAAAATGAGGTCCAGATTCTCAGCAAAGGACTTTCCTATGTACCCACCGCACATCCTAATATGTTTAATATTAAAGCGGAACTGCATAAGTTTTTTAGAAAAATCAGACTGAGATATCACTTCAGGCATTCGCCACCACCGGCATCCACATCCCACACTGGGCTGAGGGTCCCATCTACCTTTATGCCATCAAGCCACATGATGACCCATCGGATCTTGACATACGAAAGTATGGTACTGAAGGAGGCCCTCAAGGTTTGCTCAGCTAGACGGTATATCAAGCATAGTGTTACTGCTGGCGAACGTAAGGCACTCACCTCCCTGAAAAACAACAAATCCATTGTTATCAAGTCAGCTGACAAGGGCGGTGACATTGTCATACAAAACACTGAGGACTATAAAAAGGAAATCTACTCCCAACTTGGGGACGGCATCAGTTACACGAGTCTCTCTACCGATCCCACAAATGAGATCATGAAGTTGGTGTCTAGAATTACGAAGTCTGCCAATGATTGTGGTTTCCTTTCGGATCTTGAATATGAATACCTTAACCAGCGACAACCACGACTCCCTACCATTTACACTTTACCAAAGGTACATAAGAGCATGGAGAAACCACCCGGAAGACCCATTGTCTCGGGGTGCGGCTCAGTACTGGAACCCCTGTGTAAATTCATTGATTTTTTTCTAAAACCATTAGCGGAGGACACAAGATCATACCTTCGTGACACGATGGAGGTTATTAATTTAGTGGATGGAATGACCTTTGACCCTGGAACACAGATTCTGGTCACTATGGATATTGTGTCATTATACACGAGCATCCCCCAGGCTTTGGCACTAGAAGTGATACGTAAAGCATTGGATAGAAGGGCGCAACCCGCCTTGATCCCCACGGAGTTCATCATTCAGTTATTGGAGATTGCCATGATGAGAAACTTTTTCATGTTTCAAGGGGAATTTCATCTTCAGACAAAGGGAGTCGCAATGGGAGCCACCTTCGCCCCCGATTTGGCAATATTGTTCATGGATTACTATGAGCAGGAGTTCATTTATAACACCTTGAACCCATTCTTCACCAATGTTACCTATTGGAAAAGGTACATTGATGATGTGCTGCTGATATGGACTGGTACTGTGGCAGACCTTCAGGAATTTCAAACTTGGCTGAATGGTAGATTGGATGATATCAAATTCACCATCCACTGGGACACTGAATCTATTGACTTTCTTGATATCTCCATTAAAGTCAAAGAGCAACAACTATACACCACCCTATTTCGAAAACCCGCAGAGAGGAATACTCTGTTGAGGTATGGGAGCCATCATCCTAGGGGATTGCGCGATAATCTGCCCTTCGGGCAGTTCCTTAGGATTAGAAGGAACTGTTCCCGTAAGGAGGACTTTTTTCAGGAATCGGATGATGTAATATCACGGTTGATTGAGCGTGGATATCCTAAGAGGCTGGTGCGGAGGACAAGGAAAAGGGCCTGGTTTAACCAACGTGAGACTCTCCTCACGCCCAAAGACCGGACTAACGACAAAATGAAAAGGATGATTTGTGTCACGACCTTCAATACCTGCAGTAATGCCATAAGACAGATCGTCAACAAACATTGGGGAATTATTGCGGACGATGTAGGGATACAGGATCCTCCAATGCACTCCTTCAAGAAAGGGAAGAACATTAAGGACCATGTGGTTAGATCCCTGCTGGAAATTCCACCAAAACCCACTATCCAGACATTGTGGCTCCTTCCGGAAGTGGTGGGCCACTATAAATGCAGTCACTGTAAAGCGTGCAAAATGACTCTGCAAACCAAACAATTTTGTTATCGACAGCACAAGATTAATCTCACGGCACACACAAATTGCAACACGGCAGAGGTCATCTATGCTATTCTATGCCCCTGTGACCTTATCTATATTGGGCAAACCAGACAAAAGTTAAAGGCACGGATACTCCAACATTGCAGCCGGATCAGATGTCTCACGGCCGGGGTCCCTCTGGTGGAACATTTTCAAGCCAGCAGTCACCAACCAGAGTCGATGAGATGGGTGGTTCTTGAGAAAATCACTTTGGGCTTTAGGGGGGGTGATTTTGACTCAGTGTTAAACATTCGTGAGTGCAAGTGGATGGACCTTTTTGACTCTGTCAGGGACGGTCTGAATGAAATGGATGTGACATACGCTCAACTGTCTTGTCTAATTAAAGATTAGAACATCTCTTTTGCATGAAATTGTCTGGAAACGTCTTGCTGTTTTTTTCCCCGAGCTGTTTTGACCAATAAGCATGACTGTATGACCTGTATATACTGATCATTCAACCTGTTTTTAATGTTGGGTTCATTTCCAATTTATGTTCCTTTATGAAATGCATTGTGAGTAAATGTCATCACATGACCCTCTACGTCCTTGTGATGTGTAATGTAAACGTGCATTGCTTACATTTATACTGTGCGCCATCTATTTGGACGGTTCATTTCTAATTTATGTTCATTTATGTTCTTTTATGAGTATTCAGACATGTGGAATGCATTGCGAGTAAATATCATCACATGACCCTCTACGTCCTTGAAATGTGTAATGTAAACGTGCATTGCTTACATGTATACTGTGCGCCATCTATTTGGACAGTCATTAATGTTTTAAACATATAGACCACACTTGGGCTATGGTCTAAATTATCCGATTTGGCATAGCGTGTTTATTTAAACATCGTATGGACAATGGCACCTGCCAATACACACATGATTCTGTACATTAACAATGCGATTTGTATTATTTTCCCCCCTTCTCCTTCCTTTTTTTCCAAAATGTTCCCTTTTTTTCAAAATATTCTGTTGTGGTGTGGTGTGGTGTGGTGCAGCGGCCAGGGCAGCTGACTTCGGAGCACAGGGTTCACTGTTCGATCCCCGGGTCCGGAGGCAGCTCAGCTCAGTACCATGTGACTCTGGGCAATAGCTCACTTAATTTCCACTACGGCCCCCAGCGCCTTGAGACCGTAAGGGTGAGTAGCTGCGCTATATAAAAACGGACTTACTTTTTTTTTTTTTTTTTACATTTTTCTGTTAATTTTCTTTTCCACTTTTTTGAAATACGCTCATCATGAAGGTTGTTTTTAAGAATTCATTTAGTTCATCTTGGTTACAAAAATTTCCCTAGCTGCTCGTATTTCTACCATGACCTTTTAATCTCCCTTTTTGGTCATGTGATGCTACTGTTAGCATCCAGTGTCTGTAGAGCCACGCTATGAACGTGCACGCTTTTTCCTGTAACTATAAATAGGCATCACCTCCGGGGCAGCCGGGCTCTCTGATTCATACCGGAGCCACCGGCGGTGAGTAACCTTCTCTGCCCTTTGAAATCTGAAGCTCAGTTTACTGCATTTCTAAGCGTATGTCAGTGAGTTTGTTTCCAGGCCTTAATTTTAAAATAAGCAACACTGTTACTTTTCTTTCACAAGCGCAAGGGAGCCTCAATGTAGAAGCCATTACCCGACCTGGAGTATTTCAGAGAATAATGTGACTCCTGTCAGGGAAATCTTTTTTAGTTTGTGTTAACTCTTCAGCTATGTAGTCTGGGTTATTAATATCTCAAGGGTACATGTTATACACAGGCATTTATTTTCCTTATCCTTTCTAATACCGCAGTTATCGCCATAATATCACTCTTTTTCTGAATTGAGGGTCCATGTCCACACTGGCACATTTGCATAGTTACATTCTTGCCATGTATATTGCGCAGATCCATATGATCATTTGCGCACGTCCCATGAATTTATTTTCTGTCTATACCTTTAAATAGTCTGTATGGCAAAAGGAGGTCTGACGTAATTATGGCCTCTGTTTGTTTTTCTAGGTTACTAATCAACCTGGTCAGATATTAGGTGTACTCGTGGCACCCATCACTTTTTTTCTAAAAAGTGTTTTTTTCAAGTGAGTTTCACTGTAATTACATCGTTTTGGAAATTGTTTTTCCTTGGGTCATATTTTGACCTTTTTGCTCTCCTCCTCTGTTTCTCTACTTAGGAGCCTACGGGCCCTCACCTTTACAACACAGCCTTATTACACATGCTGTCTACAAATGGTAAATACCTTTCACTACCTTTTGGTACAGTAGTAGTGTTTTTTAACAACGTCACCTAATTTTAGCCGATTTACTTCTAGGTGCCCCTTCTCTCCTATTCACTTTCCCTTGAGTCCTGATGAAGACCCCCCAATAAGGATGAAGCTACCTTTATGATTACAGGGGTCGAAACGTTGACATATGGTCATTTATATCAAACACAGGCGCCAGAGACATGTTTATCTGTGCCCATAATGTTATTTTTTGTCATTTGATTTTCTGCCAAAGTAAAAGGCCGGATTGGATCTAAAGACTTGGATGTACTTGAACCACATTACCTTTCCGTTCCTCTGCACCATCACTCAATTCTCCTTGATCACTCACAAACCCCCACCCTTTTTTTTTTTTCCCCTCCTTTCTCTCTGAGCACCAAAATTTATCAATGTTTGATTAATCGCATATTCATATGTTTTGATTAATTTCGATTCTGTGATATTAATAAAATCACAAGAAATCATCTGTCCTTGTCGTGACGTTTTGAATTATCTAGTGTATTTTCAATTCATTTGTATATACGTGAGTTCTTAATCATTTTTCCACTGTGACCATTTATCTATGTACCAGTATTTACCCGGGTCCAGTGGTCCTACGGGTCACCCCATTTATTATACTCCCGTCTAAACGGGAGCTGACTTGTGCTGTTATTCCCCATTCACCTTCCTCTCGCTACCCCAACCTGACCTGCACATAAGTCATCCCCACCTTCCCTGGACAGGAAACAGAAGTCTGGAATGTTTCTGGTGTTTCACAGGGAGGAGACTGATTGTAAGGGAAACAGGGAAGTGGGCAAACTGGCTGTGGAATTTGTGGATCTGTATGACCCAGAGGATAGTTGGACCTTTCATAACTGTACTGTTTGCTTAGGGGATATCTCCTCTATGATCTCATCTAAGCACCATTTGCTTGAAAATGCACCATTTGTCCACTCTTTTTTCAAAATGTTCTCTGAGGAGAATACACCCACCGGTCCTGCAGACCAGATATCGCCAAGACAAAGAAGTGCAAACTACAAATAAACCAGAAAGCTGAATAGAACAACCCAAACACAAGAACCTAGGAGGGATATTGTACTCCGTCATGCAAATCAGATATGGCACTTAATGTCCTACACGTCCAAAGCCCCGCCCTGATGAAGACCTTCACACAAAATATTCTGCCTGGTCCAATCCACTGAAGGTCGAAACGCGTTGGCTCTCTCAAAAGTGAGGTTTAGAGCAACCGAACAAAACAAGTTTGCCCAACAATAGGTGCACTCTTAGCTGATTAATTGCTGCTCTAGGTACGAGTTTGTAAACAACTCTCTGACCTCTCTAGGACCTGCTCAGTACAGCTAATTGAGGGCAAAACAGAGAACAGTCCCAATTATAATTGTAAAACAGTAGGACTTACTCATGTCAGGAACGATATTCGTGTAAAAATCATTACAAACAGGATTGTTGTTGTCTATACATGTAGTAATGTTTTAAGGTCTTAGGTTATACCTATGTATGTCATGTAAATAGTGTATATGTTTTCTGTTTGGACTAGCTGTGTCACTAAGTTGCTGCTGTATATATTCACAAAAAACAAAAAGAGAGGTGTATGTCGTAAATGTGTAATGTGATGGGAACCTCTTTTTTGATTATGGAAAAATGAAGAATGAATCCTTAAATAAATGGAGCCAATGGTTAACAAAAAGAACCATTGAGTCATAAGTAAAAACCTATCTATGGTGTCAGAGGTACTCTGTTTTTGCTGACAGTCACCACTTTCAAATGTCACCAGCCGCCACTGTTCTGCCTCTATTCTCTGCCCATCTCTCTTCTCTTTGCCCTTCCAGCTCCCTCCCTTCAGCTCTACACTCTCTCATCACACTTGTTTATTTTGTGATTCCTCTTCCTGAGAAATATTTGTGCGTGGTGTGGTTGGACCTGTTCTTGAGGGCGGAGGACTCAGAAGACTCGAGGGCGCTTGACCTGCCCATCAGCCTCAGGCTGCTAGACTTTGTGTATTCAGCAATTTTCAAGTAATTCAAGGTTAAACCCTGCCAAGTGTCACAGCATATTGGGTTAAAAAAAACTCATTCCAGTGCATGTTCCCACATCACCACACTGAAAGGCAAAGTCATGTAAGTAGAGATCCTCAGGGCCTGCCTTTATTCGTGGTGCTGCACCAACAGAAGCTGCCCGACTGCAGTAATACTCGGAGTGCAGGCAGTGACTGTGAGCCTGGGATTCGAATTGTGGTTAAGGTTGTTTTAGATACAACAAGGCTTGGGCTTCTTCTGATGACATGGTTGCATGTGATTAGCACCCATCATCACCCTCTGCTGTGACTTGAAGTGGCGGTCCGGCGCTCGTCTCACATCAGACCCCAACTCATTCAGAGCTCCTGTTGACTATTTTATTTTTTTGAGTTAAAGTCCAGAAACAGTGTGCTTTGGCTTTGTACAGCAGATTTTTGAAAGATCACTGAGCTGCTTCTGTGCGCAATGATCATCATGCTTTTACGTAATTTCCTTTTTTCTAACCTAAGGAGGGATAATCTGGCCATTATTCCCGGGAACCCTATTATGATTTGTGCTAAATGCAATCATATTCATGCTTGTTTACTTTATTTTCTTAGTGTTGTGTCACTTAGTGTTTTCTCTAAATTGTGAATGTTTATAGAGTTGAGAATTATCTTAATGTTGTTCCTCAGCTGGTTCGAACTAATTGTGTTTGGTAACATGTAGGGCTTTATATCAATGTTATCTACTTCTGCTAATATGTCACCCAGAGTATTACACATAAGGTACTGATATGTCACACATAAGCACACTGAATATATTGAAATGTCACACATAAGTAAACCAAACCCTTGGCAGCTATGAGGTTCTACCTGTCACAAACACTCTAATTTTCATCTAAGGGATAACGAATTTGATGCTAGCAATGCCATCTAGTGGCCGAAAAGCACAGTATAAAAATTGAAAATCTAAAATTAATCCCAGATTCTCTTCTTCAGGAAATTGCATGATCCTTTATTTTACCGAGCCTTCTTTTTTGTTTACTGTCACAGAAGGGAGCACCTTCAAATATGTGACTGCAGGATGTCAGCTTTACAAGTACTAAACTTGTGTTTGAGCTAATAGCATACAATGTACCGCCATTTACAGAAAGAATCTAGGCCACATATAAGGTACACGTGAACCCTGCTGTTTCTCGTATTTACTTAATAGCATTGTCATAAGGAAAAGCTACCATATTTTTCGTATTTTTCAGTGGCAGAGAGCTTACCTTTAAGCAGGACTTCCTGTGCCACTGATGCTGTTCCCAGCCCTTCCAGTATTACCAACGCGGTAACGGGAATTTTTTACTTTTACTAAAAGGCACCACAGTTTTCCCCTTTTACAGTGGCAGTGAGTTGCACGTCAAGCAGGGTTTACCATTCCACTAACACTGTCCCAGCCCTTCCAGTCTTTCCAACACACAATCCCACTCCATATAATTCCAGTACAGTCAAAAACCACATAATTACTATCCACATAATTCCACTGCACACCATGCCACATAATTCCACTACACACATCCACTCCACACCGCACATTTCCATGCCACACAATTCCACAACTAACAATTCCAATGCAACCCACATAATTCAACTCCACACCACATTCATCCACTCCCACTCTATAACACATGGAAAAATGACATTGTCATTTACAACTCCAATAGCTCTAACTCTCACAAATGCGAGACCTATTGGCATTGCACAAAATGAATTCAACTTCACAACATGCCACATAATTTCACAACATATACTACTCCACACCATACCACATAATACCACCCCAAACCATCCCACATAATTCCACACAACACCACACAATTCAATGCCACACAATTCTGCACCACACAATATTACACTCCTAATAATTACACTCTACTCAATGCAACATAAATACACCCCACATAAATGGACTCCATGCCACATACCAGCAATCCACATAAATGCACTCCACACCATGACACATAATTCCAATAAGCATAATTTCACTCAACGCCACAAAGTTCCAGGTCACACAATTCAGCTTCACACATTTCCAGTGTACACCACATAATTCCACACCAAACAACATATTTCAACTACATAACACAATTCCACACACACCACATACCTCTAATCCACACCACAGATTTCCACACCATGCCACAAAATTTAACAGCACATCACATAATTCAACTCCACAACATGCCACTACACATAACTCCATAACACACAATCTCACTCTACATAATTCCAGTGCATTTAATACCCTTACATTACTATCCACATAATTCCACAGCACACCATGGCACATATTTCCACTATACAACTCCACACAATTCCACAGCACACAATTCCACAACAAACAATTCCAATTCAAATAATCTCTCCCTTGCACTTCCATCAACCCTGTCATCTCTCCCCAACACACCCACTGCCTCGCTCATCTCTTCCTCACACTGCCAGTATCCCCTCTTATCTTGCAATCCCACTGCCCCCTCTCATTCCTCCCTCACACTCCCTTTCTCCGCTCTATACTGCCTCCTCACACATGCTACCTTCCAGTACCTCATCGCGCTGTGCAGTGATTCACCTTTTGCCTCAATCCCACCTCTGGGTGCCACTTCCACTCATCCCTCTCATACTCTCTCTCACCCCTCTCTCTCATGCATTCTTCCCGCCTCTCTCATGTGGTTGACTTCTGGTCTTTGAGCAGTTTTCTTCCTGTGCCTTTTCAAGGTTTCCGGCCCTCACACCCACACTGTCCTCCTCTTCTTATGGTGTCTTCTGCATACACAGGCACTCCCTCTTTATGCGTCTGTGTCCTGCTCTCCCCTTCTTTCTCACACACTCTTTTTGCTTCTCTGTATGGAGTTCATTCATCACTTTGTGCACAAACTACCTATCCTTCTCTGTCTTCCTTTCTATCTATTCTGTGTAGCTCTCATCCCTATCTATTCACCATACCACATAATTCCACTATACAAATACACTAGACACCACACAATTTCACCCCACACAATTCCACAACTAACAATTCCAATCCAACCAACATAATTCCACTCCACACCACATACATCCACTCCAAACCAAAACACATGGGTAAAAACATTGTCATTTACAGCGCCAATAGCTCTAACTCTCGCAAATGCAAGACCTATTGCATTGCAAATGCTTGTCTTTATGGTTCAGGGGGAATGGAAATGTCCCGGTGGGGAACAACATCAATTGCAATATCACAACGTATAATCCTGACATGCAATGGAGCACCTCCAGCCTAATGGACTACTATTGGAATTGTAGAGAGTAGCTGTATACACAACTTCCTTCAGGTTGAAGTGGTCTCTGTCCTTTGGTTACCATGCACACCCCTTCCCTGGTAATTCCAGGAGTGGACATTTCAAAGCTACATGACCATCCCATGAGCCATCAAACTACTTTGCTATACCATCAGCGGAGGAAGAGAGCTGCAGACTATTTTGGTACTACAGCATGGAAAGATGTCCCACAGGAGCACAGGCTGTTTAATGATGTTCAGCTATTGTTCAAGGGCATCCTTCCATTCGTTCAAACAAAAAGCGACTGCACATTGCTTGCAGATCACCCACTAGAAACTCATGAAGGTGCTTAATGCTATTAAAGATGGCTTTAATGCAGTCAAAGAAGAGTTGCGAGCTATGGGATTAATGCTCATGCAGCAAAGGTATGTGCTGGACTTAATGATGGCCATGGAGGGGTGAGTATGTGTCAAGATTGAAACTACTTGCTGTACTTATATCCCAGCCAACGATGCGGACAATGGAACATTAACAGAGGCCATACAAACTCTGCATACTTTTGAAAAGAAGATGGTGGATGAGGGGGGTGCACCCGACGAGTGGTTCTCAGGGTGGTTTACTTGTATACCATCCTGGAAGTCATGACTATTTAAGGCCTTGTTGCCTATCCTTGTGATAGTGCTGCTGATGTACTGTGTCTTCCAGTTAGTGATAGGATGCTGCAAAAGGGTTAGCCAGACGTTGGGAGGGATGTTCACCACGAGATTGGTCAATACAATGCAGGACGTTGAGGAGAACATATACACATAAATGTCTCCAAGTAAAAGGGAAGATGAGGAAATAGTTGAAATTTCAACTAATGGGGGGAATGTTACAGAGAATGTAGAAAAGGGAGACGGCCTACCCAGGCTAATGCAAGCATCAGCAAAACGAAGTGTAGAAATGTTCGTGGTAAAGGAAAAGCACAGACCCAAGCTGTTTACATTGTCAGAATAGAGAGCCAGAATAGAGTGGAGCTGAGGGGAAGCAGACTTGAGTTTTAGTCGATGCTGAAATATAAATTGTAAACACAGCACAAATGGAAAGTTACAGTATGCACCACAGGCACGCAGTGCAAGGACACGTCTCTGAGAAAATATGTAGGTAAAAGTAGAAACAGAGGAACAAGATAAGCAGGTGGTTAGGCATTGCAGAACAGTAGACGCGTAGGAAGGAAAGCATTGCTAGGCTTCAAAGCACGAGACAGTCAAGGACACCGGTAGTGCAGGGTGCGTGAAAATGTATCAATAACATGTGCACTTCAGTCACATTCCGTAACGTGTGGTTTGATGTCTTTGCAGAAACTATTGCTTCTTGCTGACATTATAAGTAATAATGATGTGCTTGAGCAAGCACTTGATTTAATATGCTAATGAAATGTATGACATATTGAGCCTATGTAAGACACTGCTTGTTATGTTGTAGTTGAGTTCAGTTTCCAGTTCCACAGAGCTGACTGACCTCCTGCGCGTGTTGTGATAAACTCTATACTATGTAGCCAGCAGAAGTTGTGTCGTCTCTCCCTTTCTCTGACAACATTTTGGAGAATAAATGTCAGCCAAAATTGCTCCAAGCAAACAGACATTTTTGGCAATAATGGTTCCATTTCTAGCTTATTAGCAAACAGCAGTTCACATGCTGAGACAGTGCAGCCCAATTTATAATGGAAATAAGTAAAACTGCAAGTGCCATAAAGCAGTGTGCTACTGACTAAAAAGCCCTGCTAGCTGAAGGTGTCATACCTGACATGGGGCAACTTGGCAGTACTGCAGTCACCTGTCAGGAAAAGTGAGCAGATTTAGAGTGTAGTACACCATATTTCAGCATTACAACTGTCAGCGTGGCAGAGCTCAGCAATAGTTGGTCACAGGCCAGTATCTCCTCTAGAAGTCTAGTATGGCTAAGTAAGGGTCATTTACATAGCGTTTGCCTCTGAAAGAATTGTAAGGCTGCTTTAGATTGAGTCATGCAGCGAAAGATAATTAAAGCTGGGGAACAACCTGTCATAATCAGTCTTGCTTTGAAAAGTGCAATAGGGTCAGGCAGATTCAGTCACTTCTGATGCATCTTCTTATCCTTGACTGACCCCACCAGAACGAATGCATCCCATGATTGAAATTAAGTTAACATAATAACAAGTTACAGCTATATTTGAACAGCAGTTATATCTCTTAGGTTACACCATTCGTACAGGTTCAGCTCACAGGTGGGAGCAGCTATCAATGCAGGTGATGAAATGCCTCCAAATGAGTTAACGGCCAAAGCAGCAAGTGCCCTTTAATGCAAAGCAAATAACACTAGCAATAGACTCTTAGGATCCACATGAATTATCACTCAAACATCAGTTGTAAATATGTTTTAGAATTATTTTATTTTGTATTTATTTTTATTTTTTATTGAAGGTTTTTATTGCATAACAATAGAAAACAATGTAACACACAGGCATTAATGTCATTTGAGACTACAGTATGACTGTCTAAAGTCTAGTCCATAACGTACAATACTCTGGATAAATACCCATCGTTCAGTAATATAATGACAATTACATATTGGCAGGTTTTAAAATATCTGGATGAGACCGCAAAAAATCTGTAAGGGGTGCCCAATAGTCCCTTGGTTTTGAGCCAGATGGAAGCTCTTCTTCATAAGTTTTCAACGTGTCTTTACAATATACCATGTCTTTCAACCACATTTTACTGTTTGGACTATTTCTACTATCCCAACAGATGGATACTCGTCTTTTTGCTAATAACAATGCTATAGTACATAACTTTTTCTTCACAGAGCGCAGGTGTTTCACCAAGCCTAGAAGGCAAATCTGTATTGTGCAATCCATTGTAGTTGCTAGTATTTTACTTAAGATATTCATTACTTCTTCCCAGTATTCCCGAATTTTTGCGCATTGCCATGCTAAATGGAGAAAATCGGCATTGTCTGATCCACATCTTTTACAGCGCGCATCTTCCCTCAATCTGCATTTCTGCAGCTTCAGGGGAGTATGGTAAGTTTGGTGGAAATATTTATAATGTATGATTATCAGATTTACATTAGGAGTCAGCATTTCTGTTAATGCGCAGCAAGTGCTCCATTCAATCTCATCCATTGGTGTTTCTAGATGTACATTCCATCTTTCCCTAGCTTTTACAGTATTCCCTGCTATGTCTTCTTGCAGCAGCTTGTATAGTTTGGAGACCAAGTGCGCACCATTCGGGTTGGTGATAATCATTTGGAGTGGTAGTAGTGTTGGTGGCTCCGCAGGAAAATCTGGGTATAACTGCTTGACTGCTCCTTTCAGTCTATGATGGTTAAATTTAAATAACAGCGACTGGTTACTGATATAACTGAGATCAGTGCTATCTAGAAAGACACCATTGTTATACAGGTCTCCCATTGTATCTATTCCCACTTGTTGTAGTAGATTCATTCCTATCTCTTCTTGTGATACCGAAATATCCGGATGATGCCTCAATGGCAATGCCGGTGCATATAATGGTAGTTTATGTGTTAGTTTACCCATGCATTGCCATGCTGAGTTAGTCGTTCGTATGGTAATTATTTCAGTTCTTTCTAGGTGTGGGCGACGGTGCGTGAGGATACTACTGAGCGGTATAGGGTGCGCGTCACGATCTTCCACTGCCACATGGGTCATATATGGTACTTGGTGAAACCAATAATGTGCATATTGCGCCTGTGCACAGAGATAATATAGCAATAAGTCCGGTACCGTGAATCCCCCCTTGGAGAGGGCAGACTCAGTGTCCAAAGCTCGATACCCGCTTGTTTGCCACCCCAAATCAATCGTGTTACAAGTGTTATTAACTGTTGAAATACTGGTGTTGGGGGTGTAATGGGAATATTGTTAAATAAGTAGAGGAATTTTGGGAGTATCACCATTTTTACTATGGCCATTCTGTCCGCCATTGTTAGTGGTAAGCGAATCCATCGCTCTACTTGTTCTTCTAGTTTGGTGACAGCTGTTCCATAGTTGTCTGTATTACTGTGCTTGGGTCACCATGAAACCAAATCCCTAGGTACTTAATAGGCTCGGTCTGCCATTCTAGTGGGTATTCTATTGCGTGAGGCTTGGTTACATCCGTTAGTGGGATGATAATTGATTGACTCCAATTTATCTGGAGACCCGAGTGCCTACCAAATTTAATATATTCTCGTAGTAGAGGCATTAAGTTCACCTTTGGTTCCCGTACATATAGCACCATATCATCCGCGTAGAGCGAAATATTTATAGGGCGCTGTGGGAAATGTAGGGCTGTGGCTTTGTGTTGTTGCCGAATTTTACAGGCTAGGGGTTCTAGCGCAATTGCAAATAGCAATGGTGATAGTGGGCACCCCTGCCGTGTGCCTCGAGTTATTTGGATTGGGCCCGATATATGCTTGTTTACTTTTATGCACGCTACTGGTTTGGTATATAAAATTTTAATCCATTGTAGCAGACTAGGAGGCATGCCCATTTTTACCAGGACAGTAAAAAGATATTTCCACTCAACCGAGTCAAAAGCTTTGGCAGCATCAAGTAACACCGCCGCCGCCTCTAGCTCCGGATTGAGTTGGTGTGATAATGCGAATAAGGTGCGTATATTGTGGGAAGTGGATCTTGTGGGTATGAAGCCTGCTTGGTCAGGTAGTACAATAGCCGTCATTAGGGGTTGTAACCGCTGTGCTATGATTATCGCTAGAATCTTCGTATCGGTATTGATCAATGACAGTGGGCGATATGATATACATTGATCTGGCTCCTTGTCAGGTTTTAATAATGCTATTACTAACGCCTCTCTCAACGTAGGGGGAAGTATTTGTCTATCGTACGTGTCGTTATACATTTCAGCTAAATAGGGGCATATTATTTCCAGATATTCTTTATAAAATTCTCCAGTAAACCCGTCTGGTCCTGGGGATTTACCATTGGGCAGAGATTTAATAGCATCCTGTATCTCCTCCTTCGTGATTGGTTGTGCTAAGTATTCCCTTTGGGTGTTTGATAGCCATGCTATAGCTATGTCTTCCAGGTATTCCATAATTTCATCCACATTAGCTGTATCCCTAGATGTATACATTTCGCTATATGTGTCCATAAACGTTTTTAGTATGCCTGCGGTATCATAGTGCAGGTTCCCTTGGCTGTCTTTTATTTTAGTGACTGTATGTGGTTGACGATCTTTACTTATTTTTTGTGCTAGTGTGCGCCCTGCTCTGCCCCCTTCGCCATAGGTTCGTGCAATATGTCTACTCGTTACATATTTTAGCTCGGTGTCTGCATAGTCCTGATATTTTGATATTGTTTCTCTAATTTCGGCAAGGATGGTTACATCGTTTGTGCGGTTATATTCATGTTCTAGTTCTGTAAGTTTTGTTTCGCGTTGACTAAGTTGCTGCCTTATATCTTTTAGTATCCCAGCCTTGGTACTTATGCAGATGCCACGTATCGTGGCTTTAAAAGCCTCCCAGAGTAGGCTAGCATCCTCTACTGAGTGCGTATTTAAAGAAAAATATTCCTCTATTGCTGCCCGTATTGTTTCTTTATACAATGGGTCTAGTAGTGCCTTGGTATTAAAGCGCCATATAAAGGGCGGTGGAACATAGTTGGGTAGTTCCAGTGTGAGTAGGACTGGGTTATGGTCCGACAGTGTTTTTGGTAAGTGGTTGATGCTTTGCACCCAGGTGCTGGCTATCGCTGTAGTTAGCCAATAATCCAGCCGGGACCAGCTGTTGTGAGGGGTGGAGGTATGTGTGCTTGTTAATTGCTGTGGATGGCGCTCTCGCCAGACATCTACCATGCTAAATTCAGTCATGCCTTCATGTATGGCTTTCACCGCTTTCCTGTGTGGCTCTTTTGTATGTCCTGATCTGTCTAGGTCTTCATTGAGTGATACATTAAAGTCCCCTCCCAGATGAGTGCTATGTCTGGTAGTTCACGTAATTTGTTCCATATAGCGTTAAAGAAGTCGGGGTCATCTGTGTTGGGGCCATACGTATTAATTAGCCCCACATGATGTCCACGGAGATATCCCGTAATTATGATGTATCTCCCTTGGTCGTCTATAATATTATGTTCCTGTTGGAATTGTACTCCTTTTTTTAATCAGCAGTAGTACCCCTCTCGATTATGATGAGTAAGAGGATGCCAAGATTGCTTCCGCCCATCTGCTTCCTATCATGCACTTATTTTGTTTTGGTAGGTGTGACTCTTGTATCAGAGCTATGTCCACCTGATGTCTATCCATGTATGCAAACATCTGTCTTATTTTCTTTGGACTGTTTAGGCCCCGTATGTTCCAGGTCAGTAATCGGATTTGCATCGACCTTGTATGATCATTCACCTTGTGTATTGCGTGTTATCTCTGAGCATGTATCTGTGCGTTGAGACACGTGTACAGTGTATCGTACATATCTTAGTCTTGTAGAATCGGTATGTATTTTTACAGTCATGATATCTGATATTATGTCTCACGGTGTTTTGCCTGAAAAAACTAAACTTTCCCCATAGCCCCCCTCCCACTTTAGCATCCCAATTATGCCAAAGTCATACCCTTGTAGAAAGAAAAAACCTTAACATCAGAACTGTGTTGGGGAGTACCCGTAGGGGGGGCCGCTAGGTACCCACATACACATCCGCTGAGCGGATGTGGCCAGAGTGTTAGTAATAGTTTGGCCCTTTACTTATACAGACGTGTATTCCAGCCGTGAAAGGTGTTCTATAGCACTTTTTGAGCATATTGCACATTATATGCAGGGTTATTGCTCTATGATGCATAACAATCATATAGTATATTTCAGTGTCCATATCTAGCAGTTTTTACCCCATTTGCAGTAAGCAACCAAAGCTGAACTGTATCTATTTGGTACTTTGTCTCTCTGCTTAATGTTATAGTTTATACACTTCGCCTGCATCTGGGCAGTTCAATGTTCCATTGTCCTTGGGCGAGTCCGCGTGCTTCATACATTTGATGGTGTTGATGTTGGGTCTCGGTGCAAGGGTATATGTCACATATACCTTTTGTCACACAGGGCACTGTAGTTAACAGTATATCTGAGTCCAGTCCGCAAGCCACAGGTACAGTCTCAGTATTGCTATTACATTCTCCTTTATGCCTGACGTCCTGAGTGTACCCAGTTATGTTCAGCTACGTTACAGACCTTAGTTGGTTTACATGTGGTGGCTTAGTACATGGGCATGTAGTTGGTGCCCATGGCGCTTTGCCGGTTTGCGTCCTGTTCCTGTTGTTTTCCCACACTCTGCCGTAAGGCTACCTTTAGACGCTCTGGTATGGCGGTGTTGGGTCTGCAGAGCCACTGTGTAGTTTTAGCTGACTGCACGTGGTGTCCGTGTATTTTTTGGTTTACCTTGGCCCTCCCCACGCTGGTAAATAGTTGACAGGAGGGTTCATGCTCCTCCACATGTCCCCCGGCCGTCACTGGTCATTGTCCGTTGCTGCGTGGTGCCCCAATATTGGTGTAGAGGCACGCGCCGGGAGCCACAGAAGGGGTGCACCTTGTTACTGCGCCGTAGATATCTGGGCAAAATGGCCGCTATTATTGGTAAAAGTCCTCCGTGAGTTAAGGTGACGTCATCCACCCTTCGTGGCCCTTCCAACAGATACGCTACTGTCTAGGCTGATTGTCAGGCAGTTTTGATTGTCATCTGGCGCGTTTAAATTTGTGCCGGTCGAATATCGAAGCCCCGCAGCTGTATGCCGATCGCGCTCCCCTCAGGCAATTATGGCATTGTGCTGTAGATCGCTGTAATACGCATTGCTTTGGCACTTATCTGTTCAGGCGTCTCATGTAGTTCTCTCCACATTCTTCAGAGACGTAAGGAGTGGCCGCCAGTTTAGCAGTTTCCTCCGTCGCTCTGGGTGTCAGTTAGGCATTACAGGGCTGACTCGGTATATGTGACGGCGCGCGGTGCCATCTTGCCACGGCCGGAGGCTAGCAGGTCGCGCCCAGCTTACACAGTTTTCCGCCTCGGTCTGCACATGTATTCACGAACCAAGTTCATTGTCTTACTGCTGGCATATTCCGACGTCCGTTTTCAGGCTTTTTCTGTTGTGTTAGGGGCCAATTACATACTTTTTGGTCGGATTAGTATTCCGGCCGGCGGAGCAGCACTAGGGTGCAGCCATTCCGCAGTGCGCCCTCTAGCGCCCCCCAATATGTTTTTAGAAATTCACTCATTTTATCCTCAAACCACATTTTGTCATTTTATGACTAAATATTCATTTTGCTCATCATTACTGGCTTGTTAGGTTTCGCCTTCACAGTGCTTGCGCTGTGCTTACGAAATCTATTGTTAATATATATCTTAAAAGGGGCTTACATCCCGCCCCCCTGCTTTTCATTGGTTCCTGTGTTTGTCACTTACTTTTTCTTCATTTCTATTGGCTGTAGAATGTTATTTCCTATTCTTCCTCGTGTTTTTGCTCTTATCAGTTTCCTGAGGCCCAATTACTGTTTCAATCCACTTTTGAAGCTGGACTTTTTTTTTTAATGTTTTGCCTGCACTGGGCTTGCGTGCAAATGAGCTCTCAATGCAGTCCCTCTCTCATACGAACTGCATGTGCCTGGTCAGTTTCATGCCTGCTCTTTTATTATTATTATCTTCGTCTTTGTCGTGCTCGAACAGCCTGACTTTAATATGGCCGTCTCTCAGGACGTTACCTTGTTTTAATGAGTCACACGAGAGATACGCTCTCACCACGTTGTTATTTTCTAATACCTTCACTGCGAGTGCACACGTCACTTTAAAAACAAGGACACATTCATTTTTGGTAGGCACAGGCATCCTGTGATTTACCCAGAATCACAGGATGTTGAGCCGACGCCAAGACTCGAACCTGGTTCACCAGTTTACAAGTCTGCAGCTCTGGCTGTTATGCCACACCCTCCTCCGAGTGCACCTACTTTTTTTTACAGTTACTGTGTGCACTCCCAGCTGCTGCTTGAATTACGACTTGTTTGAGACCACCCTGGGTGTTAACAAACAGCAAATGCCTGGCTGAGGGCCAGCACCGTGATTCTCAAAAACACGCATGACAGATATAAAATGAATGGTTTACATCATTTTTGTCACCGAGTAAACAGTGGCTACAAACAGAGGTGGTGTCCTCCCTATATGTGCTATTTGCATAAATGTTAAATGTAGTTTTCCGGTCAATCAAATAGAAGAGCATTATTATTTATGACAACGTTACAGGCTGCACCCTGCTACAGTGGCGGCTCCTGGAGGGAGTGTTGCAGGGCGGCTCGGCGGGGGAGGGGCAGGGTGGGGGGTAGTAAACTACGGCGTATGGCCGAACAGATTTAAGTAACTAAATAAATAAATAAAACAAATTACATTGCACGCGCTGCATCGCCATTTGCTATGAAGTCCTCTTTCCATGACAGTAGTGATTGGTTTATTATGAGATGTTGAGAGGCGTGAATTGCCGAGTGCCATGTTCAAAGGGGGTCAACATCTCCTGACAACGCTGTGTAGAGCAGCAAATAGCGCGTTGCTCTGCGAGAACAGCGAGCTGGTGCCATTTTTGTGTATCTTCAAGCTGAGAGCAGACACCGAATATGGGGAGCTATTCAATGCTTTTGAAAACGTCAGGTTGGTGCCATACTGTTGATGGTTCATGAGCCCACAGAGAGGGGCTAGGGTGGGGTTGTGGCAAGGGTGGGGGTGGTGGGCAGTAGCAGGTGGGGGTTCCCGGACCGTGAGAAAAGAGCATCTTGAATCATTCCCTAATCTTTGACTGCATTGCTTCGTTAAGCGCTAGCCAGACACTTACAAACAGCTGTTCATGCCTGCCCAGAGGAAACCATCTCTAAAGAGGCATGTGCTGTATACAAACTTACATACAAAGATACTTAACACCTTAACCGCGGCGGCAATTCCGCCGCGGTGCGGGCGTTCCATTAAGTGGGCGGGGCCGGGTCGGCCAACGGACGTGCGCAGCACTACCGAGGTAGTGCTCGCGACGGCCGTTGGCCGACGGGCGCACTTAAAGGGTTAAGCACACTTGATAACTCAAAAACACAGCAGCTATGTAATTAGCCTGCACGATAGTTCAGTGGGTTAATGCCCTGTTATTGAGATTATTGTGTGGGTTACAGTTAGAAATCAAGGCAGACCAACGTCATCTTTCAGCCTTCCAGGGTATACAGTCCTGGGTAATAATATGGTTTATAATGGTAATATACTTAATACCTTCAGCACTGTAAAACTACCAGGCCCTGACAGCAATCACACTGTAAGAATCAAGTAGATATCAGTCTGGTGAAAGCACTTTGAAGTGGCTTTCAAGCTACACAATGGCGCTTTATAAAAGTACTATAAGTAAAATAAATGAATAAATTGTGAAGATTTAGCCGGGAGCAGAGGCCAAATGTCCGAATTTGACAAGAAGCCCTGAAAATAAATCTACTGTCATTGAGGGGTTGTCCCCATAGTTCTCATAGATGCACCCCTCTTTTTCACACAGGATAAACCTATTCATAAAATAACTGGGTTACCAGTGAGGTCGCCACCGCTCACCGTCAGACCCTCCTGCATTTTAATTTCAGTGCCGCCGTCGGCCTTATCATATTTGGTGCCGCTGCACAGGGCGGAAAAAGGAAAACAATTCCAGGCCTAAAAATGCAGCCTCTTGTAATTGGAGGACAAAGGCAGCAGCAGTGCCTGTAATTATGTCTCAGGCCCATGCAAGGCTCAGTGCAAGCAGGTTTGTTCCGAGCCAGGATGCATCAGCTGTGCGTGCTACTGTGCTCACGCCCAGACGCTGGGTGGCACCCCAAATCTGTTGTGACATACCAGGGGCTGCAGGGACGCTGCTTTTATGGTGCCTTTTGGGTGATTCTAAATTAATAATGTCTGCCTTATGACCCAGGCCACCTCTGCAGGGTTTGATTGTACCACTCTCCTCTCTACGAGTAAATAGAAAGGAGTGTCATTTTCCTTCTCAAATGCCAACTTTTGATTGGTCCACGTACCTAATAACTGAAATCAGATCCTGAAGCAGTTTGAGTGTATATAATAAACACCCTGTGTCCTCTGACAACCACAATCACATTTTCCCCTGCTCGGCACCCAGGTTCTGGGATAATTTCAGCAGAGAGGCCTAGGGTTGAATGAGCACACAATCATTACTCTAACAGCGTGTTTGCAGCTTCTGTTAAGTGCAAACTTTCATTGCTGTGGAACATATTTCACGTCCTTGTAGTTCTTTCCTAGTGCACTAACCGTAATTGTCACAAAAATCGAAGGAAATTACACGTAGTTCACACCACTGTCCAGTCAGTGACGAGAAAAAAGGTTGATGCGGCATCTGTGTCCAGCGTTCATGCGAGACAATGCTCATAAAATACTACAATTTACGGTTAGGAAACTTGCACAATATTAAATTCACTTGAGATTAGTTTCATTTCAAAATATGCTCCCTAACATGTCCTCACTTCCTCCTCCCCTTCCCCCGTGTTAAGTGGGATGATTAGTGCTCCATCACACAAATTTAATGCTCATAAAAGTGAACAATGCACCTCAATTTTTTTAGTAATCCCCAAAAGGTTACACCTGAATGGGTTAACACCCCATTTTTTATGGCATTTCACTGTCACTTCCCAAACACTGACCCTGGGTTGCCCACGTGGGTAACTTGCTTCATAAATTAGATGAACCCCAACATTACTCACTCTTAATTCACGGATTTACAACAGTTTGGGAGTTTCTGTAAATAATTTGTACCTTATGAAGACTCTCCTACTAACAGGAGTATGTCAGTCATAGGTGAGAAGCCTTTCTTTGTGCCCGATTTCCCAGGTGCCTCTTTGGACACTAAAATACGCCTCTGACATTAACAACTTCTGGTCCCCTGTTCCTGTAACAAGCCCAAAGGGCCATCTCTCACTGCCAATAACTCTACTTTGCGTCATATAAGTGCCCCCATCTTACTGCTTGAGTGGGTTTGCCCTGTAAAAAGTGCTACAGTCGCCACCTGTTGTATTCACTTTAAAGCTGTGGTGTCCAGCGTTGGTCCACAACTACCGGATCAAGCGAGATCACTCCGTGCAGAAGTGCAGATGTTACTCACATGTACTTCTACCCACTACTGGATCTTTGTCACCAACACTTTTGTGTCCGTATTTGTAATTCATCTTTTGATTATGCGAAAATCTCAAGCAGGTATGCCTTAAGCCAAGGACATCTGGACAGAACAATGGACTTAACCGTCATGGGTCTGCGTGAGCCGTGTGAAGAAGTGCAGAGGCTCAGAACTTACATGGGTGAGCGTAGAACACGGCAAGAAGTGCAGCGGCTCAGAACTTACATGGGTGAGCGTAGAACACGGCAAGAAGTGCAGCGGCTCAGAACTTACATGGGCGAGCGTAGAACACAGCAAGAAGTGCAGCGGCTCAGAACTTACATGGGCGAGCGCAGAACACGGCAAGAAGTGCAGTGGCTCAGAACTTACATGGGCGAGCGTAGAACACGGCAAGAAGTGCAGCGGCTCAGAACTTACATGGGCGAGCGCAGAACACGGCAAGAAGTGCAGCGGCTCAGAACTTCCATGGGCGAGCGTAGAACACGGCAAGAAGTGCAGTGGCTCAGAACTTACATGGGCGAGCGTAGAACACGGCAAGAAGTGCAGCGGCTCAGAACTTACATGGGCGAGCGTACAACACGGCAAAAAGTGCAGCGGCTCAGAACTTACATGGGCGAGCGTAGAACACGGCAAGAAGTGCAGTGGCTCAGAACTTACATGGGTGAGCGTAGCACACAGCAAGAAGTGCAGCGGCTCAGAACTTACATGGGCGAGCGCAGAACACGGCAAGAAGTGCAGCGGCTCAGAACTTACATGGGCGAGCGTAGAACACGGCAAGAAGTACAGTGGCTCAGAACTTACATGGGCGAGCGTAGAACATGGCAAGTAGTGCAGTGGCTCAGAACTTACATGGGCGAGCATAGAACACAGCAAGAAGTGCAGCGGCTCAGAACTTACATGGGCAAGCGTAGAACATGGCAAAAAGTGCAGTGGCTCAGAACTTACATGGGTGAGCATAGAACACGGCAAGAAGTGCAGTGGCTCAGAACTTACATGGGCGAGCGCAGAACACGGCAAGAAGTGCAGTGGCTCAGAACTTACATGGGCGAGTGCAGAACACGGCAAGAAGTGCAGCGGCTCAGAACTTACATGGGTGAGCGCAGAACACAGCAAGAAGTGCAGTGGCATATGACCAGTGCGTGAAATGGAAAAATTAAAGTGCATGTACTCTGTATCAGAGTACCTGCTTGTTCTGAGAAGTGCCTGTACTCTTCAATTAAAAGTATTGCTTCTCTCTTGAGAAGTGCCGGTACTCTCCCTCTCAAAATAAAAAAGTGCCAGTACTCAGTACCGGACAGTACCGGCCCATTTAAAGCACTGCTTATGACCCATGTGGGCCTGTGCGAGGTGTGTCAAAAGGTGCAGTGGGTCACAACTCACATGGAATTGTTTTTGTAATTCAGCCATATCGCAGAGCACTCCATGGGGACGATAATGCTTTTGAAGTTGGGTCTTGTGGCGCAGCCTACTAACGCATCCACGCCATGGACCGGTGTTTTTCTCATGGTTACAGGCCGAGCTTTTATATTCCAATCGTAGTGGCAGGTAAGATATCTCAATGAGTTAAGCATCAACTAGCAGTAGGGTCTACTCAGATAATCATCTTTCCAAAGTCAATATCATGAGCACCGTCCAGATCGATAGTAACATTACTCCTATGTCTTAGTTCAGCAGTGTTTGCTCCGCGTACTTAGAAAAGTCCAGCTTCGCTTTACTTCTCTTCTATGTGTAAATCTTGCTGTTTTTTTATATTTTGTTATTATCTGGTTCATTTTTTTTGTCATTGTACTAACCCATTTAACTAATCTCCCCACTTTAAAATAACACCAGTAACAGCACAATATATTGCCTTTCTTTAAAAACAAGTCATAACACTTGAAAAGACTTTCAGTAACTTACATTGCACAACTATTCACCAAGCTACAACTTACAACAAAAACAGTTTATTATTAATGAAATAGATGAAACCTAATGCATTTACCAATGCTTGTTATTTTGGTAGATACATACATTTTTCCTCAAACATCAGCCGGTCATTTTAAAAAAATACACCCACTCTGTGCTTAAATACTAGCTTTTCATTTTTGGTAAAGAAATTATTTTTTTCCCTCAAAGCTCCAGTTGACATTTTCTAAAAATGCAACATTTTGCTTTCAAATACTGGGATTTTAAGAAAGAAACTTTAGTTTCTGAAACTAAATGGCATTGAATGAAAATGTGCTATTCTTTCCGCCTTTTGTTCTACATGGGATATCCCGCAGATGCCAGAGATACATATCAAATCCACTGATGTTCACCAAATGCCAACAATGGCTAACTTTTTCTAGAGATGGCCATGAATTGTCATTAGGAGCCACCTTATTCCTGGGAAGGAAACTTTCTGTTGGGATTGGTCATAAGATGTCAGGAATACTCACTTTAAGCAGGGGATGCCTTTTCAATGACCGGAACGGCCACAAGATGCCAAAGGAGGCTGGCAGATGCATGGGATAGCTGTACAATGCCACAGATGCCAATACTGTATCTTGCTAGTGGCCAGTGAGATGGTCTCTTTAGGGCAGATATTCCCACCAGGTGGGATTACCAGATATCATGGTTTGCCACCAGATACTACTGGCACCCACCTTCTGTCAGTGGTGATCCTGTTTGTCAGGGGTGCTCGTATTCTGTCAAGGGTAGCCACAAAATTTTAGGAATGCCCACCTTATGTCAAGGATGCCTACCTTATGCCAGGGATGCTCACCGATGGCAGTGAGTGCCTTCTAAATCAGGGACAGTCTTTATAGGTCAGGAGGGCCCCTGTACCCCAAGAGAGACAACTAGATGCCAAGAGTTGTCGCAGTATGCAGGGCATTCACAAATGTAGTGACGATGATAATGGTGAGCTCTCTGACCGGGCTCTGAGTGTCCCTTCCTCCTCAAAGCATGCACTCTGCATGTGTAAAGTTGCACACCACCAGTACGCATGCAATACTTAGCTAAACTTCTTTAGTGACTTTGGCGATCTAGAGGTGTGCCTTACCGCGCGCCATGTATGTAACATTGCGTATTTTTTGTGAAATGTCACGGAATTCCTGGACATTTTCAAGAATTCACTCGAAATTATGAGTTTTGAGTGAGATATCATTTGCCGGTATTTCTGACAATCAGTTTTTTGAGCGAGTGCGGTCATTGCTTAAAATGCCTTTCAAGATACCGGCATAAGACTGATTTGAGCTGAAAATGTCGCTTTCCGTTTTATTTTTTGAGTCTCTCTGTATCTCCTAAGGCTTTTTTTTCTGCGCGGTCGCTTTAAAAAAAAGTTATGCAACATTGCATCATGTGAAATTCAGGAATTTCTAGATATTCCCAGGGTTACTTAAAATGTTGCCCAAGCGCACTCCGCTGGGAATATCGTAAAGAAACAGAAGAGGGCCCCTGAGACAAATAAATAGGGAGAACAGGGGAATACAGTAGCCAACAACAAGTACAATTTCCCTATATATAATTTTCAAAGGGTAATATATCCACAAATTAACATAAATAACCCGGTTGAGGATGCAAAAAAGAAACTGGACGAGGTTAACCTGGAGCTTAATTCCTTTAGTGACTACCTCATAAAGAAAAAAACAGATAAGCTTCGAAAAGACATTCGGTACTTTACTGAGGAAAGAGTCTATCCCTATTTAGGAGCCCAATATTACAACGCTACCAGGGACCAACCCAACCAAAGGGACTACCGAGATTGGTCTAACAAGAAAATCTTGACCTTCTCGGACACCTTCGAATCGGATGGTGAGGGGGGTCCCATTTCCCTGGAAGGATAGGAGAGCACCTTTTGAAGGTCTGACTAGAAATAATCATTTTTTAGGAAATCGACGAGGGACCCATCGGACCAGATTCAGAACCCAGAACAGGGGACAATATCAACATTCAGAGACTCCCCCACAATATCTACAGACAAGGCGGAATCAATATTGGCGCATTTCTTGTGTTCTTTGTGAATATTTGTATTGTATATTTTTGTGTATGATATGATTGTTTTTGTTTTGTGATTTTTTGTATGTACCTGATTTATTGCATGTTTGTGATCTGTTTTGAAGTTTGCATTACACACTATTTAATGGTCTACTTATTGTGATTATGGGGCTCCATAATTATTGATGTACACCTTCATGACCTTTATGATAATTTCAGTTTCTTATGTGTTATTTATATTTATGTCGTACATTACATTAGAAAATTTAATAAACTTTATTTTTTAGATAATATTATTGGTCTTTGGGATATGTTAATTTGTGGACATATTACCCTTTGAAAATTATATATAGGGAAATTGTACTTGTTGTTGGCTACTGTATTCCCCTGTTCTCCCTATTTATTTGTCTCAGGGGCCCTCTTCTGTTTCTTTACGATATTCCCAGCACGTTGCTGTGAAGGTTGTTAGTGTGTCATTGTATGTGTATTTTCGGAGCCTTCTAACTTATTGTGTTTCCTTCTTGATCTTTCTATTATTCTCGTTTGTGTATTTTCACTTTTATTTACTTTTCTAATTTCCAGTTATCTGTCTGCAGTTCTATTTATCTGCATTTATCACAGGGCAGTTTTTAAGATTCTTATTCTACACATCTTTTATCTTACATCCTGGTCGCTTTTTATTCTTTTATTTTTCTTTTTTCACTCATTTGGTTTTTTTTTTATGGACAGCATCAAAACATTTGGTTTTACCGATGAGGATTTCTTTAGACTCATGGTGACAAAGTCCATCATCTGACCGTCCTTTTTCTATTACCAAAACCAATAACGACGAATGGCTTAAACTTCTTAATTTAAAAAAGAAAGCCAAGAGAACAGAGTCCCATGCTGAATTTATGGTCCAATATTTGAAAGCTGGCGTTATTCCGAATGGGCTTAGAATAAGAAACAAACCAGGCCTGTTCGTAGAAATCAGAAAATTTCTGGAAAGATGGTCACTTATTGCGAACAGGTGTTCTAGGGATCCTATGATGCTCATTATTGAGACAGCCAGGGAAGTTTTGGAGACTCTCCTCAAAGAAATCGCGGAGATAGAGGACACCCTTAAGAAAAATAACCCGGTTGAGGATGCAAAAAGAAACTGGACGAGGTTAACCTAGTGCTTAATTCCTTTAGTGACTACCTCATAAAGAAAAAAACAGATCAGCTTCGAAAAGACATTCGGTACTTTACTGAGGAAAGAGTCTATCCCTATTTAGGAGCCCAATATTACAACGCTACCAGGGACCAACCCAACCAAAGGGACTACCGAGATTGGTCTAACAAGAAAATCTTGACCTTCTCGGACACCTCCGAATTGGATGGTGAGGGGGGGTCCCATTTCCCTGGAAGGATACGCCAATAGGAGAGCACCTTTTGAAGGTCCGACTAGAAATAATAATTTTTTAGGAAATCGACGAGGGACCCAACGGACCAGATTCAGAACCCAGAACAGTGGACAATATCAACATTCAGAGAATCCCCCACAATATCTACAGACAAGGCGGAATCAATATTGGCGCATTTCTTGTGTTTTTTGTGAATATTTGTATTGTATATTTTCGTGTATGATATCATTGTTTTTGTTTTGTGATTTTTTGTATGTACCTGATTTATTGCATGTTTGTGATCTGTTTTGAAGTTTGCATTACACACTATTTAATGGTCTACTTATTGTGATTGTGGGGCTCCATAATTATTGATGTACACCTTCATGACCTTTATGATAATTTCAGTTTCTTATGTGTTATTTATATTTATGTCGTACATTACATTAGAAAATTTAATAAACTTTATTTTTTAGATAATATTATTGGTCTTTGGGATATGTTAATTTGTGGATATATTACCCTTTGAAAATTATATATAGGGAAATTGTACTTGTTGTTGGCTACTGTATTCCCCTGTTCTCCCTATTTATTTGTCTCAGGGGCCCTCTTCTGTTTCTTTACGATATTCCCAGCACGTTGCTGTGAGGGTTGTTAGTGTGTCATTGTATGTGTATTTTTGGAGCCTTCTAACTTATTGTGTTTCCTTCTTGATCTTTCTATTATTCTCGTTTGTGTATTTTCACTTTTATTTACTTTTCTAATTTCCAGTTATCTGTCTGCAGTTCTATTTATCTGCATTTATCACAGGGCAGTTTATAAGATTCTTCTTCTACACATCTTTTATCTTACATCCTGGTCGCTTTTTATTCTTTTATTTTTATTTTTTCACTCATTTGTTTTTTTTTATGGACAGCATCAAAACATTTGGTTTTACCGATGAGGATTTCTCTAGACTCATGGGACAAAGTTCATCATCTGACCGTCCTTTTTCTATTACCAAAACCAATAACGACGAGTGGCTTAAACTTCTTAATTTAAAAGAAAGCCAAGAGAACAGAGTCCCATGCTGAATTTATGGTCCAATATTTGAAAGCTGGCGTTATTCCGAATGGGCTTAGAATAAGAAACATACCAGGCCTGTTCGTAGAAATCAGAAAATTTCTGGAAAGATGGTCACTTATTGCGAACAGGTGTTCTAGGGATCTTATGATGCTCATTATTGAGACAGCCAGGGAAGTTGTGGAGACTCTCCTCAAAGAAATCGCGGAGATAGAGGACACCCTTAAGAAAAATAACCCGGTTGAGGATGCAAAAAAGAAACTGGACGAGGTTAACCTAGAGCTTAATTCCTTTAGTGACTACCTCATAAAGAAAAAACAGATCAGCTACGAAAAGACATTCAGTACTTTACTGAGGAAAGAGTCTATCCCTATTTAGGAGCCCAATATTACAACGCTACCAGGGACCAACCCAACCAAAGGGACTACCGAGATTGGTCTAACAAGAAAATCTTGACATTCTCGGACACCTCCGAATCGGATGGTGAGGGGGGTCCCATTTCCCTGGAAGGATACGGCAATAGGAGAGCACCTTTTGAAGGTCCGACTAGAAATAATCATTTTTTAGGAAATCGACGAGGGACTCAACGGACCAGATTCAGAACCCAGAACAGTGGACAATATCAACATTCAGAGAATCCCCCACAATATCTACAGACAAGGCGGAATCAATATTGGCGCATTTCTTGTGTTTTTTGTGAATATTTGTATTGTATATTTTCGTGTATGCTATCATTGTTTTTGTTTTGTGATTTTTTGTATGTACCTGATTTATTGCATGTTTGTGATCTGTTTTGAAGTTTGCATTACACACTATTTAATGGTCTACTTATTGTGATTATGGGGCTCCATAATTATTGATGTACACCTTCATGACCTTTATGATAATTTCAGTTTCTTATGTGTCATTTATATTTATGTCGTACATTACATTAGAAAATTTAATAAACTTTATTTTTTAGATAATATTATTGGTCTTTGGGATATGTTAATTTGTGGATATATTACCCTTTGAAAATTATATATAGGGAAATTGTACTTGTTGTTGGCTACTGTATTCCCCTGTTCTCCTTATTTATTTGTCTCAGGGGCCCTCTTCTGTTTCTTTACGATATTCCCAGCACGTTGCTGTGAGGGTTGTTAGTGTGTCATTGCATGTGTATTTTCGGAGCCTTCTAACTTATTGTGTTTCCTTCTTGATCTTTCTATTATTCTTGTTTGTGTATTTTCACTTTTATTTACTTTTCTAATTTCCAGTTATCTGTCTGAAGTTCTATTTATCTGCATTTATCACAGGGCAGTTTATAAGATTCTTCTTCTGCACATCTTTTATCTTACATCCTGGTCGCTTTTTATTCTTTTATTTTTTCACTCATTTGTTTTTTTTTTATGGAGAGCATCAAAACATTTGGTTTTACCGATGAGGATTTCTCTAGACTCATGGGACAAAGTTCATCATCTGACCGCCCTTTTTCTATTACCAAAACCAATAACGACAAATGGCTTAAACTTCTTAATTTAAGAAAGAAAGCCAAGAGAACAGAGTCCCATGCTGAATTTATGGTCCAATATTTGAAAGCTGGCGTTATTCCGAACGGGCTTAGAATAAGAAACATACCAGGCCTGTTCGTAGAAATCAGAAAATTTCTGGAAAGATGGTCACTTATTGCAAACAGGTGTTCTAGGGATCTAATGATGCTCATTATTGAGATAGCCAGGGAAGTTGTGGTGACTCTCCTCAAAGAAATCGCGGAGATAGAGGACACCCTTAAGAAAAATAACCCAGTTGAGGATGCAAAAAAGAAACTGGACGAGGTTAACCTAGAGCTTAATTCCTTTAGTGACTACCTCATAAAGAAAAAAACAGATAAGCTTCGAAAAGACATTCGGTACTTTACTGAGGAAAGAGTCTATCCCTGTTTCGGAGCCCAATATTACAACGCTACCACGGACCAACCGAACCAAAGGGACTACCGAGATTGGTCTAACAAGAAAATCTTGACCTTTTCGGACACCTCCGAATCGGATGGTGAGGGGTGTCCCGTTTCCCTGGAAGGATACAGCAATAGGAGAGCACCTTTTGAAGGTCCGACTAGAAATAATAATTTTCTAGGAAATCGACGAGGGACCCAACGGACCAGATTCAGAACCCAGAACAGGGGACAATATCAACATTCAGAGAATCCCCCACAATATCTACAGACAAGGCGGAATCAATATTGGCGCATTTCTTGTGCTTTTTGTGAATATTTGTATTGTATATTTTTGTGTATGATATCATTGTTTTTGTTTTGTGATTTTTTTGTATGTACCTGATTTATTGCATGTTTGTGATCTGTTTTGAAGTTTGCATTACACACTATTTAATGGTCTACTACTTGTGATTATGGGGCTCCATAATTATTGATGTACACCTTCATTACCTTTATGATAATTTCAGTTTCTTATGTGTTATTTATATTTATGTCGTACATTACATTAGAAAATTTAATAAACTTTATTTTTTAGATAATATTATTGGTCTTTGGGATATGTTAATTTGTGGATATATTACCCTTTGAAAATTGTATATAGGGAAATTGTACTTGTTGTTGGCTACTGTATTCCCCTGTTCTCCCTAATATTTGTCTCAGGGGCCCTCTTCTGTTTCTTTACGCTATTCCCAGCATGTTGCTGTGAGGGTTGTTAGTGTGTCATTGTATGTGTATTTTCGGAGCCTTCTAACTTATTGTGTTTCTTTCTTGATCTTTCTATTATTCTCGTTTGTGTATTTTCACTTTTATTTACTTTTCTAATTTCCAGTTATCTGTCTGCAGTTCTCTTTATCTGCATTTATCACAGGGCAGTTTATAAGATTCTTCCTCTACACATCTTTAATCTTACATCCTGGTCGCTTTTTATTCTTTTATTTTTATTTTTTCACTCATTTTTATGGACAGCATCAAAACATGTGGTTTTACCGATGAAGATTTTTCTAGACTCATGGGACAAAGTTCATCATCTGACCGTCCTTTTTCTATTACCACAACCAATAACGACGAATGGCTTAAACTTCTTAATTTAAAAAAGAAAGCCAAGAGAACAGAGTCCCATGCTGAATTTATGGTCCAATATTTGAAAGTTGGCGTTATTCCGAATGGGCTTAGAATAAGAAACATACCAGGCCTGTTCGTAGAAATCAGAAAATTTCTGGAAAGATGGTCACTTATTGCGAACAGGTGTTCTAGGGATCTTATGATGCTCATTATTGAGACAGCCAGGGAAGTTGTGGAGACTCTCCTCAAAGAAATCGCGGAGATAGAGGACACCCTTAAGAAAAATAACCCGTTTGAGGATGCAAAAAGAAACTGGACGAGGTTAACCTAGAGCTTAATTCCTTTAGTGACTACCTCATAAAGAAAAAAACAGATAAGGTTCTAAAAGACATTCGGTACTTTACTGAGGAAAGAGTCTATCCCTATTTAGGAGCCCAATATTACAACGCTACCAGGGACCAACCCAACCAAAGGGACTACCGAGATTGGTCTAACAAGAAAATCTTGACCTTCTCGGACACCTCCGAATCGGATGGTGAGGGGGGTCCCATTTCCCTGGAAGGATAGGAGAGCACCTTTTGAAGGTCTGACTAGAAATAATCATTTTTTAGGAAATCGACGAGGGACCCATCGGACCAGATTCAGAACCCAGAACAGGGGACAATATCAACATTCAGAGAATCCCCCACAATATCTACAGACAAGGCGGAATCAATATTGGCGCATTTCTTGTGTTCTTTGTGAATATTTGTATTGTATATTTTTGTGTATGATATCATTGTTTTTGTTTTGTGATTTTTTGTATGTACCTGATTTATTGCATGTTTGTGATCTGTTTTGAAGTTTGCATTACACACTATTTAATGGTCTACTTATTGTGATTATGGGGCTCCATAATTATTGATATACACCTTCATGACCTTTATGATAATTTCAGTTTCTTATGTGTTATTTATATTTATGTCGTACATTACATTAGAAAATTTAATAAACTTTATTTTTTAGATAATATTATTGGTCTTTGGGATATGTTAATTTGTGGATATATTACCCTTTGAAAATTATATATAGGGAAATTGTACTTGTTGTTGGCTACTGTATTCCCCTGTTCTCCCTATTTATTTGTCTCAGGGGCCCTCTTCTGTTTCTTTACGTTATTCCCAGTACGTTGCTGTGAGGGTTGTTAGTGTGTCATTGTATGTGTATTTTCGGAGCCTTCTAACTTATTGTGTTTCCTTCTTGATCTTTCTATTATTCTCGTTTGTGTATTTTCACTTTTATTTACTTTTCTAATTTCCAGTTATCTGTCTGCAGTTCGATTTATCTGCATTTATCACAGGGCAGTTTATAATATTGTTCTTCTACACATCTTTTATCTTACATCCTCGTCGCTTTTTATTCTTTTATTTTTATTTTTTCACTCATTTTTTTTTTTTTTATGGACAGCATCAAAACATTTGGTTTTACCGATGAGGATTTTTCTAGACTCATGGGACAAAGTTCATCATCTGACCGTCCTTTTTCTATTACCAAAACCAATAACGACGGATGGCTTAAACTTCTTAATTTAAAAAAGAAAGCCAAGAGAACAGAGTCCCATGCTGAATTTATGGTCCAATATTTGAAAGCTGGCGTTATTCCGAATTGGCTTAGAATAAGAAACATACCAGGCCTGTTCGTAGAATTCAGAAAATTTCTGGAAAGATGGTCACTTATTGCGAACAGGTGTTCTAGGGATCTTATGGTGCTCATTATTGAGACAGCCAGGGAAGTTGTGGAGACTGTCCTCAAAGAAATCGCGGAGATAGAGGACACCCTTAAGAAAAATAACCCAGTTGAGGATGCAAAAAAGAAACTGGACGAGGTTAACCTAGAGCTTAATTCCTTTAGTGACTACCTCGTAAAGAAAAAAAACAGATAAGCTTCGAAACGACATTCGGTACTTTACTGAGGAAAGAGCCTATCCCTATTTAGGAGCCCAATATTACAACGCTACCAGGGACCAACCCAACCAAAAGGACTACCGAGATTGGTCTAACAAGAAAATCTTGACCTTCTCGGACACCTCCGAATCGGATGGTGAGGGGTGTCCCATTTCCCTGGAAGGATACGGCAATAGGAGAGCACCTTTTGAAGGTCCGACTAGAAATAATAATTTTTTAGGAAATCGACGAGGGACCCAACGGACCAGATTCAGAACCCAGAACAGTGGACAATATCAACATTCAGAGAATCCCCCACAATATCTACAGACAAGGCGGAATCAATATTGGCGCATTTCTTGTGTTTTTTGTGAATATTTGTATTGTATATTTTCGTGTATGATATCATTGTTTTTGTTTTGTGATTTTTTGTATGTACCTGATTTATTGCATGTTTGTGATCTGTTTTGAAGTTTGCATTACACACTATTTAATGGTCTACTTATTGTGATTATGGGGCTCCATAATTATTGATGTACACCTTCATGACCTTTATGATAATTTCAGTTTCTTATGTGTTATTTATATTTATGTCGTACATTACATTAGAAAATTTAATAAACTTTATTTTTTAGATAATCTTATTGGTCTTTGGGATATGTTAATTTGTGGATATATTACCCTTTGAAAATTATATATAGGGAAATTGTACTTGTTGTTGGCTACTGTATTCCCCTGTTCTCCCTATTTATTTGTCTCAGGGGCCCTCTTCTGTTTCTTTACGATATTCCCAGCACGTTGCTGTGAGGGTTGTTAGTGTGTCATTGTATGTGTATTTTTGGAGCCTTCTAACTTATTGTGTTTCCTTCTTGATCTTTCTATTATTCTCGTTTGTGTATTTTCACTTTTATTTACTTTTCTAATTTCCAGTTATCTGTCTGCAGTTCTATTTATCTGCATTTATCACAGGGCAGTTTATAAGATTCTTCTTCTACACATCTTTTATCTTACATCCTGGTCGCTTTTTATTCTTTTATTTTTATTTTTTCACTCATTTGTTTTTTTTTTATGGACAGCATCAAAACATTTGGTTTTACCGATGAGGATTTCTCTAGACTCATGGGACAAAGTTCATCATCTGACCGTCCTTTTTCTATTACCAAAACCAATAACGACGAGTGGCTTAAACTTCTTAATTTAAAAAAGAAAGCCAAGAGAACAGAGTCCCATGCTGAATTTATGGTCCAATATTTGAAAGCTGGCGTTATTCCGAATGGGCTTAGAATAAGAAACATACCAGGCCTGTTCGTAGAAATCAGAAAATTTCTGGAAAGATGGTCACTTATTGCGAACAGGTGTTCTAGGGATCTTATGATGCTCATTATTGAGACAGCCAGGGAAGTTGTGGAGACTCTCCTCAAAGAAATCGCGGAGATAGAGGACACCCTTAAGAAAAATAACCCGGTTGAGGATGCAAAAAAGAAACTGGACGAGGTTAACCTAGAGCTTAATTCCTTTAGTGACTACCGAATAAAGAAAAAAACAGATCAGCTTCGAAAAGACATTCGGTACTTTACTGAGGAAAGAGTCTATCCCTATTTAGGAGCCCAATATTACAACGCTACCAGGGACCAACCCAACCAAAGGGACTACCGAGATTGGTCTAACAAGAAAATCATGACATTCTCGGACACCTCCGAATCGGATGGTGAGGGGGGTCCCATTTCCCTGGAAGGATACGGCAATAGGAGAGCACCTTTTGAAGGTCCGACTAGAAATAATCATTTTTTAGGAAATTGACGAGGGACCCAACGGACCAGATTCAGAACCCAGAACAGTGGACAATATCAACATTCAGAGAATCCCCCACAATATCTACAGACAAGGCGGAATCAATATTGGCGCATTTCTTGTGTTTTTTGTGAATATTTGTATTGTATATTTTCGTGTATGCTATCATTGTTTTTGTTTTGTGATTTTTTGTATGTACCTGATTTATTGCATGTTTGTGATCTGTTTTGAAGTTTGCATTACACACTATTTAATGGTCTACTTATTGTGATTATGGGGCTCCATAATTATTGATGTACACCTTCATGACCTTTATGATAATTTCAGTTTCTTATGTGTTATTTATATTTATGTCGTACATTACATTAGAAAATTTAATAAACTTTATTTTTTAGATAATATTATTGGTCTTTGGGATATGTTAATTTGTGGATATATTACCCTTTGAAAATTATATATAGGGAAATTGTACTTGTTGTTGGCTACTGTATTCCCCTGTTCTCCCTATTTATTTGTCTCAGGGGCCCTCTTCTGTTTCTTTACGATATTCCCAGCACGTTGCTGTGAGGGTTGTTAGTGTGTCATTGCATGTGTATTTTCGGAGCCTTCTAACTTATTGTGTTTCCTTCTTGATCTTTCTATTATTCTTGTTTGTGTATTTTCACTTTTATTTACTTTTCTAATTTCCAGTTATCTGTCTGAAGTTCTATTTATCTGCATTTATCACAGGGCAGTTTATAAGATTCTTCTTCTGCACATCTTTTATCTTACATCCTGGTCGCTTTTTATTCTTTTATTTTTTCACTCATTTGTTTTTTTTTATGGAGAGCATCAAAACATTTGGTTTTACCGATGAGGATTTCTCTAGACTCATGGGACAAAGTTCATCATCTGACCGCCCTTTTTCTATTACCAAAACCAATAACGACAAATGGCTTAAACTTCTTAATTTAAGAAAGAAAGCCAAGAGAACAGAGTCCCATGCTGAATTTATGGTCCAATATTTGAAAGCTGGCGTTATTCCGAACGGGCTTAGAATAAGAAACATACCAGGCCTGTTCGTAGAAATCAGAAAATTTCTGGAAAGATGGTCACTTATTGCAAACAGGTGTTCTAGGGATCTAATGATGCTCATTATTGAGATAGCCAGGGAAGTTGTGGAGACTCTCCTCAAAGAAATCGCGGAGATAGAGGACACCCTTAAGAAAAATAACCCAGTTGAGGATGCAAAAAAGAAACTGGACGAGGTTAACCTAGAGCTTAATTCCTTTAGTGACTACCTCATAAAGAAAAAAACAGATAAGCTTCGAAAAGACATTCGGTACTTTACTGAGGAAAGAGTCTATCCCTGTTTCGGAGCCCAATATTACAACGCTACCACGGACCAACCGAACCAAAGGGACTACCGAGATTGGTCTAACAAGAAAATCTTGACCTTTTCGGACACCTCCGAATCGGATGGTGAGGGGTGTCCCGTTTCCCTGGAAGGATACAGCAATAGGAGAGCACCTTTTGAAGGTCCGACTAGAAATAATAATTTTCTAGGAAATCGACGAGGGACCCAACGGACCAGATTCAGAACCCAGAACAGGGGACAATATCAACATTCAGAGAATCCCCCACAATATCTACAGACAAGGCGGAATCAATATTGGCGCATTTCTTGTGCTTTTTGTGAATATTTGTATTGTATATTTTTGTGTATGATATCATTGTTTTTGTTTTGTGATTTTTTTGTATGTACCTGATTTATTGCATGTTTGTGATCTGTTTTGAAGTTTGCATTACACACTATTTAATGGTCTACTACTTGTGATTATGGGGCTCCATAATTATTGATGTACACCTTCATTACCTTTATGATAATTTCAGTTTCTTATGTGTTATTTATATTTATGTCGTACATTACATTAGAAAATTTAATAAACTTTATTTTTTAGATAATATTATTGGTCTTTGGGATATGTTAATTTGTGGATATATTACCCTTTGAAAATTGTATATAGGGAAATTGTACTTGTTGTTGGCTACTGTATTCCCCTGTTCTCCCTAATTATTTGTCTCAGGGGCCCTCTTCTGTTTCTTTACGCTATTCCCAGCATGTTGCTGTGAGGGTTGTTAGTGTGTCATTGTATGTGTATTTTCGGAGCCTTCTAACTTATTGTGTTTCTTTCTTGATCTTTCTATTATTCTCGTTTGTGTATTTTCACTTTTATTTACTTTTCTAATTTCCAGTTATCTGTCTGCAGTTCTCTTTATCTGCATTTATCACAGGGCAGTTTATAAGATTCTTCCTCTACACATCTTTAATCTTACATCCTGGTCGCTTTTTATTCTTTTATTTTTATTTTTTCACTCATTTTTTTTTTTATGGACAGCATCAAAACATGTGGTTTTACCGATGAAGATTTTTCTAGACTCATGGGACAAAGTTCATCATCTGACCGTCCTTTTTCTATTACCACAACCAATAACGACGAATGGCTTAAACTTCTTAATTTAAAAAAGAAAGCCAAGAGAACAGAGTCCCATGCTGAATTTATGGTCCAATATTTGAAAGTTGGCGTTATTCCGAATGGGCTTAGAATAAGAAACATACCAGGCCTGTTCGTAGAAATCAGAAAATTTCTGGAAAGATGGTCACTTATTGCGAACAGGTGTTCTAGGGATCTTATGATGCTCATTATTGAGACAGCCAGGGAAGTTGTGGAGACTCTCCTCAAAGAAATCGCGGAGATAGAGGACACCCTTAAGAAAAATAACCCGTTTGAGGATGCAAAAAAGAAACTGGACGAGGTTAACCTAGAGCTTAATTCCTTTAGTGACTACCTCATAAAGAAAAAAACAGATAAGGTTCTAAAAGACATTCGGTACTTTACTGAGGAAAGAGTCTATCCCTATTTAGGAGCCCAATATTACAACGCTACCAGGGACCAACCCAACCAAAGGGACTACCGAGATTGGTCTAACAAGAAAATCTTGACCTTCTCGGACACCTCCGAATCGGATGGTGAGGGGGGTCCCATTTCCCTGGAAGGATAGGAGAGCACCTTTTGAAGGTCTGACTAGAAATAATCATTTTTTAGGAAATCGACGAGGGACCCATCGGACCAGATTCAGAACCCAGAACAGGGGACAATATCAACATTCAGAGAATCCCCCACAATATCTACAGACAAGGCGGAATCAATATTGGCGCATTTCTTGTGTTCTTTGTGAATATTTGTATTGTATATTTTTGTGTATGATATCATTGTTTTTGTTTTGTGATTTTTTGTATGTACCTGATTTATTGCATGTTTGTGATCTGTTTTGAAGTTTGCATTACACACTATTTAATGGTCTACTTATTGTGATTATGGGGCTCCATAATTATTGATATACACCTTCATGACCTTTATGATAATTTCAGTTTCTTATGTGTTATTTATATTTATGTCGTACATTACATTAGAAAATTTAATAAACTTTATTTTTTAGATAATATTATTGGTCTTTGGGATATGTTAATTTGTGGATATATTACCCTTTGAAAATTATATATAGGGAAATTGTACTTGTTGTTGGCTACTGTATTCCCCTGTTCTCCCTATTTATTTGTCTCAGGGGCCCTCTTCTGTTTCTTTACGTTATTCCCAGTACGTTGCTGTGAGGGTTGTTAGTGTGTCATTGTATGTGTATTTTCGGAGCCTTCTAACTTATTGTGTTTCCTTCTTGATCTTTCTATTATTCTCGTTTGTGTATTTTCACTTTTATTTACTTTTCTAATTTCCAGTTATCTGTCTGCAGTTCGATTTATCTGCATTTATCACAGGGCAGTTTATAATATTGTTCTTCTACACATCTTTTATCTTACATCCTCGTCGCTTTTTATTCTTTTATTTTTATTTTTTCACTCATTTTTTTTTTTTTTTATGGACAGCATCAAAACATTTGGTTTTACCGATGAGGATTTTTCTAGACTCATGGGACAAAGTTCATCATCTGACCGTCCTTTTTCTATTACCAAAACCAATAACGACGGATGGCTTAAACTTCTTAATTTAAAAAAGAAAGCCAAGAGAACAGAGTCCCATGCTGAATTTATGGTCCAATATTTGAAAGCTGGCGTTATTCCGAATTGGCTTAGAATAAGAAACATACCAGGCCTGTTCGTAGAAATCAGAAAATTTCTGGAAAGATGGTCACTTATTGCGAACAGGTGTTCTAGGGATCTTATGGTGCTCATTATTGAGACAGCCAGGGAAGTTGTGGAGACTGTCCTCAAAGAAATCGCGGAGATAGAGGACACCCTTAAGAAAAATAACCCAGTTGAGGATGCAAAAAAGAAACTGGACGAGGTTAACCTAGAGCTTAATTCCTTTAGTGACTACCTCATAAAGAAAAAAACAGATAAGCTTCGAAACGACATTCGGTACTTTACTGAGGAAAGAGCCTATCCCTATTTAGGAGCCCAATATTACAACGCTACCAGGGACCAACCCAACCAAAGGGACTACCGAGATTGGTCTAACAAGAAAATCTTGACCTTCTCGGACACCTCCGAATCGGATGGTGAGGGGTGTCCCATTTCCCTGGAAGGATACGGCAATAGGAGAGCACCTTTTGAAGGTCCGACTAGAAATAATAATTTTTTAGGAAATCGACGAGGGACCCAACGGACCAGATTCAGAACCCAGAACAGTGGACAATATCAACATTCAGAGAATCCCCCACAATATCTACAGACAAGGCGGAATCAATATTGGCGCATTTCTTGTGTTTTTTGTGAATATTTGTATTGTATATTTTCGTGTATGATATCATTGTTTTTGTTTTGTGATTTTTTGTATGTACCTGATTTATTGCATGTTTGTGATCTGTTTTGAAGTTTGCATTACACACTATTTAATGGTCTACTTATTGTGATTATGGGGCTCCATAATTATTGATGTACACCTTCATGACCTTTATGATAATTTCAGTTTCTTATGTGTTATTTATATTTATGTCGTACATTACATTAGAAAATTTAATAAACTTTATTTTTTAGATAATCTTATTGGTCTTTGGGATATGTTAATTTGTGGATATATTACCCTTTGAAAATTATATATAGGGAAATTGTACTTGTTGTTGGCTACTGTATTCCCCTGTTCTCCCTATTTATTTGTCTCAGGGGCCCTCTTCTGTTTCTTTACGATATTCCCAGCACGTTGCTGTGAGGGTTGTTAGTGTGTCATTGTATGTGTATTTTTGGAGCCTTCTAACTTATTGTGTTTCCTTCTTGATCTTTCTATTATTCTCGTTTGTGTATTTTCACTTTTATTTACTTTTCTAATTTCCAGTTATCTGTCTGCAGTTCTATTTATCTGCATTTATCACAGGGCAGTTTATAAGATTCTTCTTCTACACATCTTTTATCTTACATCCTGGTCGCTTTTTATTCTTTTATTTTTATTTTTTCACTCATTTGTTTTTTTTTTATGGACAGCATCAAAACATTTGGTTTTACCGATGAGGATTTCTCTAGACTCATGGGACAAAGTTCATCATCTGACCGTCCTTTTTCTATTACCAAAACCAATAACGACGAGTGGCTTAAACTTCTTAATTTAAAAAAGAAAGCCAAGAGAACAGAGTCCCATGCTGAATTTATGGTCCAATATTTGAAAGCTGGCGTTATTCCGAATGGGCTTAGAATAAGAAACATACCAGGCCTGTTCGTAGAAATCAGAAAATTTCTGGAAAGATGGTCACTTATTGCGAACAGGTGTTCTAGGGATCTTATGATGCTCATTATTGAGACAGCCAGGGAAGTTGTGGAGACTCTCCTCAAAGAAATCGCGGAGATAGAGGACACCCTTAAGAAAAATAACCCGGTTGAGGATGCAAAAAGAAACTGGACGAGGTTAACCTAGAGCTTAATTCCTTTAGTGACTACCGCATAAAGAAAAAAACAGATCAGCTTCGAAAAGACATTCGGTACTTTACTGAGGAAAGAGTCTATCCCTATTTAGGAGCCCAATATTACAACGCTACCAGGGACCAACCCAACCAAAGGGACTACCGAGATTGGTCTAACAAGAAAATCTTGACATTCTCGGACACCTCCGAATCGGATGGTGAGGGGGGTCCCATTTCCCTGGAAGGATACGGCAATAGGAGAGCACCTTTTGAAGGTCCGACTAGAAATAATCATTTTTTAGGAAATTGACGAGGGACCCAACGGACCAGATTCAGAACCCAGAACAGTGGACAATATCAACATTCAGAGAATCCCCCACAATATCTACAGACAAGGCGGAATCAATATTGGCGCATTTCTTGTGTTTTTTGTGAATATTTGTATTGTATATTTTCGTGTATGCTATCATTGTTTTTGTTTTGTGATTTTTTGTATGTACCTGATTTATTGCATGTTTGTGATCTGTTTTGAAGTTTGCATTACACACTATTTAATGGTCTACTTATTGTGATTATGGGGCTCCATAATTATTGATGTACACCTTCATGACCTTTATGATAATTTCAGTTTCTTATGTGTTATTTATATTTATGTCGTACATTACATTAGAAAATTTAATAAACTTTATTTTTTAGATAATATTATTGGTCTTTGGGATATGTTAATTTGTGGATATATTACCCTTTGAAAATTATATATAGGGAAATTGTACTTGTTGTTGGCTACTGTATTCCCCTGTTCTCCCTATTTATTTGTCTCAGGGGCCCTCTTCTGTTTCTTTACGATATTCCCAGCACGTTGCTGTGAGGGTTGTTAGTGTGTCATTGCATGTGTATTTTCGGAGCCTTCTAACTTATTGTGTTTCCTTCTTGATCTTTCTATTATTCTTGTTTGTGTATTTTCACTTTTATTTACTTTTCTAATTTCCAGTTATCTGTCTGAAGTTCTATTTATCTGCATTTATCACAGGGCAGTTTATAAGATTCTTCTTCTGCACATCTTTTATCTTACATCCTGGTCGCTTTTTATTCTTTTATTTTATTTTTCACTCATTTGTTTTTTTTTTATGGAGAGCATCAAAACATTTGGTTTTACCGATGAGGATTTCTCTAGACTCATGGGACAAAGTTCATCATCTGACCGTCCTTTTTCTATTACCAAAACCAATAACGACAAATGGCTTAAACTTCTTAATTTAAGAAAGAAAGCCAAGAGAACAGAGTCCCATGCTGAATTTATGGTCCAATATTTGAAAGCTGGCGTTATTCCGAACGGGCTTAGAATAAGAAACATACCAGGCCTGTTCGTAGAAATCAGAAAATTTCTGGAAAGATGGTCACTTATTGCAAACAGGTGTTCTAGGGATCTAATGATGCTCATTATTGAGATAGCCAGGGAAGTTGTGGAGACTCTCCTCAAAGAAATCGCGGAGATAGAGGACACCCTTAAGAAAAATAACCCAGTTGAGGATGCAAAAAAGAAACTGGACGAGGTTAACCTAGAGCTTAATTCCTTTAGTGACTACCTCATAAAGAAAAAAACAGATAAGCTTCGAAAAGACATTCGGTACTTTACTGAGGAAAGAGTCTATCCCTGTTTCGGAGCCCAATATTACAACGCTACCACGGACCAACCGAACCAAAGGGACTACCGAGATTGGTCTAACAAGAAAATCTTGACCTTCTCGGACACCTCCGAATCGGATGGTGAGGGGTGTCCCGTTTCCCTGGAAGGATACAGCAATAGGAGAGCACCTTTTGAAGGTCCGACTAGAAATAATAATTTTTTAGGAAATCGACGAGGGACCCAACGGACCAGATTCAGAACCCAGAACAGGGGACAATATCAACATTCAGAGAATCCCCCACAATATCTACAGACAAGGCGGAATCAATATTGGCGCATTTCTTGTGCTTTTTGTGAATATTTGTATTGTATATTTTTGTGTATGATATCATTGTTTTTGTTTTGTGATTTTTTTGTATGTACCTGATTTATTGCATGTTTGTGATCTGTTTTGAAGTTTGCATTACACACTATTTAATGGTCTACTTACTTGTGATTATGGGGCTCCATAATTATTGATGTACACCTTCATGACCTTTATGATAATTTCAGTTTCTTATGTGTTATTTATATTTATGTCGTACATTACATTAGAAAATTTAATAAACTTTATTTTTTAGATAATATTATTGGTCTTTGGGATATGTTAATTTGTGGATATATTACCCTTTGAAAATTGTATATAGGGAAATTGTACTTGTTGTTGGCTACTGTATTCCCCTGTTCTCCCTATTTATTTGTCTCAGGGGCCCTCTTCTGTTTCTTTACGCTATTCCCAGCACGTTGCTGTGAGGGTTGTTAGTGTGTCATTGTATGTGTATTTTCGGAGCCTTCTAACTTATTGTGTTTCTTTCTTGATCTTTCTATTATTCTCGTTTGTGTATTTTCACTTTTATTTACTTTTCTAATTTCCAGTTATCTGTCTGCAGTTCTCTTTATCTGCATTTATCACAGGGCAGTTTATAAGATTCTTCCTCTACACATCTTTTATCTTACATCCTGGTCGCTTTTTATTCTTTTATTTTTATTTTTTCACTCATTTTTTTTTTTTTATGGACAGCATCAAAACATTTGGTTTTACCGATGAAGATTTTTCTAGACTCATGGGACAAAGTTCATCATCTGACCGTCCTTTTTCTATTACCACAACCAATAACGACGAATGGCTTAAACTTCTTAATTTAAAAAAGAAAGCCAAGAGAACAGAGTCCCATGCTGAATTTATGGTCCAATATTTGAAAGTTGGCGTTATTCCGAATGGGCTTAGAATAAGAAACATACCAGGCCTGTTCGTAGAAATCAGAAAATTTCTGGAAAGATGGTCACTTATTGCGAACAGGTGTTCTAGGGATCTTATGATGCTCATTATTGAGACAGCCAGGGAAGTTGTGGAGACTCTCCTCAAAGAAATCGCGGAGATAGAGGACACCCTTAAGAAAAATAACCCGTTTGAGGATGCAAAAAAGAAACTGGACGAGGTTAACCTAGAGCTTAATTCCTTTAGTGACTACCTCATAAAGAAAAAAACAGATAAGGTTCTAAAAGACATTCGGTACTTTACTGAGGAAAGAGTCTATCCCTATTTAGGAGCCCAATATTACAACGCTACCAGGGACCAACCCAACCAAAGGGACTACCGAGATTGGTCTAACAAGAAAATCTTGACCTTCTCGGACACCTCCGAATCGGATGGTGAGGGGGGTCCCATTTCCCTGGAAGGATACGCAGGAGAGCACCTTTTGAAGGTCTGACTAGAAATAATCATTTTTTAGGAAATCGACGAGGGACCCATCGGACCAGATTCAGAACCCAGAACAGGGGACAATATCAACATTCAGAGAATCCCCCACAATATCTACAGACAAGGCGGAATCAATATTGGCGCATTTCTTGTGTTCTTTGTGAATATTTGTATTGTATATTTTTGTGTATGATATCATTGTTTTTGTTTTGTGATTTTTTGTATGTACCTGATTTATTGCATGTTTGTGATCTGTTTTGAAGTTTGCATTACACACTATTTAATGGTCTACTTATTGTGATTATGGGGCTCCATAATTATTGATATACACCTTCATGACCTTTATGATAATTTCAGTTTCTTATGTGTTATTTATATTTATGTCGTACATTACATTAGAAAATTTAATAAACTTTATTTTTTAGATAATATTATTGGTCTTTGGGATATGTTAATTTGTGGATATATTACCCTTTGAAAATTATATATAGGGAAATTGTACTTGTTGTTGGCTACTGTATTCCCCTGTTCTCCCTATTTATTTGTCTCAGGGGCCCTCTTCTGTTTCTTTACGTTATTCCCAGTACGTTGCTGTGAGGGTTGTTAGTGTGTCATTGTATGTGTATTTTCGGAGCCTTCTAACTTATTGTGTTTCCTTCTTGATCTTTCTATTATTCTCGTTTGTGTATTTTCACTTTTATTTACTTTTCTAATTTCCAGTTATCTGTCTGCAGTTCGATTTATCTGCATTTATCACAGGGCAGTTTATAATATTGTTCTTCTACACATCTTTTATCTTACATCCTCGTCGCTTTTTATTCTTTTATTTTTATTTTTTCACTCATTTTTTTTTTTTTTATGGACAGCATCAAAACATTTGGTTTTACCGATGAGGATTTTTCTAGACTCATGGGACAAAGTTCATCATCTGACCGTCCTTTTTCTATTACCAAAACCAATAACGACGGATGGCTTAAACTTCTTAATTTAAAAAAGAAAGCCAAGAGAACAGAGTCCCATGCTGAATTTATGGTCCAATATTTGAAAGCTGGCGTTATTCCGAATTGGCTTAGAATAAGAAACATACCAGGCCTGTTCGTAGAAATCAGAAAATTTCTGGAAAGATGGTCACTTATTGCGAACAGGTGTTCTAGGGATCTTATGGTGCTCATTATTGAGACAGCCAGGGAAGTTGTGGAGACTGTCCTCAAAGAAATCGCGGAGATAGAGGACACCCTTAAGAAAAATAACCCAGTTGAGGATGCAAAAAAGAAACTGGACGAGGTTAACCTAGAGCTTAATTCCTTTAGTGACTACCTCGTAAAGAAAAAAAACAGATAAGCTTCGAAACGACATTCGGTACTTTACTGAGGAAAGAGCCTATCCCTATTTAGGAGCCCAATATTACAACGCTACCAGGGACCAACCCAACCAAAAGGACTACCGAGATTGGTCTAACAAGAAAATCTTGACCTTCTCGGACACCTCCGAATCGGATGGTGAGGGGTGTCCCATTTCCCTGGAAGGATACGGCAATAGGAGAGCACCTTTTGAAGGTCCGACTAGAAATAATAATTTTTTAGGAAATCGACGAGGGACCCAACGGACCAGATTCAGAACCCAGAACAGTGGACAATATCAACATTCAGAGAATCCCCCACAATATCTACAGACAAGGCGGAATCAATATTGGCGCATTTCTTGTGTTTTTTGTGAATATTTGTATTGTATATTTTCGTGTATGATATCATTGTTTTTGTTTTGTGATTTTTTGTATGTACCTGATTTATTGCATGTTTGTGATCTGTTTTGAAGTTTGCATTACACACTATTTAATGGTCTACTTATTGTGATTATGGGGCTCCATAATTATTGATGTACACCTTCATGACCTTTATGATAATTTCAGTTTCTTATGTGTTATTTATATTTATGTCGTACATTACATTAGAAAATTTAATAAACTTTATTTTTTAGATAATATTATTGGTCTTTGGGATATGTTAATTTGTGGATATATTACCCTTTGAAAATTATATATAGGGAAATTGTACTTGTTGTTGGCTACTGTATTCCCCTGTTCTCCCTATTTATTTGTCTCAGGGGCCCTCTTCTGTTTCTTTACGATATTCCCAGCACGTTGCTGTGAGGGTTGTTAGTGTGTCATTGTATGTGTATTTTCGGAGCCTTCTAACTTATTGTGTTTCCTTCTTGATCTTTCTATTATTCTCGTTTGTGTATTTTCACTTTTATTTACTTTTCTAATTTCCAGTTATCTGTCTGCAGTTCTATTTATCTGCATTTATCACAGGGCAGTTTATAAGATTCTTCTTCTACACATCTTTTATCTTACATCCTGGTCGCTTTTTATTCTTTTATTTTTATTTTTTCACTCATTTGTTTTTTTTTTATGGACAGCATCAAAACATTTGGTTTTACCGATGAGGATTTCTCTAGACTCATGGGACAAAGTTCATCATCTGACCGTCCTTTTTCTATTACCAAAACCAATAACGACGAATGGCTTAAACTTCTTAATTTAAAAAAGAAAGCCAAGAGAACAGAGTCCCATGCTGAATTTATGGTCCAATATTTGAAAGCTGGCGTTATTCCGAATGGGCTTAGAATAAGAAACATACCAGGCCTGTTCGTAGAAATCAGAAAATTTCTGGAAAGATGGTCACTTATTGCGAACAGGTGTTCTAGGGATCTTATGATGCTCATTATTGAGACAGCCAGGGAAGTTGTGGAGACTCTCCTCAAAGAAATCGCGGAGATAGAGGACACCCTTAAGAAAAATAACCCGGTTGAGGATGCAAAAAGAAACTGGACGAGGTTAACCTAGAGCTTAATTCCTTTAGTGACTACCTCATAAAGAAAAAAACAGATCAGCTTCGAAAAGACATTCGGTACTTTACTGAGGAAAGAGTCTATCCCTATTTAGGAGCCCAATATTACAACGCTACCAGGGACCAACCCAACCAAAGGGACTACCGAGATTGGTCTAACAAGAAAATCTTGACCTTCTCGGACACCTCCGAATCGGATGGTGAGGGGTGTCCCATTTCCCTGGAAGGATACGGCAATAGGAGAGCACCTTTTGAAGGTCCGACTAGAAATAATAATTTTTTAGGAAATCGACGAGGGACCCAACGGACCAGATTCAGAACCCAGAACAGTGGACAATATCAACATTCAGAGAATCCCCCACAATATCTACAGACAAGGCGGAATCAATATTGGCGCATTTCTTGTGTTTTTTGTGAATATTTGTATTGTATATTTTCGTGTATGATATCATTGTTTTTGTTTTGTGATTTTTTGTATGTACCTGATTTATTGCATGTTTGTGATCTGTTTTGAAGTTTGCATTACACACTATTTAATGGTCTACTTATTGTGATTATGGGGCTCCATAATTATTGATGTACACCTTCATGACCTTTATGATAATTTCAGTTTCTTATGTGTTATTTATATTTATGTCGTACATTACATTAGAAAATTTAATAAACTTTATTTTTTAGATAATATTATTGGTCTTTGGGATATGTTAATTTGTGGATATATTACCCTTTGAAAATTATATATAGGGAAATTGTACTTGTTGTTGGCTACTGTATTCCCCTGTTCTCCCTATTTATTTGTCTCAGGGGCCCTCTTCTGTTTCTTTACGATATTCCCAGCACGTTGCTGTGAGGGTTGTTAGTGTGTCATTGTATGTGTATTTTCGGAGCCTTCTAACTTATTGTGTTTCCTTCTTGATCTTTCTATTATTCTCGTTTGTGTATTTTCACTTTTATTTACTTTTCTAATTTCCAGTTATCTGTCTGCAGTTCTATTTATCTGCATTTATCACAGGGCAGTTTATAAGATTCTTCTTCTACACATCTTTTATCTTACATCCTGGTCGCTTTTTATTCTTTTATTTTTATTTTTTCACTCATTTGTTTTTTTTTTATGGACAGCATCAAAACATTTGGTTTTACCGATGAGGATTTCTCTAGACTCATGGGACAAAGTTCATCATCTGACCGTCCTTTTTCTATTACCAAAACCAATAACGACGAATGGCTTAAACTTCTTAATTTAAAAAAGAAAGCCAAGAGAACAGAGTCCCATGCTGAATTTATGGTCCAATATTTGAAAGCTGGCGTTATTCCGAATGGGCTTAGAATAAGAAACATACCAGGCCTGTTCGTAGAAATCAGAAAATTTCTGGAAAGATGGTCACTTATTGCGAACAGGTGTTCTAGGGATCTTATGATGCTCATTATTGAGACAGCCAGGGAAGTTGTGGAGACTCTCCTCAAAGAAATCGCGGAGATAGAGGACACCCTTAAGAAAAATAACCCGGTTGAGGATGCAAAAAAGAAACTGGACGAGGTTAACCTAGAGCTTAATTCCTTTAGTGACTACCTCATAAAGAAAAAAACAGATCAGCTTCGAAAAGACATTCGGTACTTTACTGAGGAAAGAGTCTATCCCTATTTAGGAGCCCAATATTACAACGCTACCAGGGACCAACCCAACCAAAGGGACTACCGAGATTGGTCTAACAAGAAAATCTTGACCTTCTCGGACACCTCCGAATCGGATGGTGAGGGGTGTCCCATTTCCCTGGAAGGATACGGCAATAGGAGAGCACCTTTTGAAGGTCCGACTAGAAATAATCATTTTTTAGGAAATCGACGAGGGACCCAACGGACCAGATTCAGAACCCAGAACAGTGGACAATATCAACATTCAGAGAATCCCCCACAATATCTACAGACAAGGCGGAATCAATATTGGCGCATTTCTTGTGTTTTTTGTGAATATTTGTATTGTATATTTTCGTGTATGATATCATTGTTTTTGTTTTGTGATTTTTTGTATGTACCTGATTTATTGCATGTTTGTGATCTGTTTTGAAGTTTGCATTACACACTATTTAATGGTCTACTTATTGTGATTATGGGGCTCCATAATTATTGATGTACACCTTCATGACCTTTATGATAATTTCAGTTTCTTATGTGTTATTTATATTTATGTCGTACATTACATTAGAAAATTTAATAAACTTTATTTTTTAGATAATATTATTGGTCTTTGGGATATGTTAATTTGTGGATATATTACCCTTTGAAAATTATATATAGGGAAATTGTACTTGTTGTTGGCTACTGTATTCCCCTGTTCTCCCTATTTATTTGTCTCAGGGGCCCTCTTCTGTTTCTTTACGATATTCCCAGCACGTTGCTGTGAGGGTTGTTAGTGTGTCATTGTATGTGTATTTTCGGAGCCTTCTAACTTATTGTGTTTCCTTCTTGATCTTTCTATTATTCTCGTTTGTGTATTTTCACTTTTATTTACTTTTCTAATTTCCAGTTATCTGTCTGCAGTTCTATTTATCTGCATTTATCACAGGGCAGTTTATAAGATTCTTCTTCTGCACATCTTTTATCTTACATCCTGGTCGCTTTTTATTCTTTTATTTTTATTTTTTCACTCATTTGTTTTTTTTTATGGAGAGCATCAAAACATTTGGTTTTACCGATGAGGATTTCTCTAGACTCATGGGACAAAGTTCATCATCTGACCGCCCTTTTTCTATTACCAAAACCAATAACGACGAATGGCTTAAACTTCTTAATTTAAGAAAGAAAGCCAAGAGAACAGAGTCCCATGCTGAATTTATGGTCCAATATTTGAAAGCTGGCGTTATTCCGAACGGGCTTAGAATAAGAAACATACCAGGCCTGTTCGTAGAAATCAGAAAATTTCTGGAAAGATGGTCACTTATTGCAAACAGGTGTTCTAGGGATCTAATGATGCTCATTATTGAGACAGCCAGGGAAGTTGTGGAGACTCTCCTCAAAGAAATCGCGGAGATAGAGGACACCCTTAAGAAAAATAACCCAGTTGAGGATGCAAAAAAGAAACTGGACGAGGTTAACCTAGAGCTTAATTCCTTTAGTGACTACCTCATAAAGAAAAAAACAGATAAGCTTCGAAAAGACATTCGGTACTTTACTGAGGAAAGAGTCTATCCCTGTTTAGGAGCCCAATATTACAACGCTACCAGGGACCAACCCAACCAAAGGGACTACCGAGATTGGTCTAACAAGAAAATCTTGACCTTCTCGGACACCTCCGAATCGGATGGTGAGGGGTGTCCCGTTTCCCTGGAAGGATACAGCAATAGGAGAGCACCTTTTGAAGGTCCGACTAGAAATAATAATTTTTTAGGAAATCGACGAGGGACCCAACGGACCAGATTCAGAACCCAGAACAGGGGACAATATCAACATTCAGAGAATCCCCCACAATATCTACAGACAAGGCGGAATCAATATTGGCGCATTTCTTGTGCTTTTTGTGAATATTTGTATTGTATATTTTTGTGTATGATATCATTGTTTTTGTTTTGTGATTTTTTGTATGTACCTGATTTATTGCATGTTTGTGATCTGTTTTGAAGTTTGCATTACACACTATTTAATGGTCTACTTACTTGTGATTATGGGGCTCCATAATTATTGATGTACACCTTCATGACCTTTATGATAATTTCAGTTTCTTATGTGTTATTTATATTTATGTCGTACATTACATTAGAAAATTTAATAAACTTTATTTTTTAGATAATATTATTGGTCTTTGGGATATGTTAATTTGTGGATATATTACCCTTTGAAAATTGTATATAGGGAAATTGTACTTGTTGTTGGCTACTGTATTCCCCTGTTCTCCCTATTTATTTGTCTCAGGGGCCCTCTTCTGTTTCTTTACGCTATTCCCAGCACGTTGCTGTGAGGGTTGTTAGTGTGTCATTGTATGTGTATTTTCGGAGCCTTCTAACTTATTGTGTTTCTTTCTTGATCTTTCTATTATTCTCGTTTGTGTATTTTCACTTTTATTTACTTTTCTAATTTCCAGTTATCTGTCTGCAGTTCTCTTTATCTGCATTTATCACAGGGCAGTTTATAAGATTCTTCCTCTACACATCTTTTATCTTACATCCTGGTCGCTTTTTATTCTTTTATTTTTATTTTTTCACTCATTTTTTTTTTTTTTATGGACAGCATCAAAACATTTGGTTTTACCGATGAAGATTTTTCTAGACTCATGGGACAAAGTTCATCATCTGACCGTCCTTTTTCTATTACCACAACCAATAACGACGAATGGCTTAAACTTCTTAATTTAAAAAAGAAAGCCAAGAGAACAGAGTCCCATGCTGAATTTATGGTCCAATATTTGAAAGTTGGCGTTATTCTGAATGGGCTTAGAATAAGAAACATACTAGGCCTGTTCGTAGAAATCAGAAAATTTCTGGAAAGATGGTCACTTATTGCGAACAGGTGTTCTAGGGATCTTATGATGCTCATTATTGAGACAGCCAGGGAAGTTGTGGAGACTCTCCTCAAAGAAATCGCGGAGATAGAGGACACCCTTAAGAAAAATAACCCAGTTTGAGGATGCAAAAAGAAACTGGACGAGGTTAACCTAGAGCTTAATTCCTTTAGTGACTACCTCATAAAGAAAAAAACAGATAAGGTTCTAAAAGACATTCGGTACTTTACTGAGGAAAGAGTCTATCCCTATTTAGGAGCCCAATATTACAACGCTACCAGGGACCAACCCAACCAAAGGGACTACCGAGATTGGTCTAACAAGAAAATCTTGACCTTCTCGGACACCTCCGAATCGGATGGTGAGGGGGTCCCATTTCCCTGGAAGGATACGGCAAGGAGCACCTTTTGAAGGTCTGACTAGAAATAATCATTTTTTAGGAAATCGACGAGGGACCCATCGGACCAGATTCAGAACCCAGAACAGGGGACAATATCAACATTCAGAGAATCCCCCACAATATCTACAGACAAGGCGGAATCAATATTGGCGCATTTCTTGTGTTCTTTGTGAATATTTGTATTGTATATTTTTGTGTATGATATCATTGTTTTTGTTTTGTGATTTTTTGTATGTACCTGATTTATTGCATGTTTGTGATCTGTTTTGAAGTTTGCATTACACACTATTTAATGGTCTACTTATTGTGATTATGGGCCTCCATAATTATTGATATACACCTTCATGACCTTTATGATAATTTCAGTTTCTTATGTGTTATTTATATTTATGTCGTACATTACATTAGAAAATTTAATAAACTTTATTTTTTAGATAATATTATTGGTCTTTGGGATATGTTAATTTGTGGATATATTACCCTTTGAAAATTATATATAGGGAAATTGTACTTGTTATTGGCTACTGTATTCCCCTGTTCTCCCTATTTATTTGTCTCAGGGGCCCTCTTCTGTTTCTTTACGTTATTCCCAGTACGTTGCTGTGAGGGTTGTTAGTGTGTCATTGTATGTGTATTTTCGGAGCCTTCTAACTTATTGTGTTTCCTTCTTGATCTTTCTATTATTCTCGTTTGTGTATTTTCACTTTTATTTACTTTTCTAATTTCCAGTTATCTGTCTGCAGTTCTATTTATCTGCATTTATCACAGGGCAGTTTATAAGATTCTTCTTCTACACATCTTTTATCTTACATCCTCGTCGCTTTTTATTCTTTTATTTTTATTTTTTGCACTCATTTGTTTTTTTTTTATGGACAGCATCAAAAAATTTGGTTTTACCGATGAGGATTTCTCTAGACTCATGGGACAAAGTTCATCATCTGACCGTCCTTTTTCTATTACCACAACCAATAACGACGAATGGCTTAAACTTCTTAATTTAAAAAAGAAAGCCAAGAGAACAGAGTCCCACGCTGAATTTATGGTCCAATATTTGAAAGCTGGCGCTATTCCGAACGGGCTTAGAATAAGAAACATACCAGGCCTGTTCGTAGAAATCAGAACATTTCTGGAAAGATGCTCACCTATTGCGAATAGGTGTTCTAGGGATCTTATGATGCTCATTATTGAGACAGCCAGGGAAGTTGTGGAGACTCTCCTCAAAGAAATCGCGGAGATAGAGGACACCCTTAAGAAAAATAACCCGGTTGAGGATGCAAAAAAGAAACTGGACGAGGTTAACATAGTGCTTAATTCCTTTAGTGACTACCTCATAAAGAAAAAAACAGATCAGCTTCGAAAAGACATTCGGTACTTTACTGAGGAAAGAGTCTATCCCTATTAAGGAGCCCAATATTACAACGCTACCAGGGACTAACCCAACCAAAGGGACTACCGAGATTGGTCTAACAAGAAAATCTTGACCTTCTCGGACACCTCCGAATCGGATGGTGAGGGGTGTCCCATTTCCCTGGAAGGATACGGCAATAGGAGAGCACCTTTTGAAGGTCCGACTAGAAATAATAATTTTTTAGGAAATTGACGAGGGACCCAACGGACCAGATTCAGAACCCAGAACAGTGGACAATATCAACATTCAGAGAATCCCCCACAATATCTACAGACAAGGCGGAATCAATATTGGCGCATTTCTTGTGTTTTTTGTGAATATTTGTATTGTATATTTTCGTGTATGATATCATTGTTTTTGTTTTGTGATTTTTTGTATGTACCTGATTTATTGCATGTTTGTGATCTGTTTTGAAGTTTGCATTACACACTATTTAATGGTCTACTTATTGTGATTATGGGGCTCCATAATTATTGATGTACACCTTCATGACCTTTATGATAATTTCAGTTTCTTATGTGTTATTTATATTTATGTCGTACATTACATTAGAAAATTTAATAAACTTTATTTTTTAGATAATATTATTGGTCTTTGGGATATGTTAATTTGTGGATATATTACCCTTTGAAAATTATATATAGGGAAATTGTACTTGTTGTTGGCTACTGTATTCCCCTGTTCTCCCTATTTATTTGTCTCAGGGGCCCTCTTCTGTTTCTTTACGATATTCCCAGCACGTTGCTGTGAGGGTTGTTAGTGTGTCATTGTATGTGTATTTTTGGAGCCTTCTAACTTATTGTGTTTCTTTCTTGATCTTTCTATTATTCTCGTTTGTGTATTTTCACTTTTATTTACTTTTCTAATTTCCAGTTATCTGTCTGCAGTTCTCTTTATCTGCATTTATCACAGGGCAGTTTATAAGATTCTTCCTCTACACATCTTTTATCTTACATCCTGGTCGCTTTTTATTCTTTTATTTTTATTTTTTCACTCATTTGTTTTTTTTTTTATGGACAGCATCAAAACATTTGGTTTTACCGATGAAGATTTTTCTAGACTCATGGGACAAAGTTCATCATCTGACCGTCCTTTTTCTATTACCAAAACCAATAACGACGAATGGCTTAAACTTCTTAATTTAAAAAAGAAAGCCAAGAGAACAGAGTCCCATGCTGAATTTATGGTCCAATATTTGAAAGTTGGCGTTATTCCGAATGGGCTTAGATTAAGAAACATACCAGGCCTGTTCGTAGAAATCAGAAAATTTCTGGAAAGATGGTCACTTATTGCGAACAGGTGTTCTAGGGATCTTATGATGCTCATTATTGAGACAGCCAGGGAAGTTGTGGAGACTCTCCTCAAAGAAATCGCGGAGATAGAGGACACCCTTAAGAAAAATAACCCGTTTGAGGATGCAAAAAAGAAACTGGACGAGGTTAACCTAGAGCTTAATTCCTTTAGTGACTACCTCATAAAGAAAAAAACAGATAAGGTTCTAAAAGACATTCGGTACTTTACTGAGGAAAGAGTCTATCCCTATTTAGGAGCCCAATATTACAACGCTACCAGGGACCAACCCAACCAAAGGGACTACCGAGATTGGTCTAACAAGAAAATCTTGACCTTCTCGGACACCTCCGAATCGGATGGTGAGGGGGGTCCCATTTCCCTGGAAGGATACGGCAATAGGAGAGCACCTTTTGAAGGTCCGACTAGAAATAATCATTATTTAGGAAATCGACGAGGGACCCAACGGACCAGATTCAGAACCCAGAACCGGGGACGATATCAACATTCAGAGAATCCCCCACAATATCTACAGACAAGGGGGAATCAATATTGGCGCATTTCTTGTGTTTTTTGTGAATATTTGTATTGTATATTTTTGTGTATGATATCATTGTTTTTGTTTTGTGATTTTTTGTATGTACCTGATTTATTGCATGTTTGTGATCTGTTTTCAAGTTTGCATTACACACTATTTAATGGTCTACTTATTGTGATTATGGGGCTCCATAATTATTGATGTACACCTTAATGACCTTTATGATAATTTCAGTTTCTTATGTGTTATTTATATTTATGTCGTACATTACATTAGAAAATTTAATAAACTTTTTTTTTTAGATAATATTATTGGTCTTTGGGATATGTTAATTTGTGGATATATTACCCTTTGAAAATTATATATTGTGAAATTGTACTTGTTGTTGGCTACTGTATTCCCCTGTTCTCCCTATTTATTTGTCTCAGGGGCCCTCTTCTGTTTCTTTACGATATTCCCAGCACGTTGCTGTGAGGGTTGTTAGTGTCTCATTGTATGTGTATTTTCGGAGCCTTCTAACTTATTGTGTTTCATTCTTGATCTTTCTATTATTCTCGTTCGTGTATTTTCACTTTTATTTACTTTTCTAATTTCCAGTTATCTGTCTGCAGTTCTCTTTATCTGCATTTATCACAGGGCAGTTTATAAGATTCTTCCTCTGCACATCTTTTATCTTACATCCTGGTCGCTTTTTATTCTTTTATTTTTATTTTTTCACTCATTTTTTTTTTTTTTATGGACAGCATCAAAACATTTGGTTTTACCGATGAGGATTTTTCTAGACTCATGGGACAAAGTTCATCATCTGACCGTCCTTTTTCTATTACCAAAACCAATAACGACGGATGGCTTAAACTTCTTAATTTAAAAAATAAAGCCAAGAGAACAGAGTCCCATGCTGAATTTATGGTCCAATATTTGAAATCTGGCGTTATTCCGAATGGGATTAGAATAAGAAACATACCAGGCCTGTTCGTAGAAATCAGAAAATTTCTGGAAAGATGGTCACTTATTGCGAACAGGTGGTCTAGAGATCTTATGATGCTCATTATTGAGACAGCCAGGGAAGTTGTGGAGACTCTCCTCAAAGAAATCGCGGAGATAGAGGACACCCTTAAGAAAAATAACCCAGTTGAGGATGCAAAAAAGAAACTGGACGAGGTTAACCTAGAGCTTAATTCCTTTAGTGGCTACCTCCTAAAGAAAAAAAACAGATAAGCTTCGAAACGACATTCGGTACTTTACTGAGGAAAGAGCCTATCCCTATTTAGGAGCCCAATATTACAATGCTACCAGGGACCAACCAAAAGGACAACCGAGATTGGTCTAACAAGAAAATCTTGACCTTCTCGGACACCTCCGAATCGGATGGTGAGGGGGGTCCCATTTCCCTGGAAGGATACAGCAATAGGAGCGTACCTTTTGAAGGTTCAACTAGAAATAATTATTATTTAGGAAATCGACGAGGAAGCCAACGGACCAGATTCAGAACCCAGAACAGTGGCCAATATTAACATTCAGAGAATCCTCCACAATATCTACAGACAAGGCGGAATCAATATTGGCGCATTTCTTGTGTTTTTTGTGAATATTTGTATTGTATATTTTCGTGTATGATATCATTGTTTTTGTTTTGTGATTTTTTTGTATGTACCTGATTTATTGCATGTTTGTGATCTGTTTTGAAGTTTGCATTACACACTATTTAATGGTCTACTTATTGTGATTATGGGGCTCCATAATTATTGATGTACACCTTCATGACCTTTATGATAATTTCAGTTTCTTATGAGTTATTTATATTTATGTCGTACATTACATTAGAACATTTAATAAACTTTATTTTTTAGATAATATTATTGGTCTTTGGGATATGTTAATTTGTGGATATATTACCCTTTGAAAATTATATATAGGGAAATTGTACTTGTTGTTGGCTACTGTATTCCCCTGTTCTCCCTATTTATTTGTCTCTGGGGCCCTCTTCTGTTTCTTTACGATATTCCCAGCACGTTGCTGTGAGGGTTGTTAGTGTGTCATTGTATGTGTATTTTCGGAGCCTTCTAACTTATTGTGTTTCCTTCTTGATCTTTCTATTATTCTCGTTTGTGTATTTTCACTTTTATTTACTTTTCTAATTTCCAGTTATCTGTCTGCAGTTCTATTTATCTGCATTTATCACAGGGCAGTTTATAAGATTCTTCTTCTACACATCTTTTATCTTACATCCTGGTCGCTTTTTATTCTTTTATTTTTATTTTTTCACTCATTTTTTTTTATTTTATGGACAGCATCAAAACATTTGGTTTTACCGATGATGATTTCTCTAGACTCATGGGACAAAGTTCATCATCGGACCGTCCTTTTTCTATTACCAAAACCAATAACGACGAATGGCTTAAACTTCTTAATTTAAAAAAGAAAGCCAAGAGAAGAGTCCCATGCTGAATTTATGGTCCAATATTTGAAAGCTGGCGTTATTCCGAATGGGCTTAGAATAAGAAACATACCAGGCCTGTTCATAGAAATTAGAAAATTTCTGGAAAGATGGTCACTTATTGCGAACAGGTGTTCTAGGGATCTTATGATGCTCATTATTGAGACAGCCAGGGAAGTTGTGGAGACTCTCCTCAAAGAAATCGCGGAGATAGAGGACACCCTTAAGAAAAATAACCTGTTTGAGGATGCAAAAAAGAAACTGGACGAGGTTAACCTAGAGCTTAATTCCTTTAGTGACTACCTCATAAAGAAAAAAACAGATAAGCTTCGAAAAGACATTCAGTACTTTACTGAGGAAAGAGCCTATCCCTATTTAGGAGCCCAATATTACAACGCTACCAGGGACCAACCCAACCAAAAGGACTACCGAGATTGGTCTAACAAGAAAATCTTGACCTTCTCGGACACCTCCGAATCGCATGGTGAGGGGAGTCCCATTTCCCTGGAAGGATACAGCAATAGGAGCGTACCTTTTGAAGGTTCGACTAGAAATAATCATTTTTTAGGAAATCGACGAGGAACCCAACGGACCAGATTCAGAACCCAGAACAGGGGACAATATCAACATTCAGAGAATCCCCCACAATATCTACAGACAAGGGGGAATCAATATTGGCGCATTTCTTGTGTTTTTTGTGAATATTTGTATTGTATATTTTTGTGTATGATATCATTGTTTTTGTTTTGTGATTTTTTGTATATTCCTGATTTATTGCATGTTTGTGATCTGTTTTGAAGTTTGCATTACACACTATTTAATGGTCTACTTATTGTGATTATGGGGCTCCATAATTATTGATGTACACCTTCATGACCTTTATGATAATTTCAGTTTCTTATGTGTTATTTATATTTATGTCGTACATTACATTACAAAATTTAATAAACTTTATTTTTTAGATAATATTATTGGTCTTTGGGATATGTTAATTTGTGGATATATTACCCTTTGAAAATTATATATAGGGAAATTGTACTTGTTGTTGGCCCAAGCGCACTCCACCTCCTGGATTACACCCTGCGTCAGCTCATCAGAGGGATGTGGCTGGAATTCCACAAGAGCTCCTCTGACGTTGTGATGACATGCCTTCTAATGGCATGCGTTGTAATATTTTCATTGTAATGGCTGTTTCCCCCGATACACTGCCACTGATTGCAGAGTTTACATTGGCCAGGTGTGCAGCATTATTCCAAAGAGGGTCAGTGTACGCCCTAGGGATGACTGTACGTCAGGGCTGCCCGTAAGGTGAGTGTTGTGGTTACCAGATGCCAGGGCATAGAGCGCGATTGTGCTCTTTCAGTGGTAGGGGTGCATCATAATCACGAGTAGTTTGCGCCTGCATTTATTCTTTTGTCGTGTTAACATTTGGTCGTTAGAATGTGAAATGTAATAACGTGTAAAAGTAAAATGGTAGAAATATTTCGTGCAATGTGAAGAAATTAACGTGGTAATTGCGTTCTAAATGAAAATCCTAGTATTCGTTTATAACCGACTAATGAAGATCATTTATTGAAATAAAATGCAGTGATTTAAACGTGCACCATATTAATGTCTGCGTATTTGCGTGTTTAATGAAGTTCCATGGTGATTCTTATGTTAGCCGATTTTTAGTAGGCCTCATGTGTATTTCCCTGGCTCTCACAACGGGTTTGTTCGTAATGTTCATGTGCATGTGGAATCTTTTCTTTCTCATGTTCCAGTTGCAGGTGGAGAAATTTGTCTTTGTTAGTTAGAATAATGCTTTTGTTTTAGGGGTTAGGCTCAGTGAGGAGAGGATACATTTGTACAAGGAGTGCTGATAAAGTGTTCTTTCTCACTGGAGAAGGCCTGGGAATCAAGGTCATCGAGCCAGAGGCTGGGAGTATCAAAACTAAATGGAAAATCACCTATGAGGAGGTGTCCAGCTGGATGTGGCGATCACAAGATGTGTAATGGGCGTGTCTTATGATTTTGGTGATGGAATTAGGGACAGTGCCCCAGGGGTTGAGAGGAGAGGAGATCGATGGAGAGAGAAGGAGCATCTTAGAACTAAGCCTGGATGTAGTTCGCGGAGGTAGTGCAAAAAAAACTCCGCCACGCTACGCGGCGCTCCGCGAGCAGCGGAGTGCGTTAGATAAATGCCAGTTCGCGGTGAGTTTCAGTGCCAGGTGCTTGTCCGCACTGTGCAATCATCACGAACGGCACCATGCACAGCGCAAGCAGGCGCTGCTTCCTTTCTGCCGCTCGAGTAGATTTTTACTTGAGCAGCAGCATTCTCAACGCGAGCGGACGGTTTCTCAACGCAAGCGGTCATGAACATACGCGTCCACTCGCAATGAGAAATGTCACTGCCCTCGTTGATAAATCTCACCGGGAGGTGGATTTTCCTCGCTTGCGCTCACCAACTTGACGTTGACGAACGCGAGCGAGGAAAAAAACTCTGCTCCACAACGTGAAGCTGAGTTTTTCGGAACTTCGCGAGCTCCACGAAACGCGGAGTGCGGTAAACTCCGCAAACACCGCGAGCGGAGCGGAGTTCACCGCCCAGACTTAGAACGAGCTCTGTAGCCTTTGGCTACTTGACCCATTTAACGTGAGTGCACTTATTAGGAAGTCTTCACGCGCTGACACCTTTTCTCGACTTGCCTGGGGAATGTTAAGTAGGGATGTCACGTTAGCAGTAGTATAGGGACAGACTAATGCTTTTACTTACGAATCCCCAATGAAGACTAATCTTGACATGGGGGCACTAACTGCCTTCGTTCTGATTTTGGAATTCGTCATTCTTTTCATGCTCCAGAGATTGAATTTCGCCCGTAGGCTCGGCTTCGTATTAGTTCCGATGTATTTTTGCAACCTCAACTTGAGGTGCTTGTATGTCCAGTTATTTTTGGCTTTGTAATAAACCAACTAACCTAGAACCTGGAGTCTGTGATTCTTTGGAGTCATGAGCTATTGTGTGTGTGAGCCTGATGTGACAAGAAATTTCTCCCCTCTACACTTCTAAGCAGGTACAAATGGTCCATTGACCGGGGGTTCCAGAGTACATTGACAAAAGGGAACCTGGCCCCAGGATGCATGCAATATACAGGGTTGGCCACCAGATGTTGGGGACGCCCCTTTACTGCCGGTGATAGATACTGGATTTCAGGGGTGCCCAAATTCTTCCAGGGTTAATCACAAAATGTTCGGACAGACTGCATTGTGCGGAGGATGCCGACCCTATGCTAGGCACGTCCGCCAGGTGCCACTGAGAGCCAATGTACGGGTTGAGCGGTCTCTGTCTGCCAGTGGTTACAGCAAAATGCCAGGTGTTGCCAAGGTGTGCTGCTTTTGCACCATTGCCTAGGAGGGCATGGTCTATGTATGCCAGGAAGGTTGATCTTATGCCTGATCGACCCATATGAACTGGGCGGCCACCCGAGTCCATGAGTAGTTCCAAATGCCATGGGGGACCTAATATGCCAGAGAAAGGCACTATACAACAGGGGGCGACACCATACACCAGTGGGGGACTCAACAGCAGGAATTGTCTCTGTCTGACACACACACACAAACAAAGCCATACACAAGCATGGGCACACACATGACCACCGACAAACACAGAAACATGTACCCAGGCAGAATCATGCAAACGACACACTCCTGTACCCCACCCCCATACCTGTTAGTCCCACTTTGGGCTGAGTTCCTCACTTTTTCCTCCACTCCACACAACATGGATAATGTTCACAAACTACCTCTTCAGTCTCTTCGGCAGAACCCTGGTCACGCACTTGCAGTGTAATTGACAGCAGAGAGCTTGCAGCACGTGGCCAGTCACAGTGAGGTGCGAGGTGATTGGCCATGCTGTTCAGACCCTGCACTCTGGGTGAGTAGGGGACTACGATAGGGTGGTAAACACATGACACTGCTTACCCAGCGGCATGCCTGACTTTTTGGGCACGTGAGAACATAGATCCTGAAGCAGCAGTGCCATCCCCAGCTTTCTCAGCATGAGGTATAAGCATGACGCATAAAGTTATTTACAGCATTGTGCCTCAATACCTAAAGAATTAATTATCTTTGAACAGCCAAGTCGAGAACTGTGGCCCAATCGGAAACAACTGCTAGTTCCACCCAAAATATAAGGTGCTATGTTAAGGGGTAAAGCTTTTTCCATAAACACACGTGAGTAATTTATGCAATGAGGTGTCAAAGAAGCTGTGACTGACAGATCAATTGCCTGGGTTTCGGAGAGCTGTGAATGACAGACCAGTTGCCTGGGTTTCGGAAAGTTGTGAAGACACATCGATTCACCTGATGTTGTTTGTGGTTTTCTTGGTCGGTACACTAAGCACTTGACTGTCCTTGGGTTTTAAGCAATACACAAATGCAGCCATGATAAGCTCTCTGGCAGAGCCCAGAGGGTCCCATCCTCCTCAAAGCTAACACTAGGCACATGTAAAGGGGCGCTGATGCCAGCGCCCTTGCAATGTTTACTGGAGTTACTTTAGTCACTTTGGAGGTCTCGAGCTGTGCATTACTTTGCATTAGGAGTGTGAGATATTTAAAGCATTTCTGAAATTCCATGATTTTTTTGCAAAATTGCATTACATTATGCTTCCAGAGTGAAATATGATTTGCTGGTATTTCTTGTGCCTTTTTAGGTCTCGCTGCCTTGCGCTGTCTCTTCCAGACATGCTGTATTCAGGATATGTGCATAAAGCTCCGCCCACTTTCCGCCCATTTTTATAATTGGCTCCTGTCCCTGTCCTTTGTAAATGATGGCTTTTCATTGGTCAATAGGCTTAGTAGTCCCTCCTTAGTAACCGCCTTGTCTCTTCTTGTAACCTCCCATGAGGACACCCCCTGTTACATGTGTCATTACTACCTGGGTCTTAAATACAGCCTCAAGGGACTATTTTCTTAAAGGGCTTCAGGCAGGGCACACACTTGGACATAAGCTAGGCTGGCAGTGCTTACTTCACTCACAAGAACACCTCACATTTACATGAGACCGTCTATTAATTTCCCTTCATCAGCTCCACACAGTGTAGAACCTGATGCAGAATTAATATAATAATTCTTTTGTCACATTTCAAAGCTACTAATTTTATATTTGGACATAGCTAGTTGATTGTACTTGTGGTACTGTCTTGCATGTAATGCATTATGGGTAGGGTGGATTTACCATATCTTCTGCAGGGTGCAGTACCATATGTGGCCAAAAGAGGTTCCCTGGGACCTCTTTTGGCCACATATGGTACTGCACTCTGCAACATGTCTAGATAAAAAAACTAATTGGCATTTATATTGCCAGTAACTCCAACTCCAACAAATGCAAAACCAATTGCATTTCCAATGCAATAGGTCTCGAATGTGTTAAAGTTAGAGCTGTTGGTGTTGAAAATGACAGTGTTTTTTACTCTAGCTTTATTATACCATTGGCAATAGTGCAAAGCAAATATAATAATTCCACTACAAATAACAAAAAAACTAAACGTTCTGCCCCCTTTGTAGGTCGAGCCTAGCGTTGCAGCGCATGCGCCGCTCGCTCTGCGAGGCATGCTGTAGTAGGGTATGTTTTAGAAGTGGTGTGGCAGCCCCGCCCATATTTTTCATTGGCTGGTGTCATTGTCCATGGTAAATGCTCGCTTCCCATTGATAATGAGGCTTCTTAGTCCCTCCTTGTTACCGCCCTGTCTCCTTTTGTGACCGCCCATCAGGACTGGATCTTTTACTTGCGGCGTTACACTGTCTCCTTCATTAGTCGGTAGGCACTTTATTTTTTTCATTCGGCTTTGGCAATGGCGACAGCTTGTTTATTTTTGCATCGCACTTTCACTTTAACAATAGCTGCCGCCCCAGCCGAGAGTGCTGTGTGGGGCAGCAGCTATTGTAAAGTGAAAGCGCGATGCAAATATAAACAAGCGGCTGCCTTTGCGCAATGACAACAGCTTGTTATGAATTGCTTCTGGACGCGCGCGCCTCGCCGCAGCTACAATTGAGTCCCATTCCATTGCTTAAGCTAATTAACTTTGCTTAAATTTTCGCACGGAAACACTCTCTGTGATAATTGCTTTAACATTTATTCCAGGTCAAGTGGTTAACTATGAATAATGATGTGTCAAAAATGTACAGTAATGCTGTCAATAGAGCAATTAGCATTTGTCTGGGAGATTATTGCGACACAAGACCATACTTACTGGGCAGTACAGCACAACAACAAAGAAACAGGGGCAAAGGGGCTGATTGGTTGCAATCTGGGAGCGCCGCGCGCGGGTCTGACAGATAATAATTGCGCTGGAAGCCGGGATAACAGCTCCACGCTGCTGCTTCCACCAGCCGATATTATAGTTGAGTTTTCACATCACGAATGGGAGGAAACAATATTTACATACCGTCCACCTGAAGCAGGCAGAATGTTAGTTTTCATCTCTTCTGTCTGCCTTTGCAACAATGCTAACAACCACGAGGAAGTGTATTCATATTTTAGAGAAGAGCTGAATAAATCATGGCTCATACTAATCCGATATGACAACTCTTTCGTTTATTGTCAATATTGTGGCAGAGGAGCTGGTAAAAGTCGAGGCTTTTATAATGACTTTTCATAGAAGGGAATATGCTGGAAATGGTTTTCCCTGCATTACATTAATGCCTACGCTGAATAGAATGAAGCGGATAAAGGCTGGTGATTTCCAAGAAGCGCTTTCTTTGGTGTTCCAGGAACAATGCGTCTGGCGCGTGTACAACAGCTTAGCATTCTAAAACGCATACCTGATGAGTTGTCTGAATAATTTGTAATTAGATGCATGTTATTAATGATCTGTTTACTAAAGGCAGCGAGGCAAAGAGAAGCCACAGGTAAATTAGGCTTATCAATAACGAACAAAGACCCAGGCTCATACATCTTAGACGCACGTGTACACACACTCGGAACACTGAGTACAAGCATGCCTATGCAGCTTATTATACACAGCCGTTCTACATATATACATATTTATAAATGCTTTCACTCCACTAGGCTCCTCAATTGTATTGCCATAATATATATGCTTTTTGTTTATTTAATTAAGGGTTTCACTAGCAGCGGGGGGAGGTTAAAGACCTGTACTTCTTTAAATCTGTATCGAGTCCTGCACTAAACTAACCATGAAAAATAGCACCAAACGTTGGGTGGTACACATTTAAACACAGAGGCCCTTTGAGATTCAGGATTATTCATTAGTATAACGGTCCTAACAAATTAGTAATTTAGTATTTTGCTAGAACTAAAGGCAGTCTAAATGACAAATTTAGGCTTAAACCGTGGTAGCTGTGGAACAAACAAGCAGGCTATTCTGCAGAGAAATTAGTGTAAAGTATATAAGCAACACTAAACAACATTAAAGTGTAGAAACAAACCAATACAATGGCATAATCGGTTTTAAAAAAGGAAAGTAATAAAACTAAGCTTTTGCAATGCAATAGGTCTCACATTTACGTGAGTTTGAGCTATTGGCATTGTAAATGACAATGCCTTTTTTTATGTTTTGGTTTTTAAAATAAAATAAAAGGTATTGTCATTTACAATGGCAATAGCTTAAACTCGCGTAAATGCGAGACTTATTGCATTGCAAATGCTTGTTTTAATTGGCTCCTGTCCCTGTCCTATGTAAATAATGGCTTTCCAGAACACAAGCTAAAGTCCTTTACTCACTAGCACATCTCACATTTATATGAGACCTTCTATTAATTTCCCTTCATCAGCTCCACACAGAGTAAAACCTAATCCGGAATTAATATAATAATTATTTTGTCACATCTCAAAGCTACTAATTTTATATATGGACATAGCTAGTTGAATGTACTCGTGATACTGTCTTGCATGCAATGCATTATGGGTAGAGTGGATTTACCATATCTTCTTCAGGGTTGTGGAGATATGCTAAGCTGACATCATGGAATGTCATGATGTCAGACTTGGTAAGGAATGTGGGCAGTTGAATTGGAGGATCTGTTGAGCCAGGAGCTCAGCTGGGATGTCGCGAAGCAATAAAGGACTTTGAAGAGTATTTGCGGTCCTTCAATTCTTACACTGGCGACGAGTTGAAAAACTGTGCAGGGGACAGTCCTGCGACATCTCACCCCTGGATCAAGCACACCGTGTTACCAGAACCGGAGGCCAGTTACTGGCATTAATGTACTATTAGTTCCGTAATTTTAAATTATCTGGGAGTTCTGCATGAATAGTATGGCGTTGTGATCACCTCGTTTTAACTCATTTATATTTGAGCCAATCTACTTTTGCCCCGGTTATGCCACGTTTTAAGCTGCATGTCAACTGACATAATTTTAATGGTAAAGCTGTGTTCGGATGGGCGGCGTGTCTACATACATACTTTAAAGCCTGAAGCTGGTCTTTGCCATAATTCTACAACAATTGTCGATTTTTGGTACCAGTGGCGTTTCAACTGACATTTTGGATAATTTAAAGCTAGCGCGAGGCACACACTGGCGCGAGCGATCGACGCGCGGCCTCAAGCGCGTGCCTCTTTAAGACTTTAACTGTGTGAGACCCGTGACTGTGAGGGATTGTGAGGGATCCTTCGGCGCGATAAATCGACGTGCGGCTTTTAGTGTTAAGGAGAAGTATCAACGCCAATACCTCCACACAGATAAAAAGAAACAAGAAACTCACTTTTCTGTGTCCCATCTTCCAGTCTGCTTGAAGTACGACTCCTTTTCCTAGTAATGGTAATGGAGGAAGGACTCTTGAGTACTGCAGTGAGGAAAAGTGAAAAAAGACTATAAACTATGGTGAATAACATTGAAGTCTATTGGATGGGAGATCACCTATGTTATTATTTTTAATTATTGTATTAGTTTAGTATTTTAATTTATTATATTAAATTGTTATTTTAGTTCATTGTGTTATATTATTTCAGAAATGGCAGATCAAAGTATGGCTTCACCTCCACCCTTCTTGACTTCCCCTGGGGATCCACCGGTGCCATGGAAAAAATTATTTCTCACGTATATTCTAGCTATTGGTGGAGATCGTTACGGTCCACTCAGACGACAAGCAATTCTTCTCCATCACTTAGGCATAGAAGGGAGAAGAATCTATGAAGACTTGCCTGAGGTGTCATTGGGAATGGGCGATGGGCAACCAAACAATGTCTTCGAGATGTCCATGCAAATGTTAGACCTCCAGTTCACTCCTAAAACTAATTTGGTATTAGAACGACATAAGTTTTTTTCCAGAGTGCAAAAATCAGATGAAGACATAGCGTCCTATGTTGCTACTTTGAGGGGTTTAGCGTTGTCATGTCATTTTGAACAGTTAACAGATTCCCTTATTAGGGATCAAATAGTACGCTGCACCAATGACAAGAGGATCAAGGAGAAACTATTGACAAAGGACCCCAATCTAGAGGAAACCATTAAAATTGCTAAAGGGATGGAGCATACTGCGATGTGGTTAAAGGAAATAGATAGTGCCACTTGTGAAAAAAGATGTAGCGTTGTAGCTGAAGTAGAGGTTTTTCAGCCAGGAAAAAAAGGTTTTGAAAATAGTAATGATGCTAAAAAACTGACCGACGGAGACAGAAAAGGGGATGTAGAAACAAGGCAGAGAAATACAAATTGGAGAGAAATAAGGTGTTTCAGGTATGGTGCCCCGGGGCATCTTGCTTCTAGTACAATGTGTGCAGCTAGAAGTGCGCTGTGCAGGAAGTGTGGCAGGAGAGGACATCTTGCCAAAATGTGTAAGACTAGAATGGAGGTCGGAAATACACGAAGAGTCCAGTTGGTGGATCAAGAAGTAAATGATATTTGTGAAAATGTTCAAGAAATAATTTTAACTATAGTAGGAGAGCAGAAGGCACCCAGTGAAAGTGAAAGAATTGAGGTCAGGCCACCTGGAGTAAAACTAGAGAGCACAGACAAACTGGAAAAACCACACTGTCACATCTTTCTTGATGGACATCCTATTGAAGTATTAGTAGATTCTGGAAGTCTGTTCACTCTCATTTCTAGAGAAACCTTTAAGAATATTGGTGACTTCTTGTTGTGTAAGTCCGATATAAAAGCTGTGGGGTACGCTGGGAGGAGGATAGAAATCTTGGGGTTGAAGTGGATGACCATCAGTTTTAAAAATAGAAATGTTTTTGGAAGGGTATACGTGACTGATTATGGATCAGACCTTCTTGGTTGGCGTCACCAACGAGATCTGGGCATAATTATCAACCCCTGCGCTACGGAACCCATAATGTTGACTGAACAAGATATTGTAGAAGAAGTTTCTCCAGAGGGCCATGAAGACTTGATGAGGAAATTTCCTAAAGTGTTTTCGGACGAGTTAGGTCTCCTAAAGGGGTTTTCTCATAAAATTATTTTAAAACAAGGTGTAAAGCCGGTAGTGCACAGAGTCAGAAATGTGCCTAACATGATGAGGCAACCTTTGAAGGAAGAACTTGACAGGTTGCTAAAACAACAAATCATTGAACCTATTGAAGCCTCGGAATGGTTGGCTCCTATTGTGGTGGCACCTAAGGGTGATGGAAAGATCCGGTTGTGTATTGACTTACGCGATTTAAACAAGTGCATCTGGGTAGACAGGCAACCGTTACCAAACATCTCCGAAATGCTAACCATGGAGGATAAAGGAGTTGTATTTAGTGTTCTGGACATGTCGTCCGCATATCATCAAGTCAACCTACACACTGAATCACGTCATCTAACTTCTTTTGTTACTCCATTGGGGGCATTTTGTTACAAAAGGATGCCTTTCGGACTAGCATCAGCCTGGCTGTTTTTCAGAGGGTGATGAAGAACATTTTTGGGGACTTGGACCATGTCTTATGCTTCCAAGATGATGTACTCATTGTAGGAAAAAATTACCATGATCATGACAAATTGTTTGGGGAGGTGATGTTGAGGTTAGAAAAGCACGGTTTGACTGTGAAGAAAGAAAAATGCCAAGTTAGGAGAGAGGAAGTTACTTATTTGGGTCACACTATTAACGCTAAAGGAATTAGCCCTAAAAAAAGTATTGTGGTAGCTGTGGAAAATGCACGCAGACCTGAGTCCAAAGATGAGTTAAAGTCGTTCTTGGGCTTGGCAGAATACTGTTCTAAATATGTGAAAAATGTTACGGAAATTGTTGAGCCTTTGAGGTGTTTGATGAAAAAGGGAGCAAAATATGATTGGACAGTAGAGTGTGAGTGTTCTTTTATCAAGATAAAAGAATCTATAGTGTGCGCTCCGACCTTAGGTCATTTTGATGTGACACGGAAAACTTACATTACCACTGATGCCAGCAACGTTGGGATCGGTGCTGTTCTTACCCAAGTTGAGGATGGAGTTGAAAATGTGATTGGGTTCGCGTCAAGGAGGCTACAGGGAGCAGAAACTGCTTATTCTGTGATCGAGAGAGAGGCCTTAGCCTGCTGCTGGGGAATTAACCATTTCAGGTTCTATGTGTGGGGAACTCCTTTTAGACTAAGAACTGACCACAAACCCCAGACCTACATTTTCAAAGGTGGGCGAGGCTTGGAAGGGAATGTTACGCCTCATATTACGAGGTGGTTGTTAAGCGTGATGGAATACAACTTTGAAATTGAGTTTGTGAAAGGTAGCAACAATGTAGTTGCTGATTATTTGTCCAGGATGCCTGTGGAGACGGAGGAAATAGTTTCTGAGGTTATCTCTGGTGAGGTGCTCTTTGTTGATGGTGAACTAGCCATTGTTGCCAGTGAGTGGAGAGTTGCTAGAGAGGGTGACGATGTTATGAGAGAAGTTGAGGAAAAGGTTGTGCATGGATGGGAAGAATGGATATGCGTGAATTCTTCAAGGTCAGGGATGAATTGAGCATCGTTGGTGGTAAGTTGAGAAGCAGATGTCAGTTTGTTCTTCCCATTGGTATTCGACCTAGGATTCTTGATATCATTCATGAGGGTCATCTTGGATGTAGTGCCATGAAGAGGAGAGTAAGACAAACATTTTGGTGGCCGGGTATCGATCACGATGTAGAGGAAAGGGTAAAAATTGTGTGGCGTGTGCCAACAGTGATAAAAACAAAGTTATTAGACAGCCTCCATTGGGTGTGTTAAGTTTTCCTAGCAAGCCCTGGGAGAAAGTAGCCATTGATTTTCTGGGACCTGTAGCTAAGTTGGGAACTGCAAACAAGTTTATTCTGGTGTTAGTTGACTACCATTCCAAGTGGTTTGTGATCAAGACTGTGCCAGAGGTGAACACGTCTGTGGTTATTGATTTTATGGAAGAAACCTTTATGGATGAGGGCTTACCGAAGACTATTGTGTCTGATAATGGGGTGCAATTTGTGTCCAAGGAAATGGTTGCTTATTTGTCTGGGTTAGGAATTGTTCATGATAGGGTGGCTCTCTTCCATCCAGAGGCCAACAGTTTGGTGGAAAGAGTAAACCGTTTGATTATGGAAAACATAGAGTTGTCCTTGGCTAACCATTTATCATGAAAAAGAATTGAGAAGAATGATGTGGTCACATAGGACAACTCCTCATTCTGTAACTGGAGTTTCACCATTCGTTTCCCTTAAAGGGAGGTTGCCGAATACTAAGGAGTGTCCAGTATGGTTGAAGAGTGAGGTGAAAGTTGTGGTCGATCGTGAAGAAATAAAGAAAAGAGTACTGAGATTGCATGGAAGGAATGTTTCGTACTACAATAGGAGAATGGGTGTGAAAAGACCTAGTTTTGTGTCTGGAGATTGGATTGTTGTGAGAAGAAAGGGCTTTGTTCATAAGGGAGAAAGCAAGTATTCCAATCCTTGTAAAGTGAAGGAAGTCAAGCAAAATGTAGTTATTTTGGAGAATGGCACTACGAGGAGTATGGGTGATGTTTGTAAGGTCATGAGGTAACCATGTGATCTTTTGCTTTGCAGCATGATCACATCCTGCATGTGTTGTGGATTCAATCTTAATGATTTCGTACAGTTGCATTTTGAAGTATTTTCTAGAGTTTCTGTTACTGTATTGTATGGTTCTTTCAAGAATTTTATTTTACTAATGTGAATTTTCCTCTTCAAGGCAATGTAAGGGGGAGATGTGTGGAGAAATGCTAAGCTGACATCATGGAATGTCATGATGTCAGACTTGGTAAGGAATGTGGGCAGTTGAATTGGAGAAGCTGTTGAGCCAGGAGCTCAGCTGGGATGTCGCGAAGCAATAAAGGACTTCGAAGAGTATTTGCGGTCCTTCAATTCTTACAAGGGTGCAGTACCATATGGGCCAAAAGAGGTTCCCTGGTACCTCTTTTGGCCACATATGGTACTGCACTCTGCAACATTTCTAGATAAAAAAATTCCATTTATAATGGCAGTAACTCCAACTCCAACAAATGCAAGACCAATTGCATTTCCAATGTAATGGGTCTCAAACGTGTTAAAGTTAGAGCTGTTGGTGTTGAAAATTACAATGTTTTTTTACTCTTGCTTTTTTATTCCATTGGCAATAGTGGAAAGCAAATATAATGATTCTACTGCAAATAATTAAGACAAAAACTCTCCCCAAAGACCTATATTTCTTTGCAAAAGATTCAATCTTATATGGGTTGAAATTCAGGTGCAAAAACAAAAAAGTCTAATACTCAATTGAACTTAGACATCTTTTTTATATCAAAATTACTTTTATTTTCCATATTATTGATTTTCTCATTTGTTATAAACAGTATACATCAATTGTCTACTAAGTTCATTTATTAAAAATTACATTACAGAAATAATGATATCATATTAATGGTCCCCCAACCAAAATACCCATCTAACAAAAAAACAAAAAAAAAAAACACATTCACTCTTAACAATCGCTCACAATCGTACAAGACACATATACACATGTTGGTATAAAGAACACATAGATATAATACGATTCCAATGGGCAAAATTAATGATCAAGGCCAAACGGTCTGGGCGCACGTTGTCGACGCGCGTTTCGGTGGAATAACACACACCGTGAACCACCTTCATCAGGACCTCGCCCAAATTGAGTACTGTGTCACAACAACAAAACAAAACGGGGGTACCTAGAAAACAAATAATATATATATACACATCTGAAACAACCCATACTCTGATATCTACTCCCATAAGGACAATTGGTCAGACCATCAACTTTGTGCAAAGAAGAAAGAAAAACAAAAAAGAGACGAAGAAAGAGAGAAAAGAAAAAGAAAAAAAAGAAAAAAGAAGAAAAAAGAGAAAAAGGAAAAAGAAAAAACTTTACATAGTTATTCATAATGGTGTGTGTCTCCACCAGTGCTCAATAAAAGAAGGAAAGAAGAAGAAGAAAAGAAAAGAAAAAATATAGACAGTCTAGTGTTGTCAAAAAGGGTGTCAAAGCTTAGAATTAATATTTGAATAATCCAAAGTGTCCCATATTGTAACATGCCAAGAACCCTCTATAGGATCCATGCACCAGTGCGCCATACAACGGTGAACAAGTATTCCATTTGGATCCCATAGGGAACTAGTGCCAAGAGACTTACTAAAATCTGTTGTAGATTGCCCTTGTAAATTGCCCTTCCTCCAAGGGGAATAGCTGTCGAGGTAATAGACAGCAATATCTATGACCAGCAATAGCTAGCCATCTCCTATAGAGAAAGGAGATTAGTAAAGATAATGAGATATATAGTATACAATCCCCAAGCAGGCGCATGTAACAAGGATAACCATATAGCTAAAACCTTACCTAATAACTTAAATGATTACGAGCTTCCAGATCAGTCAGTATAGTTAGAGTCCTCTTCGCCAATAATCAAAGTTCTCTAGGGAGACATATTATATGTTGCTATTGGTTATTTGGCATGTACTCTCTCACTTGTGATTATTGGTAACTAGGGTCTGTAAATTTTTAAGAAGTTAGATACTCACAAAGAAGTATACGTGTAGAACATAGGATCTTGTTCTACCAAAAACTAAACGCTTCTTAGTCCAAATCATATGAAGGAGAATGTTCCTGTGATGTACATCGTGGTAGGTATTGTAACGTGCATCTACCATGCATATAACTGCAGGGAAAATAAACAGGGAGATCTAAATCAGTAACCCTTGTCCTTCATAAAACATGTCGTCATATCTTTGTACATAGACAGGGGCGACAGCAGAATGTCGTACCACTGTGATGGTTACTGCTATTGTATATTATTGCAACACTGCCTCTCCTATTGATATTTTTTTTTTAAACGAGAAAAGTTGGCAAAGGGAAACTAGCACGTCTGCAGGCTAAGTATAAAATCTCAAGTATGAATGGAAAATAGAAAAAGATATTTATTAAGCTAAATAGCGTGCTAGTCAGCATATTAACACAATTTCTGCACTCTCCAATAACCCATATCTAGTTTTGACTACAAGCAATACCATATGGCTACCATGTAGTCATACAGTGCGGTAAATGCTACAATACCGCCTCGTTTATCAAGCTAGGCTCTCCCATAATTTATAGACTCATCTAAGTTCTTACCCGTTCTTTGCTGAATCACATCCTCATGATTACGCGTACAACTGCAAACTGGCGAATAACACGAACGCCGAAAATCTACCTTTAAATAGCTTATCACGTATGCGCGAATACGGGACGTGCCAATTTCGTCATGATATAATACGCACGTGTCATATACCTCTAGTATGCTAACTGATATACTAACAACGCCATCTTGAGATAGTAAATATCGTCTTGAAATCTCAAATGCAGATTAATACAAGTCGATACTGTTTTATATGAAAGCTGTCATTCTTGGAATACTACTAAGTAAACTCACAAATCAAAAATCATAAAAATAGTGAGTTCGATGACTAATCCCTCTGTCTTCGTGTACATGGATGACACTATATTCAAACTAATATATGTCTAGAGCATCAAGGAGTCTACCTTAGAATTCCTTATTGCGCATGCGCAGGTACGAAGCGTACCTATTAGCAACATGACAACATGCGTATATTACATAAGTTTCTAGTATGTTACCTGATATAATGCAAACGCCATCTTAAGGCAGTAATAAACAACCTAAGATCCCAATTACTGATTGACAAAAGACGATACTATTTAATAGGGGAGCTATTCATACTAAGGATACTACTAAGTAGACTCGCAACTCACAGATCATAAACATACTCAGATCGGTGACTAATCCCGCTATCTGCGTGTACACAGATAACACTATATTATCATACTTCGCAAAAGGTGGGAAAAGATGTAAGACATACCCTCATGATTGCATATGATCGCTATGATTGCATATAATTGCTATAATAAGCAATATTGAAAGGAAAGTCTCTACAGTACTACCATATTTAAAGAGCCGACAACTACATGTCAACTTTCATGTGCTAGAGCGCCCCATGGGGAAATGAAGTTCTGATCTAAATAGACCGCAAAATTAGCCACTAATAAACCCCCCAAAAATTTTTCTTCCAATACATGATATAGATATACTACACGTGTCACAACCTCAAAAAATGAAATCCAAGATGGAAGGAAGATATTAGATATCAGCCAGAACCTGAACCTCCAAGAATCAGGTCCTGAAAATGAAAAACATGCTCACTGGACTTAACAATTGCTAATATGCCAGACTATCTCTTCGTTCAGTCCATTTTTGACACTATTGAAAGAGAAAATCCAGAAGGTTTCCCTTCTTTTGCGAGTTATTTCTATGGGTTGACCCGGTATTGGTTTAATCTTTTCAAGAATACACCAACGGAGATCATGTTCTCCATGTTGCTTATCCAAGCAGTGTGCAACTAAAGGAGCCGTGATTTTTTAGTACGAACAGCTGACTTGTGCTCACTGTACCTGACACGAAACTCACGGCTTGTCTCTCCTATGTATGCTAACTCACAAGGACATAAGATGATATATACGATATTAGAGCTCCTGCAATTACTCAGATCTCGAAGTCTGATGGTTTTGCCATTGTATAAAATGGTATCAGTAACCATCGCAGAGTTGCAGGCATGACATGTACCACATCTATGATTTCCCAAAATGGGGGTAATCCCGTGAGAGTGGCCTGTAAATGAATCTTATGTGTTTCTTGTCTGGTATGTACAAGCATATCACGGAGGTTTTTATTTCTCCTATATGCTACCAAAGGTGGAGGCAGTTCTTCTCCTTCCTGTGCGTTAAGAATTTTCCAGTTCTTAGTGATAATATTCTTGATTTTGAAATTAAGCTGAGAGTGATTAATAACACATACTGTATGGTCTTTAGGGAGTACGGGTATTACCCTGTAGTAAAGCCTCTCGGTTATAGTATTTAGCTCTCTTAAAGGCTGTCTTAACCAGCCGCCGGGGGTAACCACGGGCTAGTAGGCGTTTTTTCAGTGCATCCCCATGTGTGTGAAAATCCTCCATGGTGGTACAGTTTCGCCTAACACGTAAAAATTCTCCAAAGGGGATGGAATCCTTCTGACATGAGGGGTGAAAACTTTGATGCTGCAAAATAGTATTTTTAGCCGTAGGTTTTCTAAAAAAGCTAACTGATATGCCTTCGTCCAAACCCCGGATCACTATGTCAAGGAATTCTACTTCCACAGAACTGTAGTGAGAAGTAAACTTCAGATTGCTATCGCTGGCATTCAGCCACGCAATATATTCTTCCAAGATGTCTTTGTCTCCCTTCCAAATAAAGAATATGTTGTCAATAAAACGCTTCCAGTGACTAACATTTTCAAAAAAGGGGGCTGTCTCATTGAAGATATTTCTCCGTTCCCATTCGCCCATATAGATGTTCGCTATACTAGGCGCAACCGAAGCTCCCATACTAGTGCCTTTGATCTGTTGATATAAAAGGCCATTGAAGTCAAAAAGTTGTTCATTAAGACAATTTCTAAACACTCCAGTATGAAAGCATCGGGTCTATCTCCAGGTGTTCTACTAAGGAGAGCAGCTACTGCCTGTAACGCCTGACATTGAGGAATGTTGGTGTACAATGCCTCAATGTCAAGCGTCACTAAGATGTCCTTGTTTAGATCAAATGGTAGTCCCTCGATCTTCTCTATGATATCACCTGTATCACGAATGTATGACTCATAGTACTTAGTAAGGGGGCACAGGAAGGTATCAATATATTTAGAGAGTGGCTCTGTGCTCGATCCAATAGTGGAAATAATAGGACGTAAAGGGGGATCCACTACATTTTTGTGAGTCTTAGGGACTCCCTACAGTGCCGGTACTATTGGGCAAGATTTGTTAAGGAACAGAAACTCTTGTTGGCATATAGAGCCCTGTTCTAATGCCCTTTTGGTCATTACTTGAATGTTATTCCACCGAAACGCGCGTCGACAACGTGCGCCCAGACCGTTTGGCCTTGATCATTAATTTTGCCCATTGGAATCGTATTATATCTATGTGTTCTTTATACCAACATGTGTATATGTGTCTTGTACGATTGTGAGCGATTGTTAAGAGTGAATGTGTTTTTTTTTTGTTTTTTTGTTAGATGGGTATTTTGGTTGGGGGACCATTAATATGATATCATTATTTCTGTAATGTAATTTTTAATAAATGAACTTAGTAGACAATTGATGTATACTGTTTATAACAAATGAGAAAATCAATAATATGGAAAATAAAAGTAATTTTGATATAAAAAAGATGTCTAAGTTCAATTGAGTATTAGACTTTTTTGTTTTTGCACCTGAATTTCAACCCATATAAGATTGAATCTTTTGCAAAGAAATATAGGTCTTTGGGGAGAGTTTTTGTCTTAGTTGTTCATTTTCCCCTCTTTCTCCCTGACCTTCAAGTAGCATATAGAGGGGGTCCCTTTATTTACTAGTCTACTGCAAATAATAACAAAACTAAACTTTCTGCCCCATTTTATAATTGGCTCCTGTACCTGTCCTTTGTAAATGGCAGCTTTTAAGAACACAAGCTATGTCACCTGTAAGGCTGGCAGTGGTTACTTTGCTCACTAGCACATCTCACATTTATATGAGACCTTCTATTAATTTCCCTTCGTCAGCTCCACACAGAGTAGAACCTAATCCGGAATTAATATAATAATTCTTTTCTCACATTTCAAAGCTACTAATTTTATATATGGATATAGCTAGTTGAATGTATTCGTGGTACTGTCTTCCATACAATGCATTATGGGTAGGGTGGATTTATCATGTCTTCTGCAGGATGCAGTACCATATGTGGCCAAAAGAGGTCCCCTGGGACCCCTTTTGGCCACATACGGTACTGCACCCTGTAACATGGTTGGGTAAAAAACATTGGCATTCATAAATAACTCCAACTTTCCAGGGTGCAGTACTATATGTGGCCAAAAAAGGCCCCATGGGACCTCTTTTGGCCACATATGGTACTGCACCCTGCAACATGGCTAGGTAAAAAAAGACTGACATTTATAATGCCAATAACTCCAACAAATGCGAGTCTCGCATTTGAGCTGTTGGCATTGAAGATGATAGTGTTTTTTACTTTTGCTTTTTTATACCATTGACAATAGTGCTATGCAAATATAATAATTCCACTGCAAATAAAAACAAAACTAAACGTTCTGCCCCCTCTTTTTAATTGGCTCCTGTCCCTGGTAAAGGTGATTTTTCATTGATCAATAGGCTTAGTAGTCCTTCCTTAGTACCATGTTGTCTCAACTTCTCATGAGAACATCCCTTGTTTTATGAGTTATTGCTTCCTAGGCTTTAAGTATAGCCACAGAACACTATGAACACAGGCTTTAACCTCAAAGAAAGCTTGCAGTGGTTACTTTACTCACTAGCACATCTCACATTTATATGAGACCTTCTATAACATTTCCCTTCATCAGCTCCACACAGAGTAGAGCCTAATCCGGAATTAATATAATAATTCTTTTGTCACATATCAAAGCTACTAATTTTATATATGGACATAGCTATTTGAATGTACTCGTGGTACTGTCTTGCATGCAATGCATTATGGGTTGGGTGGATTTAACATATCTACTGCAGGGTGCAGTACCATATGTGGCCAAAAGAGGTCCCATGGGACCTCTTTACTGCAGGGTACTGCACCATATAACATGGCTAGGCAAAAAAAAATTGCATTTATAATGCCAATAACTCCAACTTTGCAGGGTGCAGTACTATATGTGGCCAAAAGAGGTCCCATGCGACCTCTTGTAGCCACATATGGTTCTGCACCCTGCAACATGGCTAGGTAAAACAAGCATTTGCAATGCAATAGGTCTCGCATTTACGCGAGTTTGAGCTATTGGCATTGTAAATGACAATGCCTTTTATTTATGTTTTGGTTTTTAAAACATAAATAAAAGGCATTGTCATTTACAATGCCAATAGCTTAAACTCGTGTAAATGCGAGACCTATTGCATTGCAATGCTTGTTTAAATTCTTGCGAGATATATGAAGGTTATTGGTCGGAGAAGAAAATGACTCTTAAAAGGACATTTTCTATGCAAACCAGTCTCCCGCTGCTATTTTTTTATGCAAGGTACATGCTTGCTTAAAAAACAGTTAAGCAAAATGCATAATGCGAGATTTCAAGAAATTTCATGAATTTCAGATACTGTGATGTTCAGGAATTACAAATAATTTAAATTTTGCCCAGGCCATAGCCACCTTCTGCATTACGCCCCACTCTCGATCATCAGAGGGACCTGGTGAGAATTTTACAAGGGCACGTGAGTCAAGTCCATGTGGACAAGTTACCACAATTTGCGGAGTTCACATTGGTTGTGGGCATTTGAACTGTGCTTAGTGCTTCTCAAACCCTTACTTACATGTCACATAGCTGTGGATGCAACTAATATCTAAATGAGGACAACTAGAAATCCACAAAGACTTCTGCAAGGCTCTGGCCCTATGTCGTACAACTACTTAGGTAACAGACGGTGGAAGAAGATGCCAGACAAGAAAGAATTAGGAACCTCGCTTACTGCAAGACCATTTGATGTACTCAAGGGAATGGGGAAAATGGTCTCTACCATTTACTGGTACAGATAGCTCACATTTTCCTTACCTGGTGAATGGCTTAAGATTCACCTCTCAGTTCTGGTTCCCAGATCATCTTTTTGGCTCATAGATCCTCCAAAGACCCTTGGATCTCAGATAGTTCTAGGATTAATCAATGTTTTTTGGTTCAGCCGATGGATTCGGAATCACTTAATGGCTCACTTGATGGATATGGGATCACTCACTTGCTCCAGGATCACCCAAATGTTCCAAGGCCTCCCCATGGGGCATATTATCAAGCGGCAGCGATAATTATCGCTGGCCGCTGTTAGCGCGAGGAATCCTATCGCCGGCTATCGCTGGAAATTATCGCCATGCTAGCGCTGTATTAACAACGCTTAGCGCAAAGGCGATAATTTTCCAGTGATAGCGATGTTTTCCAGGGAACATCGCTGGTTTTCCAGCGATGTCCCATGGAAAACGGCGATATCCTTGGTGATAGGGCCTGTGGTCTTAGCCACACAATCCACCCCCCATGTTAGGTATGCCTTAGTCAGGAATTTAGCAGACGTTAAATTCCTGCGTTAAGGCATACTTCACGCGATTGAAAATATCGCTAACCCACGTTGTTAATATGGCGATACCTGGGTTAGCGATATTTCCCCATGTTGTTTTCACAGGCACGCCCCCTTTGCATCTCATTAGCGATGCGATGGGAGGCGTGCAGAAAACGGACGCTAATGCAGGAATCACGCGCTAGCGTGTCCTTGTTAATTAGACAATAGAATTATCGCCGCTTTTCGTCCGAAAACGGACGCTAAAGCGGCGATAATTCATTAACGCCGCCTTGATAATATGCCCCCATGACTTTCGGTTCACCTCAATGGTGTGAGAAGTGACCATTGTATTTGGGATCTGCCTAAAGCTTTGGTATCAGCAGATGTTCAATGTTCACCCAAAGGTCATCCAAATGTTTGAGGGTAGATTGATGCGATCCTTAGGAGTCAAAGATGACTCAGCAGCACGTGATGCTTCTGGACCACTCGTGGCTCTGGGATTGTCCAATGGCTCCTGGTCATTCACTTATTTCAATACTACCCAATTGCTCTGCTATTGCTTATTTTGAATCAATATTACCTAATGACTCCGGGATCACCGATGGCTTCAATATCCCTCCATTGCTCCAATATTAGCCATTGATTGCAAAATCACCTGACGGCTATTTAACTCGTTGTGGCTCTAATATCAAATAATCGCACTGGAATCACCCGATTGCTCCGTAATTACTCGATGACTCTATGACCATTCAGCTGCTTCCCGGGTCTCTCAATGGATCTGAGGGCACCCAAAGGCTCGTGGATCACTCAGTGACTCTGTGACCACTCCGCTGCATCCAGGTCTTCGAGTGGTTCTGTGCGCACTCAATGGATCTTGGATCACTCACAATGGCTCTGGAGTTTTCCAATGGCTCTGGTGCCCCTTGATGACTTTGGGGTAGCCTAATGGCTCTGGTAGTGCATGTTGGTGGTCGAGTCTGTCAGCATCTTTGCAATCACCTGACGGCTCTTGGATAAAGTAGCAGCTTCGAAAGCACTTGCTGCCTAGTCAGCTGCGCCTTCAACCAATCCTTCGGCTACTGTACATCATACAGTGCTTTTATGGCTCCTCACCAGTGTTTGGCATAACTCCACGTAATTACCACTCAACAAACTGGTTAGGTCTGAAATTATCTGGCACCGACTTCATATAATCCTCGGCTTGGGTGTAGCACCGAACATTGTCAACAGAACCAAAGAAAGACGTTAGTTTGGGTTTATTTATCTGGTTACGGCTTCAGCGAGTGACCCCAAAAGGTGACAACACAGGGGTGAAAAGACAATGTTCTGCAAACTTAGGCAGACAGCGCCTAGAGTTGTACTCGCTTCGGACCCAAGACGTGTGAAAGGAAAGCGGGGAAGGTGGCAGGGCAGTTTGCGTCACACCTCATCCAAGCTTGCCAGTAAACGGTATATTTGTGGCGGCGCATGGGAGGAGAAAATGATAGTAATATTATTGAAAGACAGATGCCCCGGGGGGTTCACTTACTGTGCTGGTCTATGGTGATCCGCCAGGGAGCGCCTGCCTTCCGGAAAAGTTTGACTAGTTTTGATTCTAAGAAACCTTTCCAATTCTTGAGGACACCATGGTCGGGGAAGAAGGGAGCCCGGCTCTAGCAGGATAATGTGGAGCCCGCCACGGCACTGAGGACAGGGCTGGTGGGCAGGGTTGGATTGGGATTAAAAATCGGCCCGGGCACACCAAAAAAAGTGGCCCACATTTGCATATTGTCTTTCCGCAAAACAGTGCTTCTGCGAAATTTTATTAAAAAAAGGGGGGAGGGAGGTAAAAAAAATGCACTGATTAGTTTTCAGTGGTGAAACACACCTGAAAGTGAGGCCACTTCTGCTCAGGCCCCCTACCCCGCTCAATATGCACACATTAATGGCCCGGCCCAGCGAGAGAAAAGGAGTGACACCTCTGCCCGTAATGGGCGCCCATCTGCCTCCAGAAAGGCCACTTAGGCACCCACTGGGCTGCTGGCGGTATCCGAACAATGCAGAAACCACCCAAATCGGCCCCCCAGACTGCTCAAAAAAGCAGCCCACAGCTGGAACTGGACACCGGCCCCTCAGGCATTGCCCGAGTGCCCGCATTACCAATCCGACCCTGCTAGTGGGTGTGAGGAGGGAGTTACTGAAGAATGCGCAATTTGTGTCTCGTCATGTTATTTCCACAGCTGGGGGCGCCAGGGTCGTGATGAGCTTTCTGGTTAGCAACTCAGCTTGTGCGCGTTGAAATGTTTCTGTCCTGCGTTTTGTCCTAATTATGAATTTCCCAGATGTAGGTGCAGAGATAAGGAGGAGGCTGAACCTCTGCTTATAGGTGGGGTCTCTGCACCTAAACCCGGGGGAATATAAAAATATAGAGGGAATTCAGCCGGATTCTGGATCTGCCAGCCTGTCTTGAACCGGATTCGGGCCGGTATCAGACGTTCTAGTGATTCTTCCTATCAGTGTACCAGGTTACTGTGCAGTACCAGTGCACATTAGCCCTGTGAATAGCTGTGCCTGCTGGGGAGAAGCAAATGTGTCCCTTAGCACACCATGAACTCCTTTGAGTTGTGTCGTGGCTGGAAGCAGCTGGCTCCCATGCTGAGCATGGCTGGAGCCTAATGTCTGACTCCTAAGAGGAACTAAGTTACACTTACATGCTAAGTCACGATTTGACAGGCGATAAAGTAAGATCCTAAAGTTTTTTAGGACTTTCACAAGTAATTGTAATTGTATTTATATAGCGCTTACTACCCCTGACAAGGAGTCTAAGTGCTTTTCGGTAACTAGCATGCTACTCCGGCACCCAAAAAGGATTAGTATAGGGAAATATGTGTTAATTTGAGCGGTGGACATGTGAGTCTGTTAGTTTGATTTAATAGGATAATAGAGGGATAGAAGAGGGAGGGAGTCTAGAAAGTGTTATTTAGGAGATCATAGTAGTAAGATGAGGTTTGGGATAAGTCAAAAGAGGGATACATGAGGGAAGAATTTAGAAAGGGTTGCTTGGGAGATCATAGTAGTAAAATGAGTAAAATGAGGTTTCGGGCGAGCCAAAGAGGGATGGGGGAAGAGTGTAGGAAGGTTTATTTTGGAGATCATAATAGTAGAATGAGGTTTGGGATGAGTCAGAGAGTGGAGGTAGAGGATATATTGAGAGAGGTATAGGGTGAGACCGATTAGTTAGTGCATTGGAGAGAGTCATGGGTGTTTTCTTTTTTTCTTTTTTCTTTCTTCTTCTACAGTAGGTGTAAAGTAATGAATATAAAGATACATAACTACATAGAAAAGGTATACATGTATATTTCTTTTTCTTCTTCTACAGTAGAAGAAAAGTAATAAATATATACATACATAATTAAATAGAAATGGTATACATGTATAAGGAACATAATATATCGAGATTTAAAGTTGTATTGTACAAACTCAGACTTTTAAGTGTTGCTGAACCTGAACAATCTTTTTATAAGATTAAAAAAAAATCTCTTTTCTTCAATATTTCAATAGTGAAGCATTTGTGGATAAAATAGTTATAATAATATGTACATATACTGATAGATGAATAAAACAGGGACCCATAAACATCTAATCAAATAACATATGAAATCTATGCAGTGACCTATAAAAATGTTAAGCATTGCCTAATATGTATATATATTTAACTAGAAGTCGTATATACATTTCTTAAGCAGATCTAAAGAATATCTATATATTTTAAAACCATAGTTATTATACATATTTGTACATATAATGTATCTTAACCAGCGTGATTGTTGGAAAAACTGAAGGTCACCCAACCCCCCCCCAATCTTACTGACCAAGCTATGCCCCTGTATACAGCATGCAATACAAACTACATTTTTTTGCCAGCAGGAACAACACCAGGAGAACCAGGACTAGGGACCAGGACAAGGAAGACGAAGTGGATAATGGCCATACGGAACAAAAAGAAGTAGACCAGACACACAATGGAGATGAGGTAATGGAGAATAAGGACCAGAGCCTGGGGGCTTGCTCAAGGAAGGCTAAGAAAAACAGGATCAGAGGAACGGGGGCTTGGGTTGGTCAGGTCCAGAAGGACCAGGAGCAGGACCAGAAATGAGAAGATTAGAAGGGCCAGTATCCTGAAAACCAGAAAGACTAGGACCGAGAGGAGCAAGAGGACCAGGAGTAGGTGGGCCAGTTCAGGACCAGGATGATTAGGATTAGGATCAGGGCTAGAACTAGATGGTGGATGAGTAAGAAAAGGGCCAGAAGGAATTAGGGTCAAAAGGCAGACCAGGGGCCGTATTATAAATACAGCGCAAAAGGTGTGCAAGGCGCAAACAGGGACAGTGCGCTGTTATATTCCATATAGGTACCCTATATAGGGTATAATTTAAAAGTAGAATCTGAGTAGTTCAGTCGTGCTATTCTCAGAGACCCCTACTCACAAAACACCAGAGACGTCTGGAGTGGGTGGGCACAAACTCCGCCACAGCTGAGTAGGCGAGAAATCCTATTTATTGGCTGTTGGTTAATCAAGCTTGAAGGACACGGTGTTCCTAAAATTGTGCATAAACACCGTATCTTGGTTCCCTTGAAAAGTTATTTAGTGTACTAAAAACAATGACTAACCAGGTCTTAGATCCACTTCAACAAGAACTGCCCCTCACAGACGAGGAAAATACAGACGCAATACAAATTGCACCAAACTTTAAAAATACAGTCACCCTGAGACTGCTAGAGCATGGTTTATCACATAGGGGTGGCATTGTAGTTTTCGTGATTGAGGCACACGAATCAAACAGAACAGAGGTATTTTATTTGTGGGTTACATTCCCAGCAGCAAATGCAAGAACAAAAACATTTCACTCCTACACAGAAGGAGATGCACCAGCGGAATACTGTCCGTTTGAGGACATAGAGGTTCCGCTCACGTAACAGGAACACTTATACTGGTTTAAAGGCGCCCTACCCCACATAAGAAGAAGAGTAAGACTCGGCCCGCTCTGAAGAGAAGGGGCAACATGGCCAATATTAGCGGCCTACACACCACATCCTGACATTGAAACAATGCCACTAGGAGACTTACTCATACAACATAAAGATTTAGTTAAAATCTTTAATGCAATTCGTCATGAGGACACTTACAGTCCAACCAGCAATAGTTGCACCAAATGGAACTCAAATTCAGGGTACAGCAACTAAAAGTACACCACAAACATTACACGCGGTAATGGGTAAAATGCCCACAAAACGTGAACAAATGCCATTCTGGGTAGCTCAGAAAATAGCACAGCTAGAGGCAGTATTCCCGAATACTAGCCCGTATGAAAAACACAGAATGCTAACAATCTGCTTGCCCATAGGGATAACTCCACAAGTAGAGGATTGTACCACTTGGGGTACTGTCTTTGCTGCCATTTATACCAGAACTCAAGGTATCCCGTCATTAGCAGAAGTACCTGATGTATTGAGACAAATACAAAACAAGTATGGAGCAGAACCTGCCCTAAACTTAGGGATGAAGTTACTAGGTAACTATGCCCAGGTATCAGCCATATACTAGCTAACATTAAGGGGGAAGCAGCTTCAGTGGCTATCCGCCAACGCCTAAGGGAGTTCAGTCCTTTAGAACAAGAACACGAACTACCGAAAATAATTGAAACTGCATATGCAGAATTAGGCAGAGACAGTTTGGGTGGGAAAGCTTTAAAACCACAACTGATGGGCGGTCCTGAAAAGGACACTTCTAAGCAGACACCTGCTTCAACAAAAAAGAAGTGGGACAATAAAAAACAACAAAACTTTAAAGTAAACAGATCTCAATCCCGAGGTAGATCTCCGCCACAGGAGCCCTCCGAAAAGAGGTATAACCTCAGGAATAGGGATAATATTAGGAAACCTGACAGGTATCAGGATACTGATACACGTTCCTCTCGTTCCTTTCAGGGTTCATCAAAAAACTCTGAGAGGGAAGGACGGTCAGACAGACAAGAAGAGCGTACAAAGTCCAGAGACAAGCAGCACGCTCAAGATTACACTTCTAAAAAAGAAGAGATACCAAAGCAAAAGCCACAGTTCAAAAAGAAGAAAGTTGCAGGTCTAAAGATCAGACATGCCCATAATTCTGAACACTCGACTACTGAACGGGGAATGGGCTCCGACGATGCTAGACAGTGCGGCAGAAGTAACAATAGCTCGCCAGAACCTGAAGGAATTTCTGGTGACAGCGGACTTGAATGATTATATCACGGTAGAAACACCCGATACTAGGGTAAGTGTCCCACATAAAGTATATGAAATAACGCTCCAAATGGAGGGGGACAAATGTGGAAAAGTGAGAGGTCTCTTTTGGGAGAACCTGATGTTTGGCTATGATATTTTATTAGTTGAACAAGATTGGCCGCCAGCATTCGTGATGGATTTCTCTAAAGGAGAAACGGTAATTCTTCCGGCATTCTCAGACCATATTCCCAGGCACTTACAACATACATATGCGCAGGAGTGGGCGGTAGCCCAGGCTCCGGCATTATAGAAAAACCATGTTGGATGGGATGAGGATTCAACCCACCACATAATTCCTTTAAAAAATACTCCAACTGCACAGAGGCAGTATCCAATAAAGCAAGAAGCTAAAAAAACAGGTCAGGGAGATCTTAGATCAACTTGAATACCAAGGGGTGATCGAAAATTGCACCTCACCAATGAACAATCCTTTGTTTCCTGTCATGAAACCTGACAATTCATATCGTCTAGTTTTAGATTATAGACATTTAAACACTTGCACTAAGACATTTGCAGTCCAAAACACTTGATATCTCAAATGGATTTTTCTGTCAGAATATAGCGCCTGAAAGCAGGCATCTAACAGCATTCTCAGCGCTAGGGTCCCAGAGTCAATTTTGCCGACTCTCCCAAGGGTATAAGAACAGCCCTGGGTTGTTTTCGGCCACAGTAACTGAGTTACTTCAAAATTTGGACGAAGAGGCATTGTCCTATGTGGATGATATTTATCTAACGGACGATGACCTAGAGGAGCACTTGAACAGGGTGAATACCATAATCATGGGATTTGCATCTGAGGGCTACAAATTCAACGTTAAAAAATCAAAAATTGCCCATCTCAGTGTCCTGTTTTTAGGATATGAGCTTTCAAGTGAAGGAAAAAGAATGGCAGCCAATTTTTTAGAAAAATGTGCGCTGCTCCAACCTCCAAAATCATTAAAAAATTTACAATCAATCCTGGGATTCCTAAATGTTGGTCGAACTTACATTTTGAATTACGCAGAAAGAGTGAAACCTTTCTACGATTTAATAAAACCTGATTTTTCAGTAAAACAATGGACACAGGAACATACAGATACACTTCGTTCCTTACAAGATGACACGATAGCTTCCAAACACTTACAGACACGCGTAAACGTACGCAACCTGGTGATCGGTATAGTTGTGGGTCAATCTGGGTACACCTATCTAACATATAATGAAGGTGAGACAGTTCCAATTGCATACAAATCACATTTGTACACAAATGCTGAGATGCGCTTCGCATCTACAGAAAAGATTCTGACAGCAGTACAGAGTGCTGTAGTGAGAGAAAGAGCACTGGCTCAGGGGAAACGAATAATAGTAGTGACTCCGGTTCCAGCCTTAGAGGCTGTGACAAAGGCAAGTGTTCCTAATGCTAAAGCTTTACATCCGAGATGGATACAATGGGCTAATTCTCTCACTGCAGCAGATGTAGAATACAGGTACGACCAAATTTAAAGACACAAGCATTTCTGCAATACGAACAAGAATATCCTCTACCAAACGAAATAATGCCTCTAGATCAGTATGAATATATAATTTACACTGACGGATCAGCTCAACCGGCCATAGGAAGTAAGCAACAATATAGCGCAGCATGTGCAATCGTTAAAGGTCGCATGCGGGATGGAAAATTCCACCCAAGTTGCACAAAAACGCAGTCTCTAGGAGACTGCACGGCACAGCTGGCAGAGTTAAAAGCGCTGATACTGGCACTGGTAAATACGGATCGAAAATTCCCCACACTAATTGTGTGCGATTCTTTTTACTGTGTACAGTCATATAATGAATATTTGCAGCACTGGGTTAAAAATGGGTTCAAAGATGCAAAAGGTGGCACAATTAAGCATAAAATGCTATGGAAACAGGTAGTGGAGTTGAAAACCGAACTACCGAGGGCTCACGTGATCCATACACTGAGTCATCAGCGTGATGGCGTTCACGTTGAAGGGAATTCATTGGCTGATGAAGCCGCAAAAGGGGCTGTACGCACGGCTTCCGTAGCTGCAATCACTCATTCTAAAACGAGAATAGACGGTGATATTATGGTAGCTATCAATGCTTGTCGCAAAAATAGCAGAGCAGTACCAAAAAAGTTTCCACTCAAGTACTCCTACAAGTTAGATGCCAATAACATTCCATTTGCTCAGATTCCTGGAGTGGGGGATAGAGTAATTCCAAACATGGATCGTAGGTTAGGTTTAATTCTAGCAGCACACGAAGGGATAGGTTCTGCACATGCAGGAGTTACGGCGACTGTTTCTTTTTTGAAACAATGCTATTGGTGACCTGGATTAATAAAGCAGACCAAAGACTTCTTCTTAAAGTGCGATATCTGTCAACAGATAAATGAGGCCACCACAGCTCGCCCAGCACAAATCCCATTATTAGACAGCATCAGACTGTCCATTTGCGTGCATTCACCTGGACCACTGGGGCACCTTAAAATGTGATGGGGCTAACAGGTATATCATGGTTGCAGTGGATTCCTGCTCAAGATTCCTATGGATGTGGCCCCAACGCTCGGCTGATGCTCAAACTGTTATCAAAGATTTGCGAGTCTTTATAGGGACATACACAATTGGCACATTACATTCTGACCAGGGCCCTGCGTTTAGCTCTCGGGCTTACAAGGAGGCCATGCGAGGATTGGGTGTAGCATTGCGGTACTCATCTCCGTACCATCCCGAGGGAAATTCGGTTGTGGGGAGAAAAAACCGGGACTTAAAGCAATCTGTAACAGCTAGAGTATTAGGCCCGGGTGAAAGTTGGGTAAAACATCTGTATGGAGTCCAGCGAGCTTTGAACAACATGCCAAGACGTTCTCCAGGGGGGGTAACTCCATATGAGGTCCTATTTGGGACAAGAATGTGGGTACCTGATCTTGATTGTGAAGGCGCAGTTGCGGATGAAAAACCTTTTGACATCCATGATCGTTTGGCTGTTTTACAGGATCTAAATGAATCCAGGACACAAAAAAGTAATGTCCACCTGAAGAAGACCGCCACTGGGGAAGTCAAATCAGTCACAGCAAGACCTGTCTGGATCCCAAAAGTTGGGGATCTGGTCAGAGAAAAGATAGCAGACAAGAAAGAATTTGGGCCATCACACAGAAAACCTGTACCGGTCCTAGCAATTGAAGGAACAAAAACTGTACTTCTACCGCCTCTTGCCGTAAAAAAGGAGAAATGATTTGTCTCAATCGACCTAATCAAACCACATTATGTGGTTTGATACTGAGTAGTAGGCCACTTGGACTCCAAAGTAGCAGACGCCCTCCTCTCGCTACAATCCAAGAAGTTCAAACGGAAAGACTCATCACGTTCGAAGAGTGCCCGGCACGGAATGATGGGCTATGCAACAATGCTATGGAACTCGTTCCCCTGGAACCTGAAGTTCAACTTCAAAATCAAACTCAAAATGAAAGACAACTCGCTATTCGACCAAATACAGATGTCTACGTCAACATGCCTCGACGAGATCAAACCACGATTTCTACAAATCCTGATGCAATACCAACAATTTATCGAACTGCTTCTGGCTACTTCATAAACTTTGATACGTTTTCTTTGGATCCAAGTGAACTGGAAACGATGCCAGCCAAAAAATCACGCAAACAGCAAGTAAAAGACTTTCTGAACTTTCTTAAAAGACTTACCTGGTGTCGCCCTGGGTAGAACTATGGATAATCACCGGTATACTTTTCTTTCTTTTCTGGGTAGGCTTAGTAATAGTTTTTAGCATGCTTGTTAATGGAAGATACCTTCGACAAAGCTCTGCAGCCCAAAAGGTGAACTTACTTTTAAGACCACACCTATCATCTCATAGAGAACAAAGAGACTTGTCATCAGTGAACATTACAGCAGTTCCTATACCGGATGGTATAGTTTGGGACAAGGTTGATTTCGATATATTTGGTCCGACCGAAATTTTAAGAATTCCTCATTTATTTAAAATATCGTTGAGTGATATCATTACCTCAAGTACATTTTCCGATGATTGGGATTTTGAAACTGTTAATAACATGTTATCTGATTTGGAAAAATCTGCTGCGTTTTCTAATAGTGAAACATTGGAAGACACATCAGATTTCGAGACTATGTATTGTTATCAACACTATGGTCATCATTTTTTACATAAATCTGCAAATCCTAGACCTGTGTTCACATACCGCCAGTGGGAACATTGTCCAACACCACCGAAAGGCAGTTCAAAAACATTTACACAAAAGTTTCCATATTTTTCAGGGTTTAATATGTCTGACCTAGCCTCATATTACTATAGGGTTGCACCAGCATCAGCACAGAAAAATATGTTGACAAACACCTAACAGATTTACTCTGCTTCCTTTATTGCCCAGTTGTCCGAACAAGGTTTCGACTTGTGGAAAGACACCATAGACCTAAAATCAGTCTGGGGTACTAGGGAATGGCAGGTACAGGGAACAGAAGCTTTGTTTAGAGCATGCCTCATCCCTCAACAAATCATGTTTTTGAACGAGACAGTGCAACAGACGTCTTGCCTTGGACTAGTCAAGAACAAAGACTTGAACACACCTCGGCTGCCGACTCATCACACACCTCGGGTAACGTAACATCACAGGAAGAGATTACAGTAGATGACATCATACAATACAACAGATCAGACCGCGATTGGAAAAAATGGTTGATTTGGCGCACAGACACTAATAGTTGTCAGGCAAGATTCACGGGTAAAGCCGAAGGGTTTAGTATCCATAAGCCAGATCCACGTTATGTACAGAGACAACATCCAGGGGTAGTGACAGCCTACAGTGTTAGGAAGTTGTGCCTTGATTGGCTAAAAACCTCAACACTCACACAGGTGAAACAACACTTAACCTTACTGTCTCAGGATGTGGATCTTAGGGATTTTTTAATGGGTTCCAGGAAGCCACATCAGAAACGTTTCTATTATGCTGTCTATAATGAAATATGGAAAATATCCCAACAAGAGGCCGCAGAGAGACTACGAGAGATAGACCGTATAAATCTAGAAAAATCTCTAGCAGTGGTAGACAATGGGTTAACTACATTGACCTCCAGGATATATTCCTTAGGCAACATTGTATCTTCTGCGATAGACATACTAGAACAAGATTTGGCCATATTACAACACGGGCAATCTCAATTGCGTTCTATTATGTTATTAAGCTGGACGCTGCAATCTTTGCGTGCAGGCTACTTGGCTTGGCGTTATATCAACAGTACATCTCTGTTTTCTGAATACAATCTAACAGATAAACAGATATAAATGGCACAAAGGGGAGCTAAATATACAATGCTGCGTATCGAAAAACTGGATAGATTAGCATTTACAGTGGCAGAATCACCGTCCACAGAATGGCTAATCCATGGCCACATAACTCAACCTGTCACTACTTTTCAGTTTCAGTATTGCCTTGAACAAAAGCAAGTAGGCAGATATGATGAAATGGGTAAGGTATACATTAAGGAATCATGGGTATTACCATACAGATTTTGATGCCAGAGTGGGGATCGAGAAGTGTTTCTGAGCGGTACAAACTGTGAGAACGCTTTAAGTGGATCACTCATATGCCAGGATATAATGCTGCATGGGGCTTGTAATGGTTCTGTGGCGAACCTGTGCTGCCATTTGAGGGGTGCCCCAGCTGCTGTGATTACTCCAGCATTTAGGCTACTTTCGAATGGGAGTTACTTGATGCTGAACAGTCAAGGCTGCTGTGGCATGCTCCCGGGCATCGCATATCTGGTAACCGTGAGCTCCAGGGTTACTTGTTGTATGCAAGTATTGTTTCCACCGACATATACAGTCAGGGAGGTGCTGTTATAGCCTTCACTGAATGTTTCTTTAATACAGTTTGATACTCTCAGCAGAATGAAAGCCATGCTTCTACAGAAGTCTGTGCCCTTAACCTCCGCTCAAGAGACTTTTGATCTCCAGATCGCAAGGTCTTCGGCAGAGATACAGGCGCTAATTCATACAAACTGCCCTTTCCATTTCGCAGAAATGGTCAATCGTACCTTTAACATGCCTGATACGACAGGCATTGTTCACCTATTTAAGACCATAGGTTCTGGACTTATAAGCACCTTTCAGACGGTACTTGGAGTTATATCAAACTTCATAAACTCCGTATTCTGAAGCATCTTTGGAGGACTTCCGCTCATCCTGTTCCTAGCAGCAGGTATCCTGATTCTTTTATATTTGCTACGCAATGGACGTCCCAGTCACCAAGAAGATGGAAAAAGTTCTCCTGGAGCGTAAATACCGTGACTGCATGGTACAACATCTAGGCACGCCTCGCCTAAGAGAACTAAGTGCATCTTGGTTCTTGTCATTTCGACCAGTCTGGATGGACTGCATCTTACCTGTCCTCCGATGCCTGTTTTGCGGAGAAGAATGCGTGTTAGACCTGTGTTTGACACTCCCATCATGTGCGCCACCGGACGTGAATGCGTTACTGGACCCGATAACGGCCCATGTTCTGCAGTGTCCTCAGCGTATTCCAATGTTGATGGCGGCATTCCTTGAGCCACCGCAGGTAGTAACTGCACCTGTTGGTATGAACACCGGCTCCTCCACTGACACCCGGGCTTTGGACGGCGCACAGGCTGCCATACTCTGAGAGGTGTTACACGGGCCGTCTACTGCGGAAGCAAGCAACAGAAATGTTGCATCTACCAGCCAGGACACATAAACATTTGACTCATTTGGCTCGTCGTGTGCTGGTAGAAATTCGCCCTTTTTTAAACAAGCTCAATTTGGGAACTCAACAACAAAATTGACATTCCTTTCATTTTTTGGGCATACATGGCTTTTTAATGCTTATAGTGGTTTGGATTATAATTATGTACACGTTTAGAGCTAGGGCTTGAAAAATTTTCTTTTTACATTTTGTACGTTTTTTGATTTTTTTTTGAAGTTTTTAAACATTTTTAGCTAAAGAGATGTTTTTATAAACTTTGTGCTTACCGCTATCTAGTTATGCTAGTAGTACAGTAATAGGTTACATATGTCATCCAGTCGGAAGAGGAGTGGGTGTTATATTCCATATAGGTACCCTATATAGGCGCAGGGAACATTGCAACCTTTCACCTATATTCTTCCCTACATTACATACATAACGTTTCTTAGGCACTGACCTTTTACCTAGATATGACACTGCTTCAGAACGCGGGTATTTCCCTGGTTCGATTCTCATACATTATGCATGAGGGTTCTTGGAAGCACAGCAGGACTAACAGTAGGATTACTGTATAATATCCTGTATAATATCTCTGTATAAAGTTCAGGCCCAACGTCATCCTTTAGGCCGACACAGTAACACAGCAAGGTAGGACCACTGGGGAGACCTATGGGTATATATACAGCACATCTTGCTTAGGAAGATAGAGGAGACCGTGACTTCCCGACTGACACACTGACCAGAGACGCTGAAGTTCCTGCATGCAGACGCTCCAACTAGCAGTGGTCTAACATCACCTGGACCACTGGGGCACCTTAAAATGTGATGGGGCTTACAGGTATATCATGGTTGCAGTGGATTCCTGCTCAAGATTCCTATGGGTGTGGCCCCAACGCTCGGCTGACGCTCAAACTGTTATCAAAGATTTGCGAGTCTTTATAGGGACATACGCAATTGGCACATTACATTCTGACCAGGGCCCTGCGTTTAGCTCTCGGGCTTACAAGGAGGCCATGCGAGGGTTGGGTGTAGCATTGCGGTACTCATCTCCGTACCATCCCGAGGGAAATTCGGTTGTGGGGAGAAAAAACCGGGACTTAAAGCAATCTGTAACAGCTAGACTATTAGGCCCGGGTGAAAGTTGGGTAAAACATCTGTATGGAGTCCAGCGAGCTTTGAACAACATGCCAAGACGTTCTCCAGGGGGGGTAACTCCATATGAGGTCCTATTTGGGACAAGAATGTGGGTACCTGATCTTGATTGTGAAGGCGCAGTTGCGGATGAAAAACCTTTTGACATCCATGATCGTTTGGCTGTTTTACAGGATCTAAATGAATCCAGGACAAAAAAAAGTAATGTCCACCTGAAGAAGACCGCCACTGGGGAAGTCAAATCAGTCACAGCAAGACCTGTCTGGATCCCAAAAGTTGGGGATCTGGTCAGAGAAAAGATAGCAGACAAGAAAGAATTTGGGCCATCACACAGAAAACCTGTACCGGTCCTAGCAATTGAAGGAACAAAAACTGTACTTCTACCGCCTCTTGCCGTAAAAAAGAAGAAAAGATTTGTCTCAATCGACCTAATCAAACCACATTATGTGGTTTGATACTGAGTAGTAGGCCACTTGGTCTCCAAAGTAGCAGACGCCCTCCTCTCGCTACAATCCAAGAAGTTCAAACGGAAAGACTCATCACGTTCGAAGAGTGCCCGGCACGGAATGATGGGCTATGCAACAATGCTATGGAACTCGTTCCCCTGGAACCTGAAGTTCAACTTCAAAATCAAACTCAAAATGAAAGACAACTCGCCATTCGACCAAATACAGATGTCTACGTCAACATGCCTCGACGAGATCAAACCACGATTTCTACAAATCCTGATGCAATACCAACAATTTATCGAACTGCTTCTGGCTACTTCATAAACTTTGATACGTTTTCTTTGGATCCAAGTGAACTGGAAACGATTCCAGCCAAAAAATCACGCAAACAGCAAGTAAAAGACTTTCTGAACTTTCTTAAAAAGACTTACCTGGTGTCGCCCTGGGTAGAACTATGGATAATCACCGGTATACTTTTCTTTCTTTTCTGGGTAGGCTTAGTAATAGTTTTTAGCATGCTTGTTAATGGAAGATACCTTCGACAAAGCTCTGCAGCCCAAAAGGTGAACTTACTTTTAAGACCACACCTATCATCTCATAGAGAACAAAGAGACTTGTCATCAGTGAACATTAAAGCAGTTCCTATACCGGATGGTATAGTTTGGGACAAGGTTGATTTCGATATATTTGGTCCGACCGAAATTTTAAGAATTCCTCATTTATTTAAAATATCGTTGAGTGATATCATTACCTCAAGTACATTTTCCGATGATTGGGATTTTGAAACTGTTAATAACATGTTATCTGATTTGGAAAAATCTGCTGCGTTTTCTAATAGTGAAACATTGGAAGACACATCAGATTTCGAGACTATGTATTGTTATCAACACTATGGTCATCATTTTTTACATAAATCTGCAAATCCTAGACCTGTGTTCACATACCACCAGTGGGAACATTGTCCAACACCACCGAAAGGCAGTTCAAAAACATTTACAAAAAAGTTTCCTTATTTTTCAGGGTTTAATATGTCTGACCCAGCCTCATATTACTATAGGGTTGCACCAGCATCAGCACAGAAAAATATGTTGACAAACACCTAACAGATTTACTCTGCTTCCTTTATTGCCCAGTTGTCCGAACAAGGTTTCGACTTGTGGAAAGACACCATAGACCTAAAATCAGTCTGGGGTACTAGGGAATGGCAGGTACAGGGAACAGAAGCTTTGTTTAGAGCATGCCTCATCCCTCAACAAATCATGTTTTTGAACGAGACAGTGCAACAGACGTCTTGCCTTGGACTAGTCAAGAACAAAGACTTGAACACACCTCGGCTGCCGACTCATCACACACCGAGGGTAACGTAACATCACAGGAAGAGATTACAGTAGATGACATCATACAATACAACAGATCAGACCCCGATTGGAAAAAATGGTTGATTTGGCGCACAGACACTAATAGTTGTCAGGCAAGATTCACGGGTAAAGCCGAAGGGTTTAGTATCCATAAGCCAGATCCACGTTATGTACAGAGACAACATCCAGGGGTAGTGACATCCTACAGTGTTGGGAAGTTGTGCCTTGATTGGCTAAAAACCTCAACACTCACACAGGTGAAACAACACTTATCCTTACTGTCTCAGGATGTGGATCTTAGGGATTTTTTAATGGGTCCCAGGAAGCCACATCAGAAACGTTTCTATTATGCTGTCTATAATGAAATATGGAAAATATCCCAACAAGAGGCCGCAGAGAGACTACGAGAGATAGACCGTATAAATCTAGAAAAATCTCTAGCAGTGGTAGACAATGGGTTAACTACATTGACCTCCAGGATATATTCCTTAGGCAACATTGTATCTTCTGCGATAGACATAATAGAACAAGATTTGGCCATATTACAACACGGGCAATCTCAATTGCGTTCTATTATGTTATTAAGCTGGACGCTGCAATCTTTGCGTGCAGGCTACTTGGCTTGGCGTTATATCAACAGTATGTCTCTGTTTTCTGAATACAATCTAACAGATAAACAGATATAAATGGCACAAAGGGGAGCTAAATATACAATGCTGCGTATCGAAAAACTGGATAGATTAGCATTTACAGTGGCAGAATCACCGTCCACAGAATGGCTAATCCATGGCCACATAACTCAACCTGTCACTACTTTTCAGTTTCAGTATTGCCTTGAACAAAAGCAAGTAGGCAGATATGACGAAATGGGTAAGGTATACATTAAGGAATCATGGGTATTACCATACAGATTTTGATGCCAGAGTGGGGATCGAGAAGTGTTTCTGAGCGGTACAAACTGTGAGAACGCTTTAAGTGGATCACTCATATGCCAGGATATATTGCTGCACGGGGCTTGTAATGGTTCTGTGGCGAACCTGTGCTGCCATTTGAGGGGTGCCCCAGCTGCTGTGATTACTCCAGCATTTAGGCTACTTTCGAATGGGAGTTACATGATGCTGAACAGTCAAGGCTGGTGTGGCATGCTCCCGGGCATCGCATATCTGGTAACCGTGAGCTCCAGGGTTACTTGTTGTATGCAAGTATTGTTTCCACCGACATATACAGTCAGGGAGGCGCTGTTATAGCCTTCACTGAATGTTTCTTTAATACGGTTTGATACTCTCAGCAGAATGAAAGCCATGCTTCTACAGAAGTCTGTGCCCTTAACCTCCGCTCGAGAGACTTTTGATCTCCAGATCGCAAGGTCTTCGGCAGAGATACAGGCGCTAATTCATTCAAACTGCCCTTTCCATTTCGCAGAAATGGTCAATCGTATCTTTAACATGCCTGATACGACAGGCATTGTTCACCTATTTAAGACCATAGGTTCTGGACTTATAAGCACCTTTCAGACGGTACTTGGAGTTATACCAAACTTCATACACTCCGTATTCTGAAGCATCTTTGGAGGACTTCCGCTCATCCTGTTCCTAGCAGCAGGTATCCTGATTCTTTTATATTTGCTACGCAATGGACGTCCCAGTCACCAAGAAGATGGAAAAAGTTCTCCTGGAGCGTAAATACCGTGACTGCATGGTACAACATCTAGGCACGCCTCGCCTAAGAGAACTAAGTGCATCTTGGTACTTGTCATTTCGACCAGTCTGGATGGACTGCATCTTACCTGTCCTCCGATGCCTGTTTTGCGGAGAAGAATGCGTGTTAGACCTGTGTTTGACACTCCCATCATGTGCGCCACCGGACGTGAATGCGTTACTGGACCCGATAACGGCCCATGTTCTGCAGTGTCCTCAGCGTATTCCAATGTTGATGGCGGCATTCCTTGAGCCACCGCAGGTAGTAACTACACCTGTTGGTATGAACACCAGCTCCTCCACTGACACCCGGGCTTTGGACGGCGCACAGGCTGCCCCAGCACCGGCTGCGGACTGCGTGGAACATCATCTGTGCTCAATTGACATACTCTGAGAGGTGTTACACGGGCCGTCTACTGCGGAAGCAAGCAACGGAAATGTTGCGTCTACCAGCCAGGACACATAAACATTTGACTCATTTGGCTCGTCGTGTGCTGGTAGAAATTCGCCCTTTTTTAAACAAGCTCAATTTGGGAACTCAACAACAAAATTGACATTCCTTTCATTTTTTGGGCATACATGGCTTTTTAATGCTTATAGTGGTTTGGATTATAATTATGGACACGTTTAGAGCTAGGGCTTGAAAAATTTTCTTTTTACATTTTGTACGTTTTTAGAATTTTTTTGAAGTTTTTAAACATTTTTAGCTAAAGAAATGTTTTTATAAACTTTGTGCGTACCGCTATCTAGTTATGCTAGTAGTACAGTAATAGGTTACATATGTCATCCAGTCGGAAGAGGAGTGGGTGTTATATTCCATATAGGTACCCTATATAGGCGCAGGGAACATTGCAACCTTTCACCTATATTCTTCCCTACATTACATACATAACGGTTCTTAGGCACTGACCTTTTACCTAGATATGACACTGCTTCAGAACGCGGGTATTTCCCTGGTTCGATTCTCATACATTATGCATGAGGCTTCTTGGAAGCACAGCAGGACTAACAGTAGGATTACTGTATAATATCCTGTATAATATCTCTGTATAAAGTTCAGGCCCAACGTCATCCTTTAGGCCGACACAGTAACACAGCAAGGTAGGACCCCTGGGGAGACCTATGGGTATATATACAGCACATCTTGCTTAGGAAGATAGAGGAGACCGTGACTTCCCGGCTGACACACTGACCAGAGACGCTGAAGTTCCTGCATGCAGACGCTCCAACTAGCAGTGGTCTAACATCCCTCGCGGGGTCTCCAACTCGAGACCAGGACGGGGTCCCACATTCTCTAACCTCTCAGGTAATGGGGTGGACTAGATCCTAGAGGGATTCTTGGCATAACACCTACACAGATGCTAGGTACATTTAGGTACATCTAGTTAGGGAGGCATCGTAGAGTACGCACTTTTATCATGTGTTTTATGTACTTGTATATATTCATGATTTCTGCAAGATGGTAGAACTATACCATCCCTTTACTTTCAGTAGTACTGCTAATCATATATCTCTGCTACTGTCTAATGGTTGTTGCAGCTCATATATTCTACACAAGAATAACAACTGTTCAAAAATTCTTATTGAAAACGACCAGCCTGTTTATTCTGTGTATCTCTCTGAGACAAACTAAGTAAGCACGAGTGACTGAGCGAAAGGTAGTATATTGTTTCCACGATTCTGAGGGATCAGGGTTGTCATGTTCTGAGGTTGCCAGAATCTATTCTCTCCTTGGTAAGAGGAGATTATAGTGGCACTGTGAGCTAGCTAATACAGATAGGCTAACGTATCCGGTGGGGGTGCACGGAATCAGTCTGCCACAAGTCCCACAGTTTATGTTATCCAAACACGCAGATCCTGTATAGGTTATATAGGAACTACACGACAGCGCCATATTACAAAGAATGCACTACCCCCAGGTCAGCCGTGAACCCGCGCTGCGCTGGGGGCAGCACATTCAAGTGAAATACGGAGCATCTGTTTATTAAAAGCCACTCTGTGTTTCACAGCGCAGGAGGCAACCCGCCTGCACTTTCAAGAGGGCAGAGAGATCCTCATGCAGGTAGGAGTAGGGAGTGACTGCACCCGTCTGCAGGGGGATGTCTGGGGGGGGGGAGGTTCATGGGGCCCCTTTCTCTCCTCCAGAGGGCTGCCGTTAGGAGGCGCACTGAAAGTGTGCCATTCCTTTGTGGCACACTGAAAGTGCGCCTCCTAAAGGCATGTTTGCCTTTGTGCCTGCACCCATAATACCATTTGGGCGTAGAGACAAAATGATTCCCATATTTGCATGCAAATGAGGGAAAACCATTTTATTATAGCGCTGGCGCAACATGTGTAGCAGTGCGATCAGTATTACAGAAGGAGACGCAAAAGCTCTGTGCCCCGCTCAGTAATACCATTGTGCCCCAGGGGTGCACAAAGCAGGCACATATGCCCGTTGTGCCCTGGGGCACAATGTATAATATGTCCCCAGAAGGATGATGATGACCTGGACCAGGAGGCGGACCAGGTGAAGCAGAATAATGCCAGTGTGATTCTAGGTCACATGTATAAAGATATGCCCCCAGTTATAGTTGCTACACCTCTTATAAACCACTCTTAGCTACCCTCTTAAGCCACAGTGTCTGTAGAGTCCACACCTTTTGCTGCCCTCTTCTAGAAGCTCAGCCACATCCTGGTCAGAAGGGGACAAAGATGTTCTGGGTCTCCATGACCGTGTTGTGGGCTAGGCGCATACAACTGGGTCGACGTGCGTTTCGGTGGAATAAGCCTTATGATGACCACCTTCCTCAGGACCTTCCAAAATAGTAACTTTTCAACAAGCGGTAGGGATACAATATTATCCCCTTCTGACCAGGATGTGTAAGTGCCTCAGGGTTGGTTGCTAGTGTGAATGGTTCTGAGTGAGTACGAATGAGGAGCGGATAGAGTGGACTGAAAATGTGGGACACATAAAGGGGTTCAGTAAAGACAATTACATTTCATGTGTAAAGAAATATAGAAATGTTTGTCTATTAATGAAATGTACAAAAAGGGAAAAATATGAAAAAAGATTTGTTATTGATATGTATGGTTTTTTAAATTATTTTTGATATTACAAATGGAAAAAAAAGTATAAATCTTTAAAAAAAACATTAATAAAAATGTTGTTGAATAAAAAGTTGGTGTTGTATATATAATGTCTCACAATATAGATAGCTCAGTGGAGAAGATTTAGCCCATGTGTTAAATAAATAGAGGTCAAGTGGGAGGTTTGTACAATATAAAGTAGTCAAATCCACATCCGTTTTCCACCTGCTTGGAGCAGGAGGTAAATGGGTGCAGAGTCTTTCTTGAGGCCCATGGTGTGGGTGGCCTGGACATAGGGAGAACAGGTGAGGGAAGATCTGGGGGAACATTTGCACTTCCCCCTTTTGCACTGGAGCCGGGCGGGCGGGGGCGGTGTGCAGCAGTTGCCTGCAGTCCCTGCAGCATGGCACTTCCAAGGTTAGAGTGTTTGAGCAGTGAAGGCTTATTTAGGACCTGGTAAATGGTTTCAGATACAGTGTGAAAGAAAATATTAACACCCAGACCCTAATCACAAGTAACCCATAAGTTTCGATGGGTCTGTTAACAATAATTCTAGGGCGGGAAAGTAACAGAGATTTTACGAGCCACTCATATTGATGGCCTAAGTGGGGGGGGGATTATTGTCTAGTCAAAACAACCTTTTTAGAAATGTATAGGTTTTTATTTACAACAGCAAAACCTAGAGCAGCTAAAACTGAGATGAATAAAAATTGTTTTTACCATCTTTTCAGGCCTAGATACAACCCCTAATAGTATTTGCAGTGAGGCAGTATAATCACTTTTAGAACAGGGCCTTTAGGTAGTTTTACTTTAAGGAGAGAGAAGATTCAGCAGTCCTCGGATTCTCTCAAGCCTTGCTGGGTTTTAAACACATTCTGGTTGCAATGAACTAGTCAATCAATTGGATTTGTTAGAGACAATGTTATAAGGCATCTTCAAGAGTTATGATCTGTCCTAGTGTTTCAAACTGGGCTACTGCTTGGCAAAGGGGAAAATGGACAGCCTTGCTAGTCACTGTAGTGTCTGGCAAGTTGAGTCTTCGAGCAGACATAGGTTAATTTCAATTTTAGCATGAAAAGAGTGAACCCTAAATCCTCTTAGGTTTTGAAATGAGTAAGATACACTGCCTCAAAATCAGCAGGTGGGTTTTAAGACCTTATTCTTGCTAAATTTGTGTGCACCACAGTCCTGATTGTATGACAGAATATCGAGGGCAAAGATATCACAAAATACACAAAACACAAAATATTGTGGCAAAAATATCGATGGCCAACACCGAGATGGTGAGCACATACAGGTAAGTATAAATATACTATTCTCAACTCCATATCTACGTGCCTTTAATACACATATCTCTTCAGGGTACATAGGTGTGGAGTTAAGTATACACCTATACTTACCTATATAAACTTACCTGCACAATATTTTGGTCCTCAATATTTTTGCCACAATATTTTGGCCCCACAATATTCTGTACTCGATATTCTGATGGGATACCACCGGCCCACATGCTAGCTATGGACTGTAAGGTGTGCATTGGGTCAAGTTAAAAGGGTAGTGAAGGCCACGAGAAGGCATAGTTCTACAAGGTCCCCCACACATCCTCAGCCCTCTCATGAGGCAGATGCACTTCTTGTTAGGGTGACCAACCGTCCGTAAATTTCACAGACCGTCTGTTATTTGGGCCTGTTGTCCCTGATGATCCCTTTCACGGGCACCTTTTGTCTGTAATTCTGGACATTGGAGTGACCTGCGCTGTCCCCCTGCAAGCAGCCTCAGGGTTCTGTAACTCTCACTTTAGGGGACAGCTCTCACTCCTGCTTTGAACTGCAAGAGCCTGCAGCAGCCCCTCCCCGACCTGGCACAGACTGCTATTGGCCCATTATCATTCTGATTGCCATCCGATTATCACTTACAGAATGATAAAGGTCTCTCTGTGCAGTTGCAGCATGTGCTGGGCCTTCTCCTGTCACAGCCTAGGGCATGGCATTCTGCTTTTGCTCAGGAGCTGGTGTCACCTCACCAGGGGCCAAGTTCTCAAGCTCTGGGGAGGTGTGTGTGTGTGTGGTGGGGGGTAGGGTTGCATTTTGATACTTCTTTCAGGGTCAAAGGCACAAACCTCAGATCAGTTGTGTGCCAGCAATTTATAAGCTAAAAATGTCTGTTTAACTCTGGTGATTAATGTATCTGTTTGAGAGATCTGAGTTTGTCTTGTCTGAGTTTCGACTTTATAAAGTAGCAGAGAGGGATAGTGTGCCTCTAGCGAAGCACAGTGTGTAACATGCAGATCAAAAAATTGTTTTCTTATGTAGACAGCTCAGTGGGTTACTATTTTTGTCCCAGGAACCCTTTTGTTAATTGGAGTTCATAAGATGCTTTGTAGGCATGTGTGAGGAGCTTGAAGGTGACTCTTTTGTTCACTGGGAGCCAGTGGAGTACTTGTAGGTGTTCGGAGATGTGGCTGCGGGGGAGGTTGAGGACCAATCTGGCTGCGGCGTTCTGCACATTATGAAGTTTTCTGTGGAGTTTCTGGGTGGTGTCTGCGTAGGGTGCATTGCCGTAGTCGAGTCTGCTGGGGTGTCCATCTTCCTGGCCTCAGTAAGGATCCATCTGAAGGTTTTCCAAAGCAGGCAAAGCATGATGAGGTGATGGCGTTGATCTGGTGGTTCATGGTGAGCGAGGAGTCCAGTATGGTACTGAGATTTCGTGCATGGTCAGTGGGTGCAGTGGGCGCTTGGGGGGTTCCTAGCTCGGCGGGCCACCAGGAGTTGTCCCAAGCGGAGGTGTTGGGCCCCAGGATGAGGATTTTGGTCTTGTCCTAGTTGAGCTTAACGCAGCTGTCTCTCATCCAGATGGCGACGGCCTTCATCCCATTGTGAAAGTTGTTTCTGGCGGTGGAGGGCTCGTTGGTGAGGGAAAGAATCAGCGGGGTGTCATCGGCGTAGAAAACGATGTTGAGTCCGGGACTTCTGACGATGGCTGCTAGCGGGGCCATGTAGATGTTGAAAAGTGAGGGGCTCAGGGAGGAGGCACCCCGTAGCTGATCTCTCTGGGTTCAGAGAGGAATGGGGGAAGTCTGACTCGCTGTGTTCTACTGGTAAGGAAGGATCGGATCCAGTCCAGGGCTTTGTCATGGATGCCGGCGTCATGGAGTCTCGTGATTAGGGTGCAGTGAGAGACTGTATCGAAGGCTGCCGAGAGGTCAAGGAGGATGAGGGCTGCTGTTTCTTCCCGGTCGAGGGTGGAGCGGATGTCGTCGGTGGCAGAGACGAGGGTGGTCTCGGTGCTGTGGTTGCTTCGGTATCCGGATTGAGAGGAATCCAGGTTGTGGTTGGCTGCGATGAACTCGGAGAGATGGGCGTTGATAGCCTCCTCGATGAACTTGGTTGGGAAGGGGAGCAGGGAGATTTCCGCGTGTTTCCAGTTGTCGGGGACGGTGGCTCGATGGAGCAGTTGATGGTGCGGTGTACTTTGGGGTGATGGTGGTGGCGGCTCTGTGGAAGATGTGGTGCGGGCAGGGGTCTGAGGGAGACCAGAGTGAATTCTCTTCAATGATCTTGAGAGTGTCTTCTGTGGTGAGCAGGGTCCAGTTTAGCAGAGTCTGTTGAGGGGCGTCATCGTCTTGTGATGTGGTGGCAGGAGTGATAGGTGGGTCTTGGGTGGCGAAGCTGTCAGAGATCTGCTTGATCTTGTGGTGGAAATAGGTGACGAGTTTGTTGCAGAGGTCTTGGGAGGGTGGGACTTCTGTGGTCTCAGGTTTGGCAAACTCCTTGACGATGGTGAAGAGTTCTTTTCTGTTGTGCGCCTTGGTGTTGATTCTGACTTGAAGGGTGGTTTCTTTGCTGTTTCGAGGAGGGTTTGATGTGTGGAGGCGGTGGCTTCGAAGGCTGTGTGGGTTTCCAGAGTTTTGTTATTTTCTCCATCTCTTCTCGAGCCGTCTAAATGTGCGTCTGGACTCGTGGAGGGCAGGAGTGAACCAGCTAGCTTTCTTGGATTTTTGCTTGCCGGGTGCTATCTTGAAGGGAGCTAGTGCGTCGGAGGAGTTGGATATCCATCGGTGGGGGTTACGTGCTGAGGTACTGGTGTCTGTGGATGTCGGCAGTATAGTAGTGCTGAGGGAGGTGGAGAGATGTTCTTCGGTGACCTTGCTCCAGTTGCGGCAGGGGTGCTGTGTGTGTTGGTGTGTTGTGGGTTTGGTGAAGGCGAAATGGACACAGTGGTGGTCAGTCCAGAGGAGTTCAGAGGTTTGGCTGTAGGTGATGTTTTCACTGGGGGAGAAGACGGGGTTGAGCGTGTGTCCTGTGTCGAAGAGGTGACTAGCTGCTTGAGTCCGATGTTGGTGAGGTTCATCCAGGTGTCCGTGAGGAAGGTGATGTTGCAGGAGACAGAGTCTAGGAGGTCCCAGATTTCTGTGCGTGTCTGTGAAAAGAGCCCGTGTTGAGGAGGATGCAGCTGAGTCAGCCAGGTGTTGTGTGGATCGGCCCTTTGCAAAGAGTCTTCCACCCTGTGGAAACATGTGTTTCTGCATATTTAGAAACTTTTGAATCATTTGAGCTAAAATCTGGAGAATATGCTGCAAATGATGGATTATGTGGCAAATGCAGAAAATCTATAATCATACGAAAATCGCAGCGGCCGGACAATTTAATAATTCTAGTGGCCCTGGGCTCAAGTAACATTTCCTGCACATTGGTTTACCCACTTATACAAACCATTGTGTCTATATAACATGTGTGTGATATAACGCACTCCAGCACCCTACTCTACTCTACATACTTTGTTATATTCCCAGGTTAGGCCCATGTAGCGAAACAGCTTATTTCTTATATTGTCCTCACAAATAACATTTTCAGCTGTGACCTTTTGCAAATATTTGCGTGCACGACAATGTTGGATTAGTTTTGCACAACATTATCACAAAGCCCTGAACATCATGTACTAGGTCTCGTTTCGCACAATGTACAAATGCCATCACTATCTTTATCCACGGGGCAACAGGGCTATCTACATATCCATAACATCACTAATCTATCGCACATTGCAAGGCTGCTTTCTATTATAAAATATGAGCATCCCGATAGATTATCAGAGGAGGCACTTCCGTTGACAACGAAGGTCCTTGCATGCTGAGAAATCACCATGCAAGGGTCTGACATCTCATGAGGGGTGTCCAGTTCATGACCAAGACGGTCATGAACTGGGGGGATTTCTTGGCCTTACACCTACACATACTGTAGATACCCGTAGAGTAGGGACCGCAGCATAGGCGTACACTCGATTACTGCCTTGTGTTATATGCCTGCATGTATACATTATTTTAGCACCATGGTAGAACTATATCTACTATTTACCCTTCTGGTGCTCATAATCATGTTTATCTGCTTCTGTCTACCAATCATTGCAGCACACAAATTGCATGCAAGAATAACATTGGTTCAATAAAAATTATTGAAAACGTCCAACTGTGTAATCTCTGTATATTTCTCTGAGAATAAGTGGGCACGAGTGACTGAGCGAAAGGTACTGTACTGTTTCCACGATCCCGGAGGAGTCAGGGTTGTTATGTTCAGTAGTTGCCAGAAACCATTCACTCCCTGGTAGGTTAGGGGGCTTACGGTGGCTCTGTGAGCTAGCTGGTCTATAGGCCAAAATATCCTGCGGGGGTGTCCGGAATCAGTCTTGACACCAAGCCCCTAGTTTATGTTGTCCAAACAATGCGCATATCCTATGGATTAGTAGGAACTACACGGCATGGCGCCCAACGTTGGCTAGGCTCTTATTTAATGGTCAAATCTGAGTAGTTCAGTCGTTCATTCTCAGAGACCCCCACTCACATTTAATCTGGAGACGTCCGTAGTGGTAAGGGAAATCCGCCTCAGCTGAGTAGGTATACCCTATGCATTGGCTGTAGGTTAATCAAGCTTGGAGGATTAGAAACTTCACGCATTGTGCAAACACAATCTCTATAAAATATCAGTTAAATACTACTGCTGTGACCATGACCGAACAAGATGAGGACTTTGGAGAACAGATAGTTAGACCAAATATTTCGGAAAATTGCAGCAGTTACCATGAAACTATTACAACATGGGCCCCCGGCAACGGGTGGAGATGTTACCTTCTTGGTTGAGGCACACAAAGCATTCAGAACAGAGGTATTCTATTCTTGAGTTAAATTCCCGCCTGCAGATGCACACATATGGTTGTTTCATGAATACATTGAAGATGAACCACGTGATGAGTATTTTCCATACGTGGACTTAGAAGTCCCGTTAACATACCAAGAGAACATTAATTGGTTTAAAGGCACCCTATTCCATACTACAGAACACGTGAGACTCGGTCCGCTCAAAAGAGAAGAAGCGACCTGGACGGTCTTAGCTTCATACACACCGCATCCAGACATTGCTGCCTTAACAGCAGCAGGAATAGGTACACTTTATAGAGAGCTGGTAAACATTTACAGAAATCTTACTCAGTATATAATGATAACATTAACAGTTCAACCTGCAAGGGCTGCTCAGGCTACAAAACCACACATTGTTACTACAGGTATTAGCCCACAAACACTGAATGCCATTGTTAGACCTGGCACAATTGGCGTGGGTCTCCCCTGCATTTTTTGCTTATAACATCTTATAAACATAACTACCCCTGGGAACAAGGTAGGAAAATAAAGTTTAGTATGCCTGAACTCAGAATTTTAAAAATGTATCTTTTAGTGAGGGTGGTTTTTACATTCTGTGTTTGACAATAAGACTTTTAGAAAGTAGGTATTTTCTTGCTTAGCCATCCAGTATGCCTCTGCCTGGTTTGTGTATGTCTGGCTTTTGGATGACAGGGGCTGGAGAGGGGGAGTGGCTCCAGAGAGCCTGATGAGTCAGGGCTTTGCTGAATAGACCTGGGCTGCATTTAGAGTAGGGGTAGGAGATTTCCTTTCACCCAAATGGGCCTGGTCTGCCTTCAACAATGCTGTCTCCACCTCCTGCCAGGAAGCTGCAATAGTGAGGACAGAACTGATTTTGGCTGGGTACAGACACTCTCTGCCTTCAGAGAACAAAGGATTGTGTGCTATAAAAAGTGGGGCCCAGACCCCTGAACTTTAGATCACTTCTGGGAAATCAAGAGGAACCTTTGCCAAGGAGAAGAGCTGGAGAAGCTGAGGAGGAATATTACCCCTGTGCTGTTTGCTGTCTGGGGTTGGCCTGCAGTGGCTACTTGCTGCCAAGGAAAGGAGAAAAGGACTTTGCTGCTTGCTTTGTCCCCCTGCTTGGAGAAAAGATCTCCAAGGGCTTGAACTGAGCTTGCCCCCTGCTCTAGAGGTCTCAGGAACAGCAAAGACCTCACCGTGTCTGTGGTCACCGTCTCTGATCGTCTCCGCAGAAGAAAAGGGTAACTGACGCTGTCATCGAGTCCGTTGCAGGATTCCGTGTCCTGAAAGCACGGCCGAGAGCAAGGCCTCGCTTCGCAATGCAACCCTGGTCTCACCGACTCCGTCAACAAGCCGCTGCTTGCACCGTGTCCTGTGGCCACCACACTCCGCAACGCTTCGCTACTCGCTGCAAGGACGTCTGTCGCTGCCCAACCCGACCGGCTCCATCGCCGCACCGTGACCTGCCAGCACCGCAGCAAGCACCGTCTCACCCTACAAAGCAAGCCCTGGTCTCACTGACTCCGTCAACGAGCCGATGCCTGCACCGAATCGTGAGGACACCGCTTGCTGCAACGCTCCGCTCCGCTTCACAACGCGACCGCGACGTTTGCCCCGACCAACTCGCACCAATGTGTTGTTTGCAACAAGAGAGGTACTGTGTCCGAGTCTGTCGATGCTTTAGCTGGCCCGTATCGACGCGGTTGGCTGGAATTGTTAGACTCTGTCGTATTCAGTATCGCAGTAGCCCCAGGAGGAGCTACCGAGTCGGAGAAACTGTGTTTTATTGATTTTCCTGCAATTTAAAGGTTATTTTACACCAGTACTATTTTTCAAGAGTATTGTATGTTGGATTTTTATCTTATTTGGTCTTGTTGGTTTAGATAAATTTTTGCTATTTTTCTAAACTGGTGTGGTGTCCATTTGTAGTGTTTTCACTGTATTACTGTATGTGTTCACAATAGCTTTACACACTGCCTCTGAGATAAGCCTGTCTGCTCGTGCCAAGCTACCAAGTTGGTGAGCAGGGGTTATTTTAGAAGTGTATCCATCTTACCCTGACTAGAAGCAAGGGTCCTTATTTGGACAAAGGTACCTACCTCTGCCAACTAGAGACCCCCATTTCTAACAGCCATTATAGGAAAAATTACCACCAGCGGGGTGCAAATCCCATTTTGGATAGCACAGAAAACAGCACAGCCTGAAGCAGTTTTTCTCCATACAGACCCACAGGAAAAACACAGAATACTGACAATTTGCTTGACAATGGGGATGGCTCCCCCGATAGAAGATTATGTCACTTGGGGTACAGTCTTCGCTGCCATGTATACCAGAGCACATGGTACCCCTTCAATAGCAGTCATACCAGATGTACTGAAACAGATTCAGAATGAGTACCGGGGAGAGCGTGCCTTAGATCTGGGGATGAAACTGATGAGCAATTTTGCCCAATCGTCGGTCATTATGTTAAGTAACATAAAAGGGGAGGTAGCAGCTGAGGCTCTACGCCAACGCCTGAGGGAATTCACGTCCGCACAACAGGAGCGAGAATTACCCAAGATTATCGAAGACACATATGCTTCGCTTGGTAGAGATAATCTGGGAGCCAGATCTGGGAAACCAATAGTTAAGAGCAATTATAAGGATAACTCTAAACAAGCACCCGATTTTTCAAAGAAGAAGCGGGACAATAAACAAAAAAATAAGCAAAACAAAACATAGTCCCAGGGTGGGTCTCCTCAACAGGAGCACACCGCGAGAAAATGTAACTTGAGAAACCATGACAATATTAGAAAACCTGACAGGTATCAGGATACTGATACTCGTTCCTCTCGTTATTTTCAGGATTCATCAAAAAAACTTTCGGAATGAGACGGACGGTCAGAGCACAGATTGGAAGAGCGAGTCAAAAGACTTCAAAACCTCAATTTAAAAAGAAGAAGGTAGTCGGGATTAAGATTAGAAATGCCCAGGCTACTGAAGACTCTACTTCTGAACGGGGAATGGGCAGTGACGATGCTGAACAGCGCAGTAGAGGTCACCATAGCTCGCCAGAACCTGATGGACTATCTGGGGGTAGCAGCATTGAGTGAGCATATCACGGTGGAAACACCTGATACAAGGGTAAGTGTCCCACATCGTTTTTATAAAATAACTCTCCAAATGGAAGGGGACATAATCAGGAAGGCAAGTGGTCTCTTTGGGAGAACCTGACATATGGTTACGACATTCTTTTGGCCGAAAAAGATTGGCCACCTGATTTTGTAATGGATTTCCCAATGGGGAAGAAGTTATTTTACCTGCTTTCTCCAACCCCGTACCATAATCAGTTAAACATTCATACGCGCAGGAGTGGGCGTTAGCACTGGCCCCTGCACTTTACCTCAGTCATGTTGGCTGGGATGATGAGTCACCTAATCAAGAAATACCATTAAATTCAATTCCTCAACCACAGAGACAATACCCAATTAAACACGAGGCAAAGAAACAAGTCAGGGAGATCTTAGATCAACTTGAATACCAGGGTGTCATAGAGAATTGCACCTCTCCTATGAATAATCCCTTGTTTCCAATAATGATACCCCGATAATTCATATCATCTGGTCTTAGATTACAGATATTTAAAAGCATCCACACGCACATTTGCAGTACAGAATGAACATAGTGCGGCACTAATGAATAACATTGTGCAGAAAAAATACAAACCAACACTAGATATCTCAAATGGATTTTTCTGCCAAAATATAGCATCTGGGAGCAGATATTTGATAGCATTCTCAGCGCTAGGGTCTCAACGCCAATTTTGTCGATTACTACAGAGGTATAAGAATAGCCCGGGGCTGTTTTCAGCCAGAGTAACAGCGCTACTTCAATATTTTGATGAGGAGGCATTGTCCTATGTAGATGACATCTACCTGATGGATGATGAATTAATTGAACACTTGTCTAGGGGGAACCACATAATTCTTGGGTTTGCTCATCTGGGTTACAAATGTAATTAAAAAATTTTTTAAATTGCCCACCTCAGTGTCCTATTTTTACGGTACAAATTGTTAAGTGAAGGCAAAAGCCTGGCGGCACAGTTTTTAGAGAAATTTGCACTGCTTCAACCTCCAACGACTCTGAAGAGACTACAATCCATTTTAGGATTTTTTAATTTTGTCAGAACATACATTTTGGATTACGCGGAAAGAGTAAAACCTTTCGATGACTTAATTAGACCTGATTTTTCAGTGCATCATTGTGCACAGGAACATACAGATATCCTACGTTCCGTACAAGCTGACATGATAGCTTCCAAACATTTACACACATGTGTTAACACAACTAACATGGTAATCCGCATAGTCACTGGACCAACTGGGTATACGTATATCACTTTCAATTAGGGTGATACCATACCTATAGCATACAAATCTCATTTGTGCAGAAATGCGTTTTGCACCCACTGAAAAAATTCTCACTAGGGTACAGACTGCTGTAGTAAGATAGAGAGCACTAGCACAGGGGAAATGCATAATTGTCGTGACCCCAGTACTGACCCTAGAGGCCAGACCAAAAGCAAGCATTCCAAATGCTAAAGCATTACATCCAAGATGGATTCAATGGGCTAACTCTCTCACTGCAACAGATGCAGATTACAGATTTGGCTTTATATTACAAACACAAGCATACTTGCAGTACGAACAAGAATATCCTCTGCTGAATGAAATAATGCCTCTAGATCAATATGAATGTATCATTTATACCAATGGATCAGCCCAGCCAGCCACTGGAATGAAACAGCAATATTCTGCGACATGCGCAATTGTGAAAGGGCGCATGCATGATGGAAAGTTCCATCCTGGAAAAACCCACAATCAGTGCCTAGTGTACTGTACGGCGCAGCTGGTGGAACTAAAAGCCCTGATACTGGCATTACAAAATATGGATCGTGAATTCTCCAAACTTATTGTGTGTGATTCATTTTACTGTGTCCAGTCCTACAACGAATATTTACATTATTGGGGCCAGAATGGATTTTGGGATTCCAAAGGTTGCACAGGAAAGCACAATGTGCTTTGGGAACAAGTGGCAAAGCTGAAAGAAGGCCTGCCATGGGTTCATGTTATTTATACATTGAGTCTGAAATACCAACATCCCACGATGGACAAGATGGCAACAACTATTGCAAGAATAGCAATTCCAGCAGATTCTTCTGCACTGAGGCCTCCGGACCCCCGCCCTCCTCTGCTGCTGTAGGTCGAGCCGGAGCCATAGGCGCCTGCGTACCGGGGCATGGTGTGCTGGTGACAGAGACAGCTTCAGCTGCCTCGCGGACCCGCACGACTGCTGCCTGGGAAGGAGCACAGGCCTCCATACATTGAGTCATCAACGTGTTGGCATTTTTGTTGAAAGGAATTCAATGGCGGACAAAGCCGCCAAGGCAGCAGTGCGCACTGCTGCCGTTGCTGCAATAGCTTGCTCCAGTCCGAGGGTAGATGGAACAACTATGATAGCTGTCAATGCCACGTGCAACAGCTCAGCCCTGCCAAAAGGCTTTCCACTTAAGTACTCCTACAAATTCGATGCACAAAACATTCCGTATGCTCAGATTCCAGGAGTGGGGGATAGAGTAATACCAAACACTGATCACAGATTGGGACAGATACTAGCTGCACACGAGGTTCAGCTCATGCAGGGATCACTGCTCCAGTTTAATTACTAAAGCCCGCAAGTATATCTTGGTGGCAGTGGATTCATGCTCCAGATTCCTGTGAGTTTGGTCCCAGCGCTCGGCTGACGCTCAAACTCTTATAAAGAATTTGCGAGTCTTTATCGGCACATACGCAATTGGCACACTACATTCCAACCAGGTTCCGGCATTTAGCTCTCTGACTTACAAAGAAGCCATGGGAAGTTTAGGTCTGACCTTGAGGTACTCCTTCCCATACCATCCAGAGGGAAATTCGGTCGTCGAGAGGAAAAGCCATGACTTAAAGCAATCCTTGGCAGCGAGTGTATTAGGCTTGGGTAGCAGTTGGGTTAGTCATCTATATGGGGTCCAGAGGACACTTAGCAGCATGCCAAGAAAATCCCTGGGGGGGCCGTACACCTTATGAACTTCTGTTTGGGGTGAGGATGTGGATACCGACCTTGATAGTGTCAGCACAGTGGCAGCTGAAACCCCATTTGACATCAATGATTGCTTGGATGTTTTACAGGACTTTAAAGAATACAGAGCTTTACAAAGCAATGTCCAAGTAAAACGCACTGTCACTGGGGAAGTGAAAGCAGTACCTGCAAGACCTGCCTGGGTCCGAAGACTAGAGACTTGGTCACAGAAAAGATAGTGGAAAAGAAAGAATTTGGGCTTGTACCTGTCCTGGCTGTTGAAGGTACTTCTTCCGACCCCTTGCCGGACGCCGAGACAAAAGGTTTGTCTCAATTGATCTGATCAAACCACACTATGTGGCCGATTCTCAACAATAGGCCTCGTGGGCTCCTGGGTAGCCGCCGCTGTTCTCTCGCTACAGTGCAGTAAGTTCAGATGAAAGCTTTAATTATGAATGAAGACTCCACCTTCCAAAGAGAAGCAGTAAATAACAATGAAATTATACTTTTCCCTGTTTAAGCAACTACGACTGTACAATCAACAAGTACAGAAATTTCAATTCGAAAAATTGACAACGTCTATGTTAACATGCCACAGATCGAGTCATCTCCCAGTTCTACAAAACCTGCTGAGCTGCCAAGAATAGACCAGACGGTGTCTGGCCATTTCGTGCATTATGACGATTTCTCAGTGGATCCAAGTGAACCTGAACTGTCAACACCGCCTCTTCCTTTCAAGCAGTGAGTATATGCTTCTATCTTTGGATGAAAAAGACTTACTTCATTGTTCCCTGGATACATCTCTGGATTACAATTGGATTACGTTTCCTGGTACTTTGGATTCATATAGTGACTGTCTTTTTCCTACTTCTGAATGGATACTTTCTCCCAGAACGCTCCACAGTACAACTAGTGAACTTGGTTCTTAAACCACATGTATCATCGCACCATGAACTACGGGACTTGTCCCTGGTAAACATTACAGCAGTTCCAGTTCCTGAAGGAATTGTATGGGACAGGGTATTGTATGATGTGTATGGTCCCACTGAATGATTGCAAATACCTTATTTGTTCAAAATCTCTTTAAATGACATCATCATCTGTAGTACTTTCTCTGATGATTGGTACATTGAAACTGTGCATAATTTGCTTTCAGATTTAGAGCAATACGCTGCATTTTCTAATGATGAATTGTATGATGGTACAAGTAATTTTGGAGACAAGTTCTGTTACCAGCATTATGGTCACCATTTTTTACATAATGCTAGTATCCCAAGCGCTGTTTATTATTACACACATTGGGAACACTACTCGACACCACCGAAAGGATGTTCAAAGACCTTTGTAAGGAAGTTTGCTTATTTTTCAGGTTTTGAGACATCAGACCCAGCCTCATATTAATATAGGCTTGTACCTCCACCTGCAAAGAAAAATATGTTAACAAACACAAAGCTGATATACTCTGCTTCCTTTATTTCCCAACTGTCTATACAGGGTTTCAATTTTTGGAAAGACACTATAGGCACAAAATCTATATGGGGTACAGGAGATTGGCAGGTTCAAGGAACGGAGGCCTAATTTAGAACATGCCTCATACCACATCAAATGATTTTGCCGAACAAGACAGTGCAACAAAATTCATGTCTTGGTATAGCAAAAGTAAAGGATTTGAACACACCACGTATTCCCGCATTCTGACGCTTCTAGAATTGGCAGCACTTTACACACTTCAATGAGGATACACTAGATACCATGATACGTAATGGTTGTTTCAATTCATCAGACCCCACAGGAAGGGATGGTTGTTTTGGCCTGTGGACGCAAACGGGTGTCAATTGAAATTCCTGGGTAACACCGGAGGGTTTAGGATCAATGGGCCTGATCAGCGATATGTACAAACAGAACACGCGGGGGTGGTGAAGTAATATAGTGTTGAAAAGTTATGCCTAGATTGGCTACAAACCTCGACACTCTCCCAGGTGAAACAACACTTGTCCCTTCTTTCTGATGACATGGATCTCAGGGATTTTTTAATTGGCCCCAAGAATCCACGTCAAAAGCACTTTTTGTACAAAATATACAACGAGCTATGGAAGATTTTTCAACAGGAAGCTGCTGAGAGATTGCGCGAGATTGATAGGGTTAATTTAGAAAAGGCTTTGGCTGTGGTTGACAATGGTATGAGCCCTTTATCAATGTAAATAACAAGGACCCCCTGCGACGTAAATATAGATTCCTAGGGCAGGGCAAATATACAATTGAAAAGACAAACCCCTAGGCAATGACACTATCTGACTATGACTAGACCATTATTTCAGATGACATGATATTGTGAGCTCAGTGTAACTACAACCAGACAGTTTAATTAAAAGTGTTCATTACTTTATTTCAAAATCATTAAAAAATTATTATAAGCCATGTATCATGGGCATGATATAGCAGATACATCTGTTACCATAAATATACATATGGATATATAACCGACAATTGACAATAACAAATATCAGACAGGTATGTACCTACAATACATCTACAAAATTACATAATAACAAAATATTATTATGTAATTTTGTAGATGTATTGTAGGTACATGCCTGTCTGATATTTGTTATTGTCAATTGTCGATTATATATCCATATGTGTATTTTATGGTAACAGATGTATCTGCTATATCATGCCCATGATACATGGCTTATAATAATTTTTTAATGATTTTGAAATAAAGTAATGAACACTTTTTAATTAAACTGTCTGGTTGTAGTTACACTGAGCTCACAATATCTTGTCATCTGAAATAATGGTCTAGTCATAGTCAGATAGTGTCATTGCCTAGGGTTTGTCTTTTCAATTATGACCCCTTTATCATCCAGAATTTATTCACTGGGCAACATAGTGTCTTCCGCAATTGACATAATACACCATGACATGTTTATATTACAACATGGACAGTCACAATTACAGTCAATGTTAACACTAAGCTGGACATTGCAAACATTAAGTTCTTGCCACGTGCCAAGGTGTTTCATCAACAGTACAAGTCTGTTTTCCGCATACGATCTAACAGAAAGACAGATAACAATGGTGCGTAGAGATGCGAAATATACCATGTTGCACATTGAAAAATTAGACCAATTTCCTTTCACCGTGGCTGAGACACCTTCTACTGACTGGCTAATCCATGGTTACATCACCCTACCAGTCACGACTTTTCAATTCCAATATTGTCTTCAATACCAACAGGAATGCAGATATGAAGCGCTAGGGGAAGGATATGTGCACGAGTATTGGAAATTACCATTCAGGTTTAGCTACAGGAATGGGGACAAAGAAGTATTTCTTAGCGGTTTTGACTGTGAAGATGCTTTAAGCAGATCCTTAGTTTGCAAGGGCATTTCTCTCCACAGGGCATACAATGCTTCGGTAGCGAACTTGTCTTGCTATCTGAAGGGTTCCCCAGCTGCCGCGGTTCATCCGGTGTTCAGCCTGCTCTCGAATGGGAGCAATTTGATGCTGAATGGTCATGGTTGCTGCACAATGAAACCAGGCGTCGCTTTTCAGATGATGGTTAATTCCATCGTCTCTTGTTATACACAAGTACTGTTTCCACCTACCCACACAGTTAGGGAGGCAGTGCTATGGCCTTCGATAAATGTTTCCAACATAAAATTTGACTCCCTAAGCCAACTGAAAGCCGATGCTTTTGCTAAAAGATGTGACCTTAACTTCAGCCAAAGAGACGTTTGATCTCCAATTTGTGAGGTCCTTGCCCGAGATACAGACACTACTCCACACTAACTTCCCGCTGCATTTTAGGGAGCTAGTCCATCGTATCGTTAGCATGTCTGATATGACAGGAATAGTGCACTTTTTTAAATGTATCGGCTCTGGTTTGGTTAGCACCTTTCAGACGATTTTCTGAGTTATACTATCTTTAATACACTCCGTTTTTGGAACAAATATTGATAAATAAATAAATAATATTAAATAAAAAATAATCATTAATTTATTATAATTAAATTACTTCCCACCCTATACTCCTATAAACCCACAACCCGGTACGGAACTAAAAAACACAAAATGTAATTAAATTAAATTAAATTGAATAACAACTAAAAATGTAACACATATATTAAAAATCATAAACAAAAAATTGAATACATTTCAAATATATACTAAAGTATATAACACTAATTAAAAAATGATATTTTTAACAACTATATTTTTGCAAAGGATATTAATGACTTCTACATTTTTAAAATCAATATTACTTACCTTAAAATCGATATTCTTGACATCGAAATTCTTGCTGATGATATTTCCATATCACGATATTTTAGACTCGATATTTTGGCATGGGGATATTTTTTTTCAATATTCTGTCTAAATACCGAATACTGAGGATGTTCTGCAGGCTAAGGTAAGTGAAACTTTTTTTTCCATATATAAGTGTTTATGTTTATTTGTATGTATGTTTTTTTATTGTATTTATGTCGACTCACCATTTTTGTGGGTCACCAACCGCCACTGCTTATTCCTCTTGGTTCCCTTTTCTCTATCTGTCCCTCTTCTTCCGTACCTAGCCATTCATCTCTGCCTCTCTCCCCACATGCTCTCTCTTGGTTCCCCCACGTCGCCTTTTATATGTCCCATCTTCCTTTTTTTCTGATTTCATCCTTCTCTCTGTCACACTCATCATCTTTCTGAATCTAATTTTTGCTCTTTTCTCTGCTCCATATTCTTCTGTTGTCATCTTTTCTCTTTTCACCAGCTGTTCTTTCTCTCAACTGGCAGGCCCTCGCTTCCTTTACTCTTCTCCCACTGTTAACTCTCACTGTTCCAACCTTCTGTCTCTCCCTCTCAGCATATAGTCCTCTCTCCTTTCTCATCACCATTACCCTCTCTTTTTCACACTCTCTAATAGTGCTACTTTATGTGAACTCGAAGTCTATGTTCAGAAACAGGTTGATGCTTCACGCACTATTACTCATGGTATCGGGGTAGAATTGTGTAATCTGCCTCTTATGTCCGCTGCCAAATTCTGCTTGCAGTGTATATGTTTACTAGTTTTTTCATCTTTAAATCTGTCCAGCTATTTGTGAATATTCTCTCAAAACTCCAATGTATAATACAAACTAAAGAACATAAACCTATTTTGCCTTGTACTTGTCAGCTGTCTATTTTATAAATGCGCAACATCCTCAGACTTGTCCCTAAAAATGATTTTTTGTCCTGAATTTTGCTCCTTTATCCTGGATCTTTACTGCCACTGTCTGAAATTTGCCCTGTTGCCAGTTGGTCAACCTATTTATTGTTTCTCATGTTTTGTACAGGAGAGATGGGCTGCAAATTCTGGTGGCTCCACGGACTGGATTTGCACTCAAGTTTCCTTCATCCAGGTCTCAAACAAATGGATCTTGTGCTTGTCCTCAGACTCACTGCAGATCTCTTGTTAGTTCAGCAGCTACTCATCTTCAAAATAGGGCACAGCAACACAGTATCATTATGGTTGTATAATCTTCCCAGCATCGGAAGAACCGGCAAGATGAGTTACATTGGAATGATTGTGCTGCAAAGCTTCATAGATAATTTAAGGTGAATACCCTTTATTGACTTTAGCAGGCCAGTACTTATCAAAAAGAGTGGGCACTGGCATGAGACTATGGTCCAATCTGAAAGTATGCTTCCCTTAAATTTTACAACTTCAGCCAATCACATCAAGGAGCATCCTTGTGGGCATTTTCCTCTTCCTACAGAGAAGCAAAAAATAGCCATACTTATGCATTTTGAGATTCACAGGCTAGACTTTGCAATTGGGCTTGAGTTGCTGGAAGAGGGAGAGAGGACTGACGTGCACAGGCAGACAAACCATTTTCTATCAGTTAATGTTAAAGGGAAGCCCTTGATGTTTATTGAGGATTAGGAAACCAGGCAGAGGAAAACCGTTACATGGTTTGAAGACACAGGCCCCAATGTCTGCCCGAAAGACTGAAAAGCTGGGATGGCTTTGCCCTTGAGGTAGGAATTGTCCATTGTGTGCAGCATATGACTTGTGAAGAAGACACCAGTCATGCAGTACAATCTATTTGCCTTGATTTCTCATGCATTACAAAGCCCTGGCTCATTACAATGCATTAAAGATCTAGATTCATACAGATATAAAGCTGTACTGTGTAAACTAGGTAACAGACATAAAGTATGAAGAGGAGGCTATATTCTGATATTTAAAATGTTCTGCTGTTAGAAAAATAGACCTTGCCCCTGCCACAGATTGCAAATCTGATATTTACAAGCCTTCTCTCCCCTTTTGAAACTGATTTCCCATTGTATATTGTTCATCAGAACCTTCTCGGCTTTGGCAGATCCTCTGTCAAACATCAATACCAAAATGACTTCTAACCTCACATTGCTTGTAGACTTCAGTGTTTGGAGAGGCTGATTTTATTTTTTTCTTAAATAATAATTTGTTATTAAAACTGAACTTATTTTGTGGTTTCGGGAAAGTGGTCCTTGAGCAACACATTACACAGAAGATATTAACGACCACAGTGACACCACCTCTGCCTCTTGCATGGTCTGACCACGTTTAGGTCCTCATATCCTCTTTTTATACTAGCATTCAAACCAGACCCTCAAATCCATTGATTACCTACAGCGCCCACATGCTTTTGGAGAAATGTCAGCATTCAAGAACTGATCAATGTGTAGCAATTCACTTTAGTTTCAAATAGAACCTCTGAAGAGGAGTGAGGATTAGAAGGCCTCCCCCAGTTAAGTAGATCTGGATGTACTAGTCCATCATTACATATTGGCTTGGTTTGATGGTTTCCTTTTTGCCATGTGCTGAAGTTGTCTGTGTTCTTCTGTTGTCACAGCAACTAGGTCACCATGTGTCAGATCCCGTTCAGGCTGTTATGAGGCAGACCAGGGTTACTGGTCCGTAATCATAGGGGTTGAGGTCTTTTATCACTGCTGTCCCGAGGCCAGCCCTACTAAGGCTCTGCAAACTGGGCCAAGTACACCCTTTCCACTCTTGACTCTCACTGGTAGTGTGGGCAAGCCGTCACAGACTTGTTAGGGATGTTAGTGTGGGGGTTACTCAGGCTCAAGAATCAATACCATCCCCCAGCAATGCAATAAAATCAATGTTCCACCCATTGTTTCTCTTTGTAGAAAAGTCAAGTACGTTAATACACAAAAAACACAGAAGTCCACTACAAATTCAATTAAGTTTGAATACCCAGTTCCCAGTAGCTAAGCATTGTACTCTCAGGCCACTACACTACAGACTAGGGGTCTTATTTACAAGCCCCTTGCGCTGCCGGTGCGTCACTTTTAATATGGGAAAAAGTGACATGCCGGCAGCGCAGGGGGCTTGTACATAAGCCCCTAGGCCTTTACCTAGCTTTAGTGGGAACCCCCCCTTATACTGGTTTCCATCCCTCCCCTGTAGCAGGTTCAGGGTCTAACAGTTTCTTGTGGGTGCAGCTCACACTTCTCCTCCCTTCTATTGAGATTGAGCATGCAGTCCCTCTGGTAAGTCACACACCAAGTTTGGGTTAGCAGCTCCAGGCCACTCTTAGCCCTCTCCGTGTCTCTCACCAGCATGGGGCTGCGTTCGGACTTCCCGCGGCAGCGGAATCTTCAGCAGCAGGTGAGATCCTTTGGAGGTACACAGCAGTATAGGAGAGGTGCGAGTTAGTGTTTAGTCCTCCCGCAGAGCTTAGAGGAACTATGTAGCTGTAATCGGGTGGAGTTCCTTGACAAATGCATGACTATAGGGTCTGCCCACCTTTAAGACTCTAATATGGGGCACAGAAAACTTTAAATACATATTCTACGTGCTGAAGCAATCCCTCAGTTGAGTTTGTATGTATTTCACTTTTGAACGAGTGTAGTGCACTGATAGAATAGTGCGTCATCACTAAGTAGTACACGATTTACTGTTCATGAATGGTTCTAGGGTTTAGGTCCTGACGAAAGCCAATTGACCTTTGAGGCACATAGACTTGGCTGAAACATGTAGACCCAACAGCTGTCGGTGTCCAATTAATTACTTCAACAACATCACCCAATGTTTTTAACCTTGCCAGAGCATACCGCAATAAATCAGACTTTTATCAGTCCATTGGTATACCTGTAGGCAATTTTACACGTAGATCTCTCCCTTAGAAAAATCACAAGAGCTCCCTTGTGATTCAAGGCTGAGTCCACCCAGATGCAACCAGTATCTGGGTGAGGACTTGATGATGAAGCATGCCACTGGGGGTCCCAGTGGGTCAAGGTAATTTGAAACAAATAGGGATACCTCTCCTACTTGGCAAAGTAGAGAGATAACCCATGTACCACCAAGTGAGTTCTCACCCCTATGTTTTTTATTACTAAATTGGAAGTGGAGAGCACCCACTTATAAAAACCTCAAGTTCTTCCTTCTCCTGATACGGTTTACTGCATTAGTATCCAGGATAACCTGTTTCACAGTGGCAGAACATTGGTGCTACCAGGCAGGGCTGTCTTCAACTCTTTAGCTGCTCTCCTGTAAGCTCTCTCCGACCTGACTGGGTCAAAACTGCTTTCCTCTATTGTGACTAGAGCCGGGCTGTCTAGGTGAGCTCATGAATGAGTAGGAGAAGCCTGCCCTGGGACCTCCAAGTCAGAAGAGATAGTGCCAAAGCCACCTTTGTCACTGCCTACTGTTCCTGTCCACTCCCAGATATTTAGTCCCTACTAAATGGCCATCAGTTAGCACCCATTTGCTGTTCCTGGACTCAGAGAAAGGGCAGGCTATTGTCATCAGAGCCACAGTCATTAATTCTTCCAGCCAAGAATGTTTATTCCAACTTTTGGGTTTTGATGCATGTCATACCTGGTCTGAAATTTAAATTAATTTTTTGGGGGGGTAAGCCCCAGCCAACCCCCCTTTTATTTAAAATTACCCTTACCAGCCTTTACCTCTGCCCACTCCATAATCCTAAAATTACCCTTAGCACCCTATACCAATACCCAGCTCATAACTCTAAAATTAACCTTACCACCTTATACAATTACTCACCCCTAAAACCTAAAATTACTCTTATCCCCTTTATCACTACCGACCCCTAACCCCTAAAATTAACTTTTTCACCCTTTGCCACTACCCACTCTTAAACCCTTAATTTAACCTCACCGTTATATATATATTCACTGAAAAAACCAAAGGTTACAGGGGTGTTTTAGTTAGGCTGACAATTCACTCGTACAAAACTAGAGAAATTCAGCAGTTATAGTTTGCTCAGCTAACTATAACTCACACCCTGCAATGCAATGCTTATGACCTCACATATTACATCACTCATGATATGGTCAGTGACATCACTGATGACACCATTTAATTCAACAATAAAAGTGAGAGGTAGACTTACCTGTAAAAGTGAATATGTGGTGTACATGCTGAAATGCCCGTGTCCAAAAGTTTATATAGGTAGTACCACACTTCCTGCTCATAGGAGAATCTTACAGCATGTGAGAGCAATATCTAATGGAGTCAGAACATATCCAGTAGCGAGACATTTTGAACAACAACACAATAGTGATATAACTCTACTGAAATACAGTTTCATTGCCCAGATCCCTAAAAGCCTGAGAGGAGGAGATAGGGAAACTAAACTTAGGAAACTGGAAACAAGGTTTATATTGGACATAGATAGGAAGGAGCCATTTGGCCTAAATATGGACGAAGAATTATACACTAGCTTAAGATAAGAAGGAACCCTGCTCTACAGTTAGCATTTAGCGCTTTAGTTTTTATTATAGATTTAGCACAAGGTGGAAGTAATCGTAGGGGATAGTTTTATCTCACTTGAGAAAGGAGTACATGGATAGAGATTAACTCATTAGTAAGCTGAACATCACAAGTAGGAATTGAGGAAATGAGGTATTAGTTAATCAAGGAGGTATGGAATCACAATGATACCCAGTAGGATGGCCCACTTGGGTGATAATAGACAGTGCATCACTATAATAAATAATAGGATGAACTAAAGTGTAGATGAATTATTAGTCCGTATGGGCAACGCTGTGAAAACGATGCCTTGAAAATAATAAAATGTAATGAATACTTTATATGATTGTAATAGGTAATACCCCGTGTTGAGAAATGCAAAGATTAATTTTTCATGGCCCACTGGGCCGGAATGGTGCATTATATTACATTATATGTTTCATGAATTATTTGTCTTGACTAGAAACTTATGAGAGTTTCAGCGAACACTTGAAATGATATCCACTATATATTGAGTATGGTGACAATAGTATTTATATATTGTGGGAATTAATGAATTATGTAATGTTCTGAATTTAATATTTTTTTTGTTATACCATGAGACAAAGAATCATGGGTTGTATAACGTTATGAGTTTATTGCGTCTTAAAATAAGATGAACATGGTGAAATAGGATTGATAAGGTATAACTAGCACCCTATAAGATGGCGCCCATGAAACTCAATGGAATTGTGGAACTTGGTGACCCCTACGCATTGCACTATCGGTATGACACTGTGCGTTATTATTTAAGTTAATGAAACAATATGGCGCTTAATCGTGAACAAAGTTGTGTTGGGTGACCGAAACATGTAGATTGTTCCTCGTGCCTGAAAATAAACCATAACATGATTAACTCAGCCTGGAGTGCCGCTTTTCGTGTTCGAATGGGAAACGGAAACTAAATACATACATACATATGTATATATATATATATATATATATATATATATATATATATATATATATATATATCTATCATCAATGATGTAATCTCAGATATTGCAATTATGTTATCAATTATGTCATAGAACATGTCATGAGTGTTCTAATATGTGTGGAGCGCAAGTTAGTTTGGGGCACAAGTTATAGTTACTTGAGATAAGTATAAGTGGTGAATTTCAATGGTTTTCTTTAGCTTAAAATGTTACATTGTTACTGAAAGATTCACCTAAGTATAACCTTTGGCTTTTTCAGTGAATTTCTAAGTTTTTTTTCTTTTATGAAAGTAAGATATAATTATAATTCTGAACTATAACATCACTTTAGTCTTTGTTTTCTTCAGTAAATTTCTAGGGTTTTTTAACATAAAGTAATTTTGTACTACTGTATGTAACAGCATGGCCGGAGGGCCTGGCCATTAGCCAGGCCCTGCGCCCAACCCCATGTGAGTGCCCTATCCCCTGCTGCACGTAGCTTTCGGCTGTACATTTCGTGGGGTTGGGCGCACGGCCTGGCATTCTCAAGCAGACTTACTTCTTTGTCAAAGAGTTACAACACCAACATATGAAAAGTGGGACTATTGGCTACACCAACAGGTGAGCATATCAATATATATAAAACAGATCTATCATCTTTGTCCAAAAATCATCAATATTTTAATCAAATGTATATTTCAGTAATTCAGACTGAACAATGTTTAATAACAGTGTTTATTAAAAATGTTTAGTAAAGTTTTAATTATTAAAAATAAAAGTCAACAGGTCTGAGTCTAGCTTTTAACATAGTTTTTTTATAACATTTTGTGAGCGGAAAACTGTTAGAGAAAAGACTCAGAGACATGTTGTTTTGTTTTAAAAATAAAATAAAAATAAGCCCCACATATCATTGAATCTTTCTTTTATAGTTTTTCAGGCCACAAAATGCAATCATAAGAAAACAAGGCAAATCATTGATATTACCAAAAAAAAGTGAAGAGTTTTTAAAGACCAAGCTTAAGGGAGGTTTAGGATAGATTTGACAGGATATGTTTTGTTTAATGTCAGTTACAAAGGAAGTAAAATTATTGTCAGAGTTTATGTGGTTATAAAGTGGTACCAATTTTAGACTCGGTAAACAAAGCTGGTTTAAATATGGCATTAAATCTGGGCCAAAGAACAACTATTATTAGTGGAGTTTATTAGACTGTGGGGTAAGAAAATAGTCCATGTGTTTATTGACAAATGCGGAAAGCAGGGGGGTAACTCTTAAGGACTACAAAGTTAGAAAGGATGCCACTCAGTGTTAGGGGTCAAATTAAAGGAAGAGTTTGGAATATTATGAAATGCAGTGATTATGTGGGAGATTCAGGTATCTGAATGACTGACACGAGTAGTGATAGATCACACACCTGAAAATCTAGTAAGGGTATGTGTTGACCAAAGGGATCTCAACAATGAAATTTAGACAGACAGACACTACGTAACCTGTACTGGTGATATGCTGACATCTGTATTGTAGGCTAGTGGTTTTCCAAATTAGTTGTACCCACCATCATGACATCTTACATGATTTGTGACGCTGTTTGGGGCATTCCGATATAAATGCATGGTGCTGGGTTTGGCATCTGCCTTGGAGTTGTTCCAAAGAATGGTGCAAAATAGTTTTAAGAGGGTGCGTGGTGTCAACTCTTTCCAGGATGCCATACTGGTATTTGGAGAGTCAGAGATGGACATGATTTCAGACTTAGTAACCATGAGAAAAAGGCAGCGGACCATAGAGACCACACCTGACCTGTGTTCCGAAAATACAATTCACACAAGTATATAAAGTGTGTGCACACACTACAAGCACTGGGTGCATGTACCAACACAGGTTTAAAGTGACAATATTGAGCGTAGAGGTGCACCACATCAATAACCCAAAAATGGATAAGGGGGAGACACCCCAAATGAACAGATGAACTTTAAGTGGTTCTTGTCTTTATTTTATTTTCTTAAAAAGCATCACATATATACAGTGAAGACAGCCAACGCGTTTCGTCCATAACAATGGACTTCTTCAGAGCTGCAATACAATAAATATGTACAACATGTAAAAAACACCAAACATGGAAAGCCAAAACATAATAACCAATCATAACACGTGACACAAAACTAAAAATGAATAAGACATTATAAAACATATAGGGCCATATGTAGGTAGCTAAATACCGGTCGGTAACGGCCGAAATTCGGTAAATCTCCCGTTACCGACCGGTATTTAAGCAATCGAGATGTAGGAGGCCGGATTTAAGGAATCGGTAATTTACCGATTCGTTATTTTAAGGAATCGGTAAATTACCGATTCGTTATTTTAAGGAATCGGTAAATTACCGATTCCTTAAATCCTATGTAGGGAGCACTCAAGTGAGTGCATTTTTGGTTTCAGGATTCGTTATTTACCACCAACTACAAGTTGGTGGTAAATACTGAATACCTTTTAAAAAGCAATTTTGTGCTTTTTAAAAGTGCCATGTGGCAGACAAACATGCCCTTAGGGCATGTATGTGCGCCACATGTGCACACATGCACGATTCAGGGTGCAACAGGGTGTCAATTTGACACCCTGCCACCCTTGAATATGCTCCTCTATTACCGATTCGGTATTTACCGAATCGGTAATAGTGAATGGCTTCCCATTCATTCCTATGGGCCTCCAGGCCCATAGGAATGAATGGGAAGGTATTCCTTATTACCGATTCGGTAAATACCGAATCGGTAATACCGAATATTACCGAATCGGTAAAATTTACCGAATTTTTACCTACATTCTATTTACCGATTCTTAAATACCGAATCGGTAAAATTCGGTATTTAGGAATCGGTAAATAAAAATTACCTACATATGGCCCATAGATATTAAGGTAAAAAAGTTATAAAAATGCAATTGGTACCAAATGTAGTGCGTCAACAGTAATACAAAACAATTGTGACCAAAAGGTGTAATGACAAGTTGTTTAACACCTAACAAGGAAGAAGAAATGGCAAAAACATATTCAGACATAACAAGAAATGAGGGGAGGAAAATTCACAACATCTATTAAAGACAATACATGTGTATATAAGTCCTGTTGCGGCTACTGGCATAAGGATGAACAATAAATACATATTTAAAAATATATAACCATTAAAGACCTAAAAATTGATCCATGGTTATTAGTAGTGCCTACTTAATTTACTTATTGCAATAATACTGTGCTCTGTAACGAAAGTGGATAATGGGCATTCAGTTACAATTAATCATATCTAAAAACAAAGAAGTTGCAGAGAAGAAAGAAGGAACCCACATATTGAAAATATATTGTGAATAACTCAAAGAGAGGAGGAGAAAAAGTGATGAATAAAAGAAAGAAAAAGAGGTAGAGAAGTCATAAACATCACACGAAAAGTGGACCTGGATCGCTCCACAAAGATCCCAGTCCTGAGACTGTAGGAAAATAATATTAGTGTATACCCCGCGTAATGAAAATAGGGGGGAATGTGTACCCTATTAATCGTCGTACAGATAGTGCTAGACAAATTCAGCACAAATTTATGTACCGATTATAATTCTCAGACGGTACTCAGCCAGGTGAATGCGTCACAAAATGGAATTTAAAAGGCCACTGTAGTATGCTTCATCAATGTTCCCAGTCCATGTAGATCACTATGCAAAATCAACAGGGCAAGTTCATGCCAATATGTAAAGAGGATCATAAGACTAACACAGATCAGCCCCAAACAGACTGCAAGAAGAATATATAAGAAAAAGATACATAAAAAAGAGAGAGAAGCGGTGAAAAAGCAGGTGGCACCCGAAGGGACATTGTACAGTTAGCCAGACAAGAATGGGGGAGGGGGATATATACCTACCGAATAGTATTATTCCTCGTGGTCCTGGTCCAGAGTGGGTATGCAACGCAAAAAAGATCCCCATTGGGGGTGATAATAACGTTAAGAGGTCGGGCCACTAAGCCCTAAGGGGCACCTATAAACATGAACAACAGAAAATAAATAGACCAATTCAAAATAGATAAAATACTGAACGAAAGAGAAAAAAAGAAAAAATAATATATATATACATGTAGAAATGAACAATGAAATAGTTAGCATAGCCATGTTGTATATGTGAGTAAATAAACTGGTCCATAACGGTGACATCAACCCGATGGGCGGTGTGACAGGCTTTGCATTGAAAGAATAGAAAGGCCCCTCAAAACTATGAAATAGCAGAAAGTGCCAGGAAGGTTATACAAAATAAAACCTGCAGTAATCGAAATACACAACGAAGATCAAAGGAGCAATGAGGCAGGTACCTAATGTCACTTGTAAAGAGTCATCAGGATAATTTGTGAATCTCATGCAGGTAAAAAATACTAGTCCTTGACGGTGACATAAACCCGATGAATGGGGTGACAGGTTTTGCAATACTGTAAATAGAAGAGCTCCCCAAATGATAAAAAAAATGATAAAGTAGCACCAAGGATGCCAAAGGTGCTATACCCAACAAAACCCACACCAATGAAAACCACTGTGCCTCAATACTTACTCTGTTTGGTGCGAAAGCTGCTGAGGCCCATCCGTTTCACCCAAGGGCAAGGTGCAATGGCGGGAAAGAATCCGAATCGGGTGATACGTTTGTATATAAGCGCAGAGTTGATTTGCATTCAAATGTGGCACACCTGTGTGGTGGCCGAAAGGTTAGAAAGTATTGGCATTAACATGTGATCCCTAACGTCTGTGAAAAGCTCCCACCATCTTAGAGCGTAGTTGTATCCCAACCGAGATAACGAAAAACATCTTGTAAGCGGAGTGTGGCACCTGTACATAGGGGCTCTAATACACAACTATCCATATGGAGGGGAGGAAATGCGCAAACAAGGGTTATGATATGGAGAATAGATGTATGAACATATAAATGGGAGAAATTAAAAATATGACAGAAAGCATCCTATTCCCTAGTGTGGAGACAAGGATACGCACTATATTGTAATGCATTACTTAAAGCACACAAACGGGGAAATAGATATGCACAATCCAAATAGGGAGTGCATATCCATGCTAGACAGCCAGCACTGACGTAAAAATATATAAAAGCGAATTCTCCTTAACAGTCAGCCCAAGTCTCGAAGTGGTAATGCATGAGTCCCACTGGAGAATACACTCCAAATGGAGGGTCAACGGATCAAACAGGGTTCTCACGAAGCGGAGTCCCCTAGCAAAAAAAGAGGAAAAGAGTAACAATATAGAACCAATATCAGACCATGATTAGACGGAATTTGTGAATGACCCAAACAGTCCTGAGAGGCATATCAAAACAACCCCTATACAAGTAAGATATCATAATAATGAAAAGATTCATATTCAAAATAAGAAGAAGGCAAAGAGAATAAAAAAATATAAGAGAAAGTCAAGAAATGAGAATGCCTCATGAAGAGTAAACATATGATAAAGATATATCAAACATTAACAAAGTATATCAAGAACTTCATACTTTGATTTTAACATCTGGGATCAATAGCTTGTGTAGTCCCCAGACTTAATGAATTTGTGACCCAGTTCCTCACTGTGCAGGTGGCAAATCCATGCTGCCTCCTTCCGACACAGAGACAATTCCCTGTTCCCCCCCAGGGTCCAGGGGTAGATAGTCAATGCCATAAAACGAAATCTCAACGTTCTCGGCATGGTGTTCCATCATGTGGAAAGTCAATGGGTCTCTCCTATCCCTATTATGTATGGCCCTAACTTGTTCTTGAATTCGGGATTTGAGTGCTCTCACTTTGCTACCCACATAAATTGTGTCACAGCTACAGCCAATGATGTAGACAACAAATTTAGACTTACAGTTAATGAAATGTCGAATCTCGTAAGTCTTGGTAGTGTTGTGACAGAATTGTTTACTTTTGTTTTTGCCAAATCTGCACATATTGCATTCCTGACGTGTAAAATCCCTGAACTGGAGATGTAAGCCAATTGGTCTTTTTTGTTGTGGTCACATAGCTAGGACATAGCCAACTTCTTATGGTTTTGCCCCTGCAGAATATTACTTTGGGCTTAATGGATATGTTATCCCTGAGCCCAGGGATCTCAGTCAATAAAACCCAATGTTTTCTAAGAAGTTTGTAGATTTCATTACTAAACATGGTGTATTGGGTAACAAAGTCCAAGGGATTTTGTTTTTTCTGTTTCTAGCTTGTTTAGGCTCCTTTTTCAGTGTATAACCTCGTGCCATTTGTACAATTCTTTCTTCCTCTTTACTAAGGACAGTCTCTTCATAACCCCTGTTCCGAAATCTCTGTTTTGCATCAGCAATATTGGTAGTGAAGGTATCAACAGAGCTGCAGTTTCGTCTTATGCGTACCATTTCTCCAAATGGTATATTGTTGATTACAGATTGTGGGTGGGCACTGGTCACATGGAGTGTGCTATTGCAAGCCGTGGTTTTTCTATGTGTCGTACTCTGTATGGTATAATTTTTTACATAGAACATTATATCCAAAAATTAAATTCTTTGCTTGCAGTGGTTAAGTGTCAATTTCACATTATAAGGATTGTAATTAAGGAAGGCATGATACTCTGACAACTGGTCTACCGTTCCACTCCATAACATAATGACATGCTCCCGCTCATACCGTTCCACTGCATAACATAATGACATGCTCCTGAACATACCAGCCCATGAAAAGGCCGACATAAAAGGGAGCAAACCTGAAGCCCATCGCTTTGCCCTGCATCTGATGATACCACTGCCCATCATGGAGAAAATAATTCTTGGAAAGAATGATGTCTATCATCTCCATAAGCATGTAATTATGTTTTGAATGATCTGTAGTTCTGGTCCGGAGAAATGACTCGGCAGCCCTCATACCAAAGTGTTTCTGAATGCATCTTCTTGGAGGTGTTCCAAAGGATAGTGCAAAATATTTTAAGAGGATGCGTGGTGTCAATTGCGTTCCAGGATGCCATACTGGTATTTGGAGAGTCACAGATGGACATGATTTCAGATTTAGTGAGATCTTAAAGAGGGTGAAAGAAAAATAATTGACAGATAAGTGCAAAAGCTGAAGTTGAAATTAAACATTTTACATATTCAGGCACACTATTGATGACAAAGTTCTGACAAAATGAGGAACGCTGGTTGATACCATACTAAGGGTGAACATCCCTGAACATAAAGATCAACTAAGGTCTTAATTAGGATTAATTGAGTATCACTCCAAGTTAGTGGAAAGGATTTCTGAAAAGACAAAGGGCCTTAATTAGATGTTGGCAGATCAGGTCCCGCCATCGCTTTTTTGGCCGTCTTCCCACCCGCCGACTTGGCGTTCCACCTGCCCGATTTAGATGTTGCTGGGTTGTGGGAGAACAGATCGTTGCAGTCCCGCCGCCTCCGCTGAGACTCCTGCTCACATGTCAACAGCAGAAGCGGCAGAAGCAACTTTGGGAGGGAGTCCCGCCCACCTTCCCGCCATCCAGATTACGATGTGCCTTTACATCCAGCCTTTTCTGGCGGGGTCACAGTCATGCACGAGTCAGCAGAATCAAAGGAAAAGAGGTGAAAACTCACCTATTTTCAGGGTCTCGCTTCAGAATCCGTCCTGTACGCCATTGTCCAGGTCCTTTCTGTGCTGCTGCTCCCTGCCCAAGACAATCAGTGACCCCGGATTTGAAGGTAGGCTTCTGTGTCACTTGTCCTATGCAGTGTATGGTAACCTTTACTTTTGCCTCATGTTAATTAACATGCAACAAAATGGACAGTACACATTACCTACATATACATTACGACACAACATATACATGTGTTTTACGATAATGATGCGTAGTACTTACCTGTCTTAATACCAGCATGACCTCACTATGTCATGACTACACAGCCAGGAGACCGTCAGCACAAATTGTACATCTAAATCAGCTTGGCGGGATGCCGCCAACCTGATGGCGGTGGAGTGGTGTCAGCCAGCAGAGAAGACTGCCGCAGCGGTGGGAAGCTGGCTATAGCTGCAGCATTTAAATACAGCCGTTGGACCGCCAGGGGCTTGATGGAGTACTTGGGACCACCGTGGCAACGGAATGGCAGTAAGACCGCCAAGATCTAAATCAGGCCCAAAGCACTTTTCAAGAAATATTTTAAAAGCCTGTACATTTGCATGGGGCAATAATTGTCAGGAAAAATGTAATAATGTGAATCTGGATATTAGGGCTGGATCAACATAAGGTTTGCTTATTGTAAAAAAAAAACACATTCACAACTGATGGCAATAATATTGTAGCAGTGTTGCGCCACATACAAGATGGCAAAGAAGTGGTGATAGGATACACAGTTCTCTCCCTTAGAAAAGTGAAAATACCATACTCAGCTATAGAATGTAAGATTTTAGCCTTTCTTGACTGCACATTATTTAAGGTCTATATTTGAGGTTTGCCAACAGAATGCACACCGGCCATACACTCTTGTACATCTGCTGACTACCAGGGGTTAAGATTTAGCAACTAAAAGGATAGCGAGATAGCTGGCAAAGGTATATGAGTATAGGTTTGATGTAGAAAGGTGTTTTACCGCTGCTAAGCGTGATATTTGCAAAGTCACAGAGTGTGCAACCTTAGAATATCTTTTTGTGATATACAAAAGGCCTTTTGTTAGTCTGTAAAGTCTTTCCAACTTGTAAAAGAGCAGTTACGACCCTTTCTGAACTGCATATAAAAGGGGGTATGAAATGGGTGTCCCCTTCTCTTTGCCTGTCACAAAGGTATCTATCAATGGGTTGCAGCCACAACTGCAGATGCAAACCATTGATCAATTACAATCTCTAGAGTTGGTGTGGTAATTGATGTGCAAAGGAGAAACTGTCCCCTTGGGACAGCTTCCCATTTGGGGAAATATTTCGGGCTGCCTCAATTTGGTCAGGCAGTCGTCCTGATCACCACTGTTTACCTCCCTTAATGTCCTCCCAAGCAAGAATAATTCTTACTTTGAAAAACAGCTTTAGTCCCTTTAATGGACTTGCAGGCACATGCATCAACCATTTTTGCGAGCGCAAACGGTGCGATTCGCAAAAATCGGCCATTTGCGCCCGCAAAAAGGGCATTTGCGATGCATCAAGGTTCAAGGCACTCGCAATTTGAGAATTCGCAATTAATTGCGATTTCTCAAAGTGACTAGCATTTAAGGAATCGCAATTTGCGATTCCTTAAATGCAATGCAAGAACCACTTTAGAATAGCGATTTCGCTACTAGGGCGCAAATTACCATCAAGTTGGACTTGATGGTAATTTGTAAAACTTTGAAAAATGCATTAAAGTGCATTTTTCAAAGTTGTAGGTTACACACACACATGCCCTTGGGGCATGTGTGTGCGCAACATGTGTGCACAGAGCAATTTCAGGTGCAACAGGGTGTCCTTTTGACACCCTTGCACCTTGAAATTGCATGCGCAGCTTGCGAGTACCTATTGGTACTCGCAAATTGCGCATGCAATCTCCCATTCATTCCTATGGGCCTGTAGGCCCATAGGCCCATAGGAATGAATGGGAAGGCATTCCTTAATTGCGACTCTCAATTTGCGAGTCGCAATTAAGGAATGTTTGGGAATCGCTAATATTATAGCGATTCCTTCATGCATAGGCTTTTGCAATTCCTTAATTGCGATTCCTTAATAATCGCAATTAAGGAATCACAAAAGCCTACATTGATGCATGTTCCCGATAGACTGCTTTAAAAAAACTGTTTCCTGTGTGGTAATGCTGATGCAAGGACGGAGGTCTGCAGTTCCTTTATGCCTTAATACCTATATTTGTGATCCAAGGGACTTGAAAATTGTGACCCTCTTAATTAATATTCATTTGGCAAGTCGATTTGTGATCTCCTGCACATAGACAATTTGAATTGCAACCTGTTTGTACATAGTTCGCATCACAAATTGCATACCCATTTAGTCAGTCTGCAAATTGCACATTCTGATTTGCGGATGGGTACTAGTACATCAAAACCCAAAAAAATGCAATTAAGTTTTGTAAATGGAAACAGAATTATATAGTAGATTCATAGTTGATGGTGAAAACAATCGATGTCGAATGTTAAGAAGAGGTGCAAGTTGAACAGTGCTGGTTTGCAGTCATACAGCAGGATGGGACGCAGGTCATTGAGGATGTGGAATAGAAAGATGTAGTTAGGGAAGATAATAAATGTGATGAAGTCCATAACACGAGTGTACAATCCTTGACACCTGTGAAGTATCCTGAGAGACAGTGACCAAATGTAGCTACAGACATCCTGGGATCTACCAAAATGTTGGGTGGGTGCAGGCAATTCCCATAAGTAATTATAGATCAACGCTGAGCTGATAAGATTCGAATAACGGAACTGAAACAATATTTGTGTTGTCTTGCACTTCGTATATGTCATTTGTTGATTTTTGTTGTCGCATTTTACTTGTTCACATCATATCACTCTCTCACAAAAGTCACTTGTCATCTTTTATTTAACAGCCATTTATGAGACTGGTTGTCTCATTCTCATGTAGAACTTGGATATATCAAGTGATTACAGACTTGTGTTTTGTGCTACATCATTGATTGATCTCTCCAAGAGTTAATATTGACCACAGTGGTGGTATCGATCATTTAATGGTCTATATGAAGGTGTATGGTTGGAACACCTTAATTACGCAATGGAATTGCGTTTCCCGACAGAACTAATTGTTGATTTATAAGACTGTATACCCAGGTTCTGATGGACACAGGGAGACCCCATTGTCATTAAAGGGCTTACTCTACACAGCAGGGCCCATTCTTGGTGTACAACGATGTGGTGCAGCTTGTGGGCCTCTGGCACTGCTTCCAGCACACCTTCTTCAGCATCCTGGTTTAGCTGCTGCACTTCCTCCGACTTCTCCATCTGGGGAAGGAAATAATTACATTAGATTACCCAAAGGAAACACTTAAAAAGCATTCTAGCTGCAACTTGCTAGTAGTGTAGGTGTAGACTGGAATGAGGTTAGCAAAACACAATTGGCAAACCCTTTCTTAAACAGGAGTTGCCCAATGACTAACACATACCAATCTAGCATCACAACATTCCACGTGCAACTATTCATTGCATATCCAGGAATGTAAGAAATGAAATATAGACTTCAGTAATTGCTTGAGAGTTGTGATGTGAATCAATCAAATTGGAGAATTGAAATTTATTGTGCATTGATAAAAACAGCATATTATGCTTTTCTATATTATCATTCTGACTTTTAAAACGTTATTATAATTGTATATAACGTATTTTATTGTCTCATGCTTGGGTGTCACATGGCATCGCCACCTCTATCTCCACAGCCAGGGTCAGTAGCAGGTCACCCTCATCTTGCCAGGCCTTTTCCTACAGTCAGCATCAGTGAAAGGTGCTTTTGGACAAGAAGATCTGGGCAGTCATAGCCTCCTCACCAAATCTAGTGTACAAGTGTCACTGCTTGGTCACCTGTTGCCCCAGGCACTCATTGCAAAGCACTAAAAGAACACAATTTAGCAAGAAAACAGCAGAGGGCATAAGCATGTTGCAGAGGTAGAACCTGGACTAGGTTTGAAAAAATGAGGGTCATTGTCCAGGATGTGGAGGGGGGGAGTGCGGGGCTTAGGGGGGTCAATGTCAGCGTCTGGTTAGGAGGACTCTGAGGAGCGGACTGTGGACTACAGTGTTGAACAAACGCAACCCTCATAGTAAGATCTGCACATTTGGATCCTATTTTGTCACCAGAAATTTGCAGAATTATTCCTATGTTAGGTTATATTTTGTGCAGCTTTTTTCATCTACAGTTTTGTCAAAGAAATCTGCGCTGATGCCGAAATAGTCTGAAAATGTTTATTAACAAAAAGAAGAAAACTTAGTGAATCACATAGACGGGCGACAAGGGAATCCTCTGGCATACTGTGAGCATAAAGCTAAACACAGAGTAAAGAACGTACATGTGTATGTGTTTTATACATTTATAGGCTTTACATGTTTATAGGCTCTACACATCAGAGATGTGCACAACGGGTTTGTTACCATTGAGTGAAAAGATGGCTGCTGCTATAGCAGTTACTCTAAGGCAATATTTTTACATTTCACAATCCCTCCCTTTGCATTATTCATTTTGGAACTTCCAAAGCAAATCTGTCATCTGTCTGTACACTTCGTGAGACCCATCATCATTAAAACATTCAAGTGAGACATAATCAGATTTTTCGTCTATGTTATCATCAATATCTGGTAAACTGAGGGGTGAGAAGAGAAGCAAAGAAGCGGGCAGTTTCGAATATTTCTCTGAGAAGTCTTTTCCGGAGCGTGGGACTTAGCAGGGCCATGTCATATGACGTATGATGACAGGATCTAGACCAGTCCTGCGGTAGCCAGGTAATAGGATTGGTTTCCAGAAAGAAAGATCCCGGTTGCGCTTGAGAGCAGCTGCAAAAATAATCGCACCCTGGGGGAAATTCTAAATTCTAAGGATCATGTTGGTGATCAGATCAGGCTGCAAAAAATACATCAGAATCACTATTGCCCACATAGATGCTGCCATTTCAAGTTTCACAAGCCGTTCCATGGGCAGTGTCAGCCAGGTGAAGAGAAGGGGGTATGGTGTCTTGATTAAGTAAATGGAAGTCATCGACCATTAGGGAAATGTGGATAGAAGCATTTTCACATTCCACAAGGAAGTGACCATCCAGGTATGAATCGAGGGATTGTTCTTCGACAAACGGAATGGGGACCATTGGCGCACCCCCTCGAGTGTCAGTGGGCAATTGGCCACAAATGAAGCAAGGGGAAAGATTGAGGCTGTGTTGGTATTGCTCTAAAAATTCAAAGGGGGGGTTTTACTGTTCAAAGATCACCATTTTTGAGGGGGGGTCGCAGGGAGGGTGGTTTTCATCTCCGGGTCCCTGCTACCAGAGCCTCACAGTGAACCAGGCAAGAAGGCATGCAGCAAAGAAGGCCAAACAGGCACATTGCGGAATCGAGCAGCTGGGAGGCATCTGGCTTCATATTTCAGAGGTGGTATCGAAGGGAAAGAGGAGGAGTCGTATCTTATTAAGAGCAAAGCTGAGCAAAGTTGGCATCAAATACTCCTTCCTGAGCCAATAAAGTACAGTTGTTCATTGGAGCAGCTACTCAATGCGTAGCAGAGGCTTAGCTCACAGACGGAGGGGCAGTAGCAGGGTTAGGACGTTTGGGTTCAGTGGTTCTCTTGCAGTGGCTGCTATGCACCCGCACTGGTATTCCGTGGCACTGTACAGCAGTGTTTGTGGTGAGGAGGACTTAGAAAGGACCACACCACCAGGGCTGGAGGGTGTATTTCTGCTGATAGGCTTCACTGTGGACCCAATTCCCTGGTTGCAGGTTGTGACAGGCTTTATTACAACTACAGTTAAGACACATCGGACCTGAGAACGAAAGCTGTATAGACAGAAAAATACGTTATTTCCAATACTGGAGGGTAATATCATTTAGGTCCAAGTAAAGGGAAGAAGGAAACACATGAGGATTTGACGGAAGCAGCATGGGCAGGTCCAGTACGATTTTATATGCACTTGGCTGTCTTTTGACTAGGGATGTCTCTGACTGACCAGAGCAGGGTGTCAGGCCACCCGAGACCTATCTTGGCACAAATCTTAGCTGTGTTGTTTTCACACAAAAAACAGTGCCCTTGTCACTTTCCATCAGAAGGGAGACACCCAGCCTTGGAATTAAATTCCTAATCTGCCTTTTCACAACTGTAATCATGTCAGCATGAATGCAAGGGTAGGTTTCAATCCATCAGGAAAACATACTAACTGGAACCAGTATGTACAAGTATGAATTACATTTAGTAATTTGAATAAAGTCTATCTGGGCCCCCATGGAGGTTGTTGGGCAGCAGTAGTAGTTTTGGTATCCTTTCCAAGATTTTGATCTGGAGAGGTGGCACAGGAGTTGCAATATTTTTGGGCAATGGAAGGAAAGAATGTAGCAAAGCAATTGGTACTTGCGGCTCAATTTATGCCAGCTCTGCTGACATGGGCAATAGCGTGGTATAGTCAGGTAAGGTTTGGGAGGAGGAATTTTGGAGCTACTACTCTCCCGCTGCTATCCTCCATTCTTCATTTGGATCCTTTTTCCAGTACTGTTTCATTCAAGTCTGCTTCTCTGCATTATATATATATTCCTGCAGTTCAGAAACATCTCATAGGGTTTGCATAAGAGACTTGACAGTCTGAGAAACATACAGAGTGAGTGATGTCAAAACTTGAGAGCAAAGCTGACTTTTTAGACGTTTGATAAGCAATGGTGTTTACCCTGGATATGACGTCTTGAGAGAAGAGCTGTGTGGTGCAGTTTACAATCAGAAGTTGAGATTATAGCATAAGTGCATCAAACATAGACCTCAATTATAATCTTGGCTCCAGCTGATGTGAAAAAACACTTTTTGCGTCCAGAGAAGTCTACTTTCATAGGCTAGTCCAAAGGCATATTTGAATCGGTAAATATAGTAACAATCTTTAGAGCAGCATGAATATAAGCAGCAGTAACACCAATCAGTTCAGCAACTTGTGTGGGGTATACTTAAGGTAAACATTGGCTTTTGACAACTTCATAGAATGTATGTGTTTCATAATCAGCCACTAATGAGACATGATCCATCAACATAGCACACAAGCTCATTATTGGGTATTGCTGCATCAGAGAGATCAATACAGGGCTTAGTCAGATGGGCATCTATGATGAGATAGTTATGCGCTCACTGTGCTCATCAGTGAGTGCAAGGATGCAGGAATCAAGGCAGCACATCAAATTAGGGTAATGTGAGAAGCAGACAACAAAAAAATCTCGTACTGTGATAGTCTTGTCATAGACACATGTTGGGTTTTAGTGGTCAGCTAGGGCATAGGTTACTGCTACACTGAGAGTGGAGCCAAGAAAAATGTTTTCAGAGGCTCCTACGAGGTGGGCAGACGCCACCATGGCTCGTAAGCAAGGTGGAATTCCTTCAGCAACTACATTAAGGTGTAGTATGCTACAGGTTTCTTTTGATCTTCACTGTAAAGACGACACTTCACAGCAGTTGTAGTTAAGGAGTTTATTAAGTAGATGAATCTCCAACACAGGTTGCAGTCAGGAAGGGAAAACCGGGAGGAGCGTCCGGTCACGAAGGTCATCAGCTGTCATCTAGCCAACATTCCAGAACGCTCAGCTGATGACTGGGAAGCGGGAAGGACGGGAGGCGAGAGGGGACAGAAGGGTAACAAAGGAGAACACAATATTCACAATCTTGCACCAACGGCCCGAACACAAAGCCATCATTTTTGTGACATTACTGACTGTTAATTATAATCAAACAGCCCTCATGAAGGGCCAGATGATAGCACGTCTTTCAAAGACACAAAGGCTTGTTCTGCCTTCTTGGTCCAATACTAAGCCTCTGAGTTGTCATTCTTTAGGTAATCTTGGTGTGGTTTAACAATAGTTGCAAATCCAGATATCCATTGCCTGCAATTCCCACAAAACCACATACATTAGAGAGGGTGACTCAATGGGTTTTTACGTAGAGCTTAAATGCAGTTGTAGATAGGCAGCGGGGGCTCCTCCGCTAAGGTGGAGGAGCGTCACCCCACTGCTTTTCAGCAGTGCAAAAAAGGAAAAATAAAATTATAATAACATGTTGTTATTATCATTTTATGTCTCTGTGCTGATGCCAGTTTTGGCGCAGGCAGGGCTTAGCTGTCATCAGAGCCAGCAGGGGGAGGAGTGGTGGGCACACTCTTAAGTGCACATGACCGTTTGGCCGGCGGTCTTGGGCCAGCCAAACAGTCATGTGCACTTAGCATGATCTCCACCTGGCTGTACTGCACAGCCTGGGTGGAGAGCATGCACAGGCTCCCAGTCCCTATCTGGGCGCCGAACCACGGTGCTCAGACCAATCACGACGCTGCTGTCATGTTGGTGACAGCAGCATCGTGATTGGCTTAGGGGAGCCTGTGTGCTTCCTGCTTCAGGGACTCGTAAGGAAGATAAGCTATCACGACGGAGGAGAGACGGCGGCCCCATGAAGAGGTAAGTGTAATATATATATTTTTTTCAATCCCCTCCCCCTGCCTCACCACCACCAATCCGTGCCAGCCGCCACTGTAGATAGGTGCATCTTCCCCGCCAAGATGTCATAACCTAGATAATGAACAGAGGAAAAAATGTAATTCTACTTTTTCTCTAGAAGCTTCGTATCCATTCTTAACTAACTCAGTAAGGAGATACAGTGAGTAAGTCTAACATTGGTCAGACACAATCAGCACAAATCTACATGTAGAACCATTGTAGCTCCTTCCTGAAAGACAAGGGTGTCCAGAACTTCTTTGAGTGTATGAGGTAAGATAGATTGTGACTTTGTAAACTCTTGAGGGAGCCAATACCATGTCAGCTCGCCCCCCAAGAATGAGAATGTGAAGAGGTAATCATTATCTGGGTGTACAGGAATAGAGAAAAAGACTGAACAGAGATCTAATACTGGCAGCTAATCTGAATCTTATATTTTTGAATTTTAGCCCAACAGTCGAGATACATATACATTTTGAGCCTTCATTTATCAAAAGCTACTGAATGGAATTATACCAAATCATAAAAAACATACTTTCTGGGTAAAGATCTAGCTTTCTTCCAAATTTGTTATAATTAAATTCAGCCGTTTGGGCTGTAGTGCTTTTCACAAATCTCTATAGAAATTGCATGGGGAAAATGTATTTTGGGAGCCCCTTTTTTCTCGGCCCACGCTAGATGGATCACCTCGAAACTTTCAAGAAAGGAGCTGAGGTGGGTAAACGTATTTTTGGAAAGTTTTATGATGATTCGTCAAATGACCCCAAAGTTATTAGCAATCTAAAAGAGATTTAGATAGAGATAGAGCTACAGATATTTTACTGGAAAAGAGACTCATTGCATGGGAATGCCTAGTGTGGGTTTGTGCCACCACTAGAGAGAAAGCAGGAAACCCTCCATGTCACATTATATGTAAAGGAAAGACAACTGGGAACTCTAGTAGCATTGTGAATGTGAGGGTTTACTTCATCAAGAAATACAATGAGGTACGTGTGGTTATCAGAACAAACACGTCTCTGTACTTAAGGATAATTATTTTATTAAGGACGAAAACCCTCACCCACTCTTGGGTGGCATGCTTCATCATTGGGTCCTTCCTCACACCAGGACCAATAGCACCTGGTGTGTGCTACAACTCTCTATAACAGAGAGGAGATCCGGAGGTGTTTACAAATAATGCGGGCCCTTGTGAGAATAATGGTCTGGGTGAGGAATGCAGAGTACTAGGTGTGTGTGACATTAATTTAAACTACCTCTTGGTATGCTAAATCAAAGCTTTATTCTGGTGCCTCTCAGGGCTAGGTAAAAAGATCGAGAGGGAGGGAAACTTTATCTCAGTGGAACATTGGTCAACATGTTTCTTCCTGATTCATGATCTTACTAAGAGGTTCTTAGGCATTCTTTAGGACCATAAATGTATGTCACTTTGCAAAATAATGTAGGCGCAGTACAAAAAATAAAAATTTTATTTAAAAATTGACAAAGACGGTGACCCATAGAACCTGTCAGAGGGGTCCAATATCATTCTCACCTAGGAAAATACAGAAGCAGTTGATTTTTAGGCATACTGATGCCCTTTATATGTCTCCTCTCTCTCTCTAACTTAAGGCACTACTCCTATCGTGCTCAAATACTGTGCTTTCTCGGTTAGTAGAATATATCCTGACAAGTTATTTTGTCTATATATCAACTGCCAAACTCACTCCTGATTTTGGTTCAATAGTATTTTTAACTCCTTCCTTTTTTCTTTATCTATGTATCACTATTATATATGCTGTCCTAAAAATGGGTTGAGTTGAAGTCTAACACCCAACTACTGTGGGAAAGATCAAATTAATGATGATGCACTATGTTTTCAATTAGTAATGCACCTGTGGTTGACAGTATCTCTTATGCATGCACATCCTTTCACGTAATGAAAACATCTTTAATTTGAGTGTGCAAAATTACTTTATGCTTGTGTGTATTTAAGTGCTTCTGTACTTTTCTAGGTGAGAACAACAGTGGATCCCCATGGCAGGTTCTGTGGGTCACTGTCTGTATAATATTCCTTCATTTCTGTGTTTGATGAGGAACAGTGTAATCGTCCACATTTGTGCTATTTCTCCATACAAAACATTTTCCACATCTGAAAAAACTGTACCTTTCTCTAACCATGGTCTGTTTTCTGCCTTACCTTATGAATTTGTGCAAGGGAATCCCTCCAAGTCTGTGCTCTTTGAAAGGTTATAGGTATATAATCCCTCTGGTCTGTTTCAGTAACCATATCTATGTGTAAAATACTCTTAAATTTCTTTAGAACCATACATATTTCATGTGCTTTTACAATATAGGTCATCAATCTTATATTTCCATGATTTTTTGTCCTTAACTTTATGTCCAAATAAAAGACCCTTGTGTTTTTCTTTCTGCCTTTTGTATGGCTGTCTGAAGGACATGCCAGAAATATCCTCTGATCTTAAATCTGCAGCTCATATCATCCTTTTTTCACTAAAAAGCTTTCTCCAAGATACAGTTCTATGTGCACGGTATAACTCTCCATCGGGAATAGTCTATTTAAGTTTGGAGGGGGTGGCTGTGAGCATGTATTAAGTTGCCTGCTGTGAGCTTCCAACATAAGCTAATTTCTATCTGGTCATTGACCACCATAAGTTGCAAACCCATATTTTTTCCTTAGTCTAGCAAGATGTGAAATGTAAATGTAACTCATGCCGTCTGCCGTCATCTTTAACCTCCAAATGGAGACTCTTCAGGCTCTAGTCACCAGAAACAGCATCAAAATTCACCAATATGCTAACAATACACAACTTTACTTTAAAGTCAAGGGGGAGGGAACGCACTGCCTCTCATCCCAGTACAGTTTACCCTATTGCATTCTGGTAAATGCAGTACGCTTACTTCAAAGTTGCTGAAGTTTTTCACCAAAGTTGGTGCAGGTAGTGCTGTTATCTCTAGACATGTGTTTCTGGGTTTAGCCCTTCATCAGTAGAGAGCAGAATGAGTAGAGAGAAGAAAAAAGTAATCTGGGGTTCCTGAAATGCTGCCCAAGTCTTCATAGGGCACAGTACCACTCCACAGGCGCATCCCAGGTGTGCTTGTCAGTTGGCTGGCTCAAGTGGCGCATCCCAGGTGAGCTTGTCAGCTCATTGGCGCCTTTTAAACACAAGGGAGAGGGAGCACACTGCCTCTCATCCCAGCACAGCTCACCCCATTGCATTCTGGAAAATGCAGTATGCTTACTTCAAAGTTGCTGTAGGTTTTCACAAAGGTTGGTGCAGGTAGTGCTGGTATCTTTAGACACATGTTTCTGGGATTAGCCCTTCATCACTAGAGAGCAGAATGAGTAGAGAGAAGAAAAAAGTCATCTGGGGTTCCTGAAATGCTGCCCAAGTCTTCATAGGGCACAGTACCACTCCACAGGCACACAGGCGCATCCCAGGTGAGCTTGTCAGCTGGTTGGCTCAAGTGGCGCATCCCAGGTGAGCTTGTCAGCTCGTTGGCTCAAGGGAGCCTTTAAAACACAAGGGGGGATGGAGCACAGTGCCTCTCAACCCAGCACATCAAACATGGCTTGCACTTCATTCAGGCCTTGATTTCCAGCACCTGCCTCCATCTCAAGTCCACTAATTCTTAATTCCTGTATTTTGCCAAGAACAATAAGCAAGAAATGGTAGAAAGCTGACTTAATGACATGAACTTTAAGGCTTCAAACCCCAACTTTAACCCAATGGCAAGATATTTGGAATCCCCATGGACACTAACATCTCGCTTAAGTAACACATTGCCAAGAAATCAAAGACGTCCTGGAACCAGCTCACTATACTGAAGAAAGTAAAACCATTACTCCCAAAGAGTAACTTCAGAACTACATTTCAAGCCCCTGTACTTTCGCATCTGGAAAGTGGAAATGCCCTGGTCCATGGCTGCCAAGACTCCACATTGACCCCAGTTAAGGGCATCCTACACGCTGCAGCATGTTTCATCCAGGGCCTGAAGAAATATGATCACATCACCTCCATCCTGATGGAACTCCACTGACTTCTCTTGGCAGATTACGCCATCTTCAAATTCAGCTGACTCATTTACAAAGCCATAATGAGCTGCACTTGTGCCTGTCAGACTAACAAACTCACCTTTTCTGGTGGCTCTTGTCACACCTGCAGCCAGGACACCATCAGACTGGAGACAGAGAACTGTAAAAATAAACAAGGCAACATGCCTCATACCTCTATGCACCCAGGACCGGGAATAACATCCCCATATCCATTAGTAAGGCCCCAAACCTCCTCCTATTCAGGAAAGATTTGAAGGCACACTTCTTTAAAGAGAGAGTCCACAAGCCAGCTACCTCTCGTATAACTTGTTTATTGTATCCTTGATTTCGACCCTCTACTATACAAATACCATATGCATCCATACATACATTGTTAGTTACAACATCTATAAGTGGAATAACATCTTCTTGGTGCCCCCCCCCCATAGAAAAACAGATCATATATGTAATATAGCCAAAGCACTATGTATTGTGTGAAATTGACCAGGTGTGCACTTCTTAGCAGCTGCTCTTCCAATCACCCCATCAAAAGATTGGAGTAGCTGGGGGCAGAGCAGGCGGCTATGGCTTTGCCCATCAGCTGTTTGTAATATAGTCCTTAGAACAGAAAAATTGCATTTGTAATATAGAAGTGAATCATTTGCAATAGCATGTTTGTATGGGTAGTTAGTTTTAAAGGGTTAGCCTTCAAAACATGTTCACACACAGTAGTTTCAACACAGTATTTATTGATGGTGTAGTCAACTGACATCATATGTAATCCTTGTGTATTCTGATTTCCAAGCAATACCAAAAAAAAACACTGCTCTCTTGTACATATGAGGGACGCTCTTTACATAGGCTAAAAGAAAGTGTTCAATATATATAGAGGTGCTCTCCAGTAGACTATTTTGTGGCATATAATGGGTCTACCAGGGAGGTTGGTAATAGACATGCACTTTTGGCAATAAATATAAACATGGGATCTTTATAGGATCCTTTCTAAGAAAAAAGGTAATTGTCATTTTCTATTTGCCCTGCATCCTTCCAAGACAGAAGCCTATCATGGTAGGTTTGAAACATATTAATGTACCCTGATTAGTCTTAAACTACACGACAAGTCCGATCTCCAAGTTGTCTGTTAGCGGTATACATAACAAATGGTCAAATTACAACATTGCCACCTTTGTCAAACGGCTTAATCACTACTTACTTACATTGTATAAGCATGTTCAAGGCTTCTCTGTACTATAGTGAAACTTTTCATAAGTAGTGTTGCTCAGTTTTCATACACGTCTCAACTTTCCTAAATCAGCCACAACAACATCGGATGGCACTTGTACATATTTGGATTTAGATTTGAGACTCCTATGGCTGTAGGAGTCAGTAGATATATTATTGTCTGACAAAGTATCAACAGTCTGATTCCTAATGTCATCTCCTTCATTTTATAAAAGCATCAATGTATCCAGATTGTCAGTCACTCATCTGTAAAGGTGTACAATCATTAATCCCAGTCTTTACACTCATTGAGGAACCAGCTTTCCTTATTTCATTTCCAGAGAGTTTAAACGACTTTTGTCATTTCAATTTGCAAATGACCTTGAAGACATCTTAGTTTTAGTGTAATTAAAGGACATCTCTGGACAAAGAGATACAAGTAATTGGAATATTTGCGAGACTGTTATAGTAAGAACATGAGCAGATAAAGGTATTGCTGTTTTTTCCATTGTGCTATTATTGACGGCATTAGTAGTCAATGCTACACATTTTTCTGGGAGTGCATGTTCTTGCTCACAGGAGTACAGTTCCACCCTATTTTTTGGTACCTTTGTCCACGTCTTTGTCTTCATCTTCTTTGATTGTTTCTTTTCCTCTAGGGTTTCCACATTGTGGTCTCACCTTCTCCGGACTTTAGTCCAATCTGAGCAGAATTTGTCTAAAGTGTTCCCTTTCTAGACGATTCTGCACTCGATTATCCAGTTGTGGTGTCATTGCCTTGCCTTGGCCTGACCTGACTTCTGAGCTCTGGTATTCAGTGCCTTTTTCTTGGTTTGGTGAAAATGTGTTCAGCAGCTCTGGAGACAAAATGTAAAATTATAGGTTCTAATGTGAAAGTCAAAGTTTCTATAAAAAGTAAGTGGACCTCTGTCTGTACAAATGTTTGCACATGCACAATATCGCAGGTCACAGTGCAAGTTCATGAAGATGACATAAATGAGAACTTTAAAGGAAACACCATATATTTGGTTCACTGCACTACTACCTGTATTTCCTACACTGTCGCAACATGAGATAATGCCCACCTGATTGTACTGTTGAGTTGAACTGAATACTGTACTGCTTTGTATTTGTTGCCATGTTAAAATTCTAAAAATAAAAAGATTAAAAAAAGGAAACACCCAAAGGTTAGCCTGGTTGCAGCTAATGACTTGGAAGACTATAATGACTCTTTCCTTGACATTCCCACACCTCACTGAGACCTATGGTCAAATGGAGTTTTAATTTTGCATCAAACAACTTTGCTCATTTTTGGTGTTCACATGCATTGGACAAACAACACACTCGAGGGACACACAACATACAACGCATGTTTGGTGTGGGCAAAGCCCAAGCTTTGACACATCATAATCATGAATCCTCTGATACACACAACACCTCTCTGAAACATATGCAGATTGACTTTGAAGCAAATCACTGGACTATCGGTGCCAATAATGGACAAAGAAGACATGCAAGGAAATGCATATGTAAAATCTGCTTCCAATGACTGACCACGTTACAATGGTATTTTGATAGTTATTATGCTTTAGCAGATCATCTCATTGCATGGGACCACAGTCAAGCGTTTTGATGGTTTCTTTGTCCAATCGCGCTGACACCAAGATCCATCTTTCTCGTCACTCCTTCTTCCAGAGTGTGTTATTCTGTGGGTTACATCATTATGAAAGGAACAAACAGAACCTAGCACAATGTCTTTGCAGTGTAACTGACCACGCTCGGTACAATGACTAAGCAATGCCTGCTTCTGGATTTTTAGGTCGAGCGTATGACCTCTTGTATACTTTAGTACACATCTCTGTGGGCCTAAAGCCATTCCCAGGCTTCTCATTTGTTGGTTACAGTGTCCTTTAAAAATTATTGCTTGCTCTTGGCCAGTCCTGCCTCTTTGTCCCTCCTTTTTCCTCCAAGGAGCAGGGACTCAGTACAAAATCATTACGCTTTGTTCTGTTGATCTGCTCGTGGGGGGGGGGATTGTATTATGTTTTCAACATCGTGTTACACTGTGGGTGCTCAGACCTGTAGCTGCTTACATTTTATTGCAGCATTCATCCCTCACAGTTACTGCCATGTGGTTGACATTCTTTTGTTTTCTTACCGAAGGCAGCTCCCAGGCTGGCTTGTTTACAGTTTGCTGGTAAACTGTGGAGTTAATGGGGCAGCCTATTTTCTCCTGTGGATGCTCAGCAATAACTTTTCATGTAGAAGCACGTTTATTTTGTCATGTGCAGCTTACAGAGGCAGTTCTGCTTTCACAGTGTTGCACACGCTTCTTCAGAAGCATAAACTTGTTTTTAGTGCACTTTGGCGCAGGGCGATGGGAATCGTAATCCCTAAACGAGATAGTGATCAAGAGGGATTAGTGGCTATGAATGTGGCTACCGAGCGCCACCTTTCCCCGAGAGAGCTTTTATCATCGGTACTTCTGTCTCCGGTACCTGCGCTATGTCTCCTCCCATCCTCCACAGCCGAGGCAGAGTGAGCCGCGAGTGTCTAGCTGCACAGCAGATCTGTCCTGGCATCCTCTGAAAGATGACACCACGTGACCACGTGTCCCCGAGGAAGCTATTTATCCCTTGCTGCTGTCATGCTTTCTTCCACTGTCCCCTCTCGCTGATGGGAACGGCTGAGAGCTGCATGCTTGGCTGACTGCCTGCCCGCCCCTGGAAGCCGTGGCGTACTTGTCTGCAGTTAGCGCGGCGGGGGATGGAGCTCTGCTGTTTGAATGAGTGGGGCCCTGCAGGTTGGAGACAGTGGGTAGCGGCTGGCCGCTCACCGCGGCCTCAGTCGTTTCTTTTACTATTGGCTATCTTATGCGTCGCCCTTTGCTCGCCAAGTGTGTGTTTTCTCTCAAAAATACCTGTTAAGCTTCGTCTTAACCCGGATTTCTTAAGTAGGCATTAAAACTCCACTCCCATAGTTATGTTAATTGCAGTCTTTGAACTAGTTTATCCCGGTGCATTACGAGGTGGCGTTACTGGTGAGCAGAGGACAGGGGCTGGCTGTAGTACTATTGAGCACGGCCTAGGGTCAAATGAGCAAACTATTTTAAATCAGTCAAGATGGCGGCATGACGGTGAAGGACCGGAGCCTATGTGAAAAAAAGATACATTTAGGAGCGCCTTCGCTACAACACGTCCCACAGAGCGGCATTGACCGGCAAGAGCCCGGCACACCAGAACACCGCTGATATCTAGAAACCCAACGCAATGCTCTGCGTGAAATAGGGGGAGCATTTTGAAGAACGGACTGACGGCGTGAACCTGACCGCACGAACGTGGGGAGCAGAGGAGCGGCAGTGCAAGCGCTGATAACGCGGAGGTAGAATTCTACTCTCCCCGGCGCGTGTACGCTAGACAGCTGCTGGTCCGCTGAGCTGAAGGGACGAAGAAGAAACGAGAACACAGTGAGTGCTAATACCCTAACGTGTAATACCCTAACGGTCCTTAACTATCTCTGGAGGTGGACTGGGCTTGCCCCTGTTACCATAGGGCTTTCTCCTTTCACAAGACAAATACTGATTCCCGGCCGCGCCTGACTCCAACATGGCGCCCATGCTGCTTTTGCTTCGGGCAGGACTTTTCGGCTCTCTCCAACTGGTGAACTCCTCCCTGGATCATCATGGAGTCTCCTGGTCGTCCATAATCTCTATCCAGGGAACTGGCCTGTCCTTAACAACAAGGGACTTGAACAACACTCTGCGCCTGACCCTAAAATGGCTGCCACTGATCCCACCTAGTCAAGGACAAGTCTCGTGGTCGAAAACCCCCAGCCTCAGAGTCACAGTGATCAATAACCTCGACCTACCTGACTTAAAGAGGGCAGCCAAGCTACATATCCTCTCATACCCCCCCACCCTCACCATCTCCACTCACCCGCACATGGACTCAAGTCTTTCGTTCGCCTCCTGATCCTCACCCTAAGCCGGCGGAGTCCGAATCGCATGGCCGATCCCCGGTGGAGCTGCTCCGACAGCTCTAGGGGAGACTGTCTCTGGCACACCGCTTTGGCCGTCACCTACCCAGCCGGTCTTCGGACATTTGTCTCGTCTTCTCCTCCGCTGCTGTCTCCTTTCCTTTGGACTCCCAACTCTCCCTGATCTGTTTGATCCTGACTCTCGTTTTCGCTAATAACTCCTGTATTGAATATGTATTCATTCTGTTATTAATGTGAAATCTCTATAATTTGTAACACACTGTTTCCTTATGTAAAGCGCTCTGATACCTCCGGGTCTAGCCAGGGCTATATAAAACTCAAATAAATAAATAAAAATCAGTCGCTTTCTGATCTAAGTCCGTTTGCACTCTTCAAATCCTAGGTGTGTTTCTCGCTATACAGTATGTTGTTGTCTGGGCGTGTTTGTGGGAAGTTTGTACTACTTGCCTCATTTTATGTTTTATCCAATTTAACGAAAGAGGATTGAACTGCTGGGATCTGTGTGTAGCTTGCCATTGTGGAAGCCCTTGCTGTCATTGATTACTTGCGTATGCCATGCATGATGTTTGAAATCTTTAGATGCATCGCCTGTGCATGGCTTCTGCTTCCTTCAAGGAATCTGCACTCGGTCCTCTCGAGTCCAGTGCACGTTATGCGTCTCGCGTGCAAACCTTTTTATTGCTTATAACAAATTTAACAGAAGGAACTATAGCTTGCCCAAATCGAAAAATAGAAGACTATTAAAAGTAAAGCAAATAATAAAAGAAAAAAAATAAGGTTAGAATCCCTTGCTGGTTACAGAAATGTCAAGAAAGTTACTTTAAGTTCTCAAAATACCCCTGCCAGCAGCCTTGAGCTAGGGTATAAAGATTCTGAGAGCGTAAATTCACTACATAGGCCTTGGAAAGTCAAGTAGTTAAAATATTTTTTAAATATCTAAGCCGAAACACTTGAATGTAGCAATTTATTAAAATACAAGAAGTACCTGGGGAAAAAAATACATGATTAGCAGTTGGAGTCAAACTGCAAAGAGTTTCACTTTTAATTAATTTCTCCCTACGTGAACAGATCTCTCTTGTTTAAATTCAGTGGTTCTCCGGCTGAGGAGGCAGGAAAGGCAAAGCCATACTTACAAATCTGGTCTTTCCCATGGAGAAACAAACAGTGAAAAAGCACATAATAATCCACGGGGAGCCCTTTGTTAAATAAAGGCTCTCTTCAGAAAACACAAAACATTTTCAAATGTGACGCATCAAGATTAGCTTGACAGTCGTTGAAATCAAGCACCAATCACAGTGCCTAGAGGTTATTCTTCTTTACCTCCTGTGTGCTGCAGCTGCTCATTGGCTGGAGCAAAGAAACTGCTTATGAATTGGTCCTCTCGCCTCAGAGTAGAAACAAGATTCCCGTGCAATGTCTCATGCCAAAGAAAACGGAGGCCGCTTGTAGACTTCCCCTTGGGTTGAAAAAAGTATTGCTCTTCCTGGGAAAAATGATTCTTTGGACAAACGCTGCTCGACTGAGGCTGTTCAGAGAGATGGATGAGTAAGGGGGAGTTAGGAGGTGGAGGTTCCATTTCCATAACCCGAGTGGTATCAACATCCAGTACACCACCTAAGACCAAACAGTTATGCAAGGCAATTGCCATGCCACTCTTCCTCACCGCACGCCTGCAATAAGTTACCATCTCTGCTGCACTAAACCCCACCTCCTGGAGTTGAACAGGATGCTATTCTTAGGACTGGATTTTGACCATTCAGCTGTCAAATTGACCTATTGCCTACAATATAGAGAGTGGGCTTTGGGTCTATCCCTTTCGGCCATTGGCATTCTTTGACCAGTCTCTTTTAGCAATTAGATTGAGCCTTTGTTAGTCAAGTTTTGGCTCAGCCCAGTGGAATATTCATTTCTCACCTAATTCTATTTGACGTTTCGGTGTTTTTTCTGCGGCCACTCAAGTGCTTGCATTGAAATGCATGAGAAACTGCTTAACAACTATAGGCATCCAGGTAAGGATCGTGTTTGGCCCCCCTGATTGGTGACCCTCCTGCCTCAAAGATCTATCATCTGCCGTTGAGGAAGCTAAGGCCTAGGCTTCTGGACTGACAGAACTCAAGATGGCCACTTAGATTAATGCTGTAATGGCGGCTTCTTATTGTCAAATGAAAATATTGAAAAAAAATCCTTCTTTATTCAAGGCATTTGAAAGCTTGTGTCATCAATGCTAACATTGTTACTAGGCTTGATAAAACTAAGGTTTGTTGCTTAATTCTTCCAGATGGTGTTATTTGTAAGCTTAAAGCGGTATAAAATGTGCAGTTTGACTTGCTTTGAATTTTAGGAACTTTGACAGTGTCTCCAAAGCGGGTCATAAATAGCCTTACTCCCGGTATAGCCCACAAAGCCTTTTAGAACACTGGGGCCAAGGCGCTGCAATCCTTGTTCTCAAGATATTCTCTTAAGCGCTCCCTTCCTTCTGATTCTTCCCTTCTCTTTTCAGTTTACCACCTTAAAAAAATCTATGAATCTGGCTAGGGCCTCCTTTTATGGAATACTCTTCCTCTAGTACTGTGTAAATTTGACAGTCAGCAAAGGTTAAGAAGGTCCCTCAGAACACATCTGTTCTGCTGAGTCGTTTGTCCCCTCTGCTGTGTGTTAGTCTCAGCTCCAAGATTCTTGTGCCTGAATGTTTGCACTTTAGAAGTATCAGCTCAACTCATAGACCCCTCTTTCCGCTCTTGCAGACTCAATCCTGTGTGTGTGTGTGTGTGTGTGTGCGTCTCTCTCTCTAATCTGCAAACGCAGCATTCGTTAACACATTAAACCCCGACCTTATTGGTCCTCAGAGCTTCTTTTTAGGTCGAGCCTAGCGGCAGTGCGCATGCGCTGCTCGCTCTGCGAGGCATGCTGTATTGGAGTATGCACTGGAAGCCCTGCCCACTCTCCGCCCATATTTTTCATTGGCTTGTGTCATAGTCCTTCATCAATGCTGGCTTCTGATTGGTTAATAAGCTTGTTAGTCCCTCCTTGGTACCGCCTTGTCTTCATTTGTAATCTCCCATTGCGACTGGCCCTTTTACTTCTGTTGCGACACGGTATGTCTTATTTTGTTTAATGCGTTTCTCCTACTGCAGGCATGACATGCTTTTCTTACATTCAGCGCGCCATGCGCGCTTTCACTTTCAAGCAGCCACGGACAATGGCGGCCGCTTGTTTGAAGTTAAATATTCTCGCATTTACAAGAGTTTGAGCTATTGCCATTGTAAATGACAATAGCTTAAACTCTCGTAAATGCTAGACCTGTACATATGCCTACATTTTTTGAGGTAAACGCTTGCATTATAAGAGCGCGAACACCGCACTTTGGCTGTGTAGTATGGATTGTGGGTCCATTGTTGATATCTGATAAGTTAGCATGAGCTTCGCTGCCATGAGGCTGCTTTTGCGCCCGACACTGCATGCATAGATTTCGCAAGACTCTGTTTATGCCCTTTTCACATGAGAACTGTCTGCTTTTCGCGTTCTCTGCCGTGCTCTGAGGTTTAGTCTGCACACGATGTACAAGGTCGATCAACAATGCCCCTTGTTATTCTGTTCTGGTCTGTCCCTCGCACCTAGACATAACATGACACACAGCTGCACTACTGAAAATCGTATGCTTTAATATTGCAAGCTAAACATGTTGTGCACGCACTTGGAGAGACTCCTTTCCGGAGAGAAGAGCTGTGCTTGTCCTGAGATGTAAACCTTTCATCCAGGCCTTGAGGTATGGGGTCTGCTGACAAAGCCCAGAGGTCTTCTTTTTTATAATAAACTACTTCTTATCACAGGGAGGGTGGTTAGGCACTGTAGCCCTTTTCCACTGTCTTTATAAAATGATATCCCCGTTTGTATGCTATGGACTTGTGACAATGCTGACTATAGTGTGTTTATGCATTTTGCTGCTAGTAATGGCACGTGTACTGTACCATAGAGCGCGTTAGTTAAAATAAACATTTTAAACTATACCGTGACTCTGATTTCTCGCATTGTGGACAGGTATGAGTGAGTGAGCGAAAGAGTTGTCTGGCTCCCTCGATTCCTGAGAGAGTCGGGAGTGTCGTGTTCTGGGTTGTCTAATCATTGGTAGCTTCGCTGTTAGTCGGAGAACAAATGAGACACTGTAGCTAGTCGGTTTGGGATTTTGGGTACTAATGTGGTAGGTTGGTACACCCCTATTCACTGAGGTCCTGTTTTCCTGCGCATAGTTCTGTATATGTGCAGAATCCCTGCAACATGGCGCCGCCAACGTTTGTCTGGTTCTTATCTGCGAGACGCTTGAGTAGTGCTTGTGCTTGTCCACAATACCCTCACTTTTGTCTCCGGAGACAGCTGTGATGGTGTAACCTCCTATATTGATCTTTTTATAGGTTCTTTCAAGCTTGAAGTTTAAATAAAAGGTTTGTCTCTTTATTCTTAACCCATTGTTGTGCTGCCGCTTATTGAGTTGTTCTTCTTTGCTTTTCGAGATGGCGGTTAACATCCCGCCACCTAGTCGCGCAACGCTCAGGGCTCATTTGACTCTACATGGGGTCCCTGATGAGGGTGTTGCGCTGATTTTTGTAGTAGAAGCAGATCCAGCATACTACTTCAAAGTGTATTTCTCTTGGGTCACCTTTCCGGCGGTGGACGGGGCAGATAATCTGTTTCATGGATACACTGCCACAGCTGTTCCTAATGAGTAGCAGCCCTATCGGACTATAGAGTTTCCGCTCACAGCTTGGCAACACCGAATTTGGTTTAATGGCGCCCTTCCTCACCCACTCACGCCGGTCCGTTTAGGTCCTTTATCAATAGTTGGGGCCACATGGCCCGTTTTGCCTGGGTATACCCCTCACCTGCGTGGGCTTACAACAGCTACGCTGGCAGAACTTCACGTGTTACACACTTCTTTAATACGCGTGCATAGAGCTGGTATTCAGTTCATGTCGCGCAGCCTGCTGGACCTGCTGGTATAACCATCAGTCCTGTCATGGTTAATTCCGCAATGGGCAAGCGCCCACAAAATAAGGATGATTTACCTTATTGGCTTGCTGAGAAATTTGGACAGCTTGAAGCTGTTTTTCCCAATACAAATCCTGTGGAGAAACACAGGATATTGACAATAAGTTTGCCTAAAACTTGTTTCCTGAGGTGGCTGATTGTAACACCTGGGGCAGGGTGTTTGCAGCCGTATATTCAAAGTGTTTCGGCACTCCCTCTATGACTGTACTCCCCTCCGTGATTAAACGTGTTCAAGATGAACACGGTGCTGAAGCGGCTGTAGAACTGGGGATGAGACTGGTGGGGGTGTTCGACATGGTTGCTGATCTGATCCTTGCCAATGTCAAGGGCGATGCAGTAAGCTTTCAAGTCGCTGTGCCTGATGCAGACAAACCACGCAAATTACTGAAGATTATTGCAAAGGCTTATAAAACAATAGGCCGCAATAGTTTGGGGGTTAAGCCTTTTACTCAAACGCAAACACAATCTCAAACACAACAGAAAGCTCAGTCTGATAAAGACGGGCGTCCAGTCTTTCCTAAAAAGAACAGGAAAAATAAAAAACAGGGGCAGCAACAACAGAAGCAGGGTTCGCGTGCTGGTTCACCGACACCTGACACTTCTGAGTGTACTTATGACTTGTGCGACCCCGCGAAAATAAAGACTCCTGATAGATTTCAAGTCCCTGATCAGCATTCTCCTCGTTCTTCACAGGACACATCTGGCTCTCAAGTCGGTGGTGGAGATCGCCAGGATCGTGGCAAGAGTCATCCTGCACCACAGGGAAGTGATCAGCCTCGTCAGTTTGACGTCAAGTGGAAACAAGAGGAGCTACCATGCTTCCGTGCCCCGTTTCAAAAGAAAAAGGTTGCCGCTTTGACAGCGAGCTATGCCTCAGACGGTGAGAACCCGACTGCTGGATTGGACTTGGGCGGTGACTCGGCTCGACAGCGCAGCGGAAGTTACCATAGTGGGGGAGGCACTGGGTCCTTGTCTGGAGGCGACAGCAACTGAAACTTTCATTACAGTAGAGACAGCTGACACCCGGGTTGTCCCCACAGATAGGCTATATAACAAAGTTTTTTAATTGAAGGTGGCATTGAGCGTGTAGTCACAGGGATTTTTTGGGAGAATATGACCGCTTCCTATGACATTTTGTTAACAGAGGCAGATTGGCCCCCACCTTTTGTACTGGCCGCATCAAGGGGGGAGGACGTGATACTTCCAAGTTTTTCGCGTTACTTCCCCAAGGAGCATGCAGAGGCTTTTGCAGCTGAGTGGGCTTTGGCCCTGGTGCCGGCAGTGTACCGTAATCAAGTGAGCTGGGATACAGATTCTCTGCCACATGAGATTCCATTGCAGTCTATGCCTCAACCTCAACCCCAATATTCCATCCGGCGGGAAGCCAAAGGTCCCGTTTCTGATGTTCTATCTGAGTTGGAGTATCAAGGAGTTATTGAGACATGTGTGTCACCGATGAATAATCCTATTTTTACTGTATCCAAACCTGATGGGTCTTATCGCATAGTTTTAGATTACTGGCATTTGAACTCTCATTGTCGTACTTTTGCGGTACAGAATACCCATAGCTCTGCTCTTGTGGACAGTATTGTTCGTAAAAAATATAAAAGACTCTTGACATTTCTAATGGCTTTTACAGTCATAACCTGTCCCCTGAATGTAGTCAATGGACCGCATTCACGGCTGGTGGGAAACAGACACAATTTCGGCGTTTACCTATGGGGTATAAGAATAGCCCCGGGGTTTTCGCCACGCGTGTTGTCTCTTTGTAGACAGCATAGACCCAGATGCATACTCGTATGTTGATGATATTTATCTCACAGACGACTAATTATGGCCACATCTATGCCGTGTTGACCGCATCATCCTTGAGTTTGAGGACTACGGATACAAATTTAATTTTGCTAAATCTCACATCGCTTGCTATGCTGTGCTTTTTTTGGGCTATGAGCTCAATAATGAAGGTCGGGTCTTGGCACCCCACTTTCTGGAGAAATGCGCGTGCTTGCAATCTCCAACTACCCTGAAAAAACTTCAGCCTTTGCTGGGATTTTAAAATTTCGGGAGGTCTTACATTCCCGAGTATGCCCAGCGTATCAAGCCTCTTTATGCTTTGATACAACCTACCTTTTCAAAAGCCAGCTGGCTCCCGGAACATTCTGCTATTTTGCATTCTTTGCAATCTGACTTGCTTGAATCTAAGTACTTGTTGACACGTGATAACCACACAAACCTGGTGATACGGGTTGTGCCAGGCGCGGTGGGTTTCACTTACTTGACGTACAATGAAGGCGACACAGTACCTATTGCATACAAATCACATTTGTACACTTCAGCCGAAATGCGGTTTTCCGCTGTCGAAAAGGTTTTGACAGCTGTGCAGATGGCGGTCCTGAAGGAACGCGCACTGGCACAGGGGAAACGCATTTTGGTGGTTACACCTTTCCCTGCTTTGGAAGCAGTAACTAAGGCGATTGTGCCAAACTCTAAAGCATTACATCCCCGTTGGATACAATGAGCTACTTCTTTGACGTCTCCGGATGTCACGTTTATCTTTGACCCCTCTCTTCAGACACAGGAGTTCTTGCAGTATGAACACGTTCGTCCACCTCCTCTGTCTTTGCTTCCCTTAGAGGAGTACACATGTATCATCTACACCGATGGTTCGGCGCAACCGGCCACTGGTTCTAAACATGCTTATTCAGCGGCTTGCGCTATTGTGGCTGGTGCAATGGTGAATGGAGAATTAAAATCTAATATTGTGCATACACAGGCGCTAGGGGACTGTACCGCCCAATTGGCCGAGCTGCGCGCTTTGGTTCTTGCTCTCGAGTTTGCAGATCCGAGTGTTTCTACACTCATTGTGTGTGATTCCTACTACTGTGTTCAGTCTTTCAATGACAACTTATTCTTTTGGTCTCAAAATGATTATCGAGATTCAAAAGGCAGCACAATTAAGCATAAAACGCTTTGGGTTCGAGTCGCGGATCTTAAACAACGTCTGCCACTCACACAAGTTATACATGCTCTTGGCCATCAGCGTGTGGGAGCACACGCTCTTGGAAATTGTTTGGCTGATGAAGCAGCCAAATCTGCAGTAGCCACGTGTTCCGTAGCAGCCATTACTAGGTCCATGTCTAAGATTGATAATGTCATTTTCGCAGCAATTGCTGCAACTGCGGAGGGCCCTAATTATCCACAGGGTTTCCCTTCGAAGTATTCCTATCAGTTAACTCCTGAACAAGTTCCTTTTGCTAGAATACCTGACGTTGGAGATCGGCTGATTCCCAACGCGGACCGCAGACACATTTTAATCAAAACCGCACACGAAGGTATGGCTTCGGCCCATGCTAGGGTGTCCGCGACTGTTTCTATCTTGCAGCAACGTTATTGGTGGCGTGGTTTATATAAACAGACCCGTACTTATGTGCTTTCGTGTGACATCTGTCAACAAATCAAGCCTTCTACGGTAACACGTCCACCACAAACACAGCTTTGCATTGCAAATCGCCCCTTTGCTTGTGTATATCTTGATCACTGCGGTCCATTTACTTCTGATACTGCATATAAATACATTTTGGTTGCAGTTGATTCGTGCACTAGATAACCTTTGGGTTTAGCCACCACGCAATGCTGACGCTCAAAATGTCATCAGGGATTTGCGTGTCTTTGTAGGGATCTTTGCCTGTGGCACCTTTCATTCAGACCAAGGTCCAGGGTTCGCCTTTAAGGCGTACAAGGACGCGATGAAGTCTTTGGGGGTGATGGTGCAGTTTTTGTCTCCATACAGGCCTGAGGGCAATTCAATTGTGGAGCGAATGAACCGTGACTTAAAGCAATCCTTGACAGCTAGAGTCTTAGGTACTGGCAGGAACTGGCTGGCCCACTTGTATGGGGTTCAACGTGCACTTAATAATCTCCCTAGAAGACCTCTGGGTGGGCGGACCCCATACAAGATGCTCTTTGGCATCAAAATGTTTGTGCCAGACCTTGATGGTCTAGACGTTGCGGCGGCAGCCGCGACCTTTGACGTAGATAATCATTCTACTATGTTACAGGACCTACAAGAGACCCATGCCCGTCTTGCTACTGAACATTTGCCTTCGGCAACAGATGCTGCACTGCTGATTCCGGTGGCTGGCTGGCTTCCGAAAGTTGGTGATCTGGTCCGAAAGAAGTTGGAGAACAAAAAATAATTTGGTCCCTCTTATCGTGCACCGGTTCCAGTGCTTGGCTTGAAGGGTACTCGTCAGTCATTTTACCACCGCTTCCTGGTCGCAAGGACAACAGATACATCTCAATTGACAATGTCACTCTACAACATCTGGCCAATTCTGAATAGTGTGACGCCTGCTGTTTCGTGCCCCACAATTTTGAGAAATCCTGGGGTTTCAACTCACCACATGACACTGTCATCGAGATGTACCCTATTGTTGACCATTTGCCTATACCTCCTGCTCCCTCCTGCAACGAGGAAGTTGAGTATACTTATCCCACGAGTGAGTCTTTGCATGGCTTGCCCGAAGGCCCTTTACACCATGGCAGCTTTTCTTTTGACTCGTCCTCCTCCACTTCAATTGGCCCTACCAAATTGTCTATTTTTGTTTCCTGGTTTAAACAGACTTTTTTAGTCCCTCCTTGGACATACATCTGGTTAATACTGATCGCCATTTTTATCTTCATGTCAATTGGTTTTGTGACGGTGTTTTTCCTAATCATCAATGGTCACTACTTACCAGAACGCTCTGCTGTGAACTTGGTTGACGGTATTCTAGCCCCTCACTCATCTTCCCACATCATGAAGCGTGACCAATCTCTTGACAACATTTCAGCATTCCCAGTTGCGGATGGCATCATCTGGGATAAAGTGGATTTTCAGGTCCATGGCCCGACGGAAATTATCAACGTTCCATACATCTTTCGTGTCCCCATGGGTGACGTAGTAACACAGGACATACGCTCGGACGACTGGGATGTGCATGCAATACAATCATTGTTTTCCGATTTGAAGTATTATGCTGCTTTTAATGCTGAAGATTTATATTTAAATTCTGCCAATTATGCCGATTTATTCTGTTATCAACATTATGGGCATCATTTCTTACATAAGACTAATACATTATGCCCTGTTGTCAATTACACACAGTGGGAACATTGCCCTACACCATTAAAAGGTAGTTTCGAGAACTCTTAGAGATAAATTTACATATTTTACAGACTTTGATAGGTCAACACCTGAGTCCTATTATTTTAAATTAAATGTTCCTTCAACTCCCAAAGTAATGTTGACCCATACGAAATTAATTTATTCTAATTCTTTCAGACATGATCTGTCTGTCAGGGGTTATGATCACTGGAAGGCCTCCATTGATTTGAAATCGATCTGGGGTTCTAAGTCCTGGCAGGTGCGAGGCACTGAAGCCTTACATCGTGCCTGCCTCATCGAAACTCAAATTTTGTTTTTAAATGAAACAGTTTACCAGACAATTTGCTTTGGTTTGGCAACTGCAAAAAAGTTAAACGCCCCTGCCATTCCCTCTTTAGCTGAGTATAATAATTGGCGCATATACACAAATTATACCATTGATGCCTTACAATCTTTGTTTCAAAATAACACGGTTAATGTATCTGAAATGGATCCTTTAGGTTGGCTAGTTTGGCAGACGAATTCGAATGCCTGCCAACTCCGTTTTCATAATACCAGTTCAGGTTATATGCAAGACAGACCCGACCCAAGATTTCCAGATACACATTCGGTAACAACCTATTCGGTTGGAAAATTATGTCAACAGTGGTTGCAGCACTCTACACTATCTTCCGTTAAACAACATTTATCGTTGTTGTCCAATAACATTAATTTGGCCGACTTTGTCTTGGGACCCAGGGTTCCTAGAACAAAGAGATTCTTTTACGCAGCTTACAATGAAATATGGAAACTTTCACAGATTGAAGCGGTGTCACGTCTGCGGGAAATTGACCAAGAGAACTTAGAAAAGGTTCTAGCTGTTGTCGATAATAGTATTAACACACTATCTTCCCGCATTTACACATTGGATAATATTGTTTCTTCTGTTATTGATATTGTGCAAGAAGATGTGTCTTTGTTATATCATGGTCAAAATCAATTGCGTTCTGTAATGCAATTCGCATGGACTTTACAAACTCTAAAAATGGGAAAAGTACCATGGGATTATTTAAATGCGACTGCTTTATTTTTACCATTTAATTTGACTGACGAACAGCAGTTCATGTCCATGAAAGATGCAATTTACACTCTTCTACACATAGAAAAAATAGACCCTTTGTCCTTTTCTGTAGCGGAAACTGACACTGCTGTTTGGCTAATTCATGGGGTTATATCTTTGCTTTTCTCGCTGTTCCAATTCAGCTCCTGTATGACACATTACCCGCTAGGCCGCTTTGAACCCCTGGGTAGTGCTTTTTTGCATGAACTGTGGTCTTTGCCTTTTACCTACCGATGTTTGCGGGGAAAAAATGAAGTATACCTTACAGGGGAGGACTGTGATTCTACAGTGGGTCATTCGCTGGCTTGCAAAAATATAAAGTTACACGGAGCATGGAATATGTCAGCTCCGAAACTTGCATGTGTTTTAAAAGGTAATCCGGTTCCCGCAATAATTCCCACGTTCACTCTGCTTACTAACGCTAGTTATCTTATTCTAAATAACCAAGAATTCTGCGGCTTGCTGGCTGGCATACCATACATAGTAACGGTTTCACAGCGCATAATTTGTTGTAAAAATGTGCTTTTTGCTCCCCCGCTTGGGCAGCTCAATAGCTCAATTTGGCCTTCAATACCAACTTTGAAAGCAGATTTCAACAAGTTGAGCAGATTAAAGGCGCTTTTAACCCAACAAGAAGTCGCCCTTACTTCCGCACGAGAAACCTTCAACCTGCAGGTGGCTAGCACTGCTAGCAAAATTCAAACACTTTTAAACACTAACCTCCCACTGCATTTTGGGGAGCTAATACACCGCATATTTAATGCATCTGATACAAGGGGCCTTGCACATTTTTTTAAAGCTGTCGGCTCTGGCCTTGTGACTTCTTTTCAGACAATATTTGGTGTTATACCTGCATTCATTCTTTCCATCTTTTCCAGCGTCTTTGGAGGATTCCCTTTAATGCTGGCATTAGCTGCTGGAATCCTGCTTCTACTGTGTCTGCTGCGCAATGGCTGTTCCTCTTATAGCGCTGCACAGACCGGACCGGCTGCAATTGCTCCGTGACCGTGTGCTTGGATGCTTCGGTACACTACCCCTGGCAACTCTTGGTGTCTCTTATGGGTTGTCCTTCCGCTTTGCATACTTCACTTGCGTGCAACCTGTCTTTTCATGTCTAAAATGTCCGTTTACATGGGCGTTGGATTTATGCCTCTCCAATACGTCGTGTCCAGACCCGGATTTCGACCAGCTGATGGGTCCCTTAGTGGCCCATGAGCAGGACTGTTCTGGGGTTGGCTTTATGGCGCGTGCGGCTGCACTTGGAATCTTGGCTCAATGGGATATCTGTGAGGCTGCGCAGAATCTCCTACTTCAAACTTACATCGAATATCACGTAAGTTGTCCGGAGATGCTAATGGAGGCACCCGCATATGAGGAGCACACTTGTTGATTCGATTTGATAAACTGGATGGCATCCCTTTTTTCTATCAACAACAATGATGTCCTTCTGGAGGGTGTTGCATTTTTTTGCTCCTACACTCTGATGGATTAAATTCACCGGTTCTTGGATTTCGGACCCCAGAATCCTTTGTACAAAATTACTTTTTTCCCTAATAGTTTTTTTTTCTCTCTCCCTTCTCCGTTGTTCGTTTAGTTTAATTTTAAACCCATAGACGTTTTTGAACTCAGCTCGCACTTTTTGAACTCTGCTCGCACTTTTTGAACTCTGCTCGCACTTTTTGAACTCTGTTTTCGTACTATATCTACATACGATGGCCTTACCAGGGGGAGGGTGTAGTATGGATTGTGGGTCCATTGTTGATATCTGCTAAGTTAGCATGAGCTTCGCTGCCATGAGGCTGCTTTTGCGCCCGACACTGCATGCATAGATTTCGCAAGACTCTGTTTGTGCCCTTTCACATGAGAACTGTCTGCTTTTCGCGTTCTCTGCCGTGCTCTGAGGTTTAGTCTGCACACGATGTAAAAGGTCGATCAACAATGCCCCTTGTTATTCTGTTCTGGTCAGTCCCTCGCACCTAGACATAACATGACACAGCTGCACAACTGAAAACCGTATGCTTTAATATTGCAAGCTAAACATGTTGTGCACGCACTTGGAGAGACTCCTTTCCGGAGAGAAGAGCTGTGCTTGTCCTGAGATGCAAACCTTTCATCCAGGCCTTGAGGTATGGGGTCTGCTGACAAAGCCCAGAGGTCTTCTTTTTTATAATAAACTACTTCTCATCACGGGGAGGGTGGTTAGGCACTGTAGCCCTTTTCCACTGTCTTTATAAAATGATATCCCCGTTTGTATTCTATGGACTTGTGACAATGTTGACTATATTGTGTTTATGCATTTTGCTGCTAGTAATGGCATGTGTACTGTACCATAGAGCGCGTTAGTTAAAATAAACATTTTAAACTATACCGTGACTCTGATTACTCGCATTGTGGATAGGTATGAGTGAGTGAGCGAAAGAGTTATCTGGCTCCCGCGATTCCTGAGAAAGTCGGGAGTGTCGTGTTCTGGGTTGTCTAATCATTGGTAGCTTCGCTGTTAGTCGGAGAACAAATGAGACACTATAGCTAGTCGGTTTGGGATTTTGGGTACTAATGTGGTAGGTTGGTACACCCCTATTCACTGAGGTCCTGTTTTCCTGCGCATAGTTCTGTATATGTGCAGAATCCCTGCAACAGCTGTACCGAGGAGTTGGACGAAGTGCAGAGTGTTGTACAGAAAGGCAGATACTTTTAAGATCACGTGTCATTTCGGCCCCGTTGTTTACTGGAATGTTTTCACGGAGGAGTGGTGGCCTGGTGCCTAAGTTGCTGGTTGTGGAACAAAGAGCCCCGGTTGTCTGGCTTCCATTTTGGACAGATTGTGCAGTACTACGCAGGTCACTTGGTTTACCTATGGCTGCCTCTCTTCGCATGTCTGCCAAACTTTGGAGCATAATAGGCAGAACACAGACAGTGCGCGCTTTATTAAAACACTGGACTTTTTTATTTAATTACCGTGTGTAACATCCTCCCTGGGTAGCTCTAAGATCAGTCAGTGGCGCTCACTCGAGCTCTGAGCCTGTGGGATCTGTCTGGTGAGAGAGATAGCACTGCTGTCTCCAGAGTGAGCCTGTGAGCTGCTCATCCTCCCTGGGTATCTCTAAGATCAGTCACTGGCGCACACACGAGCCCTGAGCCTGCTTTTACAAAAAAAAACATCTGTTTGTCAACTTGACAAACAGATGCTTTTTTTTGTCAAAGCGCCGCATGCCGCGGTTTCACTTTATTGTCGGCCACGCCCCTTTCTTTAGACGTAGCTTGTCTAAAGAAAGGGGCGGGCCTCCTTAAATGTGAAAGCGAAACATCGGCGCTAGTAAACACAAAAATAATTGCAATGCATTGGGTCTCGCATTTGTGAGAGTTTAAGCTGTTTTATTGTCAATAGCTCAAACTCTCGTAAGTGCGAGACCTATTGCATTGCAAATGCTTGTTCACTATAGCAATTGCATATGTTCTTAAAGTGACAACACTTTCAAATTTGTACATATGCAGATCCTAAGGCAAAAATCACATAGTAAAATACAATTCATATTACACATTGAAAGCATATTATAATAAAAAGTACTGAAAAATCTCGGGAAATTGACTTCAAATGGACGACTAAAATATTGATGCGTTTTGCAAAGAGCCAGCAAATAAGGACAACAAAAGTTCCAAAAGTACTTTCAGTTTAGTAATGTCTATGTTAGAAACAATTACATTGATGTTATTTAAAGTCATTTTCCTAAATAAAGGTAGAGCCCAAAATGAAATAATACATTGAATTATGCTAATCTTTATTATTATTTATTTTTATTAACTAAAATGAGTTTGCATAAAGTTAAAGTCAATAATGTTGCCAACATGGAGCACGAAAAACATTCTATGGTCCATCTTTTAAACAATGTAATGGTCTTAGGCAAGAGGACACTTTGCATTGAGAAGCAACTTATTTGTATTTTGAAACACTTTTGGTTGCTTTCTCATACCTGGCACGTGGTATAAGTCACAACTTCTAGTGTGTGCTGAGAAGCTGACTCTACTTTGGGTCTGGGTCTGACATGGCAGGATGGAAAATACTGGTGAAGGTGCACAGGACAGGTAACCAGAAGTTGGTTTTACTGGAAAACTACCACCTTCGGCACTTGATCCAGAGAACAGTGGAGGAATGATTCAAGTGGGGGTGATTGGTTGGTCTGGACCACCTGAGTCCTGAGTATAGCAGTGCTTTCAACCTTTGAATGATGCTGATTGCAGTTGTGTGGAAGGAGTAATCAGTCAAGAGTGTAGTGACGCCCTTACAAGTGGTAAACTTCATGGGTGGTACAGTTTAAGCACAACCACAATGATAAGGCATCTTTGAACATTCATCCACAACAGTATTTCTCACCACAACCGTCTGCACCTAACTTCATGTCACAGAAAACACGGCACTAAAACTACTAAAGCAGCTAAGGCATTTTAACAGCGGCGTGTGTTGGACGAGAGCCAAAGAGTTCACCTTTTGGAGCAGAGTGATCCTACTTCAGAAAAAACAACAGTAGAACAGTCCTCGGAGACAGGTATTTCCACTGCAATGGTAGTACAAACTAGGCGCAAACGTAATTGGCACTCTTAGGAGCATAGTTAGCAAAAAGTCATGTAGCTCAGCAAGTCACCTTGCAGCGCTGCGTGATCGGGAAAAGCAGGAATGCACTGTATTTATCATAACATGGTGCATTCCTGTCTTTTCCTTGCCCTGGCGCACAATGTGCTGCATAGCACCAACACAGGCACCCTTGCACCATGGTGCAAGGTTGTCTGCATAGTAAGCAGGATTGTTTTTGTGCAGGAAGGTTACACCTCCCCTGTGAAGGCGTAGCATTCTGACGCATTCCCAGGTCTACTGGTATTGGTAAATCTGGGAATGCTTCAGAATCCATGGACGAATGCATGAGAACACACACGCTACACCCACGGAATGCCTTCTCAGGGCAGAGTAACACAATGCAGCAATTTGCACTGTGTTGCGTTACTCTGGATTTATCAAGCCACTCAGGGCCACGCAAGGTGGCCTTGCGTGGCTTGATAAATCAAACTTAAGGTTTGCGTCGCTTTTGCACCCCGTTGAATGGCACAAAAGCGACGCAACCCTATGATAAATATGCCCCTTATTCTCTTCTTTGTGCTCGCTGTAGCGGATAAATATACTATGGTGATCTAATCAGTGAGGAATGCTGTTTCATCATTTATGAGTATCAAACTGATTCTTATGAGCAGTAGTAAGCTTTCCATTATCTTCTTTATTCTTCCGTATTATCATGTACTGCAAACCTTTCTTTTACTTCACTCCTTACTAATATCATTTTTTAGGCCACCAAATGGTTTAAACGTAGGTGTGACAGTATTTTTCTATAATTATTATATATGTATCTAATGTTTACAAACATGACTGACGTTCATGCGGGCATTGCACTTTTTTTAATCTTAAATGAATATCATAAAAATACAAATGATTCTAGAAAAGCCCTTACGTTTGCGGCATTTGACACGGTAGACCACAAAATCCTTGTCAATAGACTCGAAAATATTGGAATCAAAGGCACAGCCAACCAATGGGTGGCCTCGTTTTTGAGCAACAGGTCCTTTTAGTGCATGGAGGCCGGCATCCTGTCAGACACCCTCTCAGCTCCATGGGGAGTACCTCAGGGCTCCTCCCTGAGTCCGACTCTATTTAATGTATATTTGAGCCCTTTAGCCCACATAGTTCAGGAGTATGGACTCTCCATTGTGTCATATGCCGATGACACCCAATTAGTTGTTTCAATAGCCGACTCCCTGAACTCCGACCATAAACAACTTACCCCGTGTCTGGAGAGGATAGGAACATGGATGGCGGTCTGCAGCCTTAAGCTGATCGGGGACAAAACTGAGCTCATGATCCTGGGTGGCAATTCTAACCCTCGGTTAGAGATTCCTTGGCCAGCCACCTGGGGTCTTCCCCCAACCTCTAAATGCGCCATAAAAAATCTGGGTATGTGGCTCGATCAGAATTTAACGATGGACACGCAAGCCAAAAAACTGGCGGGTACATGCTTTGGCATCCTTCGGATGCTCAGGAAAATCCTTGGCCTACTCCCAGAGAAATCGAGAAGGACAGTGGTACAAGCCTTAGTTGTATCAAGACTCGATTATGGAAACTCATTACACCTCGGATCACCCAAATATGTCACCAATAGGCTACAAGTTGTACAGAATGCGGCAGCTAGACTGCTTCTTAATATACCTAAGAATCAGTCAGCTAGAGCATCCCTTAGAGAGCTACACTGGCTTCCTGTCCACAGCAGGATCAAATTTAAGTCTCTTTGCCTTGCACATAGAGCCATGTATGGGAGAGGTTCGATCATGTTGCGAACCCTGATCTCCCACTGCTCACCTCGCCGCTGTCTTAGATCAGGGTCGAATTTTCTGATGAACACCACCAGAATTAAGAGGTTAAGGTGGGGTGGAAGATCATTCTCACATCTGGCACCCAAACTCTGGAACAGCATGGACCCAGAGCTACGATTGATCAAAAACGAACAGGCCTTAAAGAAGAAACTTAAAACTTGGCTGTTCCCTTAACTCTCGTTCCAGATAGCTTCCTTACCTGTTATAGCGCTGGGATGCCTGCGGGTAGCCATGCGCTCTATAAATCCCTAAACCTAAACCTTTGCTGGACAGACGTTCATGGAGGGGGCTGAGAAGGATGTCTGACAGCACAGAGAAAAGAATTGCCAACAGTAAGTAAAACGGACACCATCTCTGTGAAATACATCTGGATTGTCATATCATAAACTGCTGTGGTAAATATTGTCAAACTCGTAGGGCCCGATTCACATAGGGCCACCGCACTCGTGGCAGGACCTCCACAATGAGAAACTGCAGTTCGGAGGCCCCGCACTAGAGTGGTCCCTTTGCCATGACTGCGGGGCCTCCGTCACGACTATGGAAGCCCTTTGTGAATTCGAACCCCTAGGCTTCGAAATGTGCAGTAATGGCACGCTTGAGGTTGTCACATACATACTTCTTCTTTGGGAATGAACTGCTTCTTCTGACATTGGACAATACATGAAAAAATATTGTGTGTGCTGGTATACGTGTTTAATGTGGCATGTAAAGAGGCAAGATTTTTCTCCCTTACAAAATAAAGATGTGAACAGGGCCGGACTGGAAACCGAAACCGGCCTGGCAAACTGCTCGGCCGGCCCCCCTGTGGGGCAGGGGGGGTGCGGCCGAGCTGTTTGCTAGGGCCGGTTTCAGCCGATTTTGTTACGGGGGCGGATATTGCTGCCGCCGGTAACAAAAACGGCCCTCACTCTGGCGGCCCACCGGGGAAACTCCCAGTGCCCGCTACAGCCAGTCCGGCCCTGGATGTGAACCTGGAATAAGTCAGAGATCATTCATTACCTTCTTCAAGTATTACTTTAGGATGATTCAGACTGGGCATATTCTGTAATGTACTAATCACTGCTCCCTATCACATGCCTCGAACTCCAAACCACTTTACTTAGCTCCTTTGCCAAGTTATGCTCTGCAGCATACTGCTCTGATCAGTCCACCCAGGAAACTCCTGCAATCCAGACTAGAGGGGCACTGTGGCAAGCCATCCTCCCGGTTACAGTAAGGAATCAAAATTAATTAAAATGACATTCAAACCACAAAGCTTAAACACTCACAAGCAGGTGCATTAAGCACTGATTGGTGAAAAACAATTACCTAAACTTATCAAATTAATGAATAATTAACTTGTTTTTCAAGGAAACATTCTTAATTGGTTACTTTCGATCGTGTGTTTTGTGAATTCATTTAAATGTTTACTGACAATAACTGATTAGTAAAAAGGGATGCACAGCAGGAAAATAAACACCAACACTTTTATTTATTTTAAGACGCTGATAGCAAAACTAGGCATGGAATAAGTGTCAAGTTTGAAACTTAATAATTTGTAAAACATACATTTATTAAAACGTATTCAATAAAATTAAATTCCCTAAAAAACTGAAGTTGAAAGGGAATTAAGATTGACTGACATTTCAACAAGGTGGGAGCTTGCTGCTGTTATGTTAGCACAAGTCCTCCCGAGTGCATTCTGGTTCATGCAGTTTATTGGAGTATTCTACTCACAGTTGAAGGTGTTCACCATCCAATATAGGAGCAGCCAGTGCTGCTCCTCTCTGGACATGTCTTTCAAGCTATTTGACGTGCATCAGCAAAAGTCTTTAGTTTTCGGGTGCTAAACATGCTTCTTTCAGTTCCTCAGGTCAAGTGCCTCTCCGAGCTGAGGCGCATCACAGACCTTAACTAACACCCCCAATAGATTCTTCACAACATTCTTTTCAAACTAATATTACCACGCTACACAGCCAGCACCCCAACCCTCATTTAAAATTAGCAAGCCTGGGCGGAGATCGAGGAGTTCCAAGTGCAAAAGAAACTCTGCCGCGCTGCGCGGAACTCCGCAAGCGGCGGAGTACGTTAGATAAATACCGTTCGCAGTGATTTTCAATGCCAGGTGCTTGTCCGCACTGTGCAATCATCGCAAACAGCACCAAGCACAGCGCAAGCGGGTGCTGCTTCCTTTCTGCCGCTCGAGTAGATTTTTACTCAAGCTGCAGCTTTCTCAACACAAACAGTCGCGAGCATACACGACCACTCGCAATGAGAAATCTGACCGCCTGAGTTGAGAAACCTCAGCGGGAGGTTGATTTTCCATGCTCGCGCTCACCAACTTGATGTTGATGATCGCGAACGAGGAAAAATCTCGCCGGGAGGTGGATTTTCCTAGCTCGCGCTCGCCAACTTGACGTTGATGAACACGAGTGAGGGAAAAACTCTGCTCTGCGGAGCTGAGTTTTTCGGAACTCCGCGAGCTCCGCGTAACGCGGAGTGCGGAAAACTCTGCAAACTCCGCAAGCAGAGCGGAGTTCACCGCCCAGACTTAAAAATTAGGCTGGGGAGAAACTTGCCAGCGTAATTTTGGTAATTTTCCATTGTGTTTGTTACGTGAAATTCCGGAAATTAGCAATTGATAGAGCGCAACTGTGCTCTTCCATTTGTAGGGGTGCATTATAATCATGAGTAGTTCGCACCTACATATATAATCCTTTGTTGTGTTAACATTTGGGTATTAGAATGTAATGTGATAACATGTAAAGTGAAGTGTTAGAGGTATTTTGTACAACGTGGAGAAATTGACATTGTAATCGTGTTTTAAATGATGAAATCTTAATGTTCGTTTTACAAGTGATTAATGAGAAATTAATTCACTGACTGTGTAACACATTGATTTAAACGTGCATGATAATAATGTTCATGTACATGCGTGTTTAATGAAGTTCCATGGTGATTCTTATGTTAGCTGATTTTCTGTAGGCCTCCTGTGTATTTTTCCCTGGCTCTCTGAAAACGAGTTGTTCGAAATGTTCATGTGTATGCAGAATCCTTTCTTTCTCACGTTTCTGTTACAGGTGGAGAAATTCATCTTTGTTAGTTAGAATAACGCTTTTGTTTTAGGAGTTAGGCTTAGGGAGCAGAGGATACATTTGAACAAGTGGTGCTGATAATGTGGGACAGTGTTCTTTCTCACTGGAGAAGACCTGGGAATCAAGGTCATCGAGCCAGAGGCTGGGAGTATCGAAATCGCCTGGAAAGTTACCTACGAGGAGGTGTCTAGCTGGATGAGATAATCGCGTGATGTGATGATGGGTGTGTCTTTTTTTTGATGTTGGGGTTAGGGACAGTGCCCCGGGAGGAGAGTTAGGAGAGGAGATCGGATCGAGAGCGAAGAAGGAGTATCTTAGAACGAGCTCTGTAGCTTTATGCTACTTGACCCATTCAACGTGAGTGCACTTCTTAGGAAGTCTTCACGCGCTGACACCTTTTCCTGAACTTGCCTGGGGAAAATGTTAAGTAGGGACGTCACGTTAGTGGTAGTATAGGGACAGACTAATGCTCTTTACTTACGAACCTCCAATGAAGAATAATCTTGATGTAGGTGCAGTCATATTCTACGTCCGGATTCTGAAACTGGTCATCCTTTGTATGCTTCACCGACTTAATTTTGCCCGTAGGTTTGGCTTTGTATTAGTTCCGATGTATTTCTGCACCCTCATCTTGAGGTGTTTGTATGTCCAATTGTTCTTGGCTTTGTAATAAACTAACTAAACTTAGAACCTGGAGTCGATGATCCTTCAGAGTCATAGTTCATTGGAATTGTGATATATATCTGACAAATGAGTTTCTACACTTTTAAGCAGGGAACAAAGGTCTGTCGACCAGGGGTTCCAGAGAAAATCTAGAACGTTGAACCCGGCCTCATCAGTTGGTAGCAGTGTAGGATGGTTCCCTCTTAAAGTGCAGAGAGAATCTAGAAAATACTAGAAAAGTTAGCTTGATAGAACCCCGAAGAATGAGAGCCCAAATTATCGAGAGTGGAGAGTGACGGACTTTGGCGGAGACCGACAGAGATTGACGATGTGGCGAGAACAACGGTGAACGGTGGAGTGAGTATGAATAGGGATGTTGTGTGTTAGATTGCTGTGATGAATTGATTGTGTGATGTCTTGCGGAGCTGGAATGAGAGACGAGTGAATGTGGTTTCGGGCCAGACGCGCGCAGTCCATGAGTTTTGGTTTTGTTCTGATGTCAGGCTCAAGAGTAGCCTAAGATCCAGGGATAGATTTGTGGTGTAGAAGACACCAATTTGTTGTAACTGTCTGACCATTTATTTGTTGGGAAGTCGTGAAGCGCTATCGATGACCCGTCTGAGACAGGGAACTTTGTGTGAATAAATTTGTTAGAATCGTGTGGGAAGCCTTGTGTACAGGGGTAGACTACGGCGAGTCGAGTGGTCAGCGCAGGTCGAGGGTCACGCTGTATGAATGTTCTTGAGTGATTGAATTCTATCGATCTTGAAGAAAGGCAGACAATTACTTGTTTATGTGACTGTCCAGTCATTTGGTAGGCAGACAGTTATTTGTTTCTATGATAGAGGGTGTGGATGTGTGAGGTGAGATTGTGAAGGTGGGTGAACCGCTATGAGGGGGAAGAGTGACGTCGGAGTGTGCCGAGCTGCGATAGGTCGGTTGGTGTAACACCACGCTGTGATTGGTTGGTTGTCATCAGGAAGTCAAAACAAAAACATCTTGTGGGCAAAAGAATTTGGTTTAATCATGCGATGCTTTAAAGTATTACGAGACCTTTGTAGGGGAGATAGAGGAGTGGTAACTCGAGTGTGTGAGTTAGCACCGCCCGAGGATACCCCAGCACATTACATGGCAACGAATGTAGGACTCCATACTATAGTTTGGCTTCGAAATTGGCATAAGATTACTGAAAAGGAGGGAGATTTGGCTTTTCCAGGCTATGGGTCATTTCAATTGGAGGTGCTATATCAGTTGAGAGGAGTGATGGCTTCATTGCGACCTCCATCTAGACCAACACAGTTTGAGGCATTAAATGCTTGGAAGCGAGCAGCACAGGCAAAGAGCAGGGAAAGATGTCAGGGAAGGATGAAAAAGGCGATGAAGGCGTATCATGATGTGCGATGGGACGCACAGTTGAAGAGGTGGAGAGTGGACACCATTGAGGGAGAGAGGTTGTACCCATTACTAGTGAAGGAGGGAGATGCTCGGAAAAGGTGTGGAGATGAGGACAGTGACACTGATGACAGTTTGCTAGATAGATTACTAGCAGAACATCCTCCACCATACAACCCAGATTCAGACGAAGGAAGACGGGAATTGGCAAATGCAGAGACCATGGAGAGAACGGGAGTACCGCAGACAGACCCTAGTGTGAGAGTAGTGGGAAAGATTTCAACGGAGATGGAAGGAATAGGGATACCAGTATCAGGAGGTACAGAGACGAGTGGAGTCAACGCCGCTATGCGGTTACCAGAAGCCCTTATGGTACCAGTTACCATTGGACCTATAGTGTCAGTATACGACCCAGGGTCAGGGGAAAGTAGTAGTCAGCCACAGTCAGGATTGGGAGAAAGAGTCAACTCAGGTCAGGGGGAATGTGACTGTGAATGGAAATGGTCCATATGTGGTGCCCTTCGAGGATGCGCGTTGGGTCTAGCGCAGTATGAACAGTGTTACCGGCAGACTCGCATTCAGACCTAAGTATGTGGGAAGCTCCAGTCAGAGGACCCATGGGGTGAAATCTGAAAAAGGTGCGAGTCAGGGAGGTTCTGGAGATCAGCATGTCTCGCAGATGACAGTAACAGGAAATCGCCAGAGGAATCAGAGCAGCGAAAGGGAAGAACAGAGTAGTGTGTCAAGTTAGGGAACAATCAAGGCTGCAGTAAAGGCCAAAGTGCTAGAAGTGGTAAGGTTGAAAGCAGAAGCAGATGAGATAATCAGCGGGACTTTGCCTCGGAAAGAATAGAACGGCATGAGCAAGATGAGCTGTTGTTTGTGGTGAAATATGTTACTCAAAAGGCAAGAAGGGCACATGAGAAATTGACGGAATTAGCCCAGAAGTATGATGTGGATTTGTCCAAAACAAAAATGTTGCAGGGAAGTCAGAGACTGAATTACAGTGATCAGGAATTGGAAGAGAAAAGGGTCATAGGGTTGAAGACACACATTCGAGAGTTGGCTGTAGGAATATGTGCATGGAGCATGCTCGAGAAGTGGGAAGAAAGATGGTAAAAAAAAAGAGTGTCAAGAAAGGGATAGGAGATACGCCACCTCCGGGAGGAGGGACAGCACAAGTAGAGGCTTACCAATTGCGAGAGGTACCGAGTGGAGGGTATGTGCATGTGCCTTGGAGCAGGGGTGATTTGACAGCTTTTACCAACGACTTTCCTCGGCTGAGGGAGAAACCTCCTGAATGATACAAGCAAGCCGTTTGCTTTGTTAAAATCTCAAAAGTATTGTTGATTGATTTGAACACTTTGTTTGACATTGTGGTACCTAGTGATTTGTGGTCTGCTTGTAAAATTGCTGTTGATTGGCTGTCTGCCAAAGAAGATCGAGACCCCATGATGCATGGTCCTTCACCTTTGGTCATGAAAAAGTTTGAGCAGGTAATCACATGGTTACAGTCTAAGATCTCGCCACAAGACATTGATTGGATTAAGATAGATTAAACCACTCAAGAGCCCAAGGAGACAGTACATGTTTATTACGAAAGGCTCTTGCAAGCCTTTAAACAGTACAGTGGGTTGGATACTCTAGACTCTAAGGATATGGGACAGTTTGTTTCAAAGTTTGTGTTGGGATTGAGACCAGAAATCAGCTGCATGATCCAACGGCATTTCATCTGCTGGCAAAACAAATCCATGGACGAGATTCTGCGGTATGCCAGATATTGTAGTGACGAAGTGGACTCTAGGCATAAGAAGATAAAGGATAAACTAATGTTGGTCCAGATGAGGAATGCAGATAGGGTAGAACAAGCACAGACTAGTGGAGGGACGTTGGGTCGGAAGCAGGGAAACAATCATGGAGGTACCCAGAATGCGTCAACTCCCACTGGACAGGGAAGAGGGAGAGGAATAGATCCCAAAACAGGAATAGATATCGGCACTTTAAAGAAAATCACTGCATGTCATTATTGTCACAAGATCGGGCATTGGAAGCGCGAGTGTCGATTAAATCCAGCAAATCAGCTTCAAGGTGAGGAGATAGTGCAGGTACCTGAGGTTGTAAGTACTGTAACAAGACCCAGGTCCATGAACGGAGGGAGTCCAAGTCAGCAAGTGCAGGTTCCCCAACCTCCGAGAGTTCCACAAGGGAATCGAGTATACCAGCAAATGCCCTTTATCGAAGCACTAGACGAATTCGATCTAGACCCGTTACAATGACGGTGCCTGAGGGTGGAGGAAGTCTGTACCCTTGGAGCAGTCTTGGAGGTAGACCAGAGAGGACCGACCGTATGTGGAGGCAGATGTGGACGGTCATCCCATTACATTCTTGATTGATACTGGTACTAACCGCTCTACTGTGAGGTCCGCAGTAGTCCCAAACCTACCCCTCTCTGGACAGATGTAGGAGTCGCTAATAAGAGAATGACCAACCCATTGACAGACGAGATACCTGTGAGAATAGGAACATTTCAGGATCAACACCAGTTTGTGGTGTGCGATTCGAGTCCAGTCTGTTTGTTGGGTCGTGACCTTTTGTGTAAACTGAATTGTACCATCTGTTGCACGCTCAAAGGAGTAGAGCTGCAGACTAATGATGACAACATTGCATTAAAATTGGCAAATCAGACTCTCTGCATAGAGATGTTCCCCGTGCTGACGGTGGAATACCTGCCATATGACTTGAGAGACTCTGTCTCTCCAGTGGTGTGGGATTTCACAGGAGAAGAAATAGGACTGATTCGAGGGGTTGAGCCAGTTAAGATACAGGTAAAGCCAAATGCTGAGTTTCCAATAACACCCCAGTACAACCTGACTCCGGAAACGGTGGCAGGAATTACACCTGTAATTGAGTCAATGATCGAGCAGGGCATTCTGAAGGAAATCATGGGAAGCTCATGTAATTCTCCCATAATGGGGCTGCAGAAGCGGAGTGGGAAGTACAGAATCGTGCAGGACCTGCGAAAGGTCAACACGATTGTAGTTCCATGTTGTCCTGTGGTACCAAATCCATCTGTAATCTTATTCCAAATTCCTTGTGAAGCTGAATGGTTTACTGTGACTGATCTATGTCAGGCATTCTTCTGGATACCCTTACACGAGGAAAGCCAATTTTATTTGCTTTCCGTCTGGAAAATCGTGTGTTAACATGGTGTTGTATTCCACAAGGGTATACTGAGAGTCCGTCAATCTTTAATCAGATCTTGAAAAAGAAACTTGAGAGTCTAGTACTGCCGCTGAGTTCCGTACTCGAGCAGTATATTGATGACCTCCTGATTGCGTCGGAGACTGAGGAGGCGTGTAGGGTCGACACGGTTGCACTGTTAAACCACCTGGCAGAAAACGGGCGCAAGGTGTCCCCAAGCAAACTCCAGTACTGTTTGCCTGAAGTCCAGTATTTGTGCCATCGCATTGAGAAAGGCAAGAGGAAGGTGTCACCAGACCGCATTGAGGCAATCATGAAAATGAATGTGCCTACCACGCAAAAGGAAGTCAATATGGTCTTGGGAATGGTTGGCTACTGTCACCAGTGGATTCCAAACTTCTCATTGAAAGCAAAACCTTTGCAGAGGTGTGAGTGATCCGGTACCATGGGATGACAACTGTTTGGTTGCCTTTCTGGAGCTGAGAGAAAGCCTGTGTCGCGCTCAGGCTCTAGGAATGCCTGATTACAACAAAGCGTTTTCGCTGTTTTGCTCTGAGCGGGAGGGGTGTGCACTGTCTGTGCTCACCCAGATGCATGGGGGTGTCCGTAGACCAGTTGCCTACTTTTCAGCTACATTAGATCCTTCAGCTTCAGCGTTGTCCGGATGTCTCAGATCCGTTGCTGCAACAGGTGTCAGCACTGAAAGGTGTGACAGTATTGTGATGGGTCACCCTCTTACTTTCATGTTCCACACTCAGTTGAGCTCCTAATGACAAGAACCAAAACACAGCATTTGACCAATAACAGGCTCACACGCTATGAGCAAGTTATTTTGGCCTCTGAGAACGTGACCATGAAAAGATGTTCTGTGTTGAATCCTGCTACTTTGATGCCTATTCCAAACACTGAGGGGGAAGATTGTGAGGACCATGACTATCTCGATGTGACTGAACTTTGCACCAAACCGAGACCTGACATTGTTGATGAACCTTTGCCTGAATCAGACCGAATCCTTTTTGTTGATGGTTCATGCCTAAGAGACAATGTGGGTTACTTGAGAGCGGCGTTTGCTGTTTGTACCATTTCTGGGGTTGAGGAAGCTGCTTGTTTACAGGGAGTACACTCCACACAAGTAGCTGAGATCATTGCCTTGACACGTGAATGCCTTGTTTCTGATCAAATCCGAGTCACTATCTACACCGACAGCCAGTATGGGAATGGTCTGGTTCATGACTTCGGACAGCTATGGTCACAGAGGGGGTTCCAATCGTCATCAGAATCTCCCATCAGAAATGGGGAATATGTGAGACAATTGTTGGATGCTTTGCAATGACCAAAAGTGTACTATCCATGGGAAGGGGAAGACTTTGTAACATTGGGCAATAGGTACGCGGATGAAGTTGCACGTTTCTGTGCTGAACAAGGTTGCATTTTTAATGGGGACTATACAGGAGAGAGCACAGAAAGAACCAAGCTCAGCATGATGTTAGCCATAGCAGACACTTGAGATGAGGTCAAGCGTCTGCAGGGAGAAGTGTCAGACCAAGAAGGAGCTGGTTGGATTAAAGCAGGTTGTGAGAAAAGAGATGATGGTATTTGGGTTTCAACAGATGGTCAAGCAGTGTTGCCGGATTGTTTACTGAGCCCTATGGCAAGACAGATTCATGGAGCAGTCCACATTGGGACAGATGCCATGGTGCGAGTGTTCAGACAAACGTGGTTTAATCCACGGTACCTTGTGTTTGCTGAAGCGGTGTGTCACAGATGTGTTACATGTCAACAGATGAATGCTGGAAAGAAAACTGTGGTTACCCTGAGTCACATTGGAAGGTCCGGGGGTCCTTTCAACAGGATCCAACTTGACTTCATTGAGATGCCCAGGTGTGATGGATTGAGATACATTCTGGTAGTGGTGTGTCTTTTCTCACGGTGGGTGGAAGCATATCCAATGAGAAGGTGTGATAGTCTCACAGTAGCAAAGCTGTTACTCACAGAGCTCATTCCGCATTCCGCGCTTTGGGTTTCCAACTTCATTGGAGTCAGATAGAGGAACGCATTTCTACAGTGAGATTATGAAGCCGTTGTATACTGCCTTGCAAGTTGATCAGAGATTATACTGTATCTACAGTCAGGAGGTGTCTGGCCTTGTGGAGCAGATTAATGGGACTCTCAAAATGAGGAATGGCGAAGGTGTGCTCTTCCACATCTTTGAAATGGCCTGATGCAATGCCTTTGGTGTTAATGAGTGTGCATAGCATTCCCGATAGGAGGACAGGACTCTCGCCCCATGAAATATTGATGGGGAGGACGATGCGTTTGCCAGCAGTGCTGTCTACAGCATTGATAAACATCACCGATGAGTTGTTCCTTGACTATTGTAAGGGACTGGCTGACATGGTCCGTTCTGTGTCTCACCAGGTTGAAGCTGCGACTGCACCGACCTCGAAGGATCTCTGTCAGGACTTGTGGCCGGGTGACTGGATACTTGTCCGGAAGCATGTGAGGAAGAACCGTCTTGATGCTCGCTGGAGAGGTCCGTACCAAGTGATTTTGGTGACAAATACAGCTGTGAAGTGTGGAGGCTTGCCGAACTGGATTCACGCCTCCCATACCCGGAGAGTTTCAGAACCCTCAGAAGAAACAGCTCCTCTCCCTGAAGAAAGTCCATCCATGGCTGAGAGGCCACCGGAGAGGAAAAGCCAAGCTGTGGGGGTTCCTCACAAGGCTGGTTACCTACCAGAACAAGCTGATGGGGGTCACACCATACAAGGCCCAGGTATTGACTCTGAGGGAGACTGTAACGTTGCGAATGGTACAGAGTCAGACTCAGCTGAAGAAACTGGTGTGGAAAGTGGTCGGGTGCAGAGAAGGAGAGCAGAAGCTGCAAGGGAGTCGTGGCCTGTGAGACAGAGGAGGCAGAACTTGCTCCTGAAATAGACCTTGCCCCTGTATCTGAAACGTCTGAATCAGAACTGAGCGACACAGAGCAAGCACAAGGGGACTTGAGGAGATCGAGGGGAGTAAGAGTACTGTGCCCGCAATGCGCTGCCCCGGAGTGGACATATCTGATTACAGATGCCGGGAACAGTGGGGACCGGGAGACTGAGGTCTGCACGAGTAACTCGAACTATTAGTTCCAGGAATAGAAGCCAATGGAGTGTTGATAGTGACTGTACCAAATCCTCCAATATTGAGTGGCTTGCGAAGTTTGATTCTGCAAGATCTGTCATTTCCGACTTTTGGGTATTAGCCACCAGCTCAGGAGCTTGCAGCAGTTCGTCTTGAAATTTTACAGCGTGTCATTGATGAAATTGGCTCTGATCTTATAAGGGATTGCTGATTGAACTATGAACTGTAAATGAAAAATTTTTGTTCGAAGGAAGATAACCTAGGTCCAAGTGGAAGAAGAATAAAATTAGGGATTTTTCTGTAGAAGAAGAAAGAGGGTTAAGAAAGTCTTTTGAACTGTGTAAATAATTATACAATGAACTGCGAAATTGATTTCCGTGACTCCAAGGAACTGTGCATGAACTTGGTTGAATAGCAGTGAGAGGCAGAGAAAGAGACTTTTGCATTAATCCTCTTGCTGTGACAACTTCAAATCAGTCGAAGATGGAGTCTGGAAATCCGAACCGTAGAGCAGAGTGTATAATAGGTACACTTATAGTAGGAGTAATAGTAGTTATAGCAGTAGTTATTATTACGTCTGTTAAAAGTTCACACGAAGCAGAAGCTTAAGCTTAATAGTAGAGAAGGAAAGTTTAAATGGACCAAGGAGGAGTTAGCACATAAGGCAAAGAGGAGTTATGGTCCAATAGCTTTAGACTTCGAACAGCGAGGAAAACTTTGCATCAGACAGGTACAGACCTACTATGATAAGATCTTTGTGGGACAGAGTGTGTGTGATCACATTTTCACGATTGAAGCCACTCCAAAAAAGTTCTTACAGGAAACAGTACAAGTGGTGCTGAATGTGTACTTTGCAGAACCGTCTTGCTTTAGATGTGTCATTAGCAAAGGAAGGAGGAGTCTGTAAAATGCTGAGGGTTCAACAGTGTTGCACTTATATCCCAGATCATAGCAAGGATCTGAGGAAGTATATAAGTAACATTACTGAGATACACCATGAGATACATGATCTGACAATGGAGGGAGTTTGGGACAAGGTTGGAAAAGGATTTGGAAAGATTGGAAGTTGGTTTGCAAATCTTGGGAAGGGATTTCTTGGTTACATCCTGAAGCCAATTATGATAGTCGTGATTTCTGTGATTCTTTTGCTTTTTGTGATAACAGCCTATAAGTGGCACAAGGCAAGACAGGTTGAGAATTCTCTTAGGCAAAGTTAGAGGAGAATCGAGAGCCTGCAGGACAGTCACTATGAGAATCTCAAAAGCCTAGACAGGTTTTGACAGGGAAGACTGGCTACAACTTCTGTTTAGGTCGGTTCTTTCAACAGTGAATTGTGATTGATTATGATGACACTTGTCATCAGAGGGGTGGACTGATAGAGCGCAACTGTGCTCTTCCATTTGTAGGGGTGCATTATAATCATGAGTAGATTGCACCTACATATATAATCCTTTGTTGTGTTATCATTTTGCTATTTTGAATGTAATGTGATAACGTGTAAAGTGAAGTGTTAGAGGTATTTTGTACAACGTGGAGAAATTAACATTGTAATCGTGTATTAAATGATGAAATCTTAATGTTCATTTTACAAATGACTAATGAGAAATTAATTCACTGACTGTTTAACACATTGATTTAAATGTGCACAATAATAATATTCATGTATATGCATGTTTAATGAAGTTCCATGGTGATTCTTATGTTAGCTGAATTTCTGTAGCCCTCATGTGTATTTTTCCTGGCTCTCTGAAAACGAGTTGTTCGAAATGTTCATGTACATGCAGAATCCCTTCTTTCTCACGTTTCTGTTGCAGGTGGAGAAATTCATCTTTGTTAGTTAGAATAACGCTTTTGTTTTAGGAGTTAGGCTTAGGGAGGAGAGGATACTTGTGAACGAGTGGTGCTGATAATGTGGGACGGTGTTCTTTCTCACTAGAGAAGACCTGTGAATCAAGGTCATTGCACCAGAGTCTGGGAGCATCGAAATCGCCTGGAAAGTTACCTACGAGAAGGTGTCTAGCTGGATGAGACGATTGCGTGATGTGATGATGGGTGTGTCTTAAGATTTTAGTGTTGGGGTTAGGGACAGTGCCCCGGGAGTGGAGTTAGGAGAGGAGATCGGATCGAGAGAGAAGAAGGAGTATCTTAGAACGAGCTCTGTGGCTTTATGCTACTTGACCCATTCAACTTGAGTGCACTTCTTAGGAAGTCTTCACGCACTGACACCTTTTCCTGAACTTGTCTGGGGAAAATGTTAAGTAGGGATGTCACGTTAGTGGTAGTGTAGGGACAGACTAATGCTCTTTACTTAAGAACCTCCAATGAAGAATAATCTTGATGTAGGCGCAGTCATATTCTGTGTCCTGATTCTAGAATTGGTCATCCTATGTATGCTTCACCAACTTAATTTTGCCCGTAGGTTTGGCTTTGTATTAGTTCCGATGTATTTCTACACCCTCATCTTGAGGTGTTTGTATGTCCAATTGTTCTTGACTTTGTAATAAACTAAATAAACTTAGAACCTGGAGTCGGTGATCTTTCGGAGTCATAGTTCATTGGAATTGTGATATATAATTGACAAATGAGCTTCTCCTCTCTACACTTTTAAGCAGGGAACAAAGGTCTGTCGACCAGGGGTTCCAGAGTAAATCTAGAACATGGAACCCGGCCCCATCACAATTATCCCACAGTTGAAGCCAAATTACGGTGCAGGAGCACTTACAACCATAATGTGGGTTGCTGTTCACTGCAATTGTGTTGTTCTTGCTATCTTTATAGACAGAAATGCGTCCTCGTGTCAAAATTTGACGCAAGGATGCATTTCACATTAAAATATAGGGATAAATGCATTTCATGTAATTATGCTAAATTTTCCCAAAATGTTATGTAATTACATGGAAGCAAATTAAACAAACTTTGCACACTCCTATTTAAAACACCATACTATAAACATAATTTGCACAGAAACACACTACAAGGTACACAGACCTCAACCTTCACATATACATCCGCCCACCATGAAACCATGGTGCACCCACCAACATGTAGGGACCCATCAATCATAATATATGAGCGCACAACCACCATTGTATGCCTACACAACAAGCACTAAATGACCACAGATTCCCTATCACACAGCGAGGCTCATTGTGTTCAGCCACGTAGAGAATTCCAAGCCAGGTGGCTTCCATTAAGGGCCGTGGTGCCGGCCACTTGCTGGGGGAACAGGACGCAAGAGCCTGGCTACAGCGAGCCCTCACATGGCCGCTCCTCCCTCTGTTGAGGAGGCTCCCACAGGGCAATCTTGTTGGCCAATGTTCTCACCATCAGGTGCGACAGCGACCCCATCCCTAACTCGTATGGCTGCCGGGGGAGGAGGGGGGGTATCGCCACACAGCGTGAACCTCTCTGGGGGAATACCTAATGTTCTTTGGGCTCTAGGAGAAGGGATAGACACATCCTCATGATTTTCAGAACTTATTAAATCTGAAGCACATTTCTTGGCAATGATACAATTAACCTTTGATGGAAGTTAGCGGTGTCTTTTTGTGACCTGTTAAAGATGACTAACATCTTTATACTTAATTTAAGTTTCCAGTCCAAGATGGCAAGACATGTCTAAGGACTCCTAATATTTCTTGTTTCCAATTTCTCCATATATAAGCAGCTCATTTGTGCATCAAGATGCATTGCAACACAGCTATTGTATTTTTCAGCTATATCATTGCCTACTTCGGCCATATTTTTGTCTTCTGTAATTTTTTCAACCTTGCATACGTCACTCTAATTATTTGCAGGCAGCGCTGCACCTACTCAAAGATTCCAATCCCAGGATAGAAGCACTACTTTACATCCAGGCCTTAACACATGAGCCCGCAACCAACAATATGTCTATACACTCATAAACAAATTCCCATACACAAACCATGCTATATTCACAAAGAGACAACCATATGTAAACGAACCTTCAGCAGCACTCATCACTGCCACAGATGGCATCTGTATGATCCTTGACAGAGGAGACACCCATAGCCCTCATTCTCCATTACCTCTCAGCAGCATTTGACACAGTTTCACATCCTATCCTTATCAGGCGTCTGCAAGGAATTGGCATCCATGGACCCGGTGTCTGCTGGATCTGCTTCTTCCTATTGGATAGAACACAAGCTGTCAGCCTGGCACTTCACTCCTTGGAAGCCCGCAAACTCATCTGCGGAGTGCGTCAAGGTTCATCGCTCAGCCCTACCCTCTTCAACTCATACATGATCCCTCTGGTCAATGTAATCTGCACAAACAACATCAACATCTCTCCTACGCCAACAAAATGCAACTCATACTCCCCCTCCCTGACAAATCCCAATACAAGAAACAAGTTCTCCACCTGCATGACCGAAGTCGCTAACTGGATGAAGGCCAATTGTCTTAAACTCAACATCAAAAATTCAGAAGTAGTGATTTTCAGCAAGAACACCTCGCCATGTGACTACAACTGGTGGCTGGCCGAACTCAGACCCATACCCACACCTATCACCCACACCAGGAACCTCAGAATCATCATCAACAGCAAACTTGGCATGACCGCACAAGTCAACGCTCTCACTGCATCCTTCATCTACACCCTGAAGATGCTGAGGAAGATCTACAAATGGCTCCCAATCAACACCAGATAAACCGTCACTCACACCCTAGTCACCTGCAAGTTGGACTACGGGAACACCCTCTACACCAGGGCCACCAAGCAGCTAACCAAAAGACTACAAACTACCCAGAACTCGGCAGCCTGACTCAACCTCAACCTCCCACATAGAACTCACATCACACCACACCTCAGGGAGCTCCACAGGCTCCCGATACACAAGTGCGCTCATTAGAAACTCCTCACACACATACAAGGTACTACATAACATCGGCCCTATCTACCTGAACAGTCGCATCTCCTTCCACCACCCACCAAGACACCTCTGCTCTGCAGGACTCCTACTTGCATACATCCCACGCATACACAGAACCAGATCAGGAGGATGAGCATTTTCTTACATTGCTCTTATTGCATAGAACAAACTCCCACTCCATATCAGAGCCTCATCCTCTCTTCTTGAATTACACAAGAAGCGGAAGACCTGGCTATCCATTTAAGCGACCTACCCTCAGCAAGACTAGGCACACACACCTGCTCAGTGCCAGGATACCCTCGCCGGTGGTAGTGCACTTTACAAATACACATAACACATACCATTCATATATCCAAGCAGAAACAATAGGACATGCTCATGCTTTTGATCCTGTAAATTGCTTTGCTGCCTTTAGACTTAATTCACCCTATACAAATAGTACGTAGGTACATACAACCATAATATACAAACATCCATTATCAAATACCAGTATAATAGCTGTCATACACACACAGAAGTACAATTTAACAATGCTTAATAGTGTTTGTACGTGTGCTCAGGTATCAACACCTAATCCAACATGTTCTTTTGAATGCTGGCAAGTGGGAATGACCATGTAAAAACAGCAGAAACGCCTTTAAAAATCCACAATCCAAAACAATAGGTGATATCCCACAACAGTTACATAAATGCTAGGCCTAGACTAAATTTAAATAATGCAGGCGTAATTTGGGGAATTTCGCATTGTTATGCGAAGTTTCCAAAATTATGCCATTATGTTACTTACACACCATTGGTTGTAAAACTTTACAATGAACGGGCTATTCACAGTAAAAATGTATCATGAATGCTGTGGAACAATAGAACACAAGCAGCTGTTGTTTGAGGTGCTTTTGTTTTTTGCACTATTCTTTAGTATAAAATGTATTTTTGCGTCAAAAATTGATATAAGGACGAGGTTGCATGACAGAGGCATGCATGGCTAAACCACGCCTGCCTCTACTACGCTGCCTAAACCACGAATGCATCTGAACAATGCATTCCTTTACCACGCATGCCTTTACCACGCAATTTTGTGGTAAAGGCATGACTGGTATAGGGATGTGTGGTAAAGATCCCACCCTATGCCACCTGCCCTTAGCCCTAACAACTACCACGACCCCTAAAAAGTACCCCAACACCACCCTGAGCCCTAAAAACTAACCCGACCCCTAAAAACATCTCCGATCCCCCTGCACCTTACAAACAACCCTGCCCCCCTCTAAGCCCGAAAAGGTACCCCTCCCAGCCCTAAAAACAACCCTGCCCCCAAGCCCTGAAAACGACCCCCTAACCCTGAGCCCTATAAACTAACCCCCAACCCTTAAAAACGACCCCCCCAAAACCCAGCCCAGACCCACTTAATTCACTGCGTCCTCTCCCGATCCTTCCTGTTCCTTGGCCCACCCATCTCAGCATCTAGACCACGCATATGACTTAACCACACATATACGTTGTTAAGGCATAGGCGTGGTTAAGGTAAGCGTGGTTGCGCTTGCGTTGGAACGGCACGCGTGGCTCTGCCCACGTTCTTCAGGCCGTTTCCTAAAATATAGTGCTAAATAACAGATTCACATTTCACCCAATTTTGCTGTAATAGCGCATAATTACGCAAAACAAATTACGCAAATTTTGCACACTGTTAACAAATTCAAAGAATACACAATCATTAACATGAGAGTGCACACAATACAGATAACGTTTTCTATGTTTCTTTGAAGCAATGCTGGAGACCCCCTCGCTGGTGTTCACAACCAGTGCATGGCAGAAGGGTGGACAGGTGGGCCATGCAGCGATATACACTACCCTGCGTGGAAGTCTCACACACTTCAGGATCCCAGCCTTTATAGTTAATGATTTGGCAATTATACTAATTGATCCAACCGATAAACATGACGTGATATCCTGTTTGGCTCCATACTCTGGTAATGAGGGCGTTTGACTATATAAAGGAGAAAGGGGACATCTGTTTATGACTAATGCATAGTTTAATGCACCAAACTTCCTAATGAAGGCTTCTGTCTTTATCCGTGATGTCTATGCTCATGTCACTCCGGGAAGCGTTCCTATGCTAGTGCAAGCTGCACGTTTAAGATGCTCCCAGCGAATGCAGCATGGCTTCACATCAATGCACACGCATCAACTAAGCTAAGTTAACCCTTGTGTGACATCCAGATTTGAGCACAAACTAAACTCTTCATACTACAGTCATTTAGAGTTTCGCATAGTGGGAATATCGCCCAAAATCTGCTCCGTTTAAAGTCAGGGGTACCACTGATTTACATTAGCAAATCTCAGCGTTAACCTCTGAACTGTTGGCCCATTTGTCACAGGGCCATTAGGGCACAACGATGGCCATCCAGTCTTATTTTGGGTATGGTGGCCATGACTATAATTCCTTGTACGGGAATGCTTTGTGAGACAGGTGGTCCCTGCAGGGAAATCCATCAATGACCAAAATGTATAGGCAGGAAACTCCCTAAGCATCAGAGCCATTGTTTATTGCTTTCTTTGGGAGTTTGTTTTCAGAAAAAAAATCTTAGTCAAACGGATGCATCACACATGGTGCCTACTCAGCAGGGGAGTGGAGGCCACAGCATCCTCAACACACATTGGTTTGGCGGGCCAGCCATCATGGTCAAAGGACCCTGGTGCTGCTAGTCACTCAATCATACTTCCTTTTACGCACTTAGAAATAAAATAATATTTTCAAATACATCACATATCAATCTTACTCAAGTAGTGACTCAGGCATCGTGATATATACACAGAGCAACAATTATACACCAGCACTATTACCATCATATATATAATTGCCTACCATCATGTCGTGTCATTCCTACTAATCCGTAGGATCGGCGCGTTTGTGGACAGCATAAACTTTGGGTGAGGTGCTTAGACTGATTCCAAACACACCTGCATGATATGTTGGCCTAGAGACCAGTTAGCTCACAGTGCCACCATAAGCCCCCCTAACCTAAGCAGGGAGAGAATGGTTTCTGGCAACTACTGAACATGACAACCCTGTCCCCTCAGGGATCGTGGTTACAGATCTAGAACACTTTCGCCCAATCACTCGTGCACTCTTGTTCTCAGAGAAATATACAGACAATACACAATGGGACTTTTTCAATATATTTATTGAACCAACGTTATTCTTGTATAGAATACATGGGCTGTGATAAACAGTAGACAGAAGCATATGAAAGTGATTACAAGCACCAAAATAGTGAATAGCAGGTATAGGTCCACCATGGTGCTAAAACAGTGTCTATATGAAGGCATATAAGACAAAGTGGTAATCAGGCATACTCCTACTATGCAATTCCTACTCTATGTGCATCTAGAATGTATTTAGGTGTATAGCCAAGAATCCCACCACGGGATGATCCAACCCCATTACCTGGCGGGAAAGAATATAGGACCCCATCTTGGTCACAACGTGGACCCCCCTCACGGAGATAGTAGGCAGCTGCTTGGTGAAGCCTCAACAGGCAGGGACCCCTCGACGTCAGCTGAAGTGTCTCCTCTGCTAACCCCCAGAAATGCTTCTTTATTTATAATAAAAAGCATCCTTGCAATGTATATGCAGATTAGTGTTGTTATGGGTATGCAGATAGCCCTGTCGCCTCGTGGATGAAGATAAAAACGATACACACACAAACATACGTACACACACACACACATCAAAATCTCAGAAATGTTGTTTTCTGCCACGAAAAAAAATTGTTGACAACCACTATACCAGGAGGCGCAGGCTCTTTCGGCTATTTGAGCCATTGAAAGGGTGCCAGCACTGGAAGTAGGGAGTGGTTGCTATTCCCGCTACTTTCTGGTGCTAAAAAAGGATGGAGGCCTCCGCCCTGAACTAGATCTTCGCCCTCTCAATAACCTCCTATGAAAGGAGAGATTAAAAATGCTCACCCTGGGGGGCGTGGTCACGCTGTGTAGCGAGATGGCCGCTTAATCCAGTAGCTCCGTCTTCATTGTCTCCCCCACGTCTATCCGGCCCATATATCCGCCACCCAAGACGAGGAATGCTGATCGGAGAGTGTGCAGAACCTCACCCAGGCACTCCCGTGTCCGACGGCCGCCCGCAGCCGGAGTTACGAGTCCCGGTAATCTGTGGCCTGTACCACCATCCAAGCCGGGACCTGGCGTGCCGGCTGAAGCCGAGGAAGGAGCAGGGAGGAGCGGCCACAATCTACTATGAGCCCGGGGTCCCGGTCGGCCCACTTGGCAGTGACAACACCGAGACTTGTGGCACCCGTCGGACCCACAACGCAAACTCGGAGGCATACAAAGTGACAGGGACAGCGTCACGAGAGGATCCCCATCGGTGCCAAATCGCCGGATGGACGGGGAGAGAGTCCCGTAAAGTACTGCGGCGGTGCCTGATCCTCCAGCACGACCCTGAAGGGGCCGTGAGGAGGGACTGGGGTCGGTGTTAGGGTTGGGAAACGGCGCTTTACCCCCCTCTCTTCCTGACTTCTCTGCTTTTATCCGCATCAAAGAGGCGGAGGAACGGGTGAAAGACTTCCCCCCCCCCCCGGTGTGACGGTGCCCGGTGGCGTGGGGCCGAGTTCGTGGCGGCTGAGAGGCCCTGGCAGATAATCGAGTGTCTCAGAAAGCGAGCCTTCCGGGGTGTGGGACCACAAAACCCAGGTGCTCCTCTGTAAGTGACCGCGTGGGTCTGCTGTGGGGGTCCGCACCTGCCGCCTGAGACTGTCCACTAACCCAGAGAGCACACGCGCGAGGGGCGGCGGCTCATGCCCTTCCCTCCTATTGCTCCTTCACTTCGTAGCCTTGTTGCCCGTGTCCGTGCCCGTGGCGTTTGCGGGTAACGGCTCGACTTCACACCATACCACACATCAGGAGATCGAGGGGACGGGGGGACTGAGCCGCCGCGTCCTTGGCTTACTGGGAAGCGAATATGGAGAAGACCAAGACTGCGGGCGCGAAGGGCCCCAAAACTGTCCAAACAAACAAATTAGACCGTTATGCCTTCCCAAAAGACACGCTGCAAGTCTTGCACGCCAGGGGCAAATCCATAGGTGAACCGGGAGGAGAGAGCCAGGAGCTCACATTGAAAGACGTTATGGAGGCGATCACTGGGGTCAAGACCTCGTTGGAGCATAAGATGGACTCAATCTCGATTGAAGTGAACCTCATTCGAGCTGACCTCACCAAAATCAATGAAAAGGTTAAACAGGTGGAGATCACCACGGCGAGCCTAGTGGATGACGTCGCGCAGCTCCAAGGAAACATTCATGACCTACAAACCTTCCGTAAGTTTGCTGAACACAAGCTGGACGATTATGAAGGGCGCCTCCGGAGGAACAACATACGTATACTGGAGGTGCCGGAAAGAGCAGAGGGGCAGGCACCTGACCTCTTTGTAGAGGATCTTATCCTGAATCATCTGCAGCCTAAAGGCCTCAGCAAATTCTTTGTCGTAGAGAGTGCGCACAGGGTCCCGGGAGGTCGTCCGAAGCCGGGGGCTCCCCCACGCCCAATGCTAGCGAGAGTGCTGAATTTCAGGGACAGAGATGTGATCCTCCAAAACGCCAGAACGGCTCCCCCACTTCGCTACGACAACGCCAAAATCACCTTTTTTCCGGACTTCACACAGGTGGTACAGAGGCAGAGGAGATCATTTCTGATGGTCAAAAAGAAACTCAGAGAGAGAGGGTTTAAATATGCGATGCTCTTCCCGGCACGACTTCGAGTGGAGGCAGGGGGACGGGCTTGGTTGTTTGAACAACCAGAAGCAGCTTCCGAATGGCTTGAGAACCGGACAGACCAAGACTCTAACCACCATGACCTTGTCAACATGCCGGACACCCAGCAAAAAAAGGATGAGGAGGGCCTGGTGAGATGACGGATCCACTTTTGTCCGTGCTGAGTCCTCACCTGTGTGTGGGGAAAACTCCTGGTACCAATAATACCCTGGAGCTGATGAGAGACTTCTCCCAGGGACTAAAACTCAGACCAGTAGGGTATGATTTTTCTTGGGTATTACACAGCAGAGACCGGGGAGGGGGAGGCAAGGGGGCGGGGTGGTGCGCCCCATCTTTTTCTTCTTTTAGTTCACTAGCTGGGCGACAAGCACTCTGCGAGTTCTAAATGGGCAGTTCTACGCCCAGAGTGCAGGGAAGCAGGGTGGGGGGTTATTGGGATTGGGGTTTGCAGTTGTTTATTGTTATGGTTTTAGCATCGACAAGACTAGTTGGCATTGAGGCAGAGGACACGAAGACCTATTCTAATCTCAATGAGTGCACAGTGGGACAAAAGTGTTAAAATACTGAGCTGGAATGTCAACGGGCTTAGAGATAAGGTCAAACGTAGCGTCGCCTTACAATATGTTAAACGACTAGCCCCCGACGTTATCATGCTTCAGGAAACACACCTGGTAGGAAGCTCCTGTAAGGCGCTACATAGATGGGGATACAAAATGGTGGCACACGCGGGTTTCACGACCAGCTCACGAGGTGTTGGCATTATGGTGAGAAACTCCTTCCCCCTCGCCGTGGGTTCCACATGGACAGATGACCGGGGCAGATATATAGGAGTCACGGGTCAGTGGGAAGGACACAGTATAACACTCATGTCAGTCTACATACCACCTGGCCTGCAGAATACCACATTTAAGGATCTCAGCACCATCTTACTCTTGCTCCCGGAGGGCCTTCTAGTAATTGGAGGCGACTTCAATTCGGTGGTCTCGGGCACGCTAGATCGCCATCCTCCACGTGAAATAGGACCATCTTCTCGATGGCTACCTGACTTCCTTGAGGCTCTGGGGCTCGCTGATGGGTGGCGAACATACAACCCAGAAAAAGTCCAACACACTTTCCACTCTGGAGCCCATCATAGCCTCTCCCGCATAGACTACATCCTGGTCCCCGCTTCACAAATTGATCACATCCACGAAATTAGACATCTAGCCAGGGGCATCTCCGATCATTCCCCGATGTGGGTACACAAAGTCCTTAGCCAGGCAAGGGTGGGGAAAATTGCCCCCATCAACCCGTGGTATCTCCAGGATCCTGTGATCCGTAAAGACCTTCTCAAAGCCATAGATAATTACTTTCAAGAAAACGAGTGAACAGTAGACTCCTCACAGACCCTCTGGGAAGCCTTTAAGTCGGTAATACGGGGACAAGCCCTGTCACTAATAGCTGGGATGAAGAAAGATAGACAGAAAGAAATCTCGGAAGCCGAGGCACAGATCTACCGGCTAGAAAGGGAATTGGAAACTGAGATCACACCAGAGAATCTGCACTTACTCCGCCTCAAACAAGACGGTTACAGAGCTCTAGCGACTGATAGGGCCAAACGTCTGGGGAGGGAAAAACAGGGCAGAATTTATGACCTGGGAGACAAAGCAGGGAAACTAATCGCCTGGCTCGATAAGAAGGAGTGGGCGAGTAGACTGGTTCCGGAACTCGGGACCATGGGTGGTATATCCATAACTGACCCACAAGAAATCGTAAATCAGTTTGCCAGCCACTTCAGTGCGGTGTACACGACCGTTGCACCCTATACTGAGGATGACTCTCGAGAGTTACTACAAGACATAGCGCTCCCCACACTGTCTGAGGAAGACCGTAACTTTTTAGACAGTGCTTTGACAACGGACGAAATAGCGCAGGCCATTAGATCGCTGCGTTCAGGGAAGGCCCTCGGTCCCAATGGTATACCCATTAAATTATACAAACTCAGGCCTGACAAATTAGCCCCATACTTAAAAGCCATGTTTGATGAAAGCAAGGAGCGGGGGATATTACCAATAGACCAAAGGGTGGCTACGTTAGTCACCATCCATAAGGAGGGTAAACCCAAGACTATCTGTGCCTCCTACAGGCCGATCTCCCTGCTGAACGCAGAACCCAAAATTCTAGCCAAGCTCCTTGCCAATCGCTTAGTTAAAATAATAGGGGGTCTTGTACATCCTGACCAGTCCGGCTTTATGCCACACCGCAACACGGCACTGAACTTGCGCAGGGTCCATGGGGTTCTGGGGAGAGTAGCCACGATTCAAGAACCAGCTATAATTGTGTCACTAGATGCGACCATGGCATTCGATACCGTCGAATGGCCATATCCCTTAGCAGTGCTTGCAAAAATGGGGTTTGGTCCGGGCTTCATTCAGTGGGTGCGCCTCCTGTGGATTTAGGCCCAGATCTCTGTACTGGGGTGAATGTATGACATTGTTCTGCAATTTGTCCATCAACTGTTGTTTTTGCATTTGTCACCCCGAGTGGGACGGGTATGCCCAGACGTGGGTCCCGTGCTCTCCATGCCACTGGAATCAAGCTATCCTGGCTGAAGAGGGTGAAACCCCGAAACCGGTCCTAGGATGCTTGTTTCCAGTCCAGGGAGGACTTGGCTTGGCAGTTCGGGCTGGACTGTTCCCATGAGGCACAGGGTCAAGACTGATTTGCATATGGCTGGGTTCAAACTGGAATGGCATGGTGAGCAAAAAAACGATGGATTTAGGCCCAGATCTCTGTACTGGGGTGAATGTATGACATTGTTCTGCATTCTGTCCATCAACTGTTGTTTTTGCATTTGTCACCCGAGTGGGACGGGTATGCCCAGACGTGGGTCCCGTGCTCTCCATGCCACTGGAATCAAGCTATCCTGGCTGAAGAGGGGTGAAACCCCGAAAGCGGTCCTAGGATGCTTGTTTCCAGTCCAGGGAGGACTTGGCTTGGCAGTTCGGGCTGGACTGTTCCCATGAGGCACAGGGTCAAGACTGATTTGCATATGGCTGGGTTCAAACTGGAATGGCATGGTGAGCAAAAAACGATGGATTTAGGCCCAGATCTCTGTACTGGGGTGAATGTATGACATTGTTCTGCATTCTGTCCATTAACTGTTGTTTTTGCATTTGTCACCCCGAGTGGGACGGGTATGCCCAGACGTGGGTCCCGTGCTCTCCATGCCACTGGAATCAAGCTATCCTGGCTTAAGAGGGGTGAAACCCCGAAGCCGGTCCTAGGATGCTTGTTTCCAGTCCAGGGAGGACTTGGCTTGGCAGTTCGGGCTGGACTGTTCCCATGAGGCACAGGGTCAAGACTGATTTGCATATGGCTGGGTTCAAACTGAAATGGCATGGTGAGCAAAAAAACGATGGATTTAGGCCCAGATCTCTGTACTGGGGTGAATGTATGACATTGTTCTGCATTCTGTCCATCAACTGTTGTTTTTGTATTTGTCACCTCGAGTGGGACGGGTATGCCCAGACGTGGGTCCCGTGCTCTCCATGCCACTGGAATCAAGCTATCCTGGCTGAAGAGGGGTGAAACCCCGAAACCGGTCCTAGGATGCTTGTTTCCAGTCCAGGGAGGACTTGGCTTGGCAGTTCGGGCTGGACTGTTCCCATGAGGCACAGGGTCAAGACTGATTTGCATATGGCTGGGTTCAAACTGGAATGGCATGGTGAGCAAAAAAACGATGGATTTAGGCCCAGATCTCTGTACTGGGGTGAATGTATGACATTGTTCTGCATTCTGTCCATCAACTGTTGTTTTTGCATTTGTCACCCGAGTGGGACGGGTATGCCCAGACGTGGGTCCCGTGCTCTCCATGCCACTGGAATCAAGCTATCCTGGCTGAAGAGGGGTGAAACCCCGAAACCGGTCCTAGGATGCTTGTTTCCAGTCCAGGGAGGACTTGGCTTGGCAGTTCGGGCTGGACTGTTCCCATGAGGCACAGGGTCAAGACTGATTTGCATATGGCTGGGTTCAAACTGGAATGGCATGGTGAGCAAAAAAACGATGGATTTAGGCCCAGATCTCTGTACTGGGGTGAATGTATGACATTGTTCTGCATTCTGTCCATCAACTGTTGTTTTTGCATTTGTCACCCCGAGTGGGACGGGTATGCCCAGACGTGGGTCCCGTGCTCTCCATGCCACTGGAATCAAGCTATCCTGGCTGAAGAGGGGTGAAACCCCGAAACCGGTCCTAGGATGCTTGTTTCCAGTCCAGGAAGGACTTGGCTTGGCAGTTCGGGCTGGACTGTTCCCATGAGGCACAGGGTCAAGACTGATTTGCATATGGCTGGGTTCAAACTGGAATGGCATGGTGAGCAAAAAAACGATGGATTTAGGCCCAAATCTCTGTACTGGGGTGAATGTATGACATTGTTCTGCATTCTGTCCATCAACTGTTGTTTTTGCATTTGTCACCCCGAGTGGGACGGGTATGCCCAGACGTGGGTCCCGTGCTCTCCATGCCACTGGAATCAAGCTATCCTGGCTGAAGAGGGGTGAAACCCCGAAACCGGTCCTAGGATACTTGTTTCCAGTCCAGGGAGGACTTGGCTTGGCAGTTCGGGCTGGACTGTTCCCATGAGGCACAGGGTCAAGACTGATTTGCATATGGCTGGGTTCAAACTGGAATGGCATGGTGAGCAAAAAAACGATGGATTTAGGCCCAGATCTCTGTACTGGGGTGAATGTATGACATTGTTCTGCATTCTGTCCATCAACTGTTGTTTTTGCATTTGTCAACCCGAGTGGGACGGGTATGCCCAGACGTGGGTCCCGTGCTCTCCATGCCACTGGAATCAAGCTATCCTGGCTGAAGAGGGTGAAACCCCGAAACCGGTCCTAGGATGCTTGTTTCCAATCCAGGGAGGACTTGGCTTGGCAGTTCGGGCTGGACTGTTCCCATGAGGCACAGGGTCAAGACTGATTTGCATATGGCTGGGTTCAAACTGGAATGGCATGGTGAGCAAAAAAACGATGGATTTAGGCCCAGATCTCTGTACTGGGGTGAATGTATGACATTGTTCTGCATTCTGTCCATCAACTGTTGTTTTTGCATTTGTCACCCCGAGTGGGACGGGTATGCCCAGACGTGGGTCCCGTGCTCTCCATGCCACTGGAATTAAGCTATCCTGGCTGAAGAGGGTGAAACCCGAAACCGGTCCTAGGATGCTTGTTTCCAGTCCAGGGAGGACTTGGCTTGGCAGTTCGGGCTGGACTGTTCCCATGAGGCACAGGGTCAAGACTGATTTGCATATGGCTGGGTTCAAACTGGAATGGCATGGTGAGCAAAAAAACAATGGATTTAGGCCCAGATCTCTGTACTGGGGTGAATGTATGACATTGTTCTGCATTCTGTCCATCAACTGTTGTTTTTGCATTTGTCACCCCGAGTGGGACGGGTATGCCCAGACGTGGGTCCCGTGCTCTCCATGCCACTGGAATCAAGCTATCCTGGCTGAAGAGGGGTGAAACCCCGAAACCGGTCCTAGGATGCTTGTTTCCAGTCCAGGGAGAACTTGGCTTGGCAGTTCGGGCTGGACTGTTCCCATGAGGCACAGGGTCAAGACTGATTTGCATATGGCTGGGTTCAAACTGGAATGGCATGGTGAGCAAAAAAACGATGGATTTAGGCCCAGATCTCTGTACTGGGGTGAATGTATGACATTGTTCTGCATTCTGTCCATCAACTGTTGTTTTTGTATTTGTCACCCCGAGTGGGACGGGTATGCCCAGACGTGGGTCCCGTGCTCTCCATGCCACTGGAGATCAAGCTATCCTGGCTGAAGAGGGTGAAACCCCGAAACCGGTCCTAGGATGCTTGTTTCCAGTCCAGGGAGGACTTGGCTTGGCAGTTCGGGCTGGACTGTTCCCATGAGGCACAGGGTCAAGACTGATTTGCATATGGCTGGGTTCAAACTGGAATGGCATGGTGAGCAAAAAAACGATGGATTTAGGCCCAGATCTCTGTACTGGGGTGAATGTATGACATTGTTCTGCATTCTGTCCATCAACTGTTGTTTTTGCATTTGTCACCCGAGTGGGACGGGTATGCCCAGACGTGGGTCCCGTGCTCTCCATGCCACTGGAATCAAGCTATCCTGGCTGAAGAGGGGTGAAACCCTGAAACCGGTCCTAGGATGCTTGTTTCCAGTCCAGGGAGGACTTGGCTTGGCAGTTCGGGCTGGACTGTTCCCATGAGGCACAGGGTCAAGACTGATTTGCATATGGCTGGGTTCAAACTGGAATGGCATGGTGAGCAAAAAAATGAAGGATTTAGGCCCAGATCTCTGTACTGGGGTGAATGTATGACATTGTTCTGCATTCTGTCCATCAACTGTTGTTTTTGCATTTGTCACCCCGAGTGGGACGGGTATGCCCAGACGTGGGTCCCGTGCTCTCCATGCCACTGGAAACAAGCATCCTAGGACCGGTTTCGGGGTTTCACCCCTCTTCAGCCAGGATAGCTTGATTCCAGTGGCATGGAGAGCACGGGACTACGTCTGGGCATACCCGTCCCACTCGGGTATGCCCAGATCTCTGTACTGGGGTGAATGTATGACATTGTTCTGCATTCTGTCCATCAACTGTTGTTTTTGCATTTGTCACCCGAGTGGGACGGGTATGCCCAGACGTGGGTCCCGTGCTCTCCATGCCACTGGAATCAAGCTATCCTGGCTGAAGAGGGTGAAACCCCGAAACCGGTCCTAGGATGCTTGTTTCCAGTCCAGGAAGGACTTGGCTTGGCAGTTCGGGCTGGACTGTTCCCATGAGGCACAGGGTCAAGACTGATTTGCATATGGCTGGGTTCAAACTGGAATGGCATGGTGAGCAAAAAAACGATGGATTTAGGCCCAAATCTCTGTACTGGGGTGAATGTATGACATTGTTCTGCATTCTGTCCATCAACTGTTGTTTTTACATTTGTCACCCCGAGTGGGACGGGTATGCCCAGACGTGGGTCCCGTGCTCTCCATGCCACTGGAATCAAGCTATCCTGGCTGAAGAGGGGTGAAACCCCGAAACCGGTCCTAGGATACTTGTTTCCAGTCCAGGGAGGACTTGGCTTGGCAGTTCGGGCTGGACTGTTCCCATGAGGCACAGGGTCAAGACTGATTTGCATATGGCTGGGTTCAAACTGGAATGGCATGGTGAGCAAAAAACGATGGATTTAGGCCCAGATCTCTGTACTGGGGTGAATGTATGACATTGTTCTGCATTCTGTCCATCAACTGTTGTTTTTGCATTTGTCACCCCGAGTGGGACGGGTATGCCCAGACGTGGGTCCCGTGCTCTCCATGCCACTGGAATCAAGCTATCCTGGCTGAAGAGGGGTGAAACCCCGAAACCGGTCCTAGGATGCTTGTTTCCAATCCAGGGAGGACTTGGCTTGGCAGTTCGGGCTGGACTGTTCCCATGAGGCACAGGGTCAAGACTGATTTGCATATGGCTGGGTTCAAACTGGAATGGCATGGTGAGCAAAAAAACGATGGATTTAGGCCCAGATCTCTGTACTGGGGTGAATGTATGACATTGTTCTGCATTCTGTCCATCAACTGTTGTTTTTGCATTTGTCACCCCGAGTGGGACGGGTATGCCCAGACGTGGGTCCCGTGCTCTCCATGCCACTGGAATCAAGCTATCCTGGCTGAAGAGGGTGAAACCCGAAAGCGGTCCGAGGATGCTTGTTTCCAGTCCAGGAGGACTTGGCTTGGCAGTTCGGGCTGGACTGTTCCCATGAGGCACAGGGTCAAGACTGATTTGCATATGGCTGGGTTCAAACTGGAATGGCATGGTGAGCAAAAAAACGATGGATTTAGGCCCAGATCTCTGTACTGGGGTGAATGTATGACATTGTTCTGCATTCTGTCCATCAACTGTTGTTTTTGCATTTGTCACCCCGAGTGGGACGGGTATGCCCAGACGTGGGTCCCGTGCTCTCCATGCCACTGGAATCAAGCTATCCTGGCTGAAGAGGGTGAAACCCGAAACCGGTCCTAGGATGCTTGTTTCCAGTCCAGGGAGGACTTGGCTTGGCAGTTCGGGCTGGACTGTTCCCATGAGGCACAGGGTCAAGACTGATTTGCATATGGCTGGGTTCAAACTGGAATGGCATGGTGAGCAAAAAAACGATGGATTTAGGCCCAGATCTCTGTACTGGGGTGAATGTATGACATTGTTCTGCATTCTGTCCATCAACTGTTGTTTTTGTATTTGTCACCCCGAGTGGGACGGGTATGCCCAGACGTGGGTCCCGTGCTCTCCATGCCACTGGAATCAAGCTATCCTGGCTGAAGAGGGTGAAACCCCGAAACCGGTCCTAGGATGCTTGTTTCCAGTCCAGGGAGGACTTGGCTTGGCAGTTCGGGCTGGACTGTTCCCATGAGGCACAGGGTCAAGACTGATTTGCATATGGCTGGGTTCAAACTGGAATGGCATGGTGAGCAAAAAAACGATGGATTTAGGCCCAGATCTCTGTACTGGGGTGAATGTATGACATTGTTCTGCATTCTGTCCATCAACTGTTGTTTTTGCATTTGTCACCCGAGTGGGACGGGTATGCCCAGACGTGGGTCCCGTGCTCTCCATGCCACTGGAATCAAGCTATCCTGGCTGAAGAGGGGTGAAACCCTGAAACCGGTCCTAGGATGCTTGTTTCCAGTCCAGGGAGGACTTGGCTTGGCAGTTCGGGCTGGACTGTTCCCATGAGGCACAGGGTCAAGACTGATTTGCATATGGCTGGGTTCAAACTGGAATGGCATGGTGAGCAAAAAAATGAAGGATTTAGGCCCAGATCTCTGTACTGGGGTGAATGTATGACATTGTTCTGCATTCTGTCCATCAACTGTTGTTTTTGCATTTGTCACCCCGAGTGGGACGGGTATGCCCAGACGTGGGTCCCGTGCTCTCCATGCCACTGGAATCAAGCTATCCTGGCTGAAGAGGGTGAAACCCCGAAACCGGTCCTAGGATGCTTGTTTCCAGTCCAGGGAGGACTTGGCTTGGCAGTTCGGGCTGGACTGTTCCCATGAGGCACAGGGTCAAGACTGATTTGCATATGGCTGGGTTCAAACTGGAATGGCATGGTGAGCAAAAAAACGATGGATTTAGGCCCAGATCTCTGTACTGGGGTGAATGTATGACATTGTTCTGCATTCTGTCCATCAACTGTTGTTTTTGCATTTGTCACCCCGAGTGGGACGGGTATGCCCAGACGTGGGTCCCGTGCTCTCCATGCCACTGGAATCAAGCTATCCTGGCTGAAGAGGGTGAAACCCCGAAAGCGGTCCTAGGATGCTTGTTTCCAGTCCAGGGAGGACTTGGCTTGGCAGTTCGGGCTGGACTGTTCCCATGAGGCACAGGGTCAAGACTGATTTGCATATGGCTGGGTTCAAACTGGAATGGCATGGTGAGCAAAAAAACGATGGATTTAGGCCCAGATCTCTGTACTGGGGTGAATGTATGACATTGTTCTGCATTCTGTCCATCAACTGTTGTTTTTGCATTTGTCACCCCGAGTGGGACGGGTATGCCCAGACGTGGGTCCCGTGCTCTCCATGCCACTGGAATCAAGCTATCCTGGCTGAAGAGGGTGAAACCCCGAAACTGGTCCTAGGATGCTTGTTTCCAGTCCAGGAGGACTTGGCTTGGCAGTTCGGGCTGGACTGTTCCCATGAGGCACAGGGTCAAGACTGATTTGCATATGGCTGGGTTCAAACTGGAATGGCATGGTGAGCAAAAAACGATGGATTTAGGCCCAGATCTCTGTACTGGGGTGAATGTATGACATTGTTCTGCATTCTGTCCATCAACTGTTGTTTTTGCATTTGTCACCCGAGTGGGACGGGTATGCCCAGACGTGGGTCCCGTGCTCTCCATGCCACTGGAATCAAGCTATCCTGGCTGAAGAGGGTGAAACCCGAAACCGGTCCTAGGATGCTTGTTTCCAGTCCAGGGAGGACTTGGCTTGGCAGTTCGGGCTGGACTGTTCCCATGAGGCACAGGGTCAAGACTGATTTGCATATGGCTGGGTAACTGGAATGGCATGGTGAGCAAAAAAACGATGGATTTAGGCCCAGATCTCTGTACTGGGGTGAATGTATGACATTGTTCTGCATTCTGTCCATCAACTGTTGTTTTTGCATTTGTCATCCCGAGTGGGACGGGTATTCCCAGACGTGGGTCCCGTGCTCTCCATGCCACTGGAATCAAGCTATCCTGGCTGAAGAGGGTGAAACCCCGAAACCGGTCCTAGGATGCTTGTTTCCAGTCCAGGAAGGACTTGGCTTGGCAGTTCGGGCTGGACTGTTCCCATGAGGCACAGGGTCAAGACTGATTTGCATATGGCTGGGTTCAAACTGGAATGGCATGGTGAGCAAAAAAACGATGGATTTAGGCCCAGATCTCTGTACTGGAGTGAATGTATGACATTGTTCTGCATTCTGTCCATCAACTGTTGTTTTTGCATTTGTCACCCCGAGTGGGACGGGTATTCCCAGACGTGGGTCCCGTGCTCTCCATGCCACTGGAATCAAGCTATCCTGGCTGAAGAGGGGTGAAACTCCGAAACCGGTCCTAGGATGCTTGTTTCCAGTCCAGGGAGGACTTGGCTTGGCAGTTCGGGCTGGACTGTTCCCATGAGGCACAGGGTCAAGACTGATTTGCATATGGCTGGGTTCAAACTGGAATGGCATGGTGAGCAAAAAAACGATGGATTTAGGCCCAGATCTCTGTACTGGAGTGAATGTATGACATTGTTCTGCATTCTGTCCATCAACTGTTGTTTTGCATTTGTCACCCGAGTGGGACGGGTATGCCCAGACGTGGGTCCCGTGCTCTCCATGCCACTGGAATCAAGCTATCCTGGCTGAAGAGGGTGAAACCCCGAAACCGGTCCTAGGATGCTTGTTTCCAGTCCAGGGAGGACTTGGCTTGGCAGTTCGGGCTGGACTGTTCCCATGAGGCGCAGGGTCAAGACTGATTTGCATATGGCTGGGTTCAAACTGGAATGGCATGGTGAGCAAAAAAACGATGGATTTAGGCCCAGATCTCTGTATTGGGGTGAATGTATGACATTGTTCTGCATTCTGTCCATCAACTGTTGTTTTTGCATTTGTCACCCCGAGTGGGACGGGTATGCCCAGACGTGTGTCCCGTGCTCTCCATGCCACTGGAATCAAGCTATCCTGGCTGAAGAGGGTGAAACCCGAAACCGGTCCTAGGATGCTTGTTTCCAGTCCAGGGAGGACTTGGCTTGGCAGTTCGGGCTGGACTGTTCCCATGAGGCACAGGGTCAAGACTGATTTGCATATGGCTGGGTTCAAACTGGAATGGCATGGTGAGCAAAAAAACGATGGATTTAGGCCCAGATCTCTGTACTGGGGTGAATGTATGACATTGTTCTGCATTCTGTCCATCAACTGTTGTTTTTGCATTTGTCACCCCGAGTGGGACGGGTATGCCCAGACGTGGATCCCGTGCTCTCCATGCCACTGGAATCAAGCTATCCTGGCTGAAGAGGGGTGAAACCCCAGAAACCGGTCCTAGGATGCTTGTTTCCAGTCCAGGGAGGACTTGGCTTGGCAGTTTGGGCTGGACTGTTCCCATGAGGCACAGGGTCAAGACTGATTTGCATATGGCTGGGTTCAAACTGGAATGGCATGGTGAGCAAAAACGATGGATTTAGGCCCAGATCTCTGTACTGGGGTGAATGTATGACATTGTTCTGCATTCTGTCCATCAACTGTTGTTTTTGCTCCTGTACTCAGAGCCCAGGACGCAGGTCGTGGTCAATAATAAAAAGTCGGATACATTCACTTTGAGTCGGGGAACCCGTCAGGGATGTCCTCTTCCCCTCTTCTGTTTGCCATAGCCTTGAAACCGTTGGCGGCATGGATTCGGAGGAACCCAGTAATACGAGGTCTGCGTTGGTCCCCTGACTGGGAGGACCGTATCTCACTATACGCAGATGACATCCTCTTGTACCTGGCCTCCCCCAGGAGATCCCTAGTGGCGGTCCTCGACATCCTGGCAATATTGGGCAGATACTCTGGATTCTCCGTCAACTGGAGTAAGTCCCTCCTGTACGTCCTCAAAGGGGAACCCCCCTCTCCACCACGAGACTGTCCAATCCAAATTAGCTCATCGGGCTTCAAATATCTGGGAATCTTTATCTCCTCGGACCAAACACTCCGTTTTAATCACAATCTTCTCCCGCCGCTACAGAGACTTAAACGTGATATAGCGAGTTGGAAGGCGCTTCCCCTCTCACTCTTGGGCAAAGCGGCTCTTTTTAAAATGATGTCACTACCCCGGTTTTTATATGCCTTGCAGAATTCACTTGACCCTGTTCCGATGACATATTTTAGAGAAATTGAGGGCCTTCAGAGGGACCTGTTGTGGGACGGGAAGCCCCGCATTGCCTTGAATAAGCTCACGCTGAATTGGTATGATGGGGGAATTGGCCTCCCAGATATTAAGAAATACTACTGGGCGGCGCATCTTGCGGCCATCAATCATGGTACCTATGGCCGCCCCAATGATCCGGGGTATAACATGGATAGATGGCTCCTACCGGGAGGGAACTACAACAGGGCACTCTATTCCAAGCCTAACCGATACCCCTTGACGGGCCCCACTGGGCACTCAGTTCGCATCTGGCATGCCGTCACTAAATCCTTAGGATAGGGACAAAAACTCACGTTGGCAACCCCCTTATGGGACTCCGAACAGCTGGCTAATCTATGGAAGTCTAAGGGATTCGATAGGTGGGAACTCATTGGGATCTCGCAAATTAAAGATCTGTGGGAGAAGGGCGAAGTGAAGGCATTTGCCTCTCTACAGCAACAGCATGAGTTAGCGGACTCAGAACGCTTTCGATACTCACAGGTCCGTCACGCACTGCAATCACACCTCCCTAAAGGCTCATCTCCCCCTGAATCCTCCCCGTTAGAAGATCGGTTGCTAGATGGTCACCTACCTGAGAAAATCATATCATTAACGTATAAGAAATTGATCAATAACATGGCAGACCCCCTCCAGCCCCTACGGGAGAAATGGGTGAGAGATGGCATCGAACTGGATGATGAAGAGTGGCAGGAGGCGGTATCTTCCCCAAGGGTGGTGGCGATCTCAGCTAGACTCAGACTAGTGCAACTCAAAATTCTCCATATGGTGTATATTACAGGGCCTCGTTTGGTACAAATGGGTAGAGCTGAGGGGGGAGAGTGTAGGCGTGGATGCGGCCAGGAGGGCACATTTATGCACATACTCTGGGAATGTAAACACATACAATCCTATTGGCAGAAAATACACGATGTTTTAAGTGAAGTACTCACATTAGTCCTCCGCCCCGAAGCACGTAGATGCCTTTTGAATATATGGGAACCTACTGATTTGAATAACTACCACACACAGTGGGTTACGCTGGGATTAATGGTGGCGAAGAGGAATATTGCACAACTGTGGGGGGCGGCACAGCCTCCTTTAGTACAGGCCTGGGAAACAGATCTCGACTGGTGCATGTTTAGGGAAAAGACTGTCTATACAGCCCGGGGTTGCCCCCAAAAATGGTCCCGAATTTGGAGCTTGTGGAATTCCTATTGAGGAGATATCGAGGAGATATCTGCACTCCCCCAGGACGATCTCCCAACCCCGTAACTTGACTTTGTAATGTAATGTAACAAAGAATAGGCCTGGGCGGTAAATTCCGTTCCGCTCGCGGAATTTGGGTAATTTCGCGTTCCACGGAGAATGATGAATTGCAAAAAATTCTGCGATCAGCGGCTTCGCTGAATTTTTTGCTTGTTCGCGCTTTCAAAATGCGTGTTCGCGAGATATTTCTCCCCGAGCACGCAAACAGTGTTCGCGAACAGGAAAAAAGCATCGCGAACGGGCGGAACAAGCAATTCCGTGTATTCGCGGAACTTTTGCAGGCTTGCGGAGATTTTTTACCGTTTCGCTGAGTTTTGCGTAGCGCGCCTATGCAAATTCCGCCCACCCCTAACAAAGAACTGTTGCTCATTGTCTTCGTTAAATGAGAATGTACTGCTTCCTCTGTACTGCATATCTTATGTCGATGACTGTTAATAAAAAGAATTATAAATAAAAAAAAAATGCTCACCCTGGCCCAGGTTCTATCTGCCTTTGATCCTAGAAAATGGATGGTAGTATTGTACCTTCAGGACATGTATTTCCACATCCCCCTCCTGCAGGATCACAGGCGTTACCTGTGGTTCACGGTGGACCAGGAGCATTTTCAGTTTGCTGCGCTTCCCTTTAGCCTCACCAGTGTCCCTCAGGTGTTCATGAAAGTGATGGCTGTAGTTTCAGCACATCTTCGGACTGGCTGCTGACAGCAGGCTCATCCCAGGCAGACATCACTCATCTCCAGACTACGGTGAACCTTCTGTATTCGCTGCGATTCACTATCAACGTGCCAAAGTCACACCTGACTCCTTCTCAGACGCTCTCTTTCATCAGAGCCATTCTGTAACCAGTGCAGTTCCCCACCTACCCTCTGGAGCCGAGAGTCCAGGACATTCGGGCTATGATACCAGTGTTTTTGCCTCACTCCTAGATCTCGGTGAGACTGACTCTGAGATTGCTAGGTCTGATGGCCTCCTGCATCCTGCTACTGAAACAAGCCATATGGAATATGCAGGCTCTGCAGTGGGAGCTGAAGTCTCAGTGGACACAGCACTGATGCCAGGTTCAAACATACATCGATGCCTTGAGGACCACTAATTCCGTCTGCATCCAGAAATGGCACACGGTCTCATAGGGAGAACCTTGGCTCAATCTATTCGCCACCACCAAGAACGTGCAATGTCAGCACTTCTGCCCGTTGGGACTCCTGTACGCCTATTACGCCGATACAGTTCCTGCCTAGAGTTCTCATTGAGATCAGTACCAACAGGGCCCAAGTCACCATAGTGGCTCTGGACTGAGAGTGTGGTATCCAGAACTCCTGGGCATAAGTATCTGTCCTCCAATTAGGGTGCCCCTTTGGGAGGATCTCTGATCGCAGCAGCAGGGCAGGGTCTTGCACCCAAGCCTGCGCACTCCACCTTCATGCTTGGAGATTTTGTGAGGGCAGTTGACTGTCTTTGTTCTTCCCTCTGAGATCTGCAATGTCATTCTGGTAGCCAGGCGTCCCTGAACAAAAACTGTATGTGCCTGCCATTGGGATAAGTCTGTGGCTTGGTGGGGGCGTGGCTTGACGCACGGCAAGATGGCCGCTTAATACCGCGGCTCTGCCGACCACCGACATAATCCTGCATTAATCCTGCGCTCCTGTAGCTATCGCTGACTCTACGCGGCAGCCTCTAACACCCTGAAACTGAGGAAGTGCAGGGGGTGAAATTGCGGCTGGTTCGTACAGTGTGACAGCGATAAGTGGCGGCCGCACCTGATGCTGCAATCGAGACAAGATGGCGGCCCCCATGTCCGGAGCTTGGTGAGTGCGCTGGTGGGGATCGCGCGGCGGCCGAGGCAGATGAGCAGCTGCCTAGCGCTGACACAGCGACCGCTCCCCCGGTGAAGCGCCTGGACAACAATAGCTGGAGAGACAACGGACTACCATCCTGCGCCGGGGGGACTCCGATGCTGGCACTGAAGGTGGGTGACTTCCGACCTGAGCGCGTCAGAGCGCGCGGAACATTGAGGGGAAGCCGCGCTGGAAAAATCGGCGAACGGTGCAGGCGGCTGTGCACGGGAGGAGAGTGGGCCCCCAGTACAAAGACATTGCAATCCCCGCACGAGCGCATAGACTGTGGCAGCACAACAATCCAGCAGGGAGACACACGGTGGGCCACGGACGCCGCGCGGAGGCCGCGGCATGGTGACACCAGACGGAATATATATAGGACACTAACCCACATCTACATGACCCGCTAATGCTGAGAGCAACGCAGGGGCTGAGCTAGGAAGCGGGTGGGAGCTACGGGCTTCGCTCGCAAGTGGTGACGATCTATAACCTAGCTAAATCGCTGACAATCCTCTGGCGTCGTACCTCACATAAGCGTCACGCCGCCCAGAGACAATTAACGTGGAAAGCACGGTGGTGCACAGTGCAGCTCCTCAGCGCCTGCTGGCATGCACTAGAGGGAATCCTCAACATCGGCTATAACTGGCACTCCTAAGAGCGGTATGTGGCGCATTGCTTATCTCCTGGATGTCCATGAGTGATTGCAAACACGCCAAAAAGCTGCGCCGAACAAACATAAAAAAGGTGGTGAAGACACGTGGGAACACACTGTCGGGCCCAAGCACTTACTAGTGAGTGTCAGCCGGCGACAAGCAGATAAGGCAGCGGGACTTTCAGAACCAGCATTTGCGGACGACGATTGGCACCTCATGTGATACGCTGATCACTCCATAGCACTCTCTACACTGGAAGCGCAGGCTGCATCGAGAGTGGTGAGATCTGAGGTGCGACATAGACGCCACGAAATGGGGAAACCGGATAAACATCAACCGAGACTTACGTTTGAGCTGCGCAAATCTAGCAAGCCCCAGCATGCTTCGGATTCGGAGCTGGAGGGGGCCACATCAGCCCCGACCACATTAGAAAAATCCTTGGCAGCTATCCATATGAGCCTACAGTCCATCAACGACAATATGGAGGCGCTCAACGGTCGCATCGACAGCATTTCTGCTAAACTCGATAAACAGAACCTACGAATCGGAGAAGCAGAACAACGCATTTCAAATACAGAGGACAATCTCCAGAAAGTTGACAAGAGGACATCCGACATGGAGCAAATACTAGCGGTCATCCAAGCGAAAAATGAAGATCTTGAAGCGCGCTCAAGGCGGAATAACATACGCATTTTGGGCCTGCCGGAATCGACCAATGTTGGACGCCTGGAGACCTATGTTGAAACTCTGTTCCGTGAGCTCTGTGGCGAAGGTACGCTTTCCAATATGTTCACTGTAGAGAGAGCCCATCGCTCATTAGCGGCGCGGCCGCCACCGGGGGCACCACCGAGACCGGTTATCACCCGCCTGCTCAACTACAGGGATAGAGACACTATACTCCGCATGTCACGACAAAAAGGGAATGTAGTTTATCAAGGGAATGCCCTATCATTCTATCCGGACTTTACAGCCACAGTACAAGCTGCACGGAAAGAATTCCAGGCAACCAAGAAACTCCTATTCGCCGAAAAGATTCCCTATGCAATGCTATACCCGGCGCGATTACGAATTGGAACTGAGGACAAAGCCAAAATCTTCGTAAATTCCAAACGAGCCCTGGATTATGCGAAAACGCTACGCCGCCAGAAAACACCACCACCAGCTACATCGGATGTTGATGACTGAATGGAGGGATAGGTTGCTAAACTACCATGAGCCTATGGTATCCCTTGAGCTTCGTTATATATATAACTCTCAGATGGACACACCTTTTATACGCTCTGTCATATGACTCTAATACAGCAGAGCTTAAATATTTTGGTATCGTTTACAAATACTGAATGCTTCTATTGTGGGGGGTCACTATGGGCACGAGGCTGTACGATTGTATACAGATATTGGTTGGCTGGCCAAGAAGGTGGCTCAGGTGCTCCACATAAACACCCGGTGGTCACCTCCCCGACATGGTGGGAGGCTAGCTGCGTCGCTACGACCCCACGAATGGGTATACCCCACTTTATTGCATCTATGTTAGTGGTTATGTTGAGGGAGGTTAGGGGCAAGGGCTATGGCTTTGGCAAAGTTAGGGCGCTGAAGTGGGAGGGGGGTAGGGCATTGTCAAGTTATGATTAGTTTATCACGATGTGATTATTTAAGCACACATGAGAAAAGTACGTACGACAGGGACCACACAGATACCAATCATACTGTTCATTTTGCCTCTTATGGCACACATCACTTACCGCATAACAATGCTGACAGGGACCATGAGCACGGACCATCGCAGAATACTATGGAGCGCCTAGCTGTGCATCCAGACTTTGATATTGCTATGTCACGTAGATATCGCCATGAATACATGGGGTCTACTCGTTATCCATCGTCATCCAAGTTAAACTACATTAATGATGCACGCTGACTATAACTGCCTAACATGGAATGTGAGGGGACTCAACACCCCCAAAAAATTCGCCAAGTACTGGCTTATTTAGACAGACACAATACACAAATAGCCCTCTTACAGGAAACACATCTGACCAAATCATCAGCAACCAAAATTGCAACCAGATGGGCTGCATGTAGAGTAGCATCGTCATATTCTGCATACGCCAGGGGGGTCCTAATACTGTTTAAAAGAGGCTTGCCATTTACGGCTCTCCGAGACTACATTGATGAGGAGGGAAGGTGCGCAATGATTCAAGGTAAATTGGGACAACATCTGATCACTGTCATTAACATTTACGGCCCGGTAGTGGATGAACCGCACGTGTTTATCCGAATGCTAGCAGAGCTCCGAACATGGCCGGAGGCAGCCATACTGTGGGGGAGATTTCAACACGCACTTAGATCCCGCTAAGGACAGATCAAACCCGCATGGGGCGCGCACTATAAAGGTAGCGAAGTGTATACGTGACGCTATGATAGAAATGGGTCTGGTGGATGCCTGGCGCTTACGAAATGACACAGCAAAGGTGGGTACACACATAACACCTGCTTATAATACATGGTCAAGATTAGATTATTGGTTGTTAAATGAAGAGAGTAATACCTGGGTTGCCGATGTAACTTTACTCCCGCGTACATTATCAGACCATAACCCAGTAAAATTAAGTATTCGAATCCCTACCAACATCCACCGCCCGTTTACATGGCGTTTCAGAGCTGACGCTTTATTGGACCCTATATATAATGACACCCTCAGGAAGGCGATAGACCAATTTTTTGAAATAAATGTGGGAACGGTGGACAGAGCAGCTACGTTGTGGGAGGCCTTCAAGGTTACTATACGTGGGGTGTGCATAGGCACTGCTGCAGGCATACTGAAAGATATCCGAGGCCAACTTGCTAAACTGGAAAACACACTGACAAAACTAGAAGGCACTTATGCAACTAACCCCGACACTACTACACTTGCGCACATTCAGGAACAACTACAAGAATATCACAAAATGGCAGAAACGGAAACCCGCTATTTATCACGCCGTCATATCGCGAGGGCATATGGTGAAGGAGGCCGACCTGGACGTCAGCTCGCTGCTAAACTTAAATTTCGTGATGAACATTCTCACATCACGAAAATAGTAGACGCACAGGGGAAAGAACACTACACACCGCAGGGGATAGTTGACCAATTTAAATCCTGTTACTCCACACTGTATACATCCCGCGGAAGCGTGGATGATGCGACCCTCGATGACTATTTCACTGAGGTAGCATGTGCCTGGCTAGCAGACAGCCACCGTGACTATCTCAGCCAACCTATAGGAGTGGACGACATTAAAACAGTGATCCGAGCGCTGCCAAACAAAAAAGCCCCGGGGCCGGATGGACTCACAGCTGAGTTTTACAAGGAATATGCTGATCTCCTTGCGCCCTATCTACTGGAAGTATTCGCAGAGGCCCATGACACGGGTATACTTCCTCCGTCACTGAGACAAGCCTTAATCATAACCTTACTAAAAAAAGACAAACCCCCTTCACAGTGCGACTCTTATCGTCCCTTATCATTAATCAATTTAGATGCCAAAATATTAGCGAAAATACTGGCTACGCGACTCCAACCCCTAATGACCAGTCTGGTGCTTCCGGATCAGTCTGGTTTCATACCGGAGCGCTCTACATCACATAATTTGCGAACACTATTTGCCATGTATCATGTACTAACGCCAGACTTACCTGCAGCTGCGGTTATGCTGGATGCAGCCAAAGCATTCGACTCCGTCGAATGGAGCTATATGTTTTATATATTGAAACGAATGGGTTTCCCGCCAGTATTCTTGCGTTGGATACAATTGCTATACACAGAACCATCGGCGAGGGTCCGGGTGGGAGGCGTCACTTCCGAACCACTGGTTATCACTAGGGGCACTCGCCAGGGTTGCCCGCTATCTCCGCTACTTTTCGCGATCGCGCTTGAACCACTGGCCTGTGTGATTAGACAACGACACAGGAAGGCGGCGCTTAACTTCCATCATCGTCCCGTCGGAATATCATTATATGCAGATGACATGGTGCTTTTTGTTCGTGAGCCTCATGTCTATTTATCCCCATTATTAAGGGAGTATATTCGTTTTGGGCTGTTTTCTGGGCTTATGATCAACTGGGATAAGTCGGTGATTATACCCCTGACGGAAATCACTAAGCCTCCACCAATGGAATACCCATTGATCTGGTCAGCCGATCCTGTGAAATATCTGGGGGTGTGGGTACATCGTGACCCGGAGATTGTAATAAGAGACAATTATGGCAAAGCATGCACGACACTTGAATCTCAGGTTGACAGATGGTCCTCCTTACCTTTGTCCTTGGCAGACCGCATAGCCATCATTAAAATGATCGTGCTACCACGCTTTCTTTATTTATTTAATAATATCCCGATTAAACTGCCAAAGCATCTCTTCCATACTATTCGCACCCACTTGCTAAAACTGATCTGGAATGGCGGGCAGGCTAGGGTGAGCTGGCAAACACTTACACTAGACTATATGCATGGAGGGTTTTGCGCACCAGATTTATATGTATATTACTTATGCGCGCAGGCCCAATATGCATACCACTGGTACAACCCGCATGCATTTACACCCCACGTGGCGGTGGAGGAGGGGGATGCTTATCCCGTGCCTCTCGCTGGAATACTTACACACACACGCAGAGGTACACCACGTACTGAAATTAACTCGGTGGATACTACTATCGCCGCCTGGCAAACTATCGGTAAACTAGCGGGGAAACTCCCGCTGTATGCCCCGGCACTGCCACTTGCGTGCCACAGTTCCTTATCAGTCACTCAGGACAGGGGAGCGATCCGCTCGCTACAAATGGTGGGTATACAACGTATGCACGATATCTATACAGAGGGTAAATTCCTCACAGCTGAAGACCTCCAATACATCACCCACACGTCATTATTGTTTCAATTCACCATTCACAGATTAAAACAAGCGGTTAGAGCTCATTATAGTTCGTTCCCCACAGAACCGCCCACATTACACTCGCTTCAGTTACTGTTAACAACGCCCTCCAAGTGTAGACTAGTGACCAAACTGTATAAGGCGGTACGAGCTGAAATGGTGAGGGCTGGCGGTGACAGTTTAACCAGATGGAATAGTGGCATAGATCAGCCGTTGACTACAACTGACTGGGAACACATCTGTAACCTAACAGGTAAACTAACACCCAATGGTAACCTCAGAATTATCCACTTCAAATATATCCATCAGGTATACCATACACCTCTGAAATTGTACAAAATTGGACTACGAGACACTAGTCAATGTAAAAGATGTCACCAAATGGACGCAGATTTCTGGCATTTGGCATGGCACTGCGCGGCGGTGGCGAAATTCTGGGCTGCAGTGATGGGGTGTTTGCGGACGATGTCCAATCAACAATTGCAATGTACACCGGTGGTGTGTCTGTTGAGTTATGTGCCTCATATCAAAGGGGTGTTGGGGAAATTTGTACGAATAGCTCTGTTACTAGCAAAACGTCGAATAGCTTTGACATGGGAGAGCACTCTGACCCCGAGTCTTGAGTATTGGTTAAAAGACATGGTCTATTGTAGGGAATCACTTGAGCTGTATGCGGAAGAACTACCATCTTCCTCAAAGCCAAAAGACATTTGGGAACCATTACGACAATATTTACTGAAGTTGGATGAGCCAGACCCTATGCTCAGTCCCTAAAAGTCAATGAGGCATGCTATGTATTCTCGAGAATGTGTGATGTGCATTAGGAGCAGTGATCCCTAGTGAAATGTTCCAGAACAACAGTTCTGATTATGTCAAATGTTCATGCTGACTGTCATCATTGATGATACACCGCCCTGCGTGGCGACTCATGTGAGCTATTTTGTTTTTGTGTTGTTCGAAATTCAATAAAAAGAATAATAAAAAAAAAAGTCTGTGGCTTGGTGCTCCTCACGACAAGTTGATCAACTTTCTGCCCCTATGTCGGAGGTGCTGTTGTTTGTGCTGTCTTTAACCCGGCATGGCCTTGCTCTGAGCACTGTTGAACGTTACCTTTCTGACACTTTGGCATTTTTGCGGGTACTGGATCAGCACTCTCTGTTCAAGTCACCAATTATGACATGTTTTCTTAAGAGCCTACAACATTTGGTCCCTCTTACCCCTTTTTGTTATGCCCCATTGGGATCTTATTTTAGTGTTGATGTACCTCATTTGTTCTCTATTTGAACCCATGCATACCTGTCCTCTGAGACTTCTGACAACTAAGACAGTTTCTTAGTAGCCATTACATCATCCAGGAGGGTCAGTGAGCTTCAAGCTCATTCGGTTCGCCTTCCATACACCAGCTTTTACCCAGACAAATAGTTTTTTTCAGACTCGTGCCTTCTTTCTGCCGAAGGGGGTGACTCCCTTCCATATCGGCCCAAACATCATGCTGCCAACATTTTTCGCTCCACTTCATCCTTCTAAGGAAGAGGCTAGACTATGCCCTCTGGATCCAAAGAGAGCCCTCTCTTTTTACAATGATCACACCAAGGAACACAGTATAGACCACCAACTATCATTGGGTTTATTGGAACAAAAAAGGCAAGGTGGTGCAGAAACAGCCCATCTCTTGATGGATTGTACTTTGCATTAAGATCTGCTATGCACTAGCTAAGAAGCAGCCTCCTGGGGTCTTGTGGGCCCATTCCACCAGGGCCAAATGCACTACTACTGCATTAGCACATATAGTGCCTGTCCTAGACATCTGCAAGGCAGGTAAATGGGAGTCAATCCATACTTTCATGAAACACTATTGCCTGACAGTAAGGTCTGTTGAGACGGTCCTCCAGGATTTCCTAGTTTGAGCAAGTTAACAGACCCAAATGTCATGCACTCACATTGTCCCAACTGTGAAGATGACAATGGAGCCAATGCTGGACCTCCTGTCCCACCCGAGGACAACGCAAGTCAAGGAACTGAAACCTTAGATCTCACACTGTCCTCCTGGGGGGTAGGGGGGTTGGGATAAAATAAGAAAAGAGAGACTTGCGTTCCCGGATCTGCTCAGCAACTGCACGACACTGATTAACAGGATTTGCCACTTCTGAGACCTTCTACGTTTGCGAGGTATATGTGCACTGGACCAGAACTTCTGGCTTTCCGATGATGCAATGCACTGGAAATAACAAGAGGAGGCAGTTACCATCAGTACACTAACAAATCTCTACATACAATGAACATGCATTAACTTTAGTGCCACAAACTTACAAGTTTCATCAGCAGCTCGGCATGAGAGCAGAAATACCAAAATCACAGATTGGAGTATAGCACTCATAGGAATAAACTTGAGATACAGATTGGAGTTATTGGCACTCCCAGAGATAAACTCGAAACATAGGGTGGAGTTAATTGCACTCCCCATGATACACTCGGAGCAAAGGTGGGAGTTATTTGCACTCCTAAGGATACACTCAGAGCAAAGGTTGTAGTGACTTGCACTCCTAGGGATACACTCGGAGCAAAGGTTGGAGTGACTTGCACTCCTAGGGATACACTCATAGAAATGATTGGAGTAATTTGCACTCTTAGGGATACAATCAAAACACAGGGTGGGGTACAAGGTTAATGCATATATCAAAGACTCTGAAGTGCTTTCTTTTGCACTACTGTTCATCAGAGAAACACATGAATAAAGTCTTTAACCCTTGAGTGGTGACAGTTCTAGCACTAAGGTTGTAGGGAGTGTCCGGAGAATAAACACACAAGAAGCTCTGGAATAATTCACAGTGAGGACATAGAGGAAAAGTATATAGTTTTTGAAGACGGGGATACTCAGTACTGCCTACTGTAGGAGGTTTAGTGCGCACTAACCTGATATCAAGTTCTTAGCCTAGTTCTTCCACTTGACTGAAGTTCGGAGAAGATCTCGAGGCTTTGACTCAAGGAGTCACAGGGGTCAGGAGTAGCTGTGCAGGAGGGAGCAGGCAGGATGACGTCAAGGGAGCGGGTGCCACAGGAACCACCGGTTCAGATGGACTTTAAGGAGACTGGAGCGCTTCTTGGTGCCAGACGGATTCTTCAGGTGAGTGCGAAGGGTGAAGCTTGTTCTGCAGGGAGCGAGGGCAAGCCACGATTCGGGTTTGGGTGGGGTTTATATACCCTCTCAAAAGCTCAATGGATGTAGCTAGATCACGTGAGGCACATGGGGCACATGGCCTTCTGGAAGGTTCTCGAACCTTGGGGAAAACATGTGTTAGTACACTCTCTTTGACCTTACAGAATGGGCAGGTGCAACTTGTTGATCGGAACCAGACAACAGGAAACAAATGTATGGTTTTCGTTAGCATGTGCATAATGGAAAACAACACCAAGGTCCCAGTAACAGCGAGAGCAAGGCTTGCAATTGGCTCACGGGATTCTGGGGGAAGCTTCCAGGGATTTAATGGAAAACCACACCAAGGCCCTAAGACCAGCGAGCGATACCAAAGGGGATGATGGACGGAGCGCTTGAGCTAATCAAACACTCACCCCCAGTCAACTGATCTGGGTTTAATCCATCATCATTCTTTAGCTCACTCCACCACCCCAGTTCAGACATGGCCATATGCAAATCAGTCTGACCCTGTGCCTCATGGGAACAGTCCAGCCCGAACTGCCAAGCCATGTCTTCCCTGGACCGGAAACAAGCATCCTGGGACCGGTTTCTGGCTATTCAGCCGTCATCAGCCAGGCTAGCTTGAATCCAGTGGCAAAGTGAGCAAGGGACCCACGTCTGGGCATACCCTGCCAACTTAGGGCGAACAAAGCGATACCAAAGGGGATGATGGACGGAGCGCTTGAGCTAATCAAACACTCACCCCCAGTCAACTGATCTGGGTTTAATCCATCATCATTCTTTAGCTCACTCCACCACCCCAGTTCAGACATGGCCATATGCAAATCAGTCTGACCCTGTGCCTCATGGGAACAGTCCAGCCCGAACTGCCAAGCCATGTCTTCCCTGGACCGGAAACAAGCATCCTGGGACCGGTTTCTGGCTATTCAGCCGTCATCAGCCAGGCTATCTTGAATCCAGTGGCAAAGTGAGCAAGGGACCCACGTCTGGGCATACCCTGCCAACTTAGGGCGAACAAAGCGATACCAAAGGGGATGATGGACGGAGCGCTTGAGCTAATCAAACACTCACCCCCAGTCAACTGATCTGGGTTTAATCCATCATCATTCTTTAGCTCACTCCACCACCCCAGTTCAGACATGGCCATATGCAAATCAGTCTGACCCTGTGCCTCATGGGAACAGTCCAGCCCGAACTGCCAAGCCATGTCTTCCCTGGACCGGAAACAAGCATCCTGGGACCGGTTTCTGGCTATTCAGCCGTCATCAGCCAGGCTAGCTTGAATCCAGTGGCAAAGTGAGCAAGGGACCCGCGAGAGCAGTTCACTCATTGGTTCACTGGATTTGGGGAGCGCTTGCAGGGGTTCAAGCGTAATGGAAATTACGGGTGCTGGGGAAGCATTGGTCATGAGGATGCTGGGGGAGAATCATTCATGAGGGCGCTGGGGGCACAGCAGTATTGAGGGTGCTAGGGGGGACATCAGCCATGAGGTATGCTGAGGGCACATCAGTCATGAGAGAGCGGGGAAAACATCAGTCATGAGGGCGTTAGGGGGACATCAGTCGTGAGGGATGCTGGGGCGCATCAGTCATGAGGGAGCTAGGGGAACATAAGTCAGGATATCATAGCGTGCTATAGGACTTCCTAGGGATAAGGCAGCATGAGCCCTAGCGCTAGACCACTACGCAGAGAACGCAATAGGGGGTTGTGACAGAGAGGGAGCAGAAGGGAGTTGTGACACCACCTACAGGAGGGTATTGCTTTGATGTCGCAGATTACTCACCAACCCTCCCATCCTCCCTGTTCAGTGAACTGGACTCTTCAGCTGAAGATCCCACTAGATTCTGCACACTGATAGGAAGCATAGTTCTGACATGGCTCCATGTTTTTGGCGTGGAAATAGTTACAAACGTCAGCGCACCGTCAGCGCACGTCACATCTGGAGCGGAGCAGGTCAGCACAGAGTCGACAACGCTACCTAATAGTACGCATAGGTAATGCTCAAGATCTCCCAGATTCAGTCTGACGCCTGGGAAATATTCTAAGGTGAGGAATCTGCCAGAAAAAGCATTACCGAAGGTAAGTAATGTGTTCATCTGTGATCTACTGATGTGGGAAAAGATGTGGCCCTAGTCCTGCATGAAGCTATTGCCCTGAATATCAAGCCATTACACATAACCACAAAGGAAAAAGGGAGGCAGACTAGCCATTGTATTTAAGGACACCATAACAATCACCAAGTTGGAAGAGGTGACAATACAAGGTTGTGAGTCCCTTCTTTTTAGAATCCAGCCCATCCCCAATTTCAACTGCCACTTCATCTTGCTCTATGGATCTCCATCCAGCAAGGGGAGTATTTATTGGTGCTTTTTGGACACAATTTCTGATCTATCAACAAAACTGTCCAATACATCTATACTTGGAGATTGAACATCTGGTTTGATAAACCAAATATGCCTCAACCAATTGCTATCATATTAGGACTAAATACACAGAACATACAACAGATTATTTCTGGACCCACCCACATTGGATGTCATTTTCTCCAACCCAGAACTCACAATTATTCAACATAATTCATCTATTAAATGCCCAATCATCACATCATCACCTTCTCATTCTAAATCCCAAATAAAATGTCAATATAATTCGACCACAACCTACGGACAGGGGAACAAACTAAACATGCATGAGCTGGAATCACACCTCACAAAAAAAAGCTCAACTGAAAACAATAAATGCAGCAGAAAAACTCTATGAATGAATGTTCCCAGCCTTTGACATATTAATCCCAAAATTTACTTCAAAACAGAGCAAATAGAAGAAGAAGGCTCCTTGATTGCATGGACGTCGATTCACCAAAATGCCAGGGGTAGCGGAAGTGACATCATATACCCTTTGACCTTAATGAAGTCCCAGGAATTGACATCATATGACCTTTGACCCTGCATCATCCCAGGAAGCGATGTCACAGAACCTTAATCCTGATGATATCACAATAAGTAACATTACTGAAGTTATATAATTGCATAAATAATATATATTCTTCTAGGGGAGAATAAAAGGTGGGGGGTTCTCTTCCCTGAGAAAAGTTTGAAAAAAATAGGCTTTACTAGTGCATTTTAATGCACAATTTTCACATACATTTGCTAAAAAGCCATAGGCTCTAAAAAACACTCACTAAATATTCAAGTACTTTCATGGTGTGCCAAGCTACTGTAATCAGACAGTACCCATGAGTTTACCCAATTATGTTTTTAAAATGTCCTGTGGGTGCCCCCTTATGTCAAAAATTACCTCCATTGCTAGGAACAGCATTTTGTCATGGTAACCCCTTCTGCCCAAATATCACATACAATATGCCAGGGCCAGAATTTTCCTAACACTGCTTCTCTTGCACGATGGAGGTCCCTTATGTCAAAGGTTATGTCTAATATGTCAAGGACCACATTTTGTCATGGATGACCCCAGGACCTTGCCACAGTTGTCGTCCCATATGCGAAGTATTTACTCCAATGTGTCATCACAAGCAATTTGCTACCAGTGCCACCTATGTCAACAATTTCCTCCAGGAGGCCAGAGCTGGCATTTTTTCATGGGTGCTCCATGCCAAAATGTACCTACAGAGTGCCAGGAGTAGCATTTTGCAGAAGGTATCCCATATGCAAGTATTGCCTCCAGTATTCCAGGGCCAACATTTCGTCAAGGGTGCTTTTCTAAGCCAAGAAGCATGCCAGATCCAACAACGGATCTGCAAGCATAACAACACATGCTCACTTACATTGACTTATTCACACTAATTTTCTCATTAGCACTGAGTTGCACTCATTCATATTCACCTACTCTCCTGCACTCACTTTTACCCTGAATCACCCATTCGCACTCTCTCACTCACTCGTACTCTGACTCACTTATACTTACACACACATCTACGAGCCCATATACAAACATACATGCTCACACATATACATACTCTCTCACCCAAAATCACTCTCACCGACATGCATGCACGCAACATACATTAAAACCATTTAATTTTTCTTATCTAAGATGCCAGTGAAGGTTCAGATCTTGCTGCTCCACTTTTTATTACACTAATAGTGAATAATGAACTATTATTCACTATTAATGTAATACAAATGAGCAGAAAACAAGGTTAGTGCCTGACTCTGATAATGCGAGACACCCCTGTGTTCTTGGCACTGATTTTGCCGCCTCTGAGGCAAGGGGTTGTGTTGTACTCTAGTAAGTGAATGATGCATCCTCTCTGTTGTTGCCCTTATGCCTTGCTGCTCAGTCTATGTGATGTCATCAGAATGTTGAGAGTGTTTGAGTGTAAGAAGGAATCAGTTGGTGTGGAAGGGCTGAGCGGCAAGGAGGCTGCTCCTGGTGGGGCATTGTATGAGGCCTAGCATGAGACTTAATATGGATCCTATCTGAAGAATAAAGCTGTGATCCTGAACTACATCACTGGACCACGTATCTTTCATTTAACCGTAACACTGGCGACGATTTTAAAGAACCTGCGTGCTACTTCAATGGAGATTGGACTTTTAAAACTGAAGAAACTACAACCTGTGGATTTGAACAAACCTGGCACCCCTAATGCCCCACCAGTGACCATTTCATCTGTCGCCCCAACCAGTTAGTGACAGTTTGTCTTAGACTTTCCTTCATTATCTTTATTTGCCTGTCTTTGCTGAACTGTTCCTGTCCTGTAACATGTTGACAGAGAACATCATCTGTGACCTGGACATTATTTGCGTGTACTAGTGAGTACTGTACATTTGGATTTGGGTTGGTTCCTGCTGCCTGTTGGATTTTGGGAACGTTTTACCAGTGATCTAAGGTGCCAGTTCCTACCTGCCTGTCTACTGTCCACTGCCTGCCTGTCTTGGAGGAAGTCTGCCCTCCTGCTCCTTGGGACAGTCTCAGAGTAGTTTTGTCGTGTTCCCAGTCTTGTGCCCTTTGAGCACTCTTCTGCAGCGTTTTGTACTGTGCGGCATCGGCACTGCTCTGATCATCTAGGGTTTTGCTGTGGCACTACTTCCATTGTGTTTGGCGCTTTCCTGTCAAGACTTTGTTGCTGCGCCATTGAAATATAAACCGCCGCATTGCAGTTTGAATTACACATCTAGCGCGTGCCACTTACCTCAGGTTGTCGCGCGATGTGTGCCCCATTACGTTCTTTCTCCTTTCCTTTTGCTCCTGTTGAGAGACGCCCAGCTGCTTCAGCGTGCCGTGAGCCACCCGGCACGACGCTGAAAACGTGCCGCCATCTTGTGGCTGGCATCCATCTTTTCCTTTGGCTATTGCCTGATGCACGCTCCCGTTTTGCCAACCATGTTTTTGCCAACCAAGCACTTCGAGGATCTCTGTATTCCAGTTGTATTCCGGTTCACATCTTGAGGCGTTTTCTGATGTCCGCTGACCGCCTCACCTCGTAGACATTTGGTGATCCAGTTAATTCAAAAGAAGAAATTGAAGACGTTCTGACAGTCACGATTTTCTGCTGAACTGTTGTTGTTGTTGCTTGAACCTCCTACTAGGTACTGTTTTTCCTGGTTGTGGCTCACATGTTCCAGACTTTAGCTGTTTACTGACAACGGTGACTACCTTCTTTATTTTAGCTTATTGTTTTCTTGGGACAGTGCATTTTTCATAATGTTGTTTGTGCTCAGATGCTTTTATTGTGTCATTCCTTAAGGTTCAATTTCATGTGTGTTTCTTATGTGATGATTGTACCATTCACTGGTACCTGATCCTGTATTTGTATGAGAGGGGGGAGAGAGTGTAGTGTCCTTGTTTTGTATCTGTATGAATAGAGGGAGAGAGAGTGTAGTGTCCCTGGTCATGTCATGTTCTGAAACTGAAGCTTCTCTGACTTGCTTGTTTTGGTTTTACCCTCTGAATTGGTTGTTACCTCGTGTGAGGTGTTAGACTGTGCGTTACGGGTGCGCACATGAGAAGACTTCTTCTTTTGAAGCTTCTCTGACTTGCCTGTTTTGGTTTTACCCTCTGAATTGGTTGTTTCCTCGTGTGAGGTGTTGGACTGTGCGTTACGGGTGCGCACACCTCGTGTGAGGTGTTGGACTGTGCGTTATGGGTGCGCACATGAGAAGACTCCTTCTTTTGAAGCTTCTTTGACTTCCCTGTTTTGGTTTTACCCTCTGAATTGGTTGTTACCTTGTGTGAGGTATTGGACTGTGCGTTACGGGCGCGCACGTGCGAGATCTACCTTTTGTGTAGCTTCTCTGTCTTACTTGTATTGGATGTACCCTGTGAGTGGTTGTTGCCTCGTGAGAGGTGTTTGGACTGTGCGTTACGGGTGCACACATGAGAAGACTACTTTCTCTTTAGCTTCTCTGGATTTACCCTTGTTTTGGTTGTGGTATGTGTTTCGCCCTGTGTTTAGGGGTTGCATAATTACTCTTAGAGTGTACGCCTTCGAGTGTTGGGCGTGCGATTTGAAGAACACAACACTTTTGTGTTTCTCTCATCTTTTCAAGATTGGATGGGATGGGGTGTTTGACGATGCTCTTGAAGATTGATGTTATTCTTGTAGCGTTATGTTATTTTTGAAGCTCGTTGACTTTCGTATGTGTGTATGTCCACTTCCGCACATTTATTTATTGTCAGTCATATTGCATGTATGTGCTATGATCTCGCGTGCTTGTATTTTTACAATTTTGATGAGGGGGGGATGTGTTGTAATCTAGTAAGTGAATGATGCATCCTCTCTGTTGTTGCCCTTATGCCTTGCTGCTCAGTCTATGTGATGTCATCAGAATGTTGAGAGTGTTTGAGTGTAAGTAGGAATCAGTTGGTGTGGAAGGGCTGAGTGGCAAGGAGGCTGCTCCTGGTGGGGCATTGTATGAGGCCTAGCATGAGACTTAATATGGATCCTATCTGAAGAATAAAGCTGTGATCCTGAACTACATCACTGGACTACGTATCTTTCATTTAACCGTAACAGGTTGCAAAGGCAGTGCCAGGGGTAGCAAGGGGCAAGCTAGGGTTCGCAAATGCGATCCCTGGTGACCCCAAAATGATGTCCATGCTTGATTGAATAAAGAGCTGAAAAAGATTAAAGGACAAATCTTAACCCTTCAACACAGGAGTCTCAGTTCCAAGAGACCTTGAGATAAAATCTGCCTATGCAGGCTCAATCGAATGTGCAATTCATACCAAAAGAAGGTCGAAAATCCACCACTCAAGTATGATCAACAATGCTAAATATCCAGCCAAGGAACTAAATCAGAATTTCGTAATCCAGAGAGCTATCAAATCTCTACCCCCACTTTCACAAGGCTCATGTAATAAACTAGCAACATATTATCTAAACAGAGGAAGGGGGGGCTTCACTTGCCAAGACCATACCGAAGCTCTCTGTAGAGGCCAACCACACATGCAAAGAGGCTAGAATGTCTATGAAAGAGGCAGCACCTTGTTCCCCTCCCACTCCAGAGGAACCAGAAACTGTCATCGCTGTGGTGGATCCCAGGTTGCGTATACAGGTGAGTCTGCTATACAGGTGAGTTTTCAATGTTCTTCCCCACTAGAATTAATTGGCAGAATCTGGTTACACTTCGCAAGTTAGATCATCTAGCACAAGACGTGTGGGTGTAAAAAGTGTTCAATTATTCCATTTTAAGTTCTATGTTATAGGGGTTCAGGTTTCGCCTCCCAGAAAGAATAAGTTCTTTATTACAGACATTTCTAGATGAAGAGATCCAATCTCTCTTTGGAAACGGGCCATACAGACTTGATGTCCCTAGCCCAAAGGTTTTATGAACTATGTGTTCCTTGTGGACAGAAAAGGAAGACGTTTGCAAGTGGTCATCAACCTGTAAGACTTCAATGCCAGGAGCCTTCACAGGCACTTCAAGATGGAGGGTATTCCCCTTTTAAGAGATTTGTTAAGAGAAGGATACTGCATGATACTCCTGGAACTAAAGGATGCGTATCTGTAGGTCCCTACTTTTCCTCATTTCCCATTTTGCTAGTTCCAAAGGAGGTCCCTAACTTATGAATTCATGGCTCTGCTCTTTTGGCTATCATCAGACCTTTGGTATTTTTCCAAGTTAACGAATCAAGTAATAGAAGTCTTGAGTGTGAGAGAGGTAAGTATAAATATTTACTTAGATAACATACTCCTCATGGCTTAAGAACCAACAATCTTGCTTCAACACCTGAACACCTGAACCTGACAGTCAACCTATTAGACTAGGATTTGTTATCAATCAGGAGAAACTGAACATGCCCCCTCCAATCACATGGTGTTACTGGGCTTCTTCATCAACTAAAAATTTGCCACTCTTCTTCTCTCATATCAGAAGATAAACCCCATCAAAAAGGTGATTTGCAGAGTACTAGGGAAAGACAGTGTTTCCCTGCATTCAGTAGCCAAACTGGTTGGACTTCAAGCGATCTTCCCTGGTCCTCTTCACTACAGCACCCTCCAGGTTTGAAAATGTTTCCTGTCCTATGCAGAGGCAGTTCAGTTGAAGAAGTCCACCTGGAGTTTCAATGGTGGTTGGCACGGTTGTACGATGGTACAACGCATGTAGATACATTGTGTGCCTTTGCCACGCATTTTTTAGCACGCATGTTTTTACTGCGAATATGCATTTACAACGCATACCAATACCACGCATTGTTTTTAGGTTTAAAAACAATGTTTTTGTGGGGGCAGCCCCTCCAACCCCCCTCAACTTACCTTAAATGCGTGGTATTGGCATGCGTTGTAAATGCATATTCGCGGTAAAAATATGCGTGCTAAAAAATGCGGGGTAAAGGCACAACGAGGTAGAAACCTCGTTGTAAAGGCTGTTTCCCGGTTGGCACACATGCCTTCGTAGAACAGGACCATCTTTGTTCCTGGTTCCAGACATGGTAATCATATCTGAAAGCAGTCACCAGTGTTGGGGAGTGAGATGTGAAGAAGATTTCAATCATTTCTTCATCTTCAGATCAATTGCCTGGAACTACTAGCTGAATCATTTGTCTATTGCTTTTCAATGCTCCCATTTTTGTATTCTCCTGAGGATGTACAATGTCTTGGCGATTCAATATATCAATCATCGTGGAGGTATGAGATCTTGGATGCTAGCCAATATAGCCATGACTTTTGGTATTACTGCTTAACTCACAATATTGTGGTAATGGGAGTTTGCCTATTGGGCAAGAAGAACAAGATGAAATATTGGAATTCACACTACCTCAAAGACTCTGGTGACTGGAAGCTGAACTCCTTGATGTTGTTAGAAGAAACAATGATGTGGGGACCATTTAAGACAGGCTTGTTTGTATCTTGCCTGATGATTCAGCTCCCATTGTATTTCAGTTGGAGACCGGATCCATTAATAATGATGACGGATGCATTTTTACAGAAATGGACAGCATTGAATTACCCATTCCCTCCATTTTCCATGATTGCTAAAGTCACATTTCAATTCAGAAAGCAAGTAGCAAAACTGATCTTAAAAACCTCAATCCAGAGGACACAGGCGTGGTTGCCAGTTCACTTCTTTTGGATCCAGCAGGCCAAGCACCCCATTGGTGTTGCAGGGCATTCTGGTGGCATGGAAACATTCCTTAGTCACTGGCAGCTCTTGTCTTCAATGACAGGGCATGACAAGGCTCTACACAGAAAAAAGTGCATATTTCCTTGGAATAGGTGGTCATCCTGGCGTGTGGCACAGGATTTTGATCCCATTTGGCAAATGTTAACTGTGTATTGAATTTCAAAACAATTTGGGCCACTGATGGTTTAGCCTATAGGACAGTGAATTCTTATTGTTCTGCCATTTTGGCATGGCATTTGCTGTTTGGGGAACATCCACAGGTGTCCAAGCTGCTTAGAGACATTTGTTTCTCCGTGCCTCCAATACCGAAGTCGACCTTCCTGTGGGATGTTTCTCTGGTTATCAGGCTCCTGTGATCTTGTCTGGATAATAACTTACTGTACAGGAAGCAGATGTCATCCAGATTACACATGCTGCTGAGTTCGGTTTTGTGCCACAAAGTATCAGAAGTTAAGGCACTGGATCTGGCAGGTAGGCATTTCTCACTTGAAGGTGTGTCCATTGAGGTTTGTAAGTGAACTAAGACTGCTTTAAAGCATATTTTGTATCCTAGTTTCACCAGGAGAATGCAAACTGCGTGAAGTTAGCTGTTTTTGCACCTATGAGGTAGTCACCAAGGATCTCTGAGCTTCTCAACATGGTCATTATTTTTGTTTGTTCGACCTTTTACACCTGTTTCCTCTATCACCTTGGCAAGGTGGGTAAAATGGATCATGTCTGAAGCAGATATTGATGTCTCACTTTTTGGAGCTCATTTTGTCAGAGATGCCATGGCAGCTAAGTCATTTTTGTTTGCAGCTTGATATGAGAACATCATTTGGGTGGCTAGATGGTTTTCAGGCTCAATGTTCAAACTGTTCTACCCTAAACCAATAGGTAACTGTTAGACCTAGTAGCCTTTGGTGTGGTCATCTTCCGCCAAATTATTTGCCTTCCCTCCTCCTGTTAACTGAAATTAGTTTTTGTTGGACAAACCAGTGCTAAAGTGCTTTTGAGCTCGCCTCTAAACATGGCAAAGTTGGCTTACACCCAATTGACACATTTAATTTACTTTACTTAAGTCTCATGTATTCAGGGCCTGCCATTGCAGCCGGTGGGCAGTTTCAAACTGCTGGTTGGATTTGGCAAAATAACTCTTTTGCCAGGCCCAAGGCTTCCTATTTAATACATATATTTAACCACTAAGGTAGGCCCTAAACAGCCATCAGGGCAAGGTGCAGTGTATTTAAAATGTTGGACAGGTACTTCTAAGTTTTATATGTCCTGGTAGTGAAAAACTCTTACATTTGTTTTTGATTACTGTAAGGCCTACCTTTCCAATAGGATAACATTGGGTTACCTTATTACATTTAATAAGTGATAACTTCTGATTGGAAACAGTTAGAAATGTCATTTTTACACTTGTCAGGAATGTAGCAGCAGGTATCACTTCTATGAAAATAAAGGCAAATAAGGGTTTTAAGTTGGCCAGTATAAGCAAATATCCACACTGGAAACATGGCCGATGTTTTCTGAAAAGACTGCAGAGGCAGGTGCTTGCTGAACTCTCTACGAGCATGTCAGGGTGAGGATTCCAAGATGGCAGAAGCAGAGAAAACAGACCCAGTGCAGCGGTCTAGTTCATTTCACTCTTGCTAGTGACTGAAGCCAACAACATGCATGTTCGAGAAGAGAGTTGTCCACTTCAACTGAATTCTTGAAGCATCAGGCAATGTCTCAATATCGTGCTCTCTCAGAGAGCATTTCTCTTAGGTTTTCTGGCAAGAAAGAAAGTGTCCTTGTTTCCGTGCACTTATGAAGAGTGCACCCAAGTAGTGTCTCAGTTTTGCACTCTTTCATAGGATAAATATGGTTACATTATTGAAGAAAGTACTGTTCCTACTCTGTCCTGGTTAGAGAGTGCTCAAATGATTCATGAACTATCGGTAAACACTATTCTCCCACTGGAGTCTATTATAGAAGGAGGATTCATAGCTGATTCATTCATTTTCAAAAGAGAACCATGGAAATTTCAGCTACAAAAAGACCACTATACCTAAGACCTTGAAAAAGTAAACAATCATATTACAAACAATAATATATTTACAAGGTCAATGCAGAGAGATTTTGGTTACAAAAGAGTAGCATAAGCCTAAAAGCATTTGGGTAAAGCGTTACAATTAATGCCCATATAGTTATAAGTACATTTAAAACTATATTGCATGTCTTCATGCAAGATTGATGTTTGTTTTGAACTACAGGTACAGAATAGTATTTCAGATTACATTAATGAGAAGAACTCAGAAGAAAGGGAGTAAGAAATAGAAGAAGCACCTTCATCTTCTGAGGCAGTCTCTTTTATTTTTTTCTACTTCCCAATTCCCTCCTGCTGATGTGTGCTTGGGACCATCTTCTGCTCCTGTGGACATCATTGGCATTCAGGTATTCCAGACAGATTGAAGTGCCAGAAAATAAATAGATTCCACCTGAGCAGAATGGCTGAAGGATTTGATGTAAAGGCTTTAAGTTAATATAAAGAATATGCAAAAAGAATTAAATAGCACAATAGAAGAGAATACTTGAGTATTAATTGCTAAAAACTATTTCATTGATTTTAAATATTAATAGATATTTGAAAACATAGTGAAAATGCTCTGTGAAATATATAAAATACTTTAAAAACATATAACAATGTTAAAAAAATACACACATTTAAAGCAAGTTTTTAATAATTATTATGCAAAGGACAAATTTTCAGCCATGTGTAATACTTGTAATATTTATTTATAACTAGTATAACAATTGGAAAAATATTTTGTTAAATAGTAAGAAATATAACATATTTTACAAAAATATAACATTTTATTTACAAGATATAGCATATTTTTAAAATAATTTGTAAATTATTTTCCAAAGGTTTTCCATTTACTTTAATGGAGAAAATGGTCCCCTTTTCCTTTCAGGCTTGGCGCTCGCGGTTGTGCATCTGTTTTTACAGTCGGTGGAGCGTTGCAGTCAAGATCGGAAGCAAGGAATAGCTGTGGTCAGGTAAGAACAATTTACTTTACATTGTTAGGTATATAGGTGGCTAAGTTTATTGAAAGGAGAAAGGGGTGAGGTATTTATGTCAGATAGTATAGAAACATATGTTTTATATGTTTTAACCACTGTTTCATTCCCATGCAGGTTGTGTTCGTATGCCCACGTCGGGACAATTTATTTTTTTTCTTCAAATTAGGTTTAAAAAATGTTGCAAAAATATTTTATTACTGTTTTAAACCTTTTTGAAACAAAAAAACATTTTACTATTTTGGCGTTGTGTTTCTTAAACTGTTTGGTGATTTCTCAGGACAAAGACCATGTGGTTGCTGGAGAAACTCGGAATTCATGGATGGATTACTACAGGATTGTTTTCTGGGAAAATCGATTAGGAACATTGATTTTTTTTAATTTGGTTTTAAAAACAGACTTTTCCATCAGGATTTTGAATTTTAGGATTGCTGATTTTCACATGGATGGATCACTGCTGGATTGTTTCTGGGAATTTCATTTTGGTGACCAGGATTTTCCTGTTGTGATTTCTTTTACAAGATTCGTGCATTTTGGGATTTTGCTTTTTGGGATTGCGGTTTTTCTAAACAATTATTTTTAGATTTCTAATTATTGGACTGTAGGAGATGGTTTTAATTTAAAGAAAAAAAAAATCGGGAGTCCGGTCTTTCTTTGGATGTTAGTTTCCCTCAGTGGATTATTGGAGCACTGAAGACTGTTGGTGACCGGTGGTGTGAAAAAAGTCTCCAAAAGTTGAAGAAAGACTACAACTACAGGTAGGAACCCCAAAATTCCTTTAATTTAAAAAAATAATTTAAAAAATGCCAATTTAATTAGATAGTGTTGTCGAAAAAGGCACGTAATTGTGAAAGTTATTAGTATATGTTAGAAATGTAGTATGTATGCAAGGTTGTCCAGGTAGTCTGAAGCTCCCATCAATGGAAATTGTTGAATTTTAGCCAATAGTCTTTCAGACATCTCTTTACTTTTTTTGGAAACACAAGGGTTTAGTCTACCTGATAATTATTGTGCTATTATAATTTCTTGGAAACTTTGTTCCTTCTAGAAAATTTCCCAAAAATTATAATGGTTTGGATGAGTTCTGCCAATTGATTTGTTGAAGGAATTGTGCCATCCCTCTATGGCATTGTTAGTCTTTACACCTCCCTCTAAGCAGATCGAGTAACAGTTCCACCAGTCAATGGGAAACCTTGGCTTCCTCCTATGACTCGACCTGCTTAGTTGGCCAATCCAAGTGTCTTCAAAGTAATTTAGTAGCAGGGCCAATTTTCCCTCATTTTGTGTAAAGTAGTCTGAAGTGTCTGAAGTAAAGTAGTCTGAAGTGTGTGGATGAGTTCTACACATCAATTACAGGTACGAAGCATAACGCAGTTAGTTTTTTTAACTTGTACTGCAGTTTACTGTTTGACATGCAATCCTCAGCTAAGGATGTTTTTTTAATTTTTTGCCAATATTCCTGAGAAAAGGGAAAACAATCCTTGAATTTGGGTGTCAGGGTACATTTTGGTAATGGTATTAATCACTGTTACTTCAAAGTCAATTATAATTTTTCTAGGACTTTTACACATTGTTTTGGATTTTATCATTGTTAAAAATGTAGTGTACGTTGAGGATTGCTTGTCAGGGAGCAAGCTGTAAACGAATGGGACTGTTGTGCTATTTATGTTAACATGAATAGCGTAAATATGGGCGAATGGATGCAGTGTGGACTTAAAAGTCCCATCCAGCAACCAAATTTCACTAGTCTCACGGGTTACCAGGTTATGGGTCATGCTAAATATTAGTATTCTTTAGAGAGGGTTTTCATTGTCAAGCAAAAGGAAAGGTTCATTAGTAAAAGTAACAGTTAGTTCAGGGGGATGAAAATGTCATTATAGATTTGTGGGGTTACTAGTTGGGGGATTCCATGCCTGTTTTTGCCTCTGCACCATTCTCATTAGATTCGGTAATGTGGGCATACTACTAGCTACATGCATGGGAATGTGTTTGGCTACCTCCCTCAAAACTGAGCCACAGGGCTCATTGGAGGTGGATGCAAGCATTTTAATTTGTTGAATGTTCTCACTCACTTCAATCTCCATTGTAAAGACAGAGTGCTTATGCTCTGTGGTCCTTTCCACAGTGTCACCCAGAGTAACCGCTCTGCCTTTGCAATGGGATGAAAAATACTCCACACACCTCCAATGAATCCTGGGCTCAATTAACCCCACCTTACAATAAAGATAGCCACCATAATTCAGCAACCTATTACATCTCCTTGATGTCACGTAATTTGCCTGTCTGTTAAACACCCTTTTTTGATTATCTGTAGAAAGAAAAGAGAAAAGAATGTTCTGTAAAAATTCATGATGAAAAAATGTGTTTTAATTTGTGTTTTTTCAAATGCACCTGCAAAGGAGAACACATTTTGCATTATTAGCTGAGACACTTGTTTTTAGGAAAAGTAAATGTTTTTATTTCTGTTCAAATTGGGTGAAATATCTATTTTACTATTTGTTGCCTGTGAAAAGAAAGTTTAGAGATTTGGTAAATAATTGTTTGCGCTGAACTTTTAACTGAAATGGTTTTTATTCTTTGGTTATCTAGTTTGTGGTGCAAGTAAGAATAATTCTCCTTCCAGTGAATGGATTGTTGGCATTCCTTGATTTTTAGGGGTCTGTAAAATATATATATTTTTGTTTTAAAGAATTTTTGTCAATGAAAAGTTTAAAACCGTGGTGTATTTTATTGAGAGTAATATACCTGTTAAGTGAAAATGGTTTGGTATAGTTATATCAGACACTGTATTTACTGCGAAAAACATTTTTATTATCACTGTAAAACAAAAGAGATGTTTTAGTCTTATTGTCTGTTGCCTGTTGAAAGAAAATTGTTAGATTTGATTATGTTTCGTTTTTTTACAGAATATTTCCCTGAAAAAGGTTCTTCTGTTTTGTGCACTGCTTGTAAGAATTTCTGAATTTTTGGAAAGATTATAAAGTCTGTAGAATAGAAAAAAATGTAAGTAAGTCATACTGTAAAATTAGTGATTTATCCCACCAGCACCTGACCTGAGGTAAGTACCCAGTGGATTTTCATTAGTAATTTTCCCCCAGCCAATGTCCAGCACCTGCCCTGAGGTAAGTACCAGCGGAGTTAGAATAGTAATTTTGACCCTTGGTTACTGTCCAGCACATTCCCTGAGGTAAGTACCCAGTGGAGTTAGAGTTGTAATTTTGTACCCCAGTCACTGTCCAGGATCAAATCTGACTAGGCAACACATTTGGTTTGGTATGGTTATGTCAGACACTGTATTTATTGCAAAAAACATTTTTGTTGTCACTGTAAAACAACAGAGATGTTTTAGTCTTATTGTTTAATGCCTGTTGAAAGAAAATTGTTAGATTTGGTTATGTTTCTTTTTTTTACAGAATATTTACCTGAAAAGGTTCTTCTCTTTTCATGCACTGCTTGTAAGAATTTCAGAATTTTTGAAGAAATTATAAGGTTTGTAGTATAGAAAAAAAATGTAAGAAAATGATACTGTAAAATACGTGATTAAGTACCCAGTGGATTTTCATTAGTAATTGTGCCCCCCAGTCACTGTACATCACATGTCCTGAGGCAAATAACCAGTGGAGTTAGAATAGTTATTTTGACCCTTAGTGACTGTCCAGCACCTGCCCTGAGGTCAGCACCTGGCGGAGTTAGAGTAGTCATTCTGACCACCAGTCACTGTCCAGCACCTGCCCTGAAGTAAGCACCCGGCGGAGTTAGAATAGTATTTTTGCCCCCAGTCACTGCCCAGCACCTGCCCTGAGGTAAGCATCCGGTGGAGTTACAATAGAGGTTTTGCCCTCTTGTCTCTGTCCCGCACCTGCCCTGAGGTAACCACCCGGTCGGAGTTAGATTAGTAATTTTGCCCGCCCAGTCACTGTCCAGCACTTGTCCTGAGGCAAATAACAGGTGGAGTAAGAATAGTAATTTTTACCCTTAGTCACTGTCCAGCACCTGCCCTGAGGTGAGCACCCGGCAGAGTTAGAATAGTAATTCTGACCCCCAGTCACTGTCCAGCACCTGCCCTGAAGTAAGCAACCAGCGGAGTTAGAATAGTAATTTTGCCCCGAGTCACTGTCCAGCACCTGCCCTGAGGTAAGCACCCGGTGGAGTTACAATAGAAGTTTTGCCCTTGTGTCTATGTCCCGCACCTGCCCTGAGGTAACCACCCGGTGGAGTTAAAGTAGTAATTTTGCCCCCCCACCCCAGTCACTGTCTGGGATCAAATCTGACTAGGCAACACATTTGTTTAAAAATACCATTTTAATAATTATCTCTATAATCTTTTTTTTTTACCTTCAGTTGGTGTGCAATAAGTAAAGGAACTTCAATTGTCAACTGTAGTTAATTTTTTGAAAGACTGTAAAAATTAAAACATATCTGAATGAATATATGGTTTGGAGATAATGTTAGTATTGTTAGAGAACTTTATTTGTGAAGTTTATACTTACTTGTGTAGCTAGATGGCAGTGTTTGCAAATGGCTGTGGCTCTCTCTCTCTCCTGCTCTCAACTGTGTGTGTGTGGTCACGAGCGAAGTCAGTGTATCACTGAGCACAAAATGGTGGATGGCTGAATTTATACGTCTTCTTGAGGTATTCGATAATTCAAAAGAAAATATGTTTTGGAATGTATTTTTTGACATGGGTTAAAATCTGACTAAATGAATATTTATTTCGTGCGGTGAAAAAATAAGTTTTTTTGACCATTCTTACGTAGAACAACAACCATTTTGATTGGGGACAAGCTGCAGAGATAGAGTTAAAATAAAATAAAGACAACAGTACAAATGAAAATAATGTGAACATGCTGATTTAGGTGTCAGTTGGATTGCAACATTAGTTTTATAATGTTTTAATGTAAAATATGTTCCAGAAAATATTACTGTACAGTTGTGTTTTACATACTTTACTTGAAATTAATTACATTTTACTTTTTTTACTGTTAATCCATATATTATCATATATTTAAAAAATGCGCTGTAATGGTATGCGTGGTAAAGGTACTTATAATGTACCCTATGTATATTCGTGGTACAGACGTACTGGTAAGTTCATGTAGAGACCTCATTGCAAATGCATTAGTTGTCCCGTCATACATCCGCTGCTGCATGGTCCATGCCTCTGGTTTCTCAAAATGATCCAATCTTATATGATTTTGAGAAGTTCAAGTCGGAATTCCTTCGAATATTTGATAGAAGATCTGTAAAACAAGCAACTGACAATGAGCTGTTGGAATTAAAACAGGGTAATCGAGATCTTATCGTGTATTTGGCACAATTCAAGAAGTAGTTGATAGTTGGCCTATGTCAATTCCTCCCACACAGTGAGACAAAGAGGGGGTGGGTGTTGGCAGGATGGTAAACAAAGGGAGGAACGAGGGCTTTTTAAGAGACAGGTCCAGCATACATGCCCAATAACATGTGGATCAAAAAGTGGTATGCAGTTCCTAAGGATGGGGGATGAGAGAGAGAAGAGGAGGGGGGGAGGGGAGAGGGAAAGAGTAGGGAACCAGGTAGGAGAAGGATCAAAGGGGGGAGAGCTCCAATAAGGAGCAAGGGCCCTCACACACCCCAAGAGGTGTCATGCTTCAAAATAGGGCAGCTCCTCGTTGGGCCGGCGCTGCAATGCCCAACGGGCCCCGCAGGGGGGCTCTTTGCCGGAGGTCTTCAGAATAGAACGCCAGGAGGCCCTATGTGCCGAGGTGGAGGGTCGTAGAGTGGTGAGTAGAGTGGGTGTAGTACGTGTAATAAAAAAAGCTATGAGTGCTCCAGGGAACCTTTATTAACTGGACACTATGCCGTGGTTAAAAGACGAGACTACAAGAGTCAAGGCTGGCAGGGGAAATTCAACCTGCTGCAGCTCAGTGTGTGCAGTGACAAGTGTGGGTGGTTAAAAGGTTGACATGTTTCACGCCTAAAAACTCCTAGTGGATGTGCGGCATTTCTTCAGGACCGGGGGAGAGAAACCTAATCTACTCTTGAATGTAGGTGATGGTCATCGGGGTATCCTAAGTAGTACCGTCCCTATTGAATGGATTCAAGTCAATCCAGAAGGGGGGCAAGGGTGAAATGCTGAGTGGTTCATCCTTCTAGCGAACCTCTGGGGGGTAGACTGAGACTTCAGCCAGGATATCCACGGCCATCCACAGCAATGGCGGAAGCGAGTAACCACCTATTTGGTGCACTCCTGCGTGGGAACCTACCCACGGTCGGACTCCTGGGGCCTGCCAGGATGGGAGGCGTGGAGCTTTTCCCTGCCCCAGTTACATTTCAAAGGGGCTGCCTCCCCTTGACAAAGAACTTGACACCAGCCTTTTGTCACCCCAGTCCACTTGGAGCCTGGGCAGAGGAGGGAAGGAAATTCCAGAACCAGATGTGGGGGGAAGTTTAGAAGTTTCTCCCATTTCAAAGCTGGCACTAAGTATAAATACTGAACCTTCAGACCAACAGTTGAGTACACTCCTGGACCTTTGGACATTACAGACGAAGGACTTGTTAAAGGCACTCACCTGTGCTCCACATTGTTTCACCTTGATGACGACAATTTCCCCAGTCCCTCTAGAAACTAGCAGCGTGACAGCCAAGATCAATAACTTTACCGTCACTCTGAAAGTCACCAGGGGGGAAAGGGGTTGGGATGACAAGAGAAAACAAGAGAGGACAAAGAGTCCAGAGGTCTTCGCAAGAGTTGGGATTCGGCAGGGCTAGCTGGATACTGAGTGCTGGGAACAGGCATGTCTCAAGATTTTCAGGGATCTCTTGAACCTTTTACAATGTTCCTAATATCAGAAATACAGAGAACAACACATTGACATAAATCCTCATATTGTTCTCCTACCATTAGCATTAATTCTGTCAGCAATTCTCAGTTAAGCCTTACCTAATACTTCTTAGGTTGTGCACAGAATTACAGAATGTCATACAATCTAGATATCAGATGAGCAATCTGAAATAAACAATATATATATTTATTAATACTCAATACTTGATCTAAATAAATGTTGTTTGGTTTACACGTGAAATGCTAATAAGAAAATACCTGTATTCTTCTGTTGACGTGTCTAGATATTAATTATTAATCTTCTTTTGCCCTTTGTTTGATAAACAGCATTTATGTCACTAAATAATAAATAAGAGGAGGTTAAGGAAAATATTGATACATCAATATTGACGTTTTTACCATGATTAGATCAACCTTTCTTACTTCTTGAAGTTATATAATCACTTCACGAAATTTGCAATGCTCGACATAAACTGAATGGAAAGTTGTTGTAAAATAAAGTTTTTCTGTCTTTGATTTTCAGTGTCTGTTGCCTCCAGGAAATACGGTAATTCTAGCCGAAAAGTCTTAGAGCTTGATCCGTCTCAAACTCAATAACTGTATCCTGATTAAGTCTTTTTAGTTATTATTTTCTGAGCAAATGCGCGCTTTGCAGATAATATGCTAATTAGACTCACCGAGGCTTTAGTTGCTCAAAATACCTTGTTTGATTGATTTTTCTTGTCCGTCTTTTACAGGTGCTGTGGTAGCTATCAGGAAGCTGCAGGAAGGGGAAGCCGACTGGAGACTTCAGCCGAGTCTGAGGAATCAGGGAACCATCGAGGAGGAAGACCGGGCCGGAGACAGGAGCTGGAGCCAGGTAAGTGTGACCTACACTCATCATGTTTCTTTTCGTTCAATTTTTTTTTTTTTTATTCCTTTGTTTGAACTCTACTCGTCACGAATCACTATGTTCTACTATGATCTTTGTGCTGCTTGTTTGCATATAAGTCACTTGCTGTGAAGCGCTCTGATGCCCTCGGGTCCAGCTAGCGCTATATAAAACTCCTAAAATAAGTGTTGGGGAAAACGAGGCCAAGCCACGAGTGTGAATGAGAGCGGTTTAAATACCCTCTCATGCACGTTCACAGATTATTTCCATACACGCGTCTGTTTGACAGTTGGCGCGTGTGAGCAGTTAATGAATATTCATGATTTACGAGTGTTCCTGGAGTCCATTTACTACGCGAGTGAGCTCCTTATGCATATTCATGAGGCACATGTCTTTTCACGAGGTTGAGTTTCGTTCACTATTTGAATACACGTTGTTTTGCACAGTATTAGAGTTGATGCCAATCACAAAGTTCAGAAAACCTTTTCTTTTTGCTTTACCAATCACATTTCAACCCTGATGATTTTACTGTCTATATTTACAATAGCAACTGGGTACATGATGTCAGGGATACAATAAAACATGATTTGAAGATGACACATGTTCATGCTTTACATTATATATTTTCTGCGCCATAATGATCATGGGAAATGCTGTGTAAGGCGAGCATGGGAGAGCATATTCACAACAGTTCCCCCCCACAAAGGCCGCCTTACAGGACGTGGTTTCTCAGGGTGTAAAGCATGAAACCGTCTAACTAATCGATCAGCGTGTACATTGGAAGCTGGTTCCCATGATTGTTCAGAAGCATCATAGCCTTTCCAGTCAAGAAGATAATGCAATTTTCCATGAATTCTTGTAGAATCCAGGATGTGTCGAATTTCATATTCAGGGTGATTATTGACTATTACCGGAGGAGGAGGAGTATCTTTCGGAGTCATGGGATAATATCTTTTCACTAAAGATACATGAAAGGTGGGATGTATTGTGAGCTCATCGGGTAATTGTAATTGTACGGTGACTGGGTTGAGAATCTGTTTTACAGGAAAAGGACCAATAAATCTAGGCTGTAGTTTTCTAGGTCCTTCTAATTGTATGTTTCGTGTAGATAACCAGACTAGATCTCCTACTTTATACACGGGTTCTGGTGATCTATGCTTATCTGCTTGAATTTTGGCCTGTGTTTTATGCTTAGGAAGGCTTAACTTAGCTTTTTCCTGCATGGTTTGTAACTGCCTGAGATGCTCGGTAACCGACGGTAGAGGTGTCATAGGAGACAAAGGCAAAGTAGGAAGAGAACGTGGATGATGACCAGTTAGAAAGTAGAATGGGGAGCACCCTAGTGCAGAGTGTATGCTGTTATTGTAAGCAAACTCAGCCAAAGGAAGAGCTTCTTCCCAGCTTGATGTTAAGGTAGAAGTTAAACAACGTAAACTTTGTTCTAAGTATTGATTGACTTTCTCAGTCTGCCCATCAGTTTGAGGATGGAAAGCGGAGCTTAATGCTACATCTATACCTAATTGACTACACAAGGTTTTCCAAAATTTTGAATTAAACTGGGGGCCTAGGTCGGAGATAATTTTGCTAGGTAGTCCATGCAATTTAACTACATGATTCAAGAAAATACTGCTAAATTCTACGGCTGTGGGTAGTTTTGGAAGAGGAATAAAATGGCTCATTTTGGACAGTAAATCCACGACTACAAGGATGGTTGTGTATTTGCTAGCCTTGGGCAAATCAGTAATAAAGTCTACACTAATAGTATGCCAAGGTGTGGGAGGAATTGGCAAAGGATGTAATAAACCGGCGGGTGCTATATGCTGAGTTTTATTACGCGCATAACTTGGGCATGATTTAACAAATTCCCGGACATCATCTTGCATTTTTTCCCACCAAAAATGTCTTGCACATAAGTCTGCAGTTTTGAGTGTACCTGGATGGCCTGCTAACCCAGAATCATTGTCACACGCACACTCGGCTCACCGGAAACCATGAGAGGTGTCCCCACGTCTTCAGCCGATACGACCCTTCCGGGAGCTATCTGCAAGGCCTGGTCCTGGGGTGGAAGGGTGGTGGACCAACAAGGATCGGGAGAACGAGCGTTCTGACATTCAGCGCGAGGAACGCGCGGTCGAAAGGAACTAAAGTTCCCATGAGGCAAAGCAGAAGTTCCGCGATTGCCTCATGGGAAAGAGCCATGTGACCCGGAAGCAGGAGGAGTTCAAAAGAACCTCCGGTGCCGGACTCGGGGCTGATTATTCTTCGTGATACAGCGCGCTGCGCTGCCAGCCCCTGTTGTGTTTTCCTCGTACCGGTAAGGGTGCACATGCACCACTTGAAACGAGACTTGATATCTATACCAAGATATACGCTTGACCAGCACAATTTGGAATTCTTTGGAGGCAATTGGATACCATTGGCCAGCCGTGGGTTTGGAGTGCTTTTACCTTAAACCTGATGGTCCATGTCCACAACCTGGTTGCACTTTGAACTACTAGCACCCGTGGGTGCATTAGGTGTTTAGGAACTTAGTCCATATGAAACAGACTATTGCGCACAATTCGTATGGCATGATATATATATAATTTCAGAGGCAGTAAACCAAAAGAAGTATTTTGGGTGATTGTTGTTTGTATATTCTAACAGGGGGTTCAAGAGGCGGCCTTCTGCTCTTCCCCTGTGAGGCGGGCACGGCCAGTCCTGATGATGTGTACAGTACAGCAATGAATGCTCTATATATGTAGTAATTGTGTATGAGCCATCTACTGCTATAGTGATTCGGGTGCTTATGGATCCTTCTGTTTTTGACCCCTTTCCTAGCGCAATTCCCCCTCCCCTGCAAACCTAAAATAAGGTTATTCCTACAGTCCTTCCTGGGAACGAGGACAGTTATTTGTGTTACAGGTACGCATGGCTCAATAGGTAGAATAGAAGGTTACCAAGTATAAGTCTGTACTTACCTGTGTTGTTTTGCCTTACAGATCTCCCTCCCTGCAGTCCCCTTCCTTTCCTTCCCCCACTTGATCATCCCACTCACCTGTGCTATTATAGCATTCAGGGTTGGGACTGTCGAGAGGTGGACCCCTTTTTGGCATCGAACCGTTCCCGAGGAATCATCGAGCTGACAGAATAATCAGCCCACGTATCTTAATTCCTCCTGGGCGGATCGATACAAAGATGGCCACGTTAGAGGACGTCATAGGAGTCCTAGCAGGGCTACAGACTGAGCTAGCCGCCTCTCGGGCAGAAACCGATAACCTGAAACAGAAGATAGACCAGATGCAGCGAAACCCGTTTGACGTAGGCGTAGGGAGGTATACGGGGGAGGTTTTACCAATCCTTTGGCACCCTTTTGCGTAGAGATGCCCACGCCTATCCCACTTGCTGCACCAGAAAGGTTCTCTGGGGATCCCTGTAAGGTCCAGGTGTTCCTCACCCAAGTACTGCTACACTTTAATTGTAAGCCCAAGGCCTTTACTGCCAATCAAGCCCGGGTAGCGTTTGCCATTTCCTACTTAGTAGGAGACGCGGCGCAATGGGCTGTTCCATTGGTTCGCCGAGATGACCCTTTACTATACGATTGGTCAGCCTTCCATACAGAGTTCGAGAGAGTGTTTGATCGCAGAGCTGCCGCCTTTACCGCGGACAGGGAGTTACTTGAACTAAAGCAAGGGAATAGGGAATTGCTAGTATACATCAACACCTTCCAAAGGTTGATAGCTGAGACTGACTGGCCCGAAGCTAAACAAGCTGCCTTGTTCTACCAGGGTCTCAAAGACGATCTGAAAGATGTGTTGGCATCCATAGACCCCCAACCCACTACGTGTATGGAACTCATCAGTTTAACCTTGCGACTGGACCATAGACGTAACGAACGCAAGAGTGACAAAAGACGAATTGACCGACCAGCACCTAGGTTCGAGAGAAACAAAAGCACGATGGGGAGCGGCGGTAACAACACAGAGCCGATGGAGATAGGCTCCATAAGAGCTTCCCTCACCACAGAGGAAAGGGAACAACGCAGGAAGAACGGGCTCTGCTTATACTGTGGAAGAAAAGGCCACTACGTAAAGGATTGCTTAATCAAGCCTAAGGGTCGGGCTAGAGAAGGGCAAACCACAGCCGTTATGGAAGTACGGAAACCGGAAAACTCCAGAGCTCAAGAAGACAGGAAGGGAAGTTCTTGGGCGTGAAAATGATACCTTCCGTCAATCAAGGGTCAGGAGACCCCTCAGTTCATTTTTATGTTACCTTGCAGGTGTATATCGATAACCAGTGGCACTCTCTTAAAGCCATGGTCGATTCCGGAGCTACAGGCCTCTTTATGGATACTGAATTAGCCAGAACTTTACAGCTAGTACTTGTGAAAAAACCGGAACCCGAGACTGTGGTGGCCGTTGATGGGAGAAGTTTGGCGTCAGGGCCCATATGCTACAATACTCAGGAATTGGAAGTTATGTGCGGAGAGAACCATAGGGAACTGTTACTCTTTAACATCATGCCAGCCCCTCAATATGGCATAATCTTGGGACTTCCATGGTTACGAAGACACAACCCCACTATCAATTGAAGCGATACTTCTCTGGAGTTTGGGTCCCCCTATTGTTTGAAACACTGCCAACATTCACAGAATAGACCCGCCACAGCGTTATCCCAGATATATATGATAGCCACCGCCGAAGAGCAAGAAATCGACTTGCCTTTACCTTACCATGATCTGGAAGATGTATTCAATGAAGACCAGGCCAACTTCTTACCCCCGCATCGAGCGTATGACTGCCAAATCGACATGGTCCCTGGAGCGGTGATCCCTTGTGGCAGGATTTATGCGCTTACTGAGCCAGAAAATGAACATTTGAAGAAGTATCTCGATACCTACCAGAAGAACGGGTTCATACGACCATCCAAGTCCCCGGCGGCTTCGCCTCTTTTTTTTATTCCAAAGGCTAACGGAGAGCTAAGGGCTTGTGTGGACTTTAGAGCGCTGAATAACGTTACGGTGAAGAACAGGTATCCTTTGCCGTTGATACCGGTTTTATTGGACCAGGTTCGGCAAGCCGTGATTTTAACGAGATTGGATCTGAAGGGCGCATATCATTTGGTAAGAACGCGCAAGGGGGGACGAGTGGAAAACGGCCTTCCGTACTCGTGATGGTCTATTTGAGTACAGAGTCATGCCATTTGGGCTGTGTAATGCCCCTGCAGCGTTCCAATTCTTTCTAACAGATCTGCTCCGAGAGTTCCTGGACATAACGGCCATTGTATATATCGACGACATCTTGATCTATTCCAACAGTGAAGAACAACACATCTCACATGTAAGAGCGGTGCTACAGACGCTACGCCGGAACCATCTGTTTTGTAAGCTTGGTAAATGTGAGTTTCATGTGCGTAAGGTGGAATTCCTGGGAGTCATGTTATCAGCGGAGGGACAGGAAATGGCTCGTCGCAAGATACAGGCCGTTATGGATTGGCCCCAGCCCAACACGGTTAAGGATGTGCAATGCTTCCTGGGCTTTGCCAACTTTTATAGGCGTTTCATCAACCAATTCTCACGTGTGGTGACGCCTATCACAAAACTTTTGAGGAAAAACGCTCCATTCCAGTGGACGGAGGAGGCCCAGCATACCTTCTTGGTGTTGAAACAAGCCTTTACGTCAGCACCGATCTTGGCACATCCAGATAATAACATCCCTTACGTCGTGGAAGCAGATGCTTCTGGTACCGCAGTAGGAGCCGTGCTATCCCAGAGGAATAAGGACACCGGACAGCTTCATCCGGTGGCCTACATGTCCCATAAGCTGAATCAAGCTGAATCCAATTACACCATCGCCGAAAGAGAATTGTTAGCCATCAAAGTAGCCTTTGGAGAATGGAGGCATTACCTGATGGGGGCAAAACATACTGTCACGGTCTACACAGACCATCAGAACCTACAATTCATGAGATCAGCTCGCCTGCTTACCCCGAGGCAACTAAGATGGATGCTATATTTCGCTGAATTTGACTTTGTAGTGACATATCGACCGGGTGTCGACAACAGAAAAGCAGACGCCCTATCCAGACAGGACAACACGATAGAACCAGAGACGCCACAAAAACAGGCCATCATTCCTACCAGTAAGGTGATTGGCCTTGTACAGACAGACCGCTTTTTTGATCAGATTAAACGCACAGTACAGAGAACCAAGTGGAAGAACTGGTTACAGAGTAATCCCACCTGGCAGCTCAAGGAAGGGTTGCCTATGAGAAAGCAACAGCTGTTGATTCCTTGCCCTGAGTTATAGAAGGAAGTCTTCCAGTGGTGTCATGAAAACCCCTGCGCAGGACACACTGGAATGGAGAAGACCTTGGAGAACGTGTTACGCCGATTCTGGTGGCCCACCATCCGAAAGAGACATACAGCAACAGGTTAGAAGTTGTTAGGTATGCAACCAAGCCAAGATGGATAGGGGGAAACCTCGGGGTTTTCTTCATCCCCTACCCCAGAAAGACCGTGGGATCATATCTCGTTGGACTTTATCGTAGGGTTACCCAAAGACAAAGGATGTACCACGATACTGGTGGTTGTCGACAGCCTCACCAAAATGGGGCATTTCATAGCGTGCCCCGCTGTCCCATCCGCTGCACAATTGGCTCGGCTGTTACTCACCAATATTGTACGTTTGCATGGCTTGCCAACAGTCATTGTGTCTGACAGGGGTTCACAATTCACCAGCCAATTCTGGAAGACATGGTGTAAAACCCTCCAAATCTCTGCTAACATGTCAACTGCTTATCACCCGCAGACGGATGGTCAAACGGAGCGAGTCAATCAGACTCTTAAACAATACCTCCGTTGTTACGTAGACAACACCAAGGATGCATGGGTGGACTTGTTGTGGCTTGCGGAAGTAGCATACAATAGCGCCCATCACAGCTCTATCAAGATGGCTCCATTTTATTGTACCTATGGAGTACACCCGAGACTCATTCCCTTGGTTCACCCTCAGAAAACAGATAAAATCCCGGAACTAACCGAACGCACCAAAAAGATACAGCAGACGTTTACGGTTGCACAACAACGCCTGCTTGAGGCCAAGGAGCGTTACAAGAAGTATGCGGACAAAAAACGACGCCCTGGTCCGATCTACAAAAAAGGGGATTACGTATGGCTATCGACCAGAAACATAAGATTCCGAAGGTACAGCATCTTCAACCCCAGGTTCATAGGTCCATGCAAGGTTGTGCGCTGCATCAATCCTGTAGCGGTACAGTTGGCGTTACCTTCTAACATGAAGATACATCCGGTATTCCATGTTTCCCTGTTGAAACCCTCTGGTAAACCAGTAAAGAAACAGCCTACACCAATCTGGATAGACCAAGAACCTGAGTACGAGGTAAAACGCATCCTAGACTCGAAAAGAAGGAAAGGTTCCTTGTGGTATCTCATTGCGTGGAAGAACTACAGTCCTGAGGAAAACTCCTGGGAACCAGCCACGAACGTTCATGCCCCACGTCTGACTAATACCTTTCATAGGAAGAATCCTGACAAACCCCGGCTGGCGAAGCGCCCGCCAGAGGAGGGATGTGCTGTCACACGCACCCTCGGCTCACTGGAAACCATGAGAGGTGTCCCCACGTCTTCAGCCGATACGACCCTTCCGGGAGCTATCTGCAAGGCCTGGTCCTGGGTGGAAGGGTGGTGGACCAACAAGGATCGGGAGAACGAGCGTTCCGACATTCAGCGCGAGGAACGCGCAGTCGGAAGGAACTACAGTTCCCATGAGGCAAAGCGGAAGTTCCGCGATTGCCTCATGGGAAAGAGCCATGTGACCCGGAAGCAGGAGGAGTTCAAAAGAACCTCCGGTGCCGGACTCGGGGCTGATTATTCTTCGTGATACAGCGCGCTGCGCTGCCGGCCCCTGCTGTGTTTTCCTGGTACCGGTAAGGGTGCACATGCACCACTTGAAACGAGACTTGATATCTATACCAAGATATACGCTTGACCAGCACAATTTGGAATTCTTTGGAGGCAATTGGATACCATTGGCCAGCCGTGGGTTTGGAGTGCTTTTACCTTAAACCTGATGGTCCATGTCCACAACCTGGTTGCACTTTGAACTACTAGCACCCGTGGGTGCATTAGGTGTTTAGGAATTTAGTCCATATGAAACAGACTATTGCGCACAATTCGTATGGCATGATATATATATGATTTCAGAGGCAGTAAACCAAAAGAAGTATTTTGGGTGATTGTTGTTTGTATATTCTAAAAGGGGGTTCAAGAGGCGGCCTTCTGCTCTTCCCCTGTGAGGCGGGCACGGCCAGTCCTGATGATGTGTACAGTACAGCAATGAATGCTCTATATATGTAGTAATTGTGTATGAGCCATCTACTGCTATAGTGATTCGGGTGCTTATGGATCCTTCTGTTTTTGACCCCTTTCCTAGCGCAATTCCCCCTCCCCTGCAAACCTAAAATAAGGTTATTCCTACAGTCCTTCCTGGGAACGAGGACAGTTATTTGTGTTACAGGTACGCATGGCTCAATAGGTAGAAAGAAGGTTACCAAGTATAAGTCTGTACTTACCTGTGTTGTTTTGCCTTACAGATCTCCCTCCCTGCAGTCCCCTTCCTTTCCTTCCCCCACTTGATCATCCCACTCACCTGTGCTATTATAGCATTCAGGGTTGGGACTGTCGAGAGGTGGACCCCTTTTTGGCATCGAACCGTTCCCGAGGAATCATTGAGCTGACAATCATGGTGCCAAGCTATGATTTGGTGTCTTAATTCTTTTTGTAGAACAAATAACTTGTTATTATGAAATAAATAACCATCTTTTCGGGAATTTTTGGTGTCTTGTAACCATGTCTGCGTATCAATGGCTTGGGATGCTGTTTTAATGTCTTGAAAGAAAGAGTCAACTTGAGTTACTGCAATTACTTTGTTTTCTGGGATGATACTGGGTGCAGTTGTTGACCGTTCACTGGGTCCTTTCTCATCAATTCTAGATAGAGTATCTGATAACAGTTGTAGATTACCAGGGCGATATGTTATTATGAAATCAAATTCACTGAAGAACATTAGCCACCTCATCTGTCTAGGAGTTAGAGCCTTCACAGAGGTAAAAAACTGAAGATTTTTATGGTCAGAAAAGATCGTTATAGTGTGCTTGGCTCCTAGTAGATGGTGTCTCCATTCACCGAAGACCGCCTTAATAGCCAGCAACTCTCGCTCAGCTACGGTGTAATTCTGTTCTGACTGTAGTAATTTTCTTGAAAAGTACGCTATTGGATGTAAATGTCCAGTACTGGGTTTTTTTTGTAAAAGGACTCCTCCTAAAGCAGTTTGAGAAGCATCCGCTTCCACAAAGAATGGGTTACCAGGGTCAGGGTGACACAAAATGGGAGCTGTAGTGAATGCCTGCTTTAACCTTTTAAAAGCCTTTTCTGCGTCTTCTGTCCAATGAAAGATTTTTCCTTTTTTTTTAACAAATGAGTTATGGGGGAGACAATTTCAGAAAAATTGGCAATAAATCTCCTGTAAAAGTTAGCAAATCCCAAGACTCGCTGAATGTCTTTTATTGATTTTGGGAATGGCCAATTAAGAATGGCTTCCACCTTTTTGGGATCCATTGTTATACATTCTGGAGACAAAAAGTAACCTAGAAATTCTACTGAAGTAGAGTGAAATATGCACTTTTCTAACTTTGCATATAAAGAATGTTCTTTTAGTCTTTGAAGAATGGCACGAACATGTTGAATATGTTCCTGTTCATTTTTGGAATAGATTAATATATCGTCTATGTAGACGATAGCACAGACGTCCAGAAAATCATGTAATACCTCATTAATAAAATATTGAAATGCCGCCGGGGCATTACACAGCCCAAACGGTATGACCGTGTACTCAAAAAGTCCGAATTTTGTGCGGAAAACGGTTTTCCATTTGTCGCCTTCCTTGACTCGAATGAGGTGGTAAGCTCCCCGTAAGTCTAATTTCGTGTAAATTGTAGATCCCTTGACTTGATTTAATAGCACAGGGATTAAAGGCAATGGGTAGCGATTTTTAATTGTAACTTTGTTTACTGCGCGGTAATTGATACACAGGCATAGATCTCCATATTTTTTAGCCACGAAGAAAAGTGGGGAAGAGACTGGTGATGTGGAGTGCCTAATAAAGCCTAATTGCAATAATTCATCTAGATATTGTTTTAAATATTGTGTCTCAGGATCGGTGAGGGCGTATATCCTACTACAGGGCAACACTGCACCTGGTACTAGATCTATTCTGCAATCGTATACCCTATGGGGTGGCAATTTTGTGGCTTGTACTGGGTCGAATACTTCAGAGAAATCTTGGTAGTGTACAGGAAGTTTGGTAGTAGTTTGTACCTGTGTAGAAGCACAATGTAATGGGTGGATAGGATCATGTGTTTCTTTATAGCAATGCGTTCTACAGAACGCAGAATCCTATGACACTGTTCTTTGAACCCAATCTATTTTAGGATTGTGCAGTTCCAACCAGGGAACTCCTAGAATTACCCCAAATGTAGGCGTGTCAATGAGGTCAAATATGGTTTGTTCGGTGTGACCATTTTCACACACGAGTGTCAAAGGTGAGGTGTTAAAACGGATAAGACCGGATGACAAGGCCGAGCCGTCAACTGCCCTTACTGGCTCTGGTTCTTCTTTTGGAATGTGTGTTATGCCAAATTTTTTAGCCAAAGCTATGTCAAAAAAGTTTCTTGTAGCACCTGAGTCAATTAAAACAGACAAACTATACCTTTGTTGATCAGAAATGATAAACGTGATTCGAATGGTCATATGACGAGGAACACGATTGATAGTATTGGTAGCATATTGAGAGATCTTAAAGTCTTTGATTCCCAAAGGAGCGATCTCATCATCCTTTGAGACAATTAGTTTTCCAATTCAGTCAAATTTGAAGTGGCACTAGCTATAGCTTTTTTCTTTTTGGGCTTTATTGGACAATCTCGAGCAAAGTGACCTGCCTTGCCGCAATAAAGACAAAGGTTCCCTTTTCTACGTCTGTCTTTTTCTTCAGAGGTTAATGGGCCTTTAAGTCCTCCAATTTGCATTGGTTCTGATTTATCTTCACTATCTTTTTTCTCTGATTTAATTGAAGTTAACCTAGTGCCAAATCTTGATTTATCGTGTTTCCCAAGTCTGTGGTCCAGTTTTACAACTAGATCCAAGAATTCAGAGTAGTCATCAGGTAAATCAACGATGTGAGCTAAAGAGTCCTTTAAATCCTCCCTCAAAGCTCTGTAAAAGAGAGAAATACGCTTTTCTTCCGGCCAATGAGTTTCTGTCAAGAGGCGATTAAAAGTAGTCATGTAAGAGATAAGATCTTTGGAACCCTGTCGTAGATTTAAAAGCTCATTATCGCTAGCTTGAATAAATGTGTGACGTGCAAATAAACGAGACATGGCTTCTTTAAATCGAGTGTAATTGTGTAGAAGAGGGTCATTGTTTTCTACTAATGGAATAGTCCAGTTTGCGGCTACTCCACCTAGATATGAAATGATGAACGCTATTTTCTCTGTGTCAGAAGGGCAGGCCAGTGGTTTGCACTTAAAATGTAACTGACACTGACTCAAGAAAGAAGCAAACCGAGAACTATCACCTAAAAAACGTTCAGGGTTAGCCAGAGGAACAGGAGTTGGAGCAACCACTGTTACCTGCAAATTTTGATCAGGACGTTGAAGACTGGGACCTGAAACTGCGAAAGGACTTTGACCAAACTTGGGTGGTGCTAAGTAGGGACGAGGGTCTGGATTTTTGGGTTCTCTCCATTGTGTGAATTCAGACCTACTTTTAAATAATTCTTCTCTCAAGGAGTAATTTTCCTGTTTAATTTGTTGCATCTCTATTTGCAAGTTCTTAATAATATCAGTTAGTTGTGAGGTCTGGTCAGAGACATTCATGTTTAGACCGTAATCAAAATGAAACAATTGGTGCGTCTTGGCCTTCTGTTAAAGGCACTCACCTGTGCTCCAGATTGTTTCACCTTGATGACGACAATTTCCCCAGTCCCTCTAGAAACTAGCAGCGTGACAGCCAAGATCAATAATTTTACCGTCACTCTGAAAGTCACCAGGGGGGAAAGGGGTTGGGATGACAAGAGAAAACAAGAGAGGACAAAGAGTCCAGAGGTCTTTGCAAGAGTTGGGATTCGGCAGGGCTAGCTGGATACTGAGTGCTGGGAACAGGTATGTCTCAAGATTTTCAGGGATCTCTTGAACCTTTTACAATGTTCCTAATATCAAAAAATACAGAGAACAACACATTGACATAAATCCTCTTATTGTTCTCCTACCATTAGCATTAATTCTGTCAGCAATTCTCAGTTAAGCCTTACCTAATACTTCTTAGGTTGTGCACAGAATTACAGAATGTCATACAATCTAGATATCAGATGAGCAATCTGAAATAAACAATATATATATTCATTAATACTCAATACTTGATCTAAATAAATGTTGTTTGGTTTACACCTTAAATGCTAATAAGAAAATACCTGTATTCTTCTGTTGACGTGTCTAGATATTAATTATTAATCTTCTTTTGCCCTTTGTTTGATAAACAGCATTTATGTCACTAAATAATAAATAAGAGGAGGTTAAGGAAAATATTGAAACATCAATATTGACGTTTTTACCATGATTAGATCAACCTTTCTTACTTCTTGAAGTTATATAATCACTTCACGAAATTTGCAATGCTCGACACAAACTGAATGGAAAGTTGTTGTAAAATAAAGTTTTTCTGTCTTTGATTTTCAGTGTCTGTTGCCTCCAGGAAATACGGTAATTCTAGCCGAAAAGTCTTAGAGCTTGATTTGTCTCAAACTCACTAACTGTATCCTGATTAAGTCTTTTTAGTTATTATTTTCTGAGCAAATGCGCGCTTTGCAGATAATATGCTAATTAGACTCACCGAGGCTTTAGTTGCTCAAAATACCTTGTTTGATTGATTTTTTCTTGTCCGTCTTTTACAGGTGCTGTGGTAGCTATCAGGAAGCTGCAGGAAGGGGAAGCCGACTGGAGACTTCAGCCGAGTCCGAGGAATCAGGGAACCATCGAGGAGGAAGACCGGGCCGGAGACAGGAGCTGGAGCCAGGTAAGTGTGACCTACACTCATCATGTTTCTTTTCGTTCAATTTTTTTTATTATTTTTTTTATTTTATTCCTTTGTTTGAACTCTACTCGTCACGAATCACTATGTTCTACTATGATCTTTGTGCTGCTTGTTTGCATATAAGTCACTTGCTGTGAAGCGCTCTGATGCCCTCGGGTCCAGCTAGCGCTATATAAAACTCCTAAAATAAGTGTTGGGGAAAACGAGGCCAAGCCACGAGTGTGAATGAGAGCGGTTTAAATACCCTCTCATGCACGTTCACAGATTATTTCCATACACGCGTCTGTTTGACAGTTGGCGCGTGTGAGCAGTTAATGAATATTCATGATTTACGAGTGTTCCTGGAGACCATTACTACGCGAGTGAGCTCCTTATGCATATTCATGAGGCACATGTCTTTTCACGAGGTTGAGTTTCGTTCACTATTTGAATACACGTTGTTTTGCACAGTATTAGAGTTGATGCCAATCACAAAGTTCAGAAAACCTTTTCTTTTTGCTTTACCAATCACGTTTCAACCCTGATGATTTTACTGCCTATATTTACAATAGCAACTGGGTACATGATGTCAGGGATACAATAAAACATGATTTGAAGATGACACATGTTTATGCTTTACATTATATATTTTCTGCGCCATAATGATCATGGGAAATGCTGCGTAAGACGAGCATGGGAGAGCATATTCACAACAGGACTGCCTTGCTGCCATGCTTGAGGCCTGCCCTGCTTTCTGAGAAGGAAGACTGGATTTGGTCCCTTCATCCTAGGCTAACCTGAGTAAATCCAAGAGTCAGTTGGCATACCTCCTGTTTTGAGTTACAGGGACACAACAAGCTCCAGAGGCATCCTGCAACTGCCCATCTGATCTGCTGTACCTTGACCTGCCTGAGCCCTGGTAGTCCGTGATCCCCAAGAGGTGCCTCGCCAGGTCATGGACCCTTGGCTGACATCAGAGGGCACTCCTCTGAAGAAAACTGAGAAATCCTGAAGTTTTGAGCTCTTTATGACCACGAACGGTCTCTTTCGCACTGAGATCTTGCTGACTGTACCAACACGCAGCTCCGGTGGCTCTAACTCTTCATGCAAGAGCGACTGTCAGCGACGACCAGCAAAACAAGATCTGCACTTTGCGCTACAGCATCTACAGCACACAGTGACTGCCAACATGAAGCGCAAGCAAAGACCGTTCGAAACATCCATCAGGATCTTGGTGTTGCAGCGACGACCATCAGCGACGCCTGTCCTGCACTTTGCTCTACAGCGACAACCATCCGCAACGCTGTCATTGCGCCTCGCTGCTGCCTCCACCGTGAACTGGACTCTTCGCATCGGACTGTGAGAAGATAACTTTTTCAGCTGGATTAACCTGGTCCCTGTACCCAGCCCGTGCTACATCACGGTCGGCCTGAACTGTCTAGCACAACTAGATGACCAAGGTTGGCGCTCTGTGCTTCAAGGTGCTATACTTACCTTAATCTTTGCAATTATATACTTGGTTCTACTGATTAGAATTTGTCATTTTGATTAAGTATTTATTAAATTTTTTCTCTATTTTTCTTAATTGGTGTAGGATTTGTCCTGTGTTGTGTTTTCACTTTATTACTGTTTGTGTGCTGCATAAATACCTCACACATTGCCTCTAACTGAAGCCTGACTGCTTTGTGCAAAGCGACCAGAGGACTAAGCACAGGTTAATTTATTGACTTTTGTGGTTCACCCTAGGATTGTGATTGGTGCTTGAGAATGGTATTCATCCCCCTCAACAATAACCCAATTTCTCACAGTAACCATTTATCAACTGTTGTAGAAAAGCTTCAAGCTTACACAAGCATCACCTCCAATCCTGATACTGCATGTAAAAACGTTTTGCTATTGCAAAGAAGAATTTTCAATTCAATTAGGGACAGTATTCCCCCTCTGATAACTTTTGCATCGCATAGTTTTACTAAAATGGTCAGTGAGTTCTCATTCTGTGTTTAGTTTCAGATCAAAAAGAAGAATGAAGAGTGAAGAACACTAAGAAAGCATGGTTGAGCCCTTGCATCAAGAAAGAGTTGGTGGTAAAGGGAATAGGACCACTTACAGAAGGTGGTAGAATATGATTGGCTACTGTTTAGTTTGTGCTTGGCACTTGTAGTCCTATTCTCCAAGCACGGATTAATTTGCAGTTTTTTGTATACTTTATCAATATTGAGCTTTGTGATGGCTGCTATTTAATAAAACAGGAAGGAGAATGCATAATAGTCACCTCTCTGTCCTTAATAGAATTGAAAATTCTTATTTGTAATAGCTAGAATATTTAAGATTCTGACTGCATTAGATACCTATAGGATAAAAGCAGTTGTGTCGATTTTTGCATGGTATATCTATTTTAAACATACTTTTAAATGTTTTTAAACAGCTGAAGTAAATTGGTATTCAAATTATGACAAATGTCTATTGCTCTGAATTATCACTATTAAGCTCCCTTTTTCAGGGCAAACTGTTGCCTTTTTCCACTTGGTGGTATTTACAGAGCTCTCAGGTTTCTGAAGTCCAAGCCTGAGCTGCTCATCCAGTCAATGTTATTGAGTTGCATTCTGGGTCTGGTATACTGGTGTATACCTTTCCAAATCTGGGCTACAAGTTACTGAATGTGAAACAGGAAGCTATACTAGAGAAACATCTATGCCTTTATGATAAACAGCAGATCAGCGCTGTGTTTACCCGCATCTGTGAAAGCGGGGTTGTAAAAGCGAGGAACTTTTACAAATTTTAAATGGACCCGCCGGTCTTCGTCAGATTGCTCACCATCTGCTGCATCTTCTTGAAAAGGACACCCTGGGGCCCAGGTACGTACGCACTCCCTCTCCCTGTGGATCAGTAGGTGTCTTCACAGGAAGGCCCTACTGCTTCCTAAGCAAATCTGCACTGTTTACTAACTTTTCAGGGACACTGTAAACTTGAGTCCTGCTAATTCTAACGTGCTTGTAACATTCCCATAAAGCTCATTGTCACCAAGTCAGCTGGTATAGGCCAGGTGCCCTCAAATAAGCACATTACTTCAATAGCACAGATGTGGGGGTTCTTCCAGCCTGCTGACCACCTTTGAGGCCCTAAGCCCATTAGTGCATTTTAGTGGACAGTTAAAGCTGAGCCCATATTTCAACCAAAATTGTTTGGCGTAATGGCAGACTGGAAACTCTCAGCACTGTCTGCCACCTGCATGGCACTCTGAATCTAAATGTCCAGTGAATTGGCCACTTACTGTACCATGCCTGCCATAGAGCAGTACTGGAAAATATTGTGTTAATATGAGCTTTGAGTTTCCAGAAGTTAATAGAACTGGGCCACATGCGCATGTCATAATGTGCCCAAATGCACACAACGTGTTTGTATTGTTGTGATCCAAGTCACACTGTCCTACAGACGACTTGGCCATAAGAAAAGATATCCCCATTAGGAGACAATTGAAATCTGCCTTTGATTTTGCGACCTTGTACTTACAGCAGTTACTCTTTGACAAGGTCAGTGCCATTTAAGGGGAGCTGACTTGCCTCAGTTCATTAACCACATTGTCATCAGCACGGGGGCAGGAATGTTTCTCAAATCATGTTTAAAATCTATCACTTTTAATAAAAACATAACTAAAGCATAAAGTAGCGGCACACTGTCATTTGCAAACAGCAGATTTTACATTGAAATGGCCACAGAATTTCCCACTGACGTGGTTTTAAAACTATATAGTGTACAATGTCTGGCAATTGAGTTTCTGCAAATATTTGTCATTTGCACATCACCAAGTAAAGTGTTCTGATTTCTTTTGCTCCTATGTAAATCTTTGTTTGCGCTCACACTTCTGAATTACAAAAAAAAGTTCTTTCATGATTCCTGATATATTTTGAAATACTTGTACTATTCATTTACAAGCTGTTTAAATATTGTGTTAGAAAAAACCCTGACATTTTACAGCCTTTTGTTTCACAATTATTGTCAGATAACTCACTTGACAAAAAGCACTAGCTATGTTAAGAGAAAGAAAATTAAACACAGTTTTCCAGGAACAGATAAGCAACAATTAGTAAAGACAAACTGACATTTGACCTCTGCCCTTGAGCAGACAGCAAATGTGTCAAGACCAAAACAAGATTTAAAGGCGTCTTTATTGCTCATTCACTTTCTGAATGAACAGAACACCTGTTCCTTTTAGCTTAAGTTAACTCGCCAACACAGACAAGTAAATGCTAAAAATAGCTCGACCTGATAAAATCTCACTCGCTATTGCGAATGGGCGAGTGGATTTTTCGAGGCCTGATTTCTTTCTACAGTGTTGCATCCTCCGATTGTAAAAAGCCTCCTTGATATTCCCAAAACCCTTCATGAAAACTGACCTTGAGTTAAAACTTTTGATACACACCTCCCCTTTTTAGGTCTCGCCTAGGCAGCGCTTGCACTGTCTCTTCGAGACATGCTGTATCTAGGATATGGGCTTGAAAAAACGCCCATCTCTTTCATTGGTTCCTCTTGCTGTCCTTTAGAAATGCTGGTGTTTCTTGGTAAATACACTTAGTATTCCTTCCTTTTGGAATTTTGTATCCTCCCATGAGGACTGACCCTCTTACATATGTGCTTACTGTTCAGGGTATTTATACTTAGAGAACTCTTTTTTTAGTTGGCCCGCCTCTTTGCTTGTTAAATGTTCTGTTTAACTTTGGTCGCTTCATTTGCTTGCCATGCCTTTATCTGCTGTGCCTCCCTCTCACCCCTCTCACAACACTCCTTCCCTGGCTTCATGTCCCTTAATCTACCAGTGCCTCCCCAACACTGCTCACAGGCCCCCACTATCCCTCCTAGGCCACTGCTGTTTTGTTCGTTTGCAGTGCAGTGCCCTCTTTGATATCCCTGTGCCGCCTACCTCCACCCCCTGCACAACACTGCCTGCCACCCAAGAACGCTTCATTAAATTCTTATGTTATTTTACATTACTCGCTTTTAATTAAAAGAGCATTCAGGGGTCGATTCCGATTCGGGCCGGAAAAAGCACCGACCGACTCGGAGCCGGAATTTATTCCGACCGACACGTACCTGTGGCGCCCGACACGCCAAGTACGATGCAAAGCGTGCAAAATCCGACCGACACGTACGGAACCCAAGCCGAACGACCGAGCCGCACGGAAAACAGCAATCCGGCTGGAAAAACACGCGAATCGAACCGACCGACACGCACCCGGAACAAATCCGACCGAAACGTACACGCGAACTCCAAACCGCAAAGTACGATGCAAGGCGCAAAAACCACGACCGAGTCGGACGGAGGACAAGCCGTACGACCGACACGCATACAAAACCGAGCCGAAGTAACACAAAACACCGCGACCGACGCGTACGCAGCATAGAAAACTGCACAAACACAGCGTGAACAAAACGGAGAACACCGTACGAGACAAATGCAGGGTCCGACTCGGTCACAAGAACGTTTCCAACATGCACAGACAGTACAAAGGAAAATTAACACAAAAAAAGGCCAAACAAGCAATTACAAAGCCAATAAATACTGGGGGGGGGGGACAGAGAACAAAGACACACCCACAACTCCACCCATATAAAGGACACAAATCCCAACCATGATCCTTTGCAAATGCCATTCCACTGCCAGCACCCAACAGACAGCAACCACACACCCACAGCTCATCCCTCACACAAGCCACACACCATCAGCACACCAACAAATACCTACCTCACATACACCCAGCAAAACACACACCCACACACCCTCACCTGCACACCAACACACACATCACTCACCATCACCACCCATGCCCCCCAAGAAGAATCACAAGTTCCTAGATTGTGAATTGGAAGTCCTGGTAGACGAGATCCTCAGGGTAGAGCCACAGCTGTTTGGCACACTGGTCCAACAGACCCCCATCTCCCAGAAAACCAAGATGTGGGAGAGGATCATCAACAGGGTGAACGCACAATCACCATGTCTGCGCACAAAGACCGACATCCAGAACAGGTGGTATGACGTGCGCAGGAGGGTCCGGGAGCTGCTCAAGAAAGACTACCTCCTGAGCCAATACACCGGCAGTGGCCCTCCTGCCAAGCCAGTATACCTCAGGCCCTGGGAGGAGAAGGTGCGGGCCATCCTTCCGCCAGTGAGCGTATATGGACTAGAGAACATCCCAGAGCATGGTGAGTACACAACAAATGTACACAATATTCTGCCACAATACACACACACATCACTGTCAAGGGGAGAGTCAAACCATGCACTCATAGCAATTACACAGCAACCAGAACAGAATCATCCCAAAATGTGTATGTCAGTCAGATAAACACAACACATGCCATCTCAAAGTTACATTTAACCGTGCCATCACATGTACAAACACAACTACAACTACAGCTAGGCAGTGGCACAAATAGAACTAACAAACACATCCAGACATGTAGCCACCACAACAACACCAACACACAGTGAAGACCACTGAAAGGAAGGAATTCTGTGTATGCTGGCCAAGTCAGTGTAGCCAATAGCATCATGGGAGTCGTAGTCACACATATTGCCCCCCACAACTGTCCCATCAACACCACCATGAACCATGCGCACATCACAGGGAGTGGAGAAGGACTCACAAGATGGCTGACACTGGCTACTGCTGTGGGGAGCACAAGGCCCTGCTGGCAACTGTGCACCAACAAACAGCAGGACACCACTGACTGACATCCTGAGAGACAACTTCCACTCCCTGCAATGGAAGCACGTTCCATGGTGGGATATCTGGCTGGCTGGGTGGGAAGGAGGACTCGCACCACTGACCATAGTCACAAGCACCTCCCCTCACACACACCCTCAACACATACTCCACATAACCCACCTGGGAGAATGCAATGCCACACATCCTAACTCAAGATCCCACAAAGAACCTCCACCCTGGGTTATGTCGTGTGAAGCACAGGGACACTCTTGGGACTTTCAGCCAAACAACTGCCAGGACAACACTCCCAGCCATCCTGTCAGCACAGGCAGCCCACCCCACAGGGAAGCAGAGTCAAAAGGAAGGAAGGATGGGCATGCTGGGAAGGGGGTGGAGGCAATAGCATGATGGGAGTCGTAGTCACAGCTCTACATCCCCCACCACATGGCCCAGCAAGCTCACACTCACGCATGCACATCCCACAGAGAGTGGAAAGGCCCATCAAAGATGTCTGACACTGTTGCTGTGTCGTGGGGAGCACAAGGGCATGCTGGGAACTGCACACCAACCAACAGCAGGACACCACTGTCAGCCATCTTGCCATTGCTCTCACACCCACACACACTGAACTCCCCACAAAACCAAGTAAGTATGGGAATGCTGGGAAGTGGGGTGGAGGCAATAGCATGATGGGAGTCACAGTCACAGACATAGCTCACCCCCACAACTGTCCCATCAACACCACCCTGAACCATGCTCACATCACAGGGAGTGGAGAAGGACTCACAAGATGGCTGACACTGGCTACTGCTGTGGGGAGCACAAGGCCCTGCTGGCAACTGTGCACCAACAAACAGCAGGACACCACTGACTGACATCCTGAGAGACAACTTCCACTCCCTGCAATGCAAGCACGTTCCATGGTGGGATATCTGGCTGGCTGGGTGGGAAGGAGGACTTGCAGCACTGACCATAGTCACAAGCACCTCCCCTCACACCCCCCTCAACACAAACTCCACAGAACCCACCTGGTATAATGCAATGCCTCCCATCCTAACTCAAGATCCCACAAAGAACCACCACCCTGGGTTATGTTGTGTGAAGCACAGGGACACTCTTGGGACTTTTAGCCAAACAACTGCCAGGACAACACTCCCAGCCATCCTGTCAGCACAGCCAGCCCACCCCACAGGGAAGCAGAGTCAAAAGGAAGGAAGCATGGGCATGCTGGGAAGGGGGATGGAGGCAATAGCATGATGGGAGTGGTAGTCACAGATATTGCTCAGCCTCACAACTGGCCCATCAACACCACCCTGAACCATGCTCACATCACAGGGAGTGGATAAGGACACACAAGATGGCTGACACTGGCTACTGCTGTGGGGAGCACAAGAGCATGCTGGGAACTGCACACCAACCAACAGCAGGACACCACTGTCAGCCATCTTGCCATTGCCCTCACACCCACACACACTGAACTCCCCACAAAAGCAAGTAAGTATGGGAATGCTGGGAAGTGGGGTGGAGGCAATAGCATGATGGGAGTCACAGTCACAGACATAGCTCACCCCCACAACTGTCCCATCAACACCACCCTGAACCATGCTCACATCACAGGGAGTGGAGAAGGACTCACAAGATGGCTGACACTGGCTACTGCTGTGGGGAGCACAAGGCCCTGCTGGCAACTGTGCACCAACAAACAGCAGGACACCACTGACTGACATCCTGAGAGACAACTTCCACTCCCTGCAATGCAAGCACAGTCCATGGTGGGATAACTGACTGGCTGGGTGGGAAGGAGGGCCGGCTGTCAACCAAATACAACCAATGCAGACCATGTTCACACCCCAACAAATACATAGAAATGCCCAAATAATGCAGGACAATGTGCCACACCAATATCAACCCCTGACTGTGACGACTTAGGACAATGCAATGTACAGGCCCGCACCCAGAGGCACAGTCACAACTGTCAGGTGTGTCAACCATTGATGCCTGCAGAAACATAACATACATTGTGTGTGTCTCCCAAAAACAGGTGATGATGGGGACACAGCAGCAGACGCTGAGGAGTCCCAGTCCCAGGCTCAAGAGGATGCGGAGCTCACTGGTGTCGTACAGCCTCTGCCCTCCTCGGACGAAGAAGACCAACCTGGCACATCCGGTGCAAGTCTACATGCAGCACCAGCAGGACCACCAGCTGCAGCACCAGCAGGACCACCAGCTGCACCCCCTGCACCCACCCCTCCAACGACTGTCACCACAAATACCATCCCTGCCGACATGGACAGAACAAGGAGCAACACCAGCACAGGGACCCTGGACCAACCTGGGGCCATGGACACCACCACCACCACCAACCGCCAAGGTGGACCAGGGTCATCTGTGCGTGCCACTGCACGCACTGCACATGTCGGCAGGGGTGGTGGGAGGGGTGGGAGACAGAGGTCGCTGCTTGCAGAGGTTGCTGGTGTGCATGATGACCCACAACTGGCACGCATAGCTGATGCGTACCAGTCCAGCACCGGGAGATCTCAGCCAGGTAGTGGGGCTCCTCAGAGACATGAAACAGCAGCAGGCTGCCCATCATGCCCGCTTGGACTCTCACATGTCCCGCGTGGAGTCACACATGTCCCGCGTGGACTCACACATGTCCCGCGTGGAGTCCAAGTGGGATGCACTGCATGAGATGACGGCGGTGCACAGGGACATTTTACAATGCCTCCGCCAGATGAACAGCAACCAGTCCACACCTCCCTGTGTGCCAACAACATCTGGTGCTGAACAAACTGCAACTGCCACAGGGAGGGAGGATGACTCTGGCGGAGAGTCCCCTGCACCAGCAGCAGCCTGTACTTGAGGGCCCCCCCCCCAAAGAAGAGGGGTCGTCCGAGGAGGGGCAAGTGAGAGGCCGATGGCCAAGCGCAACTCCCAGGAAGCCTGAACCTGTTCTGGATGTTCACCTTTGTGCACAGACTGTTCACCCTGTTGACGGCAACACTACTCCCACACATTGCATGGGGAGTACAAGTTGGACCAATGTCTCAGACAACTGTGGCCCCGATACTGGGGATTTTGTCTACCAGGACTTTCAATTCACCTAGGAACTTCTGATTGCAAGATTTATGTACAGCACTACCCATCCTATGCACTATTCACACAAATGTATCACAATAAACACACTAATACACCATACTTGCCTCTGTTGTGATTCCAACGTGGGTGCTGTTATGGGGATGATGAACTGCAAAATTACACTGTGTATGCGAACTGCAACAGCAAGTACAACACAGGCATGTGAGTAAAGGCAACGTGACACATATGAGGGAGACACACCACCAGGGCTACACAACACATACACACCTAGGCCATCTGACTCATTGCCTACACTGATGTTGCCAGGGAAGACGGTGCAATGCACAGACACCACACCCATTCCCAGTTGTAGTCAAGTAGCCCACAGGTGCAGTAAGCAAATGGCAGTCAAATGTGTGACCACAGACAACGCACATCACAAAGTGAAGCACAGGTTTATTACACAGTTGCAACATGTCGTAACCACTACAGATGCAAGGTAATCCCACCTGGCAGCGGGCACACAGTCAACAACTGTAGACGGAAGGAAGTCCATGGGTGTGGCGCACATCACCTGTAGGGACACAACAGCTACCACCCTGGAAGTGCAATCACGTCGTCGGTGGACACAGTTGACCAAACGAATCTGAAAGTACCCTGTGAAGGACAGAAATGACACACAGTCAAAAGCAATGGAGAACAGGACAGAACAGCAAAACTCATGCACAATACATGTTACAAGATACCCACCCAGAACCAAGTTAGCATGTCAACACTGTTGGGGAGTACAGCCCACCTGTAAGCACACATCGCAACACACATCCAGTCAAGTAGCCCATGGACACACTCCAACAGCACCAGAGCACCACCTACACATATCATGCCAACTCACATCATTGACATGACACCTCAGGATACTCACATTCAGCTAAAGAAGTTGGTGATGAGCTGTGTGCGGACATCACCCTCATCATCATCATCATCATCACTGGCATCGTGGTCCAGGCCAGGATCCTCCACAGGTGGCGGATGTTGGTCATTGTCATCCTGGATGAGAGGCAACTCCTTCCGCACTGCCAGGTTGTGGAGCATGCAGCAGACGATGATAATCTTGCACACTTTCGCAGGGGCATATGGGAGGGACCCTCCGGTCTTGTCCAGGCAGCGGAAGCGGCTCTTCAGGAGACCAAATGTCCGCTCAATCACTCTCCTGGTCCGACCATGTGCCTCATTGTAGCGCATCTGGGCTGGTGTCACAGGGTTCCTGAGGGGTGTCAGCAACCACGGCATGTTGGGGTATCCCGAGTCACCTACGGACAGACAAGTGCACATTAGCTGACTTGGAAAAGTGGGCGGAATACTACAGATCAGATCACACACAATGGCACAAAGTCAGTACACACCGACAAGCCAGGCACGCTGGTTCTGCATCTGTGCCATCATCCTGGGGATGCGACTACTCCTCATCACAAAGGCATCGTGTGCTGAACCAGGGAAACGGGCACACACGTGTGTGATGGTCATATCTGCAAGACACACCACCAGTGCATTGACCGAGTGGTAGTGCTTGCGGTTCCTGTAGGCCTGCTCCTGGGCCTGTGGTGGTACCAAAGCCACATGTGTCCCATCAATGGAGCCAATGACATGCGGCATCCTCCCCAGGGCATAGAAGTCACTCTTCACGTCAGTGAGTCGTCGCAGTCTAGGGAAATAGATGTACCGGTTCAGGAATAGCAACATTGCCACCAAAACATCGCGGAGCACACGGCTCAACATGGTCTGTGACATCCCACCAGCAGTCGCCACAGTATGTTGGAAGGTACCGGTGGCAAAGAAGTGTAGGGCTGCCATCACCTTCACCTTGGGGGTCAGCGCTGTAGGATACGGCCGGCCAGGCTGCAAATGTGGGGCCAACTGCACTGCCAAATCCTCAATCAGCTGCCTGGTGAAGCGGTACCGTCGGATGCTGTCCCGTTCCACCATCGTTGCCAGGTCTGGGAATGGTCGATGGACAGCAGGAGCCCTGCAGTGCAGAGGAGAAGTAAGCAAGATTGTCAGTCAGCCCACATATGCGGCATTGAACACACTCAATATCCCAACATACATCATTATGAGGCACAACTACATGAAGTGTGCAGTTCCGTAAGGACATGTATGGTACATACATGGCCAACATCTGTCATCACGGTCCAACAAGTGGCATCAATAAGTCCCAGGTTGGCCCATTGGATATCATGAGGCCGTGTCACAGTTCCCATCTCCTGCTGCCGTGTCACAATCACCCCCACAGTGACATGTGAGGACAGATGTGCCCCAGGCATCACAGCTCAACGACAGGTACATTCCCAGGGACCCTGTATTGCCACATGGACACTGGCATTACATGGAGTATCATGTATACACCACAGCAAAACAACTATGACCCCCACAGGTAGTGGTCCCACTTGCCACTGCAGGACAGACATGGACGTCTGTGACACACACACGCACAACATCAAAGTCCATGCACACACAACGTGGATGTGGAGACTGTCTCCCATTGTGCACATGAAATCAGAGACATTGTAAACACTACATGCACACAGACTGTGGAGGACCATCACTATTGTGCCACTGGGACACCCTGGCTCAAACATACCGTCCCACATGGGACTCACGGGGTATGTGACATGACATACACATACACCACCGTGAAATGTGACCATGGCACATGCACAGATATGAACAGTTGCACATCACAGTGGTCATGTACACGTAACACCCAGGATCCTGTCCCCATGAACACGTGCACAGCCTGGGGGTGGCTGCCCCCAGGTGACACCGGCAGGACAACATGTACACCAACATACACACAATAGGAAATGCAGCCTTACATGCCTTATCATACAGTTTGGACAGGCTGTCGTGTTGTAGGTGTGCCCCTCACTCCCTGGGAGCTATCTGTGGCTGGCATATGTCCATCTGAGACAGGCATGGTGACATATGCCAGTCACTTGTACAGGGATGCGTTGATCAGCAATGGACCGATCGGTGCCCCCGGCCGGCCCATTGCATTCAATGTGTGCGGGTACGCGTTGTACCCCTGTACGCGTTGATCAGCAATGGACCGATCGGTGCCCCCGGCCGGCCCATTGCATTCAATGTGTGCGGGTACGCGTTGTACCCCTGTACGCGTTGTACCGCAATGGACCGATCGGTGCCCCCGGCCGGCCCATTGCATTCAATGTGTGCGGGTACGCGTTGTACCCCTGTACGCGTTGTACCGCAATGGACCGATCGGTGCGCACCCATTGACAATGGCCTTGCCTGGTAACGGACGCGTTTTCGAAATTCGAACGAGTCGGTTGCTGGAAATTCAGTTGGTCACCCACAACAATGTTGCAAAATCATGTATGTCATGAAGTTGAAGATTTGAAGGATGCCGTGGGCGTGTATTGGTGCTGCTATTCCATGGATTGGCCAGATTCAGAAGATGCAAACGACTTGGACCTATCACTTTGGACACAAGGGACAGTATCTGCCTCTCCAGGAAATATATATATTGCTGGCTGTTCCCATGAGAGCTCACTTGCCTGCACTACATGCTCCAGGACGACATCTGCCACTGCACTGCTGCTGTCTCTGCCCCTCTGGACCCTGCAATGGCACGTACTGTGGAGAGAGCCCCAGCCTTCAGCCTTGAGGAGAACCAGGCCCTGCTGGACAGCCTACTTCCACAGTACAGCAAGCTGTATGGGACACCAGGGGAGCAGGTGAGTGTTCTGTGCACTGCCTTTCTGACTGTGCATTTTGTCTGACTAGCAAGGCTGAAAGTCTGCACGCCACTGGCTAGCAGGCTCACTGAGTAGTTGTCACCCCCCATAGTGTGTAGTGACATGCACTGGACAGGTATGGTGCAGTGACAGTGCATTTGAACAAGGTTTTACTTCCCATGCAATGATACCATGTAGTGACGTCTGGCAAACTGTCCATGGGCAGCGTTGCACTGCCTGTGTACATCATGTGCCCCTGTGAATGAGACATGTATATACAACTGTGTCATGCACGGATATGTTGCATGTGTAGTAATGGCCTTTTCACTTTGTCATCCTGACAGGTTAATGCCCATCGGAAGCAGGAGATCTGGAAGGACATCGTCCGGGCTGTCCGGTCCGTGGGGGTCTACAAGCGCCGGATCCGCAACTGCCAGAAGAGGTGGCAGGACCTTCGGGGCTGGACCCGGAGGATTGCACGGGTCCAGCTGAAGCTGTCGCCTCCTCGCAGGAGGGGCGGAACACGGACCCTGACCCCCACATGCTCCAGATCCTGGTGGTGGTGTTTCCAGACCTGGATGGGCAGCTGAAGGCCAGACAGCAGCAAGGAGGGGGTGAGTCAAAGACTGCACTGTGAACTCTGTATTACATGCTTTGTGCCCTCCTCTGGCCTGGTTCAACTGCCACAGTACAGCAGTCATGTTGTCCAGGAGCCATGTCCCTCTATTGTGCACTGCCCACTCCTCATCTGATACCCAGGTGTGGCCCTTACATTCAGGGAATTGTGTCACTTGGGACTGTGTCCTTGCAGTTTGCTTCACTAAAGGTGGGGGACAGCATCTGTTTCCCTAACTCTGTTGTGGGCATCATGGGTGGGTCCATTGTTCACACAACGCCTGTGTTCGGACATGTAATCTGCGTGTTGCTTTGATATGCGGTCCACTTGCTGAGCTGAGCCACCACATGTGCCTGGGGTATGTGGCACACACCCATGCAGCGGGTGGGAACAATGTTTGGGCCCCAGGAGTATGCAGATTACGTGTGTCACACATACATAGCCAGCTATCCACTGTCCAGGGCTCATCCCTCATTCATGTGGGGCAGGACAGTCATGCCTACTCCAGGCCATGCAATGCACTCTGTACTCCCACTCCCGTGTATCAGCTGACATATTGTGCGCAGTGATTTGACCCCTCAGGTGTTTGCCTCTGTGTCAGTGTGCTGTGGATTTGTTGCCAGGACTGCTGGGGTGTTTCTCGGTAGGGGCTCAGCATGCCACTGGAGATGTGACCATAGGAGACGATACTTGTGTGTCACATAGGTGTTTGATCAGCTGCCCGTGCAGACTGGGGTATGCGAATGTGAAGTTCAGGCAGCTGTTCCCCATTCACAGCAGATTGTGAGGGGCTCAGGTTCAGAGGGTAGTGTCACAGGTCTCCCATATGTCCAATCGGTATGACCTGGACAGATGAGGGTTAAGATGATGTGTTGTGTGGGGGATGTACATGTGCACTTGTGCAGCTCCAGGACTTGCATTCCCCATGACCTACTATTGTGACACAGTGCAGAGTGTTGTTGTCTGGCTGCCAAGTCATACATCACTGAGACAGTGATGTATGACTTAGCAGTCATGCCTCCGCCATGGCATGTGTCTACTTATTGGTGATCCTGCAGGGGAGTGACATGTGCTACATGCACACCATTGTGGCGATGGCTATCAGGACATGGGTGCATCATGGTGTCTGTCGCTGGTATGCATCACATGCATATCCTATTTGACTCTGGGCGTCCCTTTCATCCGGAAACCTGTACTGACTCTGTGGCAAGAGTTGTGATGTGTGCATGTCCACATGCTACACCGTGTCCTCTGCACTGTCCAACTACTGTGTAGTTGGTGCATGTGTCCACACTGGGGTGTTGCTATCCAACAGACACCAGACAGATGGGTGCAAGGCCATGTGGGATGTGAGTGCCATGGTTGGCATCAGACTGACAATTGGCTTCTCCTGTTCAGTTAGGGCACTTTTAGCAATGTACAACTAATGATGCCAGGGCTTGCTCTGTAATGTGCTGTGCTCACAGTGGTGTGTGCGTTTGGTGCAGGTGACTGATGTCTGTCTGTTTCCCCATTGTTTGCAGATACATCCACGGCCACGGAAGGGGACAGCTCCACGGACCAGGAGGAGCCGGAGAGCCAGACTGGGTCAGCAGCCGAGGAGTGGTCGGAGGGACCCAGTGGCACGGAGGGCGAGGGGAGCCACACCGAGGAGTCCTCAGCACCATCCACCTCAGCTGAGGACCAGAGCAACTCGGAGGATGACTCCCTTATGGAGGTGGGTGTCAGCAGCCACCACACCCCAGCTAGTGTTGCTGTCCCCGCCACCACCAGCACCACCACCGCCCTCCCATCGGCTCCCATTCCCCAGGTCCGTGGAGGCTCCCATGTTCGGGAGCGTGTCTCCTTTGGGCCAGGCACCGCACCCCCTGCCCCTGTGTCCCCTGCTGCCCTGAGTGAGGAGTCTGTGTACCTCCTTCGCCAGCTCCATGTAGGGCAGACAGCCATGCTGAGTGTCCTCCATGCGCACACCGCTCTGTTGACTCAGCTGGTGTCGTTCATGGAGGGCATCTCATCGGGCATGTCTGACCTACAGAGGGGCAATAGGTCCATGGACTCCTCCCTGACGGCAGCAGTGTCCCTCCTCAGACAGTCCCTCACCCCTCCTGCCTCTGCTCCATCCACACTCCCCAGCACCTTACCCGTCCCAAGCACACACACACCGGCACAGGCACACACCAGCACACACACATCCAGCACACAGACACACACGCCACAAACAAAACGCACACGCACGCACAGTCAGGGGACTGAAACCAGACTCACAGGGGATGGGGCCCTGGAACACACACACGCATCCACGAGCACTGCGCAGTCCTCAGTTGCCTCTCCCTCCAAAACACCCTCCCTTGCCTCACCTGCAACCCCAAAGACCCAGCGGCTCTTCCTCAGTGACCTCGGCCTCTTCCCCTCCGATCCAGCTGATACAGCATTCAGGGGGAAGAGGAAGCCCACCCACATGGAGCAGAGTGCCCCTCGCCCCCGGACACCCTCCCCCAGGCGCAGACAGACTGAGGACCCCACCCGCAAGTCCCCCGGAGTCGTAAGAGCAAGACCCCGCCACCGCCCTGCAGCTCAGGCACCAGGTCTCCTTCCTCCATCCCTCAGGCCCCCACTCCACAGGTGCCCCCACCACACCCTGCCCCAGGTTCCCCCACCCACAGATATACCATCCCCAAGAGGATCCGGCCTTCTCCCCTGCCACTTGCTCTCCCGGCACCACACCCCCGCTGCGCTTGTCTGTGCCACTGATGTGGTGAGGGTGTCCTCCCCCTCTGTCCAGCCCACCTTGCCTGTTCCCCATTCTCCTCCCCTGGTGGTAGGCACTGCAGTGGAGTCCACTACCACCCTGTCTGACTTGGGCACTGCAGTAGCGGACCTGTCCACTCCATCTGCAGGGTCCACTGCAGTCGTGCCGGCACCCACAACATCTGAGTCATGCCCCCAGTTGTGCCGGCACACACCATGTCAGACACCTCCACTGCAGTTGTCAGTGGCTCTCCAGCACCCACCACCCCTTCCCTGCTTCCTCCTGGTGAGCCCTGATCCTGTCCCTGCGGTGCCTGGCCTGCCCCCCGGTTGCCCCTCCTAGTGGATTGTCCCTGGTTTTGTGCAGGCATGCGTAGGGTGACATCTGCCACTGTCACCCAGTTTGGACTTTGACAATGGACTGGCCATTGGCCTTTGTGTTTTTTCTGGACTTTGTTTTCATTACACACATATGCTGAATAAAGCAACTTTCTGTTCTCTAGTGCTTATGCTTCTGATGTACATGTTGTTGATGATGCTAACCATGCCCTTGCTGCAGTGATGGTGATATTTGGTCTCATGATAATGAAGTGTTACTGTGCAGGAACCCATGTGGTCCAGGGGGAATGTGTCCTATCCTGTGGTGTATCCATGTCATCCATAGCAGCATCTGAGGGTGTCATGTGTTCAGTATTTGGCAATGGGATTTCCTACTTAGATTAGCTATTTCACATCTGTGGCTTCCACCCCTGCACATCTGTTGTGCCTGCCATTGTTCAATTCGTCTACTTCCCTGACCGTGTGGCCATCTCCACTGGACATGCAGGTTTGGGCATCAATGGGGAAGGACTCATCTGTGTTGTCAGTGCAACATTGCTATACAAGTGTGTTGGATCTGTGCTGAAGATTACGTTGGCACTTCCATGACCAGGCTGATGTGACGGGAGCCCTCATTTGGTGCTAATTGTTGATTGTGTGACCAAGTGCTCAGCTGACATGATGGGGCCCTACTGAGGCAACATATGGCACAGCTTTCCTCACACAGGAGTGGAGTCCCCTCATGGCAGTGTGTACTCCTGTGACATTGCCTGCGCCCAAGGTGTGTGTTGTATGTGCATGTCTGTGTGTTCACTTCCGTTTAGCTGTGCATGCTGTGATCCCTAGTGTTGTACCTGTTTGTGATGCTTGCTGAGTTGACCTATGTTCCCCCAAAGTCTTCTCACTGGGTTCTCTGTGATGTGGGTGCATGGCACATTACTGGTCATCAGGGTGTCACCCATAGGTGTGTTTGCTGTCAGGGCTGAGTTTGTGTGCAGACGCAGATGGGTCACAGTCAGGTTTCCCCTTGGCACTTGTTGTTTGCCCCTGTCATGTGATTTCCAGTTTGTGTTATCTTTCAGTGATTGTGACACGTTGTGTGTGTGACTGCTGGCACTCCTCAGGGTCCGGGCTGCAATGTTGGTTGTTGTCTATGTGTGTTCTTTGTGGGTGACCTTGGCTTCTTCATTGGTGTGTGACTGTGGCTGGGATCCCATTGGTTGGTGTGGTATTGCCGTCATGTCCATGTACAGCGTAGTGTGCAGTGTGTCAGACATTCAGGAGTCTTGTTGAGTGGCCATGTGTGATGTGTTTCTGCACCTTGGTTCCCACCCACCACCCTGGAATAGTCATGGGTGCATGTGCAATGTCACCAGTGCATGTGTGCTTCACTGCTGCACATTGTTGGAGGTCGAGGGGTGTGGTGTTGAGTGTGTGCAGATGAGAGTTGTTGCCCGGCTAGGCCCCTGCCTCCATGTTGGCCTTGGCTTACTGGCCATGCTGATTGATTTGTGCTTGTGTAGGTGTGATGGTAGTTTGTTGCTCAGGACACATGACTGTGGTTCACAGTGTGAACGACATTTAGCTTTGTCATCACAGTGGGATTGTAATGCAGCCCAGGGTCACCACATTGTGGGGGCCCTGGGGGTAGTGCTGTGGTGTGTCTGTGTCTTGCTGTGTCAGTTGCTGTTCCTACGTGCCTGTGTGACATGTGTGATTTGTGCTCCCTCTCATCTGACAATGCCTGCTTGCCCACATAGGGGATTTGGATCCATGAGTTACCTTTGTGTGGCACTGTATGCACATCTGTATGATTGGTATTCAGGTCTCCTCATGTGTTGTGTGGTTGCCTGGGGACACTGGCACCCCCTCACCTGTTGTGTATGATGTGCAGTGTGGGTCTGCCTGTTTGTGTTTGTGCATCTGCACCACTGCATTGGCATATCTTGGGTGTGCCATTGGCTGTATGTAGTTTGGTGGGTTTCCCCTGATGTCCCTGGGACTCTTAGGTCATCGGTCAGCACAATGATCATGGTTTGTGTGTCCCATTGCTGCCATGGTATGGTATCTGTTCACCTCACATCTACAGTCTCCACAGGGTATCCTCATTTGTGTGCCCATTGGTGCAAATATGTGGGTCTGCATTCTGATGGTCACTTCTGTCATTGTGTCATTGATGAATGTTGACAGTGTCAGCCCCCATGGGTGTTGTTTGTCTGCACATGGCCAAAGGTAAGTCTTATTTGCACTGCAGTATTTGGCTCCCCCAATTTATGTTGCAATGGGACACATGCACTACTTTGCCACTGATGTGTTTTTTGTTCTGTGACCAGGAATCATCCATGCAGTTTGGCAGTTGCAGCTCTTTCTTTGTCAACACTTACCTTTTGGTCACTGTGATGATGGGGGTTTGGACCCCATTGCCACAATGTTCAAAATGTGCTTCAGCTATGGACCCCACACTTACCTTTTGGTCACTGTGGTGATGGGGCGTTAGACCCCATTGCCACAATGTTCAATATGTGCTTCAGCTATGGACCCCACACTTACATTTTGGTCACTGTGGTGATGGGGCGTTAGACCCCATTGCCACAATGTTCAGAATGTGCTTCAGCTATGGACCCCACACTTACCTTTTGGTCACTGTGATGATGGGGGTTTGGACCCCATTGCCACAATGGTCATGGCCTGCTTGCATTGTGGGGCCACACACATATATGTGTGGCACATGTGCTAGGGGGTCACATTGTATGTTCAAAGTCATGTTCAGTGTTGTAGGCATTTGACACAGTCTACACACGCTTGTCATGGTGTTGGGGGATGTCTTTTTCTTGCATTCCCTAGGTTGTGGTGTGCTGGTTGTGTCATGCATTGTCCATCCTATGAGTGGGGGTGGTGTTGGTGGTAGGCATCCAGCCCCCATGGGTGGAGGTGGTAGTAGTGACAGGCATCCAGCCCCCCTGGGTAAGGGTGGTAGTAGTGGTAGGCATCCAGCCCCCCCTGGGTAAGGGTGGTAGTAGTGGTAGGCATCCAGCCCCCCCTGGGTGAGGGTGGTAGTAGTGGTAGGCATCCAGCCCCCCCTGGGTGAGGGTGGTAGGCATCTGGCACCCCCATGGCTAAGGGTGGTAGTGGTGGTGGGCATCTGGCACCCCCTGGGTGAGGGTGGTAGTAGTGGTTGGCATCCAGCCCCCCCTGGGTGAGGGTGGTAGTAGTGGTAGGCATCCAGCCCCCCCTGGGTAAGGGTGGTAGTAGTGGTAGGCATCCAGCCCCCCTGGGGGAGGGTGGTAGTAGTGGTAGGCATCCAGCCCCCCCTGGCTAAGGGTGGTAGGCATCTGGCACCCCCATGGCTGAGGGTACTAGTGGTGGTGGGCATCTGGCACCCCCATGGCTAAGGGTGGTAGTGGTGGTGGGCATCTGGCACCCCCTGGGTGAGGGTGGTAGTAGTGGTTGGCATCCAGCCCCCCCTGGGTGAGGGTGGTAGGCATCTGGCACCCCCATGGCTAAGGGTGGTAGTGGTCGTGGGCATCTGGCACCCCCTGGGTGAGGGTGGTAGTAGTGGTTGGCATCCAGCCCCCCCTGGGTGAGGGTGGTAGTAGTGGTAGGCATCCAGCCCCCCCTGGGTAAGGGTGGTAGTAGTGGTAGGCATCCAGCCCCCCCTGGGTGAGGGTGGTAGTAGTGGTAGGCATCCAGCCCCCCCTGGCTAAGGGTGGTAGGCATCTGGCACCCCCATGGCTGAGGGTGGTAGTGGTGGTGGGCATCTGGCACCCCCATGGCTAAGGGTGGTAGTGGTGGTGGGCATCTGGCACCCCCTGGGTGAGGGTGGTAGTAGTGGTTGGCATCCAGCCCCCCCTGGCTAAGGGTGGTAGTAGTGGTAGGCTTCCAGCCCCCCTGGGTGAGGGTGGTAGTAGTGGTAGGCATTCAGCCCCCCTGGGTGAGGGTGGTAGTAGTGGTAGGCATCCAGCCCCCCCTGGGTGAGGGTGGTAGTAGTGGTAGGCATCCAGCCGCCCCTGGCTAAGGGTGGTAGGCATCTGGCACCCCCATGGCTGAGGGTGGTAGTGGTGGTGGGCATCTGGCACCCCCCTGGCTAAGGGTGGTAGTAGTGGTAGGCATCCAGCCCCCCTGGGTAAGGGTGGTAGTGGTGGTGGGCATCTGGCACCCCCTGGCTAAGGGTGGTAGTAGTGGTAGGCATCCAGCCCCCTGGCTAAGGGTGGTAGTAGTGGTAGGCATCTGGCACCCCCATGGCTAAGGGTGGTAGTGGTGGTGGGCATCTGGCACCACCCTGGCTAAGGGTGGTAGTAGTGGTAGGCATCTCAGCCCCCCTGGGTGAGGGTGGTAGTAGTGGTAGGCATCCAGCCCCCTGGGTAAGGGTGGTAGTAGTGGTAGGCATCTGGCACCCCCTGGCTAAGGGTGGTAGTAGTGGTAGGCATCCAGCCCCCCTGGGTAAGGGTGGTAGTGGTGGTGGGCATCTGGCACCCCCCTGGCTAAGGGTGGTAGTGGTGGTTGGCATCCGGCCCCCCCTGGGTAGGGGTGGTGGTGCGCATTCAGGCCCCTGTGTGCATATGTGGCATTGGTGATGGGCATCCCGCCCCTATGGTGCTGCTGTTGCTGGTGTAAGTAAATTCTGCATCCCTCTGTGTGTGTGTGATGTGTTGTGTACATGTTGTATGTGTTTTGTGGTTGGTGTCTGACTTACCTTCTGCGCCGTACGCGTCCGTGCCTGTTCCGGTAGCAAATGTAGAATATTGGTATGATTGGGACGAAGGGATTCATGGTTGGTTCGTGTCGTTCGTCCTTCTCGTTGCTTCGCGTCGTCCTCGTCGCTTCGCGTCGTCCTCATCGCTGGCGTGTTCGTCTCGTAGCCGTGGATTGTGTTGTGGCGCGAATCGGAGCTTATGTGCGCCTCTCCCGGATGCTTTGACGTGCCGTGCGTAGCGACGGGTTCGGCGCGTACGGGAAGCGCATCGTACTTGTTCGGCCGTACGGAGCTGCATTTTCCCTTCCGTGCGACTCGATTCTGCGTTTCCGGATTCGCCTCGGTCGGAGAACAGGACCTGGATTGGGTGAGTACGACTCGGCCGGATTCTGTGCTGTTGTGCGCATCGTACTTACTCGTTCGGTGTGCTGTACGGATCGGTCGGGAAACAGGCATTCGCATGGCTTTTTTCCCGACCGAATGGTATTGGGTGCGCCTCCGACCGAGATCGGAATCGGCCCCTTAGTCATGGGTTCTGGGAAATTAAACAATCAGCCCATTATCACAGGATGTTCAGCCGACAGCAGACTTGTACACTGCTCCACAGCTCACCAGTCGGCAGCTCTCACCACTGCACCATATCCTTTCCCTAGCCATGGTGGTGGGTGCAGTACCATATGTGGCCAAAAGAGGTCCCAAGGGAAACCTAGTGAAAGCCTCCCTCACAACACTGCTTGTAATTATGTGTAATCTGTTTACTGTAGGGCTGCGGAGGGGTGCTGGGGCACCCTCGAGGATTGTCCGGTGTGTGTTTTGTTTTTCTTTTACTTTTTTTTATATGTTCAGGATTGTGACTGCTGGGTCCCCGTCATTGCAGAGAGTGAAAGATGTAGTCTAGCGGCAATGTTGGTGATTTTGCAACATAAAGACCTAGATTTGAATAGCAACTAGGTGAGATTGTGTGATCCTAGGCAAATTACCTTGTGTCCATGTGCCCCAGTTTGCTTTCCATAGTGTGATATCTAAGGAAATGCAGCCATTGCTATTGAGGCAATACAAAGCGCCTAGCTCTACTCACCCCTTCAAAAATGTTCCCCATCATTCTTTGAAACACACTCGCCGCCGACGCTAAGCCGAACGGCATGCGAGTGAATTGGTACGTACCCTCAGAAGTGATGAAGGCAGTTAGTGGCTTGGAATCAGGATGTAACTTGATCTGATGATAAGCACTTCTCAGATCTATCTTAGAGAAGTACTTACCACCACCTACAGATTGCAAAAGCTCATTGATGTTTGGCAGAGGAAATGTGTCAGTCACAATGTCTCGATTAAGTGATCTCAAGTCAATGCAAAACCTCCAACGGCCATCAGATTTCTGTGTTATGACAACCGGAGAAATCCATGAAGATGCTTCTACTGGTTCTATAACTCCTCCCTTCAACAAGTCTTGCAACAATTCCTTGAGACCCTGTCTCACCGACAATGGCACTCTCCTAAATTTATGTTGCAGAGGGCAGGCTTCGCGTTTAAGAATAATTTTGTGAGTGTACCCCTTCACACATCCCAATCTGTCTTCAAACACTTTGTGTGCTTCCTGCAAAATATCTTCAATCTGTACACCATCATCAACAACCATGACTAGACTAAGGGACCTCAGATTGATTACAATATGAAGGTCAAATTGGTGCATCCAACCAAGAATGGGAGGACCCTCCTTAGCAATGTAACCCTTGCCCTCCATGCTCCTTGTACCAAAGCGTATGGCACCAAACATGTATCCTAAAATGTCAATGGAATGCCCTTGGTAACCAACAGGATTGATGTCTTTGTTAGTTAATGAAATGTCACCCTACAACATACAACGTTTTAAACAAAGCCTCAGGAATAATAGTGAACATGGATCCTGATTCAACCATGAGACTGACTTCTTGCCCACACACATTAAATACAGCTTTTGGCCTTGTCAATCTCCTTGCATCTTCACTCACTTCTGTAATTGTACTGTTCATAGCCTCATCCATTACTAGCACTCTATCTGCACTTTGTTTAACATCAGAGCACTGTTGTACCACGTTGACTTTAGACTTATACTTTTCAGTACTATCACTCTGTCTACACATACGTGCATAATGTCCCTTACGGCTACACTTTCTACACACTTGGTCTACAGCAAAACATCTCTTTGAGTCAGCCAAATGGTATTGACTCCCACAATGCATACATTCTCTCCCTTTGCTTTGAGGAATTGTACCAAAGACAGTTGCTCCCTTTGTATTTTTTTAGAGACTGCGTTAATTTCTACATCTTCTTCTTTGAAATTGCACTAGAGATTGGCAACCTCAGTTGTGCTCTTATCCCTCTTCCCCAGCTCCTTGATACACTTTTGAGATTCCTCAATTACTTTAGCCATGTCTACAGCTTCCTTTAACGAGGGGTCTTTGGCGGCTCAAAGTCTTTCCTGAATTTTCCTTTCACAACACTGTACGATTAGTTGGTCTCAAATTAATTCTTCAGTCATTACACCAAAGCGACATTTCACCGAACGTTCACGCAACCTGTCAACAAATTTGTCTATGGATTCATTATCCGCTTGAGGTTGTGTGTAAAATTTATATCTTGCCATTACAAGATTAACCTCCTTAGCGAACCTGATTTCTAGTCTTTTTATAGCTTCCTTATAAACATCATCCATAGACTGGCCATTCGGACCCATAGCTACTGGTAAATATTTGAAAACACGCTGGCCTTCACTACCCAAGGCACTAAGTATTAATGCTTTCTTCTTTGCTCGTGAGAAATTATGACCGTCTAAAGCAGTGATGTAGTTTTCTAATATCTCCACCCAATCCTCCCAGACTATCGTGGGTGTGCCAGGATGGGGTAAAAACATAGGCGGCATAATAATATTAGACTGCATAGCCATAATGAAGTAGTAGCACTGTTTATTGGATGTCCCATCTCAACACTCTACCTGACAATGACATGCTATTTGCTCTTTCAAGCTATGCCGCTGACACGGATAGCCCCCAAGCCCAGGTTACCCCCCTGTGCGCCCAAGATAACACTACCCATACTATCTTTTGCTCTTTTTTTGGTTTTTAGGAAAATAGTATGACCACTTGAGGTATCGCAGATGCTGCATGAACACAGGTGCTGGAGGCCCCTCATTCAGGTGTATACATTGGGGCGAGGAGCAGCGAACAGGAACAGCACAATTTTGTGAGCGTCACAAGGAATCCGCTCCTGCCTGCCGTTGAAAACCTCTGTGGTGCTTTAATTTGCTGTTGGAGCATGTTCGCATCAAGCTGCGCTACAGCCTTGACAGATAGACAAGAGAGACAGAACTGTAAAAAGAGTCTGACTACAGAGAAAAAAGAGTGGAAGATATTAATCTCAAACTGTACAATGGAAATGCCACGTTATCGGGCAATCAGCCGCTGCAGCCTCCTCACTTCAGCATCTGCGCGCAGTAGGTGAATATCCTCGTGCTCCATCCCCTTGCTATGACACCCTGCCTCACAGTTCATGGATGAATGAAACAGTCCAGCATGCTTCCTCATGCCATGACTGCAAGGCACCGGCAGCCATTTGGTATGTAGAAAAATCATCTGTATTTCAGTGTATACATCACTTTGAGGAATCTGTAGTGCACCAGCTCCTAATGCGTGCTGATGTTAAAGCAAGTACATATACAGTTTGCTTACAATTTAAGGCCTATCATTTGAGGTTAAATGTTCCCAAGTTTTCCTCAAACTTTTTTTTTTATCAGACATCCATTATTGTACGTTTTATCTGTGATATCATACGCCACCGAAGTTTTGCGTTTTTTGGCTACAATGTAGTCACGATAAAAAAAGAAATAATGAATTTTGCACTCTAGAAACATTTTGACTGTTACTCGTGACCACCTGATTCTCTGCGATATCACATCGGGAGCACGTTCGATGGGCACCTTCTGATGAAAAACAGTCCCAGAGAAACACCCTTTCCAAATGCACCTTAAACGCTCGTCTCAGACATCTGCAGTGATTTGCAGCAGGTTTTAAGTTTGAGTCATGGCAAGGGCAACCTGACCCCCATGCTTTCTGCATCCAATAAATTCAATACCATCAAATTAGGTAATAGTAATCCCGAGCTTTGCAGTGCTTCGAACCAACAGAACAGGCATTTGCAATGCAATAGGTCTCGCATTACTGAAAGTTTGAGCTACTTGCTTTGCAAATGATAATGTTTGTTACAGGTTTTTTTGTCATGAAATATCCCAGCAGTAACATAAGTAATACAATCCACAAAGGAAGAAACAATTGCAGTACCACAGGCGGTTACTAGGTGTCCCTGTGGAGTTGTAAAGGGACCTCTATTAGCCACATAAGGTACTGCATCCTTAATGCAATTATAAAGAGAAAGATCACAGCTTAGCATGTTTCATTTGTTTTTATTGGAAGTGAGATTTTTGTTAGCTTGAGTTTTAAAAATGCACCATTGTTGTTTATTTTAATAGTGCAATTTTTAAACGCAAGGTAACACAAATCTCACTTTCAATGAAAGCAAATGGAAACCTATGCTCACTTTCCATCCCTGCACGCCTCCTTTCTCTGAACACAGCCTACTCAGTCACTTGTGTGTTTGCCTAAACCTCCATTATTGCATTTCTGCGAATTGCATATATCTCATTTCAAACATCAAAAACAACTCCTTTCTAAGTAATACTCCTGCATCTCCTCTGGCTCATTTATTCTCCCACCAATTATCTGCATGAACTCACAATCCACTCTGATAACCAATAAACACTGAACTAATCGCTAACTTTGGGCTCCAGGGCAGTGGCTGCCCAACATAACGAGCTTCAGCGATTTGTCCGGGGTAGAAAGGCAGTAAGCGCTATACAATGCAATTAAATTATACTACGCTACTCGGGCACGGACCCGGCAGACGTGAAAGTTCTAGATAGTATTTTTTATTTAACAGTTTTATATATGGCAAACGTGGCCAAAGGGCATCACGACGCTTTATATAAGCACCAGATTACACACACAATCAGAATATTTTTTCTTTTCTTAGGCACGGGGAGATTAAAGGATTTTTCCTAGAATCACAGCATTGCATTTGTTTCTGGAAATGCAAAAGTAAACAGCTGTACTCTAAATTGGCACACTTACAAGCCTACATGCTAGTCAATTCGACATCGCTAAAACAGTGGTGAGAAATGCGTCCTGTGGTACGTTCAATTATTTTCCACTTCAACATGGCTGCCACGTGTTAACTCCGATTGCATTGTCCTCTTTCAATTATTGACATATCTTTTACTCTTTTTTTGGAGGGGAAGCGTCGGAAGTTCCGGTAAGAAAGACTTTTCGTCAGCCATGTTGTTTCGGGCTTGTACTGACTTCTGGTGCGGCCGGCATTGCACTGTCTGATTGGTGGATTCTCCGTCCTTTCGTGGTGAAGCAGCGGTGACCTCTCTGGACTTCCGGTCGCCATAGCACGGAGCACCGGTAAGTGCAGCTGACAGAATAGAGCAGGAATCCCTGCTAATAACCAGACTGTGGTGGTACGAGATGAAAAAACAGTTCAAGGGAGAGAGGCAGTAGAAATGGAGGAGCGTTAAGAAAGGAACGAGACAAAGACCTTGGAGAAAGGGATTGTGGACGGGTCCAGAAATAAGAGAACCAGGGCTACAACGTAATCTGGAACCGTAGACCACCTAGTATAAGAGGGGATCTGGGAAAAACGAATATAGTTCTTTTCTCAGTTACTCTAAATTTGCATGAAGATAGACCGTGTGTTTGTTTCGTGTGCATATGCTCTGTTAGAAACATTAACAAGCATTGGCAGAGCCAGTAGGTCTGATTTTCAGCGAGAAGGCATTAAGAAATACCGAAAGCATTGGCAGAGCCAGTAAGTCTGATTTTTAGTAAGACGTATTATGGAATACAGTATGCCTAAAGTCAAGAGGCAAGTAAGAAGATTTCCAACTTTGTATCCGTAAGATTATACTTCTTTCTGCTGAAAAGCTAGACCAACACCTTGGCCCTCATTGAGTTGGATTAGCTGCATTTTTTTGTAATGGGGAATATTTTTTTACAGAAACACTGTACGCAAGTTAATCATATATGGAATTTATAAAGTGCTAAAGATCACGTGCTTCTTAAAACCGTAGTGCTCCTAGCACAGTCCCGAAGGGCAATTGGTCCTTAAACTCTTACCTTCTACTGGTAGCCCGTTCCAGTCGGCAACTAGCAGTGTTTGGATCTCAGCTGGGCTTATACATAAAACAAATTAAGACTGATACATCGATTTCTTTTCTTTTTTTTTACCATTTGAAAACGTTATGAGTAAAAACTAACATATTAAGTTTATTGCGTGATTTAATGAGAGCCAGCACATTTAGCGGTAACATATATCTTTGCAAGATTTTTTTATAGCTATTTCTGTAACTAGTTTGTGTTCTTTGGTAGGATTTCCACTTGACCTGTTTTTTACTTGCATGACTGGTATTGTAATGTTCTGGTTGGTATAATTTTTAGGAAAATCTCTTAAAGCTAGTAATTTTCCCCTCTTACCCGCACATACCTTGCCAAGCAAACACAGGTTTCTCTGCCCCTCACTGGTGCAGGCTAGGAAACCGCTATGTCCTTGGGGAGGGCTCCCTGGGACATAACGGAGCCTGTAGAGGCTCGGGGAGGTGGGCCACGCTGCCCCCTCCCCATTTTGAAAAGTTTGGCCCCTGGGGTAGACTCCCCGGGGCCTCTGATGGCACCCCATCACCATGTATATTAATTTCGGCCACGTGGTTGAGCTCCCCAGGGCCCTCCCCCCCCTCCCATTACTAAAACAAATCTGCCCGGCCTCCATTTTGTTGTGTTTTCTGTTTGTTTATGATACTGTTGGATCGCAGCAAATTTTGCCTTTTTTGGGGCCGTTGGGGTTGGCCCCAGGGGGATCCCTCTGGGTCTCCCACATGGGGCCTAGGGGGTCAGGGTATCCCTACACTGCCCACTTATATTTTAGTTTTAAACATTTTCAGGATAGGGGACTAAGTCTCAGAGTCCTGTAATGGCTGCCTGCAACATTTTTCTCATGTTGCTTGCAGCCAATCGGAGCGCTCGCTCCCTCAGGAGTCTGGCTCCCCCGGGAGCGAGATGGCCCAAGGGAAATAAAGCTCCCGGGGCCAATCAGAACGCTCTATTTTTAAATTGGAACTCCCGCAAGAGCCTCTTGAGATTCTCACTGACCCAACCATCCAAATAGAATAGTTTTTTAACCTTAATTTCTCAAAAGCTACTGAATTGTTTTACACCAAAGCACAATCTGCAGACCAACCTATAGCTTTTGCCAAATTTGGTGTAATTTTGTTCAACAGTTTTTTCTATAGCCCGTCTTAAAGAAGTCTATCGGAAATGCATAGGGATTTTGCGTTTTGGGCCCCCCTCCTCCATCTTCTTCTTTTTTCTTTTTTTTTCTCACCCCTCCTTGACGGATCACCCGAAACTTTCCATGCACAAACTAGTCAAAAAGTAGCACATTGTTGGAAAGTTTTGTGGAGGTTCGTCTAACAGTGCCAAAGTTATTAGCAACACAAACACTCTTTTCCTGTGAAACAGCGGACCTAACTATAACTACTTAGTGGCGATCTTTCTTCTGTAAAGCACACTAATACAAGACGGTGCAGGAAAGCTACATGAAACTGTTGAGTAATATATTTATATATTACTCAACAGTTTCATGTAGCTCTCCTGCACCGTACTGTATTAGTGTGCTTTACAGAAGAACTGTAAGAATGTACAAAACAGACAACAGCGAAGCGTTAATCGACAATCTCAAACTAGGAGGTGCAGCAGGTTCATTCTAGAGTAGATCCAGGATTTAGTAAACTAATATGTAACCTGGACACCGGGCATTAATGGCCAGTTCCATGCAGCCAAGAACAGCACCAGCTGGGTTTAGTGGTAAGCATAGCAGTTTGGATTTATGCTGGTGAGTTCAAAAATAGGAAAGTAAGTAGTGATTTAATTTCAGCAGCGAGTTAGTTTCAGAAGGTTGTAGTGGTTATTGAAGAGACATGGGAAATCTTGAATTTATTTGAATATATCAAGGATTGTCTTTCTGCTTTGCTTGAGTTATTGAGAAGGCTTTCAAGTTGATGGGGTTGTTTTATTTAATTGCCTTTGTAAGCAAGGCGGTCAATTTTAAACTTTCTTCGATTGGAAGTCAGGGCATTTTCTTGAGGATGGGCATAACATGGATCGGATTTTCCAGAAGGTGCTGTAAGCCAAGTTATAGAACGGAGAACTGTTTTGATAAGAGCATGAGAGGACTGAGAGTCTGTCCAGGATGGTGTCTCTGAAGCCAAGTTGGGATAATACTTGTGCTTGTGTATTAGTTGTCAGCAGCACAGAAGGGAAAGCATCTTTGAACTTTCTTAGGGTTTGGAGGTTTTCTTAGGGTGTGCAGGTGAGTTAGGTTTCTCGAGCAGGCATATGAGTTTTATAAAGTCCCTCTGCCAGCAATGTTACTGTGTATGTCTATTTTGCAACCTGGTGACAGTTAAAGAGTACCAAGTAAGGTTTTCACTGATTTCTAGTAAGCAATGACCTCCTTAATGAGACACTGTGTGGCCCTCTAATTTTCCTCCCTGTGTCATTAAACGGAGGCGGCAGTGTGGTAACAACATTAAATGCAAGACAAGAACATTTTCATAAAGTGTTGTGACAGGCCCATCGCTTAAACCAAAGCATTTTCAAAATGCTTTTATTAAATTAATATCCCTAATGATACTTTTCTGTTTAAGAAAATGGCAGTATTTTTCCTTGATCTGAAGGTGCAGGTGCCCCTTTTTATTTCGCAAATTCTTAGATCTGTGCAGACAAAATGTGGTAATACAGTGTACTATTAACCCGTCAGAGGTTAGACTCCTGCTGTTTAATAACTGAGCTGCTCCAGTGCGCTGCTATTTCTAAACCCACAATATGGCTGCTCAAATTCGTTTTTTGGTTTCGCCTAGATCGCGCATGCGCTGTTTTTTCGAGACATGTTTATATATTTTGGGCTTGCAGCCTGCCCATAGCTTACCATTTGTTAGCTTCAACGCTGCTCTTGTTTTCTTTGTCCCCATTTGTCATGGCATGCAGGCATCATGCCCTATTCTTGTGTTTGGCCCTTCACAAGTACTTGTGTCCATCCACTGCTCTAATTTTTGGGGCTACTTTTTTCTTTGTGTTCCAGCATTCCATTTCAGTGCTTGTTTTCAGTCCGTCTCCCATATACCCTCCATGTCGCTTCTATTTCCTCTTACTCGTCCACCTACCATGTTGCTTCTTTTCCCTCCCAACACCCTACCCTGCATTCTATGCCACTGCACTCGACTCTTCACCACTCTACGCCACTGCATTCTATGCCACTCTGCTCTTCTCTGCACAACTTTACACCATGCCACTGCACTCTACGCCACTCTAGTCCAAACCACTGTGCACCACCGCACTTTACTGTACTCTGTACCACTCTACTCTTGGCCACTGAACTCTGCGCCACTGCACCCTATTCCACTCTAGTCTACACCAATCTACTCTATGCCACTTCACTCTCCTCTGCACCTGAACTCTGTACCACTGCAATTTATGCCACTGCACTCTATGCCACGCTAGTCTACGCCACTCTTCTCTATGCCACTGCACTATACTCTACGCCACTGCACTCTACTCTGCACCACTTTGCCATTGCACTCTACTCTGCACTACTCTACTGTGCACCACTCTACCGCACTCTACTCTGTGCAACTGCATTGTATGCCACTCTACTCTGCGCCGCTACACTCTAATCTGCACCATTTTATACCACTGCACTCTGACACTTCTCTATTGCGCCACTGCACTCCACTCTACTCTACCCCAGTGCACTACACACCACTCTACTCTGCAGCACTCTACACCACTCCACTGCACTCTGCGACAGCCCACTCTATTCCACTCCACGCTATGCCATTCCACACAGTGCCAGTCTATGCTAATCTACCCCACTTCACATAATGCCGCCCCACTCTACCCCATGCCACTATATACCGCTCTACCCCACTGCGCTCTACCCCACTCTATGCAAGTCTACTCTGTGCCACTGCATTCTAAGCCACTCTACTCTGCGCCACTGCATTCTAAGCCACTCTACTCTGCGCCACTGCACCCTACTCTGTACCACTGCACTCTACGCTATTCTACTCTGTACCACTCTAGGCCACTGCACTCTACTGTTCACCACTCTACGCCACTGCACTCTACTCTGTACCACTCTATTCCACTGCACTCTATGCCACTATACTCTGTGCCACTGCACTGTTACCCCATCTTCTCTGCCACTGCACTCTACGCCACTCTACTCCACTGTGCTCTGTGCCAGGCCATGCAGTGCCACTCTACGCCACTGCGTGTTACATCACTCCATGCTCCTCTTCGGCACGAGCCTCTGCACCACTCTACTCTATGTAACTACACTTTGCGCCACTACCCTCTATGCCACTGCACTCTACACCACTGCATTGTCGCCACTCTACTCCACACAGTGCCACTCTACCCCACTCCACACATTGCGACTCTACTCTACCCCACACCACTCTACGAATGCCACTCCACTCTGCACCAGGCCACTCTGCATTCTACGCCACTCCACCCTACACAACTTCATTCTACCCCACTCTACGCCATGATACTCCACTCGGCTGTATAACATGGCTAAAAGATATTGGCAAAGCCAATAGGTCTCGCGTTGACAAAACTTATTAGCTTTGCCAATGCTTGTTCCTGTATTGATCCAACTTTAAATAAAAACACAAACTGTTGTCTTGAACCCGGTTTGTAGTTGCATTTAGCAAACAGTGAAAACAATCCGGGTGAGGCCTTCAGCTTATGCATGAGCAAGGTGAGCAACTGGATGGATTGCAACTGCCTGAAATTGAATGCCTCAAAAACTGAGGTTATCATTTTCGGCAACAATCCCTCTCTTTGGACACCGGACTGGTGGCCTCCAGAGCTGTACACACTGCCTACACCTTCAACTAAAGTAAAGAACCTAGGGCTCCTGGTAGACCGCAAACTGAAATTCAAGGACCAATTTAATGAAATTACCTCTGCCTCTTTCTGCTCCCTAAGGCTTATAAAAAAAAACGAAGAATATCTGCCTCCCGAACTTTTGAAAACAGTAACCATGGCTATGGTCCTTACAAGTACACTCTTGCATCAGGTCTTTTGAAAAGACTACAGATCTTGCAAAACGCTGCTGCTCGTTTCATTTTTAAAATTCCCAAATATGAATCGGCCAGAGATGCCATCAGGAAACTGCATTGGTTGCCAGTCAGACAACGATGTAAGTTCAAAGCCCTCTGCCTGGCATATAAATTCCTGCACGGATTCGGGCCAGACCATTTCAAGAGGAGACTTAAATGGTATGTACCAGTCAGAGCACTGCGCTCAGGCTCTGCCAGGAACATGACGGTTCCCCCATTTAGGAAGGTCACGTGGGGGGTGGGGGGGGGTGAAGTTTTTTCAGGACTACTGCGATACTCAGGAATAGTCTGCCACTGACTCTGAAAACAGCCCCCTCCTTACTTAGTTTTAGAAAAGCCCTAAAAACCTGGCTCTTCACACAGGATTAGAAGGGACCTGTGCACTCGCCTAACCCGCTGCAGACAGTCACTGCCATAGCCGGACCTCCACAGTGCCAAGACGCCCGTGGGCATGAGTTGCGCTCTATAAATTATATTTACATTGCATTACATTTATCTTGGGTCTTAGTCTGGTTTTCTGGAGCCTAGAGAGTGTCGATTGCCCTGATATGAAGCAGACCTTATCCGTAGGTTCCAGTGTCATTGAACAAGCACACAGGTTGCTTTATGAGTCGGGGACTGTTGAGGTGTCTTCACAAGACGACGTGAAGCATGCCATAGCCCCTCTTAGTGACGTGCTTTATGTCTGCTCACAGCACAGAAAAAAAGTCATACATATTCCTCTCTTTTTCGAACCATCGCTGATAGCCTCACTGAAATCATTTTGTACACAATGTTTACTGCCACATTAACCTTTTAAGACTAAGTATTTATCCCGAAGTTTTTGACATACATCCATAACAAGCAGTGGGGTATGTGTAAGGGGTTTTGCTCAGCATGACAAACTGCGAGGTCGGAGGGCACTGCCTCACCTCGTTTTTGAGTCATCCTCTGCCACAATATCTTTTAAATCATAACTGTTTTCAATCGATTGTTTCACCTTCAGTGTCTTATTTTGTTACTTCTGTTTCTTCAGGTGCTACCATCATCCCTTCAGAGCTGAAAGATGGCTGGCCGAAGAGCTGCTGTGAAGGCTATTGACTGGTTGGTGTTTGCAGAGAGGGTGCCACCCAGTCAGAAGCCCATGTTTATCGGTCTGAAAACCCGTAATGACAGCCTTGCATCTAGGTCAGTGCTGCATTGGTGAAGGGTGTAGGAGCCATTAAGGTGATAAGTCCTGAAAATAGGGTAATCTTACCCAGTAAAAGCAAGGCTCCCAGTAGGGTATACACATTTATGAGCACTCCTGCAAAAGAGTGTAATTATGGTGTGCACTTCCCCTCTCCCATCACCCCCCTTCCCAATGAATATATGAACTCTATATAGTCAATCTTGCCACCCATGCAGCCCCGAAAGGGCCATCAATGACCTCTCAGTTGCGGACCGTAGTGGAAGCTGCTGCCTGCACTGGGACTGATCCACCAAGCATAAGCCCACTAGAATCCCATTCTACGTCCTGTTTCTTCTGTCCATAACTGATATGTAGGTATAATGTAGAAGGATGGTCGGCTAAGCCGGGAAGAGAATAGACTTATCTAGTGTCAATTTTATTCTCAAAACGAATGTCCATCTGTACAACAAAGCTCTCGTGGTTAATTAACAACATGAAATGAAAAGTTATGGGGTTTAATTCCTATATAGTGAAATTAATCAATCAACTCTGATTTGGAGAGTGCGGCTAATCTCCTGCGAAGTTATCCAGATGCTAAAAACCTGCATCATTGATTATTTGCTCAATCTACCCAGGAACTAGATGGCTAACCTTTATGATTGAGGGCCTGGTTGTAACAGAAGTTAATGAAGAAGAAGAATGAACCACATTAAGAGAATCTTGCAGTCCAGGAAACTGCCTCTCCCCAAGAAAAAGAGTCTCTGTTCTTTCAGGAGCCTAAATTATTGCTTTTGAAATTCTGACATGATGCAGAAATGCATCCATCTTGTTTACCTATCTGTAAACTTGTGTGGGTGGTGTGCATAAGCCAGCTGAGATGCTTTGCAAAGCATAGAGGATTTGACATGTAGAGGAATCATTTAAGTTGTGACATGCCGTGACCCACAGTCCAAATGGTGTGAATGTTTTTCTAATGGTTTGTTGAGTGTAATAGTCAGTATCTGCATCCACTTCGGAACAAAGGAGTGTAGAAAATGCTTGTGGGCCGAAAACCTAGACTTGGGCTCCAGGATAGCTGTATTTAGGAAGCTCTTCTATAACACCTCAAACTTTTCTGTTCGCCCATGAGGTCGCTGTCTTCCTACTTTGAGTCTGTAGTGATAGAAAACTTGGGAACAAAAAGTTGAATGGAGTAACTCAACAGTAGAGGGGATTTCAGGAACCTTTTGAGACAGTCTACCTGCAAAATGATGACCAAGGCAGAGTATATAAGTCGCTTTTTTGCTAGTGGGTCTCCAGCTGAAGTTACACTGTGCATGCCCTCCGACCTGCCAAGCGTTTTACCAGAGTGCAAAATGTGCTGGCCGTAGGATTCTCTGAAACTGCCAAGTAATTATCTAAGTAGGTGATCAGAAGTAAGCCTGCACAAGAATCTGAAATATACGTGGAAGTATGTGGGTTAGCACCTGCACTGCCTATGGAACAACACCGATTAAAGATATGCTGTGATCTAGGAGATGGGAAAACTTCAGTATATTGTGACTCGCATTTTGAAGAAGAATGGACAAAATTGAGGGAGTGTGAAGCATCCTTTGCAGAGGACCACCTTGCCCTCATTTGCAGATACAACAAAGGACTGTTCCAGAGACTGGAAAGGAACACAAAGTGGTTAATCAGGCATTGTCTTCTGTTTGGTATGAAGTGTCCTATTAACAATGTTGGATAAATTAAACTTTTTACAGGCTTACTAGGTCTTACAACCCAAATATATGAAATGGGTACCTTCAGTGAGATGCATCCTCGCCTGTTCCAGGTCTATAGTGTCATATTCTGGCTGTATATCTAGGTAGCTGCTCACAGCAAAGCAAACAAGGAGATGATGGACGGAGCGCTGAAACTTTTTAGACACTCACCCCCAGTCACAGATCTGGGTTAGATCCGTCATCGTTCTTTAGCTCACTTCGCCACCCCAGTTCAGACACAGCTATATGCAAATCAGTCTTGACCCTGTGCCTCATGGGAACAGTCCAGCCCGAACTGCCAAGCCATGTCTTCCCTTGACCGGAAACAAGCATCCTGGGACCAGCAAGCCAAGAATATACATTGTTTTCAAGTCGGGAGATTTTTTTTTTTTTATATATAAATCTTTTTTATTGAAATCAAGGCATGATATATGAAAGAGTCACGATTACATGTACATTGGCAATATTGTTACACTACAAGTGCTACTTAAGACATAGTGATCACAAAACACAAATTTCAGTCCCCATTGAGACATATTCAGAACCCATTTACAATATCTTCTCTCGATCTTGGAGGTTCACATATCTCTCCTCTGTGAATGTTCCATTGCCCCCAAACTTGCGTCCATGTATTCGGGCACCCCCTGGCTTCGTATATGGACTTTTCCGTGACCATACACCAGTCCATATCTCTACCCCAGTCCTCAATACTCAGTGGACTCTGAGCCCTCCACAATCTCGCAATATTATGTTTTGCCACCATCAGCCCCAAGGTAACCCAAAATTCGCACCTTGGAGTTTAGGTCGGTGGGGCCCCAGACTTTTAGGAGGGCCAATTTAATGTTACAATCTATCTGCTGCCCCAACACTTCCATAAGGTTTGCCACCGCCTCCCAATATCTCTGGATAGTCGTGCATTCCCAAAGTGTGTGGACAAAGGTTCCCTCCTGCCCACACCGCCTTACACAGTCACCGTCTGAGCTATATCCCATACGAACCAGCAATGACCCAGACAGATGGGATCTATGGAGAAGCTCCAACTGTACCAGGCGAAGCCTGGAAGAGATGGCCACCTCACGGGGGGAGGCCACCGCAGCCAGCCACTCGTCCTCATCCAATCCCGCTACGTCGTGGTCCCATTTAACCCTCCGGTGAGTCGGGGGATCTACCATGTTGTTAACCAGTTTTTTGTAAATGAGTGATATGGCCTTCTCCGGCAGGTCGCCATCTAGCACTCTATCCTCAAGCAGGGAGGACTCTGGGAGTTCACTACCTTTAGGGAGAACCGCAAGTAGGGCATGTCTAATTTGGAGATACCTGAAATGTTCCGATTGCGCCAACTCTTATTCCTGCTGCAGCCAAGGAAAAGGGACCACCTCACCCGATTTCCACAAATCACCCACCTTGGATATACCAATAAGGTCCCAGCGATCAAAGCCCCTTGAGCGAATCAGCCTGCCCAATTGCTCGATATGCCAGAGTGGTGTGGCCTGTGTAAGTTTCCCCTCCCATCCCAAACTTTTGGTAGCCTCCTTTCACACCTGTACCGCATGTCCAGTTGGGCCAGTCAGGGCAGGTTTCAAAGACTGTACATAAAGGGCCAAGTCGGGAGATTTTTAAATGGGCATAAATCTAAATTGATTCACTGGCTATTATTTTTGTTGGTTTTAGGTGACTAAAGAATTTCTTTTTTCCTCCCCCGAAATGTCGGTGATACATTATCTGGTGTTTTTTATGTTTTCATTTTACACAGGAGATCTCTGCATGATCTATTCACACATTTTCCATCTATACCTATTTTTTCTTTTCTTCATTTGGTGTTCTGGTGGCAGCACCTGGCATCTTGGCTATGGTTTGCTCATGCTGCCTTCAGGTTTTTAACGTGTGTTGTTTCTGAGTTGCAACCTTCATCAGTTCTGCTGACCCTAATTTAGAATCGCGCTGATTTTTAACTTGTTGCTTTGTGTCCTGCTTTTTTTTCTACTCTTGATGTAGACCTATGGGAAACCAGGAATGGAGATGAGGCTCCTTTGAATTCCCTTTTTGTCCAATCCATGCTCTGTTTTTAACTAGTATTCCACGTAAATAGGATGTTTTTGTTCTTTAGCCTCTCAGGTTCAGTATCAAGAACAGCAGAGCACCTTTTTGTAGCAAATCAATGTTGATATCACTGATCTGGACATAGTGAATGTGGAGCAGCATCCTGTGTTTTCCTGAATACCTATTTTATTGTTCTTAGGAGTGCTTGCTTCATTATAGAGTCAACAAGCCTGTACAGTGCTTGTATGGTTGGCTGGGAGGGACTGAATCCCACCACTGCCTGCTTTGAAGAGTGAAAGTTGCACTAGTAATCCAGAACTGGGGCCCATATGTACATTTGTTTAATGATGCCCTTTATGTAACCCCTCGTAGGGTAACCACGCATAAACTTTGTGAAGGTGCAGAAAAGCTGATGGAGGTGGGAGCAGTTAACTGAGTTTGCTTGTGAAGAAAGACTTGAGAATGCAGATAAGGGAGCAGCTGGAGATAAGGGAGGCAAGAACAGGCTGACGTGAGGAGGCTTAGGGGGTGTGCCCATGAACATTCTACACCAGGCTACAAAGCACTTCTGGAACATGACCATACAAGCAAAAACACTAATGGCACTTGCTGGGCTAAATTATGCTTGTGGAACTACTAGCATAGCATGTGCTGGTGGTATTGAGAGTCCTTTTAAAACTTCATCAGCCCTGGCCAAAGTATACACTTCAGGGACTTCTCTCTTATCGTGCTCTCTGTGCATCTTGGATTACTTTTGAGTGAAACAAAGTTTGGAAAGAAAGAAAATCACCTGGTCAGGGACTCATGGATACAAACGAGGAATTGTGTTACGTTTCTCCTATCTGTTCTCCTTCAAAGTAAGAAACTGATGTTGCCTTTTGAAGGGCTGCAAATTAAACCATACAATCATTGGTATAGCGAATAGATCAGACTTGCATTTTGAGTTGACAGTTTTGTTTTTAAAAGCCTTCTGTAGTGAAGTTGTAAAATTAAATAATTACTTTCTTTATACAACACATTCATGAGCTAAATAATTAAATGTGTGATTTTTCACAATACGTTTGAGATGTAAAATAGTCTGTCATACATTTTAGTGCTAGGAGGTGGAATAATACACCTAATGGCCAATAGCAGGAGGTGAGAAAGAAATACTTCCCTGGGTTGAGTCAAAGCTCACTATATGTATATTTGAAAGAATTTGTAACAATAGAGCTTGCAAATTGCTGTACTGTCAAACCAGACCAAAGAATAGATGGCCTTTGACAAATTCCCATTATTAAATGCTGAAAGGAAAGCGACTCATCCATAACTAGGTGACAAGTGCTGATGCCCTAGATACTGCAGGGGCAGTTTGAATCACCTTGTGAGGGTTGCTGTTTGGAGGGTTGTTTAAGGAATAAATGGAGGTCCGAAACATCATGAGTCTTGAGCATGGTGGGGACTTGACATCTCACTACCTGCTCACAAGAGATGAACCCTCCACAGCATTGAAGGATGCATATTGGATAGTGATACACTGTCACTATTTAAGAATAAAGTTTTTGTTTTTTTCTTAATCAATTTTTGATGCATCAAAGTTGCATTACAATAGTGAGTATTTTGCATTGTTACTCGTTGCCTCTCACTGCATTTCATGTTTGACCTATATCGCATCTTGATATGTTACGGTGTTGATCTGTGTACAAGTTTGTGTCAGTTTGCCCCTGGGAACAATCTTTGGAGGGAGCATGGTATGGGACCGAGTCTGGTAAGGCATTAGACTACATGTGATTTCTAAATCATATCTTATTGTAACTGGACAGGTTGACAGTTCTACCAGAGAAGCCCTCAGCAATTGACTGGTCCTATTATCGGACAGCTGTGGCCCGGGCTGGGATGGTGGACGAGTTTGAGAAGAAGGTAAGTTTCTCATACAAATATGTGGTGGGGGATAAGAAGAACAGAGTTTGTGACTATTTCATCTGGCCTTGGCTTTGCCCAGTCTGTTAAACTATCTACTTACTATAAAGAGCATGTTTTGGAGTAGTTAGTTTGGGGCACTGTTGAACCATTGCGTCCTTCACTGGTAGATCTTGGCAGGACAGCTCGTGTTGGTATTAGTTTGTCAGGCGTTTACCAATATTCGGGTAAGTCCGTAGTCACTGAAAATGGAGCAGAGACCTGATGAAACTCGTGTGTGACTCCGTATTACTACTAATAATTCTGACACCGGAAAGCCTCCTGAAAGTTAAGATCCACAAATGGTCTCTGCTATGATTATATCCTAGAACATTAGAACATATTACCATTACTTTTGGTTCAACAGTAAAGCTGTGAATAAAGGTGACGGGGCATATTTACCTAACCGGAAAACCATCGAATGCCAAGTGTAGCAAAAGGCTAATTTGGAAGCTAAGCTAACTACCCAACAGAAGAAATTAAAAACTTCTAGAACAAGTTTGAAAACCCTCTTTACACAAAATATCACTACTGCAGAAAAGTAATGGAAAGGATGTTTTTAAGGCATTATGGGTATGGGAAACAACAGTCTTGTCCACATGAAAATATGCCATTGTTTTAATTAGTGTAATAAAACACCAGGTTGTGTTTGCCAACAAAATGCATTGAATCGGACTCTTATCGAAGTGCAACAGGAGATGGCCACTGAAAACTGACAGGCGACCATTGATAGCATCTGTCTTAGAAAACCTGAAGCAAAATGGGCCGGAGTTCTGCTCCCTTTATCACATCCATCGGTAGCCTAGGGACAGAGCTAGAGCACTGGTCTTGTGCCTGACTCTTAGTGACCTCGTGATGGCTTTTGTGAAATACTGTGGTGCCCATCTTCTTTCAACAAGTCAACTCTTCAGAAAATGTAGTGACCCCTCGGCTCAGCCCCACAACCTTGCTGTCACTCCTTTCATCTCTGTCTGATATCTAATGCACAGTAAGACCTTCCATATTCTCTTGCTAAAGAGCCTAAAGGTAAATGTATCGTTTAGAGAAAAAGAGCTCCAAGGCCTGCATGTCATTGCTGTCCTGGGCAGAGAGCTGAGAATGCAGCAGGGTAGGGAATAGACTATTGCCCACCCAGAGGCTGTCCACTTGATACTAATGGCAGAGCTATCCTTTGGTCGGCTGTCTTATTGAGCCATCTCTAACCTGTCACAGGCGGTACTACATTGCCCTCCCTCCTCACGTACTATAATCAGTACTTCCCTTGCAACAGACAGCAGAGCCTCCCCTTACCTTTGGTGGATAAATCCCTTGGTAGCTAGAAGATATTTTGGTTGCAGCAAAGTTATATCTCATCTGCCACAGACAGCAAAAATAGCCCATGATTGCTGCAGTCAGCACGAGTGTCCCTCATTTGACACAGGCAGCAGAGCTATCCCACCCCTTTGCACATAAATGCCTTGTTCGGCTGGTTGAGATCTTGTTCAGTGCTGATAAAAGCTATCTCTGGCCCGTCTTGGTAGTAGAGCAGAGATACCTCTCCTGCCGCAGACTGTAGTGCCAGCCATCATTGGCTCTTGGCAGAGGTATGGCTCGCACTATTAAGATGTCCCTCGTAAGGTCCATACCGGTCTGATCTGTCAATCTCACTACCTGTCTGTTCCGTCTGTCTTCTTTCATCCATCTATCCCAGGGATCCTCGGACATAGTCTCAGGGCAAGAACTCTCATGAGACAAGGAATCAGGGGAAAAGGGTCCCTTTTGGGTCTGGGAGGAACCTCGGACTATTTGGTTAGGCCAGGAAAAACAAGGAGACAGGTTGACATAGGTACCAGACACCCAGTGACATAATGACTCTCACATCTAAGCAACATTTGCCTGGGAAACATCAGACACAACTCAGGGGTGTTGCATCTTACAACAACAGACACAGTCCAAACAGCAGTGCAGGAGTGGAATTGACCTGTTCAAACTTGGAAGCACAGAGATTAGATCCCAGAACAGCATGTTTTCATCATAAACTAACCGAGGAACGATGAAAAATGGAAGATTCATAAACACTGCACTAGAAAGACTCTGACCTGCAACCACCAAGACCTTTTGGAAGGGTACAAGATTAGTTGCCCACACTCAAACAACACTGCCAAAGTCAACAGAGGTTTAGACAGAGGGCCTTAAGACCTGAAACCACCAAGTAGACAACCCACCAAACCCTCTACATTAACATGGATTAGGTTAAAAAACACAAGACTTATCCAAATCCGCTTTACAAAACACCTCTTTGAAGAAACAACACCCATGCCAGAGGGGTTACCTGTTAATAGAGAAAAGGCCATTGTACATTAGGGCTAATAGATAGCACTAGATAAATGTGAAAACCCTATTAATTGTGAGGGTGATCCATGTCCTTTGTTTATAAGTGATGACGGGCAGTTATGTTTCACTGCATTGATTACAACATACGTCAATACTTCTCTGCAAAAGTCTGTGATCTGGACTCACTAAAACGGGCATTCACCCCCTTTTTTAGGTCTCGCCTACGCAGCGCGCATGCGCAGCATAGGAAAGAGACCTTTAGAAATCGCTCCAGGTTTGCTTTCAAAAACGTGCACGCGTTGCATTGCTTTAAATGGCAACGCGTGCACGTCTGGCGATTCCCTTGCGGGAGCGAGCGGCGCCATGTGTTATCGCAAACACATGGTGCCCCTGGCTCGCTCCCGCAAGGGAAACGCTTTGGTTGCTCTCGGCCGCACTCCCCTCAACGCCCCCACCCCCTTTAGCGCAAGGCGCGCGCCCTTGTTTGGGTCCGTTAGAGTGCTTTGAAAATAAAATTCTCCAATGTCGCTCTAACGCTGCGTACTGTTGAGCTCCATGCATCTGGACGGGCCCTAACTAAAAAGACACAAGCACATGCAGTAAATACAAAGCATTTGGAAACGAGTGGGCCGGTTTCTGACATGGATTGCCCCTCACCACCCCGGGGCGGTAATTACTTTTCCTTACGGAAGCGGTAGCATAACACTTACTTTTGCAGTTTTATATAGCGAGAACTTGACCTAAAAGTATAGGAGCGCTTTACGTGAGCTCCGCGAGGTCGCATTCATTTTAGGCACCGGGACATTACGTGGTTTGCCCAGAATCAGAAGCTGTTGAGCCGGATTAGAATCTGGACATCTGAGTTTAAATTCTGGCTTCCTGACTTGACAAAACTTTGTGATGCTGCGCAAATTACCCCCTGTCAAAACCCCAATCCCCTTGTGAAATGGAAAAAAATTGTGAGCGTCGATGAGGAAAATCACACTGCAGTATGTTGGGTACAATTTGTAAATTCAGGAGGGATGGCCATTCGAAGTGACAGTCATTATCGAAAGCAAACAAGGCGCCTATCATATTATGAATCATAAAAATCTCCTGCTATCAATGACTTAATTGCCCTTCACCTTCAAAATGCAGGTTTCACTGCATGCGCAGACTGGTAATTTGGATGGAAGTCAATTATAGACCGATAATGCCCTCTAGAAAGTATGTTAATGCTAGATAAGCAGGGCCTCTAGAATTATGTGACAAAACAGGGCAAAAGTATGCAGCAGGGGTTACAAAATTACTCGGGGGGGGGGGGGGGGGAAATGAAAATTATGTAGAAATAGACATTTTATTTACAGCAATCTGAAGATTAAGCAGTGTATGGTGGATTATGTGGTAAATGTGATAAATCCATAACTATACACAGGGCTGTAAGTGGGCAGGGTCTCACCGGAGCCGAGCACTGGCAGTTTTTAAGGGGGCTCGAAACGGGTCTCTATCGGGCTCAGTTTTGTACCCTGGCACAGGCGGTCCGTGTTTTTCTGGACTGCAGTGACAGCAGGCACATCGATGTGCACGTGCTCACCACACTGCTCACTTCTACCTATCCCTGGGCAATTCTGCGGGGTGTAGTTTACCAGGGCTGGAGGCAGCAGCTCAATCTTTCCAAATGCCCCTCGTCACGTGCAAGTATAGGGTACAGAATGTTCTCATTGTGAGATGGTGCCTGGGTGTTTCAAAATTAAATAACTGTCACAGATCTGATCACGGGTCACTCGCTGGATAGCTTTCAGTTAGAGGCAGGACAGCTATAAGTCCAATGAAATGACAACATGGCACCTAATGTTTGTGGAAGGCCAGTGCCCCGTGGGTGTTGGTGGCCAGGGTGTTTCCAGCCACAACTAGTTCAATGAAGCCACATTTCATAAAACACACAGTCAAAAGACGTTTTCTGCGTTGTTCATCCGAATCCTGGCCATTCAAAAGGCACCTGGAAAAGAATCATATGGCCATTCTGACTTGGACGTTAATGTGACGGTTTGTTTTGAGTTAATTTCGAAATCATTTGTTAGAAAAAAATCCTCTTAGTTATATCCATCATCGTCATCACCATGGCCACTAACGTCGCACACAAAGCAAGAACAGAAATGGAACTGAAGTCCAAGCTTCTCTGTCGCGCACACGGAGTCAAAACAGTTCAAGGGTGTAAGCTTCGCTCACATAGCAGTATCTGTGTGGCAGCAGTAATTTAAGCTTCCTTTACTCAAACAAGGTACTGTATGGCCTGCTGCAGTGCAAGCCCGCTCACCAGTAAATAGATACAGCATGGACCGCAGCCATGGAAGCTTCCCTAATACATAAAACAAGTTCAGCATGGGCAGCGGCTCTACAAACCTAATTCACACAAAAAACAGGTAAAACATGTTTAGCAGTGGTGGATGTTTCCATAACAGGCAGAAGCAGTCTCAGTGAGAACGGGTGTAGCATGGGCAGCAGCAGCACAGGCTTCATTCACACTCATAACAGATAAAGCACAGACAGCCACAAAGCATTGCGCTTCCTATTCATACCACAGTTATAACGCTGCAGCAAGCCCTTCCTCCACAAACGGAACAAGCATTGGCATAGCCAATAGGTCTCGCCTTTGGGACCTTATAAGTGTTTAGCCATGCAACAGTTAATGTTGTTGCACCAAGGATATTGTGCTGCATAACTAAATACTTATAAGGTCCCAAAAGCGAGACCTGTTGGCTATGCCAATGCTTGTTTAAATTACCCTCACTGATCATCGTTCCTGTAAGAGCCAGTGACATTTCCTAAGTTTTCTAGTTTTGCCTAAGGTCCGCGAAAAGGCCACCCTAATGCAGTTGCACTCTTTGATGGAACCTCGCAGCTGTCAAGCCTAAGGCTTCTCAGAGGAACTGAAACTTCTTTAGTAATATCTAAAATGATGAGATGAAGCAGGTGTGAGGCCGTACAGAATAGCCAGTCAGTGTAAAGATAAGAGCAGAAGGTGACTAGGGGGTAGGGCAGTCACGTGGAGAAGAAAATGTACAAATTTAAACATCTTTGGTGATAGAATGTGCTATCCTCTGCAGATGATTTAGTAACGTGAGGGAGGACAGGAAAAAGAACAGGAAGTATACTGGTATGAGATTGGAGGTAAAATTGTGCTACTATGTAAGCATAAAGTAAAAGTTTTGGCTCCTTTTGCATGCAGAGATTACATAAAGAGTGTGTTTGTTGCACACACCCTTTCCACTCCCTTGGCATGCTACAGCATCCCCTCTCTTTTTATTGTGGTGATCTCCTTAACTCCCGCGCCTAAATATACTTCGCTTGTTCACATGTCCCAGCTCTGGAGTAATCTACTGGTCTGTGTGATCCTCTGAACATAGTGACACACCCTCCTCGTTTGGCTAGCACTTGTCCAGCAACTGGCTCATAAGGCTTTAAACAAGCCTGGGCCTCCATGGTTGGACAGATTGCTCACTCCGACTTTGGTATATTTGCAGCGGTAGCAAGCAGCCTCTGTACAAACACAGCGGGTAGAAATTTTCAGTCTCTCTTATATACACCGAGGCTTCAGTAGTGGAGTGGGAGCCTGCAAATCTGACACGTCAACTGATCATCTTCATTATTCTTTTTCTTTAATCTTTCAAAACCTGTATCTTTCATGAGAAGGAAGTCTCCTCATGAGGAAGGCTGATTGGAAGTGCAGAGCTTAGGTATTTAGGCAGACACATTGCCTATGCCCCGAATGGTTTTATTAGGTCTCGCCTAGGTAGCGCATGCACTATCTCTTCGAGACATGCTGTATTCAGAATATAGGCTTTAGTTTGTTCCTCTTTCTGTCCTTTGGAAATGCTGCCTTATGTTTAGCTAATACGCTTAGGACTCCTCTTACATATGCTTTTACTCGTCAGTTTACTTAGAGAGCTACATAGAGCACTCTCTTTTTTGGGGGGGGGGGATGGGGCTGCCTCTGTGCAAGTGTTCTGCTTACTTTGCTTGAGCAGCTTCATTTGCCTGGCCACTTAATATCCCTGTGCTGTCTGCCTTTACCCCCACCACCACTCGGACATCGCAGTTTTTTTTAATTTTAACTTTTAAATCAGTACATTTTAATGGGGGCAGGGGGACGATTACGTGGTTTGCCCAGATTCACAGGATGTTGAGCTGACGCCGAGGCTCAAACCTGGATCCCCAACTCCCGAGTCGGCAGCTCTGACTGGTGTGCCACATCCTCTCACTCTAGTAATCATGTTGGAGTCTCCCTTTGTTCGCCTCAAAGGTGCTGCTTCTACGTCGGGCTTGTTGCTGTTTTTTTAATTTATTTTTTTTAGGTCGAGCCTAGCGCAGCGCGCATGCGCTGCTCTAGGAAAACGACCTCTTGGAATCACTCAGGACTTTTCAAACGCTCGTGCGTGTTTTGTTTTTTTCCCAGCATTTTTCCTATTGGGCTTTGCGTGCGAAGACAGCACGCAATTGGGCAAAGGCGGGTGCATGTCCCACCTTTCCCAGGAAATGTATCCGCCCACGGCCTACGGCTTGCGGTTACGAGCAGCAGCGCGCAGTGTGCCATCTGTTTCGGGTCAGATTTCAAAGGTTGTTTTTCGTTTAGCTTTCACGCGGCCGCGCTTGTTAAAGCCTCCTCTCCTATTGTTCTTCTTTTTTCAATGGCCGAACCACTTGTATATCGGAACGCTGAGATAACCAACCCACGGCCTCTGAAAATGCCTGCCTTTTCTCTTCTCTGTTTGTTTTTGATTGCGTGTAAAATGTGCCTTATTTTTGTCGTCTCACACACTGGCACTTAATTACAGTATCCGAGAATCGCTCGGTTGAATGCCGAGGTTTGTCTGTGACTGCAGGGCAGCATGAACTTCAATCGCTGTAGGGGCTGCTCGGCTTTTCATCCTTACCAGGTCGGTAAACCAAGTGCTATTAACTTGCAGCGCTTCGAGGCTGTGTCAGAAGCACGAGACGATGCAGTACATGACCGTTGTGGAGTTATTATTATTAAGCTCGTGCTTGCAGCATAGTGATGCGAAGGAAGGCTTTAATAGCATGAGACCCCAAGCCTGTCCACCCATGCATTGTTTTTTCCAGTTTAACCCCTGGCTTTCCTGCTCCCGCCAGTGCCTACAAAAAGCGCTCCAAGACCGGCTTCGGGTCGAGTCCGCGCTATATAAAACTGCAAGAAAATCTTTGTGTGTGTTTGAGGACATGTTGTACTTCATCGATGTCGCTGAGATCGGACGGTGACGGTCCTGGTGAGGGGCTGGCCTATGGCTTCCGAATGGGGAACGGAAGGGAGGGGAGGGGGTTTTTCAGAATGCGTTATGCAGCAGGGACTGCGGCCTCCTGTGGTGGGGTGTCCACGGAAAGGTGGGTACAAACTTCTGGTGACAGCTGTTAAGTATACAAAAACCCTGCACGCAGTGCTTGACTACGGATCGATAAATAGGCCTTTACAGCCTCGGACCGATGTCTGTACAGTGACCTGCGGCAGCTGTTCGAAAAACACGTGAGATCGTGTCTAATTGAATAAAGAATCCTTTGTTGGCCGTGTGTCATGGCAGGCAGCTTAACCATCAGAGCATTACATCTTGCATCTTGCGGTGACCGTCCTCCAAATGCACGAGTTTCTCATCTGCTGTCACACCCTCCGTGTGCATCATCAGTATATTCCTTCTCCTTTCCGCCTTTCCATTCTCACTCTTATTCTTTTTAATGAGGGTTTTGTAGGTATTAGAGCTGCAGCCAGACAATACCAGTATTGATCAAAAACTCAATTTACAAAATGAGGCGTTTAAGAGCGTGCCATAACTGTTAGCATGGTTTAGGACTTGCTTCCGCTTTTCATTTGTATTTTTCGTCGCCATCAGCGGCCTCCTCGAGTAAGGCACTGATGACGGCTTGCGAGCGGCGCAGTTTTGGCCCTGTCGTTGCATCGAAGCAGTTGTCATTTGCTTAGCATCATACATTCTTCATCGTACCATGCCAATTTTTGGGGGACAGGGCTTTTTTTTTTTTTTTGCTACAATGATCACTGGCTGGTAACAGAGAGGACTTTACATGGACCAGCCCCCAGGGAGCTCCCAGTCCTGACAAATCAAGCAAAAGCTTATTGCTTCAACTGGGTATGTCTGTGCCTTCCATGCAGTGTGGGGTTGACAGAACACAGAAGCGAATCTGCACATAGCAAACACCTGGTCCGATGCCTTCTAGCAGTTAATCAAGGTATCAATCAATTTCTGACAAAACAATCATTATTACTAATGTGCTTGCATATTCATTTATTTGATGGCTTTTTTTCACAGCATATGAATTGTCTCCCGCCATTGATTTACCCCAAACTTTAATATCTTAAATGGCTAATGTAATAGATAATGTGCTGCCTGGCTAAAAACTTATAAGGTTCCAAAGGCGAGACCTATTGGCTATGCCAATGCTTGTTTAACACTTCGACTGCTGTCTAGGAACAGTTGCCTGCTTTAAGAAGAGGCCAACAACAGATGTCACCCACCCCAGATCCCTTATACAGACCTAGCCCCAGGCTTGAACGCCATATTTATTCGCTTGGGGCAAGTAGCAATGATTTACACGAGTGCCAGCAGCGGCTCCTTGTTGAGAGCGTTAGGACTCCACCCACCCAGCTGGCAGCTTTGTAAGTTATGCAGATGGTAATTGCTTAGAACAATAGTAATTGCTCTTAGCAATTACCATCCACATAACTTTCAATATTGCTAATAAAACAAAGCCTGTGCTGGGTGACGCCCTCGGTGCCTGGCAGCATTTTCCTTTCTCTCATCAGATTCTTCACTGACAAGAGACATAACAGGCAGCCAGGCACTTTCTAGTGAGACGCGTGCAGTGGTGCGCATGTGCTAAGTGAACTCCAGACTATTTGTTTTTTTACTTCAACAAATTAGTCCCACCCATGCCTGCCATTCTCCGGGTCTTAGGAGACCACCCTCTAATGACGCGCAGCGGCGTCAAGTTTTAAAGCAGCCCCGGCTTCTAGGACATCAGTCCTGTATTTCTCAGGGCTGGTTGTCAGTCACAGGCTGAAAGCGAACATCCACCCTTTAACGAATCGTCACAGGGTGCGGTCAGCAAGCATCACTGACCCCCCTCCCCCCCCATCCCCTGTGACAAGTTGAGAAAGGGTGGAGTTACCAGGGTTTGTGGAAACACACCCGCAGTATTTAGTGCGGACTGCACACTTTAGAACAGGTATTTCTAAGAGTATTTATTTTACGATTTATAGCCTTGCTGTGAGTGCCATTTTTAACGATCTCATATGGCTATTTAAAGCATTGAGCTTTCAATCCACTGATGTTTAATTTGTATTTTTCAAATGACGCTCTAAATGAAAGTCGCACTGATGGCACAGATTATTCAGTCTTTTTTTTTTATTATGTCAAGTTTAATTTCAAAAGATCCTAGATGCTCTTAGTTTCACTTATTAATTCATACTCCACTTACAACCGGCATCCTATTTATCACTCTTTTCAAAGATAAAATTGTTTATGATTTTGCTTTACCCTTGCATGCCGCTTTACTTATGCTTTATTGAACACTTTAGCCAGTGGCCTCTTTAAGGTCTCACTAACCGCAGGAATATTAATTCCCTTTTCAAGGCAGTAATGGAAATTTGAACGTGCTCATTGGTTTTCATATTAAACTTTCCAACATTTATATGCAACTTGTGTTGCATTCATTTCAGAACTGCACTGCGAGTTCAAACTGTAAACTTGAGAGGATGTGGCCTAACAGCCAGCGCTGCCAACTTTTGAACTGCAGAAACCGGGATCGAATCTCTGCATCGCTGGCCATCCTGTGTGATACTGGGCAAATCACTTTAGCTCCCCGTGCCTACAAGAAAAAGTGAATTTGTCTTTGTGTAGTATAACTGGTGCTCATGTAAAGCACTGCAAACCTTTGAGCTATATAAAACTGCAGCAAAAAAACTAAAACTTCTAAGCGCTCAGGGACACACGTTTTTCTTTCAAACTGAAATGTTCAATGCGCTCTTTGGTAACCTTTGTATTTCGCTACACTTAATGTGCAGGTGAAAATCGCTTTTAATTAAGTATTTCATCAGGCTTTTAAAGATAAGTTTCCCAGAACGCTCGCTGCTCGCTGTTATCTTTGGAGCCAACACAATTAGTGAGTCACATACTTTACAGGATTCCAACCGGATCTCTCTGGTGGGCATTGTTTCATTTATGTGGTGCACAGGATTATTTGTTGAGTCGGTACTTACAACAATTTAGAGGGACTTTTCAGCTAATTTGATATTTTAACTATCATATGTGGTCAGATTGCTATTTTGTTTGTGGTTAACGTTGAGTTGGATTTAATGTCTTGGAGGCACTAAGTAGCTTGCCCAGCAATTTTGAATGGTTGCAAACAATAAAACAAAAGTCAAAAACTGATTTACTATGCCAATAGCTCTAACTTTCACCAATGCGAGACCAATTGCATTTCAAATGCTTGTTTTGTTTCTGCAGCTTGGTCATTTCTGAATCATGCCTAATCTTTTCTTTTTTTTTTTATTCCGTTTTGCAGTTCAATGCGTTGACGATTCCAGAGCCTGTTGACACTCAGACCGCTAAGATCAATGCTCAAGAGGCAGAATCTGTAAGCATTTTAAAACTTTTTGCTTGACTACTTTGTCTTCACATATAACTGCTAACTATATACTGGCAAACTTTAAACCCGGCCACTTCTTAATCCTGGTTCTATGAGAAGTTTACCTGTGTTATGTAGGATTACTCCGCCTTTGCATAGTAAGACCTCTCAATAGGGGGGGCCCATAGTTATCAAGTGTTAATATTGTACCCGGTGATAGCAGTATTGGTTTCACGTGTATCTGCTATTGGTACCACCAGCTCCCTGTATTATCTTGGAGGCATAGGTTAATCCCCTGTAGCCCCATATGGACTTGGGCAATAACTTGGAGCAGTCTGGGATTCCTGCACGTGAACTCGTAATTCCATTCTTTTTACTGAGCAAAGTCCTGTAGGTATGACTTGGTGGTGGATTTATCTCTGGTACAATGTGCAAGATTGCTACACTCAGGAATATCTGCTGTAGTTATCCCATGCCTTAGTGCTGTTATTCCAGATCCAATACCGAACGACTCACGTGGACTTAAGTTCAAAGGTTGCACATTTATGTTAACATTTTGACTTGTTTGCTACAACCCATTATGTTTATTCTCCCTACTTTGTGCATACCTGCCTATTCCTTTTCTGCATCCTCCACCACTTGCTCCCGTCTTATCTTTTTTGTTCCTAGTTCTCCTCTTCCATTTCTATCATTTTCCTCTTCTCCACCTTCTTCCATTTCTCAGCCTCCACTTGCCTTTTTTTTCTCAATCTCTCTCTTCTTCCCTTAGTCATTTTTTGCATCTTATCCTCTTGCCTTATTCTCACTCCTGCATATCCCTTCTATAGCTGTTGTTTAGCCTTACTATTCATGTCTTCTGTCTTTCTGCTTCTTCCTCAATCTTTCCTTCTTCCCATCCACCACCCAGTGCTCTCTCTACGTCTCCCTCTGTCTCAATATGATTTCTTTCTTCACGTCTCTATTTAGTCTGTTGTAATCCACTGCTGTCCCTACTCCCATCACCCTTTCTCACAACCTTGGCCCTTCTTTCCCTCTATCATTTCTCCCTCATTCTCCAGTGATAATTTATTCTTCCTCTGCCCTCCCGTACTTATTCTACGCCTGAACTGGTTACGTTATTCTACGTCTGGCTTGGTATCTCTCCATTCTTCTCCCACAGTCACTCCCTCATCGCTGCCATTCTTTCTGCCAGCCAGTTTTCACCGGCTCTTCCCACCTTACCTTCCCTTTTTGCACCACAGTTCGAGGTACTCTGACTAGAGCAATACACCCCTGTAATCTCGGAACTAGAGATGGAATAATCTCGGAGGTCAAATTTCAAAAATGTAAATGGCCTAATGTTCGATTCAGCAGTGCAAGCCTGTAAGGTATCTAATTGCAGGAGTGGGTGCACCATTTGACTCCATTGGTGTGGGTCCATTCCACGATTGCTAGAATCACCCAGTTGTAACACCGTACTTCAGCTATTGACATGACCCAGCAATAGAGGATTGTTAGAGCAGCAGGTAATTGTCAACAACGGCTAATAAGGCCCGTTTATTGCACTAGCATTAAACTCAAATTTTTGCCCCCTATTCACACTCCATTTTGAAGGAAGTGACCCGATTAGGGCCACCCGGGTCACTCACAGCCTCCTCTCAGCCTTCCAAGAAATGAAGAGTCGGTAACGCAGTAGAGGATACAAACTAAAGTTCTTTATTATAAATTGTGCTGCAGCGGAGTCCAGTCTGACTAGCCTCCTAAGATGCTACCGAGGGACTGACTTCCAAACATTTGGTATCATGGGATAAACCTCCCAACACCTCTCGGGAACCCCGCCCCTAATGGAAAAGTACCGCTTGGGCACAGGGGCTTACAAAGAAGACACTGAGAGATGAGCGAACACCTTCAGTATGGGTACATGTTATCAGACTTCCAAGGCCGTCTTACTCGATCTCAGCTCTCTCTAGCGTGGGAGCATAGCTATGTCCGATGATAGGAATGCAGGCCTGAATAAACTATTCTCTTCGTACATCTGGGTGCCGACCTTGGATGAGATATGAGAACCTTGCTGAACAGCAGCTTCTGCTGAGGCAAGCAGAGAGCGGGGGCACAGAGACCGGGGATTGTTCACAGCACAACGGGGCCAGTGTGAGTGAGAGAAAATGGCGTCTCAGTTGCTAACTTAGGCCTACGCTACAGTAGCCGGATACATGCTCAATAGAAATCACTATTATATGACATAGCTACATGAATGCTAGCACAGCACACATCATGGAAGACTGGGGGGAAGACAGTTCAATTCTATCAGACCCTCCTTTTAGCATTCATTGCTAAGTGTTTATTGGCGGTATCAGGTCAGGGTCTTTACAATTCTAATGGAAGTGAAGGCAGAATGGCACATATATAGCAGTGGGTCGTTGGGGCAATCAGTAATATAGAACAGATACATATATCAATATTCAAAAATGCCTTCATCAACTGACATTAAATCTTGACCAGCCTGTACCATCATGACAGAAATTTTATCCTTGAACCCCAGGCTTGGGTGTTAGCTTCTGCATACAATAAGAGCAACAGGTAGGAAGACAGTGGATGCACAGGCAACAGGTGAATATCACACCGGCAATGGCCACTAAAAATAGGAGTATTTTCCAGCCCCATGTCGTTAACAGACCCCAAAACCACCCAGATAAGGACCATGTACCTTTCTCCTGATGGATGTCTGATGCTAATCTATGTAACTTTTGTATAGCTGCATATACATTCGGGGCGTGATCTGGTATGTATACACAGCAACTACTACCAATGATGCGACAGGCCCCACCCCGATCAGCAAGGATGACGTCTAACACCATCCTATTTTGAAGGGCAACGAGTCTCGTGGCCTGAAGCTCAGCTGTGATGTTGGTCAGTATTCCTGCAGTAGTGTTAATGACTCCCTCTTCCACCCTTGTGAGTCGGCGTATGCTTCGGCTGTAGTGCATGGGGCCCCAAAAGGGCAGAATACCCTTCATGGCGTCTGTAAATTGCTGCAAAGTAGTGTCGGTCTGATCAATATCCTGTGTGTCAAGAACTCTCTTTACTCAAGTCAAGTACACACTCCTGCGCTGTAATCTGTGGTCTCTATGGTAATTGAAAGGTACAATATACACAGGGGGCAAGAGAAAGGATACATAGCACACACCAGACCACCCCCTAGGAAGCCATATGTAAGCCTGGGACCCGCAGACGAAATGCACATTGTGGGGCGGAAGCAATGGTGGACTACTGGTGGTGTTCAAATCATAAGTGTAATTACAGATACTCTCTCCCACCGGGACCTTCCCAAACCCTCGGACACAAAAACCGGTGGTAGTGTTAATCATTGGCACCGGCATACCCTTATCTTGAGTAATATTACGTAACTGGAAGGACCGAAAATATTCAGTGACATTAAAATCTTGAAAACCGGTCATTTCTTCTAGAAGCCATGTTACATTTTTCTTCCTTTCATACACATTCATGCATGCTGGGGAATGAAGTGTCAGCTGCCCCATTCTTCCCCAGAGTATATCCTTGGTGTGTTGCTATATAACCCAGTACTGTCTCATAATCAAGGTACGTCATATTCATCGCATCTTATTGATAATGGCTAAATACCATAGTGAACATCTGGAACCAGGTTTCGCAGCTGGCTAGATAGGAGAGGGGCAAAGACAACAACAGATAGTTTGTGTGCATTACTGAGGAGTAAACCACAAACCCAACAATCCGTGACATTGGTGGTATGGTGGGCCTGGTGGAACATTTGGAGAAAGACATCTACATAGGTCTGCCTATGTCTTTCCTTATGTGGGGCTAGAGTGACAAAGACATTCTCGGGGGGAGCTGTAGGGGCTGCAATCAGGGTGTGTACAGGATGTCTTTCTTCTAAAAACCATAGGATGCCTAACACTGCCACCAAAGCTATAAAAACTATTACTAGGAACACTATCTTAGTCGGCCAGCTCGACCAAATGGGGCTATGTTGGGCAGGACGACGCCCCTCTAATGGCTGTTCCTCTTCCATAACTATACGACCAAAGGGGTACATTTTCACCTATAAAACTACCAGAGGAGAGTCTGTGCTGTGGAGCCAGGTATACAGGGGAAAAAGAAAAATAGTCTCAATGTCTATTATCGGTGGTGCTAACGAGCACTTCAGGAAAAAAGGAAAAATAATCTGAGTCTTCCAACGGTGGTACTAACGAGCACGTCGCGGTGGGGCTGCACGATCACAACCCTTGCTGTTTCTCTGCTCAGGATAGGGCGACTTCCCTCCTTGGAAAGCACCCCCCACTTATTCTGTCCAATGTCTCAGACCGTGCACCAATCTCTCTGTCCCTAAACTATTGTTGGTACCATAGGCAGAGTACACGAGCCCTATTCTTCTTCCAGAGGTCCAATCTTACTAACCTGACTGTCCCTCGAGTGCACTGTCCCTCCGCCGGGGACGCAAATTGTATCAAGCCACTCCTGGCACTGACTCCGTCTCGGAAAAGGACCTTAAACTCAGGGGAGTCAATGGACTGGAGACTCCTGTTCCTGTTGACCAGATGGAGGAGAGATCTGGGCAGCCTTTATTTCCGGAGGCACTGCCTCGTTCAAAGCAGCATCATTCTCCTCTTCCGTCTATGCCCAGGTCAGCCGGGCATCAGAAAAGGGGATAAGACGAGGGACCTTCTCTGTCTCGTGGTCCCCAATCCCCTCGCAGACCCACTGGTCATAGGGAAGAGGGAGTGGGACCCGCTTACAGTGAGATGTATGAATCCAGTTCTTCTGTCCCTCCACCTTCACAGCTGTCCTTGTTGAGAGGAGGACCAGCAGGGGCCCCCTCTACCGTGGCTCCAAGCACCCTCGCCTCTGAAAATTACGGACCAGCACATACGTTCCGGGCTGGATCCCGTGCCCTGGCCCCTCAGGTATTGGTGGCAGTGCCTCGTGGACCTGTTGATGAATAGAACGCACATTTTTAGTTAGCTCATAAAGGTAATCCACAAGCAACGGGTAGTCCATATCAGAGAAATGGCATGGGCGGGGTACACCCCACACATTCGCGGGCGGCCAAAGACCACCTTGTGTGGGGATAACCCCGTTCTGGAATGCGCTGTTACTCTAGTGGATAAAAGGGCAAGGGGTAGTGCATCCGGCAATTGCAACCCTGTGCTCTCCCTGATCTTGGCCACCTTCAACTTGAGAGTACCATTGTACTTCTCAACTAAACCAGCCGACTGGGGGTGGTTTGCTGCATGGAACTTTTGCTTAATATGCAGGCCGTCGCATACCAGCTGAATCACTTTTGCATTAAAGTGACTTCCGTTGCCACTCCAAATCAAACGGGGCAAGCCGAAGCGCGGGAAGAACTCCTTCAATAGGACTTTCGCCGTCGCCATGGCTGTGTTCCCTTTAGTGGGGGAAGCCTCAATCCATTTACTGAATGCACAAACGACCACCAGCATGTACTTCAAGTTGTTAACCCGTTCCATTTTGTTGTCATCCATCTGGAGAACCTCGAAAGGGAAAGAGGGGGGTACAAAATTACCAGGAGGTGTAGAGATGCCTTTCCCTGGATTATGTATCGGGCAATAAACAAAATCAAGGACCCCCTGAGATTTCTAGAAGTTCCTAGGACAGGGAAACAATTCTTGCAAAAATAACATTCCTAAGCAACTAAGGACTATATGAAACTCAAGTCCTGTACATAATCAATAATATAAACACAGACTCAGTGTACTACCAGAATCAGTTAAATATTTCATTTATTCATACACAATTAAAAATTATAGCATAAACACACATGATCAAACATAAATAACATCACATAGTACAAAAACATGGACATGAAATTAATCAGTAAATACACACACAACACATAACTAGACATTATTCCAGACAAATTCAATATTCATGTGGTAAAACCACACGTGGCTGTATTGGGAAATATGTTATTAGTTCAAAACATATAATAATTTGGTATGAACCACAAGTGGCTGAACTTTATAAATGTATATTATTTGTTCTACGCGCGTTTCGGCGTATACAACGCGTGAGAACAAATAATATACATTTATAAAGTTCAGCCACTTGTGGTTCATACCAAATTATTATTATTGTTTTGAACTAATAACATATATTTCCTAATACAGCCACGTGTGGTTTTTACCACATGAATATTGAATTTGTCTGGAATAATGTCTAGTTATGTGTTGTGTGGTGGTATTTTTACTGATTAATTTCATGTCCATGTTTTTGTACTATATGTGATGTTATTTATGTTTGATCATGTGTGTTTATGCTATAATTTTTAATTGTGTATGAATAAAATGAAATATTTTAACTGATTCTGGTAGTACACTGAGTCTGTGTTTATATTATTGATTATGTACAGGACTTGAGTTTCATATAGTCCTTAGTTGCTTAGGAATGTTATTTTTGCAAGAATTATGTATCGGGCAAACCATGCAATTCTTCACTAGATGGGCCGCTACCTTAGGGATGTTATCATTTCGCCATACGGGGTCCAATAGCTTACATATCCCCCTTGCACTAATGTGAGCTGGACCATGAGCCATCGTAACTACAGGTAATACGTAAGCATCTGGTAACATCCATCTTTGCTTTTCCGATTTATCGGTCCAGCACCCTTCCTCATCTAGGCACCCCGTACTCTCCTGCCACGTTGCCAGCTCTTCAACTGTTGCCTCACTTTGAATCTCCTTCACATTTTCTAATGTGTCCTCAAACATCCCACCCTCAGGTACCCCTCGAGCTGGCCCTGCCACAAACATCCTCTTCATCTTGGACCTAGCTGTCTCTTTAGCTGTTTGGTCTGCAAACGCATTTCCCCTCCCTACATCATCAGTGATCGCTTTATGGGCACTACACTTCACTATCGCCAGTCTTTTGGGAAGCGCTAGGGCTGACAGGAGCCTATGTATCAGAGGGCCATGCTGTATCCTTGTGCCGTGTGAGGTCAGGAATCCCCTCTCCGCCCAGAGCTGCCCAAAATTATGGGCGACTCCGAACGCATATTGACTGTCAGTTTAAATATTGACAGTCAATCCCTCACTTAGCTCACACGCTCGCAAGAGGGCAACAAGCTCCGCAGCTTGTGCCGATTGGTAAGGAACACGTGGTGTCTCAACTACAGTATTCAGCGTAGTAATAGCATACGATGCAGTGGTGGTGCCATCTGACAGTTTGAAACAAGAGCCATCGACATATAGTTCCCCTTGTGGGTCAGATAAGGGAACGTCAGTCAGGTCTACCCGTCCCTTCGTCTCTTCTTCCGTCCGGTATAGACAATCATGGTCATCTGTGTCCCCATTGTCCGAAGGGAGGGGTAGTAACGTGGCCGGGTTCAGAGTGGCACATCGTTTGATTGTAATATGTGGTGCAAACCATGTTAATTCATAACCAGTCGACGAGCACTGTTGAGGTGCTGCGTCTTTGTCTTATTCAAAAGCGTGTCCACACATTGGGGTACCATTACTGTGAGGTCAGTATTGAGGACGAGCCCTGCCGATTGTCGAATAGAGACGGCCGCAGCAGCTCTTAAACGGCTCGGGAGGGCTCTGGCGACAGCGTCAAGAAGAGCAGAGGAATAAGCACACGGCCTCTGCTTACCACCAAAGGCCTGTGTTAACACCGAAAGCGCACACCCAGCCGTCTTGTGTACATACAGCACGAAAGGCTTCTGATAGTCGTGCGTACCAAGCAAAGGCGCAGAGCAAAGCGCAACCTTTAATTGCTCAAAAGCTTGCTGGCATTCATGCGTCCAAGGTAAAGGCTCATGCACATCTTTAGTGGTTAGATAAAGAAGGGGTTTCGTTAGTAAGGAGTAACCGGGAGTCCAGTGGCGACAATACGAGGTGATGCCTATGAAAGCACGCACGTCTCTCTGAGTCTTGGAGACGGGCATCCTAACAATGGTATCAACTCGTTCAGGTGTTAGCCTCCTACCCTCCTTCAACAGTAGGTGACCGAGATAGGTGAACTCCTGTCGACAATATTGAAATTTGGAAAGGGTCACTTTATGTCCATGCTGTGGCAAATGTAACAGCAATTTGACTGTGGCTTCTTTGCAACACTCTTCAGTATCGGAGGCTACCAACAGGTCGTCCACATACTGCAATAATACGCTACCTGGAGGAAGAGAGAGGGAATCCAACTGACCTTTCAGGGCTTGACTATTTATGCTGGGACTTTCAGTATACCCCTGAGGAGCACGACCGAATTAAACTCCGGCCCGCTATGTTAAATCCAAAAAGGTGCCGGCTATTAGGGTGAAATGGAATGCTAAAGAAAGCATTTTTCAAATCAATCACGGAAAAGAATTTGGCTGTGGAAGGAATCATTGTCAAAAGAGCAGTGATATCGGGGACCACCGGGAACTGAGGGACGACTATTTTGTTAACCTCCCGCAAATAAATTACAAAACGATAGACATCAGGATGCACATAAGCCGAGTCAGAGGGTGTCTTTTTGAGGATGAGAAGAATAGGGCTGTTACACACATTCACAACTATCTCTTCAACCTCCTCATGATTTGATCCAATCCTGTATAATCCGCAACAAAGCCCGTTCTCCCACCTGCGGTATCTGGGGAATACGAGGTAGCACGGCATTGTCTTTTATCGCAATAGATATCTGCAACAACCCCACATCCGTATCCCCTGTTGCCCACAACGTGGGTGGCACATCTTTGAATTCAGCAGGAAGCGGTGCGTCTTTCGAAAAACACTGTTTGGTACTGGCCACATCGGGTCCTATTGTCATATAAACACCATCCGGAGAACATGAAATCTTAGCATGCAACTTCTTCAGCAAATCTAGTCCCATGAGATTTTCGCCACAATTCGCAGTCAACAGAAAGGGCGAGTCCACAGTGATAGGGCCAATAGTTAAAAGCAAGAGGTTCAGAGATGGGGCTCACATCCGGCATGCCTGAAAACCCTACCGAAACATTGTTATGGCCAGACAGAGCTGCCCCAGGGACCAGTGAACGAGAAACAGAGCTATTCATTGCACCTGTGTCCACCAAAAACTTCTTAGCCGAACCATGAAGATCTGCCGTGACATAAGGACCCCGCTGATCTACAGGTATTGGAACTGGTCCCTCACCCTGTCACTGGCTGTCCTAGTTATTAGACATCCCTGACGGCTCGTCCAAATCATAATCATCGTGATAGTACTGCCTTCCCCGGGGATCATCAAACTAGTTCTGGTCAGAGCGACCCCGCCCCCCCCCCCCCTGAGGATACCCCACCCTGTGTCTCATCACGACCGCCTTCACCACGTCCCTGTCCCACCGCACCCCGACCCCTGGGGGTGGCGACCTTCTGCAACAAGTCTGGACACTCACTCCGCTAGTGCCCCTCTCTCTTACAATACGCGCACTGATTCGGCCCCACGGGACCACTTCCTCTGCCTGCGCCACGTGATCCCTGAGCTGGACAACTACCACGTCCTCTACCGGAACCTCCGGCTGCCTGTTGCATTAGTACTTTGGTCTTCAACTCCTTATTCTTCTTCTCTACCTTCTCCGTCTCCTCATTCTCCCTATGCTCATAGTACTGGGCCACACTCAATATCATTGAAGGGCAAGAGGTAGTCCAGGTGCTTTCAGAGGCCTGCAACCGAGCAGCTATCTCGGGAAGCAAATTGTCTACAAATCTGTTAATGAACAGCCTGACGCCGCCCTCCACTGACAAATCCTGTCCACTAAAATCCCAAAACACCCCTTCAAACCGAGTGGAAAATATCTGACACACTTTCATCCTTCTGTCGACATGCTGCTAACTTATCCCAATCAACTCGTCTGGGTGGGATGAGAGAATGCATGTCAGTAATGATACGACCCGACAAAGCCAATATCTCAGCTCTAGGCTTTTCGCCGGGCTTCCGCTCATTATCCCACGCCCTAATCGCATTCCAAGTGCCACCTAACTCCGCAACATGATCCTGCGTGTACCTGCCTCCATATATCCACCGGTACCCACAACCCGAAAAACATCTCGACATCGGCCAGTGTCATCACCGTCGATGAAGCGGCCTCTGTTAATTCTTTATAATATGCGGTGGGATTTTTCCTAGGGTCCGGTAGCTGACTTTTAAGGGCAAGTACCTCACTCCTTTTCCATGGAGTGTAAACCCATTGCTCCTGAAAGCGAGCCTCTACCCGCGGCTGAACTATAATATCCTGCGCATTACGCCGTTCTGGAATCTCGGGATGAAAAATAGGATGGACCTCCCTAATTGGGACACCGTCGTTGGCGTTTTCTGGTGCAACCTGCCCCTGTACCCGATCATCGTCGCCACATTGCTGAAAACATCGTTGGGGGCCATATCAGCAGCATATACACGATCTCGAATGTCATAAATTATCTGGGGTGCTACACCACCAAAACACTGCTCCCACAACCCTATCAATGTAGCCGACATGTGCTTGAGGGCATGCTGCTGCACAAACGGCTCGAAATCCTTCAACACACTCCACACATCCTCTACACCACGGGTACTCATAGTACGGCCCGCGGGCCGCCAGCGGCCCGGCAAGCCTTCCTTGGCGGCCCGCAGACCTTGCAGACATCGTACCTGTGTTTGCAGCGCGGACTCACTCTGCTCTATGGGGGCCGGGCGATTCCAGGATAGTCAGAGTGGAGATGCAGGGGCTAAGAAGAGGCGAAATACAACAAAGCCTCCATTAACAAGTAAATGGTCTTTTAAAGACCTGTGAAGTACTGGGGTGCGGCTGTGTGTGCCCGGGAAGCTGTCTCAGCCCGGGCTGACACACACGAGGGGGAGGCTGAAGCTGAAAGTGGTATTTTCCAGGAGAAAACGAGCTGGCTTTTACATTACACAAGGAGAGGGGGCAGTGGGGGGCTGGTGACGGGGACGTGTAGACACAGTACGTGTGCACTGCCCGAGACAGATAGAGATAGAAACAGATAGAGACAGAGATAGACAGAGAGAGAGAGACAGAGAGACAGAGCGAGAGATAGAGGCAGAGACAGGGACAGACTGACAGAGATAGAGGCAGAGACAGATAGAGGCAGACAGACCGAGACAGAGACAGACAGCGATAGAGACCGAGAGAGAGATAGAGGCAGGGACAGATAGAGGCAGGGACAGATAGAGGCAGGGACAGATAGAGGCAGGGACAGATAGAGGCAGGGACAGATAGAGGCAGGGACAGATAGAGGCAGGGACAGATAGAGGCAGGGACAGATAGAGGCAGGGACAGATAGAGGCAGATAGAGGCAGAGACAGACCGAGACAGGGACAGACCGAGACAGGGACAGACCGAGACAGGGACAGACCGAGACAGGGACAGACCGAGACAGGGACAGACCGAGACAGATAGAGGCAGACACAGGGACAGGGGCAGACAGATAGAGACAGAGAGACGGAGAGGGAGACAGAGGGAGGGAGACAGGGACAGAGACAGGGACAGAGACAGGGACAGAGACAGGGACAGAGACAGGGACGGGGACAGACAGGGACGGGGACAGACGGGGACAGGGACAGACGGGGACAGGGACAGACGGGGACAGGGACAGACGGGGACAGGGACAGATAGAGACAGGGACAGATAGAGGCAGAGACAGGGACAGATAGAGGCAGAGACAGGGACAGACAGACAGATAGAGGCAGAGACAGGGACAGACAGACAGATAGAGGCAGAGACAGGGACAGACAGACAGATAGAGGCAGAGAGGGAGACAGAGGGAGACGGAGGGAGAGGGAGACGGAGGGAGAGGGAGACGGAGGGAGAGGGAGACGGAGGGAGAGGGAGTCGGAGGGAGAGGGAGACGGAGGGAGAGGGAGACGGAGGGAGAGGGAGACGGAGGGAGAGGGAGACGGAGGGAGACGGAGGGAGAGGGAGACGGAGGGAGACGGAGGGAGAGGGAGGGAGAGGGAGACAGAGGGAGACAGAGGGAGAGGGAGACAGAGGGAGACAGAGGGAGAGGGAGACGGAGAGGGAGACGGAGGGAGAGGGAGACGGAGGGAGAGGGAGACGGAGGGAGAGGGAGACGGAGGGAGAGGGAGACGGAGGGAGAGGGAGACAGAGGGAGAGGGAGACAGAGGGAGAGGGAGACAGAGGGAGAGGGAGACAGAGGGAGAGGGAGACAGAGGGAGAGGGAGACAGAGGGAGAGGGAGACAGGGAGAGGGAGACAGAGGGAGAGGGAGACAGAGGGAGAGGGAGACAGAGGGAGAGGGAGACAGAGGGAGACAGAGGGAGACAGAGGGAGACAGAGGGAGACAGAGGGAGACAGAGGGAGACAGAGGGAGACGGAGAGAGAGGGAGACAGAGGGAGACGGAGACAGAGGGAGACGGAGAGAGAGGGAGACGGAGAGAGAGGGAGACAGAGGGAGACAGAGGGAGACAGAGGGAGACAGAGGGAGACAGAGGGAGACAGAGGGAGACAGAGGGAGACAGAGGGAGACAGAGGGAGACAGAGGGAGACAGAGGGAGACAGAGGGAGACAGAGGGAGACGGAGAGAGAGGGAGAGAGGGAGAGAGGGAGACAGAGGGAGACGGAGAGAGAGGGAGACAGAGAGAGAGGGAGAGACAGAGAGAGAGGGAGAGACAGACAGGGAGAGAGAGGGAGACAGAGAGGGAGACAGACAGAGAGGGAGACAGACAGAGAGGGAGGCAGACAAAGAGGGAGGCAGACAAAGAGGGAGGCAGACAAAGAGGGAGGCAGACAAAGAGGGAGGCAGACAAAGAGGGAGGCAGACAAAGAGGGAGGCAGACAAAGAGGGAGGCAGACAAAGAGGGAGGCAGACAAAGAGGGAGGCAGACAAAGAGGGAGGCAGACAAAGAGGGAGGCAGACAAAGAGGGAGGCAGACAAAGAGGGAGGCAGACAAAGAGGGAGGCAGACAAAGAGGGAGGCAGACAAAGAGGGAGGCAGACGGAGGGAGGCAGACGGAGGGAGGGAGACAGACAGAGGGAGGAGGGCGACAGACAGATGGAGACGCAGGGAGGGAGACAGAGGGAGGGAGACAGACAGAGGGAGGAGGGCGACAGACAGATGGAGACGGAGGGAGGGAGAGAGGGAGACAGAGAGGGAGACAGAAGGAGGGAGATAGAGGGCGACAGAGAGGGCGACAGAGAGGGCGACAGAGAGGGCGACAGAGAGGGCGACAGAGAGGGAGACAGAGGGAGGGAGAGACAGAGGGAGGGAGAGACAGAGGGAGGGAGAGGGAGACAGAGGGAGGGAGGGAGAGACAGAGGGAGGGAGGGAGAGGGAGACAGGGGGGGAGGGAGACAGAGGGAGGGAGAGGGAGGGAGAGGGAGGGAGACAGGGAGGGACGGGGAGAGAGGGAGGGAGAGGGAGGGAGACAGGGAGGGACGGGGAGAGAGAGGGAGGGAGACGGGGAGAGGGAGGGAGACGGGGAGAGGGAGGGAGACGGGGAGAGAGAGGGAGAGAGAGGGAGACAGTCGGAGGGAGACAGACAGACAGAGGGAGGGAGACAGACAGGGAGGGAGGGAGAGGGAGAGAGAGGTAGGGAGGGAGACAGGGAGAGGGAGGGAGACAGATAGAGGAAGACACAGGGAGAGAGGGAGACAGAAGGAGGGAGATAGAGGGCGACAGAGGGAGGGAGACAGAGAGGGAGACAGACAGAGGGAGGAGGGCGACAGAGAGGGCGACAGAGAGGGCGACAGAGAGGGCGACAGAGAGGGCGACAGAGAGGGCGACAGAGAGGGCGACAGAGAGGGCGACAGAGAGGGAGACAGAAGGAGGGAGACAGAAGGAGGGAGACAGAAGGAGGGAGACAGAAGGAGGGAGACAGAAGGAGGGAGACAGAAGGAGGGAGACAGAAGGAGGGAGACAGAAGGAGGGAGACAGAAGGAGGGAGACAGAAGGAGGGAGACAGAGAGGGCGACAGAGAGGGCGACAGAGAGGGAGACAGAAGGAGGGAGACAGAAGGAGGGAGACAGAAGGAGGGAGACAGAAGGAGGGAGACAGAAGGAGGGAGACAGAGAGGGCGACAGAGAGGGAGGGAGAGGGAGACAGAGGGAGGGAGACAGAGGGAGGGAGACAGAGGGAGACAGAGGGAGGGAGACAGAGGGAGACAGAGGGAGACGGAGGGAGAGGGAGGGAGACAGGGAGGGACGGGGAGAGAGAGGGAGGGAGACGGGGAGAGGGAGGGAGACTGGGAGAGAGAGGGAGACGGGGAGAGAGAGGGAGACAGTCGGAGGGAGACAGACAGAGGGAGGGAGACAGACAGGGAGGGAGGGAGGGAGAGGGAGAGAGGTAGGGAGGGAGACAGGGAGAGGGAGGGAGACAGATAGAGGAAGACACAGGGAGAGAGGGAGACAGAAGGAGGGAGATAGAGGGCGACAGAGGGAGGGAGACAGAGAGGGAGACAGACAGAGGGAGGAGGGCGACAGAGAGGGCGACAGAGAGGGCGACAGAGGGAGACAGAGAGGGAGACAGAGAGGGAGACAGAGAGGGAGACAGAGAGGGAGACAGAGAGGGAGACAGAGAGGGAGACAGAGAGGGAGACAGAGAGGGAGACAGAGAGGGAGACAGAAGGAGGGAGACAGAAGGAGGGAGACAGAAGGAGGGAGACAGAAGGAGGGAGACAGAAGGAGGGCGACAGAGAGGGAGACGGAGAGGGAGGGAGAGGGAGACGGAGAGGGAGACAGAGGGAGACAGAGGGAGGGAGAGGGAGACAGGGAGGGAGACAGGGAGGGAGGGGGAGAGAGAGGGAGACAGGGAGGGAGGGGGAGAGAGACGGGGAGAGAGGGAGAGAGAGGGAGACAGTCGGAGGGAGACAGACAGACAGAGGGAGGGAGACAGACAGGGAGGGAGGGAGAGGGAGAGAGAGGTAGGGAGGGAGACAGGGAGAGGGAGGGAGACAGATAGAGGAAGACACAGGGAGAGAGGGAGACAGAAGGAGGGAGATAGAGGGCGACAGAGGGAGGGAGACAGAGGGAGACAGAGAGGGAGACAGAGAGGGAGACAGAGAGGGAGACAGAGAGGGAGACAGACAGAGACGGAGGGAGGGAGACAGAGGGAGGGAGACGGAGGGAGGGAGACGGAGGGAGGGAGACGGAGGGAGGGAGACGGAGGGAGGGAGACGGAGGGAGGGAGACAGAGGGAGGGAGACGGAGGGAGGGAGACAGAGGGAGGGAGACAGAGGGAGGGAGACAGAGGGAGGGAGACAGACAGAGAGAGGGAGACAGACAGAGAGAGGGCCCACAGCTACTGCACTCGCAGCTTGCGAAGCCAAGGGGGAAACAGGCGGGGCTGTAGCAGTAGCAGCTGGATCAGAGACAGCAGAGCCAGATAGAGAAACAAGAGGAGCAGCAGGCTGAGATGCTGGAACAACAGTGTATATCCTTTGCGGGGCATAGGGAGGCGGGGGCCTAGCGTCCAATAGTTCATCCACAAATGCATCCCCCTCCTCCCAAGCAACATAGGACTTATCACATTGTAGTCGGAACTTCCTATCAGCACTCTCGATACCCTTTTCTACTTTATCCCTATCATAGGCTACCGCTTTCTGAGTGATCATTTTCACTCTCCGGGCCTCCTTCTCCGCCTGCATACGTCGCTGCCTAGCTTCCTTTTGCCATACCTGAAGAGAATCAAACATCGACTGCCTACTTCTCCTGGAAAATAATTTATCTTGCAGATAATTAAATTTCTGCTCTACCTGTCGGTGGCCACTGAAGCTTGGCATTGTCCCTCGTATATTTGTGCCATAATGTACTAAACATAATGGGGTCAAGGCCGTGCTTCACATACATTCGGGGTGCCTCTCCTCCAACCGAGCCTCCGCCGAGCAACAGCGGCACCCCACACACCACAATTTACTTAAACAAGGCATCTTAACAACAGACACATACACCACTCGCACAAACTGGACGACACACAAAACCAGGGCAAGACAAAACCAGACAGTCCGTAGACTGTACCAAAACAAGGAGGCAGGCTCTAGCACCAGGCCTTTTCAAGAGTAAACCAAATTCAGCAGGTGGCCCGGCAGAGCGTTCGCAACACTCTGTACCTCAAGGGTCCACAGACCCACCAAGTTCGAGCAAGCCAAGAATGGTCCTAACACCATATTCAAGAGACAAGACCAACTCACCTGGTGCACACAGGTCGAGCAAAGTTATTCTCCACTGCCGACTCTTCGGAGTCAGATCCAAGGGTTTCGCCTTTTCAGGACCCCAGCCGGGCGACCACTGGACGAGGCACCGCCCGATCAGACGGGCGGGGCAGTTGCGAGAACTAGGCTCGATTATGTGGGGTACCCCGATCCGACCGGACGCAACCCCGACCTCCACACCCAGTCGCGGGCGAGGATGGGCCACCTGGTGGAGTACCTGTTTGGGCGCCAACTGAAGGAAGTGACCCGATTAGGGCCTCTCGGGTCACTCACGACCTCTCAGCCTTCCACGAAATGAAGAGTCGGTAACGCAGTAGAGAATACAAACCAAAGTTCTTTATTGTAAATTGCACTTCAGCGGAGTCCAGTCTGACTAGCCTCCTAGGATGCTACCAAGGGACTGACTTCCAAACATTTGGTATCATGGGATAAACCTCCCAACACCTCTCGGGAACCCCGCCCCCTAATGGAAAAGTACCGCTTGGGCACAGAGGTTTACAAAGGAGACACCGAGATGAGCTAACACCTACATTATGGTTACATGTTATCAGACTTTCAAGGCCGTCTTATTCGATCTCCGCTCTCTTTAGTGTGGGAGCATAGCTATGTCCGACGATAGGAATGCAGGCCTGAATAAACTATTCTCTTCGTACATCTGGGTACCGACCTTGGATGAGATATGAGAACCTTTCTGAACAGCAGCTTCTGCTGAGGCAAGCAGAGAGCCGGGGCACAGAGACCGGGGATTGTTCACAGCACAACGGGGCCAGTGTGAGTGAGAGAAAATGGCGTCTCAGTTGCTAACTTAGGCCTACACTACTCTACAGTAGCCGGGTACATGCACAATAGAAATCACGATTATATGACATAGCTACATGAATGCTAGCACAGCACACATCATGGAAGACGGGGGGGAAGACAGTTCAATTCTATCAATTTCTTGAGAACGTACCCAGATAGCATGCCAATGCCACATAAACCTAGCGAGCTTGAAATGATGTCTGTCATTAAAGATGATCTTGCTAGACAGTAAAGTAGTTGTCATGGCCATTATGACACAGTAGATTGTTCTTCCCCAAACAGTTGCACTCTGTTTCTTTCTGTCAGAAGTTAGCCGAATGGAATACCCTTGCTCAGCCTTGCAAACATGGGGTTTAAGTTTAACTTGGAATGGGTCTGCCTCTTAAAATTTGATAGGCAATAAAATGCAAAACGCTGAGCACTGGCACTCCGCCATTGTGGTAGTGTCTATTACTAAAGAAATGTATGCATGTTGTTGCTATTGTTTGAATCAACTCTGTGCAGGCACACTTTCACTGACATGCTTCTGCTGTGGGGTCTTCTGAAGTATTGCAGATAGACATGAGAGGCGATACCAACCAACTCACCCCCACATAACACAATGATATCAAGAAGTGTAACAGCAAGAAGATCTGACATTTTCAGGAGACATTCAGCAGTTTACTATTGTGATTTGGCACAATACTTTCCAGAGCAATGTCAACAGGCAAATTGAAATAATCTGAAAACTTCCATGTTTTGGGGAGCAACAGTATGCTGTCAGTCAATAACAAAATGAGTCAAAAGGGATAATTCAGCGAGGTAATGAAGGAGGGAAAGTATTGCTAATAAACATCATCCAGCAGTGGAGCTGTTTGAAAGTTGTTTGCGACTGTTAAACAGGTAAAAGTATTCTGCAGAAAACTGACTTAAAGCGAGGTGGACTGGGCCTGTGACCTGAATAGTCTGTTTGCCTAGTCAGCCCTCTCTCATAGATTATTGTAAATATTAGTAAACTTAGCCACAAGTTCCTTGTAGGCCTGGTTCTAGACTTGTGATATTCCAGTCTTCAGGTGGCAAAGCCCACGTGATTTTTTTTCTTCCTTCAATTACACCACTCTGATGATACTTTGGTGAATGTTCTCTCGCATCCCTCTCTTCCAGAACAAGAATGCGACTGAGTATGTGCAAGCTTCTAAGACCCGTGTTTCTCAATATGAAAAGGAGGTAGGTTACAGTCACTCACACTGCCCCTGTACATAAACTGCTGTTTCTTCTGCATTATTAGTCTTTGCTTGCGAATCTGGACACCTAATTAATTTGATTGCCCATGGTTTTCTTCCTCTCCCCTCAGCTGGAGCAGTTCAAAAACATGATTCCGTTTGACCAGATGACAATTGAGGACCTGAACATAGCCTTCCCAGAGACGAAGGTCGACAAGGAGAAGTATCCATACTGGCCACACAAGCCCATTAGTGATTTGTAAACCTTTGGGGACATGCGTGTGAAAGATGTAACTTTATCCTCCATTTAAATCTCTGTATCTCCTAAATAAAAAAATAAAACACTGTGGACTTTAATTACAAGTGGGTGAAAAGAGATACTTCATTGTACCAAAGTGCAACACCACCTGAGGTCATATGATTTACATGAATAAACTGTAGAGCCAGAAATACAGATGATGATATTCTGGGGTTGCGGCTGTCTTCTGACCCTAATGCTGGTTAACTGGGTTAAGAGTGTTGCTTGATCCATTGTCTCCACTCTGGTTGCCAACCCACCAGGGTAAAAGAATTTGAAAATCCTAAAGAGGGCCGGTTCTTATCGAGCAGTGGACAGAGGAACAGATAGGAAAGTGAGATTCATGAACAATTATTTGTGCTGTTTTGTAGCACAGAACCAGCCATCTGGACAACAGAACATTGTACAGCAGCTAAGGGTATCAATATAGCAAAAAGGTACGTCAGAATAAAATGTTAAGGCTAAGAAATACGTGTTAGTATGTTGTTTGAATTCTGAAGAGGAGAGGCTTCAAGTCTTTTTTGGAATTACAAATGTCTGGCGTAAGCTGGATGGACTCTGAGATAAAATTCTATAGTTGCTTCCGAAAATGAGATCCCATGTTGGCACCATTAGACATGTCCGTAGAGAATCGGTAATTGTGATTCTTAAGCAGGTGGTAGAACGTGTAAAGATGGCAAGGTTTGAAGACCTGGAAACAAAGAGGATGAACCGAGCCAAGAATCTTCGAGTGAGCCAGGGACTGGGTGTAAAGCAGGCGTGCAATTGTGGTAGCATGAGATGAAAAAAATAGGTCATTGTTGAGACAAAAATATAAAAAGGTGGGAGTGCTTTTTCAATCCCATACATCAGCCACTCATGAAAATGGTCTGACGACCACCCCATATCCTACTTTGCCTGGTGCATTATGTATTTCTTGTAAAGAGCAGTCACCTGGCGACCAAAACCAGTCGTTAATGGTTACCACACCATAATCCTTTTCAGCATCCATACTCCTCGCTTTTGAAGTAGCAAATTGACTGCTTAGTGGCTGTGTCTGCCTCTTTAGTATCTCTGAACTGGATTGTCATTCTGGCCATTCACATCTTCAGTTTTTTGCACAACCAACAATGGCTCCAAGTGGAAGTAAAACAATGGTAGTCTGATTTACTGGCGCTGTGTGAGCCACAGTACTGGACACACTCGTCACAAGTTCTTTGTTGAAAATACCTATTTAGTAATTCTTGTGAACCAGTACAGAGTGCTCGGTAGAACTTGGGGTCCTCCTTATAAAAGTTTTTGAAAGAGTGTGCATGTAAAACCAGTGGCAATTCAGACATAACAATTTCTTGAATCATTCAAGCAAGCATGTTGCATTGCCTATCCTTGGCGGGCATGCAGATAAGGTTTTAAGTGATATTAAACACTTCTCTAACGTCCTGTACTTGATTCCTACAGTTGAAAGGTGTAATCTCAAGTTGTGACATCCCACAAACTCATGCCATCCTACCTGTTAATACTACTTGGCTTATTTAAAGACTAGCTTTCACTGGTGAAAAGGCAATGCATTGTCAATCGTCTGTGAGTCTGAAATTGAACCACCCCTTCTGGCCTCCTGATATCTCAAGTAAACTAGTAGAGTAAACTACTTAATTGTTCAGTGCCATGGTCCATTTCTCTGTCCTGTTGCACCAATAGCATATGTTATTTACAATAGCAAGTGATTCAGCAGTAAACAAAACACTTTCTATAGCTCTGGGCATAGACAACTTAAGTTTTTGGGAAAACGTCATGTCATAAATTCTTTAAACAAAAGCACAATAAAAATTACAGAGAAAGAATGAACTTCGGGTCAGCCCCCTTCAGCCATTGGCTTTCATGCTTTTTTCCTGATCCGCCATTGTTTGGATGGCCTGTCTGTCAAGACTATAGCATTCAGGAGATGGTTACCTTGTCACCTCTTGTTAAACGACAGATGTGGCGTTACATTTTGGTTCTAATTTAGAGCTAATGTGTATGCTTTATTGAATCTACTGACATTTAAATTGCTGATTCTGCATCACAGGAATCTTCATTGAAGTCATAAACAATACAATAATTCCCTCTTGTTTATAACACTTCATTTTGTTTCATTTGTCCATAGAATTATATATCATTGGGTGCAACTGGCTATATGTTGAGAAGCACCCTATGGAAGCCTATCAAAAGCAAGATCTTTCCTACACAATCTCCAGATGGACTAGTTAGACTGCATTGCAGCACCTGCGGTGCAACATTTTGAGACCCTGTGTACCACTGAAGGAAAAGTGCAGCCGATAGGCTTACATTGTAAAGTTCTGAAAACAGACTCCTATTCCTGTAAGGCTCCAGGAGAAGGTGAATTTTTCACAGTGCATTTGGTAATTTTTATCCCCACTAAACATCTTTATCATTCTGTAGAGTAAAGCAGTTTTCTTCTCATTTTGACATTTTTTCTGTCAGAAATGCCTTCTATATTCGTAATATGCCACCAACTGTCCGACAAAAAAAGGTAGCCGCACTTTGAATCAAATGTATTTTAAAGGAGGTCGTTTTATAAGCTAATAACATTCCCTGTCAGACCAAACATGACTTTAAAGTTAATGAACCATTTTCTGCTTGCCTCTGGCATACCTCATTCTCTAAAACATCTAATACAGTGCCTAATGTGAGTCATTGGTTGCAGGTGGGGCCCACTGCCACTTATTTGGTCTCTTTAAACATTTCCCGAGAGCAAGAGAAGAAAAAACACAAAACTGGAAAATGGAAAAAACGTCACAAAAGGAGAAAGCAAAAACCCTGAAGAGTGAGAAAGAGGGGCAGTCAGTGTCTGGCAGTGGATTAAAGTGGCCTGGGTGGATTCAAAATTTTGCAGCCTTGGTATTCGGCGCACTGACATTTAATAGCGCAGGTTGCAGGCTTCTGAGGAGAGATTTTGACACCAGCACTCATTCTTTTAGAAATTAAGCATTGCCAAAACACAAGAACTAAGAAATATTATGGGACCAACTCACAGAGGCATCCACGAGTATATGAAATACTACTTGTAGTGCTACTTCACATACTCCTCTCAAAGTCCTTTAAGAATTGGCCCCAAAACATCCAAAATGGGACTATTTTGGGGTCATTCATATATAATCTGCACAAATATTAAGGACTGTGCCCTTGTTGCACTTTTACTAATCAAGATTTGGCGATTTTGGCACCAAATTCACAAAGGAATTTGAGTCCTCGAAGTAGTACTTCATGATATACTCACGCCGGTTCGGAGGCTCAGTGGATGTGGTGTGTAGACATCAACAGATGATGACCACGTTTTCAAAGGTAAGTAGATTTATTGCATATTCATAAGGCTTCAGCCACGGCAAAGAGCAGCGCACTCTCGGAGGTTCGATCCGCAACTGACATAAGCTGATCGAACCCCAGAGGACGCACACTCCAGACGCGAGGCACAGAACATTACAAACAGGTAAACATTCTTAACATTAAAGTAAGCAATACTAACCCACTACATCACCTTCCGCCTAACATAAACAAAAAAAATAAAGTTACAAGCACAAAAATATTAATAAACAACATCCTTGCACTTCAAGAAGGAATATCTAACACGATAAATTAGTATGTAATGAAATCCTTGAACTTGGAAGGAAGTTTTCTGACCCGGCACCCTCGAGCAGAATCACTCAAAACGCTCTCCATAGTATTATTAACCTGTACATCATGTGATAATCCTGCATTCACACCCGAGCATCCTTGTTGTTCACGACCATGTAACCAATGTGTCCAATCAAGCTCATGTTCCACAAGAGGCCTTTTCCTCTTCTTAATCAAATCGGGTTCTTTAGTCACTCTCACCAACTGTCTTTTGTTCCACCACCCTTTCTCCTGTAAAAATGCAGCACCGTTGCTAACTTTACAGACCAAAACAGGATTTGAAAATATGGATTCTCCTTTTTTCACTTTAAATGTTTTTTTTAAACAAAACCCAATCGCCCACTGCAATTTCCAAATCACCAAAGACACTACTCCTATTAAATTTTCCTTTCATCTTCCACTGCTTCTCCCTCACGGCATTTGCTACATCCTTACAATCAGAATCAACATTGATAGCTTTCCTACTGTCCAACCAAGAAGGGAACAAAGTATTGTTGACTTTTCTACCTCGAAGAAGTTCAAAGGGAGTGACACCGGTGGTACAGTGTGGTGAAGTGTTATAATTCCACACGTTTTCCTCCAAAAATGCCCCTGCATCACGACCAGCGGCTATAGCTGTCTGGATTCCTTCTTTGAGTACCTTATTGCCCCTTTCCACCAGCCCATTAGAAGCTGGTGAATACATAGCCACTTTCAAATGTTTAATGTCTTGACTTTTCAAAAATGTACACATCTTGTCAGACACAAAGTGAGTTCCATTGTCTGTTACCAACGACCTAGAAGCACCTTCCAATAAAAACACTTTTTTCAAAAAACAGATCGTATTATCGTATTAGGAGAATCCACAAACTTATAATACATCCATTTTGAATGGTAATCCACAGCTAAAATTAAATACCTTGATTCCTCCGCTAGAACATTGTAAGGCCCTGAAAAGTCCAATCCAACTTTTTCCCACGGTTTCTCTGGGAACTCAGTTGGGTGTAAAGGCAATTTTGACACTTTCCAGTGTTTATCCGAAAGTAAACAATCCTCACAACCGTCCACCATACTTCTTACCTGGTTGTCTAAAGCCGGCCACCAGTAATGTTGTTTGATTTTCATGCAAGTTTTAGACATCCCTAAATGTCCCTCGTGCAATTTTGATTATAGTCCCTCTCAAACTACTTGGGGGAACAAATTTATCCCCACGAAGTACCAAACCATCTTTAATTGAAAGTTCATCCGCTACTAAAGAAAGATTTCTCAATTCTCCAGTTAAATTTCTTGCTTCAGGCCATTTACTGGAAGCATACTCCAAAACTTTGGATAGAATAGCGTCATTAGAACAGGCAACCTTCCATTCTGACTCTGAAATAACTGTACTACAGTTTTCAATTGCATCCAACACAGCAACACACTCCACTTCATCAACATTCTCTTCATCATCCTTTTCCATCAACATCCTTGATAAGCAATCAGCACGAAAGTTTTTGCCTCCCTGAATGTGTTTAATGTCAAAATTATATTCCTGTAATTTTGAAATTAAACGAGTCAACCTTGCAGACAGTGTTACTGGAAACTTTGCTGAAAACAAGTGAGTGGCTTGTGATCTGTAACGATTTCAAATTTACGACCCCAAATATACATTTTAAATTTCTGAACCGCCCAGACACAAGCTAAAGCTTCACACTCGATAGTGCTGTAGTTCTTCTCAAAATGTTTGAGTGATCTAGATGCAAATGCCACAGTTAACTCTTTGCCATTTACTCTTTGACTAAAGATCGCCCCCAAACCATTCATGCTAGCATCCACTGTGATAATAGGACAATCATCTTGAAACGCATGTAATGCCTGAGCAGAAATAATTAGTTCTTTCACTTTAACAAATACAACGTTCAGTTCTTGAGACCAAACAAATTTTTGACCTTTCTTGAGTAACACCCGAAAAGGCTCAACAATTTGTGCATAATTACTGACAAATCTTGCATAATGCGCAATGTATCCTTATCACAGGGAGGTTTTGCCTCTTTAAGAGCTCTGATGACAGAAAAATTTCGGTTTGATACCTTCACCAGAAACTGTGACCTAGGTAATCCAGTTCATTCACCCCAAACTTACACTTATCAGCCATATTACAGTCATGTCATATTCTTCAAGAGCTGCCAAGACTTTTCTTAATAAATTAAAATGATCATTTGCATCCTTAGAAAAGATTAATATGTCCTCTAAATATGCCTGCACTCCTTTCATGTCTTTAAAGACTAAGTCCATTAAACGTTGAAAGACACTAGCTGCAGATGCTAGGCCGAAACTTATACGCACCGAAAGGTGTGACAAAAGTTGTCAATTCCTGCGACTCCATGGCTAATGGAATCTGATGGTACGCAGATTTTAGGTCAATCAGTGAAAACCACTTAGCTCTTCCCAAATTAGCGAGAAGTTCATGAATTTTGGGGAGAGGGTGGCAGTCAATTATGATGTTCCTGTTTAGGCCCCTCAAATCCGCACAAAGCCTAATCTCGCCTGTCTTTTTGCGTGCGACTACGATGGGAGCCACCCACTGAAGATTCGGTGGGTTGGATTACACCTTAAGAACATAACCCTTCTAACATGGACTTTAATTCTTCTCTGGCGCTCAAGGGGACTGGTCTGACCTTGTGTACTACAGGATGTGCATTAGGTAATAACCTGATTTTATGTTCGAATCCCTTCAAGCAACCAATTTGTTCTTTGAACACTGTTTTAAAATCAGACAACAAACTATATCCAGATCCGATCCATCCACACTACATATGGAGGGTTCCTTAGCTCTTACTGGGTTAACATCACCTGGAACAAAATACAGGCCCAATCTAGCAAGGTCTTTCCAGCCTACAATGTTCTGTCCCTTAATGGCTACATACACTTTAGTTAGAATTTTCCGACCTAAAATTTCCACATTAGACATAAAAAAAAACCAACATGTCTATATCCTTTTCTCTGAAGGCCTTCGGGTTCACATCCGAATTGGACCAAGTAATGTTTTTACCCCAGTTCTCAAAAAAATAAGTGTCGCGGAGAATTGTGATCGGAGATCCTGAATCAGCCATGACCGTTGTTTCCAAACCATCAATTAAAGCGTCGCATAAAGGACCTTTAATTTCTAAAGGATTATCCTTGTAATCCACAGTCAAAAGCAAGTTATCCAGTGACTCAGCACAATTGTTCATCTCAACCTCCACACTTCCAATTTGAACGGGTTTCCTTTGACTTCTGCAGAGTTTCTGAAAATGTCCGATCTTTTTACAACTAGAACAGTGTTTACCTAACGCAGGGCAACCCCGGAAATTGCCAATGTGAAATTTCTAACCACATCTATAGCAGAACGGTTGCCCCTTGCTTTGTGCAAATTTAGATTCTTTCCTTCACACCAACAGCAAGTAAACCCTCCTCTTGTTCCGAAATTAGATTAACTTTGGTAGTAACATTGGTTTGCATGGCCTTTGTAGAGATGACTGATCTTTCAATACTTAAAGCCAAGTTTATCACTTCGGTGAGAGTAGGATTTTTGCAGCTTAAAATTCTTTCCTTTATTTACTGTGAAGTGCAATTGAAAACAAACTGGTCTCTGATAATATCATCCAATAAAGGACCGAATCCACAAGTAGTGGCTAATACCCGTAGTGCCGATATGTATTCCTCCACTTTTTCTTCTTCGCCCTGTTTGCGTTTGTAAAATTTATGTCTTTCTAACATAATAGGAGGCTCCGAAAACAGTTTTTTAAGTCTTTCGATCGCTTCTAAGTAAATATTCCAATTTCTGTCGCCAGACTGACCAGTTGGAGGAGGAATAGGTGGTAAACTTTTGAAAATACGCTGAGCTGCTTGTCCTAAACTACCAAAAAGGAGAGCAAATTTGCGAGCAGGGGAGTATTCAGTGGCATCTATAGCCACCAAATGATTTTCGAATAGTTCAAACCATTCTTGCCAGAGTATACTTGGCTTACCCGGTTTTCCTAAAAAAGGAGGTTGAGTGATTTGTTGGGTTGTCGCTGTTGCCATAACTGAGTGAGCACTTTTAAATGAATAAAATAAATGGCTCTTTAATTATGAAAATGAGTTTGATGTAAAATGCAGTGGTGTGTGTATCACCGAATACGCTGGAAACCAGAAGTGCGTCGAAGAGAAGAAGTAGTAAACAAGACAATAGAATGCCCAGCAGAAACCACGACTGCGGAGGTTGACACCAGTTGGTGTAAAAATAATTGTAAGTTATAATCAAAATTAATGGAGGCTCAATCTCCCCTTCGAAGGAATGCGCATCACCGTTTCAATTAAAATAAATGACAATACTCCGTGTTTAAGGTGTGCGCTTTACCGTGATGCGCGAACAGCTGATCGTGAATTGCCGACAGCTCAATTGGAATGCCCAAGCCAAGATGGCCGCCGACGTCCTCACGCAGCGTGAGCACATAGAACCTCGGTTCCTTTATTCTGGTGCGCGTGTAGAATCTGCGCGTGTGCCTCTTTTGAATCCGAGACACAGCGCGAGAGACCAGCGCGTGAGTCAACGCTTGCCCAAGCCCAATATCAGAAGACTGGCGGAAACAACTTAAAAACGATCCTACCGGCTTCTGCTGATGTCCGTCACTGTTTCTTGATTTCCAGCGAGGAGGAGTTACTTCTGGCAGAAGGAAATCCGAATTTGACAGCCAGGACGCGTGGTGTTCCCTGGACGTGACCGGACCTGTGGCTGAAGACGTTCCCCAGTCGTCGCCAATATGTGGTGTGTATATATCAACAGATGACCACGTTTTCAAAGGTAAGTAGAGTCATTGCATATTCATAAGGCTTCAGCCACGGCAAAGAGCAGCGCACTCTCGGAGGTTCGATCCGCAACTGACATAAGCTGATCGAACCCCAGAGGACGCACACTCCAGACGCGAGGCACAGAACATTACAAACAGGTAAACATTCTTAACATTAAAGTAAGCAATACTAACCCACTACAGTGGAGTAATGCATCCACTCCTGGGATCTGTGTTATACTTCCTGGTCATAGATTAGAATTCCGGCAGTTCCACTTAGCCGTTCATACTTAGGAGGTCGATTAAAATGAGAACCATTGAGTTGGGCAGCAAAAACATTTTCAGTGCCAAGAGGCCCAAGTATTGAGTGAACGTGCTCTTTGCAAATACACATTGTTATAAATGCCTTTATGAGTTGGTCACATTAGATCTGTAGTGTACCATGTCTCCAGAATGTAAATTCTTTCTAATGAATGCTTCTAACCAGATTCCTCACCTTGCGCATATAACCATGTGCCATACTAGTCCGTAAAATTCAAGGTGGTACTCCTGTGCCCCATGTGACTGCATCTGTCATTTCACTCTGAAAGTGACGAACAGAGGCGTATATAAGCGCCATCCATGTGTGCTGATACCAGTTCCTTTGTTTCTGCGCCTTCAGACGTAGATCCTATGCTCCGCTCTTTTGTTTTTCTTTACTTGTGAAGAGGACTTTTTTTTCCTTCAGAATTTCCAGTGTGCCAGAGTCGCCCTCTAAAGACTACAGGGTTTAAGACTTGTAGGGACGTTCGCAAACAGATATCTGTGACAGATACCCATGAGGTGTGCCTTTGCTTCGTTGCACAACTTTCAAGGCCTGCAACAACTGCACCCATATGAACCCAAAAGAAATTTAAGACTGAGAGGAGAAACTCGGAAAGCACTAGAAGGCTTTGTGCACGTCCGCCTCCAAGTCAAAGTTGAGTTTGCGGACCTGCTGCTTAAGTCATTCCCTAGGCCGATCTTTATTGGGATCAGCCTGCCGATAAGACAAAGAAAAAACACAAGGAGTCCAAGCGGGGCTCTGCCCCTTCCAACCTCACTTTGAAGAAGGCGCAGGGGCATCACTGTGCCTCCATCACGCTCCTGTTCCACCAAGGAGTTGATTCCATCTCTGTACCTATACACCTCAAGTTTCTGGCCCTCTCTGCAACCTTGTAGCAAGTTAAAGCCTTTTGTAAAGCTATGGTGCACATCTTTGGCACACTTCCAGTTCACTCTAACACGCCTATGGACAGCAGGGCCTTCCAGGTAGATTACTGCTGGCTTGTTCACCCACAGCACCATGTGGACCCCTTGAATTCACTTTTGGTTCTGTATTGGCGTTTGGCTCTGTATCAAAACCCGCGCCAGGCCCTCGTTCATTGACACCGACACCAATCCACCAGTGCTAGAGGAGGACAGTCAACCCATCATTCTGTCTGACTCTGAGTTGGCTTCGGCTCACCAACATCCAGATATTGAAGTGCCACAGCTTATATTGAGTCCATCGAACTCTGATAGTCTCACTATAACTTGTTCATACACATACATTGCATCAGGGTTTTGCCTTGAACTCTGTTCAGAGCCAGCCAAATAGCAATGATAATGGTAGGTATGGAGACGAACGTGGTCTTCCTTATGATGCAGATGACTGGTACATGGGATTACAGGAGGTCAGAGAACTGGACACCTCCCCAACACTGGGTTGGTAGGAGTACAAAATCGCTCCAACTATATCCCACTTTGTTTTTAATCTGCCATGGGTGCCCTAGAATAAAGCTAATCACAAAGTTATCAACAATAGGAGTTTTTAACCTTTACCATAGACCCGAAATGCTACCTTACACCTATGTGGTCCCTCCAGACGTGGTTTCAAGCCCACCAAGTGTTATTAGATGCACCGGGCAGACTCTGATGATGAACCCTGCCACACAGAATGGTGTGGTGGAAAGTCCTTTTATTTATTTTTTAAAAAGGTGAATTTTCCTCTTTGATTCTGAAAATACGGATGAAACCTTTTGGTTTGGTAGGTATCCTCTTTGTAATAGGTAATTTAACTCTGCTGGCACCAGCAACAGAGGAGAGTACTTTCCTCACCACAGTAATTAGAAGGGTTGCTAAGGACCTTGACCGTTACTTTACAACTATGGAGTTTAAAACAAACATTCTCACAGAGGTCCTACAGCCTAACCTCTTTTACCCTTTAATGAAATCCTTATTGACACACTTGGGCACTTAAGCTAAGCCATGCTCTGACTTCCCAGTCAACCTGCAAGTCACCTGTTGCCATAGACCTGTTCCAGGCAACCTGGATGTTTTGACTTCGCATCAGACACCGGAGAGCTTGGTGGTGCAGGTGTCCAGCAGTAAAGTAAATCCTAGCGCCTTTCCCACCGCTCCTCTTACAAGGGGGTTGAAAGAAGTGTATACTTGTGGCATGCATATGTTCTCCTTGGTCAGTCTTGCCCTGAGACCACTTAATACGAGTTGCCTACTGGGGCATTATACCCATACGCTTTAGTACATGGGGGGATGAGCTCCTGTGACCTTCATTAGCCCAAATCATTCAAGATTGTCGGGATGCGCCCATTTGTCATCTTGGGCCTGGACACCACAGGGCTATGGGAAATTACGTGGTGCTTAGGCGCCATTCATGGATGAGGTCCAAGGGTTCCCATGTGTCTTTAATAGACATGCCTTTCATCAGCTCCCTCCAGTTTGGCGAAACGGTGGACTCGGCCCTGGAATATTTTAAAGAAAGCAGAGCCATCGCATATTCTCTGGGCCTCTCAGCTCCAGTCTGGCAATCCCCACAACAGTTTTGTCCTTTTAGACTATATGCAAATGGCCTGGCTTATCAATGGCGCCTGCCCGCACGACATGCTTCCCAGCCCTATCAGGGTCAGGGAGGTGGGTCCAGCAGACAATGGCCTGGCAATCGGGGACAGTGTTCCTCCCAGTCTTCTGCTCCTCGGGCAACAACTACAAAACATGGATAGTGCGCCCTTAGCGGCTCACAACCATTTAGTGGGGGGCAGGATTAGCCACTTTCTGAAGGGGTGGCAATATGTGATATTTGTTATATATGCTTTATCTTTGGGTGCGATTGTATTGGGTCATTGTTTACAAATGAAACTGTATCCTGGTCTCCTGCCTGCCAGTTGGAATGTGATCTTTTGAATGACTGGTGGCGGATATGAAAGGCTGGAGACGGGTGTGGATGGAGTTTCTCTTTCTTTTGAAATACACCTTTTGAATCTACTTTCATCTGAACTTGGTCTTGTTGGATTTCTCCAACTTCACATATGGTGACGAGGATGGGATACCAGGATTGTTTGGAAATGATCTGAGTATTTAATTTTCATTCATCTTTTAGTCCGCTTGATCAATTGGAAACATCAGCACGTTTGCTCTGTAATTTGGAAGAGTCTGAAGCATTGTCAGCAGTTTCCTGTCTCTTGTGGCTTCTGTTTGAGAGGCGGTTCGTAAAACATTTTGACGTTTTGAGAGTTTTTGGGTTCCTGTTTGGTGACCGTGCACGCGCCTTCGGAGGATTGCTCCTTTGCTCGTACTTGCCCTCGCTCTGGCACGTGTGACCACCTGAAGTTTGAGCACTTCGTCCAATCTTGCTTGCTGCCAAGGGAAACCCAGCATTGTTCATCACAGGCCGGCGCCTTCCTCCTCTGAGTGAATTATGCCTATGCCATATCTGGAACGTCTTAGTTGTATCTGGATCGCTGTGGTTTCCACGACAACTCTGTCAACAGTCACATCCATTATAGTCGGTCACGCTGCAATTGGCTGTCAACTCCGTGTTTCCAAGGCATTCATTGTACGATGATCGCAGCATGAGCACTGTGTCGTACTCCTACATTGGACTGCTGTTGCACCGTGTGGTACACGTTGCCATTGTTGCCTACAGTTCGCGCTATCATTGGCTGCTTGGAACCTTGTTCATTGGTCAGCTTCGCTCAGCAGCCACAGCGGGAGTGGCATGACCGTGTCACAAACTTGTAGTTGAGCGGTGATATCTATTCGGCTGAATCGCTTGTCATCGTGCATTCTGGCAGACTGTGATGATGAGATTTGCAAAACACTATGCTGATGTAGAGGTATCTTAACGCCGCTGAGTGGTCATAGTGACCCGCTGCGTCAAGAATCTCTTGAGAAAGTTTGTTTATGACTGAGGGCTAATTTCTCTTTCTGGTTCTGAGGTGCTTTTCAGCCAGTATTGGCTTTCAATAATTTGTTGTCTGCTTAGAGTTCTTTATGAACAACTCTAGTGTAACTGCGTGTTTACACTGCATCTATTAGTGGGGTTACTTCACAATGCAAAATATTCCATCGCCACCATTTTTCCCTATGTTCCCAGGAGAACCAGTAATTCCTTGGACTAAATGGAAAAAAGTATTTGTTAATTACTTAAAGGTTTGTAGTGCCAGTTTGTCTTGTGGGAGGAAAACTGCGATGGTACTTCACTGCCTGGGTGCAGAGAGGCAGTATGTTTTTGAGAATCTCCCCAATGCAGGTCTGCAGGATGATGGTGATGGGGAGCATGCTGGGAATGAGCTTGATGGGGTTCTTAAGAAGTTGGATGATCACTATCTTCCTTGGGTCTCATTGATACTGGAGAGATTTTGTTTAGGCGGGAGAAAACAAGGGTTCAATTAATCAGTGGAGAATTACAAAACATAAGGAACGGTCATCTCCGGTGCAGGCTGTTAAGGCTTGTGCTAAGAAAAGTACTCCACAGAATGCCAATGGCAAAGGGGTGGGCTTTAGATGTGAAAGTTCCAATCACTTTGCAAATTCCAAAGACTGTCCAGCTGTCAGGGTTACTTGTAGGATTTGCTAAAAAAAGGGGCATTTTGCTAAATGCTTCAGATCTAAAACTGTGAATGAGAAGATCAACGAGTTGAACTGCTATGAGGAGCCAGTGGTTTTGCAAGTAGTGTATGATATGAGCTGTGTGCTTGATGCGAAGTGTGAGTATCCCTCTGATAAGGTGGAAGTCAATGGGATTTCAATTTCCAAGATGATGGATTCTGGTGCCAAGTTGTCTTTGGTATCCGATTCTGAAAAAAAATCTGAGGGAAGGTCAGTCTGGAAAGTCCAGATGTTAAGCCATACAGTTATGGTGGTAAGCCGATTGACCTGGTGGGCTATTTTGTGGTCAAAATTGAGTTCCATGGAAATGGTATCCAGGGTAAAATATTTATGTTCCTGTGAAGGGGAACACTATTCTTAGTTGGCCTCATCAGAAATCGTTAGGAATTTTTCTGGATCCCAATGCCTCACCTCAAGTGCGGATCAAGATTGAAGAAACCAGTTCACCTGACTTCAATCTTGACTTTCCAAATGAGTTTCCGGAAGTTGCTTAGAATAAGGTTGGGTGTGTTGACGGGTATGTACATCGCATTCAGCTTAAAAAGGACGCCAAACCAGTCTCAAGCAAAGTGAGGAATGTTCCTGTTCATCTTAAGGGGCAGTCAAATTTGAGTTAAATCGATTGTGTTCTGAAGACCTTATTGAGCATGTAGAGGCTTCCGAATGGGTTTCTCCTATTGTGGTAGCCACTAAGGGTTTATGGGACATCAGGCTCTGCATTGATTTGAGGCAACTCGGTAAACAGGTAGTGGAAGACAAGTTGCCTATTCCAACTATCACTGAAATGGTGCAAAGTTCTTTTTCATGTTGATCTCACTTCAGCACACCACCAGGTGCGGTTGAGCCCAGAGTCCTAAAATTGTACCACTTTCATTACTCCTTTTGTGGTTTTTTGTTTCATTCATATGTCTTTTGGATTGTGCTCCACCGCATCAGTTTTTTTAAAGGCTGATGAGTAACATCTCGGGTTACACACCGGGGGTCAAGTTTTTGCAGGATGATCTTATTTTTAGTGACACTGTAGCACCCCTCATGGCTCCTCACTGAGCCCCACCCTTTTTAACATTTATGTTACCCCCCTGGCTGAGCTGGTGAGATCATTTGGTTTCCAGGTGATCTCCTATGTGGACGACACGCAAATCATTGTCTCCATCTCTAATGATTTTCAACTGGTTGCGGAGAAATTCAACCAGTGCATGGCAAGCATTGTCCGCTGGATGGAGGGTAACTCCCTTAAGATTAACGCAAATAAGACCGACATATTGGTTTTTGGCTCACATAACTCTGGTCAAGTGCCTGGTGGCCAGCAGACTGTGGTCCCCTTACTGTCCCAGTTAAGACAACTAAAAACCTAGGGGTCATTTTCGACGAGGGTCTGACCTTTGATGCTCAGGTCAACCGCACGGTCAGCACCTGTTTCTATATCTTAAAGATTCTTAGAAAGGTGTTACTGTTTATCCCGTCTGAATTGCATCGGTCCACCATCATTGCACTTATCACCTCCCTGCTTGACTATTGCAATGCTTTATACCTCAACATCAATGTGATCTCTCTTAACACGCTTCAGGTTGTTAAGAACGGAGCAGCAAGGCTGATCCTGAACATTCCAAAGCAACAATCGGCCAGGGAGGGGATTTGTGCCCTGCACCGGCTTCCCATTAAGCAACGTATCTCCTTCAAGGCTCTAAGCACGGTATATAAAGCCATGCATAGTAATGGCTCGTTGCAGTTGAAAACCATGTTCCAATGGCATACCCCCAGGAGAGTTCTGAGATCCTCCTCCCAGAAAATATTGATCTCTCCAAGATACCGCAAGGCCAGGTGGGGCGAGCGCTCCTTCTCGGTTGCGGCCGCCAAACTCTGGAACTCCCTGCCTTCCTCCATTTCCAATGCGGAATCTCTGCCGTCTTTTAGAAAGCTGCTGAAAACATGGCATTTTTCATCCTAGTTGGTTGTCTTACGCTTCTCTCCTCACATCCGTCTGCCTAGAGCCTTGACACCCCCGGGTATAAGTGCACTTTATACATTTTATCCTATCCCATGTCAGCAAGGTCCAATGAGTGTTACATATTTTCAGCAACAAGGGTATGACTCTAAAGTTGAGTAAATGTACGTTTTGTCTTCAGGAAATCAATTATTTGGGTCATGTTGTATCTGCTCAAGGTGTGAGACCCAAACAATGTTTAGTGAAGACAATCTCAGAAATTGCACCACCACCAGAGAGGAAAGACTAGGTATAGACTTTCTTGGGCATGGCAAAGTTCTATTGTAGGTTTGTGGAGAATTTTGCCATGCACACTTCCGCCATCAGGTCTTTGCTAAAGAAGGGAGTCCAATTTGAGTGGACGGAGGAGAGTCAAAAGGAGTTTGTGGATGTTAAGGAGAGTTTGTGTGGATCCCAGCATTTGAAAGATTTTGTACCTGGATGTCCTTGTTATCTGCTTACAGATTCCAATGGGAAAGGGCCAGGTGCTGTGCTCAAACTGGTTCAGGATTCGGATTTGGCCACCATTGCATTTGCTTCAAGGTCGCTCAAAGGTGCAGAGGGTAATTATTCTACCATAGAAAAGGAGGTGTTGGCGTGTGAAAAAGTTTAAACAGCTTTTGTAGGGAACAAAATTTGTCGTGAAGACGGACCACAAACCCCTGCAAGAGGTTTTCTATAAATAGGGTCTGGATTGTATTGCCACTCATATTACTAAGTTGCTGGTGGGTCTGCAGGATTTCTGTTTCAGAGTTTAATGCATTCCGGGTGTTGAAAACCAGTCGGCTGACTGTCTATCCCATCTAGCTGTCAAGGACTTAAGAGATGATGATGAGGAGGAGGAGGATACTAAGGTGTGTGTCGTCACCGAAGGGTGCATTGCTGAAAATGAATTGTTAGAAAAAATTGTAAAAGATGAGGTGTTGGTGAAGGTGTGGAAAGTTGTGCAATGGGCTCTTGTTTGGCCAAAAGGGGATTTGGCAAGTTTTGAGGTAGTAAAAGATGAGTTGTCAGTGAGTAATGATCTGGTTTTGAGGGGCAATCGCTTGGTGGTTCCAGCTGGCATGAGATCTAGATTATTAGAGATGGCTCACAAGGGGCACCAAGGTATCTGCAAGACCAGGGAATGCTTGAGAGAGGTGAATTGGTGGCCAGGGATGGATTTGCAGGCAGAAGATTGGTATGGGATTGCTGTGATTGCAGGCTTAGTGACAAGAGTCAAAAAGTTAGAACTGCTCCTTTAGTGTGTAGGAAGATTCCTGGTGCTGTGTGGGATGAAATTTCCATGGATATTATCGGTCCCATTGACTGCAAAGGTGGTGGAAACAAGTATGTTATTGCCCTTATGGACATGCTGTCCCGGTGGCCAGTAGTGAAGGTTGTTCATAACATTTCTACACGGAATCAGGAATCTTCCTACACATTAAAGGAGCAGTTCTAACTTTGTGACAAGAGTCAAAAAGTTAAAATTGCTCCTTTAGTGTGCAAGAAGATTCCTGATGCTGTGTGGGATGAAATTTACATGGCTATTATTGGTCCCATTGACCGCAAAGGTGGTGGAAACTGGTATGTTATTGCTCTCATGGACATGCTGTCCAGGTGGCCAGTGGTGAAGGTTGTTCATGACATTTCCACACGCTCTGTTTGCAGGTTTCTTGAGGAATTGTTCCATAGTTCCTAGCTTCATGCTCACAGATAATGGTGTGCAGTTCACCTCATCTGACATGGAGTCACTTTTAAAGGAAAGGGGGATTACTCACAAGAAATGCTCATTGTACCACCCAGAAACAAATGGCATGATCGAGAAATGTAACCGCATTTTGAAAGAGTCAATCCAGATTTTTAAGTCCCATGGTGAGGATTGGGCTAAAGGGATGTTATGGTTTTGGAGTACATGTTTACCCCACATTCCACCACTGGCCTTAGTCCTTGTTTTCGAATGTTTCATTAACGCAAGCCCAACACCATAATGTGTACTTCGTGGGTGTGGGGGTATAATGGTGAAAGTGGAATAAGTGTAAAAGGAGATCGAAGCAAGTAGATTCAGGGAACTGCTCGCATGTGACAAGAGGAAGATGAATTTTGATAAGCGCAAGGTGGTGAAAGATGTTAAAGCTGACGTAAATAGATGTAGTCAGAGTTATGTTTAGTATTTCTTTATTGCTTTGGTTTTTTTTGGGGGTGGTGGAGATGTGTGATATTTCTTATATATGCTTTATCTTTGGGTGTCATTGTATTGGGTAATTGTTTACATATGAATCTGTATCCCTGTCACCAGCCTGCCAGTTGAAATATGATCTTTTGAATGACTGGTGGTGGATATGGCAGACTGGAGACAGGTGTGGATGGAGTTTCTGTTTCTTTTGGATCTACTTTCTACTGGACCTGGTCTTGTGTGGATTTCTCCAACTTCACACAAAACATCACATTTGACAAATAGGTCCTGCAGATTATCCAACTAGGCTATGCCCTGCCATTCCTTTTCGACCCACCACACCTGCCACCTACAGTGCAACTCCTTTTGAAGGACCACTTTGGCAAAATGAGCCATAATGAGGGTACCAGCCTTGGACATGGGGAGTAGTGGTTATTCCCACTACTTCCTTTGTGTCGAAAAAGGGTAGAGACCTCTGCCCTATCCTGGATCTTCTCCTTCTCAGTGCCTTCCTGTCTAAAGACAAATTCAAGATGCTTACTCTTTTTTTCCATTTAATTTCTAAAGCATGCAAATGCCTAAGCAGGCGTCCTGGAGCTAAAACTTAAAACCTATGGTACATACCCCCTCCCTACACCATTACATGGTAAACAACCATGTCTTAAGCAGTTTTCTAAGAAGACCTAGATAATCAGTCTTCAGCAAGGAGATGGGAAATCTATTCCATTAACGCAAGGCCTGTGTTGAAAATGCCCTGCGCCTCTTTCGGGGGAGTCTGATCTTATGTTGTGTGAGAAGACTTGCTTCTCCTGAACACAACTCTTGTATCGGCTGGTACATAATAAACTTGTTCTGCAAGTAAATAGGACCCCACCCATTTAGGGCTCTGTGAACAATACAAAGAGACTTGAAAAGAATCCTCTTGGCTACTGGTAGCCAATTTAGGTCCTTTAATGCCAAAGTGGCCGATAAATTTGAGTGATAAGGCCATACGAGCTGCAGCCTTCTGAATGCGTGAAAGTCATCTGAACAGATAGTTGCCGTAATCTAACCGACTTAGACCCTTGATTGTTCAATCTGTAACACCATGTTCAACAGGGAGCAAAGGTAGTAGTTCTCACAGTCCTCTAATTAAAAGCAAGTTGATGCCAGCCTGTTCACTTGAGGTTTCAATGATAAATCATTGTGAAAAAACCATGACACAGGTTGTATCTGCCATGGGTCCCAGAGGCTGGATGGTGGCGTTGGACCTGCAGGACATGTATTTTCACATATCCCATCCTGCAGGCCCACATGTACAACCTGTGATTCCAGGTGGGCCACTAGCATTTCAGTTTGCCGTGCTCCCTTTCGGCCTTGAATGTTCACTAAGGTGATGGAGTGGTAGCTGCCCATCTGCAGATGTCAAGGGTACCAGTATTCCCATACCTTGATGACTAGCAGTTGAAGCTGGGTTTGCCACAGTAAGTCATCCACCTCCAGACGACAGCGAACCTCTTGACATCATTGGAGATTCTCAATCAACCTGCCAAAGTCACACCTTACTCATTTGCAGAGGCTCCTTCATCAGAGCCATCCTGCATACAGTGCACTTTCGAACCTTTCCTCCAGACCAACAAGTCCAGGACATTTGGGCTATAATCCCAATGTTTCAACCTCTGTTCTGGGTCACTCAGTGGGGATGGCTCTAAGGTTTCTTAGCCTACAAGTTTCCTACTCGCCGACTATGCCAGATGGCACCTACGAGCTTTGCAGTGGGACCTGAAGTTTCAGTGGACCCAACACCAGGGGAACCTATCCGATTCCATCCATCAGAGAAGGCTGCAAAAGATCTGCAGTGGTGGCTACTCAAGAGCAATTCGATCAGTGGTAGACCTAGACCTCCCTCCTTGCCCCACCCAGAGTTGACGGTGGTGACAGATGTGTCACTACTGAGCTGGGGAAGTCATATGGAAGAGGTGGAGATCAGAGGACTCTGGTCTCTGGCATAGACCCACCTCCACATCAACCTGCTGCAGTTGCTGGTGATTTGCTATGTGTTAAAAGCCTTCCTGCCAATCATCAAAGACAGACTGATGCAGGTTCTCACAGACCACACCACAGCCAGGTTGTACTGCAACATGCAGGTTTGGGTAGGGTATAAAGTCCTGTGCCAGGAGGCTCTACATCTTTGGAGACTGCTGGATCATCAGAGTATTTCCCTGGTGGTGCACACCTGGAGTGGGATCATTAAATGCCAAGGTGGACCACAAATGGTAACTGCATCCGGAGGTGGTAAAAGGCATCTTAGCGAACCCTAGCTAGATTTGATCACCACTGCAGAGAATGCGCAATGTCAGCAAATTTTGGGAATAGGGGTTCCCCCGGCAGGCTCTCTTGGAGATGCATTCAGCAGAGTACACCACGGATCTGCTGTATGCCTTCCAGCTGTTAACTCTCCTGCCCAGAGTTCTGAAGAAGATCAAAAATGACCAGGTCCAAATCGTTCTAGTGACACCGGATAGGCCATCAGATTATGGTAAATGAAACTTCTGGACTTTGGCATCTGCCTATTGATCTGGCTTCAGCTGTGGGAGGAACTCCTGTCACAGCAGCTGGCAGGGTCTTGCACCCGAGCCTACGCACTCAGCATGGAGATTGATCTGTGGCTGTTGAGTTCTTTTGATCTCACTCCCAAGGTTGTTGAAGTCATCCTGTCAACCTTCCACGAAATCTGTATATACAGAGCTCTGCGACAAATTTCTGGTGTGTTGTGGTACACAGCAGTTAGAATAGTTGCAGGCAAAACTGTCAAATGTACTGTAGTTTGCTTTGTTTTTGGCCCGTCAAGGCCTTGCTCTCAGCACAGTTAACGGTCACCTATCATATATAACAGTTTTTTTTACTTTAGCCAGACCAACCGTGCTTGTGTAAATCACTGGATGTGATATGTTTTCTAAAAGATTTGCAGCATATGTTTCTGCCAAAGCCCATTAACGGAGCAATGGGGCTTAAATGTAGTCCTCACCTTTCTGATGTGTACTCCTTTTGAACTAATGCACAGTTGCTCATTGCTCCTACTCACCTTAAAAATGGTTTTCCTGATGGCGATAACATCTGCACGCAGTATGAGTGAACTTGATGCCCTTGCAGTCCAGTCTCCTTATACCACCTTTTACCCAGGCAAACTGGTGCTCAGGACTCAAGATGCAGTCCTACCAAGATGGTGACTCCTTTTCACGTCGAACAAGCGATCACTGCACCAACCTTCTTTGCTTTGCCTCATCACTCGAAAGAGGAAGAGAGAATCCATCGCCTGACTCTCAAGAGAGTGCTCAGCTTCTTTATTGATTGTACCAAGGAACATCAGGTGGACGATGCAATGCAGGTTTGCAGAGCGCACTATCACCCAGGAGGCTATCCTGATGCTGAGCACGTATGTGTTTAGCCAAACTTAGGGCGTAATGGGAATACTTGAAAAGCCAGGTCTTCAGCTTGTAGCGGAATTTAAGAAGTGAGGAGGAGGCTCTTATGGGTTGTGACAGGTCGTTCCATGCTTTAGGAGCAATGGAAGAGAAGGCTGAACCGCCAGATCTGGTTTCCGTATGCGTGGGATTTGTGCAAATGTGAGTCTGGATGATGGTAGGTGTCTGGAAGGTTTGTGAAACCAGATGCGATTGTTGATGTATGCTGGGCCAGTGTTATGTAGTGCCTTGAAGGTGTCGAGTGTGAATTGTGCTAGTTTGTAAATTGGGAGTCTATTGGGCTCGATCCTGTATAGTGTGATGTGAGTGAGGCTGGGAGCTTGAGAGATTCTGGCCACCGAGTTCTGAACGGTCTGAAGCCTTCTAGTGAGTTTTTTTGTTGATCCCAGCATAAAGGGTGTTCCGGTAGTCCAGCTTGCTTGTGACCAGGTTTGCATGACACTTTTCCAGGTGCTGATTGGGAGCCATTTAAAAATCTTCTTCAGAATCTTCAGAGTATGGAAGCATGAGGCAGTAACTTCATTGACTTTTGTGATCATATTAAGTTTGCTATTGATCCCAAGGTTCTTGGCGTGGGTGGTGGAGGTGGGTGTCGATTCTAGCTCTGTTGGCCACCAGGTGGTGTCTCATAGTGATGTGCTCTTCCCAAAGATCATGATTTCGGTCTGGTCAGTGTTTAGTTTTAGATAGTTGGTCTTCATCCAGTGGGTGCGTTGAAGAGGGTCGTACTTAGGGAGGATCCTTGTGGAACTCCACAGATGAGGTCGCTGGTGTACGGTTTCTTCAGCAATGGGAGGACAGTAGCGTGTTTCCAAACATTTCAGAAGGTTGCAGAAAAGGTGGAAGCATTCAGAATAGGTGTGAGCATGGGGCTGATGAGTTTGTCCTCTGGAGTAGGCATGATGAAGGTAATGATCCGATTGGGTCCCTGAGTGGATGGGACTTCATGGTGGGGGCGGTTTCTTCTGGGGTGATGATGGACTGTGTGATTAGCATTAGTTCTTTATATAAGATCGGGAGGCGTTTGGCGAGGTTTGTCAGGTCTGGTTGCGGGTTTGACTCGGCTGTAAATGGCAGTGATTTTGTTGCTGAAGAGTTTAGAGAGATTGTTGCAGAGGTCCTGCAAGGGGGTGATCGAGTTGGAGGCAGCTGATGGTGAGGTGAAATCTTTCCTTCGTGGGGGAGATATCTTTGCTTCTGTTGGTGCTAGCATTGATGCTGTCCGCCAGAACAGCTTGTTTGGTGGTATGGATCATTTGGTGGTAGCTCTTTGTTGGGGTTCTCTGGAGCAAAGCATGGCAAGGCAGTGCAAAAATGGACCCTCCCTCGATGGATAGTCCTCTGCATTAAGATCTGCTACGCGTTGGCTAACAAGTTGGATTTAAAGCAGCTTCCATGTGGCCAAAAGATTATTCCACCAAATCCAAAGCTGCTACCACTGCAGAATGCCTGTCCTTGATATTTGTCATTGGTAACACACGTTCATGAAGCACTACTGCCTCAACAGTAACGTCTGTTGAGACAGGCACTTAGCCCGGCAGGACTTTTTAGTTTAAGCCATTCCACAGATCCACAACCTTGGGAGGTACTGCTTTCGTATCTATTCACAAGGTAAAGAATCTGTGGTTAGATGTATCTATCAGAAGAACAAGTTACTTACTTTCAGCAACGATCTTTCTGGTGATACCCTATCTAACCACAGACTCCTCAACCCCCTCCCACTTCCCCTTCTATGGTATGGTTTTGTCCATCAAAAAAGATCTCAATTAAGGAATTTGCACACTCTTTTTCCATTTGGTCTGCAGGCTCCGCATTTGAGGGCGCGACAATGGTGTAACAAAGCTTGAGAGGACCCCCCTGCAAAGTAAACAGAGAGGGCCCTGAGGGGGCCCTCCTGCAAAGTACACAGAGGGGGCCCCCCCTCCCTGGCTCACCACGTAACACTTTGGCTGAGGGCCCCCCCCCCGCACCGTCGGAGCTGCGGGGGCTAATGTTACGCCTCTGGGACGCAAATGGATTAATGAAAGAAACTGACCTCAGCGCTCATGTGTGGCGTTTCTTTGTAGCTCCGTTTGCCACTTCTGGAGCGAATGCCATTGATTAGGAATGTATGGCTCCACCTGCCGGCGTGCAGGAGCACTGCTTTGAATTTTCCAGATCCAGTTTTGCACCTTTGGATACTCGTAAGGTGAGGAATCTGTGGTTAGATATAGTATCCACCAGAAAGATCATTACCAAAGGGAAGTAATTTTTTGATTAGGCTGAATTAAAAAGTAAAGTACTCCTTTATTTCTTAAAAGTTTTGTAAAACCCACACTATGAAAAAACTAAAAGTGGCTGAAACAAGTCACAGCTAACTCTTTATAGTTCCATGTTGGTATCTGAGTTACTTTGGGGTTTTGCTAGCTCCTGCTTGATCAGAAACTCACAAATTCAGGAGCAGTGATTACTTAATGAGCTCTTCAGATAGAAAATTATTCTGAGTTGCAGTTTGAAGAGATGCCATGCATACGTTACCATGGATCGTTAGTACTTTCCTTGGTATGTAAGTACCACCTGTGCAGTCTACAACTTTCTCTATGTGACTGACATAATTTGTCTTTTTTGTAGTAAAATATTTATTTCATTATCAATCTCTTGATGGTGTAACAAAGAATGATACAGACAAAGTTTTACTGGGTCTGTTTGAATACCTGTCTCCAGGAATACATGCAAATTTCATATGGTAGGTGTTTGTTACCAAGTGTAACTCCTGTTCTTTCAACATACATTTTTTTTATGCTTGATATGGATTGAAATAACCTCAACAAAGTGCCCCTATTTAGTTTGTCATATTAAACTTTTTAACAAACAACCAACTAAAATAAACTTAGGCTGACCCTTCTGTCTACAGTCAACTGTTGCAGTAGCTGGGTCTTCTAATAAGGGCCAAATTTCTACAGTACCCTACTGCAGTAGCTCCTTCCTCTAATAAGGTTTGACTGAAAGGTATCACAGAAAAATAGAGTTTTGTAAAAAGGATACCTGCTGTAAAATGAAAATTAGCACGGTTAATAAATTACTGTGGAGCAATTAACTGCTGACCTGTGCATGGGTGTAAGACATTACATCGCATTCAATTACCACGCATGCCTTTACCATACATTTTTTACCACACATGCTTTTACCACGCATATGCCTTTACCAAGCAGGTAAGTATAAATAAAAATAATTATAGATATATATATTCCTCCAAAAAACCCCAGAGCTTTAAGGACGCCACTCCTGCAGAGAAAAGTTCAAACGAGCTTTTATTAATGGAACCGGCTACTAAAAGGGAAAATAGGTTGTAGCGTGTTCAGGTCCTGCCTCTTCCCCCGCCCTATGATTAAGGTGCAGTGCACCGAAACGCGTCAGGGACTATGATTGATTGGAAATGCTGATGCCGGTTCCATTAATAAAAGCTTGTTTGAACTTTCCTCTGCAGGAGTGGCGCCCTTGAAGCTCTGGGGCTTTTTGGAGGAATATATATATATATATATATATATATATATATATATATATACACACACACGCACGCACGCACGCACGCACGCACGCACACACACACACACACACACACACACACACACACACACACACACACACACTGGGATATATATATATTTTTAAGGGACAGGTGAGACTCCTCTGAACCCCTCCACCTTTTTTAATAATAAATAAATGAATTTTTCTATTTGGGATACCACCCTTTCTTTATTACCCTTACCACCCTATGCCCCTACCAACCACTAAACAAATACTTTTAGCTGGTAGAGATCAAGGGACGGCTTCTGGTATATCAAGTGCAACTGGGGACACGGGCCCTCTCCCTAGGCTCACTGTATGCACCTAATGAAGGGCAGGAACACTTCATCAGAGCTGCCTTGGAGGAATCTCTTGCTCCCCAGGATCAGCTGGTTTTAATTGGGGGTGATTTTAACATTGTCTTCAATAATCAGATGGACTGCTCGGGCTCCAGGGGGGGAGGTTCTGGGGCTCTAACGAAGGAGGGGCTGGAATGGCTGGAGGAGATGGGGCTGACAGATCTCTGGCGTTCTCTACACCCCCAAATAAGGGACTACTCCTTTTTCTCACATGACCATAGGACATATGCCCGCCTAGATTACTTTCTGGGGACCAGAGAGGTTCTCTTTTTAACGCACTCAATAGAGATCGAGCCTCGGTTTCTTTCAGATCACTCTGCCTTGATCTTGGAGCTCAGTCATCCATCCCGGGGGGATTCCAAGTGTAGATGGCGGCTCAGAGAAACACTCCTACAAAGACCAGCGGTGGTCGCACAAATACAATGGGCGATCCGTGATTATCTACAGTTCAACGACACGTCAGCTGTTTCTACCTTTACTTTGTGGGATGCCTTAAAGGCAGTTATACGGGGGGCAATCATAGCAATAGTGGCGAAAGAAACCCGCCAACGTAAGGCTAAATGACCAGAACTACAGGAACAAGTCAGAGAGCTAGGGCACGTACACCAACGACTCGGGGTGCCGAGAATATGGCGCCAGCTAGAAACTACGCAGAAACGGCTGGCTAGCTTAGATTTGGACAGGGCAGAATATTCACTTCTCAGACTAAAACACTCCTTTTATGTTAATGGGAATAAGTGTGGTAGACTACTCGCGGCCAGGCTCCACTCCCAGAGGCAGCAAGCCAGAGTAGACACCCTTCTTAATGGTGCTGATAAAGAGATAAGCGACGATGGCCAAATAGCAGCGCGTTTCAGAGAAGTTTATGCATCGCTATATACCAGGCAGCCTGCTGCCCCTGAAGCCCCCTCACACTATTTACGGCAGGCGGCGACAATCAGTCTGACTGAATCCCAAACAGCCTCTCTAGAAGCACCCATTCACATTGAAGAGATCATCTCTGCCATCTCCAGGCAGAAGAACCTAAAATCCCCGGGGCCCGATGGTTTCCCGGCAGGATTCTATAAAGCCTTCTGCTCTGACCTGGCTCCAGTCCTCATCCGACTTTTTAATGATATAGCATCCTTAGGCAATCTCCCTCCCACAATGCAAGAAGCAGAAATCGACGTAATTCTTAAACCGGGGAAAGAGAAGCGCCACTGCGCCAATTATCGCCCTATTTCACTCCTGAATTCGGACGCAAAGCTCTTTACGAGCAATTTAGCAGCCCGCTTGAATCCTTATATGCAGGGACTAATCGGCCCTGATCAAGCCGGTTTTATCCCACAGCAGCAGTGCGCAGATAACACCAAGCGGCTGCTGAACATCATTGATAAAGCGCACCGTATTGGGAGTGCTAGCATGTTGCTTTCGGTCGATGCCGAGAAGGCCCTCGATCGGGTACATTGGCCCTTTTTAGATGCGAGACTGGAACACTTTAGGATAGGAGAACGATTTAGTGCCTGCATCCCTAGCGGTTATAGGTCCCCGATTGCCAGGGTGTGAGTGAATGGGTATGGCTCAGACACATTTCCTATACAACGTGGTTCCAGACAGGGCTGTCCCCTCTCTCCCCTTCTCTTTGCTCTGTATATGGAGCCCTTTGCTCAGCGGGTGAGAGACCATCCAGATATCACCGGGATCTCTTTAGGGGGGAGGAACATCGAATTAGCATATACGCAGATGACGTGCTGGAGGATCCCCAGAAGAGTCTCCCTCCCTTTCTGAAGGAAATGGAGGCCTTTGGCGAGACCTCTGGATTTCATATGAATGTCCAGAAGTCTCAGGCTCTCAACATCACGGTCCCTCGTGCAGTAGTAGAGAACCTGCAGCATACATATCGGGTGGCGTGGTCAACAGGGTTCCTTTCATATCTTGGGATTCAGCTGTGCTCTACATTGGAGCACACAAACGACTCTATCGGAAACTCACAAAAAAGGTGGTTACGGATCTGGAGCAATGGAAACACTATCCACTCTCTCTGATGGGTCGCATCGCTGCCTTAAAAATGACTGCCCTGCCTAGAATCCTTTTCTATTTCCAGACTCTGCCTTTGACTCCCCCGCCGGGAACAATATCAACGCTGCAGGCTGCCTTTCACCGGTTTGTGTGGGAGGGGAAGAGGCTGAGGATGAGTAAAGAGAGCAGCTGGCTCCCAACAGCAGAGGGAGTGCTCGGGATACCCTGCCTCCTTAGATATTTCCAAGCAGCTCAGTTACGCTACTTGGTGGAGTGGTTCAGACCAGAGTCAGAAAAACACTGGTTGTTCATGGACAGAGCGATAACGGGGACATCCTTGGGGAAAGTACCATTCCTGCAACGCTGTCATCGGGCTCCTAGCTTATATATTTCCCCTGTCATGCAGTCTCTCATGAGAGTTTGGGATGGATACACACGTAGGGGACAACTAACCACTTTCCCTTCTCCGATGACATCGGTAGTTGATAACCCGGCCTTTTCACCTGGGACCAGACCAGCCTTCCGGATCTAGAGGTAAGCTGCATGTAAAGCGGCCGGCCATTTCTTTGATATGGATGGCCCAATACCCTTTGATGTCCTCAAGAAAGACTACTCCCTTCCTGAGAGTGAGTGCTTTAGATTCTTTCAGATAAGGCATTGGCTGTTACACTCAACTATGAGGAGTAAAGTTGAACTTCCCCTGACTCCTTTCGAAAATTGGCTGGTGAGCAAACGATCTGATAAGCGGATCCTTTCTGAGCTGTATGTCCTCTTGCGCCCCACACAAAAGCCAGACAAAACCCCAGCCCAATGACGTTGGAAAGGAGAACTAGGGCAGCAGCTCTCTACGGAGGAATGGCAGGACATCTACCATAGAGCTAGGCGTACAACTTACAACATTACAAGCACTGAGACAGCTTTGAAAATCACTTCATACTGGTATTTCACCCCAGTACACCTGCACAGGGGAAGACAATGCAGCGAGAAAGACACACTTACACATATCCTTTGGGAGTGTACAAAACTGGCACCGTTTTGGAATTCCGTGTTAAATGACATTGACACTCACTCCTCAACACAACTCCCAAGATTCCCGTCTTACATCTTACTGGACCTCCCTAATCCCCTTACATACCCTCTTGCTTCCTGCAGAGGACGCCAAATTAGCATAGTACTGAGAGCTGCATATCAAACTCTTCTCTCACTGTGGGGAACTGCCTCCATTCCGGCTCACCCTTACACTGGCAGGGCGAAGCAACACTTTCCATACTACATGGTGCCGGCTCATAGCACTACTCTCTCAGGAATTCTACGAACTGACCCGTCCCCGGTATTTGCGTATACTGAGACTTACAGACCCACCTCAGCCTCCACAAGGGGATGCCCCACAATAAGCGACCTTTACGCAGACATAGACACTTAGTTCGTGTTAGACATTGAGCAATTGGTACTCGGGAGGGGGGAGTGTTGAGGGTGGTGGGTTGCAACGGGGGGGGGGTTAGCTGTTTTTTGTTGAAGAAAATGCCATGTAAGCTTCAACCTCTTATATGAAGATCCTTGCTCGAAGGTTTGTAATAAGACAACATGACAATAAAACAAATTTAACCATAAAAAAATACTTTTACCACCCTATACCCCTACCCACCCAAACCCCTAAAAATACCCTTATCACCCAATACCCTTACCCACCAACTCCTAAACCCTACAAACACCCTTACAACCCAATACCCTGACCAACCTCTGAACACTAACAATACCCTTATCACCACATGCCCCTACCGACCCCTAAACCCTAAAAATACTCTTACTACCCCATACCCTTACCAAGCCCTAAAATACCCTTACCACCCTAAACCCCTACCAATTCCTTAACCCAACCCAATACTCTTAACCACCCCTAAACCCTAAATCAACCCTTATCACCCTATGCTCACCCTATACCCATAACCATCCCATGTATACATATAAACATACATTACCTAGGTAGTTATAGTTAGGTCTGCTTTTCATAGAAGGAGCGTTTTTTTGTGGTTTGCTAATAACTTTGGCCCCGTTTGGCGAACCTTCCCAAAAAAGTTCATCCACCTCAACTCCTTTCTGGAACGTTTCAGGGTGATCCGTCAAGTGGGGGGCGAGAAAAAAGGGGGGGGTACCAAACACAAAATCCCAAAGCATTTTTCATAGACCTCTTTAGAAAATACTATAGCAAAAACTGCTGAAACAAATTACCCCAAATTTGGCAGGAAGCTAGATCGTGGTCCGCAGATTGTGATTTTTGTGATTTGATGTAAATCCGCTCAGTAATTTTTGAGAAATTAAGGGACAAAAATAATTGTGTAGCTGGACGGTTGGGTACACAACAGTATCGAAAGAGTCTTCTGGAGCGCCAATTTAAAAATAGAGCATTCTGATTGGCCCAGGGAGTTTTATTTCCTTTGGGCCATCTCGCTCCCATGGGAGTCATACTCCTGTGGAAGCAAGCACTTTGAATGGCTGCCAGCAACATGAGAAAAATGTTGCTGCCAGGCATTACAGGACTCAGGGACTTAGTACCCTGTACTGAAGTAAAAAATAAAAATAATAATAATATAAGGTGGCAGGGTAGGGATACCCTACCCCTCTAGGCCGAATGGGGGGGGACCAAGAGGACCCCCTCCTGGAGCCGAAAAGAAAAACATAAATCAGCAAAAAATGCTGCGATCCCCTTGCAGGATCAGAAAAAAATACCAAAAAAACCCAAAATGGCAGCCGGTCCTCATTTATGAATTATAAGCCCCAGGGAGCTCTCCACAGGGCTGCATTCATAAAGGGGAGGGGTGCTGTGTGGTCCCCTCCCCGATCCTCCAGGGAGCCCACCCCGGGGCTGAGAACATTGTTTATGGGGAGAGGAAAGCGTGCCCGTCCTCCTCCTCCACCACCCATCAGAGGCCCCGGGGAGACCACCCCCGGGACCGAACATATTTTGTATGGGGAGGGGGACGCGCGGGAGCCCATCCCCGGGGCTGAAATTTTGCAAAATGTGAGGGGTCTCGAGCTCACCCCTGGGGCTGAAAAAATTCCAAATGGCGAGGGGGCCACGCAGCCCCCTTCCCGAGCCTTTAAAGGCCACGGGGAGCCCTCACCTAGTGCCGATTACTTTAAAGGAGGGGGGCTCCCCTCCCTGAGCCATTAATGACCCCGGGGAACCCATCCCCGGGGTTGGCTCAGATGCTATGTCCTTGGAAGCCCACCCCCGGCACACAGCAGTTTCCCTGTCTGCAGCGGCGCAGGCCAGGAAACCTGTGTTTGCTCTCACTTGGCGGGAGCATCTTCAAAACTCCTGCCAAGCGGCAGCAAACCCAAGTCCGCTCACAGTGGGCAGGAGCTTTAAAAATGCTTCTGTCCACTGGAGTGGGACTTTTGATCTGGTTCCCTGGCAGCACTGTAGTGGTCAGGGAAACAAATCAAAATATTGCTTTGGCCTGAAGGGAGCAGCATTAGGAGCTGCTCCCTGCGGGCGGGAACAATGCTGGTTCCCGCTGAATGCAGGGAGCTAGCTGGGGCCTTGTGGCTTCTCCCGCTGCCCCCAACAAGAGTATGGTGGGCGCCCGGGGTGGACACCCGGACACTCATCTTCAAATTTGAGGGCCTGCAAGCCCCCCTTCCCCTAAAAAGCATGCCAGGCCCCAGGGATGGGGTCCCCAAGGCTGTAATCGGCCTGGGGAGGGGGGCTAGGTGCCCCCTCTCCCTAAGAATCACACAGGGGGTGGAGTCCCTGGGGCTGCAATCGGCACGGGTAGGAGGCCGCCTGCCCCCTCCCCCTATATATCATGCCAGGCCACGGGGATGAGGTCCCGGGCCGAAATAGGCCTTGCCAGGGGGGCCAAGGTTGCCTCCCTCCCCTTTATTTAAAAGAGTGGCCCAGGGGATGGGGTTTCCGGGGCCAATAATGGCATGTCCCCTCTCCACTTTATTTTTAGAAATGGCCCTGGGGGATGGGGTCCCCAGGGCCTAACAAGGCTTGGGGAGAGGGCCCGCGCAGCCCCCTCCTCTTTAATTAAAAAGCAAACGGCCCTGGGGGATGGAGTCCCCAGGACCTTACAAGGTTTAGGGAGGGAGGGCTTTTAACATATATGTACGTATATGTACATATATGTACAGCCCTGTGGGATAGGATCCCCAGGGCCTAAGAGGCTCGGGAAGGGGGGACGTGCAGCCCCCCTCCCAACTTTTATGTACGGCCTTGAGGGTTGGGGTCCTTCGGTCCTAAAGAGGCTCAGAGACGGGAGCTGTGCAGCCCACCCTTCACTTTAATAAAAAAGAAAAGGCCCCAGTGAAAGGGTCCCCAGGGTCAGGCCCTATGACCAACCCCCCACCGCACGTGGCCGAGGGCCGTGTGCAGTGTGGTGTTCACTGCGTTTGGGGGAGCCGGGGGGTTGGCCACAGATGAGGCCTTGGGGCCAATACACCACGGCCGAAGGCCATGGGCAGCGTGGGGTTGGCTGCGGCCAGCCCCCCACCGTGCACGACCAAAGGCCCTGCGCAGTGTGGGGTTGGCTGCCTTTAAGGAGGATGGCCACAGGGCCTGGCCGCAAGCCAGGCCTTGTAGCCAACTGCCCACTGCGCGTGGTGTTGGCTGCATGTGGGGGGTTGGGTGCAGAGGGGTTGCATTTACCTATGGTAATTAAACATTACTTTACGTTAAAAAACACTAGAAATTCACTGAAAAAAACGAAGGTTACTAACATTATAGTTAGTTGTGATTAAAACAACCCAAAAAACCTTAGAAATTCACTGAAAAAAACAATTGGTTAAAGTAATGTTATAGTTAACTGCATTTGTTAGTGACAACATTAATATTTTGAGCTAGAAAAAAAACACAAATTCACCATTTATAGTTACCAGAGCTAACTATAATTTGCGCCCCCGCCATGCACTGCTTATATGACATCACTTGTGACATCTCAAATGACAACAGTGATGACCTCACTGATGAAATCATCCAAGCTTCTTTTCTACACATTGCTCTTTAAAGGGGTGTGCCATTAGAGCTCTGAAAGTATGTGCAAAATACCTCAGAATAATATGAAGCGTCTTTACTGCTATCATACACACAACTCCCATAGGTAAAGCAAGCTTGTGTTATTTGTGACATTGACCCTATACCGTACACTTTACGGGTAGCCGAGTTCATGTTGACTATGAACCACCGATGAAAGGGTAACCTACCCTGCACACAGTGTTCAATCAGTATACAACTGTTCAGGGAAAACCAAGTTCATCCAGATACTCAAGCCATGTTACATAACTAATGTCCTACTTTGGCCACGCTACCTGTATCAAACACAGTCACTGAACCTACACTGAGAAATGAAGTGGATACGAGTAGAAAATGGGGTACAGTTAACAGTGTTTACTCTATGGAGAGAGATTACTTTATACCACACTGCTTGCAGACAGTGAATCTCTCATGAGAAATACACCACAGAGTATTAAAAAGTATCTACTAAGAACAGCGTACATTCTATGCAAAACCTGTCCAAAGAGCGACTATTCACTTAAAATAACCAAGGTCTGAAAGTGCTAGAGATCATACTATCTGCAGCCTTCATACTGTGGTGAAAATGTTACAGATACCTATCATCTGAAGCAAAACAAGCACATTTACATAGGTTAGTACCTGGTGCACAGTCTTCTATGTTAAGTAGAAATTGTCATGCTGAGACAATTCTGTCTAATAACTCAAGGCTGCTTACAATACTTAGTATGTAGAATCTTTGCCCTGCTGGAAACTTTTTCTGCAGTACCATAACACTTGTGTTGATCACAAGGTGTCAACTGTTACCTGCGCACAGGGTTACTCTTCAATGCAAACATTTATAATGTGTTCAGTACCTCTACACACCTATGATCAATTAGGAGCACGTGTGTTGTAAACACTAGCTGGACACAGACTGTAGAAAATTAGGTAGAAAAGTAATATGGTATTTACCAGCCACTATCTAAACTATAAAACAAACTAGTACTCTCATGATGTCATTTGAGATGTCATCAGTGATGTCATAAATGATGTCATAGAACGTCATGAGTGATGTCATATGTGAGGTCATATTCAGATATTCAGTGCATGGCGTGAGCGCAAGTTATAGTCAGCTTTGCTAACTAGTCAGCTTTGCTAACTATAACTGGTGAACTTCTTGTGTTTTTTTTGTTCAAAAACATTATTGTCGTCACTGACAATTTCACCTAACTATACCGTTACGTTAACCTTTGTTTTTTTTTAGTGAATTTCAAATTTAAAAAAAAAAAAAAACCTTAGTTTTTTCCAGTGAATATATATTTTTGCACTTCCTCTCGCAAAGCAAGACAAAAGTGGGACTCAAGACAGCATATCTATTTTTTTTTTTTACAACAAATTTTATTCATTTTCTGCAGGTTTTAGTACATTTTGTCTGTACGGCTTGACAGTAATTATGCATGTATGAGCAGCATAAGTTAACAATTATACATTATGCTCCATGGAATAGTGCATACATTCATATGATATTCAGGGCCAAGCCTGACTTGGGTTTAGTACGGTGGTCGTTGGGTTGCTGTCTAGCTTATACGTCATTGCAGTTACATTGCGTGGTATTAAAAAAACCACAACATTACTATAACCTCTTCCGTGCTCATGACGGCCGGGAGCCGTCATGAGTCACGGTGGGCGTGTGCTCGGGACGCGCGGGAGCCGTCCGAGACACGCCCAGTCTTTAGAACGCCCAGCACCTGGGCGGAATCGTCCGCGCAGCGAAGCGGTTAACAAAACTTCCCACCCCCTCTCCTGCTGATGGACTCAAAAAGGGCGGATATGTGCTGTCTGGCTATGGCAGGCCCAATTGGGCATGTACACTCATGGGTTTTGGTCGTTAAGGGAGCCATAAATTCAGGGTTCACTTTGCTTTGATGTTTAAGTGTTGGGGTACTGGTGTGTATAGAGATAGTGTTATGTTTCATATAGGTACCCCAATATAGGCTCAGGTTGTCACCTAACCTTTCACCTATATTCTCCCCGCCATTACACTACATAACAGTTTTTGGGACTGACTTTATACCTAGTTACGGTACTGCATACAGGACGTGGGGTTTTCCCTGAAAACGAGCCTCATCCATTATACATGAGGATTCTTGGAAACTCAGCAGGACTAACATCTCCTGCATAATAACTATGTATTAGGGTCATTCCTTCCGTCATCCTAAGTCTGATAAGACACAGCAAGGTAGAACCCCTGAGGGTACCACTTTGGGTATATAAACACCATATCTTGCTAAGGTAGTCAGAGGAGAAAAGGACTTCCATGCCGACACACTTACGCGAGACGCTGAGGTTCCTGCATGCAGACACTCCATCTCGCAGTGGTCTGACATCCCTTGCGGGGTGTCCATCTCGAGACCAAGACGGGGTCCCACAGTCTCTCACTTCAGGTAATGGGGTTGACTTTATCCTAGAGGGATTCTTGGCTTTTACACCTACATACTTGCTAGGTACACTTGGGTACATCTAGTTAGGGTCGCATCACAGGAGTACGCATTCTACTGTAATGTATTTTATATACTTGCCTGTATTCATTGTTATAGCACAATGGTAGAAATCTACCATCCTTTTACTCTGTTAGTGCTTATAATCATTTATATCTGTTACTGTCTAATGGTTGTTTCAGCACACCAATTTTACACTAGAATGACTCTGGTTCAATAAATGCTTATTGAAAAACGTCCCCACCGTTTATTCTGTGCATCTCTCTGAGACGAAGTGAACACGAGTGACTGAGCGAAAAGTAATACACTGTTTTCACGATCCTGAGGGATGAGGGTTGTCATGTTCAATAGTTGCCAAGAACTAGTCTCTCCTTGGTAGGAGGGGTTTCTAGTGGCACTGTGAGCTAGCTGGTATACAGGCTAACATACCCGGTAGGGGTGTCTAGAATCAGTCTGACACCAATCCTATAGTGTATGTTTTCTATACAGGTATGTTGTCTATATAGGTTTATAGGAACTACACAACATGGCACCGCCAACGTTGGTTTGGTACTTATTTAACAGTCAAATCTGAGTAGTTCAGTCGTGCTATTCTCAGAGACCCCTACTCACATTTCCCCAGAGACATCTGGAGTGAGAAGGGAACTATCTGCCACAGCTGAGTAGGCATATCCTATTTATTGGCTGTAGGTTTATCAAGCTTTTAGGACAAACAGTTCCTATTGTGCATAAAACCTTATCTCCGTTTCCTTGAAACACTTTCTTGAGAAACCTTTGTCAACAATGGCTGACGAAGACGCCGCTGTGAGAGCACAAGGTGCAGTAGTTGAGGAAGAACTAGAAGGGGAAATCATCATTTCAGAAAATGTCAGAAATGCCCTTACTCTAAAACTAGCAGACTACGAAGTCACAGCTAGGGGTGGCACAGTAACATTCGTGATTGGGGCTCACGAATCATATAGAACAGAGGTATTCTATTCATGGGTTAAATTCCCACAAGCAGATGCACAATCAAATACATTTCATTCTTACAGTGAAGATGAAACACCAGAGGAATACTGTCCGTATGAGGACATTGAAGTTCCGCTCACCTACCAAGAGCACATAAACTGGTTTAAAGGCGCCCTCCCCCACACAAAAGACAAAGTAAGACTAGGTCCGCTCGGAAGAGATGGAGCCACTTGCCCTGTCCTAGCTGCTTACACACCACATCCAGACATTGACGCAATGCCAGTGGCAGAATTACATCCACTTCATAGAGAAATAATAAAACTTTACAGAAACCTGACACAGTTTGTGATGAGACCACTCACACTTCAGCCAACAAGAGCTACACAAACAGGACAAATTCAAGGATCTACAACAAAAATTACACCACAAACGCTACACGCAGTTATGGGTGAAAAGCCCACTAAACGTGAGCAAATGCCATTCTGGATAGCTAAAAAAATAACACAGCTAGAGGCAGTATTTCAACACACAATCCCTCAAGAAAAAAACAGAATGTTAACAATCTGCTTGCCAGTGGGGATAGCCCCCCAAATGGAGGATTGTACCACTTGGGGTACAGTATTCGCTGCCAAATATACCAGAACTCATGGTATCCCGTCATTAGCAGTAATACCAGATGTATTAAGACAAATACAGAATGAATATGGAGCAGAACCTGCTCTGAACTTAGGGATGAAATTATTAGGAAATTTTGCCCAGGTATCAGCTATCATACTAGCTAACGTTAAAGGGGATGCAGCAGCAGTGGCAATACGCCAACGCCTGAGGGATTTCACTCCTTTACAACGGGAACGGGAATTACCTAAAATTATTGAAGACACCTATGCTGAATTAGGTAGAGATAGTTTGGGAGCTAGAGCAACAAAACTTCAACTCATGGGTGGTCCTGAAAAGGATAACACCAAGCAAGCACCTGATTCTTCCAAGAAGAAATGGGATAATAACAATAAAAAACAAAAGTATAGAGAGAATAGATCTCAGTCCAGGGGCGGATCTCCTCAACAGGAGCCCTCCGAAAGGAGGTACAACCTTAGGAATAGAGATAACATTAAAAAACCTGACAGGTATCAGGATGCTGATACACGTTCCTCTCGTTCCTTTCAGGGTTCACCAAGAAACTCAGAGAGGGAAGGACGGTCAGAACACAGACAAGAAGAGTGTACAAAGTCCAGATACACGCCACGCACATCAGATTATACTTCCAAGAAAGAAGAGAAGCCAAAATCAAAACCTCAATTTAAAAAGAAGAAAGTAGCAGGTCTTAAAGTTAGACATGCCCAGAATTCTGAGGACTCAACTTCTGAACGGGGAATGGGCTCTGACGATGCTAGACAGCGCAGCAGGAGTAACAATAGCTTGCCAGAACCTGATGGAATTTCTGGTGACAGCGGAGTTGAATGAGCATATCACGGTGGAAACACCTGATACAAGGGTAAGTGTCCCACATAGGTTACATGAAATAACACTCCAGATGGAGGGGGACAAACCCAGAACAATTAAAGGTCTCTTTTGGGAGAACCTGACTTATGGCTATGACATCCTTTTAGCTGAAAAAGATTGGCCGCCTGAAATTGTTATGAATTGCCCAAAGGGAGAAACGGTAATCTTACCGTCCTTTTCCGAACTCGTTCTAATTTACTTAAAACACACATACGCGCAGGAGTGGGCGGTAGCCCTTGCTCCAGCATTACATTGCAACCATGTTGGGTGGGATGCTGAGTTACCACACCATGTAATCCCAGTAAAAACTACTCCAACTCCACAGAGACAGTACCCAATAAAACAAGAAGCGAAAAAAACAGGTCAGGGAGATCTTAGATCAACTTGAATACCAGGGTGTAATTGAAACTTGCACCTCTCCAATGAATAATCCATTGTTTCCCGTAATGAAACCCAATAATTCATACCGTCTAGTTTTAGACTACAGACATCTGAACACATGCACAAAAACATCTGCAGTACAGAATGCACATAGTGCCGCATTAATGAATAACATTGTGCAGAAAAAATACAAAACAACACTAGATATCTCAAATGGATTCTTCTGCCAAAATATAGCGCCTGAAAGCAGGTATTAAACTGCATTTTACGCGCCAGGTTCTCAGCGCCAATTTTGTCGACTCCCCCAAGGGTATAGGAATAGCCCTGGGTTGCTTTCCGCTAGGGTAACAGAGTTACTTCAGAATTTGGATGAAGAGGCATTGTCCCATGTAGATGATATTTATCTGACGGATGATGATTTAAAGGATCACTTGGCCAGGGTGAGCAACATAATTTTGGGGTTCGCCGCTCAGGGCTACAAATTTAATTTAAAAAAATCAAAGATAGCCCACCTCAATGTCTTTACAATCCATATTGGGATTATTAAATTTTGGCAGAACATACATTTTAGATTACGCAGAAAAAGTAAAACCTTTCTACGACTTAATAAGACCTGATTTTTTGATTAGGCATTGGACACAGAAACACACAGATATCCTTCGTTCCCTACAAGCTGACATGATAGCATCTAAACACTTGCAGACACGCGTAAATGTCCGCAATTTGGTGATCCGTGTTATAGCGGGTCAATCTGGGTACACTTACCTAACCTTCAATGAAGGAGAAACGGTACCCATAGCATACAAATCACACTTGTACACAAACGCTAAAATGCGTTTTGCTTCTACAGAAAAAATCCTGACAGCAGTACAGACCGCTGTTGTACGAGAAAGTGCACTGGCTCAGGGGAAACGAATAATTGTCGTAACTCCGGTACCAGCCTTAGAGGCTGCTACAAAGGCAAGCGTTCCTAATGCTAAATCCTTACATCCAAGATGGATACAATGGGCTAATTCTCTCACTGCAATGGATGTAGAATACAGATATGACCCAAGTCTAAAGACACAATAATTCCTGCAATATGAACAAGAATACCCTCTACCAAATGAAATAATGCCTCTAGATCAGTATGAATACATTATTTACACTGAGGGATCTGCTCAGCCGGCTGTAGGAAGTAAACAACAATACAGCGCTGCATTTGCGATTGTAAAAGGTCGTATGCAGGATGGCAAGTTCCATCCCAGCGATACGAAGACACAGTCTCTAGGAGACTGCACGGCTCAGCTGGCAGAACTAAAAGCCCTATTACTTGCACTAATAAATACAGATCGAGAATTCCCCACACTGATTGTGTGCAATTCTTTTGACTGTGTCCAGTCATACAATGAATATCTTCACTGCTGGGGTCAAAATGGGTTTAAAGACTCAAAAGGTTGCACAATTAAGCATAAAATGCTACGGGAACAGGTAGCTGAGTTGAAAAACGAACTACCAAGAGCTCATGTGATACACACGCGGAGTCACCAACGTGATGGCATTCACGTTGATGGGAATTCATTGGCCGATGAAGCCGCTAAGGTGTCAGTACGAACTGCTGCCGTAGCTGCAATCACTCGTTCAAAAACGAGAATAGACGGACAGATAATGGTAGCTGTCTTTGCTTCTCGCAAAAACAGCCCAGCCTTACCGAAAGTTTTTCCACTCAAGTACTCCTACAAGTTAGATGCAAACAACATTCTGTATGCTCAGATTCCAGGAGTGGGGGATAGAGTAATACCAAACATGGATCGCAGATTAGGCATAATACTAACTTCACACGAGGGTCTAGGTTCTGCACACACAGGGATTACCGAGACGGTTTCTTTACTGAAACAACGCTATTGGTGGCCTGGTTTAACAAAACAGATGAAGATTTTTGGCTTGCAATGCGACATCTGTCAGCAGATGAAGGGTTCCACTGTAGCACGCCCAGCGCAGACACCATTACTGATATCAGACAGACCACTTGCGTGTGTCTATTTGGACCACTGCGGCCCCCTACAATAAGACAGGGTTTACAAGTATATCTTGGTGGCAGTGGATTCATGCTCTAGATTCCTATGGGTATGGCCTCAGCGCTCGGCTGACGCTCGAACTATTATAAAAGATTTGCGAGCCTTTATAGGGACATACGCAGTTGGCACATTACATTCTGACCGTGGCCCCGCGTTTAGCTCTAGGGCTTACAAGGAAGCCATGGAAGGTTTGGGTGTAGCATTGCGGTACTCCTCTCCGTACCATCCAGAGGGAAATTCGGTCGTGGAGAGGAAAAACCGAGACATAAAGCAATCTTTAACAGCAAGAGTATTAGGTTCGGGTGGTATTTGGGTCAATCACTTATATGGGGTACAACGAGCCCTCAACAACATGCCAAGAAGTTCTCTAGGGGGTGTCACTCCTTACGGGGTCCTATTTGGGACGAGAATGTGGGTACTTTATTTTGATTATCAAAGCACAGTGGTGGATAAAAATCATTTGATATCAACAAACGTTTGGCTGTTTTACAGGATCTTAATGAATCCTGGGCACTACTAAGCAACGAGCAAGTAAAACGCACCGCCACTGGGGGAAGTCGAATCAGTCACGGCAAGACCTGTCTGGATCCCAAAAGTCGGGGATCTGGTCAGAGAAAAGATCAAGGACAAGAAAGAATTTGGGCCATCATACAGAAAGCCTGTACGTCTCCTGGCTGTCGAAGGAACAAGAACAGTACTTCTTCCGCCTCTTGCCGGGGAAAAAGAAAAGAGATTTGTCTCCATTGATCTGATCAAACCACACTATGTGGCTGATACTGAATAGTAGGCCTCGTGGGCTCCTGGGTAGCCGACGCTCTCCTCTCGCTACCATACAGAAAGTTCAGACAGAAAGACTCATAACATTTGAATAGTCACCAATGCAAAATGATGGAATTTCCAACAACTAACCTTCAAAATACAAATGAAAGACACATTTCAATTCGGCCTTACACCGATGTCTACATCAATACGCCTCAACAAGAAACACCTGCCAGTTCAACAAAATGTGCTGAGCTACCAAAGATAGATCGAACCGCATCTGGCTATTTCATCGATTTTGATACCTTCTCTCTTGATCCCAGTGAATCTGAGACAACACCAGCTCCAGTTTCCCGTAAGCAACAAATTCGTGAATTCTACACTTTTCTGAAAAAGACTTACTTAGTATCACCTTGGCTCCAGTTCTGGATCATAACTGGAATATTGTTTTTTCTGTTCTGGATTGGCCTAGTGACTGTTTTTTCCTTACTCATGAATGGAAAATATCTCCCAGAACGCTCTGCAGTATCAAATGTGAACTTGGTCCTGAAACCTCATACATAATTTCATCATGAACAAAGAGACCTGTTTTCCGTGAACATTACAGCTGTTCCAATTCCTCATGGTATAGTTTGGGACAAGGTTGATTATGAAGTATTTGGCCCTACTGAACTTTTGACAATACCACATTTATTTAAAATTTCTCTAAATGATATCATTACCTCCAGTACATTTTCTGATGATTGGGATTTTGAAACTGTTAATATGTTGTCTGATTTGGAACAATCCGCTGCATTTTCAAGCACTGAAATGTTAGAAGACACATCAGACTATAACAATATGTAGTGTTATCATCATCATTATGGTCATCACTTTTTACACAAATCCAGTATCCCACGAAATATTTTCACATACCACCAATGGGAACATTGCCCGACACCACCAAAAGGTAGTTCGAAGACATTTGCACAGAACTTTTCGTATTTTTCAGGGTTTAACACTTCTGACCCGACCTCATATTACTATAAGGTTGCACCTACACCTGCACAGAAAAATATGCTGACTAACACCAAACAGATATACTCTGCATCCTTTATTTCCCAACTGTCTGAACAGGGTTTCGTCTTATGGAAGGACACTATAGACACAAAATCAGTCTGGGGTACTAAGAAATGGCAAGTTCAGGGAACAGAAGCACTATTTAGAGCATGCCTCATTCCGCAACAGATAATATTTCTGAATGAAACTGTACAACAGACTTCCTGTCTTGGACTAGCCAAGAACAAGGATTTGAACACACCTCGGATTCCCACACCTTCACAGATCAATTTTACATCACGTGGAGGGGATACAATAGATGACATCATGTAGTACAATACTTTAGACCCCAATTGGAAGGGATGGTTAGTTTGGCCCACAGACACAAACAGATGTCAATCAAGATTCAAGGGTACAACCGAAGGGTTTAGTATCCATAGGCCAGACCAACGCTATGTACAAAGAGAACATCCAGGGGTAGTGACATCATACAGTGTTGGGAAGTTGTCCTCGATTGGCTAAAACCTCGACACTGTCCCAGGTGAAACAGCACTTATCCTTACTCTCAGATGAGGTAGATCTAAGGAATTTTGTATTAGGTCCCCGAAAGCCACGACAGAAACGTTTCTATTATGCTGTCTATAATGAAATCTGGAAAATCTCTCAACAAGAAGCTGCGGAGAGACTTCGTGAAATAGATCAAATTAACCTAGAAAAGGCATTAGCTGTAGTTGACAATGGTATGACTACATTAACATCCAGGATTTATTCACTGGGCAACATTGTATCTTCTGCTATAGATATACTAGAACAAGACTTGTCCATACTACAGCACGGACAATCCCAGTTACGTTCTATTATGCTATTAAGCTGGACGCTGCAATCATTGCGCGCTGGTTATGTGCCTTGGCGACTTATCAACAGTACGTCCCTATTTTCTGCATACAATCTTACTGAGAACCAGATAACGATGGCACAAAGGGGAGCAAAATATACAATGCTGCGTATTGAAAAACTGGACAAATTACCTTTCACTGTGGCAGAGTCACCGTCCACAGAATGGTTAATCCATGGCCATATAACATTACCGCTCACAACTTTACAGTTTCAGTATTGCCTAGAAGAACAACAGGCGGACAGATATGAAGCGATGGGTAGGGAATTCATCAAGGAATCTTGGGAATTACCATACAGATTTCGATGCAGGAATGGGGAGATGGAAGTGTTCCTTAGCGGTACCAACTGCGAGAATTCCTTAAGTGGATCTCTTATATGCCAGGATGTCATGCTTCACGGGGCCTGTAATGGTTCAGTTGCTGACTTATCCTGTCACTTGAAAGGGTCCCCAGCTGCCGTGATTAATCCAGTGTTCAGGTGGCTTTCAAATGGGAGTTACTTGATGCTGAATGATCAAGGTTGTTGTGGGATGCTCCCGGGCATCGCATATCTTGTCACTGTGAACTCCACGGTTACTTGCTGTATGCAAGTATTGTTTCCACCGACCCATACAGTCAGGGAAGTGCCGTTATGGCCTTCGTTGAATGTTTCCTTTATACGGTTTGATACTCTGAGCCGAATGAAAGCCATGCTTTTACAGAAAACTGTGCCCTTAACCTACGCCCGAGAAACTAATGATCTCCAGGTTGCAAGGTCTTCGGCTGAGATACAGGCACTACTACGGACAAACTGCCCTTTCCATTTCACAGAAATGGTACACCGTATCTTTAACATGTCTGATACGACGGGTGTAGTCCACCTATTTAACACCATAGGTTCTGGACTGTTAAGCACCTTTCAGACAATCCTCTGAGTTATTCCCAACTTCATACACTCCATATTCGGAAGCATTTTTGGAGGGCTTCCTCTGACCCTGTTTGTAATAGCAGGTATCCTGATTGTCATTTTTCTGCTACGCAATGGATGTCCCAGTCACCAAGGAGATGGAAAACACGCTCTTGGAGCGCCGATACCGTGATTGCATGGTAATCCATCTGGGCACGCCTCGTCTTCGAGAACTGAGCGAGTCTTGGTTCTTGTCATTCAGACCACTTTGGACCGACTGTATTCTGCCTGTCCTCCGATGCCTGTTCTGCGGACAAGAATGCGTGTTGGACCTCTGTCTAACACTTCCATCAGTTGCGCCACCGGACGTTGATGCTTTACTGGACCCGATAACGGCCTATGTTCTGGAGTATCCTCAGCGTATTGCAATGTTGATGTCTGTATTCTTAGAGCCACCACAGGATGCTTCAGCTCCTGTCGGAATGGATACCAGCTCCTCAACAAATACTCAGGCCTTGGATGGCACACAGGCTTCCCCATCATCGGCTGTGGATACTGCAGAAGAACATCTGTGCTCGATTGACCTGATCTGCGAGGTGTTACAGGGACCGTCGTCTGCGATTGCAGGCAACAGTGATGTTGCGTCTCACAACCAGGACACATAAACATTTGGCTCATCGTGTGCTGGGAAAATTCGGCTTTTTCAAAAACAACCAAATTTGGAATTTTAAACAAGACACTTTTTCTAAACTGCATGGCTTTTAGTCACTCATTGTTCGGAATATATATACGAACATATTTAGTACAGACTTCTATTGCATGCAATATTTTTTATTTTTTTAGCATTTTTTAGAAATGTTATGTTTTTTAAGTATTATTTTTAATGGACTTATTAATAGTTTGCGTACAACATTTAGCCATACATTAGAATTTTTAGTATGTCGTCCAGTCGGATGAGGAGTGGGTGTTAAGTTTCATATAGGTACCCCACTATAGGCTCAGGTAGTCACCTAACCTTTCACCTATATTCTCCCTACCATTGCACTACATAACGGTTCTTAGGACTGACCTTTTACCTAGTTACGGTACTGCATACAGGATGTGGGGTTTTCCCTGAAAACTAGCCTCATTCATTATGCATGAGGATTCTTGGAAACTCAGCAGGACTAACATCTCCTGCATAATAACTATGTACAAGGGTCATTCCTTCCGTCATCCTAAGTCCGACAAGACACAGCAAGGTAGAACCCCTGAGGGTACCACTTTGGGTATATAAACACCATATCTTGCTAAGGTAGTCAGAGGAGAAAAGGACTTCCATGCCGACACACTGACGCGAGACGCTGAGGTTCCTGCACGCAGACACTCCAGCTCGCAGTGGTCTGACATCCCTTACGGGGTGTCTATCTCGTGACCAAGACGGGGTCCCACAGTCTCTCACTTCAGGTAATGGGGTTGACTTTATCCTAGAGGGATTCTTGGCATTTACACCTACATACATGCTAGGTACACTTAGATACATCTAGTTAGGGTCGCATCGTAGGAGTACGCATTCAACTGTCATTTATTTTATATACTTGCCTGTATTCATTGTTTTAGCACGATGGTAGAAATCTACCATCCTTTTACTCTGTTAGTGCTTATAATCATTTATATCTGTTACTGTCTAATGGTTGTTTCCAGCACACCTATTTGACACTAGAATGACGCTGGTTCAATAAATGCTTATTGAAAAACGTCCCCACCGTTTATTCTGTGTATCTCTCTGAGACTAAGTGAGCACGAGTGGCTGAGCGAAAAGTAATACACGGTTTCCACAATCCTGAGGGATCAGGGTTGTCATGTTCGATAGCTGCCAAAAACTATTCTCTACTTGGTAAGAGGGGTTTCTAGTGGCACTGTGAGCTAGCTGGTATACAGGCTACCATACCCGGGAGGGGTGTCTAGAATCAGTCTGACACCAATCCTATAGTGTATGTTGTCTAAACGCGCAGATCTTATATAGGTTTATAGGAACTACACGACATGGCGCTGCCAACGTTGGTTTGGTACTTATTTAACAGTCAAATCTGAGTAGTTCAGTCGTGCTATTCTCAGAGACCCCTACTCACATTTCCCCAGAGACATCTGGAGTGGGAAGGGAACTATCTGCCACAGCTGAGTAGGCATATCCTATTTATTGGCTGTAGGTTTATCAAGCTTGAAGGACAAACAGTTCCTATTGTGCATAAAACCTTATCTCAGTTTCCTTGAAACTCTTTCTTGAGAAACCTTTGTCAACAATGGCTGACGAAGACACCACTGTGCGAGCACAAGGTGCAGTAGTTGAGGAAGAACTAGAAGGGGAAATCATCATTTCCGAAAATGTCAGAAACACCCTTACTCTAAAACTAGCAGACTGCGAAGTCACAACTAGGGGTGGCACAGTATTATTCGTGATTGGGGCTCACGAATCATATAGAACAGAGGTATTCTATTCATGGGTTAAATTCCCACAAGCAGATGCACAAACAAATACATTTCATTCTTACAGTGAAGATGAAACACCAGAGGAATACTGTCCGTATGAGGACATTGAAGTTCCGCTCACCTACCAGGAGCACCTAAACTGGTTTAAAGGCGCCCTCCCCCACACAAAAGACAAAGTAAGGCTAGGTCCGCTCGGAAGAGATGGAGCCACTTGCCCTGTCCTAGCTGCTTACACACCACATCCAGACATTGACTCAATGCCAGTGGCAGACTTACGTCCACTTCATAGAGAAATAATAAAACTTTACAGGAACCTGACACAATTTGTGATGAGACCACTCACACTTCAGCCAACAAGAGCTACACAAACAGGACAAATTCTAGGATCTACAACTAAAATTACACCACAAACGCTACACGCAGTTATGGGTGAAAAGCCCACTAAACGTGAGCAAATGCCATTCTGGATAGCTCAAACAATAACATAGCTAGAGGCAGTATTTCAACACACAATCCCTCAAGAAAAACACAGAATGTTAACAATCTGCTTGCCAATGGGGATAGCTCCCCAAATGGAGGATTGTACCACTTGGGGTACAGTTTTCGCTGCCAAATATACCAGAACTCATGGTATCCCGTCATTAGCAGTAATAACAGATGTATTAAGACAAATACAGAATGAATATGGAGCACAACCTGCTCTGAACTTAGGGATGAAATTATTAGGTAATTGTTAGAAATGGGGATCTCTAGTTGGCCGCGGCTGGCGCCGAGGTCCAAATAGGAATCCTTCTTCCTAAGTCAGAGTAAGGGGGCTACACCCTTTGATCACCCCTACTCAACCCTGTGGTAACGTAGCACGAGCAGACAGGCCTATCTCAGAGGCAGTGTGTGAAGCATTTATGACCATACACAATAACACAGGAGAGACGCTACAAACGGACAACACAAGTAGTTATAGAAAAATAGTTATCTTTATATAGACTGAACACGAGGCTAAAAGCACTCAAGGAGCCACAATGCACACAATTACAGATTCACTTCAAAAGCAATAAAGGCACTCGAAACGGGGGTGGAACGGACTTAGTTCGTGCCGGGGTCCACGCGACCCTGTGATGCACAATGTACCTGAGATGTAAAGGGGCACGGCACACAGCCTCACAAGGAAGCCACGGTGATGACAGGCGGACTCGCAGTGGCCACAGCTCCAGGCTGTAGCGGTCCGGGGCGTGCACTCACGATAATCCTGGGACGGGGCTTAAAGGCGGGCACCCAGCGGCACCCGCAGGTGGTAACAAGATCCTGGAAGTGGTGACTAATGCGGGCACTCAGCGGCACAGCTCCTCAGCTGCAGCGGCCCGCAATAGCGATGATTCTCGTAGGACGGCAAATGCGGGCACTCAGCGGCACAGCTCCTCAGCTGCAGCGGCCCACAATAGTGATAGCGATGATTTCCGTAGGATGGCAAATGCGGGCACTCAGCGGCACCGCTCCTCAGCTGCAGCGGCCCACAATAGCGATAATTTCCGTAGGATGGCAAATGCGGGCACTCAGCGGCACAGCTCCTCAGCTGCAGCGGCCCACAATAGCGATGATTTCCGTAGGATGGCAAATGCGGGCACTCAGCGGCACAGCTCCACAGCTGCAGCGGCCCACAATAGCGTAGCGATGATTTCCATAGGATGGCAAATGCAGGCACTCAGTGGCACAGCTCCTCAGCTGCAGCGGCCCACAATAGCGATAGCGATGATTTCCATAGGATGGCAAATGCGGGCACTCAGCGGCACAGCTCCTCAGCTGCAGCGGCCCACAATAGCGATAGCGATGATTTTCGTAGGATGGCAAATGCGGGCACTCAGCGGCACAGCTAGTCAGCTGCAGCGGCCCACAATAGCGCTAGCGACTTTCAGCCCGCGTTCCCCGCAGTAGAACCAGAGGCTCTGGAATTCTCAACAGAGGCCTCACCTGCGGGTAGAATCCCCCTCAAATAGGAATCCAGACGGCTGATGGGTGAAGTCTAATGTCCCTGAGACTTCAGCAGGAGGCGAGCTCAATGTGGGTCCATTGTTGATATCTGCTTCAGCAAGATGGATGAAAGTTTCAAAGTCCTTTCCCTCCAGTTACAAGGACAGAGGTTCGTCTTGGCATCCAGAAGTAACACACCCGTGGGGGTTTTCGCCCACATCTTTATACCCCCCTCGCCTTTGTTCTCTCAAAAGTCACAAGTCACTGAACCCGGTCAGAACCAGTTCGGGGAGGTCCTGGGGGCATGTTGTTTACGAGGCGGCATCCTGCCCTTTAGGAGAGGGGGTCTGCCATCAGACGCACCGTGGGAGGGGGAGCCATCATTCACCTTGCCAGTCGCAGCCCTGCTCAGATCAAAGGGTCACCCCTCCCCATACCTCAGCTGCAGATCTCTCTACTCGACCCAGATCGGGTTCAACCTACCCTGTCCCTCCAAAACCAGACAGCCAATACACATAACAGCAGAGCACACTGGAAGACTTAGGCAAGAAAATACCCACTTTCCCAAAGTGGTATTTTCAGACACAGAATATAGAAATAACCCTCATTAAACGATGTACTTTAGTATTCTGAGCTCAGGCATACTAAATTCGACTTTCCACTTTACAAGCTGCTTCTGTGGGTGGCGCAATCAGCGCTGCAGGCCCACCAGCAGCATTCGGTCTACCAGCCCTGGGCACGCACGGTGCACTATACTAGAGACTAACAGGTAAACCAAATGAGCCAATTATGGGAACATCAATTCATACAGTCAATTTACAATAGGGAGCATTCGTGCTGTGGCACGCAATGGCCGGGGCACAGCGCCCAGAGCATCTAACACCAGCAAACACAGAGGAGACAAAAAGCGAGAAATGGAGGGGAGACCCACGCCAATGGTGCCAGGTCTAACACGTGTCCCCTCCAGCTGAAATGTGGGGAGAACTACCCACCCACTTGGGAGTTCTCTTCACTAAGGCGTAAAAATCTGGACAGACCATCAGCATTGGCGTGCTCTGTACCAGGACGGTGTTCCACCGTAAAGTCCATACCCTGTAGGGAAATGGACCACCTCAACAACTTTGGATTCTCTCCCCTCATCTGCATCAACCATCTGAGGGGCCTGTGGTCTGTCTGAACCCGGAAGTGAGTCCCAAACAGGTATGGTCTCAGCTTCTTCAGTGCCCAGACCACAGCAAATGCCTCACGCTCAATTGCACTCCACCTCTGTCCCCGTGGAAGTAACCTCCTACTAATGAAGGCTACAGGTTGGTCTAGGCCCTCCTCATTGATCTGTGACAGAACGGCCCCCACACCATGCTCGGAAGCGTCTGTCCGGACAACAAATTCTTTTGAAAAGTTGGGCGCCTGAAGTACAGGTGCTGTGCACATGGCAGTCTTCAGGGCGTCAAAAGCGTTCTGACAGGTGTCAGTCCAGTTCACCATCTTGGGCTGCTTCTTAGAAGTCAGCTCAGTCAAGGGTGCAACAATGTTGCCATACCCCTTGACAAACCTCCTGTAATAACCTGTGAGTCCTAAAAGGCTCTCACCTGTGTCTGGGTCTTGCGGGGCTCCCAAGCCAGGATGGTTTCAATCTTGGGCTGTAGGGGCGCCACCTGGCCGCTCCCCACCTGGTGTCCCAAGTACACCACAGAACCCTGCCCAATCTGGCACTTACTTGCCTTGATTGTGAGGCCTGCCCTTCGCAGTGCCATCAACACTTCCCAGAGGTGGCGCAGGTGGTCCTCCCATGAGGAACTAAACACTGCAATGTCATCCAGGTAGGCGGCACTGAAATCTTCCAGCCCATCCAACACCCTGTTGACCAACCTCTAAAAGGTGGCAGGGGCATTCTTCATCCCAAAGGGCATCACCCTGAACTGGTAGTGCCCATCTGGTGTGGAGAATGCGGACCTCTCCTTTGCCCCATCAGTTAAGGCGATCTGCCAATACCCAGACGTCAAATCAAACGTGCTGAGGTACCGTGCAGCCCCTAGCCGATCTATGAGCTCATCAGCTCTGGGGATGGGGTGCGCATCAGTCTTTGTGACTGAATTGAGACCTCGGTAGTCCACGCAGAACCGAAGTTCTGGGGTGGCACCAGGCGCTGCAGCTTTTGGTTCCAAGACCACTGGGCTGGACCAAGGGCTGCTAGAGGACTCAATCACCCCTAAAGCAAACATTTTGGAAACCTCTTCCTTACTGGATGCCCTAACCCGGTCAGTCACCTGTTAAGCCTTGTGCTTAACAGGGGACTGTCCCCAGTGTCCATTTCGTGGACACACCAATCAGTGACACTAGGCACCAGGGAGAACAGATCACTGAATTGTCCCAACAGTTGGCGACAATCACTCTGTTGCTCAGGGGTCAGTGTGGCGGAGAGGACCACACCCTCCACTGACCCGTCTTGCTCCTTTGCACACAGGAGGTCAGGAAGAGGCTCACTCTCCTCCTCCATCCCAGCATCTGTGGCCAGGAGCATGCCCACTTCGGACCTCTCAAAGTGGGGCTTCAGGCGGTTGACATGCAGGACCTGCAAGGGGTTCCGGGGAGACCTCAAGTCCACCAAGTAGGTAACAGGACTCTTGCGCTCCACCACCTCAAATGGTCCGGTCCACTTATCTTGGAGCACACAAGGCTCCACTGGGGCCATGACACAAACCTTTTGACCAGGCTGAAACTCAATCAGAGTGGCATTCTCATCGTGCCAACGTTTCATCTCTTCCTGGCTGGCTTCCAGATTTGCCTCAGCAAACTTTCTGAAACGCAGAGTCTGGTTCCTGAAGGCCAGCATGTAACTAAACACATCCTGGGGAGGTTTCCTGGGAGATTGCTCCCAGCCTTCCTTGACCAGACTCAGAGGCCCTCTTACCGGGTGACCATAGAGTAGTTCAAAGGGGCTGAACCCTAGGGACTTCTGTGGCACCTCACAGTAAGCAAACAACAGGCATGGCAAGAGGACGTCCCACTTACGCCTCATGGTCTCTTCTAGGCCCATAATCATGCCTTTGAGGGTCCGGTTGAATCTCTCAACCAGCCCATTCCCTTGGGGGTGGTAAGGGGTGTTAAACTTATAAGTTACCCCACACTCCTCCCACAGAGACTTCATATATTTGGAAATGAAGTTAGTACCCCTATCAGACACCACCTCTCTGGGGAACCCCACACGGGAGAAAATCCCCATCAGTGCACGTCCCACCACGGGGGCCGTCACTGTCCGGAGTGGGATGGCTTCAGGGTACCGGGTGGCATGGTCCACTAAGACCAGGATGAACCTGTTGCCCATGGCTGTCTTGGGGTCCAGAGGCCCCACAATGTCAATGCCCACTCGCTCGAATGGGGTACTGACAACTGGAAAGGGCTGGAGTGGGGCTTTGATCTTCCCCCTACTCTTTCCACTTGCCTGGCAAGTCTCACATGTCCTGCAGTGAGCATCTGAGCTCCTGCGCATCTGGGGTCAAAAAAAGTGGGTGACCAGCCTCTCGAAGGTCTTGGTCTGCCCCAGATGTCCTGCCAATGGCACATCATGAGCCAACCCCAGTAGGAAGGCTCTGAAGCACTGGGGTACCACCAGCACACGGGCTGACCCAGGCTCAGCAACCTTAGGCTCGCTGTAAAGGAGGTCATTCTCCCAATAGATCAGATGTGACCCTGACTGATCACCTGCTGCCTGGGCTGCAGCCTGTTGCCGCAGCCCCTCGAGAGAAGGGCACGTTTTCTGCTGTTCACAAAATTCCTCCCTGGTGGGCCCTCCTTCCGGCTGCCAATGGGTCAGCTCAGGCAGGTCCCCCAGTTCGGCTACCTGTTCCCCTGTAGGCTCCAGGGCATCCCCCTCAAGGTCTGCTCCTTCCTGGACCGTGGGAACTATGGGGGCCGGTTTCCCGCACCCCCTAGCCCTTCTCTGTAAGGCAGGGGCCTGGGCCATACTTTCAGGCTCCAGGTCCTTCTGAACGTCCTTACTGGCTGCCATGGACCGAGTGGTCGCACACGCCCACTCAGGCAGACCCAACATTTCCAAGTGAGATTTCCTCTCCACCGTAGCCCACGGGGAGTTTTCTAAATCGTTGCCCAACAGACAGTCTACCGGCATGGCTGGCCTCACAGCTACTTGAAGAGTTCCTGAGACCCCCCCCACTCAAAGGGAACCTGAGCCACCTCACACTGGCTCTCAGAGTTGTCTGCTGACACTACTGGGCAGAATGCATGGGGGACAACCTGCTCTTTGGACAGTCACACTAGCTCCGGTGTCCCTCAGAGCCTCCACCCTATGGCCATTGATGGTCACCCACTGCCTGTACTTCTTAGTGTTATCAGGCAGCGTGGGGTTAGGGACCTTCTCAAAGTCTCCTAGCGAGACAAGGGTCAATTCCACGGGATCCCACCCACCTTGGGCACCCATCTCCTCCCCTCCCAGGGCTACACTAGCAAGCTGGCGGGGTGGTGCACGGGGTGGGGCATTGAGGTCCCTCTGGGGACACTGGGGATCATAATACCGGTGGCCCACTTGACCACATTTAAAACAAGTAAGAGGCCCCCTATGAACAGGCCTACCTGTCGGGGGCACTGGCTTCTTCTCAGGGGGAGACTGGGACACCACTCCTTGATTCCCTTGGGAAATACTTTGGGGCCCTCTCTGGAACTCCCTCGGTTTACCCCTGTCCTCCCCACTTCTCTGCTGGGGACCCTGCCCACCTTTGGTGAAGTCTCCCACAGGACCCTTGCGAACCCGGGTGCTCACCCAGCGGTTCGCCTCCTCAGCAAGCTTTCTAGGGTCAGTTAGCTTGCTATCAACAAGGTGCTGGCGTAGCTCTGGAAAACAGTTACTAGATAAATGCTCCCATGCAAACAAATCATACAGTTGCTCAAAAGTTTCCACTTTGCTACCCTTTACCCAGCGATCCATTGCTCTGCAAAAAAAAGACACATATTCGACCCAAGTGGTACCCTCTAACTTCTTACAGGTTCTAAATCTCTGCCTGTACATTTCTGGGGTCAAACCATATCGCGTCATCAAGGCCTCTTTCATAAGGGCATACACCATCCTGCTCTCTTCAGGCAGTTCCAACAGGGTATCCCTCCCATCACTCACAAAGCGTCCCCACAACCCCGCTCCCCAATCCTTCTCAGGGACCAGGTGGGACACCATGGCTATCTCATATGCGGCAAACCATTGCCCAATATCCTCACTCTTATGGAAATCCTTGATGACATCCTTGGGTATATACACTCTACTCTCGGTAGGTACTAACGGTATGCTGCCACCAGAGGGGAGATCTCTAAGCTCTTAGCCTTGATCTCCAGCTCCCTCAATACTCTCTCATGCTCCAGTTTCATTTTCTCAAGTTCAAATGCCAACCTGTTATTTTCAATATCCAATTTTTACTCTCTAGGTCCTTCTGACCTTCTAATTTGGCCATCTCCAAACTATGCCTCCTATCTCTCTCCCTGTCCTCCATCTCTTCTGGAGACAGACCCTTTGAGGACACACTAGTACCTGGATTGGAAAGTGCTTTACCTCCCACTAAATCCACTTCGTCATCCTGCTGCCCTCCAGCATTCTCTCCCTCATTCCTAACGGACTCTCTCGCTTCTACCCAGGCCTTAAGGGCCTTCTGATACTCCTCCTTCCTAGAGAGACCCGCAACAGGGACTGTGAATCGCTTGCAAAAGACTTTAGCTGTTTGGCAGTGTAGGTTTGTAACCTCTCTTCCTCAAAGATGAGATCCTCCGAAGCATTGGACGTTGGCCTACCCGTTGTAGACATAACTGGCAATTACAATCGACAATAGAACAAAATCAAACCGTACGTGGTTGTGCCTAGGCCTACACTCACTAGTAGCGTACACTGGTTATTGTATGTGGATCACAAATGCAAGTCCTGATCCTCACCGCTGACCACCAATGTTAGAAATGGGATCTCTAGTTGGCCGCGGCTGGCGCCGAGGTCCAAATAGGGATCCTTCTTCCTAAGTCAGAGCAAGGGGGCTACACCCTTTGATAACCCCTGCTCAACCCTGTGGTAACGTAGCACGAGCAGACAGGCCTATCTCAGAGGCAGTGTGTGAAGCATTTACGACCATACACAATAACACAGGAGAGACGCTACAAACGGACACCACAAGTAGTTATAGAAAAATAGTTATCTTTATATAGACTGAACACGAGGCTAAAAGCACTCAAAGAGCCACAATGCACACAATTACAGATTCACTTCAAAAGCAATAAAGGCACTCGAAACGGGGTGGAACGGACTTAGTTCGGGGCCGGGGTCCACGCGACCCGGTGATGCACAATGTACCTGAGATGTAAAGGGGCATGGCACGCAGCCTCACAAGGAAGCAGCGGTGATGACAGGCGCACTCGCAGCGGCCACAGCTCTCGGCTGTAGAGGTCCGTGGCGTGCACTCACGATAATCCTGGGACGGGGCTTAAAGGCGGGCACCCAGCGGCACCCGCAGGTGGTAACAAGATCCTGGAAGTGGTGACTAGTGCGGGCACTCAGCGGCACCGCTCCTCAGCTGCAGCGGCTCACAATAGCGATAGCGATGGTTCTCGTAGGATGGCAAATGCGGGCACTCAGCGGCACAGCTCCTCAGCTGCAGCGGCCCACAATAGCGATATCGATGATTTCCGTAGGATGGCAAATGCGGGCACTCAGTGGCACAGCTCCTCAGCTGCAGCGGTCCACAATAGCGATAGCGATGATTTCCGTAGGATGGCAAATGCGGGCACTCAGCGGCACAGCTCCTCAGCTGCAGCGGCCCACAATAGCGATAGCGATGATTTCCATAGGATGGCAAATGCGGGCACTCAGCGGCACAGCTCCTCAGCTGCAGCGGCCCACAATAGCGATAGCAATGATTTCCGTAGGATGGCAAATGCGGGCACTCAGCGGCACAGCTCCTCAGCTGCAGCGGCCCACAATAGCGATAGCGATGATTTCCGTAGGATGGCAAATGCGGGCACTCAGTGGCACAGCTCCTCAGCTGCAGCGGCCCACAATAGCGATAGCGATGATTTCCGTAGGATGGCAAATGCGGGCACTCAGCGGCACAGCTCCTCAGCTGCAGCGGCCCACAATAGCGCTAGCGACTTTCAGCCCGCGTTTCCCGCAGTAGAACCAGAGGCTCTGGAATTCTCAACAGAGGCCTCACCTGCGGGTAGAATCCCCCTCAAATAGGAATCCAGACGGCTGATGGGTGAAGTCTAATGTCCCTGAGACTTCAGCAGGAGGCGAGCTCAAATCAGGCCCTTGGGTAGTTGCTTCAGCAAGATGGATGAAAGTTTCAAAGTCCTTTCCCTCTAGTTACACGGACAGAGGTTCGTCTTGGCATCCAGAAGTAACACACCCGTGGGGGTTTTCGCCCACATCTTTATACCCCCCTCGCCTTTGTTCTCTCAAAAGTCGCAAGTCACTGAACCCGGTCAGAACCAGTTCGGGGAGGTCCTGGGGGCACGTTGTTTACGAGGCGGCATCCTACCCTTTAGGAGAGGGGGTCTGCCATCACACGCACCGTGGGAGGGGGAGCCATCATTCACCTTGCCAGGCGCAGCCCTGCTCAGATCAAAGGGTCACCCCTCCCCATACTCCAGCTGCAGATCTCTCTACTCGACCCAGGTTGGGTTCAACCTACCCTGTCCCTCCAAAACCAGACAGCCAATACACATAGCAGAGCACACTGGAAGACTTAGGCAAAAAAATACCCACTTTCCCAAAGTGGTATTTTCAGACACAGAATATAGAAATAACCCTCACTAAACGATGTACTTTAATATTCTGAGCTCAGGCATACTAAATTCGACTTTCCACTTTACAAGCTGCTTCTGTGGGTGGCGCAATCAGCGCTGCAGTCCCACCAGCAGCATTCGGTCTACCAGCCCTGGGCACGCACGGTGCACTATACTAGAGACTAACAGGTAAACCAAATGAGCCAATTATGGGAACATCAATTCATACAGTCAATTTACAATAGGGAGCATTCGCGCTGTAGCACGGAATGGCCGTGGCACAGCGCCCAGAGCATCAAACACCAGCAAACACAGAGGAGACAAAAAGCGAGAAATGGAGGGGAGACCCACGCCAATGGTGCCAGGTCTAACAGTAATTTTGCCCAGGTATCAGCTATCATACTAGCTAACGTTAAAGGGGATGCAGCAGTAGTGGCAATACGCCAACGCCTGAGGGATTTCACTCCTTTACAACGGGAACGTGAATTACCTAAAATTATTGAAGACACCTATGCTGAATTAGGTAGAGATAGTTTGGGAGCTAGAGCAACAAAACCTCAACTCATGGGTGGTCCTGAAAAGGATAACACCAAGCAAGCACCTGATTCTTCCAAGAAGAAATGGGATAATAACAATAAAAAACAAAAGTATAGAGAGAATAGATCTCAGTCCAGGGGTGGATCCCCTCAACAGGAGCCCTCCGAAAGGAGGTACAACCTTAGGAATAGAGATAACATTAAAAAACCTGACAGGTATCAGGATGCTGATACACGTTCCTCTCGTTCCTTTCAGGGTTCACCAAGAAACTCAGAGAGGGAAGGACGGTCAGAACACAGACAAGAAGAGCGTACAAAGTCCAGAGACACGCCACGCACATCAGATTATACTTCCAAGAAAGAAGAGAAGCCAAAATCAAAACCTCAATTTAAAAAGAAGAAAGTAGCAGGTCTTAAAGTTAGACATGCCCAGAATTCTGAGGACTCAACTTCTGAATGGGGAATGGGCTCTGACGATGCTAGACAGCGCACCAGGAGTAACAATAGCTCGCCAGAACCTGATGGAATTTCTGGTGACAGCGGAGTTGAATGAGCATATCACGGTGGAAACACCTGATACAAGGGTAAGTGTCCCACATAGGTTACATGAAATAACACTCCAGATGGAGGGGGACAAACCCAGAAAAATTAAAGGTCTCTTTTGGGAGAACCTGACTTATGGCTATGACATCCTTTTAGCTGAAAAAGATTGGCCGCCTGAAATTGTTATGAATTGCCCAAAGGGAGAAACGGTAATCTTACCGTCCTTTTCTGAACTCGTTCTAATTTACTTAAAGCACACATACGCGCAGGAGTGGGCGGTAGCCCTTGCTACAGCATTACATTGCAACCATGTTGGGTGGGATGCTGAGTCACCATATCATGTAATCCCAGTAAAAACTACTCCAACTCCACAGAGACAGTACCCAATAAAACAAGAAGCGAAAAAAACAGGTCAGGGAGATCTTAGATCAACTTGAATACCAAGGTGTAATTGAAACTTGCACCTCTCCAATGAATAATCCATTGTTTCCCGTAATGAAACCCGATAATTCATACCGTCTAGTTTTATACTACAGACATCTGAACACATGCACAAGAACATTTGCAGTACAGAATGCACATAGTGCTGCATTAATGAATAACATTGTGCGGAAAAAATACAAAACAACACTAGATATCTCAAATGGATTCTTCTGCCAAAATATAGCGCCTGAAAGCAGGTATTAAACTGCATTTTACGCGCCACGTTCTCAGCGCCAATTTTGTCGACTCCCCCAAGGGTATAAGAATAGCCCTGGGTTGTTTTCCGCTAGGGTAACAGAGTTACTTCAGAATTTGGATGAAGAGGCATTGTCCCATGTAGATGATATTTATCTGACGGATGATGATTTAAAGGATCACTTGGCCAGGATGAGCAACATAATTTTGGGGTTCGCCGCTGAGGGCTACAAATTTAATTTAAAAAAATCAAAGATAGCCCACCTCAGTGTCTTTACAATCCATATTGGGATTTTTAAATTTTGGCAAAACATACATTTTAGATTACGCAGAAAAAGTAAAACCTTTCTACGACTTAATAAGACCTGATTTTTCGATTAGGCATTGGACACAGAAACACACAGATATCCTTTGTTCCCTACAAGCTGACATGATAGCATCTAAACACTTGCAGACACGCGTAAATGTCCGCAATTTGGTGATCCGTGTTATAGCGGGTCAATCTGGGCACACTTACCTAATCTTCAATGAAGGAGAAACGGTACCCATAGCATACAAATCACACTTGTACACAAACGCTAAAATGCATTTTTCTTCTACAGAAAAAATCCTGACAGCAGTACAGACCGCTGTAGTACGAGAAAGAGCACTGGCTCAGGGGAAACGAATAATTGTCGTAACTCCGGTACCAGCCTTAGAGGCTGCTACAAAGGCAAGCGTTCCTAATGCTAAATCCTTACATCCAAGATGGATACAATGGGCTAATTCTCTCACTGCAATGGATGTAGAATACAGATACAACCCAAGTCTAAAGACACAATCATTCCTGCAATATGAACAAGAATACCCTCTACCAAATGAAATAATGCCTCTAGATCAGTATGAATACATTATTTACACTGAGGGACCTGCTCAGCCGGCTGTAGGAAGTAAACAACAATAAAGCGCTGCATGTGCGATTGTAAAAGGTCGTATGCAGGATGGCAAGTTCCATCCCAGCGATACGAAGACACAGTCTCTAGGAGACTGCACGGCTCAGCTGGCAGAACTAAAAGCCCTATTACTGGCACTAATAAATACGGATCGAGAATTCCCCACGCTGATTGTGTGCAATTCTTTTGACTGTGTCCAGTCATACAATGAATATCTTCACTGCTGGGGTCAAAATGGGTTTAAAGACTCAAAAGGTTGCACAATTAAGCATAAAATGCTATGGGAACAGGTAGCTGAGTTGAAAAACAAACTACCAAGAGCTCACGTGATACACACGCGGAGTCACCAACGTGATGGCATTCACGTTGATGGGAATTCATTGGCCGATGAAGCCGCAAAGGTGTCAGTACATACTGCTGCCGTAGCTGCAATCACTCGTTCAAAAATGAGAATAGACGGACAGATAATGGTAGCTGTCTTTGCTTCTCGCAAAAACAGCCCAGCCTTACCGAAAGTTTTTCCACTCAAGTACTCCTACAAGTTAGATGCAAACAACATTCCGTATGCTCAGATTCCAGGAGTGGGGGATAGAGTAATACCAAACATGGATCGCAGATTAGGCTTAATACTAACTGCACACGAGGGTCTAGGTTCTGCACACACAGGGATTACCGAGACGGTTTCTTTACTGAAACAACGCTATTGGTGGCCTGGTTTAACAAAACAGACGAAGATTTTTGGCTTACAATGCGGCATCTGTCAGCAGATGAAGGGTTCCACCGTAGCACACCCAGCGCAGACACCATTACTGATATCAGACAGACCACTCGCGTGTGTCTATTTGGACCACTGCGGCCCCCTACAATCAGACTGGGTTTACAAGTATATCTTGGTGGCAGTGGATTCATGCTCTAAATTCCTACGGGTATGGCCTCAGCGCTCGGCTGACGCTCAAACTATTATAAAAGATTTACGAGCCTTTATAGGGACATACGCAGTTGGCACATTACATTCTGACCGTGGCCCCGCGTTTAGCTCTAGGGCTTACAAGGAAGCCATGGAAGGATTGGGTGTAGCATTGCGGTACACCTTTCCGTACCATCCAGAGGGAAATTCGGTCGTGGAGAGGAAAAACCGAGACTTAAATCAATCTTTAACAGCAAGAGTATTAGGTTCGGGTGGTAGTTGGGTCAATCACTTATATGGGGTACAACGAGCCCTCAACAACATGCCAAGAAGTTCTCTAGGGGGTGTCACTCCTTACGAGGTCCTATTTGGGACAAGAATGTGGGTACCTGATTGTGATTATGAAAGCACAGTGGTGGATAAAAATCATTTGATATCAACAAACGTTTGGCTGTTTTACAGGATCTGAATGAATCCCGGGCACTACTAAGCAACGAGCAAGTAAAACGCACCGCCACTGGGGAAGTCAAATCAGTCACGGCAAGACCTGTCTGGATCCCAAAAGTCGGGGATCTGGTCAGAGAAAAGATCAAGGACAAGAAAGAATTTGGGCCATCATACAGAAAGCCTGTACCTCTCCTGGCTGTCGAAGGAACAAGAACAGTACTTCTTCCGCCTCTTGCCGGGGAAAAAGAAAAGAGATTTGTCTCCATTGATCTGATCAAACCACACTATGTGGCTGATACTGAATAGTAGGCCTCGTGGGCTCCTGGGTAGCCGACGCTCTCCTCTCGCTACCATACAGAAAGTTCAGACAGAAAGACTCATAACATTTGAATAGTCACCAATACAAAATGATGGAATTTCCAACAATGAACCTTCAAAATACAAATGAAAGACACATTTCAATTCGGCCTTACACCGATGTCTACATCAATACGCCTCAACAAGAAATACCTGCCAGTTCAACAAAATGTGCTGAGCTACCAAAGATAGATCGAACCGCAACTGGCTATTTCATCGATTTTGATACCTTCTCTCTTGATCCCAGTGAACCTGAGACAACACCAGCTCCAGTTTCCCGTAAGCAACAAATTCGTGAATTCTACACTTTTCTGAAAAAGACTTACTTAGTATCACCTTGGCTCCAGCTCTGGATCATAACTGGAATATTGTTTTTTCTGTTCTGGATTGGCCTAGTGACTGTTTTTTGCTTACTCATGAATGGAAAATATCTCCCAGAACGCTCTGCAGTATCAAATGTGAACTTGGTCCTGAAACCTCATACATCATTTCATCGTGATCAAAGAGACCTGTTTTCCGTGAACATTACAGCTGTTCCAATTCCTGATGGTATAGTTTGGGACAAGGTTGATTATGAAGTATTTGGCCCTACTGAACTTTTGAAAATACCACATTTATTTAAAATTTCTCTAAATGATATCATTACCTCCAGTACATTTTCTGATGATTGGGATTTTGAAACTGTTAATATTATGTTGTCTGATTTGGAACAATCCGCTGCATTTTCAAGCACTGAAATGTTAGAAGACACATCAGACTATAACAATATGTACTGTTATCATCATTATGGTCATCACTTTTTACACAAATCCAGTATCCCACGAAATATTTTCACATACCACCAATGGGAACATTGCCCGACACCACCAAAAGGTAGTTCGAAGACATTTGCACAGAACTTTTCGTATTTTTCAGGGTTTAACACTTCTGACCCGACCTCATATTACTATAAGGTTGCACCTACACCTGCACAGAAAAATATGCTGACTAACACCAAACAGATATACTCTGCATCCTTTATTTCCCAACTGTCTGAACAGGGTTTCGTCTTATGGAAGGACACTATAGACACAAAATCAGTCTGGGGTACTAAGAAATGGCAAGTTCAGGGAACAGAAGCACTATTTAGAGCGTGCCTCATTCCGCAACAGATAATATTTCTGAATGAAACTGTACAACAGACTTCCTGTCTTGGACTAACCAAGAACAAGGATTTGAACACACCTCGGATTCCCACACCTGCACAGATCAATTTTACATCACGTGGAGGGGATACAATAGATGACATCATGTAGTACAATACTTTAAGGGATGGTTAGTTTGGCCCACAGACACAAACAGATGTCAATCAAGATTCAAGGGTACAACCGAAGGGTTTAGTATCCATAGGCCAGACCAACGCTATGTACAAAGAGAACATCCAGGGGTAGTGACATCATACAGTGTTGGGAAGTTGGGCCTCGATTGGCTAAAACCTCGACACTGTCCCAGGTGAAACAGCACTTATCCTTACTCTCAGATGAGGTGGATCTAAGGAATTTTGTATTAGGTCCCCGAAAGCCACGTCAGAAACGTTTCTATTACGCTGTCTATAATGAAATCTGGAAAATCTCTCAACAAGAAGCTGCGGAGAGACTTCGTGAAATAGATAAAAATTAACCTAGAAAAGGCATTAGCTGTAGTTGACAATGGTATGACTACATTAACATCCAGGATTTATTCACTGGGCAACATTGTATCTTCTGCTATAGATATACTAGAACAAGACTTGTCCATACTACAGCACGGACAATCCCAGTTACGTTCTATTATGCTATTAAGCTGGACGCTGCAATCATTGCGCGCTGGTTATGTGACTTGGCGACTTATCAACAGTACGTCCCTATTTTCTCCATACAATCTAACTGATAACCAGATAATGATGGCACAAAGGGGAGCAAAATATACAATGCTGCGTATTGAAAAACTGGACAAATTAACTTTCACTGTGGCAGAGTCACCGTCCACAGAATGGTTAATCCATGGCCATATGTTATAAAATTACCGCTCACAACTTTACAGTTTCAGTATTGCCTAGAAGAACAACAGGCGGGCAGATATGAAGCGATGGGTAGGGAATTCATCAAGGAATCTTGGGAATTACCATACAGATTTCGATGCAGGAATGGGGAGATGGAAGTGTTCCTTAGCGGTACCAACTGCGAGAATTCCTTAAGTGGATCTCTCATATGCCAGGATATCATGCTTCACGGGGCCTGTAATGGTTCAGTTGCTGACTTATCCTGTCACTTGAAAGGGTCCCCAGCTGCAGTGATTAATCCAGTGTTCAGGTTGCTTTCAAGTGGGAGTTACTTGATGCTGAATGATCAAGGTTGTTGTGGGATGCTCCCGGGCATCGCATATCTTGTCACTGTGAACTCCACGGTTACTTGCTGTATGCAAGTATTGTTTCCACCGACCCATACAGTCAGGGAGGTGCCGTTATGGCCTTCGTTGAATGTTTCCTTTATACGGTTTGATACTCTGAGCCGAATGAAAGCCATGCTTTTACAGAAAACTGTGCCCTTAACCTACGCCCGAGAAACTAATGATCTCCAGCTTGCAAGGTCTTCGGCTGAGATACAGGCACTAGTACGGACAAACTGCCCGTTCCATTTCACAGAAATGGTACACTGTATCTTTAACATGTCTTATACGACGGGTATAGTCCACCTATTTAACACCATAGGTTCTGGACTGTTAAGCACCTTTCAGACAATTCTCGGAGTTATTCCCAACTTCATACACTCCATATTCGGAAGCATTTTCGGAGGGCTTCCTCTGATCCTGTTTCTAATAGCAGGTATCCTGATTGTCATTTTTCTGCTACGCAATGGACGTCCCAGTCACCAAGGAGATGGAAAAAACGCTCTTGGAGCGCCGATACCGTGATTGCATGGTAATCCATCTGGGCACGCCTCGTCTTCGAGAACTGAGCGAGTCTTGGTTCTTGTCATTCAGACCACTTTGGACCGACTGTATTCTGCCTGTCCTCCGATGCCTGTTCTGCGGACAAGAATGCGTGTTGGACCTCTGTCTAACACTTCCATCAGTTGCGCCACCGGACGTTGATGCTTTACTGGACCCAATAACGGCCCATGTTCTGCAGTATCCTCAGCGTATTGCAATGTTAATGTCTGTATTCTTAGAGCCACCACAGGATGCTTCAGCTCCTGTCGCAATGGATACCAGCTCCTCAACAAATACTCAGGCCTTGGATGGCACACAGGCTTCCCCAGCATCGGCTGTGGATACTGCAGAAGAACATCTGTGCTCGATTGACCTGATCTGCGAGGTGTTACAGGGACCGTCGTCTGCGATTGCAGGCAACAGTGATGTTGCGTCTCACAGTCAGGACACATAAACATTTGGCTCATCGTGTGCTGGGAAAATTCGGCTTTTTCAAAAACAACCAAATTTGGAATTTTAAACAAGACACTTTTTCTAAACTGCATGGCTTTTAGTCACTCATTGTTCGGAATATATATATACGAACATATTTAGTACAGACTTCTATTGCATGCAATATTTTTTCTTTTTTTAGCATTTTTTAGAAATGTTATGTTTTTTAAGTATTATTTTTAATGGACTTATTAATAGTTTGCGTACAACATTTAGCCGTAAGTTAGAATTTCTAGTATGTCGACAAGTCGGATGAGGAGTGGGTGTTAAGTTTCATATAGATACCCCAATATAGGCTCAGGTAGTCACCTAACCTTTCACCTATATTCTCCTTACCATTACACTACATAACGGTTCTTAGGACTTACCTTTTACCTAGTTACGGTACTGCATACAGGACGTGGGGTTTTCCCTGAAAACTAGCCTCATTCATTATGCATGAGGATTCTTGGAAGCTCAGCAGGACTAACATCTCCTGCATAATACAAATATCAACATAGAGCAGACTACCCTAACCCATTCTAGTAACAAGATGAAGTGCGCACTCATTAATTGCAGATCCGCCAGTAAACATGCTCCTGACATCTTCAACCTCATCCTAGAGAATGATTTAGACATTAAGGTCCTCACCGAAACATGGCTGAATAGTTCCTCCTTTCCCATCCTTGACCTACTGGTTCCTCCTAGTCACGACCTGATCCGACTAGACAGAAACCTGAAACCCGGTGGTGGGTTAGCTTGCATTTATCGTAACACAATCTCAGTCAAACAAGCAGACTCCATCGTTCTATCCTCCTGCGAATATCTCTGCATCAATATCTCCGATGATAAGCGCCTCGCCAGTAAGCTTCACTTATTCTACCACCCCCCGGGTGACAACCTGACTTTCATAGACGAGCTAATGGAAGTCATTTCATCCAACGGCAACTCATAAGTACCACAAATTTACCTGGGTGACTTTAATCTCCACTGGAACAACGCAAACAATCATGTTGTAGGCGGTCTTAAAGCGTTCCTGTCAGACCATGATTTATCCCAATTCTGTGACAGTCCAACTCACAACAAGGGAGAGACACTGGACCTCATCATAGCAAAAACGAACACAGTCTCGTTAGAATCTATCACCCCATGTGACTGGACTGACCATCACAGCATCCTCTTCTCCATCAATATCGAGGTAATCCCAAAAAAGGGGCCAACCCTCAAAAACAAAGCAATGGAAAAGGAACTTACAAAATGTCAACCCCATCACCCTGGTAAACCGATGCAACTCCGCCCTGACCCCCACAACTGACATGGCTGATGTCAATGATCTCACAGCCTTTTACAATTCCACTATGCTCGAAATCCTAGACTCTACAGCGCCCCTCCAGGAAAAAAACGTTTCCTCAAAAATTTCCAAACCATGGTTCAATGAGACACTGAACTTGGAGCGACGCAGGCTAAGAGTTGCTGAGCGACTATGGAAATCAGCACCCACCACTGATCACCTAGATCACCTTAGAATGTTAAGGAACTCCTACAACAGGAAGATTCTAAAGGCCAAGGCAGACTTTTTCAGAACCCAGCTGAACCAAGCAATCAACCGCCCCAAAAAACTTTTCGAAATCGTAAAGCAACAAGCACCCAACACAACTAACTCCGTGGAACTTAATGACCCGGCGACACCTACCTGCGAGGAGCTTGCCAATTTCTTCCGTGATAAGACAAAGGCCATCGAGCTCGACATCCAATCTAAGAAGGCCCTCCCACAACATGTGGCCCAGGATACTAACTGTTACTCACAGCTCAAGGTCCATTTTAGCACTCCAGGGGAAGTCACAAAAACAATGCCTCCTTGCATACCTTCTCGCCAATCCCTGAACAAACAATCTATAACACTCTTCTAGCAATCAACCCCTCCAATCACTTCTCTGACCCCCTTCCTCCTGCCATATTCAACATGATAAAAACTTCTATCCTACCACTATGGGCAAAAATTGTAAATGCCTCTCTGAGACAAGGCTCCATACCGGACTGTCTTAAAATAGGGCAGGTCACACCTATACTAAAGAAATCCGACGCCACCCCATCTGTTCTCAACAACTACCGCCCTATATCCAACATCCCCACCTTGGCGAAACTGTTGGAGAAATGTGTACAAATACAATTATACAATCATATTGAGAATTTCAACCTCCTAGACAATCACCAATCTGGCTTCCGTCAAGGTCACAGCACAGAATCTGCACTCACCCACATAATGGTTGATATACTAAAAATGCTTGACCACAACGAATCATGCCTAATGATACTGCTTGACTTGTCCTCCGCATTCGATACGGTGAAGCACGACAACCTTTTGTCCCTATTGGAAGGAAGGATGGGCCTCTTGGGCACGGTATTACAATGGTTCTCATCCTTCCTAAATAACAGAACACAAAGATTCAAGATGAAGAACACTCTCTCAACCCTCCGTGGTCACCCTAGGCGTTCCACAGGTCTCCGCCCTATCACCCATCCTTTTCAACCTACTAATGGAACCCCTGGCGAACTCATTGAAATCAGCAAATATTATATATCACCTGTATGCGGATGACACCCAACTGTATCTGAAAATCTCCACTCCAGAAGACTTCATTTCCCTCAACACTATTCTACAGAACACGCAAAACTGGCTCACTAACAACCACCTCATGCTTAACACCAAAAAAACAGAATTCATTCTCATCTCCCCACCCAATCACACACCTAAGATAGACCTATGGCTGAAACACCTAACCTCCTTTGACTGTGCTCCCCTCATCATTGACTCCGCGAAATCCCTGGGAGTCACCTTAGACAAACATTTGAATATGAAGACGCACATCGCTAATGCCACCAAGGGAGCTAATCACCAAATGAGTATATTAAGGAAACTCAAACCCTTCCTCCCTCAGGCCGACCTAAAAATGGCAGTGCAAGCCCTGGTGCTACCAAGATTAGACTATGGAAGCACCACCCTCTGCGGTCTCCCCAAATACAAGCTAGCTCCGCTGAGGGCATCACTTAATGCTGCGGCTAGATTGGTATCAGGAACTAAAAGAAATAGCCACATTTCTCCGACCTTGAAAGCGCTGAACTGGCTGCCCTATGAGGCAAGAATACAACTAAAGGTTGCCTGCATGACCCATAAAGCACTACATAACAATACACCCAGTTACTTAACACTAAAGCTAGAACGATCAGGAGGATGCAGACAATTACGAAGCGCAAGTTCTTTACTTCTGAAACCACAATCCTTTCATAAAAAGAGAACTGGTTGCAGAACGTTCTCAGGGATTGCTCCAAAGATCTGGAACTCCCTACCTCCAGTGGTACGTGGAATCTCGTCATTTACCGCCTTCAAAAAAGAAGTAATAATACTCCTAATGAACAAATTCACATCCTAAGACTTGATTCTAGGCAGACATCGAGTCACCTATACGAACCTCTTATCACTGCCTACCTCTTGTGGTTGGAAGGATAATATTATATGTATGTTTATTACCACAACCACCTAATGTTCAATAACTGTATATAGTGGAATGTTCTGTTGCCCTCTGGAATCATCATGTATCGTCTATGGGTCACCTATGTTATCCATTTATTATATACCTGTTTTGTACGTAATGACGAATACCAAATGCCTTATACTACCTCATATCTTTATGTTTTATAACTGTATACTGTAAAGCGCTCTGATACCCTCGTGGGTCACGTTCGCGCTATATAAAACTTTATAAATAAATAATAACTATGTACAAGGGTCATTCCTTCCGTCATCCTAAGTCCGACATGACACAGCAAGGTAGAACCCCTGAGGGTACCACTTTGGGTATATAAACACCATATCTTGCTAAGGTAGTCAGAGGAGAAAAGGACTTCCATGCCGACACACTGACGCGAGACGCTGAGGTTCCTGCACGCAGACACTCCAGCTCGCAGTGGTCTGACATCCCTTGCGGGGTGTCTATCTCAAGACCAAGACGGGGTCCCACAGTCTCTCACTTCAGGTAATGGGGTTGACTTTATCCTAGAGGGATTCATGGCTTTTACACCTACATACATGCTAGGTACACTTAGATACATCTAGTTAGGGTCGCATCGTAGGAGTACACATTCTACTGTCATGTATTTTATATACTTGCCTGTATTCATTGTTTTAGCACGATGGTAGAAATCTACCATCCTTTTACTCTGTTAGAGCTTATAATCATTTATATCTGTTACTGTCTAATGGTTGTTTCAGCACACCTATTTTACACTAGAATGATGCTGGTTCAATAAATGCTTATTGAAAAACGTCCCCACCGTATCTCTCTGAGACGAAGTGAGCACGAGTGACTGAGCGAAAAGTAATACACGGTTTCCACGATCCTGAGGGATCAGGGTTGTCATGTTCGATAGTTGCCAAGAACTATTCTCTACTTGGTAAGAGGGGTTTCTAGTGGCACTGTGAGCTAGCTGGTATACAGGCTACCATACCCGGTAGGGGTGTCTAGAATCAGTCTGACACCATTCCTATAGTGTATGTTGTCTAAACGCGCAGATCCTATATAGATTTATAGGAACTACACGACAATAGTACCGTATATTTACCCATGTAGGGCCCCGGGGGGATACTGCTGTCACCTAAAGGGGGAATACTAAGTTGTGAGGGTGAGAAAGGTTTGTGTGCAGGTGCAGCACTATCGTTGGGAGTTGAGCTTGTCTGAGGCTTTAAATGCTTCTAATATAGCATCCCAGTTCATGGCTATAGGCTTCTTTCTGAGCCCTCTGCGTTCTTCTCTGCGAATAGCTACACTTTCCTTTAGGCCCCATCTTTTGACTTCTTTCCAGTATTGAATCCTAGGGGGTGATGATGAGTTTCACCTCCTTGTGATGCCTCTTTTTGCTAGTATAAGAGCTAGGTCTGCGAACTTGGTCTGTACTTCGTATCCCTTTCGCCGCCGGTATAAACCTAATATGCACGTTTCTAGTGTCCGTCAACCCGTGTCACCCACCACCTCATCTAGGGTAGCACCTATTTTCCCCCAGTACTCTTGTAGTCTACTGCAGGACCATATCATGTGAATGAGATCTGCGTCTTGTTCAGGACATCTGGGACAGGAAGTCGTGACACTGGGGTAGATGGAGTGTAACTTGTGTGGTGTCAGGTATGCTCTTTGAGTAATTATGTACTGGATAACTTTAAATTGTGTATTACGAGATACTCGCTTAGGATATTCTAGTATTGTTTCCATTCTTTATCTGAGAAAGGTTTGTTGACCTCTTGTTCCCACTTGGTGCGTATTAGGGTCAAAGGGGATGGTTGATGAGTACGTATCCCGCGGTAGAGCCAGCGGGTTAGATGCCTGCCCGTGCCCATAAGGTATATTAAGTGAACTTATTCATTTGTGGTGAGTTCCAACCCCTGGGGTGCCCAGTGCTTTTTAATGTATCGTACCAGGCTGGCGTGAATTAGAAATAGTGCTCCTGTGACCCCTTGCATGTTTGAAAAATCTGTGTGCGAAAGAAGCATCCCTTCCCCAAAGAGGTCTCCCACTGTGTTTACCCCTGCTTGTGTCCAGAGATCTAGTTTGCGATTCGTGAGAGTGCCCATGCTGGTGGGTATGCCCAAAAGTGGAATGTTGGGAGCATATGGCGGGGTATTGCTTGTATATTTTAGTGCCTGTTTCCAATAAGCGATCGCAGTTCTGAGCAGCGTCGGAGCAGAGGGTGGAACCAAATTGTTCGGGCACAGCAACCTGTGCAGTGAGCCCTGTGTGATCATTTGCTTTGTGTAGGCTATCTCTTGTAGGTTTCGGCCTGCTAGCCAGTATGAGAGCCACTGCAGTTGCGATGCTAAACAGTAGGCATAGAAATCAGGTGCTCCCATCCCTCCGGCACCCGACGGGAGTTGTAGCTTCATTAAGCTGATATGTCGGCGGTCTGTACCCCACACTAGATTGATTAGTAACGTATTCAGTGTTTTGAAGATGGATCCAGACAGCATATCTTTTTACAATTCTTCGTTGCAGCTCGTCCAAACACTGACGCGTTTCGTATATATATATATATATATGTATATATATATATATATATAAGGGACGGAGTTCCAACGAGCACTCAGGTCTACACAAGCAGCTACAGGTTCCGTTCTTAAGCCAAAAATGAGAGGTTTATTAATGCATAAACCAGTCGTGACGCGTTTCGCGCTCCGAAGAGCGCTTGTTCACACAACAAGGTCAATAAAGTTTGTCTCTTAAAAAGCATTTCGACTCAATACATTCATCGACATAAAGAGTGGACTGTGACATAAAAAGTGCTTGAGCGCCATCTTAACACCAGCAATTTGATATAACATACACAACAATTAAATTCAACCTTCAGTGCAAAGAAAATGTGAATATCAAATACCGGCAAGGGGCAAAGGACTGGCAATACTAAGTATCACTAGATGTACCAAGTTCTGCATTCCTATATGTCATTAACACATTCGCCTCGACTTATACCGCTCCCTAGATGATGTAACCTCAAGGGTGCATTGTGGGAACCGTAGTGTATACGTGCTAGTGAGAAGGTGACTCACGCACATCATGAAAGAACCTCACCTGTCTCTAAACATGTATACTTTAAGAGTATGTGAGCTCTTATTAATGCATGATTAGTGCTTTCGAGGGCCATATACTGAGCTATCGACATCGCGAATGCCCAACAATTCTGACTTGTAAAATTATACGAGCCTGTGTATGCAGCTAGTTAGTGCCATAATGCTCATTATGCGCGTCGGGTATAAAAATCGATAGCCTCATAATTGAACTATGTTTTAACCAGCAATTGCAATCCTGATTTTCTTTTCTTGACCGGTTTTGGAGCCCCCAGCTCCTTCTTCATAAGCCCACTGAAATCTTTCAGACCTGCTTGCATGCTAATTAATACATTGCCCTCCGGTGGGCCTCACAGGTGAGTGTTCCACAAAGCATGCTGGATTTCGTAGTTTCTATGCAGCCAATTCTTACCCTTCACTGGGTTCTACAAAATTGCAGTTTATTAAAAAGGTATTTACAGCCCTCCAGTGGGCCTCAGAGAAACAATTGCATGGTTTAATTTACCAAACTTCTTCTGCCACTCGTGGGTTTTCACCAGTTCAAGCCCCTGTGGCCCCATCATAATTTCGAGGTTGGTGCAGTCCTCCACGGCTTGGACTGCCGTGATTTATGCCTTCCAAAGTTGTCCAAAGACCAAAGCGTCTGCAAGATTTCAGTGTGCTTATGAAGGAGGAGCTGGGGGCTCCGAAACCGGTCAAGCAAAAGAAAAAGAAAATCAGGATTGCAATTGCTTGTTTCCCTCATTAAAGAATTTGGATGAATTACTGCTCTGGAGTGCGTCTTCGTTTCTTTGGACAACTTTACACACATATACATACAATAACTATACTTACCATGCGTGATAAAGACATATGCGTGGTTCAAATTTGTGTGGTAAAGACACTGAGTGGTAATGCCTGCGTTGCAAAGGCTGTGCATTTGAGTGAAAGAACCTAATATTGCTGCGTTGTGATCCATTGTTAAGCTTAGTACTGCACAACACATTTAAGGGCTCAAGTTTGATGTATCAACAGATGCAAGTAATCAATGTCTAGAGTATCTCTTACATTCACTGATTTATTTTTTATTACATATTTGTAAAGTCTACCAGATGATCTACTAACCTGTGAATTATATTTTGTATGATAGGTTTTACTATTATTGGGTTTGTTCAACTGAATACATAAAGGAGCCTGAATCTTAGGGAGAACTGAATTGATTTTGAATTTGTTTATTTTGGTAAATTGACCGAGTTTTTGATTTTCTAGGTTTCTCTAAAATTGTATTCAATTTCTTCTTGAATATTTCTGCCCACTTCCTAAATCAGGACCGCTAGTATAAGTGTTTTTCAGTTTTAAGCCATAGTCATCGCCATTAAGTAAGGAGTTTCACAGTAATTTAAAAGTAAAATCCAGTAATGTTTGTTTTGTTTCTAATGTGGTCCTTGGCACAAGTGACTTAGGGGCCCATTACGATACCCGGCGTAAAAAAATCCGCCAGGCATGGAAGCGGCAAAAATCCGCCCGCACACACCGCCTGAACACCGACCACGCCATTATGAGTACACAAACCGAAAACCGCCATCGGCGGAAAAATCACACAAAATACCGCCCGCCATCGTCTGAGTCGGAGTCAAACCGCCCGCCACGGACGGAAACACGCACGACAACACAAAACCGCCCGCCCACACGGCCGACACACCGCACGTGAAATTACGATCGCACCGCCATGAGCGCGGAAAAACAACAAATATACCGCCCGCCAGCGCAAACAACGCCGATGAGAATCGACACGGCAGAAGCCATGGCGCCCACGTACCTGCACAGAAACCATCCGCACACAAAACCAATAGCACACAACATGGCCAACAAGTCCACACAGCAAGGCACACACAAATACACAAGCACAGTACACATCCCGAAAACACCCCCCGGACAAACAAAAAATACAAAGGCCAGAACCCCAGACACAACACACCTGAAAACAACAGACCATGAGGACACACCCACATAGGTGAGTACAAAAGCAGCACTCCCACAGACCACAACCCCTTGCTACATTGCAAACCAGAGAGGAGAGGAGAGGACACAGTGACACAGCAAGGACAGCAGCACACCACAGAAACGCACACATCACAACCACCACCACCACCACCACCACCAAACACCGGCACCACAAACCCCCTGCACATTACACAACACACACCGCACCAGCACCACAAACACCATGGCACCACAAAGAATGCCCAAGTTCACGCCCATGGAGCTGACGGTCATGGTCGACGAGATCATCAAGGTGCACCCACAAATCTATGGGAACATGGTCCAGCACACACCACTAGCCACCAGAAACAGAATGTGGAACCGGATCGTAGACCAGGTCAATGCAGTCGGGACCCTGCCCAGGAACAGAGTCGAGATAAACAAACGGTGGAATGACGTCAAGAGCCTGGTCAAGAAGAAGGAGGGCAAAAACAGAGAGCTGGCTGCCGTCACTGGCGGAGGGAATCCCGCGCTCTTTAAGACCTTCAAAGCGTGGGAGGAGAAGGTGCGAGTCGTAATCCATCCGGAGATCCTCGCCGGATTAGCAGGGGGAGTGGAGGCTGGTAAGTACAAACTAATGTATACCAGCACACCGCTATGTACTCACATGCGCAACTACCATGCCACAGCTCCCAGGGACAAACACCCCCATGTCCAGCACACAATACACAACACATCACACGCACATGCAACAGACACTACCACACACAGCCCAAACCGAACAACTGTAAGATGCGTGGGGACATGTGTACACTAAGCCAGCCACGTAACCACCAACAGGTCCCCAAATATGCCAGAAGCGCCACAACGAGCACCCACCACACCCATGTGTCCGCCACAGCTGCACTAACCGACAAGTAACAGGTAAGTGGCAGGAACACAAAGTGCAGTGGGTGGGACGGTGGACAGCCCAAGTACAACACACACCAGGCCCCAGTCCCACAGCACAGCAAGGAGGAGCATCCCCCACACCCCACAGCCACGTGTCAGCCACCGCAGTGCACAACGACAGCCGAAAGGCAGACATCACGGTCCACAGCAATCGGTGTCAGTGGGTGTACAGCCACCCCCACGACCCACTACACCCCCCCACCCCCACAGACCTGCAACATGGAGCACCCCCGCTTAGAGCCATGTGGCATCCAGTACAGTGCACGCACGAACAACTTGCAGGTGGGAAACTGGACAGGGCTGGATTACTGGAGGCATGAGGACCATAACACCACCAACACATGGGACATGTCACGTAGCACACGAACACGCAGCACCGCCCACCGTCACGAACAAGTGAACAATGTGCACACGGACATGAACAACAGACTCACACCCCACATGACCCATCACAGACATAGCAACACCCAAGGAGCCACGTCTGCATGCACAAGCCACACTGAATATAGTCCCACACGGCAGCCACTGTGCAACTCATCACACACAACCGAAACACCATTGAAGTCCTGTCCATGTAGCCCCCACTGCCTGTCAACCCCACACCCCACAACTACGCCTATGTAAGACAAACAACACTAGACGCCACAGAGCGGAACAACAGAAATGCACACGAACACCACTGAACCCATCAAACTCACAGACACACCATGCACATACAACATACCATCCATCCCATCCGTCAGCCCCAGTCACATGAAAGGCATGTCATCCGCACAGCTGCCACACATACAGCAGTCACGCTAAGACACATGCCCATGACCAACCATGTGCCAGAAGTCAATTAAGCGCACGACACACTGTGAGCAACAACACACAACATGGGCCACACCCCCCCGAGCACTGCAGTGATGCACATGGCACAGGGCAGCACGCACACCAAGGAGATGGGACAACTGCAATACGTTGGCTGGCACACAACTATCACTCACTCATAACGATGCGTCCAATGCCATGTCCAGTAACCACAACAGACAGCAAATATGCAGGGCATGTCAGGCATGCACACACCTCAGACCATGCACTGTCATGCTGCCACAACACATGTCACGTTCGGCACCCATGGCTCACAGCATGTACCCCAAAAGCATATCCCCTCCCAAATGCGAATCTGGGGCATGGCCCCCATGTTGCCATATGCGTTCCTAAGCGTTCCATTTGAACCCCAAAAGCATATTCCATCCCAAATGCGAATCTGGGGCATGGCCCCCATGTTGCCATATGCGTTCCTAAGCGTTCCATTTGAACCCCAAAAGCATATTCCATCCCAAATGCGAATCTGGGGCATGGCCCCCATGTTGCCATATGCGTTCCTAAGCGTTCCATTTGAACCCCAAAAGCATATTCCATCCCAAATGCGAATCTGGGGCATGGCCCCCATGTTGCCATATGCGTTCCTAAGCGTTCCATATGAACTCCAAAAGCAAAGTAAAAACCAGACCCAGGATGGGCCAGGAGCCCGCATACACCAGAGTCACAATGAGTAGGGGCAAAGCAACACACCCATCGGCATGGCCAATCCGTCCCATGCCACATGTGCACAGCACACAGTCCCATTGCCTAGCACACACAACTACAGATGCCACAGCCACACACTCGCCTCCGGGAAACCCATGTACGAGATTGCACGAACTGCCAATGTCAGACGACTAATACATACTTCGCCAGGTGCAACACAATAACAAATCTCATTCTCTCCACAGGTGACGAACTGCTGGACGCTGGGGATGGAGACAGCAGCCAGCACAGCCAGCCTACAAGCCCCCAACGAGGACACACGGATCTGGAGGATCTGTCCAACTCTTCGGACACGGACCACCAAGCTGGCCCATCTGGCGTGGCAGGGCCCAGCCGCTCCCCAGGACCCCTCCTACCCACCAACCCATCATCCAGGGATGCTGAACAGTCCCAGTCCCCTGCTGCCACTGTCGTTGCGGCCACACCCACGGTCATTGCGGCCACTACCACTGCCGCAACCGCCACCATCGCCGCACCGACCACCACCGCCTCCACCACCACCACGTCTTCGCTGGCACCAGCCCCAGCGCAGGTGGTGGCCCGGCCGACTGGATCCACCCTGGGAGCCACAGCGAGGACCGTGGTGTGCAATGTGGCTAGTGGGCAGGCCGGTGGCAGCAGGACTGGTAGGAGGAGCAGGGTCAGGGAAACGCCAGCCTCCCCTGGGAGCCATGCCCTGCCTCAAATGGCCAGAGTCCTTGGGGCCTATGAAGAGGCCCAAGGACAATGGGCCAGGTCTGCTACTGACACGCGGGAGGTGCTGGGGGTGCTGAGGTCCATGGACGCCCATATGGGCCAATTCGTGTCCCGTATGGACCAACTCGTGGACCTCATGGGCCAGCTGGTGGTGGCGGTGGGGTCACAGGCAAGGCCAGCAACACCACCTCCGCCACCACCTGCTAGGGCGCAGGCTCGGGCAGCAGTGTCCACTTCCCCTGCGTCCACAGCCAGTGAGCACACCTCACCCACCACCAGCAGGTCGCCACCACACACCCCCTCCCAAACGTGGAAGGGGCCGTCCGAAGAGGAAACAGATCTCCCGGGAGGACTTCGCACGCTCCAGTCGCAAGTGAGGCAGCCAGCCAGCCTTCCGCCAGCCTTCCTTGACCAGCCACTGCATTGACTTGCTCTACGATCCCACTCCACACAGCCAGCTGGATGGCATGTGTGTGTTGGACTATGGACATAGAACCAGTGGGTACACCCTGATCATCACGCAGCCATGACCGACAGCTCATTGTCACTGCACGCACCACTTTTGTCATCACCTTACACACAATCACATGTCACAGTTTGTAATAAATGCACCTTATTCACTAACTGCTGTTTGTGCCCTGTGTTTTATTTGTACGGAATACAACGGCCACCTTGGGCGGAAGGGCACCTGATGCGTGGCATGGCAATGGAATCCGGAGGGCCTGTAGGGACCTAGGGGTGGGAGACAGAACAGGAGCACATTCAATGAGTGTGTCACACACCCATCACACAGTACATGTCAACAACTACAAGCAATGTACACACATCGCACGGAGCAATAGGGCACAATGCCACAGTCACCAACAGTGGCATACTACCCTGGCCATGGAGCGTTGACACACTGCACGCAGTGAACATACGGCCACCCTGACACAGCACACACACACCTGCACAGATACAGACACATCATCCGTCGTACATGGACACTCACCGTCAAGTGAAGTAGCGGGCGATGAGCTGCTGGCGCACATTCCCAGCTTCCTCCTCTCCGCTGTCCACCTCACTCGAGCTGTCCTGGTCTGCGGGCTGGGGCCCTGGTTGATCTCCGTCATCCACAATGAGGGGGATCTGCTTCCGAATGGCCAGATTGTGCAGCATGCAGCACGCCACCACTATCTGGCACACCTTCTGTGGGGAGTACGCCAGTGCACCCTCGGTGCGGTCCAGGCACCTGAACCTGGACTTGAGGAGGCCAAAGGTACGCTCGACCACACGTCTGGTCCTCCCATGTGCCTCATTGTATCGATCGTCTGCTGGGGTGCGAGGATTCCTCAATGGACTGAGCAGCCATGCCCCATTCGGATACGCAGAGTCACCTGGGTGTGAGGGACACAGAGAACCGTTGCAATTCCAACTGGACAGGGGACAGCATCGCACAACCAGCACGCTACACCACTCCACATACTCACCGACAATACAGGCACGATCCTGTTGCAGATTGGCCATCAGTCGTGGCAAGATGCTGTTGCGCATTATGTGTGCGTCATGGGCCGAGCCTGGAAACTTGGCACACACGTGGGTGATCACCATGTCCGCAAGGCACACCACTTGCACATTCAGGGAGTGCGTGTGCTTCCTGTTGCGGTACAGGTGCTCAGTGGCCTGTGGTGGAACAAGGCCAACATGAGTGCAGTCAATGGCTCCCACGACGTGTGGGATTCTGCCAAGGGCATAGAATGCACCCTTCACTGCCGCCAATTCACGAGCCCTGGGGAATCTGATGTACCTGTTCCGGTACAGCATCATGGCTGCCAGTACATCCCTCAGCACCTTGCTGAACATGGGCTGGGACATCCCTCCTCCACTGCCCACTGTGTGCTGGAATGACCCAGTGGCGAAGAAATGCATGGCGGCCATCACCTTAGCCGTGGGGGTGACAGCAGTCGGATACACCCTGCGGGGACGGAGATGGGGCTCTAACATGGCACACAGTCGATGCAGAGTTGGCCTGTCCAGCCGAAACTTCCTGATTACCTCTGTATCGTCCATGTCCGCCAGCAATTGGTATGGGCGGTCAATGTTCGGTCTCCGCCTGGGTTAAATGGCAGAGGACACATGTCAAAGCAACACGGCACATAGCAATTTCGCATACACATCACTGACATGACTGAGCAAGCACATGAGCCACAGCCCAGCTGTCAAGCTGGGACGGCACGGCCACAATACACTTACACAGGTCTCCCAACAATGGCAATGGCAAGTGAGACATACCACTGCCATGTGCATGCACATGGGGATCTAGGCCCCAATGACTTGCGGGGCGTGCTGATGGGGACTGACTGCATATTCGTCAAGCGGCAACGCCACGGCAACATGAGTGTCTGCTGAGCATGGAACTGCTTCCGAGGCTGGATGAGTATGGCACACGACGACGACGATGTGGGCACGGGCTGAGCGGCCAATACAAGTGGGACCTGTGGCACGAGGGGATATGAGACAGTAGTAGGTGTCAGCACTGCACCCTATGTACAGCACTGTACGGATCACAGCTCCCGAAACATTGACTGGTGTCCACATTGACAGCCCCATGCCAAGACGGCTGTGTGCTTGCAGTCACACGTCACAGGTGAGAGGTTACATTGCACGTGCCAGGTGGCAGACGTACATAGTGGGAGCTGGCATGTGTGTGCATGTGTCTCCTGTTCAGGATCCACCAGATGGGCGCTGACTCTGTACTGAGCATTGGACACAGCATGTTTCGTGGAAGGCTTGTGTGTGTGGGATGGTGGCACTGGATGTGCCTCCGTTGTGTGGGGGGCCATGCACAGGGTGGGTACGTCGATGATTGCGCATTGTTGGTCACGGTGGGTGCACCAACTAAGATGTGTTGCCCTGTGTTCAATTCCTATGTCCGCATGATGATGGACTGTGGATGTGGGCAGACTACACATTGGTCGATGTGCTGTCTATATGCATGTGCCTTCACACCAGGCACAGCTGCCCCTGCACATGTGACCCCTGCTGGACTCGCTGCTGGGTCTGTGGAGCTGATGCACCTTCTGCGCGTGGGGCGGGCAGCTCTCCTCACTTCCCTCATTGCGCATGTCATGTCTTTGCCGCAGGTGACATGGATCATGGAGGGCCCACATGTACGCGTGGGTAGGCTACACATGATTGTTCACTGGTCGCCACCCCCAGTCAGTGTTTCGAATGGGAAGGTTGTCGTGCTGGTGGTATGTTCGATGTGGCGGATGGGCGGGCCTAGGTGCGGGCTTACATTCCGGACATGGGGGTAGTTGGATTGGCGACTAGTTGCAGTACACACGGGACACGTCTCTTCCTTTCCACATCTGGGTCATCCCTTGTACTAACTGACAGTGATACAGTCATCTTCGCCCCAGCCCTCATGTCCTCCCCTCGCCCCCCAATATGCATGCTCACCTGCGAGGCTAGCGCTTGCACAGGCAGCCCCAAGCTCGCACCAGAGAGGGCAAGGAGTGTATGTGTGGGTCCAGTTGCACGAGTGGGCTGTCTCAGGGTATGATGTGTGGCGGGACGCCGTCCACCTGCGTGGTGCCCCAAATGGAGACCCGGCCTGCATGGACTATGCATCACAGTCTTCGCCTTCCGGATCCGCCACCTGCGACACCCAGTGGCTGTGGCTGCCCTTGCGGCCAGGCCGCGTCCGTCTGTGGCTGATGGCCCACACATTCACTCTTTGGCCTCTCTGGGGAGGGCTCGGGGGTGGTGGCGCACGCGCTTGCACTTAGTCGCAATGGCATGTGTCGTGGTTGGTATGATGGGCAATGGATGGGATGGTGCGAGCCACCTCCCGTGACGTCAGTGCTGCTCGTGCTGTGGTGCGTCCCCCTACACTTCCATGTGACTTGTGCCATGCTAGACGTTGAGGTACTATTGCCTGCGTGATATGACCAGGAGGAGCGCGAGGAGACCTCTCACACACCATGCTCCACTGCCATCCCGTGCCCTGTATCACCTGTGCGGATTGACTATGTTGGGGTTACACCTGGTCGACTGGGGCTGTGTGTGCCTTGTCAAGGGGCATGGCGGGCGCACAACAGGATCCAGCTTGTCCACAGAGGGTGGGCTGAGGTGCGCCTGGTACCGCTTTGTACGTGTGCCCGGCTGCTGTGCACACACGTGTTCACTCCCCCCGACAGGTGTCCTCTCACAATGCCCAGGGAAGCGGTGGTGTACTGTTCATGACCCCTCCCAACACGGCGTGCTCCAACTTGGCATGTGCGCATCTACCCGTCGCACCCACCCACCTGAGCACTGCGTCCATACGACTTCACACGACACATGTGTGTCTTCCACAGTAGTGCTACTCATTTGCATTGACATCCAATACCAGTGGACTACATGGTCATGTCACGACTGCCGTGTACTTCACATACTCTCATCCTCTCTCATTCGTACTTGTGAAATGAGTCAGCGGAGACAGTTCTGGTTTCAAACATTATATTGAGTCTTCTGTCCTCTGTGATGCAGTATAGTGGACACTACTGGCAGCGGAATACATGTTGAGGATATACTGAGCATGATAACAAATGGGATAGGGTGTGGGGTTACATCTGCTTGGCCAAGGCTGTGCTAATGTACATTTACGTATAGCTGCGGAGCTGCGGACTTTGACACAGACGGTATACATGTAGCCTACCAGACCGCTCGGCATCATGGGCACAGTCCATCTCAGTACCATGTGACAGGTTTGCTGCGGTTGTTCCTCATGCATGCGTGCATGTGAGATGACATCAGGGCATGTGCTTGCGTGCATGCAGCGGCGTGCCACTTGTTGTTGCACTGTGGTGGTTACTGGACATGTCACAGTCACTGGGGTCGTGTTGTTGTTGTATGCACTTGTCGTCCATGCAAAGGTCCTGGTATGGGATTCCCGGGCGGGGGTGGGAGGGGTGCAGCACCCACAGACTCCAGGCGACCTATTCATGTCCACTGAGCGGTGTGTGTGTCCATGGGCGCTGGATCCATGTCGTGTCCTGGTTGTTCGTGCAGTTCCGTCCATGTGGGTGCGATGCACAGAGCCCATGCCACTGCCTCCCACGATGCATGCGGTGTTCCTGGATGTGATGGGGAACAGTGTGCATGTCCCGGTCATATCCGATGTCATGGCGATGTCGTTGATGGTGTGGTTACAGTTGCCGGTCGTTTGGTATGGCTGTTGTGGTGGTGACTGGCCAGTCCGTGCGGAAGCTGAGCATGGGTGCGGGGTTGGACTTCATAGGTCACTCGGGGAACCTGCGTTGTGGTCCGACGTATTTACAGGTTGTCAGGTATGCGATGCCGTCCAGCAGGGCTTCCATGTCATTGGTGGTGTACATGTTTGCCAGCCAATGAAGCGGATGGTGGCTGTCAAGGTGTTGTTCGTAGGTTGTCCCTTGGAGGACCATGATGGGGCATGCTGGGTGACATTCGATGTAGCTGTTCTCGATGATCCGTCGTGTGGAGGCACAGTGGTTCCATTTCAGTGCGCGTGCAATGTTGGCCACATACGCCATGCCCCCATAGGCAGAGCAGGCCCTGTCGTGTGCGTCCAGAGGGAGGAGTAGTGGTAGCAGGTCCGCCTTCAGACATGCCGGGTTGGAGAGGCATATCTCGACGGGATGCTGGTAGGGACACCTCCGACAGTAGAAGACGGGCATGACGCAGCTGAACAATGTGATGCGGTAAGTCAGTCGGTAACTTACGTTCAGCAGGGACAGGAGATCGCATCCCAATGTATGTATCGTGTTGGTTTGGTACAGCTTGAGCTCTTCGGCGTAGTTGGGTAGGTGTGTTGCGGTTGCCATTTCGCAGCGGTTCGTAGAGGTGGCGTGCTCCGGCTGTGTGTGCAGTCTGCAATGTGCACGCTCCGGGGTTGCTGTGAGCTCTGTGTAGTCGTGGGGAGACAGGACTTGTGTTCTGTTGGCTTGTTTGGAGGACACGGGCCCTCTTCCCACATGCTTCTCAGACAGTTCAAGGTCGGTGCTGTGTGACTCCTTCCAATTAACTTGCATGTGGCCGACATGGGGGAGTGTTTTCTTCTTTCTTCCCCGTCCGTTGTGTGCTTCTGTGATATGCGCTATCTGCCCTGTGGTCGGTCTCCTCGGCATGCCTGTGTTGGTCTATTCTTGGACAATGGCTGTATTCACCGGCTTCTGTCGTAGGGCTGTGGTTTCGGTGTTGGAATGGAAGGTCATTCAGTGCTGTCTGCTCTCCCTTGTGTGGGCGGCAGGCTGCCTTTCCGCTCTGCGTTGGGCCTTGTGTGTGGATGTAATTCTTGGGCCACCTGTTGTCGGTCCCCGGGCTCTTTGGTGTTCCGTTTCATGTGTCTTGTTCATATGTGCAGGGTGGTATGGGTTTTTCAGTGTGGTACTGGCGTTCCTCTTCCCGAAGGGGACCTGCTTCTCCTAGTTGGTGTTGCCGCCGCTGTGTGCTACGCCATGTTTGTTACACTGGGGTGTGTCCTGCAGTTGCGTGTCTTCACTGACATGTGTGCGTCGTTTGTGTGGCGTTGGGTGTTGTCCGTGAATTGGGCGTTGGGGACATGTCTGTGGCCGGCCTGTCACGTGTCATGTGCGTTCGGGGTGGGGCTGATGTGTGTGCTGCTTGGTTGTGTCCCTGTGTCTGTGTGCGACGCATGCATGGCGCTGCGGTTGGCCTCTGCGTTATGCGCATGTGTGGCGGCGTCATCAGCGCTTTGGGGCCGTGACGGGGTGGTTGGTTCCTAGTCCCAGGTGGTGTGTACACATGTGTTCTGCGATGTTAGGATTTGGCCTGTGTGTCATATGTGGATGCGATGGTGGATGTGTAGTGTGCACGCGCTGGTGGGGGGTTGTCCGCTTTTTCCGCCCTTGCACTGTGTGCGCTGTTTGCGTGCACTTGTTGTGTGTGTGCCTACCTGCGTCTCCGCGGTACGTTGCGTCCTTGGTGGTGCATCAGCAGAAGCATGGGAAGGGCCTGCAGTGCTGGATTCATGCCCGGGGTGCCGCTTCTTCGTTGTCCGTGCTCTGCGTCCGTGTTTCCGCCTCTCTTTCACGTGCGGTGTCTCTTTGCCGTGGGAGCCGTTTGTTTGCGGCATCGTAATTTATGCGCCGGGCGGGACGTGTTTCGTCGGACGGTGTGTGTCAGTTGTGCTGCGCCGCTACGTGTGCGGGCGCACTTTGATGGCGGACGGTGTTGCTGGCTTGCCGGCGGTGTTTGGCCTGCTTTTCGCATCATAATTGGGCGGGCGTGTGGACTGCTGCGTGCCGGCGGTAACTGGTGGTTTTTGCATCCGCCAGCACGGCGGTTGTGCTTCCGCCCGCCATCGTAATGGGCCCCTTAGATGTTAAATCAAGTACCAGGCCTTTTTCATCATTAGTATCCAACTTGACAGGGGTAGATTAACCAACCCGTTTTGAGATTTGATTGTATCAATCCCATTCCCAAAATCATTATTGGTGGAGTGTGCTCCCTTAAAGGTAGTCAAAGAGCTATTCTGTCCCGATGTTCCGTTTGTCAGCAGATCATTCATTTTACAGACACCATCACTTCTCATCTACTTTAACAACAGTTAATGCACCTTTAACTAGTAGTGAGATTATTATCTCCATTTTACTCAGTTGCCAATTCATTGCTGTCAGTACAGGTAGAAATTGTAGAATACCTTTGATTTATTACAGAAAAATATATTCGTACTCTACCGCCTCCCCACCCTAAAGTTTTTTTTTTTTATTTGAGCCAGATATCAAGTCTGAGTCAATTACAGAATCAGGAGAATTATTTGTATCATCTGCATCAATTGAAACTGAACACAATTCAGGAATTTAGTCAGTCAGTGAGTTCTTAGGATGCTACTGAGATTGACTTTGGGTAATCCTTGGTGTTCCCGTCATAGCGACTTTTGTCCTCAGCCAAACTGGTAGGAAGAAGCATTTCTTGCATGCTGCGCATGGACGCCCTGTGTCAGCACATGTGAGTTTTTATAATAGCCAGTCTGACTGAAGCACGACACATGGTGGTAGCGGAGTACAATGCAAAACCTGGATCCAGGGCTCCTGGCCCCTCCTTTATTTGAACTAAACCCAAACTACCATACCTAACCTATCATAACTTCCATGTCTACCCACCACACTTCACCTACCTACCACACCTAGCCTATCATATCTACCAAACCACCCTACCTACATTTCTATCTGCAATATCATACCTACCATATTTAACCAACACACCTATTTACCATACGAGACTTATACTACAAAACCTAATCTACCTTATAAACCTGTTATATCTTCCTACTTGCCATACATTCCATATCTACCTACTACAGCTACTATACCTAACCTGCCTCAGCATCTACAGCACATATATCTTGTGTCTACCTTGAGGTGGTGAGTTTGTGAAACATTTAGAAAACTGTCATCAAACAATCGTCTATCAAATTTTAATTGGTCTTTTCCAACGGATGTGCCCTGTGATTAAGCTACTGCAACCCACACATACTAATCACATACTTCTCACAGCCTAACCTTTGGCTCTACAACACAAACTAACATTCACACAACATCTTGCAAACTAATAGACACAATTGATGATATTTTACAAACACTCAATATACACTAACAATAATATATATATATATATATATATATATATATATATATATATATATATATATATATATATATATATATAATAACATCATCAACACCATTCCTTGCCTCAAAATGTTAACCCTAAATATAAGCCACGGAAGCGTGGCTTGGCGCGTCAAGATGGCGGTCGCACTCTAAGAGTGCTCTGGACCTCTCCGTCATCCGCGCCACGATCCACTGCCATCAGCCCTTCTACAGCCTGCTGCTCAATCGCCACCGCCTCCACCTCGATCAGCGCTACACATTGAGGGGTCAGACACAGTCTTACCTGCCTGCCGAGGGTGATTACGACTCCAGCCTTGGGCGTCCCCGCACCTGAGATGGCGGCAACCGTCCCCTGAAACTCTCTCCTCTCACGGCACCTGGCGCGGCGTCCTCACTTGGCTGGAGGCGGGGGCGCCAGCGCCGTGCTCCTGTTCCCCTGCTGAGTGACCGGCGCACCGGGGGCCGAGTACCGGAGGGCCCCGCATCGGCTCTAGGGAGTGACCTTTCCTTTCCTCACCCGGCTGTGCCTTCCGTTGCCGCTGATCGGGCCTGCGGCGCCGGAGGCGGAAACCCCTGCTGAGGAGCATATCCGCTGGAGGATCGGCCGCGAACTCGAGCGGCGGGGCCCTGGTGTCTGTGCCCCCCCTCTGCCGCGCCTGGACCTGTGCCTGGACCCTGGGGCCCCCGCCCGGCTGCTGCCGCGGGCTGGGACGATCCTACAGGCTTTGGAGCCTGGTGCGGGTGATCTCCGAGGCCCTCCCGGGGGACTGAGTTGAAGCAAATGCCGAGACGACCTGCGGGGCGGCCTGGGCCCGTTTTCACGTCTGTGGCTGGGCTGTCACTGCGGCCGTGTTCCTTGGGCTCCGGCCCCCTACCCCCAGCAGCGGACGTGCGACCTGCGGCTTCCCGCTGGCGTCCCGGTGTGCCGCCTAATCCCGTGGGGCCTCTTTAGAGCACTGGGCCTGCCAGGGGCGGCGCTGCCTGACTGCCGATCTGCCCGGAGCTATGGGTACGGCCCCCTGCATGATCGGATGCCAGCAGATCACTGTTTATTACTGAGGCTGCCGGGCCGCCTAAGACTCCTCGCCGGTGCCCCAGGACATGCGGCTGGGGCCTGCCTGCAGCGACTGGTCCGGATGGACGCTGCCTGCGGCCGGCCGGCCGCCCCACCGCCGATTGGCCTCCTGCATTTAAAAGATTGCCTACTCTTCAAGCTGTGGTTGGCGGACCGGATTAGAGGTGGGTGCCTGCTTCCCTGTGCGAGGGGGCCCTCAGCATCACCCATGCGCCCCACCCCCCCCAAATCTACAATATTGTCCCCGAGGCACACCAGGTGCTGAAAACAACCTACTGGGAGGCGGAATCGGCTGCACCTATCGAGCGGCGTGGGGTCCTGGGTGAGGACCCCCTCCGCGGCTCCCTCCTCACGGCCCTGGCTCTGCAGCACCCTCCAAACCACTGGGGGCCCCTGACACTAGGGCCCGCGCGGCCTGTCTTGTGACTCTGACCCCTGCAGCACCCCCAATACTCTAGACGGAGGAAGCAGTATCGGCCGCACCCATCGAGCAGCGTGGGGTCCTTAACATCGGGCCCTCCCCACCGATTCCTCATCACGGCCTTCCACATGGTGGGCCCTGTTCAGGCCCTGCGAGTCCCGGCCGCTTGAACTTGGGTTTCTGACTCTGGGACCCTGCCCTGGGTGGCGCTTCCGCTTCTGCAGTGGACTCGTGGGGGGAGGCGGAACCGGCCGCATCCATCGAGCCTCGGGGGCCCGAGGGGCGGGCCCCCTCCGTTGTCCTCCCCCCCCTTCCTTCGGCCTGGTGGCGCCCTTCCGGACTGGGTAGAGCATCACTCTCTGGGCTCAGCGCCCTAGTTCGGGTGGCGGGGGCAGGGTGTCTGGACTTGCTTTAGCCTGTGCCTGATGGGCTGATGGGCTTGGGTGGGGGTGGGTCCGGTGCCCGGGCCTGAGTATCGACGGCTCGGGCACTGAGCCTCTCCCGCGGGGAGCCACCTGCCCCGTGAGCCCGTATCCTCCCTGCTGACCGGACATTCAAGCTCCTATGCCCACGACCAGGATGGGTAGGGACCGTGCCCCAAAGACACCCGCTACACAGACTCAAACCAAAATGGACCAGTATACCACCGCTGAGCGGAACCCAGCGGAAGGAGCATCTGGAGGATCCTCCCTCACCGGGGGAGACCTTTCGACCATCCTACAGGCTATTGGTACCTCCCAGGCCTCGGTGGAGAGCAAGATTGGCGAGGTCTGGGTGGACATGGCCCTTATCCGCCAGGACCTTCGTAACGCCACGGCGAGGATCTCGGAGGCGGAGTCGCGCCTCTCTACGGTTGAGGACGAGCTGGGACAGCTGAAGACCCAGGTGACCCCCCAGCAGAATCACACCGCCGTGCGGAGGATGCCGAAAATCGCTCGCCGCGAAACAACTTATGCCTCATAGGTTTCCCCAAGGGGGTCGAGCAGGGCCAAGCGGACACCTTCGTGGAGACATGGGTGAAGTCATGCATACCCAAAGAGGCTCTCTCTACGTGGTTTGCAGTTGAGTGCGCCCACCGCTCCCTGGCGCCTAAACCTCCTCCCGGGGCCCATCCCGTCCCATCATCGTCAGGATCCTTAACTTCCGGGACAGGGACGCCATCCTTAGAGAGGCCCGGGCCAAGGGTCCCCTGAAATACCAAAATAACACCATTATGCTCTTCCCGGACTACACGAGGGAGTTGCAGGCTCAGCGTCGCACGTTTGCAGACGTCAAACAAAAGCTCCGCACTCTGGGACTGCGATATGGTCTCCTCTTCCCGGCCCGTCTACGAGTCGTCTTTCAGGGCAAGACAATCTTTTTTGACACCCCGCAGGCTGCTTGGACTTGGCTCACTGAGGAGCGACCTTTATGACCCCGGCCTGTTTCCTCTCCCACCCTGTCGGATCCTCAACAAACACATCCATCTCCTCCCAAGCCACAACAGAGACACACCCGGTCCCACAGGAGGGGGGATCGGCGGGGGGGAGCATCGCGGTCGCCGGGCCTTGGGCCCCGGCTGTCGAATTCCTCTGGGGCTCCCCCGGCTCTTGCCAATCACAGCCGCACCAACTCATTGGATGATCTAAGCCGGGACCCGGATCCACCTGGGACATTGCGGCCCACCTTGTCAGACTCCGACCTTTCTAGAAGCCCCGCGCTCCTGAGATCTGGTGATGATGCGGGGTTCTGATTTGTGGAGGCCCACCGGACCAGTACTGAGGCAGATCTCTTGCGATACTTTGCACTTCAACTAGCTGATGACATCATGACATCCGTCACTATGGAGGGGTCCATCATTGCCGCGAACTGCCCTGCTAAACGTTTTAGCTTAGCTATTTGTTATCGTTAACCTATTTTTCTTTCCAGGGCGACAGATGCTTTGGTTCCGGAAGTATAGGGTGGAGGGCACTAGGGGGGGTTGGGGGAGGGGGAGGGCCGTTGTCCTCCGACCTGCTTCTGTTCTGGCTCCGTTTGAGCCAGTGTTTTCTCTTTTTCTCGGCAGCCTGACATTTACACATAGCAACGCCATCGACAGACAGTACATCACCTTGCATAGGCTACACCTTTATCTCCTCATCGACAACCCGACATTTGCATATCGCACTGCCATCGCCAGACAACATATCACTTTGCACATGCCACACCTTTCCGCCCTGATTACGGTCCACTGCTCCCCTGGGAAACAGGGCCCCCCGGTTCGCCCCGCTTTCACCTCACAGGCGACCCAGATGACCAGCAGTAGGTCCCTCCACGTTCTGTCTTGGAACGTGAATGGTTTGTTAGACCGCATCAAACGTGCAGCGGCCCTCAAATATGCCCAGCGCCACGCACCTGACGTCCTCCTATTCCAAGAGACCCAACTCCTGGGAACCCACTGCCCATTTCTAGCGAGATACGGGTTTGACAGGGTGTGGCATTCCGGCTTCACACGGGGCTCCCGGGGAGTGGCCATATTACTTCGGAGGGGTCTTCCCTTCACTCCTACACGCGTGACGACTGACACACAGGGTCGCTACGTGATCTTATCCGGTAGGCTTGAGGGCCACACCCTGAACCTAGTCTCAATATACGTTCCACCCGCTACACTTCCCTCCACTCTTCAACACCTCACAGCTACAATCTCCGCCCTGCCACTAGGTCAGACAGTAATCGGGGGCGACTTTAATGCAGTTATGCAACCGTCGCTTGACGCGACTGGAGAACCGTCCCCACTGCGCCTATCCCACGCCAAGAAACTGTCGGATTGGTCGGCTGCTCTTGGTCTGTGTGATGCCTGGAGGATTTGGAATCCCCGGGGGAAACAATATACCCACACCTCGGCGGCCCACAACACTCACTCCCGCATCGACTTGCTCCGACTGCCGGCCACCGACTTCCAACATGATCTCTAACATTTCTATTCTCCCCCGCGGAATTTCGGACCATTCAGCCATTTCGCTACGCTTGGGAGGCGCCGCCGACGGGACGCGGACGGTCTGGCGACTGAACGCGTGGTTCCTACAAGATGCAGAGATTAAGGATGCGCTCGCGGTGGAGCTGCGACATTACTTCCTTACTAACCAAGGTTCGGACCCCTCCCCGGGCACACTCTGGGAGGCCGGCAAGGCCACCATACGGGGCGTAGCCAGAGGCATAGTACACGCGAAACGTGCAACGCAGACTGTTCCCCTGACCCAGCTTGAGGCGCAGGCCACGCGGCTGGAACTGACCCTCGCAGATACGGCGGAAGCCCAGCATGCTCGACAGCTGGCAGCAATCCGGGATGAAATCCGCCAGATTTCCCTTGACTCGGCCAAGATGCTGTGGCGCTCCTCTGTGGCCCGTGTCTACGGATGGGGGGACAAGAATGGGAAGCTGCTCCATAACTTGGTTTCCTACCCCCGGGCCAATAGAATTGTCCCCGAAATCCGGGACGCCGCGGGAATCCAACACTGCACCTCGCGAGCAATTGCCCAGGCTTTTGCGAGCTACTATGCCCAGCTGTACTCTGCTCACCCCCCCGGGGCCTCTCTGTTCGACTTGCTGGGGCAGACGGCTGTCCAGCTCCCCTGCCTTACCCAGGCAGAATCGACGGACCACGACCTCCCCTTTACACTAGAGGAGATACAAGGGGCCATTTCCTTGTTGAATCCTGGGAAGACACCGGGGCCAGATGGCTTCCCGCAGGAGTACTACGTGGCTTACAGAGATTTGTTGGTGCCCCATCTGGCAGATCTCTGCCAACATGTGGCCGAGGAGGGCTCCTTTCCCCCTGAGACCGATGTGGCCACTATCGTGGTCATCCCGAAGACCCAGCCACCCTCCTCATCCTGTGCGGACTACCGTCCGATTTCTTTAATCAATACTGAAATGAAGATCTTTGCCACAGCCCTGGCCCAACGGCTCCGCCCCCTTTTGCACAAACCGGTCCACCCGGACCAATGTGGCTTTATGCCGGCACGCGGCACTCAGCACTGTATACGGCGTCTCCATCTCGCCCTGGCTCACCGCCACACCCTAACAACATACCTGGCACTGCTGCTTATAGACTTTGAGAAGGCCTTTGATACGGTTGACTGGACCTACCTAGAAGACGTCCTTGTGGCAATGGGTTTCGGCCCTCAGTTCCGACGCCTCATCCAGGTCCTGTATTCCAACCCCAAAGCCAGGGTCCTAGCCAATGGTGCCCTCTCTGAGGCATTTCCAATCCGGAGGGGCACATGTCAGGGGTGCCCCCTCTCACTCCTTTTATTCGCGCTAGCGATGGAACCTCTGGCCTGCCTCATACGTAGCGACCCCCAAGTCCGGGGCTGGTCCTGGGACCCCCACCAAGTGGACAAAATCGCCCTATATGCGGACGATGTCCTACTTTTCTTGGCTGATCCGGACTGCTACGGTCCCCGCTGCCTGGAGGTGCTCCGAGCTTTCGAGAGTGTCTCAGGCCTGCGACTCAACCCATCTAAGTCCACTCTGATCCCCCTCCATCTTTCCAGGGCTTGCTTTGATTGGCAGTCTAATATCCCTATCAGGAGACAATCATTCAAGTACCTTGGGATCTGGGTAACTCTGCTCCCTGAGCTGGAATGGGCACTTAATATTACTCCCCTGGTCACAAAAGCCAAAACCGACCTCAAGCGCTGGCAAACACTACCGCTCAACCCCCTTGGAAGAGGGGCACTGTTTAAAATGGTGATTCTTCCCCGCTTCCTCTACATCCTTCAGAACACCACCTTGCATCTCCCGGGTAGTTGGTTCCGAGACTTCGACGGGGTGATTACAAGGTTTCTGTGGGGGGGTGGGAGGCCACGTATCGCCCTGGCCCGCTGTTGGATCCCGCCCTTTGACGGAGGCATAGGTATGACAAATCTTCACCTATACTACTTGGCTACCAGACTCCTTGTCATCCATGACTGGTTCTCTGGGGGGTGGTCTGACCCGGCCTATCGGACTGAACTTAGAACCATGGACTTCCCGCAAATCCAAGCCTACTAATACGGGGCTCCCATCCCACAGGCAATCCCACCAATCACTAGAGCGGTCCTCGTGGCCTGGCGCTCCGCTCTGCGATACACGCACTGGGACAAACGACTCACTCAACATACACCCCTGTGGCAGGGCACGTGGCTGCGCGAAGCATCGACCCTTGCAGGTTTTCGGCAATGGGATTACGTGGGGATCTCACTCCTTGGGGATGTCTGGGTGGGGGATCACGTCAGGGCCTTCTCGGATCTACAGCAGCGCCATTCCCTTCACACCTCCCAATTTTATAAGTATTTACAACTCCGTCACGCCCTCACCGTACACATCCCATCGGGCACGTCGCTGCCCGAGTTTAGCCCGTTGGAGGCACAGGTTATGATGGGAAACCTGGGAAGAGGAGGGGTGTCACGAATTTACCGATCCTTAGTGAACAACGGTCCCTGAACCCACTGCGGACCCGCTGGGAGGGATGGTTGGGTCCCCCAGACGAGGCTGACTGGCGTGACGCCCTCATGGCTCCTAAAACCCTTACGACCTCCTCTAAACTCTGTCTCATTCAACTTTACTATCTTCACAAGGCATACCTCACCCCTGAGCGCCTGCATACGGCGGGACTGCGCCCCTCTCCGGACTGCACACAATGTGGCCAAGCAGCGGCCGACTTTTACCACATGGTCTGGTTGTGTCCGGGTCTTGCCCCGTTCTGGTCGGGAGTAGAGTCAGAGCTTACGCAGACCCTGGGTTGGCAGGTTCCCCATGATCCCCTGCGTCTTCTTCTGGGGATGTTTGATGAGAATCACTGACAGAATATCGAAGGTCAGAATATCGACCTACAAAAATATCGCAGCAAGAATATCGAAGTCAAGAATATCGACATCCTATCTACATTATGGTAAGTACAAAAATATCCCCCAAAAAATATTGTTGTCAAAAATATCGTTGTTAACCGCTTAAACGCGGCGCGAATTCCGCCGCGGTGCGGCGGTTCAATTAAGTGGGCGGGCCCGCGTCGGCCAACGGACGTGCGCAGCACTACGGAGGTAGTGCTCGCGACGGCCGTTGGCCGACAGAAGCAGCGAAGGGGTTAAAAATATCATTTTTTTTTTAGTTAAAAAAAGTAATGTAAAATAAAGTAAATAATACATATAATTAAAATAAACATAGTTAAAATATTTTAAAATGTTTAAAAATTATAAATTAAGGGGCCCATTACGATACCCGGCGTAAAAAAATCCGCCAGGCATGGAAGCGGCAAAAATCCGCCCGCACACACCGCCTGAACACCGACCACGCCATTATGAGTACACAAACCGAAAACCGCCATCGGCGGAAAAATCACACAAAATACCGCCCGCCATCGTCCGAGTCGGAGTCAAACCGCCCGCCACGGACGGAAACACGCACGACAACACAAAACCGCCCGCCCACACGGCCGACACACCGCACGTGAAATTACGATCGCACCGCCATGAGCGCGGAAAAACAACAAATATACCGCCCGCCAGCGCAAACAACGCCGATGAGAATCGACACGGCAGAAGCCATGGCGCCCACGTACCTGCACAGAAACCATCCGCACACAAAACCAATAGCACACAACATGGCCAACAAGTCCACACAGCAAGGCACACACAAATACACAAGCACAGTACACATCCCGAAAACACCCCCCCGGACAAACAAAAAATACAAAGGCCAGAACCCCAGACACAACACACCTGAAAACAACAGACCATGAGGACACACCACATAGGTGAGTACAAAAGCAGCACTCCCACAGACCACAACCCCTTGCTACATTGCAAACCAGAGAGGAGAGGAGAGGACACAGTGACACAGCAAGGACAGCAGCACACCACAGAAACGCACACATCACTACCACCACCACCACCACCACCACCACCACCACCACCAAACACCGGCACCACCACCACCAAACACCGGCACCACAAACCCCCTGCACAATACACAACACACACCGCACCAGCACCACAAACACCATGGCACCACAAAGGATGCCCAAGTTCACGCCCATGGAGCTGACGGTCATGGTCGACGAGATCATCAAGGTGTACCCACAAATCTATGGGAACATGGTCCAGCACACACCACTAGCCACCAGAAACAGAATGTGGAACCGGATCGTAGACCAGGTCAATGCAGTCGGGACCCTGCCCAGAAACAGAGTCGAGATAAACAAACGTTGGAATGACGTCTAGAGCCTGGTCAAGAAGAAGGAGGGCAAAAACAGAGAGCTGGCTGCCGTCACTGGCGGAGGGAATCCAGCGCTCTTTAAGACCTTCAAAGCGTGGGAGGAGAAGGTGCGAGTCGTAATACATCCGGAGATCCTCGCCGGATTAGCAGGGGAGTGGAGGCTGGTAAGTACAAACCAATGTATACTAGCACACCGCTATGTACTCACATGCGCAACCACCATGCCACAGCTCCCAGGGACAAACACCCCCATGTCCAGCACACAATACACAACACATCACACGCACATGCAACAGACACTACCACACACAGCCCAAACCGAACAACTGTAAGATGCGTGGGGACATGTGTACACTAAGCCAGCCACGTAACCACCAACAGGTCCACAAATATGCCAGAAGCGCCACAACGAGCACCCACCACACCCATGTGTCCGCCACAGCTGCACAAACCGACAAGTAACAGGTAAGTGGCAGGAACACAAAGTGCAGTGGGTGGGACGGTGGACAGCCCAAGTACAACACACACCAGGCCCCAGTCCCACAGCACAGCAAGGAGGAGCATCCCCCACACCCCACAGCCACGTGTCAGCCACCGCAGTGCACAACGACAGCCGAAAGGCAGACATCACGGTCCACAGCAATCGGTGTCAGTGGGTATCCAGCCACCCCCACGACCCACAACACCCTCCCACCCCCACAGACCTGCAACATGGAGCACCCCCGCTTAGAGCCATGTGGCATCCAGTACAGTGCACGCACGAACAACTTGCAGGTGGGAAACTGGACAGGGCTGGATTACTGGAGGCATGAGGACCATAACACCACCAACACATGGGACATGTCACGTAGCACACGAACACGCAGCACCGCCCACCGTCACGAACAAGTGAACAATGTGCACACGGACATGAACAACAGACTCACACCCCACATGACCCATCACAGACATAGCAACACCCAAGGAGCCACGTCTGCATGCACAAGCCACACTGAATATAGTCCCACACGGCAGCCACTGTGCAACTCATCACACACAACCGAAACACCATTGAAGTCCTGTCCATGTAGCCCCCACTGCCTGTCAACCCCATACCCCACAACTACGCCTATGTAAGACAAACAACACTAGACGCAACAGAGCGGAACAACAGAAATGCACACGAACACCACTGAACCCATCAAACTCACAGACACACCATGCACATACAACATACCATCCATCCCATCCGTCAGCCCCAGTCACATGAAAGGCATGTCATCCGCACAGCTGCCACACATACAGCAGTCACGCTAAGACACATGCCCATGACCAACCATGTGCCAGAAGTCAATTAAGCGCACGACACACTGTGAGCAACAACACACAACATGGGCCACACCCCCCCGAGCACTGCAGTGATGCACATGGCACAGGGCAGCACGCACACCAAGGAGATGGGACAACTGCAATACGTTGGCTGGCACACAACTATCACTCACTCATAACGATGCGTCCAATGCCATGTCCAGTAACCACAACAGACAGCAAATATGCAGGGCATGTCAGGCATGCACACACCTCAGACCATGCACTGTCATGCTGCCACAACACATGTCACGTTCGGCACCCATGGCTCACAGCATGTACCCCAAAAGCATATCCCCTCCCAAATGCGAATCTGGGGCATGGCCCCCATGTTGCCATATGCGTTCCTAAGCGTTCCATTTGAACCCCAAAAGCATATTCCATCCCAAATGCGAATCTGGGGCATGGCCCCCATGTTGCCATATGCGTTCCTAAGCGTTCCATTTGAACCCCAAAAGCATATTCCATCCCAAATGCGAATCTGGGGCATGGCCCCCATGTTGCCATATGCGTTCCTAAGCGTTCCATTTGAACCCCAAAAGCATATTCCATCCCAAATGCGAATCTGGGGCATGGCCCCCATGTTGCCATATGCGTTCCTAAGCGTTCCATTTGAACCCCAAAAGCATATTCCATCCCAAATGCGAATCTGGGGCATGGCCCCCATGTTGCCATATGCGTTCCTAAGCGTTCCATATGAACTCCAAAAGCAAAGTAAAAACCAGACCCAGGATGGGCCAGGAGCCCGCATACACCAGAGTCACAATGAGTAGGGGCAAAGCAACACACCCATCGGCATGGCCAATCCGTCCCATGCCACATGTGCACAGCACACAGTCCCATTGCCTAGCACACACAACTACAGATGCCACAGCCACACACTCGCCTCCGGGAAACCCATGTACGAGATTGCACGAACTGCCAATGTCAGACGACTAATACATACTTCGCCAGGTGCAACACAATAACAAATCTCATTTTCTCCACAGGTGACGAACTGCTGGACGCTGGGGATGGAGACAGCAGCCAGCACAGCCAGCCTACAAGCCCCCAACGAGGACACACGGATCTGGAGGATCTGTCCACCTCTTCGGACACGGACCACCAAGCTGGCCCATCTGGCGTGGCAGGGCCCAGCCGCTCCCCAGGACCCCTCCTACCCACCAACCCATCATCCAGGGATGCTGAACAGTCCCAGTCCCCTGCTGCCACTGTCGTTGCGGCCACACCCACGGTCATTGCGGCCACTACCACTGCCGCAACCGCCACCATCGCCGCACCGACCACCACCGCCTCCACCACCACCACGTCTTCGCTGGCACCAGCCCCAGCGCAGGTGGTGGCCCGGCCGACTGGATCCACCCTGGGAGCCACAGCGAGGACCGTGGTGTGCAATGTGGCTAGTGGGCAGGCCGGTGGCAGAGGACTGGTAGGAGGAGCAGGGTCAGGGAAACGCCAGCCTCCCCTGGGAGCCATGCCCTGCCTCAAATGGCCAGAGTCCTTGGGGCCTATGAAGAGGCCCAAGGACAATGGGCCAGGTCTGCTACTGACACGCGGGAGGTGCTGGGGGTGCTGAGGTCCATGGACGCCCGTATGGGCCAATTCGTGTCCCGTATGGACCAACTCGTGGACCTCATGGGCCAGCTGGTGGTGGCGGTGGGGTCACAGGCAAGGCCAGCAACACCACCTCCGCCACCACCTGCTAGGGCGCAGGGTCGGCCAGCAGTGTCCACTTCCCCTGCGTCCACAGCCAGTGAGCACACCTCACCCACCACCAGCAGGTCGCCACCACACACCCCCTCCCAAACGTGGAAGGGGCCGTACGAAGAGGAAACAGATCTCCCGGGAGGACTTCGCACGCTCCAGTCGCAAGTGAGGCAGCCAGCCAGCCTTCCGCCAGCCTTCCTTGACCAGCCACTGCATTGACTTGCTCTACGATCCCACTCCACACAGCCAGCTGGATGGCATGTGTGTGTTGGACTATGGACATAGAACCAGTGGGTACACCCTGATCATCACGCAGCCATGACCGACAGCTCATTGTCACTGCACGCACCACTTTTGTCATCACCTTACACACAATCACATGTCACAGTTTGTAATAAATGCACCTTTTTCACTAACTGCTGTTTGTGCCCTGTGTTTTATTTGTACGGAATACAACGGCCACCTTGGGCGGAAGGGCACCTGATGCGTGGCATGGCAATGGAATCCGGAGGGCCTGTAGGGACCTAGGGGTGGGAGACAGAACAGGAGCACATTCAATGAGTGTGTCACACACCCATCACACAGTACATGTCAACAACTACAAGCAATGTACACACATCGCACGGAGCAATAGGGCACAATGCCACAGTCACCAACAGTGGCATACTACCCTGGCCATGGAGCGTTGACACACTGCACGCAGTGAACATACGGCCACCCTGACACAGCACACACACACCTGCACAGATACAGACACATCATCCGTCGTACATGGACACTCACCGTCAAGTGAAGTAGCGGGCGATGAGCTGCTGGCGCACATTCCCAGCTTCCTCCTCTCCGCTGTCCACCTCACTCGAGCTGTCCTGGTCTGCGGGCTGGGGCCCTGGTTGATCTCCGTCATCCACAATGAGGGGGATCTGCTTCCGAATGGCCAGATTGTGCAGCATGCAGCACGCCACCACTATCTGGCACACCTTCTGTGGGGAGTACGCCAGTGCACCCCGGTGCGGTCCAGGCACCTGAACCTGGACTTGAGGAGGCCAAAGGTACGCTCGACCACACGTCTGGTCCTCCCATGTGCCTCATTGTATCGATCGTCTGCTGGGGTGCGAGGATTCCTCAATGGACTGAGCAGCCATGCCCCATTCGGATACGCAGAGTCACCTGGGTGTGAGGGACACAGAGAACCGTTGCAATTCCAACTGGACAGGGGACAGCATCGCACAACCAGCACGCTACACCACTCCACATACTCACCGACAATACAGGCACGATCCTGTTGCAGATTGGCCATCAGTCGTGGCAAGATGCTGTTGCGCATTATGTGTGCGTCATGGGCCGAGCCTGGAAACTTGGCACACACGTGGGTGATCACCATGTCCGCAAGGCACACCACTTGCACATTCAGGGAGTGCGTGTGCTTCCTGTTGCGGTACAGGTGCTCAGTGGCCTGTGGTGGAACAAGGCCAACATGAGTGCAGTCAATGGCTCCAACGACGTGTGGGATTCTGCCAAGGGTATAGAATGCACCCTTCACTGCCGCCAATTCACGAGCCCTGGGGAATCTGATGTACCTGTTCCGGTACAGCATCATGGCTGCCAGTACATCCCTCAGCACCTTGCTGAACATGGGCTGGGACATCCCTCCTCCACTGCCCACTGTGTGCTGGAATGACCCAGTGGCGAAGAAATGCATGGCGGCCATCACCTTAGCCGTGGGGGTGACAGCAGTCGGATACACCCTGCGGGGACGGAGATGGGGCTCTAACATGGCACACAGTCGATGCAGAGTTGGCCTGTCCAGCCGAAACTTCCTGATTACCTCTGTATCGTCCATGTCCGCCAGCAATTGGTATGGGCGGTCAATGTTCGGTCTCCGCCTGGGTTAAATGGCAGAGGACACATGTCAAAGCAACACGGCACATAGCAATTTCGCATACACATCACTGACATGACTGAGCAAGCACATGAGCCACAGCCCAGCTGTCAAGCTGGGACGACACGGCCACAATACACTTACACAGGTCTCCCAACAATGGCAATGGCAAGTGAGACATACCACTGCCATGTGCATGCACATGGGGATCTAGGCCCCAATGACTTGCGGGGCGTGCTGATGGGGACTGACTGCATATTCGTCAAGCGGCAACGCCACGGCAACATGAGTGTCTGCTGAGCATGGAACTGCTTCCGAGGCTGGATGAGTATGGCACACGACGACGACGATGTGGGCACGGGCTGAGCGGCCAATACAAGTGGGACCTGTGGCACGAGGGGATATGAGACAGTAGTAGGTGTCAGCACTGCACCCTATGTACAGCACTGTACGGATCACAGCTCCCGAAACATTGACTGGTGTCCACATTGACAGCCCCATGCCAAGACGGCTGTGTGCTTGCAGTCACACGTCACAGGTGAGAGGTTACATTGCACGTGCCAGGTGGCAGACGTACATAGTGGGAGCTGGCATGTGTGTGCATGTGTCTCCTGTTCAGGATCCACCAGATGGGCGCTGACTCTGTACTGACCATTGGACACAGCATGTTCCGTGGAAGGCTTGTGTGTGTGGGATGGTGGCACTGGATGTGCCTCCGTTGGGTGGGGGGCCATGCACAGGGCGGGTACGTCGATGATTGCGCATTGTTGGTCACGGTTGGTGCACCAACTAAGATGTGTTGCCCTGTGTTCAATTCCTATGTCCGCATGATGATGGACTGTGGATGTGGGCAGACTACACATTGGTCGATGTGCTGTCTATATGCATTTGCCTTCACACCAGGCACAGCTGCCCCTGCACATGTGACCCCTGCTGGACTCGCTGCTGGGTCTGTGGAGCTGATGCACCTTCTGCGCGTGGGGCGGACAGCTCTCCTCACTTCCCTCATTGCGCATGTCATGTCTTTGCCGCAGGTGACATGGATCATGGAGGGCCCACATGTACGCGTGGGTAGGCTACACATGATTGTTCACTGGTCGCCACCCCCAGTCAGTGTTTCGAATGGGAAGGTTGTCGTGCTGGTGGTATGTTCGATGTGGCGGATGGGCGGGCCTAGGTGCGGGCTTACATTCCGGACATGGGGGGTAGTTGGATTGGCGACTAGTTGCAGTACACACGGGACACGTCTCTTCCTTTCCACATCTGGGTCATCCCTTGTACTAACTGACAGTGATACAGTCATCTTCGCCCCAGCCCTCATGTCCTCCCCTCGCCCCCCAATATGCATGCTCACCTGCGAGGCTAGCGCTTGCACAGGCAGCCCCAAGCTCGCACCAGAGAGGGCAAGGAGTGTATGTGTGGGTCCAGTTGCACGAGTGGGCTGTCTCAGGGTATGATGTGTGGCGGGACGCCGTCCACCTGCGTGGTGCCCCAAATGGAGACCCGGCCTGCATGGACTATGCATCACAGTCTTCGCCTTCCCGGATCCGCCACCTGCGACACCCAGTGGCTGTGGCTGCCCTTGCGGCCAGGCCGCGTCCGTCTGTGGCTGATGGCCCACACATTCACTCTTTGGCCTCTCTGGGGAGGGCTCGGGGGTGGTGGCGCACGCGCTTGCACTTAGTCGCAATGGCATGTGTCGTGGTTGGTATGATGGGCAATGGATGGGATAGTGCGAGCCACCTCCCGTGACGTCAGTGCTGCTCGTGCTGTGGTGCGTCCCCCCTACACTTCCATGTGACTTGTGCCATGCTAGACGTTGAGGTACTATTGCCTGCGTGATGTGACCAGGAGGAGCGCGAGGAGACCTCTCACACACCATGCTCCACTGCCATCCCGTGCCCTGTATCGCCTGGGCGGATTGACTATGTTGGGGTTACACCTGGTCGACTGGGGCTGTGTGTGCCTTGTCAAGGGGCATGGCGGGCGCACAACAGGATCCAGCTTGTCCACAGAGGGTGGGCTGAGGTGCGCCTGGTACCGCTTTGTACGTGTGCCCGGCTGCTGTGCACACACGTGTTCACTCCCCCCGACAGGTGTCCTCTCACAATGCCCAGGGAAGCGGTGGTGTACTGTTCATGACCCCTCCCAACACGGCGTGCTCCAACTTGGCATGTGCGCATCTACCCGTCGCACCCACCCACCTGAGCACTGCGTCCATACGACTTCACACGACACATGTGTGTCTTCCACAGTAGTGCTACTCATTTGCGTTGACATCCAATACCAGTGGACTACATGGTCATGTCACGACTGCCGTGTACTTCACATACTCTCATCCTCTCTCATTCGTACTTGTGAAATGAGTCAGCGGAGACAGTTCTGGTTTCAAACATTATATTGAGTCTTCTGTCCTCTGTGATGCAGTATAGTGGACACTACTGGCAGCGGAATACATGTTGAGGATATACTGAGCATGATAACAAATGGGATAGGGTGTGGGGTTACATCTGCTTGGCCAAGGCTGTGCTAATGTACATTTACGTATAGCTGCGGAGCTGCGGACTTTGACACAGACGGTATTCATGTATCCTACTAGACCGCTCGGCATCATGGGCACAGTCCATCTCAGTTCCATGTGACAGGTTTGCTGCGGTTGTTCCTCATGCACACGTGCATGTGAGATGACATCAGGGCATGTGCTTGCGTGCATGCAGCGGCGTGCCACTTGTTGTTGCACTGTGGTGGTTACTGGACATGTCACAGTCACTGGGGTCGTGTTGTTGTTGTATGCACTTGTCGTCCATGCAAAGGTCCTGGTATGGGATTCCCGGGGCGGGGGTGGGAGGGTGCAGCACCCACAGACTCCAGGCGACCTATTCATGTCCACTGAGCGGTGTGTGTGTCCATGGGCGCTGGATCCATGTCGTGTCCTGGTTGTTCGTGCAGTTCCGTCCATGTGGGTGCGATGCACAGAGCCCATGCCACTGCCTCCCACGATGCATGCGGTGTTCCTGGATGTGATGGGGAACAGTGTGCATGTCCCGGTCATATCCGATGTCATGGCGATGTCGTTGATGGTGTGGTTACAGTTGCCGGTCGTTTGGTATGGCTGTTGTGGTGGTGACTGGCCAGTCCGTGCGGAAGCTGAGCATGGGTGCGGGGTTGGACTTCATAGGTCACTCGGGGAACCTGCGTTGTGGTCCGACGTATTTACAGGTTGTCAGGTATGCGATGCCGTCCAGCAGGGCTTCCATGTCATTGGTGGTGTACATGTTTGCCAGCCAATGAAGCGGATGGTGGCTGTCAAGGTGTTGTTCGTAGGTTGTCCCTTGGAGGACCATGATGGGGCATGCTGGGTGACATTCGATGTAGCTGTTCTCGATGATCCGTCGTGTGGAGGCACAGTGGTTCCATTTCAGTGCGCGTGCGATGTTGGCCACATACGCCATGCCCCCATAGGCAGAGCAGGCCCTGTCGTGTGCGTCCAGAGGGAGGAGTAGTGGTAGCAGGTCCGCCTTCAGACATGCCGGGTTGGAGAGGCATATCTCGACGGGATGCTGGTAGGGACACCTCCGACAGTAGAAGACGGGCATGACGCAGCTGAACAATGTGATGCGGTAAGTCAGTCGGTAACTTACGTTCAGCAGGGACAGGAGATCGCATCCCAATGTATGTATCGTGTTGGTTTGGTACAGCTTGAGCTCTTCGGCGTAGTTGGGTAGGTGTGTTGCGGTTGCCATTTCGCAGCGGTTCGTAGAGGTGGCGTGCTCCGGCTGTGTGTGCAGTCTGCAATGTGCACGCTCCGGGGTTGCTGTGAGCTCTGTGTAGTCGTGGGGAGACAGGACTTGTGTTCTGTTGGCTTGTTTGGAGGACACGGGCCCTCTTCCCACATGCTTCTCAGACAGTTCAAGGTCGGTGCTGTGTGACTCCTTCCAATTAACTTGCATGTGGCCGACATGGGGAGTGTTTTCTTCTTTCTTCCCCGTCCGTTGTGTGCTTCTGTGATATGCGCTATCTGCCCTGTGGTCGGTCTCCTCGGCATGCCTGTGTTGGTCTATTCTTGGACAATGGCTGTATTCACCGGCTTCTGTCGTAGGGCTGTGGTTTCGGTGTTGGAATGGAAGGTCATTCAGTGCTGTCTGCTCTCCCTTGTGTGGGCGGCAGGCTGCCTTTCCGCTCTGCGTTGGGCCTTGTGTGTGGATGTAATTCTTGGGCCACCTGTTGTCGGTCCCCGGGCTCTTTGGTGTTCCGTTTCATGTGTCTTGTTCATATGTGCAGGGTGGTATGGGTTTTTCAGTGTGGTACTGGCGTTCCTCTTCCCGAAGGGGACCTGCTTCTCCTAGTTGGTGTTGCCGCCGCTGTGTGCTACGCCATGTTTGTTACACTGGGGTGTGTCCTGCAGTTGCGTGTCTTCACTGACATGTGTGCGTCGTTTGTGTGGCGTTGGGTGTTGTCCGTGAATTGGGCGTTGGGGACATGTCTGTGGCCGGCCTGTCACGTGTCATGTGCGTTCGGGGTGGGGCTGATGTGTGTGCTGCTTGGTTGTGTCCCTGTGTCTGTGTGCGACGCATGCATGGCGCTGCGGTTGGCCTCTGCGTTATGCGCATGTGTGGCGGCGTCATCAGCGCTTTGGGGCCGTGACGGGGTGGTTGGTTCCTAGTCCCAGGTGGTGTGTACACATGTGTTCTGCGATGTTAGGATTTGGCCTGTGTGTCATATGTGGATGCGATGGTGGATGTGTAGTGTGCACGCGCTGGTGGGGGGTTGTCCGCTTTTCCGCCCTTGCACTGTGTGCGCTGTTTGCGTGCACTTGTTGTGTGTGTGCCTACCTGCGTCTCCGCGGTACGTTGCGTCCTTGGTGGTGCATCAGCAGAAGCATGGGAAGGGCCTGCAGTGCTGGATTCATGCCCGGGGTGCCGCTTCTTCGTTGTCCGTGCTCTGCGTCCGTGTTTCCGCCTCTCTTTCACGTGCGGTGTCTCTTTGCCGTGGGAGCCGTTTGTTTGCGGCATCGTAATTTATGCGCCGGGCGGGACGTGTTTCGTCGGACGGTGTGTGTCAGTTGTGCTGCGCCGCTACGTGTGCGGGCGCACTTTGATGGCGGACGGTGTTGCTGGCTTGCCGGCGGTGTTTGGCCTGCTTTTCGCATCATAATTGGGCGGGCGTGTGGACTGCTGCGTGCCGGCGGTAACTGGTGGTTTTTGCATCCGCCAGCACGGCGGTTGTGCTTCCGCCCGCCATCGTAATGGGCCCCTAAATATATATAATTTATAAATACATTTAATATATACATATAATATATAATATATACACTTATTAATATGTTTTAATAATTATTTTAATAACTTATAAATTAAGAAAATCTTATAAATTATAAATACATCTATACACATAAAACAATAACATAAATAAAAATTAAATAAATATATGTAACAAATTTAAAAAATATATATTTTTAAAATTAATTATATACTACATTAGCTAAAATAATACAAAAAATATTAAATAGTGGAGGGAATCAAATTACTATTCCAACTCCAAACAGTGCAACAGTAGGGTAAATGTTGGATAGCGTAGGTGTAAAAATTACTATTCCCACTCCAGTGAGTGCAACAGTAGGGAAAGTGTGGGATAGCGCAGGGGTAAAATTTACTATTCCCACTCCAGTGAGTGCAACAGTAGGGAAAGTGAGGGATAGCGTAGGGGTAAAAATTACTATTTCCACTCCGAAGAGTGCAACAGTAGGGAAAGTGTTGGATAGCGTAGGGGTAAAATTTACTAATCCCACTCCAGAGAGTGCAACAGTAGGGAAAGTGTTGGATAGCGTAGGGGTAAAAATTACTATTCCCACTCCAGTGAGTGCAACAGTAGGGAAAGTATTGGATAGCGTAGGTGTAAAAATTACTATTCCCACTCCAGTGAGTGCAACAGTAGGGAAAGTGTGGGATAGCGCAGGGGTAAAATTTACTATTCCCACTCCAGTGAGTGCAACAGTAGGGAAAGTGTGGGATAGCGTAGGGGTAAAAATTACTATTTCCACTCCAAAGAGTGCAACAGTAGGGAAAGTGTTGGATAGCGTAAGGGTAAAATTTACTATTCCCACTCCAGAGAGTGCAACAGTAGGGAAAGTGTTGGATAGCGTAGGAGTTACAATTACTATTCCCACTCCAAAGAGTGCAACAGTAGGGAAAGTGTTGGATAGCGTAGGGGTAAAAATTACTATTCCCACTCCAAAGAGTGCAACAGTAGGGAAAGTGTTGGATAGCGTAGGGGTAAAATTTACTAATCCCACTCCAGAGAGTGCAACAGTAGGGAAAGTGTTGGATAGCGTAGGGGTAAAAATTACTATTCCCACTCCAGTGAGTGCAACAGTAGGGAAAGTATTGGATAGCGGAGGGGTAAAAATTACTATTTCCACTCCAGTGAGTGCAACAGTAGGGAAAGTGTTGGATAGCGTAGGGGTAAAAATTACTAATCCCACTTCAGTGAGTGCAACAGTAGGGAAAGTGTTGGATAGCGTAGGGGTTAAAATTAACATACTTATAATTAAATTAATTTTTTATAAATAAATAATGATTTAATTATTAAATAATAAATTAATTACCAATACCAATTAATAATTAATAAAAAATAATTACCAATTAATAATTAATTAACAATAAATTAATGATAAATACCAATAAATAATAATTATTCAAAATAAATTACCAAATAAAAATTAATTAACAATAAATTATTTTCCAATACCCAAAAATAATAATTATTAAAAAGTAATTACCAATTAATAATTAATTAACAAAAAATTAATGATAAATACCAATAAATAATAATTAATAAAAATTTATGACCAATTAATAATTATTAGACAATACATTAATTTACAATACCAAAAAATAATATTTATTTAAAATTAATTACCAAATAATAATTTATTAACAATAATTTAATTATCAATACCCAAAAATAAAATTAATAATTACTTAATTAGAATTAAATTACTTCCCACCCTATTTCCCTATAAACTCACAACCCGCTCCAATAATAAATTAATACACTTAATATAATTACCAATTAATCAACTAATACAAATTAATTACCAATTAATACAAATTAATTACCGATTAATAAAAATTAATTACCAATTAATAATTAATTAACAATAAATTAATTAGCAATACCAATAAATAAAAATAAATAATTACTTAATTACAATTAAAATACTTCCCACCCTATTCCCCTATAAATCCAAAACCCGCTACAGAACTAAAACGCAAAATTTAATTAAAATTAATGAATAATTCCTAAAAATTATTAATCAATTTACTATAATTAAATTACTTCCCACCCTATTCCCCTATAAACCCACAACCCACTACAGAACTAAAACGAAAAATGTAATTACAATTAATTAATAATTCCTAAAAATTATTAATGAATTTACTATAATTAAATTACTTCCCACCCTATTCCCCTATAAACCCACAACCCGCTACAGTACTAAAACGCATAATTTACTTAAAAAAGATTACTAACTTATAAACATGTAATACATATATTTAAAAAAAATTTAAAAACTTTTAAAAAAAATGTTAAACATACATATAAAATACATAACACAAAAAAAAAAAACGATATTATTAACAACTATGGGGCCGATTCTGATGCGGGTTGGAAAAGCTTCCCGACCGAATCGGTTGGGAAATGGTGTCCGACCCACTCGGATCGGGAAAGTCCGACCGGCGGAGTAGGATGCATCCGGATGCTTCCAGATACGATTTGGTTGAACTCCCATTGACTTCAATGGGAACATTTGTTCCTAACCGCATCAGAATTGGGCCCTCGGTCGGGAAGACACGTTCCCGATCCGATTTGGAAGGAGCAAATGCCGTTAGGAGGCCTTCCTAACCGCATCAGAATCAGGCCCTCGGTCGGGAAGCTTTTCCAACCCGCATCAGAATCGGGCCCTATATTTTTGCTAACGATATTAATAACTTCGATATTACTTACTTCGATATTAAAAAAATCGATATTACTTACCTTAAAGTCGATATTCTGGTCAACGATATTCTTGACTTCGATATTCTGTCCCTACGATATTAAAAACTCGATATTAGTGTAGGTCGGTATTTAAAATTCGATATTTTGACTGCCCACCGTTTGATGGATTGGACGGCTCTAGAGCCGACAAGCACTTTCTGGGCACTGCAATTGCTGTGGCCAAGCGAGATATTGCGGCGGCCTGGGCTCAGGCCAAACCCCCTACCCTGCGAAAGTGGCGCCGAGGGGTGGACTGGTGTGCGGCCCAGGAGGAACCTCTCTTTGAGGCCCGGGGATGTCCTGGGAAGTTTCACAAGATATGGGGCAAGTGGCTGAACTTACTGTTTTAAACTGTTTGCTCTGACTTTCATGCACCAATGTATTGCCTTTCAGTCGGGATGTCTTGTCTGATTACCCTTATCAGGGCCTTGACTCTTACTGTCTGTTGGAAGAAGATCGGTGATTTACCATGCTAACTGTGTGCTGTCATTTTGTTTGTTCGTTTCTCAAATGCCAATAAAATCGATTATCAAAAAAAAATATAAGCTACAGTTCAGTAAACTTTAACACTTACTAATACATTAAACCTACTTTAAAAATAACTAAAAAACAAAAAGAAGCTAATACATTTCTATTGATACTCTTCCACTACTCTTTTTCTACTTGACTAACCTTATGCTACTGTACAATAAAAGGATTTGCACTGTTCAACAAATTAAATGCATGCATAGGCAATACTTAATTTAAAATACCTACAACTTATTTTGGTTTCTACTCCTTTTAAAAGTCTTACAATTCCATTTTATCATTTCTGTTTGAATGTTGTAAATATGTTTATTCATCTATTACAATTCAAATATATTGTGTAACTAAATAACAAATATAACTCGATCTTTCTCAACAAAGTTTTCAACAAAACCAACAATTACTACATACCACATGACTACCAAGACAGATGTATTGGCACTGTTATTCACTGCTAACGCTTGTTAGGTCTAAGCAACACTTTGTGTGTTTTAAAAAAAATATATACACAAATCATAATTGGGTTAGCGTGCTGCAGCTGTTGCCTTCTTTAACCTGGAGAAACTTAGTCAATAGTTTGAGGCATTGTCAGTCACATCTTGGATCAACCCCGGTGTATTTTAGTCTCACTGTCTTTATATTGGCTATATTATTTTGCTTCCACTGTGATGCATGGGGGACTGTTTCATACCCGAAAAGAATGTTCATTTATCACACATTGGATATTTGTTTTAGAAAAGAACTATCAAGCATCACACATTCGATACAAAGCACTTCTCTACCTATTTGATGTGGTACTGATTTCTTTGTACGTGCCCAGATAATATTATCAACCAATAAAATAAATAAATATTTAAAAATAAATAAATATATATATATACAAAAAATAGTAGAAAGCCAGGATACCTTTACTCGTCATGCGTGTCCTTAAAAGTGACAGGTGCCATGCCCCCCTCGCCGTGTCCTTAAAAGTGACAGGTGCCACGCCCCCTCGCCTTAAAAGTGACAGGTGCCACCAATGTTCCCTCTAATTTTTTTCCTCTGTGTGCGGCAGTGGAGGGTCTTTGTGCGCTGCAACAATGGCTATGTGCGCCAGGAATCAGACCGCGCGCGTGTGCAGCGCCAAATGTCACTCCAAACGTTTACTTAAAAAAGTGAAAAGATGGTGGATTTTCACACATACAGCACCACGTTAAGGGTCTTAAGGCCGGTTTTCAAATCAAGTTAGAGACATCCTGCATCATACTCATAGCCCCAGAGATGACCGAGCCAGCATTTGCACATGGATCTCCAGTTACCTCCAAGCTCCTGCTTGCACAAAAAGGGCATAAGCATAGGTCCATCGGGATGCACATAGAACCGAATTTGAGATTTCGCAATTCCGGTGATTCAGTCTCCCTGATTCACTCAACCATTGGTCAAATAAGAACTTGATATGGTCTTGTTGCAGCTGATACGTCCATTTGAGCCTATTCATAAAGCAGATGTTAAGTACGTCTTGGAGTGTGGCTTTGCTGCTGGTGATGATGTCAGCCACAATGGACAGTGAAATTCGAGCACTATCAAATAACCCTTCCTTAGTTTCTATAAGCATACGTGTATTCTTCATACCAACCAGATGTTTGTGCTAAGTTCCCACAGACTTTCATCTGTGTATTTCTCTACAGATCCATCAATGCAGTGGAGAGGACGCTACTTCCTGGATATTAGCAGATGTTTGATGTATTATATTGTTAGAATAGAACGTTTTAAGTGGACAGATCAGTTTTTCTCTCCTTTGGAAGGAACAAAGGTGACCCACGGTCCAAGCAAGGAGGGACCAGGCGGATAGTGGCAGCCATCAGCTACTGTCAGGTTAAGCAAACAGCACCCTGCTGGTAAAAGTCATTGAACATTCGACGAGAGAAGCAGTGGCAGGGCTGTAGGCCAGTAGTTCCATTGACAGTTATTTTCAGGGTGGCTACAAGGAAAAGCTGCTACACATTCACAAGGCACTACTGCTTGGACACAGAAGCTGTGAGAGATTCAGGGATGGGGCAGACAATGGTCTCCTATTTAGGTAATTGTTGGTATTAGTACTGATTGCTTGCCTCGTTCATGCATGTGAATTTATGAACGATCCAATGCTGAAAAAGAAGCAGGTTACTTTATCTGTAACTACAGTTCTCCAGTATCTGTATCTATCATGATGGAGCAGACTTAGCTTGAGGATGGGTAGGGTCGTAAAGACAGACCTCTTGTCTTCCAGGAGGGGTGCAACCTGCAAAGAAATTAGAAAAGAAAAGGATTCGACTGAAGAGCATTAGACAGGATAGAAAGATGAGAAGGAGACAGTTCCAGAACTGGGAGGAAGACAGAATAAAGAGCGAGACCAGAGAAAGTAAAAAGACTATCCTCTAGATAGGAAGGGGAAGACTTGGGGGGGGGAAGAACAGTAGCACACGGAGGTCGCTGTGGGAAAAAGGGGCCAGTTGCTCAAATTTACACAGACTCGAGGGAGTCGACCTATATGCTGAAGACAGCGTGAGGCACAAAGACACCAAATGCCAACTTCCCACTAAGGAGTGAAAACAGAGAGGCTGCAGGGCAGAGGAGCGAGAACGGAGTTGGGGAAATGTGTGAGCCAGTAAGATGTTGAGGAAGGGCAAACTCCAAAGAGATGCCAGAGAGGGTGTGAAGAGAAAGACTAGTGCACACACAGCTACACTAGGAGACATGACTTTCCCTCACTTACGACCTAAGGATAATTCTTGTACCCAGGCAAATATCTAAGGAATAAAGGACGGAGAGTGGGAAGAACTGACTTTATTTCAGGCATATATCATCATTAACCATGGAAGAGAGGCTAATGGAGTGCCCAAGACTTGAATATTAAAGACAAAAGAAGTGAAAGAAAGATAGAAAAGGAAGTTAAAGAAAGTTAGAAGCAGACAGAAAGGAAAAGACTGAAGGGATTTTGACAGTAAAAGCAAAGAGCGGAGAAGAAAGACAGTAAAGAAAAGATGGAGTCAGAATTTTGTCCATTATATACACACATTTCTTTTTTCTCAATTCTACATGCCTATTTTTTGGGGCAATCTTTCTGGGAGAGATAAGAGACCCGGAACCACAGGGTGCATGACCAACACCAGAAATATGAAGGACCAAACATAAGATTGTATCTTATAGCACATTTACCAAGAACCAAAATAAATATGTAAAATTGTGTAAATAAATGTGTTTAAAAAGTAGCAGAAACCTGACCTATTTAGGGATGTATTTTCTTTTGTGACTTATTGCAAAGTGCTGTGAGAAGTGGGACGTAATTGACTTCTGAATGGAAGTGCTACTTCAACAACAGCAGAGACACTGCAATTAGCTTTGGAATAGATTGCACATGCCTCACAGCAAGAAAGTTCTACCTTGCAACAAACTTTGCAAACCCAAAATGACTGGTTAATCAAAATGCCCCCACTGAGGATGATACAATCAGAAGACTGGCAGAAATGGTGGCTCATAGAAGAGTACATCCAACTGCACCTTCTGCAGTCCTACAAAAATACAATGCAAATTCCCCTATTCTTCCCGCTGGAAAACAACGAAAGGCTAGTCATGCGTCAAGATTCCAGCTTGATCACGCAGGCTTATCTGTAGATCTCATGTTAATTGCAGCCCCTCCACGAGCTGCGATTAACATAGATACTTAGACAAAAGCACTCAATCTGCCCGCAGCCTCGCTTTACTATCAAAACAATACAGCAAGTCTGCAAACAAGGCCGATTACCCTAAAAGCACACTCCGTGTTTTTAAACTTGCTGTATTGTTTTGTTAGTAAAGCGAGGCTGCGCGCAGGTTGAGTGCTTTTATTTAAGTATCTATGTTAATCGCAGCTCGTGAAGGGGCTGCAATTAACATGAATACTTAAATAAAAGCACTCAACCTGCGCGCAGCCTCGCTTTACTAACAAAACAATACAGCAAGTTTAAAAACACGGAGTGTGCTTTTTAGGGTAATCGGCCTTGTTTGCAGACTTGCTGTATTGTTTTGTTAGTAAAGCGAGGCTGCGGGGAAGATTGCGTGCTTTTATTTAAGTATTCATGTTAATCGCAGCTCGTGAAGGGGCTGCAATTAACATGAATACTTAAATAAAAGCACACAATCTCCCCCGCAGCCTCGCTTTACTAATAAAAGAATACAGCAAACAAACAGTTCAGGGCAATACAAAAGCACACGCGCAAGAAACAAAAGTACAGCAAGTGGCCAACACTTACCTCCGCTCCCGAGTATTCACTGCAAAGTGGTCACTTCCGCCGCCATCCTCCGCAATATGGAAATGCCCGTTTTTCGCGCCCTGCGCCTTTTAAAAGCGGCGGCGGCGCGAATACTCTTGCGGGATGTGCCGTCTGTGCGCGCTCCACACATGGCACTGCGCGCTCGGGGGTAGAGAAGTGCGCGGGCGCGCGGCTTATTGGGAACAGTGGGTGCCACGCCCCCCTTGACATGTCCTTAAAAGTGAAAGGTCCCAAACCCTCGTGATGGATGTAGGTGACCACTTGCCCCAAGGGCAGCCTGCAATAGGGCAGGGGCTGTTTTTGGAGATAGCAGCGATCCAGAGCCCTATGACGGAGGCTGGCCCATGTTGTGGTGTAGAGGTGCACGCCCCTTTTATGGGCTGTTTAGGATACATATAAGGCCTCCATAAGAGCCATGTACAGCAAGCAGACGGCTGAATACGAAAAGGTGCTCATAGCAAAATGAAGAGATACAGCCCGCTCGTGAAAAGGACAGTGTTGGGTGGCTCCCAGCCCACTATCAATAGATATTACCGCAGCTTAACACCCCTGGTAATGGACGAGAATGCTCAACAAGAAACACCAAAGGATATGGGCTGGGACGTTACTGGTTTTGGCAATGACCTTTGTCAGCGTGTGTAAACACTCAGGGGCCGATTCCGATTCAGGCCGGAAATCTCTCCGACCGAGCCGGACCGGGAGAGATTTCCGACTGAACCGGACTCTAGCAGTCCGACCGGACGAGTACGATGCGGCCGCATGCTGCCGGACTCGATTCGGTCGTACTCCCATTGAAGTCAATGGGAGCCGGTCGTACGACGCGTACACTGGCTCCCATTGACTGAATGGGTGCGTCGCGAACAAGGGCGCCCCCTAAAGCGGGTACGCGTCGGTGCGACTCGCGCCGTACATGCATGTGTAGGGGGACCCATGGGTCCCCCTGTGTGCGACTCGCGCGGCTACGCGTGCAGGGGGTCCGACACGGACCCCCGAAGTCCGGCTCCGACTGCTCTTTGGAGCCGGACGGCGCGAGTCGGTCGGACTGTTCGAGGCGCGCATCGTACTTGCTCGGTCGGGGAACGTCTCCATTGCGTGGTGCGAGTCGTGTCCGTACGAGTCGGTCGGAGCGGTTCGGACCCGGGAACGAGTCGGTCGGCGATTTCGCGTACGCTCGCATCGTACTTGCTCGCGCGGACGGGTGTTCGAATCGGTCAGAAACAAGGCGTCCGAATCGGATCCGGTAAAGCCGAATCCGATTCGGTGCCCTACCGGCCGAGATCGGAATCGGCCCCTCAGTCTCAAGGATTGCGTATACCGGATGTCCCCGATTAAGGGTGACAGCAGCGAGAGTGAGGGCTCGTGTAGTGGCAGCGTGTATGCTGGCCTCAGTTTCGTGGCCATGGAGGAAGATGAAGAAGCTGTAGCACCTCCTAACACACCCGTCTATGAAGACATGGGCTTTCAGGAGGATACGCCTCCTGAGAAGGTCGTTGTGCAGCAGCCGGGTACAAGCGTCGAAGATGATGGGGCATCGCAGGACATTAGAGACTCTCAAGATTTCAGAGCCACCGCAGAGGGCGGTGAAAATGCTGAGGTTAGTAAAAACGTTATAAGCAGCCAGTTACATAATGATGTATTTTATTTATTCAACTACCGGACTGTCAATCTTTCTTCTTTTTGACCCCTAGAGAGCAACCCCACCTGGATGCACATACTTCATAATGCACTATGGCGAAGAAGCTGTAGCACCTCCTAACACACCCGTCTATGAAGACATGGTCCTTCAGGAGGATACGGCTCCTGAGAAGATCGTTGTGCAACAGCCGGGTACAAGCGTCGAAGATGATGGGGCATCGCAGGACATTAGCGACTCTCAAGATTTCAGAGCCGCCGCAGAGGGCGGTGAAAATGCGGAGGTTAGTAAGAAAATGTTATGAGCAGACAGTTACATAATGATGTATTTTATTTCTTCAACTAACGGACTGTCAATATTTCTTCTTTTGAACCCTAGAGAGCAACCCCAAAAAGGCCTGCGGCAGAGTGGAGGCCTGCAAAAGCGAGCAATGTAATTTTCAATTGTCTGTGGTGTTCAAAACAGGCTGAAAGTTCCACATACCAAAACAGTGATGGGTGCGACAAGTGTGTATGCGGCTCTAAGAACGGCGCGTGCGAAAAGGAAGATCCAGGATTGTCCGACATGGCCAGGCAATGTGTTAGGGGTTTCGCTGCGGCGGTGGTACTAAACTGTGTCAAGCGTGACTATTACAGCCTTTGTCACGGCCATCAAATGAACGATCCTCAGCAGGCGGCGCACGAATGTTTGTGCGAATCACACAGAACAAGAACAATACGATATATTTGTAGTTTGTTAGACCCGTACAAAGTGTATAAACTGATAAGGGTGGTGTACGGTCTGTACACTGAAAAGAAATATGTCCACCCTGAGATGGTGAGGATTGTCAGCGGCACTCAATGAGATACGATACGCCCATGACCCGAGCTTAAAACTACCATGTATGCAGTGTATGTGCACGGCTTTTGATAGAAAGATGAAAGAAAGACTCGTAGAAAGGCGTATGTGTAATCTGTATAAAAAAATAGAAAAATAGGGTCTTTGGCCCCCGAAGACTATTTTAAATAAGGTCTTACTTAGCGTTACATGAAAGCGTGTATTTAGAACAATGTAGTAGAATGTTGTGCCGTAAGGTGGCTCTGTGTTAATCCGTCCTTATGACGCTTACTATGAAAATGTAAAGTACCTTCTGTTTATGTTTTGTTAATATTCTTTATTTTTAATAAAATGTCCTTACACAAATCAAGTGTCATTCATTGCCTGTGGTGTAGCGGATGATAACATGCCGGGGGCCCTGTTAAGAAAACTTTATTATGATACAAGGGGAGTTGGCAGCTTGGGAAGCGCCGAAGCTCTGTATAGAAGGGCTGTAGATGAAAACGAACCTGTAAGCAGAGACCTGGTGAAGACCTGGTTATCAGGAGAGGAGGCGTATTCACTCCATAAACCCGCCAGAAGACGCTTTAAGAGGCGCCCTACAATTGTTAATGCGCAAATAGATTATCAATGGCAGGCGGATATCATCAGCCTTCAAGATATAGTAAAACATAACAGCGACGCTCGTTATATATTAACCGTCATAGACGTCTTGTCCAAGTACGCCTACACAGAAGCGCTACGCGATAAAAGTGGGGCTAGCGTCACAGCCGCTTTTAAAGCCATCTTCGAGAAGGGCCGAATTCCTCAAAAACTACAAACAGACGCCGGTAAAGAATTCTTAAACAAGACATTTCAGAAATTATTAAACCACCACGGGGTTCAACATTTTGTAACACACACAGAGGTTAAAGCGGCGGTTGTAGAGCGGTTTAACAGAACTTTAAAGTCTAAGATGTGGAGGAATTTTACGGCCCACAACACCTACAGATACGTCGATGTTCTACAGGCTTTTTTAGCTGTATATAGGACCATCAAAACAGCGCCCGTAGAGGTAACTCCTAGTAATTCTTTATCTGTTTGGAGAACGGTGTACGGGCGTAATTTCGCTACAAAGGTGAAGAAGCCTATTTTTAAAAAAGGTGATCACATAAGGATTTCAAAATTGAAAGGTGTCTTTACGAAGGGCTACCAACAGACTTTTAGCGATGAAATATTTATAGAGGAAAGTGTGGAGCTTAAAGAAGGGATGTATATTTACAGGTTAAAGGACTACGAGGGGGAAGCGGTGTTGGGGGTCTTTTACAAGGAAGAGTTACAAAGGATACCCGACGATCCGCACAGGGTGTATAGGGTTGAAAAGATTGTGAAAAGGAAAGGTAGAGGTGCTAATAGCCAGGCATATGTCAAATGGCGGGGATGGCCGGAGAAATTTAACAGTTGGGTGTTGGCCAGCTCCCTGAAGGGTGTGTGAGCTGAGGACCGTCTAAAAGCTGCTGTTAAGATGGAGACAACGCCCTTTTATATCACCCTGCCGTCCAACGCTTCTAAAGGCATGTTCCCCGACAACCAGATTTCTAATTATACCGTGAAATTGGCTAAGCCTGTGGACCTGAAAGGGGATTGGGAGGTAGCCCTAACGGAGATCCAATACCCTAGAACCTGGAATACATTTACACAGAGCAAGGCTAAGTTTTACATAAAGCGTGAGCAGGACCCTGTGAGCATGCACAAGAGCATCCCATACGGCTACTACCCAACCGTTTCAAGTGTTGTCGACGCCATCAACAAAGCCATAGGCAGCATCGAAACATATACGAATTCTCATCTGTCGCTAGATAATGTCAGAAGGAAGGTGTTTCTTAAAACCCCTAATCGCACCACGGCGTTTAACTGCTCCGGTAAATTAAGAAGAGTTTTAGGCACAGTACAGAATGCGAAAAGTCCGATCGAGCAGGATCACACGTGCCCCGATATTAACGGGGGGTTCTACACGCTCTATGTGTATTGCGTTATTGTAGAGGCACAGAGGATCGGCGATAGTTACTCGCCGCTGTTAAGATGGGTCCATGTACAGGGCGAAAATAATACGATGGTCAATATTCAATTCAACAAACCCGACTACGTCGCAGTTTCTAAAAACCATTTTGACACTATTTCAATTATGATCTTCGATGATCAGTCCGTCCCGGTGTCCTTTAAATACTGGAAAGTTATTGTTAAGCTTCATTTAAGACCGAGACGCGACAGAGGCTATTGAGCAGGCATCATGGTGGTTGTAAAAACATACGGGGACCCGTCTATGTACAGGGACTATTACCGAACCCAGGCCGGATATGGAGGTCCGCCGTACTTTCAGGGGTCCCCGGTTATGTACGGGGCTGGTCTAGGAGGTTTCTTCCACAGTCTGTTTAGAAGAGCGATGCCCTTCTTGAGAAAAGGCTATGAAATTGCAAAACCGCATGTTAAAGCGGCAGCTACGAACATTGCCCAGGACGTGGTAGGGTCTGTTACTTCGGCGGTTGCCGAACGCATGAACAAGCAGCCGCAAGAAGGCGCTGGTTTGGTGTACAGGCCTCGCGCCGTTGTTAAAAGGAAGCGCCGCGCTTCGAGACGCAGAGGACCGCCTGCCCCCTGTAAAAAAAGGAGGAGTGCTTCAAAGCGCGCTCAGAAAAGAAAAACCCCAAGACGGAAGAGAGCTTCGAAGAAGAAGAGAACCGCCTCTAAAGTAAATATTTTTTAAAGCGGCGCAAACTAAAGTATGGCCTTCGTACATTGTGCATCGGGCGAGTGCGCCAAATCCGAGTTAGACTTGTTTACTCTAAAGCCCACGCAGACAAGCATCGAAAATAGCTTCTTCATGGAGGTATCGCCTTTAGCCGCTTTGACGCCTCTGGCACCTATAGAGTTTTATGTATCAGGGTCCACGGATATGTATTTGGATCTCAACAACACGCTACTCCATCTTATGTGTAAAAATCGTAAATGCGAATGGTTCCGACATAGCAGCAGACGCTAAAGTGGCGACGATCGCTTACCCCCTAGCAACCTTGTTTAATCAGGTGGACATCACCCTGGGCGATCGTCTCATCACACAGAGCGATAACATGTACGCATACAGAGCCTACCTCGAGAGCATTCTAAATTACAGTAGCGAAGCCCTCGACACGCAGCTTTCAGCGGGGCTCTTCTACAAGGACACATACAGCCACTTTGAAGCCAAGGAGCTGGACGGTGACAATCAGGGTTTTGTAAAAAGAGCAAGTTTTGCGGCGGGCAGTCACCACTTTGACCTCCTGAGGCGCATACATTCAGACCTCTTCTTCCAAGATAAACTGCTCATCAACGGAATTGATCTTAAGATCAAGCTCACTCGCAACAAGGACGCATTCTGTCTCAGCGGGGATGCGGACCAGTACAAGCTGGAAATACTGTCAGCGAGTCTGTTTGTAAAGAGGGTGAAAGTGTCACCGAGCGTCAGACTAGCTCACGCCGACGCTTTGCAAATATCAAACGCCAAGTACGCTGTGGAAAGAGTAGCTCTGAAGGTATTCAGCCTCCCAGCCGGTACCCGATTAACTCAGCAACAGAATTTATTTATGGGACAACTACCCAAGCTTATCATCATCGGATTTGTGGACAATACAGCTTTTAGCGGCGTCTACGCCTCAAATCCCTTCAATTTTAAGCACTACAACATCAACTATGTGGCGCTGGTCCACGAGGGTACTGTGATTCCTGCCAAACCATACACACCCAGTTTTATAACCTCCAACTACATCAGGGAATATCAGGGGCTGGTTTCGATAACCGGGAAGCATCTACAGGACTGTGGGGTAGCCGTGCCAAGAGAAGGCTATGGGGCCGGATACACGCTGTTCGCATTCGACCTGACTCCCAACATGGAAGACGGCGATCACTACAACCTGGTCAAAAACGGCAATCTAAAAGCTGAAATACGATTTAGTAATCCGCTACCTGCGAATGTGAACATGGTCGTATTCTCGGTATTCGACAGCATCATTCAGATCAACCACGCCAGACAGATTTTGTTTGACTATCTTTAAAGCGTTTGTGAAATGGACACTGTGCAGATACGGGACTTCTTAAGCAGACATAAATACGCTAGGAAATACTTTTTAGGTGTTTTCCCTAGCGATGGGCTACCAGCCGAAATAGGGCCGGAAAGACCGCGCACCCTAGTCTTTAACACAGATCCTCATTACAAGGGTGGAACACACTGGGCGGCCGTGTTTATAGATAGTGACAAGGTTACAGTGTTTGACAGTACAGCAGAGTTCCCCGAGCACAGTATCTATACACAGCCCATATTCAAGTTTGTGAAAAAAGCCGCAGCGAGGGTCGAGTATAACAAGCTAAGGGTCCAGGATTCATTAGCCATAACATGCGGGGAACACTGTATTTATTTTATCAGTAAAGTGTGTGACGTTTAGAAATTTCTTAAATCTATATTCGCGTGACCTTGTTAACAATGACAGTCTAGTTGTGAAATATGTAAAAGAAAACACAAGGGCCTCGGTCAGACCTGTGAAAACAGAATATAACGTTTGTCAAAATTGTAAGGGCCTGTAACGTGTGTATGTTTAATGATGAAAGTTTAAAATAAAGGCATTTTTAAAACAAGCATTCAGACTCGGTATTTCTATGCTGCCACATACACCATAATTAAAATGTTTTAAAAGACGAGTGAGACAGGTTGAAAAGTTATAAAAGTGTTTATTACAAACAGTTATGTAGGGTGCGCATTACAATGACATCCATTACTAGAGAAATATATGAAGAAAAATTAGACACGGTTATACACGTAATAGGCACAGTTATTCAAAAAGTCTGTAGAAACATTAAGGATTAATCCACGTATGGGATTTGGGCAGTGTCCTTTTTGTCTGTACAGCCAGCGCAAGTGGGGTGCTCCAAGAGGGGGATAGTCGTGGGGCATCAGAGGCGGCTGGCGATGGAGGGAAGGGTGCCTTCAAACTTTCAAGCATACGGCGGTGATCGTTATTACCCACGAGGGTGGAAGGGATGTTGAGTTCAGCGGCGGCTCGCAGAAACTGATCCCATCCTCTAGGAGCATTTTGTTGCGTTAGGGTTTTGGGGTGCGTGAGACCTTTGACTAGATCGTACATGTGTGAACCAACAACCGGCTGCCCCTTGTAGAGAAATTCGCCGCGTTCATTCCACGCTGTTAGGTCTTTAGAAGCGGCGAGTTTACTCATCAACATCTGCGCGGCCCCCCTGTGCCTCTGACTTATATTTTTTAGGAGGTCGTCAACAAAGATATCCGAGGGCGGGGCCTGGGCCGGATGCGGCTGCCGGGGTTGCGGAGCAGGCGCCGGCGTTGATGGCTATTCAGAGTCCGGGGCATATAGAGTTAGCTTATTTTTTCTGTATCCCACTGCTTGTAGTAGCTTAGAAATTTTTAAGGGTGCTGGTGTAAAGGGTGCTTTGTCGTACGGGTTTAGATCAGTCCGGTTCAAAATGTCTTTCATTTCAGCATCCAGTCGTAGAGTCTCATTTCGCCGTATATCCCAGGCCTTGTCCGCAGAAGAGCCCAGCTGCTCCAACTGTTGTCTAGACACCAAATACATCTTTGCGGCATGCTCCATCACCGGCCCGAGAGGAGGCTTGTAATTATGGGTATAGCTATGCCCAGCAAGGAGCCTATAAAACCCCCAGACTGTTTCACCAGTTTCTTCTTGGTAATGAGTGAGGCCCTTTTATTACTGAGCTTCTTGATAAGATGGCGCTTCTTCTTCAACACCTGTAACTGGCTCTTTGATATAGGGACATTACCTTTTAGAGTGTTTAGGGCTATTTCTGAAATGGCCGCCACTAAATCGTCAGAAGCAGCGCAGAGGATGGCCTTTCTGTGCTGGGGACTGGCTGTAACCAGCATTTTCAGGAGCGCTAAATTGCGGCGTAGGCGGTCAGACATGGTCAACACAGGGTGTTTTAAGGGTCGGACTGCAAATGTCTCTAAAGGTCTTCAGCGCGACTTTTTATAGGCTCGGGACTTGGTCTTTGGGGTGTAAGCGACAGGGAGATCAGGGGGAAAAATATCAGCCCTCAGTCTGTAGTCTTCTAGAGTATTATTTTTTAAGTCGACCAGCAGGTAGCCGTGGGGTTTCGCTGTAGCGTCGTTAAAGGCCTCCATGAAGAAGTGAGTGTTTCCCGGGTACATCTGTTTAGCTATGACGGATATTTGGTGTTTGTCACGGGGTTTTTAAATAAAACAAGGTATGAGGCATTGAGAGCTATAGAGCGACTGTTCTTACCCTTGTAAAACAAGTTCTGCACAATGTAGCATATGCTTAGGTTGCGATGGTGTGAATATTGAGTAAAAGCTCTCTCTAACTCAGGATGGTCACCACCTTCACGCATAAGGTCATCGACAATTACCATGTTTACAAGGGTCGGAGGCAGCAGCTCATCGTCGTTGAGATTATCAGGTATACCTTCTATAAATCTGATATGTGGGAAGCTGCGGGACAGGTCGGTATAAAGATCTTGCCAGCACGAATAAAGCCATACAATGTTATTAGGTGTTTGGGATAAAGCACCAGCAGCATTTTCTAAGAGCTTTTTTATAAAGTAGCTTTTACCGCAGTTTGAGGGCCCAGCTAACAAGCAGGAGAACGGATGCTGTAATCTGGTGTCCATAGTGCAGTGTTGACCTCTCTAATGAGTCTAATAACCATACGGCAGTGTTTTATAGTCCGTAGTCAGGACCCTTTTGTCAAAAACAACGCGTAAGGTTTTATGTAGGGGCTGTGTTGTAATTTCCCACTTCTTTTTGGATCTGACTATGCAGGGCTGATTCACAACTATGGTTTTATCATTTTCACGGGCGTCCGATGCAGAGTATTCGTGCACCAGATCCTTCAGACTGTCAAAATTGATTTTTAGGGTGTTGCTGACATTTAATGTTATACCTTTGACCTTCATGCACACCTTATTGTTGTTTGTTTTGTAGGAGTAGGTCTTAGGTCCGGATGATGTAAATTCTATTATATGTTCATCCTTATCGAGTTCGCTGGTCAAATTACCTAGATAATCCCCAAGAGGAGGATCATCATCCCCCGGTTTACTCAGAAAAATCACAGAATCGGTATCGTGATACAAACAGCGGTCCTGGAGTTTATCCATAACCCCGTAAAGCTCTAGACGGGCGTGGGCTGTCGTGAAGCAGGCTATGAAGATGTTTATGTTGTTACACGTTGTGGGGTACTCTTTTGTGTATTTCCAACACACAGCTGCGGTCTCGTCATCGATAAACTCGCAGCTGGACACCTCGTAACAAGGGGCAAAAAGGTACTTAAACAGTTCATCAGGATCCGTTATTAAGGTTGTATTTGACATGTTTGTACGCTGTGCGAATTTTCCCCATAAGGAGTTGAGGCAGAGTTTGGCTAACTGTCGGCGGGCAGGGTTGACCTCTATCAAATGGGGTCGTAAACGTATACCCTCATGAGCGTGGTAGTCATCGATGTATTTCTGCTTTGCATCTTGACTAGTACACCATTCGGGATATCCTGAGGCCTCCTGTTTGTCTCTGAGAAACAAATTAATGTAGCGTGAAAAGAGGCGTGTCGTGGTCCTCTTAAAATGCCACACCTCGTGTACTCTCCCGAGTCTATAGCCTTTCTCTAAGGCAGCTTGGACCTCGATGCTACACCAGGTCCCTGTGAGCATCCTTTGTTCTTCGGTGTGACTACAACCACCAACCTCTTTGAACACTGCGCATGTTCGAAAGAGGGGGAACATCAGCTTACCATCGACTCTGTATGGTAACACTGGAAAGTAAAGATGCCTTGGCGGATAGATTTCGCATTTGACTAGCCCAAAGTATTCGGAAAGGGGCTTAAAGTCTCTATATATAATGGTGGGGTGTCCTAAGGGGTATACCTTCATTTTGTTCACAAATGGGTACAGACTGGTGAAATCATAGTAGTGTATTTTCTCACCCTCACCAACGGCCCTGTACAGTTGTATGGCATTTGTACGACCCCCGAATAAGGCATCGCGGGGCTCCAGAGGTTGTGGTAAATCACGACTCTGAAGGAAAGAGCTGAGCTCTGTGTCGGTTGTTAGCATATCTAACCACTCATGCTCCCATAGGACCCTCATAGCAAAGCCGCATTTTTCAACATACTGGGCCCTCATCAGAGTACGTCTGTGTAAGTGCTCAAATTTGGCACCCATCAGTCTGTTAAACTCGTGGGGTTTGTAACACTGAGGGCAGCCGTGGTAAAAACAGCCATTGTATTCAAAGGCCATCGGCACTCCCTTAATTACAGCGTACGCATCCAGGTAATAGGGACCCAGGCGGTATTCACCACCCTGTAAGGCGTGTTGAATATGTATGTCCTCCTTCTCAGAGACGTACATGAGCCATTGGATAGACGGGGTTGAATAACGTTTCTGTTTACCGTTATAGAGGTCTAGCGGCACTAGAGCGATACTTTTTGGTCTTAAAAACATGTGTTTGTAGATGGACATACACATGGAGGCCAACGTGATGCTTTGAAAAGGGTCTATGTATTCGACCGTCTTTGTCATTTGAGGCGTCTTGGGTTTCAAGACCCTGACTTTCTTAGTCATTTGAGGTGTCTTGGGTTTCAAGACCCTGACTTTCTTAGTCATAGACACCACAACATCTCTGAAGAGGTTACATGCTTGTCGCAGGATCATTACATCCGCCTGACAATAAGCTTTCAACTCAGTTTGAAAATGAAACTCTTTTTCACGGTTTTCAGAGTACCATTGTAGAAAGCTCTCTTTCTCAGAAGGCATCATATATTCAACCCCGTAGCTGTCCGGAGGCGGCATGGGCCCCACATAATTCTGGTTCGCCCAGGTGTTAAAAAAGTGTGGAAAATAACCTTTACACCCGGGGAAACCAAAGGCTTTTGGCAGCTTGCTCAATTTCATGGGTAGGAAATTCAGAGTGTCTATGAACCTCATTTGTAACTGGCCAGCCATTAACAACATCAGCTTGGAACCTTGAGTGATGAGTTCTACTTGTACCTTTTCACGAATCATATTTTGTAAAATAAAGAATGAGTCGTATGCTTTTGAGTTATGGGCCAGCATGGTATACCCTTTGAATTTGGATTGAATGAATGTATTAAGGAAATCACCAACACACGTTCGTGCCTCAAACTCCCAGCTGTCATCGGAAGTTAGATGGTGTGCGTAAATATAGTTAGGTTGGTGTACACCCGTCTCTTGTGTGCACTCTATATCAAACACTATGTAGTCTTCGGTTTTGGTCTGGGGTCTGCCTTTAGCCATGTAACACCGGTGTACAATTCCCACCCTACATGGAGTCTGACACCTTGGGCATTTCATGCCTTTGCATTTGTGATCTGTCGCCCCATACCGGCCACCCTCTCTGCAGTCCATTTTAGGGATACATTTAACAGCTTTGCGGTGTATGCTCAAGCAGGCTTGCGAGCGACAAAACATCTTACAGTTGCGGCACCTCACCTTCAAGGAGGCGTCTACGACGCAACCGTCCGTCTGGCACATCTTGCAGTGCATTTCACACTGATGATGTGCCTTTGTGTTGTATATGTGGTCGCAATGTGTGCACACATACTTGACTCACAGAAAACTTTTAAGGTTCAAGATACCGTAAAAGTGATTTTCATGGTGAAGGACGTATACGGTCTTGTTTTTCACACGTTCCCCGGTTGTAAAGTACTTCCAAGAACCGCTGTGATAAAGAACTTTCACCGTAATGGCGAAATAGTTCTCAAAAAGACCTATGTCGCCAAAGCCGACCATGCGGTCTGGAGGTATTTCAAGAACCTCATGGGCTTCAGCCACTCTAGACAGGATGACAGCGTCGGTGGTGTTGCGCCCCATCAGCAACCCCACGATGCTGGCCGCCAGACAGGTGTTAGCTGCGCCGTTGTTAAAGTTGAGCAGCCAACGTTGTTTCTTACCAATTATCTTGCTGTATAGGATGCTCTTTAAAGGCCTGGAAACACCCCCCTCACGACCCCGTACAATGAGGGCTATGACTCTGAATGTGCCATAGGCGACTAGTTCAGACTTACTCTGTAAAAGCCTTTCGAGGTTTTCTAAAAATTCCATGGCATCAAACACATCGCGGGACTTTCGTTTGGTGAACAAAGGACTGTCAAAACCCTGCCCCTGGAAACGTAGTTGGAAAAAATCATTAGGACCCACATCGCGTAACAACCTTTCTATGAGTGTTTACACAGCCCGATGTATGGCTAAAACCCCATGATCGGAGGACCTTATCTGGTGAAGGTTAATAAACCTAAACTCTTCGTAGTGTTCTGTAGCGTTAAATCTCTCTACAGTACGACTGTAGCTTCTAACGCTCTCTAAAAACAAGCCCTCTGAACCCTCATCTTGAGGAATTTGACTTGATGGGACGTTTGCTGCTGCATCATTTTGGGGATACTGGTTTAGCAAGGGCTCTGGGGGTCTTTTAAGCCGCCTTGTAGCGCATATTCTGGCTTTCTTTAGTTTACTTATTAAAAGCCTGCGCTGCTTAGCGCTATTAGCCCACTTTTGTTTTTTACGGGACCATGCTTTTCCAGGTAGCCTACCCCAGCCTGTCTGAACAGCGTGGTTTGTGCCTGTGGGCGACGTGGTCATAGAGGCCTCTGCTACAGACCCACCCCGCGGACCTTCTGTGTGTTCATGGTGCTGGAGTGTTGGCGCTCTACCCCTTGAGCCCTTCAATTGCACACCCCTAGGGATGTTCTCTCCTGAACTTATGTAATGCATGGTGCATGGTACTGCTGTATGTGATTCAGGCGCTGTTTGTGAAACTGCATGACTTTGTTTGAGGGGTTCCATGTACTTTTTACGCTGGAGCAGGCGTAAGAAGCGCAGGGACTTTGTCAGTACGGTGTGGACCTTACAGCTATATTTGGATTTGTGCATAGTTTTATTAATACCCGGGGCATGTTGGTTCGTTAGGGAACGGCTTCGGTCTAGTCACGACGGGATACTCCATATGTTGGACACAGTTGCTTGACACGTTTGGAGGATCACATTGGTCAACCATTTGCAGTATCTTCTGTTGCACCTCCAACCCGACCCTGTCGTCGCTACCACCCAGCCCCAATTTTAAGGTGGCGGCATTCGCTTGGCATTTTAGCTTTCTGACCGCCATCTGTATGTCTTTCACATGGGCCCCTAGTACCTCTTTTGGGTTTACAGAATCATATTGTGGCGGATTAGGTATGAATACAATGCTTGGTTGTATAACGACCTGTAACACCCCTGGACCCTCTCTAGCCCCGTCCGCCACAACACCATTCTGTAACTGAGGGGCCGGTGGGATCATAGAAACAGGGTCCCAATGCGAACACCCCGGTCCTCACTAAACACATCCTCCAAGCCCTGATTTGTCCAGTCGTCCCAGCCCGTACTGTTATCGCCGTATATTGATGGGGGTGATGTGGGGTTTACACTGGGCACGGGGGTGGTTGGGTCGTACGTTCCTGGAGGGGTAATAGGGAACATAAGGCACGGGAAGTGTAAATGGCTGTCGAAATAATTGAGGGTGCTAGCTGCTAAGGAATTGTCGGAGTTGTGTTCGGGTGAGTGTCTAACCGCCGTATGCAAATCCCCATTGTACGTGTTAGAAGGCCCCATGTGCGCTGCTTCTGAGGGTCTATCAAGTCTGTCTACCCGACCTGTCAGTGTTTTGAGACACCCGCTGCTGCCTTTATAAGGTGTCCCTGAGGGTTGAACATTTTCAGGCATTGCGTTCCTAAGCCCATCAGGGGCTGGTCTAGGTGGAGCCCCTCTACCGGTGCCGCTAGTTTATTTGAAACTATAGAGGGCTTCAGGGTATGGGAAGGGTCGTGCGTTGTAATGGGCTTGATTAAGGGCCCTTCTACTGCTTCTACTTGTAACGCCGGGAACCCCTGCTTCTTCTTAAGATATTTTCTTGAGAGCCGATTCACTTTAGGGGTTTGGGGCTGTACCAGCTCTTCTACAACCGCCGTCACAACCATGGGCCCCTTAGAGATCACGGGGGTAGAGGGTTCATTCACAGGCGTAACAACATTTTTTAATGAGAGATCTAGAGGCGTAGTTTGGGGCTCAAGGACCGCAGGTTTCTTCTTGAGGTTTAAAGGCATTGTTTGGGAATCTGGGACCACCGTCATCTTCTTAAGGTTTAAAGGATAGGGTTGGGGCTCCGGGTCCCTCAGCTTCTTCTTAAGGGTGGGTTTGTTTGAGATGAGAACCCCTTTTGAGGCCTGGAGAGGGTTCAGATACGTAGCATCCCTTTTACACAGAACAGGCATTACAGTGTCTGGGGTTGTAAACACGTCTCTGTTGTTGTCCCCCTCCCTGTGCAGAATAGACATTCCTGTAGGTGTGTTCATCATGTTGGAGGATGGCTTGATTTGACATTTCACGGCTGTGTCATCTCTCTGTTGTATGGGGGTGTAGTATGAACAGATTTTGCCCTGGCGTACACGCCTACTCACACATTTTGCTGCAGACAAAGTGTTCTGGACTGTCTTTGTGATGTCCCTTAATGGCGTCGTCGACCTCTTAGCCTTACACTTGTCTTCTCCGTTGTTCTTTTGAGAGGCTCCTAGAATGTAACATAAAAAATATATATATATTAGACAGAATAAGGAACCTGTATTAGCTGTTTACACTACCCACAAACACCCCACCACAATAATTTCTACACATCCCGCCTTTATACAACCAGTACCACATGGCGGTGGCCCCTTCTGCTTGCAATAATAAAACCCAGAGAGTTCTTTTTTCGCACCCTTTTGTAAAAACACACCTGTTAGAGGTCTTTTCCCAGCTCCTTTCTTTGTCGCACGTCCATCTTTAGATGTTGAAGATTTCCTTTTCAACGGTCTTTCTTTTGTTCGTTGTGCAGCCTCTTGGACAACCGCGCCGGCCGTGCATGCCTCCGAGGGCCCTGCAAAGAAAAAAATAATCACATTTGCGCTATAAACAAGGCCTTAGCAGTTCTTCTGAGGCGCCCTCCTACATTTAGCCACTGTGGTTTTTGGTCTAACAAAGTCTAAGTCTTAGACAGTTTAAAGAACCATGGCATTTTTGATTTACCTGAAAGAAGTGCGTTATCCTGCACACTCAGCGACGCGCTTTGAGCCACCAGATACTGCTCTAGTTCGTCAAGATCTAGTTGTAGATCGGCATCATAATCTATAAAATCATACATACACGGGAATACCATTAGAAAAACAGAGCTTCTGAGACAACGGTGTACAAAACCTACTTCGAACTATACGACTCTAAAAACATATACCTGACTGCATGGTGAGCATTTCTGCGTCTGTGACGGTTATTTCCGGGATGTCCTGTGTTTGGGGTTAGATCAAAAACAGCGGTTTTAAAACTACACCTCATAAACAAGGCATTACTATATATTACTTAGAAAGCGCAAATACAGATTACATAGAGACAAACATCCTTACATAGAGCCTGCGTACAACAACATCTAGGTACATGTTACATCTGGCAGATGTGTACAAACTGTAGGCACGACATGGCTGCCCACAGCTAAACAGCCTAGTTAAAGTTTTGGGAAAACATGAATTCAAAATTGAAAACAATACCCGTGCATTCACGTTTTACTTTTTAATAAGAACCCCACCCCTGATTCCTACCAACAAGCCCCATCGCATGTACAAACATAACCTATACATATCTATATAACGGCTTGTGCAAGCTGCGCTCAGGGCCCCCTTTAATAATTCAGTGCTTTATATTAGGATTTTAACTTATAAACTGCAAGTAACAAATGATACACCTAGAGTCATGCCTCACTTACGTTATATACACACTCTGGGTTGCATTTAAAATGGATGACTGGTGAGAGCAAAAGCATGCATTTTAAAAGGGCTGCCTGGGGGGCGAGCAAAAGCATACATTTTAAAAGGGGCTTACTGGGGAGAGCAAAAGCACGCATTTTAAAAAGGAGCTGACTGGGGGAGAGCAAAAAACATGCATTTTAAAAAAAAGGGCTGACTGGGTGGAGCAAAAGCATACATTTAAAAGGGTCTGACTGGGGAGAGCAAAAAGCATGAGAAAAACCCCTTCTCCACAGCCTGTGATTCAGGGTAAATCACTTAATCTACCCTTGCCTGCCTAAAATGAATGTGCGTTTGTGTAACATAACCATTGCGCCCGTACAAAGCGCTCCAAGACCTTCGGGTCGAGTTTGCGCTAGATAAAACGACCCCATTTGAAAGAAAAAATAAATAAATAAATAAAAGCCACAGGGACGCTGCTAATTGGTCCCTGCGGCTGTAAATACATTTTTTTATTTTTTATTTTATTTATTGCCCACACTCAGGGGCGAGGTTGCGCTAAATAAATATGCCCCAATTCGCAAAAAATTAATTAAAAAAAAAAAAAAAAGCCACAGGGACGCTGCTAAATGGTCCCTGCAGCTGTAAATACATTTATTTTAATTTTATTTATTGCCCTCCCTTGGCACAGTCCCGTTGGAGGAATCCCTGCCGGGAGCTTCCTCGGCGTGTTTGCGAGGGCCGGGCCCGCCCCTCCGTGATGTCATCACGGGGACACCCCCTGACGTCCCGGAGGGGGCGGGCCCAACCCCTCGCCATACACGGAGAGGAAGCTCCCGGCGGCCATGACGCCGCCGCCTTCAGGACACACGTGGGGCCCAAGGAATGCCTCCAACCGCCCCAGAACCCCTGATCAGCGCCATCGGTAAGCGCGCTCTGAGGACAGCTCTCCCCATTGCCTAAACCCGGCCAATGCCCGCACAAGCCACCCCGGAGCTCCGCATGGAGCACAGCGGGCTCCGGGGTGGTTCTATTTTAAAAACAGTGCTGCCGCAATTCCCAGAGCACCGCCAGTGGCCAGCGTGCTCTGGGGCCTTTATAAATACAGGGGCCGCGAGCCCTACACCACCCCAGGACCGCACTTGGCCCACAACCCCGGAGCACCGCACGGACCTCAGCGTGCTCCGGGGGATTTATTTAAAAAAAGAATATATGCTGGGGCCGGCGCTCACCACACAGCGGACCATACTGCCCCCTGCCCACAACCCCGGAGCACCGCCCTGACCTCCGCGTGCTCCGGGGGATTTATTTTTAAAAAAATATGCGGGGGCCTGCGCTCCCCACACAGCGGCCCATGCTGCACTCGGCCCACAACCCCGGAGCACCGCACGGACCTCAGCGTGCTCCGGGGGATTTATTTAAAAAAATATGCGGGGGCCTGCGCTCCCCACACAGCGGCCCATGCTGCACTCGGCCCACAACCCCGGAGCACCGCACGGACCTCAGCGTGCTCCGGGGGGCTTTATTTAAAATATGCTGGGGCCTGTGACCACCACACACAGCTGACCATGCCGCACACACCCCAGAGCCCTCCCGGACCTCCGAGGGCTCTTGGCGACCTCTGCTGTCCCCACAGAGGGTTTGCGCTGCATATCCCCCAGAACGCCGTTAATTACATTGCATTAAATTCAATTGGTGCCTGTAACACCCCACACCCTGGACACCGCTGATGATCCTGCCACATCCTGGAGCAAAGTGGACACTACCTGCGCCCCAGGGCCATCCCTGAGCCCCCAACACATACTGCTGTGTCCCTGCCTCACCATGGTTCAGATGGGAAACCATACGTTTGACCCCCGCCTCTGCAGAGCCTCTACACATGTTGGTGAGTACCTAGTTGTATTATTTATTTATTATTATTATTTTTTATTTTATTTGTAAACAATGTATATTATTTAGTGTGCTCTGACAACCTTACAGCACTCAATGCTTCAAAAACACCATTATTCACTTCATATACAAGCCCTTTATGTTTTAAACACCCTTTAAAACCTTAAGTTGCAAGCATTTACACCCTCATACCCGCTAGCAGTACCCACATTAAATGTACCCCCTCATGGTAAAATGTTTCTATAAACTGCATAATCTTAAGGTTACAACCCTGCGTCACACCTCAAAACCATCCTTTATACACTTTAAATACAGTCCTCCTTGCGCTTAGTGCCGTTTAAAAAAATTAAAATGACAGCCACATTTCACCTCCAATCTTATTCACATTAGGCACCAGACCACCACTCTTTAAACATTATTTAAAACACTATAAACACAGGCCTACATAGCGCTAAACCCCTTTTAAAATGCAACCTTGTTCACATTAACCCCTTAACTGCTGGGCCTTTTCCCCCCCAGTGCTGAGCCCTTTTTTGGCTATTTGTAGTAGTTCGCGATTAGGCCTCTGTAACTTTTTGACCACATAAGGTATCCACGCCAAATTTCCGTACTTTTCTTCCAACATCATGGGGATTCTAAAGGTACCCAGGGTTTGTGGATTCCCCTGGAGGGGTCCCAGATTTTAGCCAAAATACAGCTAAATTTTGGTTTTTTGGGGAAAAATGGGAAAAAAGTCCCGCATATGAAAGCGTCTGGGTTTTTCCCTGCAAATGGTATCAAAAAAGGGTTTGTGGGGCTGAAATCTCCATTTTCCCAGCTTTTAGGGAATGACAGACTCTTGTCAGAAAACCAAAAAAATTTACACAGTTTTGGCATTTTTCTGGGACATAGCCTATTTTTGCTCTTTTTGTGCTTTCAACCTCCTTCCAGTTAATGGTAGAAATGGGTATGAAAGCAATAATGGATCCTGGTAATTTATACATTTTAGAAAAGTAGACAAAATGCTGAATTCAGCAAGGGGTCATTTGTGTAAATCCATCAAGGTTTCTTTATAGAAACTAACAGTTAAATATAGGAAAAATGGAAAATTAGTTGAAAAAAACAGCCTTTTGTGTCAACGTTTTCACCTGTAACTTCTTCTAATTATGACTGCTCTTTGAAAGCAATATACCGTTACATCCACTGGACCTTAATGGTTGTGGGGATATATAGGACTTGTAGGTTCACCAAGAACCCGACGAACCCAGAGCCAAAAACTGAGCAGCGTCTTGCAATGGTTTTTTTATTATGTACCGGGTTTATAGCAATTATTCTGGGAAAATGTATACATGGAATATTCGGTATGAAAGACTCCTATATATTTCTGAAATGGGAACACAATATAGAGTTTAGAAACAGTAGATATTTGCACATTTCTGAAATTGGTAATACTCATACTAGCATGAGAATTATAGGTCATTTTTCAAAATAACTTCTTTTTACACATTGTCTTTCATTTGGAAGGCAGAAATGCATCGAAAGTCAATAGGTAATAACAGTTGCTTTACAAATCTGAATTACCGTAAGTGTCCCGATAAAAATGGTACCTCACTTGTGTGGGTAGGCATAGTGCTTACGACAGGAAACGGCTCAAAACGCAACGTGAACACACCACATTTTCACAATGAAAAATTACCCTTTTTTTGCAAAGTGCCTAGCTGTAGTTTTTGAACCCTTGCTCTGCCGGCACCCAGGGAAACCTAGCAAACCTATACATTTTTGAAAACTAGACACCCAGGGGAATCCAGGATGGGGTGACTTGACTGGCTTTCACCAGGTTCTGTTACCCAGAATCCCTTGCAAACCTAAAAAATTGTCCAAAAAAACACATTTTCCTCACATTTCTGTGGTGGAAGGTTCTGGAATCTGCATGGATCCACAAATTTCCACCCACCCCGCGTTCCCCAAAGTCTTCCAAGTACAATGGTACCTCACTTGTGTGGGTAGGCCTAGTGCCCACGACAGGAAACGGCACAAAACGCAACGTGGACACACCCCAATTTCACAGTGAAAAATGACCCTTTTTTGGCAAAGGGCCTAGCTGTAGTTTTGAACCCTAGCTCTGCCGGCATCTAGGGAAACCTAGCAAACCTATACGTTTTTGAAAACTAGACACGCAGGGGAATCCAGGATGGGGTGACTTGACTGGCTCCCACCAGGTTCTGTTACCCAGAATCCCTTGCAAACCTAAAAAATTGTCCAAAAAAACACATTTTCCTCACATTTCTGTGGTGGAAAGGTCTGTAATCTGCGCGGATCCACAAATTTCTACCCACCCCACGTTCCCCAAAGTCTTCCGAGAAAAATGGTACCTCACTTGTGTGGGTAGGCCTAGTGCCCGCGACAGGAAACGGTGCAAAACGCAACGTGGACACACCACAATTTCACAGTGAAAAACGACCCTTTTTTGGCAAAGTGCCTAGCTGTAGTTTTTGAACCCTAGCTCTGCCGGCACCTAAGGAAACCTAGAAAACCTATACATTTTTGAAAACTAGACACCCAGGGGAATCCAGGATGGGGTGACTTGACTGCTTCTCACCAGGTTCTGTTACCCAGAATCCCTTGCAAACCTAAAAAATTGTCAAAAAAACCACATTTTCCCTACAATTCTGTGGTGGAAAGTGTTGGAATCTGCGTGGATACACAAATTTCAACCCACCCTGCGTTCCCCAAAGTCTTTCGAGAAAAATGGTACCTCACTTGTGTGGGTAGGCCTAGAGCCTGTGACAGGCAATGGCGCAAAACGCAACGTGGACACACCCCAATTTCACAGTGAAAAATGACCCTTTTTTGGCAAAGTGCCTAGCTGTAGTTTTTGAATCCTAGCTCTGCCTGCATCTAGGGAAACCTAGCAAACCTATACATTTTTGAAAACTAGACACCCAGGGGAATCCAGGATGGGGTGACTTTACTGCCTCTCACCAGGTTCTGTTACCCAGAATCCCTTGCAAACCTAAAAAATTGTCAAAAAAAACACATTTTCCTCACATTTCTGTGGTGGAAAGTCCTGGAATCTGCGTGGATCCACAAATTTCTACCCACCCCGCGTTCCCCAAAGTCTTCCGAGAAAAATGGTACCTCACTTGTGTGGGTAGGCCTAGAGCCCGCGACAGGAAATCGTGCAAAACGCAACGTGGACACACCCCAATTTCACAGTGAAAAATGACTCTTGTTTGGCAAAGTGCCTAGCCGTAGTTTTTGAATTCTAGCTCTGCCTGCATCTAGGGAAACCTAGCAAACCTATATATTTTCGAAAACTAGACACCCAGGGGAATCCAGGATGGGGTGACTTTACTGCCTCTCACCAGGTTCTGTTACCCAGAATCCCTTGCAAACCTAAAACATTTTTTTTTTAAACACATTTTCCTCACATTTCTGTGGTGGAAAGTCCTGGAATCTGCGTGGATCCACAAATTTCTACCCACCCCGCGTTCCCCAAAGTCTTCCGAGAAAAATGGTACCTCACTTGTGTGGGTAGGCCTAGAGCCCGCGACAGGAAATCGCACAAAACGCAACGTGGACACACCCCAATTTCACAGTGAAAAATGACCCTTTTTTGGCAAAGTGCCTAGCTGTAGTTTTTGAATCCTAGCTCTGCCTGCATCTAGGGAAACCTAGAAAACCTATATATTTTTGAAAACTAGACACCCAGGGGAATCCAGGATGGGGTTACTTGACTGGCTTTCACCAGGTTCTGTTACCCAGAATCCCTTGCAAACCTAAACAATTGTCCAAAAAAACACATTTCCCTCACATTTCTGTGGTGGAAAGTTCTGGAATCTGCATGGATCCACAAATTTCCACCCACCCCGCGTTCCCCAAAGTCTTCCGAGTAAAATGGTACCTCACTTGTGTGGGTAGGCCTAGTGCCCACAACAGGAAACGGCACAAAACGCAACGTGGACACACCCCAATTTCACAGTGAAAAATGACCCTTTTTTGGCAAAGTGCCTAGCTGTAGTTTTGAACCCTAGCTCTGCCGGCATCTAGGGAAACCTAGCAAACCTATACGTTTTTGAAAACTAGACACCCAGGGGAATCCAGGATGGGGTGACTTGACTGGCTCCCACCAGGTTCTGTTACCCAGAATCCCTTGCAAACCTAAAAAATTGTCCAAAAAACACATTTTCCTCACATTTCTGTGGTGGAAAGTCCTGGAATCTGTGTGGATCCACAAATTTCTACCCACCCCGCGTTCCCCAAAGTCTTCCGAGAAAAATGGTACCTCACTTGTGTGGGTAGGCCTAGAGCCCGCGACAGGAAATCGCGCAAAACGCAACGTGGACACACCCCAATTTCACAGTGAAAAATGACCCTTTTTTGGCAAAGTGCCTAGCTGTAGTTTTTGAATCCTAGCTCTGCCTGCATCTAAGGAAACCTAGCAAACCTATATATTTTCGAAAACTAGACACCCAGGGGAATCCAGGATGGGGTGACTTTACTGCCTCTCACCAGGTTCTGTTACCCAGAATCCCTTGCAAACCTAAATAATTGTCAAAAAAAACACATTTTCCTCACATTCCTGTGGTGGAAAGTCCTGGAATCTGCGTGGATCCACAAATTTCTACCCACCCCGCGTTCCCCAAAGTCTTCCGGGAAAAATGGTACCTCACTTGTTTGGGTAGGCCTAGAGCCCGCGACAGGAAATCGCGCAAAACGCAACGTGGACACACCCCAATTTCACAGTGAAAAATGACCCTTTTTTGGCAAAGTGCCTAGCTGTAGTTTTTGAATCCTAGCTCTGCCTGCATCTAGGGAAACCTAGCAAACCTATATATTTTTGAAAACTAGACACCCAGGGAAATCCAGGATGGGGTGACTTTACTGCCTCTCACCAGGTTCTGTTCCCCAGAATCCCTTGCAAACCTAAAAAATTATCAAAAAAAACACATTTTCCTCACATTTCTGTGGTGGAAAGTCCTGGAATCTGCGTGGATCCACAAATTTCTACCCACCCCGCGTTCCCCAAAGTGTTCCGAGAAAAATGGTACCTCACTTGTGTGGGTAGGCCTAGTGTCCGCGTCAGGAAACGGCGCAAAACGCAACGTGGACACACCTCAATTTCACTGTGAAAATGACCCTTATTTGGCAAAGTGCCTAGCTGTAGATTTTGAACCCTAGCTCTGCCTGCATCTAGGGAAACCTAGCAAACCTATATATTTTTGAAACCTAGACACCAAGGGGAATCCAGGATGGGGTGACTTTACTGCCTCTCACCAGGTTCTGTTACCCAGAATCCCTTGCAAACCTAAAAAATTGTCAAAAAAACCACATTTTCCTCACATTTCTGTGGTGGAAAGTCCTGAAATCTGCGTGGATCCACAAATTTCTACCCACCCCGCGTTCCCCAAAGTCTTCGATAAAAATGGTACCTCACTTGTTTGGGAGGCCCAAGTACCCGCGACAGGAAATGGCCCAAAACGCAACGTGGACACACCACATTTTCACAGTGAAAACGGACCCTTTTTCAACAAAGTGCCTAGCTGTAGATTTTGAACCATAGCTCTGCCGGTACCTAGGGAAACCTAGGAAAACTATACATTTTTGAAAACTAGACACCCAGGGGACTCCAGGATGGGGTGACTTGGCTGGCTCTCACCAGGTTATGCTACCCAGAATCCCTTGCAAACCTAAAATATTGTAAAACAAAACACATTTTCCTCACATTTCTGTGGTGGACAGTTCTGGAATCTGCGTGGATCCACAAAATTCCACCCACCCCGCGTTCCCCAAAGTCTTCCGAGAAAAATGGTACCTCACTTGTGTGGGAGGCCTAAGTACCCGCGACAGGCTAGGGCCCAAAACATATTGAGGTGACGTTAAAATTGCGTATCACAAAACAACCTGATTTTGCAAGGGGGTCACCTCAGTTTTGGCCCGTGCTCGGCGGCTAGCTAGGGAAACCTATCAAACCCACACATTTCTGAAAACTAGACACCCAGGTGGTTCCAGGGAGGTATGGCTTGCGTGGATCCCCAACGTTTTCTTACCCAGAATCCCCTGCAAACCTCAAATTTAGCTGAAAAAATCACTTTTTCCACACATTTTTGTGTGGGAAAGTTGTGGCATCGCCGGGCAGACACGCATTTCCCACCACCCAGTGTTCCCCAGGTCTCCCGATAAAATGGTGCCTCACTCGTGTGGGAGGCCCAGTACCAGCGACAGGCTAGGGCCCAAACGTATTGAGGTGACATTAAAATTGCCTGTCACAAAACAACCTGGTTTTGCAGGGAGTCACCTCGGTTTTGGCCCGTGCTCGGCGGCCAGCTAGGAAACCTATCAAACCCACAGATTTCTGAAAACAAGACACCTGGGTGGTTCCAGGGAGGTATGGCTTGTGTGGATCCCCAACGTTTTCTTACCCAGAATCCCCTGCAAACCTCAAATTTAGCTGAAAAAATCACTTTTTCCACACATTTTTGTGTGGGAAAGTTGTGGCATCGCCGGGCAGACATGCATTTCTACCACCCAGTGTTCCCAAGGTCTCCCGATAAAATGGTGCCTCACTCGTGTGGGAGGCCCAAGTACCCGCGACAGGCTAGGGCCCAAAACGTATTGAGGTGACATTAAAATTGCCTATCACAAAACAACCTGGTTTTGCAAGGGGTCACCTTGGTTTTGGCTCCGTGCTCGGCGGCCAGCTTAGGAAACCTATCAAACCCACACATTTCTGAAAACTAGACACCCAGGTGGTTCCAGGAGGTATGGCTTGCGTGGATCCCCAACGTTTTCTTACCCAGAATCCTCTGCAAACCTCAAATTTAGCTGAAGAAATCACTTTTTCCACACATTTTTGTGTGGGAAAGTTGTGGCATCGCTGGGCAGACACGCATTTTCTACCACCCAGTGTTCCACAAGGTCTCCCGATAAAAATGGTGCCTCACTCGTGTGGGAGGCCCAAGTACCCGCGACAGGCAAGGGCCAAAAACGTATTGAGGCAACATCAAAATTGCCTATCACAAAATGTTTTGGGCCCTAGCCTGTCGCGGGTACTTGGGCCTCCCACACGAGTGAGGTACCATTTTTATCGGGAGACCTTGGGGAACACTGGGTGGTAGGAAATGAGAGTCTGCCCAGCGATGCCACAACTTTCCCACACAAAAATGTGTGAAAAAAGTGATTTTTTCAGCTAAATTCGAGGTTTACAGGGGATTCTGGGTAAGAAAACGTTGGGGGATCCACGCAAGCCATACCTCCCTGAAACCCCCGGGTGTCTAGTTTTCAGAAATGTGTGGGTTTGATATGTTTCCCTAGCTGGCCGCCGAGCACGGGGCCAAAAACCGAGGTGACCCCCCCTTGCAAAACCAGGTTGTTTTGAGATAGGCAATTTTAATGTCACCTCAATAAGTTTTGGGCCCTAGCCTGTCGCGTGTACTTGGGCCTCCCACACAAGTGAGGTACCATTTTTATCAGGAGACCTTGGGAAACACTGGGTGGTAGGAAATGCATGTCTGCCCGGCGATGCCACAACTTTCCCACACAAAAATGTGTGGAAAAAGTGATTTTTTCAGCTAAATTCGAGGTTTGCAGGGGATTCTGGGTAAGAAAACATTGGGGGATCCATGCAAGCCATACCTCCCTGTAACCCCCGGGTGTCTAGTTTTCAGAAATGTGTGGGTTTGATAGGTTTCCCTAGCTGGCCGCGAGCACGGGCCAAAACCGAGGTGACCCCCTTGCAAAACCAGGTTGTTTTGTGATAGGCAATTTTAATGTCACCTCAATACGTTTTGGGCCCTAGCCTGTCGCGGGTACTTGGGCCTCCCACACGAGTGAGGTACCATTTTTATCGGGAGACCTTGGGGAACGCTGGGTGGTAGGAAATGCGTGTCTGCCCAGCGATGCCACAACTTTCCCACACAAAAATGTGTGGAAAAAGTGATTTTTTCAGCTAAATTCGAGGTTTGCAGGGGATTCTGGGTAGGAAAACGTTGAGGAATCCACACAAGCCATACCTCCCTGGAACCCCCGGGTGTCTAGTTTTCAGAAATGTGTGGGTTTGATAGGTTTCCTAGCTGGCCGCCGAGCACGGGGCCAAAACCGAGGTGACTCCCCTTGCAAAACCAGGTTGTTTTGTGATAGGCAATTTTAATGTCGCCTCAATACGTTTTGGGCCGTAGCCTGTCGCGGGTACTTGGGCCTCCCACACGAGTGAGGTACCATTTTTATCGGGAGACCTTGGGGAACACTGGGTGGCAGGAAATGCATGTCTGCCCGGCGATGCCACAACTTTCCCACACAAAAATGTGTGGAAAAAGTGATTTTTTCAGCTAAATTCGAGGTTTGCAGGGGATTCTGGGTAGGAAAACGTTGGGGGATCCACGCAAGCCATACCTCCCTGGAACCCCCCGGGTGTCTAGTTTTCAGAAATGTGTGGGTTTGGTAGGCTTCCCTTGTTGGCGGCCGAGCACGGGGCCAAAAACCAAGGTGACCCCCCTCACAAAACCAGGTTGTTTTGTGATAGGCAATTTTAATGTTGCCTCAATACCTTTTGGGCCCTAGCCTGTCGCGGGTACCTGGGCCTCCCACATGAGTGAGGCACCATTTTTATCGGGAGACCTTGGGGAACGCTGGGTGGTAGGAAATGCGTGTCTGCCCGGCGATGCCACAACTTTCCCACACAAAAATGTGTGGAAAAAGTGATTTTTTTCAGCCAAATTCGAGATTTGCAGGGGATTCTGGGTAAGAAAACGTTGGGGGATCCATGCAAGCCATACCTCCCTGGAACCCCCCAGGTGTCTAATTTTCAGAAATGTGTGTGTTTGATAGGTTTCCCTAGCTGGCCGCCGAGCACGGGGCCAAAAACCGAGGTGACCCCCCTTGCAAAACCAGGTTGTTTTGTGATAGGCAATTTTAATGTCACCTCAATACGTTTTGGGCCCTAGCCTGTCGCGGGTACTTGGGCCTCCCACACGAGTGAGATACCATTTTTATCGGGAGACCTTGGGGAACACTGGGTGGTAGGAAATGCATGTCTGCCCAGCGATGCCACAACTTTCCCACACAAAAATGTGTGGAAAAAGTGATTTTTTCAGCTAAATTCGAGGTTTGCAGGGGATTCTGGGTAGGAAAACGTTGGGTGATCCATGCAAGCCATACCTCCCTGGAACCCCCCGGGTGTCTAGTTTTCAGAAATGTGTGGGTTCTGTAGGTTTCCCTAGCTGGCCGCCGAGCACGGGGCCAAAAACCAAGGTGACCCCCTCACAAAACCAGGTTGTTTTGTGATAGGCAATTTTAATGTCGCCTCAATACCTTTTGGGCCCTAGCCTGTCGCGGGTACTTGGGCCTCCCACACGAGTGAGGCACCATTTTTATCAGGAGACCTTGGGGAACGCTGGGTGGTAGGAAATGCGTGTCTACCCGGCGATGCCACAACTTTCCCACACAAAAATGTGTGGAAAAAGTGATTTTTTCAGCTAAATTCGAGGTTTGCAGGGGATTCTGGGTAAGAAAACGTTGGGGGATCCACGCAAGCCATACCTCCCTGGAACCCCCGGGTGTCTAGTTTTCAGAAATGTGTGGGTTTGATAGGTTTCCTAGCTGGCCGCCGAGCACGGGGCCAAAACCGAGGTGACCCCCTTGCAAAACCAGGTTGTTTTGTGATAGGCAATTTTAATGTCGCCTCAATACGTTTTGGGCCCTAGCCTGTCGCGGGTACTTGGGCCTCCCACACGAGTGAGGTACCATTTTTATCGGGAGACCTTGGGGAACACTGGGTGGTAGGAAATGCATGTCTGCCCGGCGATGCCACAACTTTCCCACACAAAAATGTGTGGAAAAAGTGATTTTTTCAGCTAAATATGTTGTTTGCAGGGGATTCTGGGTAGGAAAACGTTGGGGGACCCACGCAAGCCATACCTCCCTGGAACCCCCCGCGTGTCTAGTTTTCCGAAATGTGTGGGTTTGGTAGGTTTCCCTAGCTGGCCGCCGAGCATGGGGCCAAAAACCAAGGTGACCCCCCTCACAAAACCAGGTTGTTTTGTGATAGGCAATTTTAATGTCGCCTCAATACCTTTTGGGCCCTAGCCTGTCACGGGTACTTGGGCCTCCCACACGAGTGAGGCACCATTTTTATCGGGAGACCTTGGGGAACGCTGGGTGGTAGGAAATGTGTGTCTGCCCGGCGATGCCACAACTTTCCCACACAAAAATGTGTGGAAATAGTGATTTTTTTCAACAAAATATGAGGCTAGCAGGGCATGTTGGGTAAAAAAAAACAGTGAGAATCACGCAAGTCATTCACCCTTGTACTTCCCCCTTTATCTACTACTCAAAAATGTAAAGGTTTGCCTAGGTGATGACTGAGCTAGGGCAGAAAGTCCCCTGCTACCCATTGTGAAAAAAAAAATATCTTACAAAAGGCCATTAAACCGACACAAATATAAATCTAACACTCATTTGATAAAGCTAATCCACCACTTACACAGGTTGGTTTTAGCACCTCCAGAAACGCTGGCTTCAAAGCACAAATACTTATCAAAGTATATAAATATTGAAGCCAAGCCTTCTGAAGGGGAGCCATAAAGCCACATCACGGTACCAACCACTTTATGGTCCATTCACACGCCATTCACACACCACACACAAGACTTCCGTACCGCCAGCCACGGGCCCAAACAACCATATCACTTGCACTCACACAAACATACTGCCGCCATGCAAGGGCCCATCACATTCATATGCCACAAGACATAATGACTTTGACTATATTCTACCACCTGTCAAGTCTCCACCTCCTTCTTCCAGAACGTTACCGAACTCATGCCCAGTGAACCTATACTAATGACTTCCATGACAGCCACATGAGGCTCAGGAAGACATGTCTTTCATGCACCTTTAGTGCACTCACTATGCTAAATCCAACTCCTTCCAGTTTGTGGATGCAAGTTGGGGGGTGCTCGAGTATGCCGCAAAAACATTTCTTGAGCTGAGCAAGCATTTGAAACTAAGGCAAACATGCTGGAAATTTTCAAAAGATAACATCATAAACTATGAACGGATGAATGTGAAACAAGGGTAGTCCGTGACAACGTAGCATATGTCCAATCCACCGTTATGTGCAGTGACTGTAATGCACTTATCATACAGCAAACTGACCATCTACTAAGTTCTAACGGAGGATGAACATGGCAAGCAGCATTGACCCATAAGTACTACAGTAAATTCAGTGTGAATGTGGCAGCAATGGATTTGAATCCATGGGTGAAGAAGAAGTCAGGACGTGTATCTATACTACCTTTACTATCTGCCTTCTACCTTTGCAATATTCCTCAGAAAGCGTACCTACCGTAAGCTGTTCTAACCCGTTCGTGTGTCTGTCCTCAGAGTGCTGACTAACCCTGTCCAATTGTTAAGAGACCCTATACTAATGCCTTTCATCTCTAGCTACTTGAAGCTTGAGTGAACATTTCTGTCACGAGCTATCAATGCTCTCACAATGCTCTATCCAACTCCTTCCAGTTTGTGGATGCAAGTTGGGGGGTGCCCGAGTATGCCGCAAAAACATTTCTCGAGCTGAGCAAGCATCTACATTTGAAACTAAGGCAAACATGCTGGAAATTTTCAAAAACTTCCTAAAGAGAACATCATAAACTACGAAGAACGGTTGAATGTGAAACACGGGTACTCCATGACAACGTGGCATATGTTCTGTCCACCAGTATGTGCAGCGTGGGGACTATAATGCACTTGTCAATTGGCGAACAGAACAACTACCACGTTCTGAAAGCAGATAAAGGTGTTGAGAAGTCCATGATTTCATGAAGTAGAGGAAGAAATATCCTGCAGCTGCTTGCGTAGTGAAGGAGTGGCCCACAGACAGTAGGTATCCATTCACACCAATTGAAAGGTTATCCTATTGGCAGCTCCACCTCAGTCAATTTCCCAGTATTTTGCTTTAGTGTGATACAACATAAAGCAAGTAGGAAAACAGAAGGCAGGCTTACTTGGGCACTGGGGACAGTAAACACGAGTCTCCTGCCTCTTTCCCTGCATCGAGCACACTTTACAACGACAACATGGTCGCTCCTTTTTGGGTGTTGCAGGAATTTTATCTGCAAAGTGTCGCTCCTGCAGCCTTGCCACGTCCTCCAGAACACATGAAGTGGAGGCTTCTGCTTCTGTAGCAGTAAGACTTTCAATCACAGACAACTGAAAGTCAAGGAAAGACATGAGTCTTCCTGTGGTGGTCTCACGATAAACAACATACGCATTGTATGTTGCCATCTGGATCAGGTGCGTAAACAGTTTCTTATACCAAGTGCGAGTTTTACGACTCGCATTGTATGGCTGAAGAACCTGGTCGTTCTTGTCCACTCCGCCCATGTACTTGTTGTAATCAAGTATACAGGTGGGCTTGTGGACTTCGGCCATCTGACCCCAAACCGTGACAGGGGAAGTGCTCTCAGCATGAATTGTAGTGAGCATGTACACATCACGCCTATCTGAGAACTTAACTGCGAGCAGTTCGTTGGAACGCAACGCAGTGCTCTGGGATTTCTGGAGCTTCTTGCAAACAAGCTCCTGCGGGAATCCTTTGCGGCGACAACGAATTGTACCGCAAGCCACGGTGCCAGCTTTGTAGAGCTCACTGAACAGCTCTACTCCTGTATAGAAATTGTCCACATAAAGGTTATAACCTTTGTGAAGAAGTGGCTGGACAAGCTCCCATACGATCTTTCCTGTGACCCCTAGCATGGGAGGGCAACCTACAGGGTTAAGAGTTGTGTCCTTCCCTGTATACACTCTCAAGCTGTACACATAGCCAGTCGAGCTCTCACACAGCATGTACAGCTTGATGCCATAGCGAGCGCGTTTGCTCGGAATGTACTGCCTAAACAGCAGCCGCCCTTTATACAAGATCAAGGACTCATCAATGGCTATATTCTTTCCAGGAGTATAAACCTCTGGAAACCTGGCAGACAAATGTTCCACGACAGGCCGAATTTGGAACAACCTGTCATAGTCTGGATGGTCCCGGGGCAATGCAGCAGAATTGTCATTGAAATGCAGCATGCGCTGCAATAGCAAAAACGATCTCTGCTCATGTATGGTGCAAAGATGGGGGTTAACCAAACCGTGCGAGTAGACCAGTAGGATAGCAAGGTTGGTTTATGCACTACCCCCATTTTAAGTGTGAGGCCCAAAAATATCTTCAACTCCCCTAGTGAAGTGGGAGTCCACTTGCGCGCCCTAGAATGAGGCCCAAGAGTGCCTCCTTGCTCCCTCAGAAATTGTTCGGCACGCAAATTTGTTTGCTGCACAATTTCGTCTAGGAAGTCAACATCAAAAAAGAGATGGAAGTAGTCAATTGGCAAAACATTTGCCGTATCTACTTTACATCCAGCGTCACCAGTGAAAGGCGGAATTTGGGGCTGAACTAAATTGGGAGGCTGCCAAGACAGCACTCCGTCTGTGCTTGCGGCCGCACGTGCCTGCACTCTGGGTTGCTCTAACCTGTTACGGGTGTCCTGCTGCACAGACTGTGCTGGCAAAGGGACAGCACGACTGACATCGTCTACTTCAGAATCGCTGGACGATGAGTCATCGGATGGAACTGCGCCGACTGAAAAGTCACTCCCAGATTCGGCTCCATTGTCCTCTTCCTCAGATGCTGTCTCAGTATCTGCTGTCTCAGTCTCTGATCCTGCCTCAGAGCTGGACTCCAGAACCAGATTTAGGGCCTGGGCAGCATTCATCCAACGATATGCCATCTCTGCTAGTGCCTAAACTATCCTTTTAAAACACTATCCTACGTAGAAGGCAGATAGGTTGTTGGTTTTAAAGTGTAGGTGGGTGTGTGCGTAAGTGAAGTGTTTAAGTCAATAATGACGAAGTCACCTTACCTTTGCGAAATCCGTACGCTCTCCAAAAAGACTAAGAAAGAGAGAAAAAAGACACAGTATTACTTTACCTTGCCACATACCCATAATCGCAGCCTTTTAGCGCTGGTGGGAGCCAGTGCTACCATCATTTTAGCGCCAAGATGCCTACGGGTGAACGTGTGCTTTACAATTGCACACTATGACCTCCTTTGATGCGCCCACTACCATCCTTGCAAACGTGCCCCTCATCTCTCCATAGCCCCTCTCTCACATACATTTAGTCTGTTACAAAGTGTTTCTACTGCGTGGCTTTACTAATCCACTTAGCTGTCTACATAATACCGATCTGTTCGTCTCAGCATACCCTTTACGGCGTCAAAACTGCCACTACACAAAAGTCAGATATCTCTATCTAGCAGAAATGTTGTACTCTGCAGCAGTACCACACTTTACTGCCTTTCAGGTAACTTCAAAGAGACTCATTATAGTTCTTTCACAGTCTCATAATTTCAGCACTGAGAAATATCTCTGTAAATAAATATTTATATATATATAACAATTAATTCCCAATGTCAGCGCGCTCAATACCTGGTGCAGGCAGCAACGGGTAGAATCCTTACACGATATTTAAATTCAGAAACACAAAGGATGCCGCACTCCAGAGACAGGTTTCAGAGTTGCTTTATTTTCACCACCACTACCACCAGTCGTGGTGAAAATAAAGCAACTCTGAAACCAATCTCTGGAGTGCGGCATCCTTTGTGTTTCTGAATATATATATATATATCCATATGAATCATGACGAGAAAAGGCGCCCTTCCAGGTGGGCCAGGGCTTCGTAGCGACATTGACGCTTTACTATTCCAAATGAAAATCATGCCGTATTATAGCACAAAGGAAGCCCTCCAGTCGAGAAAGGAGGTAACAGCAGTCAAAGATTACATGTATCTATATATGTATATATATATATAGATATGTATATAGATACATATATATCATTCACTCCAGGGCCGGCATTAGCGCTGGTGGCGCCCTGTGCGTCAATGTCTGCTGGTGCCCCACCAATGACCACCTCTGCCATGGATTCCCTCACTAGCACCATTTAACAGTGCCCCTCAAGTCTCAAAAACCACTGTCTCTCAGATTCATTTAGTTTTATAGCAACACTCACACCAGTGTACAGTGTCAGAGCACTTTACACCACACACACACACATTGCACAGAGACAACAGTACATAGGATATGCTACATCAGACAGGACAAGGTGTAGTGTAGCAGTGACATGCCATCTATACTGGCAGGCAATATAGTTTGAGCCCTTATTCTGGGAAAGCACAAATCCAGAATTTAAAACGTACCATTGTTGGGGGTTCTCTTTCATAATAAGAATTATTTTCTACCCAAATGAACCCTTTTCACAAGATTAGATGATGAAAGACTGGGCAAAAAAAACATAAAGCTGGCACAGAAGCAGTAACCCACAAACCTCTTTACATTATATGCACTTTGTTATGTGCATGCCTATGGCTCAGATTGTGGCCCCCATAATTATGTACATAATTGCCCCCACAGGCAGACATGCCAACCCTCCCGATTCAGGCGGGAGACTTCCGATTTCAAGGCTAGTCTCCCGCCTCCCGATTCCTTCAAGCAAAAACCCGATTACTCGGGGGTTTCAGCTGACAGGGCTTGGTATTGTGTAACGTGGTGTATGCACTGCCAACAACCTGCTCCTGCAGGCCAGTGCACAACACTTGCATCACCCTCTTTCTGCCTGCCGTTGCACTCCATGCTTCCGAAAGGTAAGAAAAAACGTGTATTTGTGTTTCAAATGTCCGATCCTGCAGCAGCACACTTGCTAAGCCCATACATGACAGTAACCCGATTCAAGGCCCCATTCTCCCGATTTTTTTTCTTTAATCTCCCACTTTGCTCTTCTAAAATGTTGGCATGTATGCCCACAGGGGGTCGGCCACTGAGCAGAAGGACCGACCCCCTGCCAATATCGCCGCCATTTAAAAAAAAAAAAAAACGTCTTTATTTTTTATTTTTTAGGGGGCGATCGCGCCCCCCAGGGAAAGCCAGGTAAATTAATTTTAAAATGAGCCCCCGGGGGGGGGGGCGACCCATCACCACGAGGGCCGACCCCCCCAAAGACATCCCTGGTGTCTAGTGGGGTTTCCTGGCCGTGGATCGCAGCAGCGCTGCGATCCACGGCCTGGAAACCCTTTCAGGAAGGCCTCGTTTGAAAGGGGAGACTCTCCCCTTTCAAACGAGGCCTCCCTGAAAGCTGGGGAGGCCGTTTCCAACCAGATTTCCGCATCGGAGTCGAGCGCGGCCTTACCTGCTGCTCTCCTCGGCTCCGGTGGGGAAATCAGTGACGTCAGAGCGCCTCGCAACGCGCTGACGTCACAGATGGGCGGGAGGGGGGGCGGGGGAAGACGCGGAAAGCCTTCCGCTTCTCCCACAGTAAAAAAAAAAAAAAAATCCGGTGCAATGCACCGGACGATTTATTATTGCCCTCCCTGGTGACGTCCAATGGACGTGCGCAGCACCAGGGAGGTAGTGCTTGCGTCGGCCATTGGCCGTTGCTCTGATCCATTGTGGCCTTAAGTTTCTGATGCAAGTCTGTGCAGCAAACAGTCCAAACAAGGCGTTCCAAAAGGGGTTTTTAAATTGCTGTTTGTGCTGGAGCCCTAAAGTATGCTTTTTATACTTGTCCTGCCATGCTAATTAGGTCACCACCCTTTATGGAGGGGCGGATTTAGAACCAGGTAGTGGGGGCCATTGGTGGGAACATTTTCTGCCTGCTGTACAGCTTATGCCATATGCCACTTTAACATTTTGACATCTGTTAATTAAACCTGCGGCCTGGCGTGGGAAGAGATGCATATTCACCTGTGCTTAGGGGTCATTCTCATGGCGTGGATGGCTTTGGCTGAGTTTGGGGACATGATGGATGACCATGGTCCATTTTCTAACAGGGTCCTTGTTTGTTAGATGCGCCCATTATCATTGTGACATCTGTTAATTAAACCTGCTGCCGGTCGTGGGAAGAGCAGGGTAATCACCTGTGCTTAGGGGTCACTCTCCTGGGAAGGCTGGCTCCGGCTGTAGTTTAGGGACATGACGGATGACCATGGTACATTTTCTAACCTGGGGCCTTGTTTGTTAGATGCGCCCATTATCATTTTGACATCTGCTAAGCAGCCCTCAGCCCTGTCTTGGGAAGAGCTGCGTAATCACCTGTGCTTGGGACTCATTCTCCTGGGAAGGCTGGCTCCGGCTGAAGTTTAGGGACATGATGACCAGTACATGACCTGCCCCTGGGGTGATATTTTATAAGCTCCCCAGTGTACTATACCTTTTGAGTCTCGTGGGAAGCTTGGGACTGGCTGATTTGTTGTTGTTTTTTCCTCTTCTCAGCTTCGCTCTGCTCACAACTGTTGTCACTTTATCACATTGGCACCTACAGGCCCGAGCCCTTACCTGGGAAACTGTCCTTTTGTTCTTGTGTTTTTACGTCGTGACTTGTGAGCCTAATGGTTAGTTTTCTGCCACCAGCTACGGCTGTGTCGCATTTCAAATTGCAGCATCTGCTTCTAAAGAAAGACACTTTTTAAAAAAACCTCTGCACCGCAAGCCCTAGTGTTAGACATCCATGCTGCCGTGGGTTGGGGCCTTGGGGGCTGCCTGCTCAGGCACCCTCTGTCACAGATCTGCAGCCCACATTTTAAACATGCCCAGACAGCTCCCTCTTACACGAAGGCACTTTTTTGCGCACACATTTAGGGACACATTTTTCTTTACATAACCTAAATGACCTGCTAACCTAACACAGCCTTCAACACTGTCTCACGCTCTGACACACACCCTGTGCCACACCCCCAACTCAGCTCCGGTTAGGGCTGCCACACATACATCATGTCCACATATTTTCTGCGCACGAACTGTCACTTTTAAGGACAAAAACGACCTGTCACTTTATCATGAGACCGATGTCCGCCCCCAAGCAATAACAAAAATTTCTACTGGTGGAGATAGCCTATGAGGTGGGCAGAGAGCAATTAGAATCTTACCGATTGGTTAGCTGTGGCAAAGCCCCACCCCTGCTGTTTCGCGGAGTGGATTTCGTATCTCGGTTGCCTCACCACGCTCGCTTCTCCTTAAGTTTGCATTCTTTCTTTCTTGTGTCGTTTTCCATATTTTCGATGCTTCCCCCGCCGCTCCAAATCTTTACGCTGCTTGTGTTAAGGCCTGCGCGGGCTCCTAGAAGCCTGCAGTGCTGCAGCACCTCTCCACGCATATTAGGTCCGCAGCAAACCAGAGCAGGACTGCAGCCTAGACCCAGTAGTCGGACCTGCGCACTTGAAGTGTAAAGCGCTGTGCTGCAAGTGAGAGAGAAGGTCTCTGAGTAAAGGCCCAGCAAACCACAGCCTAGGTAAGATGGTATTAAAGGGAGCACGAAACCGAGCCGCAGCAGTGGAGCGTCTGCAGACACTGCAAATACGTCACCACATTAAGTAGCTTTGCACACATTTGGGGCACTGTATTGAAAACCAAGGGAACTGATAGTATTAGTTTTCCACCATGAAATGAAGTAATGCCATGTGTGACTGCAGGTAGGGTCTGTGCAAGTGAACACCGTACAGGTCTACCAAAGACAGCAAGCAAGTTGTCTTTGCAAAATTCAACTGTAGCGGGAGAACCTGGTATTGGTTGTAAAGATACTGAAAGGTTAAGGGTCCTCCGCACTTTTTCTTTACAAGGAAATACGGAAGTAATATTCCTGTCTGTTCTCTTCTATAAGGATGAGCCTTTTAACCTGTAGAAGTTCTTGGAATGTCAACTGGGGCAGAGGTGACCTGGACGAAGGAGAGTGATTCTCCTGATATGATGGAGATGTAGGTGGCCAAACCCAGTGAAAGTCAGTGAGGCTTCTTGATCTGTTTAATTTTTACAATCCGGGAGAAATCTAAAAAACTACATCAAATTCAGCATTCAGACAAAGGTGAGCATATAAAAATAGCTGTGAAAAACTTTCCATACATCACCATTACGCTCTTAATACAATCAGCAATTAAAAAAAAAAATTAAGTTTAACATTCATAATATTCTATCTAAATTCATTGATGTAATCGATTTAAGCAATCTTACTTCAGTGTCAAAAACGTTTTGGTCATCCCCCATTCTCATCGCCTGTAATTACATACCATTTTGGCAATCCATTGATCGAAAGTGGGAATTTAGAATTCCACTTTTGTAATTTTGTAAATTGTAAATTTGGCTCTAGGAAAATATCTCGCAATATCAGTGAAGGATCGGTTGGCACATTATTATATAGCTTAGTTTGACAGTATTGCAGTACAGATAAATGTCCCAAAACTTTCCATCCTGGGGGAAGTGAATATGGTATGTGACCAACTTTATTTTGTCTGAGAATTGCATCTAAAACAACTAGGGGACAGTTGCAAATTAGTTTTGTTTATAAATACTGGGGGTGCGATAAATTAGCCATTTGGCATAATATTGTATTTCACGAAAATTGGTTAGCTTTAGTTTGGAAATATTGAATTGGTTTATTGTATGCCCTATCTCCATTGTGATAGTCCTTTTTTCTTTGCTTTGACGTTTATGTGCTACTTTGGAAAAAGGTTCTGTCTCATTAAAACTATCGAACTTCTTCTTCCAACACCCACTGATCTTATTGCTGTATTTTCTATTAGATCCACAACTAGATCTGATCTTTTAATTACATTGTTGTGACCTAATTTTTAAAAAAATGGGATATGTGATTAAAAGACCAACGAACTGAGCTTCTTGGTCTCTGTTTAGACTTGAGATTTGGGCTTGTTAATTCCTCTGAAATTACTCCTCCTGATCAGTGAATGAGACCTCGAAGAAAAGAAGATGGGTGCTGAAGTTTTGGAGGAAAGTGAGGCTCTTATCTTGGAAGAATGAAAACTCATTGCTGCTGGAAAGAGGTTTACTATTTGGCTGGTAAATGGTAACACTTGTGCACGTTTACAGTAGAATTGCGGAGTGCCATCCATATTGATTGCTGAAGGACCTTGTTGGTGCATAGCTCAAACAGCTTCTTCCAACTGAATGAGAACCATGGATCTCCGGATTGATATCTGAAGACTGGTTACAGTGTCGATGGGTCCCTAGAAAATCTGGAGATTCAGTACACTTTCTCCACTTTCTGGGTTAATCATAAATGAATTCTTCTCCTGGGCTTGGCCAGTTAACAAGGGCTGTACTGGTCAAATTGTTTCCACAAGTGTAGCCCGTAGCTCCGAATACTGGTATTGGTCTTCGCTTATCTCAGGGTAAGCCAAACTACGCAAGAAAAAAGCTCCCCAATCTTCCATAAATCAGAACATTTTTATGCAAAAAAATCACCAACGCATGAACTTTATTTTTGTGTTATCGATAAAAATGTTTTGACTATTTGTAAGACCTAGAAATGCCTTTACTCTATGTACACATGCAGGGCAAACATCCACATTAATTATATTCCAAACTTAATTCCCAACGCCTAATGCTACCCAGCTGTAATTGTGACAGTTATTTACAAGCAAGCTGTTAAAAGCAAAATCTTCAGATGAGGATTTCATGTGATAGTCTATACGGTCTTATTGTTTAAGCGACTTATCACTAAACTGGGGGTGTTATTAGCCACAGTCATTACAATCAATCCATTATTCATTGGTCGGTATTGAATTCAGTCACTTGTCGTCTCATTGCACTTCTCAGTTATCCTCAGTGGTGTGTGTTGACCTCCAAAAGCAGCAGATATGGCACTTGGTTCACAGTGAGAGCATAGGATGGATATATGTGTTTCCCACAGTATTAAAGGCATTGGCTTTCATGATCAATGGGGAGGATGAGGTTTTCCAGTTGATTAAAAATATTTGGCATCCATGTTCACTGGGGAGGAAGAGGCTTCCCCTCAGAGGCTAGCTGCCATCTTCACAACAGACCTTGCTGGGTGATTCCCAAGACACAGTTTGGACTGTCTTTAGGGGATCTGGTAGTTTTTGTTCAAGGGCTTTGAGATAGCCCACTTGGAGAGTGGTTTCTTTTAGATTTCCTGGGCCTACTTGAGGACCTTTTTGACATTAAGAGCTGTCTTTGGTGGAGATGAAGGAGTTGCTCCCAAGGTGTAGATGTCCACTATCTCAATTAGGGTGCCTGGGTGTCAATGGCAGAGCCCACAGGGGCAAGTAATCACTACTACCACTTAGTTTTATTGCATGCATCAGCATCTGTATCTCAGTGTTATTCCCCGGGAGGTTGTATGAAAGATTTAGATGGGCTAGCCCCAATGCTGATTCAAACTTTCCACCAATTAAAAGCTGCCGGCGATACTTGAGTGAAGTCAAACCAACTCTCAAAAGGGAGAATAATGTGATAGGGAGTAGAAGATAAACACACTGGATAGAGGTTGGGAGGTTTGTCTCTTGGAGCTCAGAATTGCACCCTTCTCTCTCTCTCTTTCTTTCTCTCTCTCTCTCTCAGAGTGTAAAACAGCAGTGTTAATGCTCGCCAAGCAGACGGCAAGCTTGGATATAACGCTATACACACATGGTTTGATTATACAAATTGGCAAACTAGCCCCCTTTGGCTCACCATATGCTCCCAACTCCCAAAAGGTAGCTCTGTTAACGAATCCAGGAAGTACCCTCAGATCTTCCCAGAGCTTGGGAGCACAAGGAGACGCTGTTGATTGAGAATTAATTTCAATTACGCATAGGTGTGGAAGACCTAAATCTGACAGAGAAGTCTAACTTCATAGGCAGTGCAGATACGAAGGAAGAAACACTAAGGGAAAGCAGGGAAAACAAAACAAAGGTGCAGAGAACGAAATACAGTGAATGAACTGAGGGTACGAGAACCATACAACAGAGTAGTTACGAGGCAACTTGTTCCTGCTACACAGTTGCTTAACTTGTCCTGCTTACAGTTTTTCTGTGGTCCTCATTGGTTTTTTTCTGTTACTAACCTGTATGACCTGCCCCCTCTGTCTCAGCAGTAGCTGCCAATGTCCGGTCTAACACAGCCTCTAGGTCTCTGATCTTGATCTTTTCTTGTGTATCCATGTCATTCTTATTTCTTGTTTGGTCTTAACATTTTGTGCAAAACTCCTGACCCTGGTCAAATCATACCTCTTCCCTGGTCTTTTGCGATGTTTTATTAGTATGAGGAATACTTTTTCCAATTCTAGAGTTGGAATTGTCTCTATGTCAAAGTTTTGTTCACCCTGGGCTGTTATTACTGGAGGAGGTCAGATCTGTTGATTGCCTTATACTAGAAATATGAAACATGGAGAGAATTTTCAAACTTTTCGACTGCTGCAGGACCCACCGGTTCTAAGATGGGAAAGGGACCAACAAAGTGAGGGACAAATTTCGGATTTGACCCATGGATGACTAAATGGTCTGTTGATATCCAGACCTGTTGTCCTTTTGAATAGTTTGGTGCTGGAGTTTGTTTTCGATCAACGAATCTGTAATGTGATACTTAGGCCTTTAATAGATTGCAGACTGCTGATTGGTTTACGACTGAAAGGGATTGCACTAGCGACTGTACTGAAGGGACATTAATGGATGAAAAGCTTGAATGCCATACGTTTGGGTGAAAACCATAGATACAAAACTCCAGTGAGGTATGCAGGGAGTTATTGTACCCTAACTCCATTAGAGGTATCCAAAATAAACAATTTTCCTGATTTTCTGCTATAAATCACAGCAGATATTGCTGTATGAGATGACTGAGTAGCTCTCGGCCTGTCCATGGGTTTGAGGATGATAACTAATTGATCTAAAGTTATTTGTACCCATTTATTTTAATAAAGTATCCCAAAAGGGGGGCTCCCCTATCTGTTCTAACTACCTCGGGTAAGCTAGGGAACCTGACTGTTTCCTTCAAAGAATTTCTATCTAATTGAACTGCTGTGTGTAATTTGTGAAGTGGGACTCAGTGTGTCAATTCTGTCAAGTAGTCAGCTGCTACCCAAAGTTCTATATGTGATTTGGAACTAGGAAATTATACCACTAAGTCAGTTGAAATGCAGGACTAAGGTTCTGAGGTGTTGGAAGTGGGCGCAATAGACCCGTAATTCGTCCTGAGCCTACCTTATTTTGTGTATCAATTGCATAGTGCTTTGCATAAGCCTCCACAGTCTTCCTTAAATTAGGCCATCAGAAGGTCCTTGAAAACATGCCTAGAGTATTTTCTGTTCCGGTATGACCTACCGGAGAGATGTCATAACACAAACTGATAATCTGGGTTTGTAGTTCCTCCCGAGGAGAAAAAAGTATTTCTCCATGAAATTAAAGTGACTACTTTGTGTGATTTGGTCATTCTCTTGCAAAAAATGTTCCACATTTAACCTCTCTCATTCCTGCCTTATCTGCTGAAGTATATATTTCTTGTGATGTTTCCTGGTAAGCTAAAATAGATGGAGGATTCTCATGTGCATGTCCTTCTTCTGCACTTTGCTGTGACAGTGCCTCCACCTTTCTCTGTAGAGAGTCTGATCTGTAAGAATCAGGAAAAGAAAAGAGACCAATGGGCATGTCAAGCATTGGCAGATTTAATGCCTTTCCGAAAACTCAAGAGCATGTGATCATTCTACATTGTGATGGAATGTGGTGAACCTTCTAAGTAATGTCTCCACTGTGTAAATGCCACCTTGATAGCCAAAAGTCTGAGATCATAAATTGTGTAATTCTTTTCAAGAGCAGAAAGACAGTGAGACAATTAGGCTAAAGTATGAATATCCAGATTCTCTGGATGTTTTGGGATAAGATGGCACCAATAGCAATAGAGGAGGCATCTGTCTCTACAAAGGGTCGGTACACTGAGGGTGTCTAAAAATTGGCACAGTTGTAAAGGTGGTCTTTAAAGTCCCGGAAGTGGTTGAGGCCTTTTACTCCTGTTTTCTTGGGGCTTGGCTTACCGTGGATCCCGAGCAACCGGGCCAAGTACACCTTCAGCACTTGACTCTCAGGAGTAGCGTGGTCTGAGCAGTCCAAGACTCCTTCAGGGGGTGGTGGATATGGTGGAGTGAACACAGGCTCACAACTCAAAATACACGTAGTACCAGCAATAAATTATTGTCCAGCTAAATACTCACTTTCATGATAAAAGAAGTATTTTAGTTTACCGATAACAACACAAAGGGGAAATACGACATTCACAAACAACTACACAGTCCCCCTAAGGTCGGGGCTCTAGTGTTTCATAGGCAGTTCCCTGTGTTCTACTCTTCTCACTCCAGCGAAAGTGGTTTTTCCCCATTCACTATAGGCAACATCCAGGATTAGTCCCATTTGTAGTCCAAGTCTCAAGAGTCCACTCCAACTCTGTATTAAGTCAAAAATGTTCAAGCACGGAAGCGCCATTTAATAAGCAAGTTCCCCCAGTGCTGACTGGCCATAAATCAGTCTTGGCCACACCTGCAGTATCAAAGCGACAGGAGCTCCTGAGCGCGCCCCATCCATGAGCACTGGAGCGGCTGGTTCAGATGAGTTCACTGCACATGGCCCGGGCGGGCTGTGTTTGGCGGTCCTGGAGTTCCTCACACTCGGTCGTACAGCCAGAGCAACTGGAGGTTCTGTCGACTTTTGGCAGAGTAAGTCTTATGTCCATCCCACTGTGTGGGGAAAGTAGTGGAAAGGTCCCAATGTTGATCCTCTATCCCGCTGTAGGGGTCCTCACTGTGGGCTCACTCCTGCGGTGATGATTCTGATCAGGCCACGCTTCTTGTTGGTGCCTGTGAATCCCCTCTTGGCATACAGGGTCACTGGCTCACCACCGCACAAGCGTTATGACCCATGTGGGGCCTGCCAAAACACCAGCACACATGGCCCAGAAAACCGCACAAGAATACTCCCTCTCATGGAGCAGGAAACAATAAGGGTGCCCAGACCAGGAGACGAACATGAGAACAAACAACCTTGAAAGGCTGTCCAATAGGAGACATAATGATGCACAAAAACAACAGACCAGAAGACCAACTAACAGAAATAGACAGCCCTGCAAGGCTATGAAATAATGCACTTCTAAGCAGGCCTCTGCAAAAAGAAAAAGAAAGAATCACTCAAACTCTCGCGAGATCTGAGGATCATGTGCGAGCAGGCGGCCATCTTGGGCGCTGCAACTATATAAGGCCATGGCAGCCTTCCAGAAGCTGCTTACTGTTCTGGAAACTCGCCTTCCAGGATGACGTTCTCGTTGCTGTTCCATCTCTCACTGGATCCTCTGCTTCGTGGGGAACAGCAGGCGCCTGACTACCTGCAAAAGAAGAACAAATTAGAAAAGCTTACAACAAGGACAAGACAGTAACGTGCCGGCGATAAACGACGTGTTATTTAGACTTGTCTTGTGTTATGAGTGCGGTTAGCGCAAAGAGACAACCCTAAGGACAGAGAAAGAAAGAGACATTAGTATTGCTTGGCCTATGTGGAAACTAACATAACTAAGTACCAGTGTTGCATGCTGTTAATGTGTGACATTTTATTGAATCTGTCAAAAGTGTATGTTCTAATCTTATGCAATTTTACTCTGTTTGTGAATAACCTGGTTGCTTGTGAATAACTTGAATGTTGTATAACCTGAATAGTACGAACTGTGAGATTACGTCTGCAATCTGAAAACTGTTGGCTAACAATTTTAAGTCAAAGAACCTTCAGCAAAACCATAGTGAGGGAACTCTGGTATGTACACTAACATCAGTGTAGATCTTAACCAAACCAAGTATATGCATTAGATTGAGGAGACTAATTTCTCACTTTTTCTCTAAAGATAACCAGGAAAATGGTAAACACAAGACAGAGAGTTAATGCACCAAAAGTGGGAAAGAGGGAATTTACAGGTGCATGTTAGGCACCACAGGGTACTTGGGAAGGGCATTAAGCCATAGAGAGGACAAGAGCTACAATCATCTTCCAATGTTTCAGGATACACCACTGAGGGAACCTCTGCAAAAGACCTAGGGCCCGATTCTGATCCGGGTTGGAAAAGCTTCCCGACCGAATCGGTTGGGAAATGGTTTCCGACCCACTCGGATCGGGAAAGTCCAACCGACAGAGTAGGATGCATCCGGATGTTTCCAGATACAATTTGGTTGAACTCCCATTGACTTCTATGGGAACATTTGTTCCTAACCGCATCAGAATTGGGACCTCGGTCGGGAAGACACGTTCCCGATCCGATTTGGAAGGAGCAAATACCGTTAGGAGGCCTTCCTAACCGCATCAGAATCAGGCCATCGGTCGGGAAGCTTTTCCAACCCGCATCAGAATCGGGCCCTAAGGGCCTGATTCTGATGCGGTTAGGAAAGCATTCCCACCTAGGGCCTGATTCTGATGCGGTTAGGAAGGCCTCCTAATGGCATTTGCTCCTTCCAAATCGGATCGGGAACATGTCTTCCCAACCCAGGGCCCAATTATGATGCGGTTAGGAACATATGCTCCCATTGAAGTCAATGGGAGTCCAACCAAATCGTATCTGGAAGCATCCGGATGCATCGTACTCCGTCGGTCGGACTCTCCCGATCCGAGTGGGTCGGAAACCATTTCCAAACCGATTCGGTCGGGAAGCTTTCCAACCCGCATCAGAATCAGGCCCTTAGTGTCAGGAGCTTGGCATCTGAATCGTAGGAAAACCACGACAATACCCATCCCACACACTCTCTCTCTAATCCCATTCCACTTTCCCCTCTGGAACCCCAGTCCTGCTGTGGTAAAACCTAGTGAAAGGGCTGAGGTACAGTGGTGGAGCTGGGAACAAGCATCTTGACCTCCATCTCATCTCCACAGGATAAAACAGGTTAGTGCTTGACAGCCCACTCCCCACGGCAACCTGTCAATGGCGGCCCCTCGTGGCATATGGAGTTGCTGGTTCCTCACTGCACATGGGCTCCGATCGGCACAGTGATGATCAGAGTTCACTTCGTGTAGGAAGCTGGCTCTGTATATGCTATACCAAAGTAAGGTATAGTGTGCAGAGAGGGGCGGACGGGTGCAGGGTGCTGTTTTGGCATCATGTGCCCTGTTGTTTTCAATGGGGATTCTCCGGTTGCAACAAACACTGCAGGCTCGGGGACGAAGATCTTCTGAAGGCGACCACCGATTGGAGAGGTAAGTTGGGATGCCTTGGGATGCCGGGACACCGTCGGTTGGGCCACCCAAGGCCATGGGATGTCGGGTGCAGGGGTGTCTTTTGGCGTCGGGTTTCTCTTACCTGCTCCGGTCGAGGGGATCCTCCAGAAAGGGACTACAGGCGTCGGTTGGAGACTTGAGGTAGGTCAGGGATCACCAGATCCCAGGTCAGGATCGCCAGGGAGTCCTCCTCGTGGTGTTGGGCCACTCGAACTCGGGCCGTAGGCGTCGGGTGCAGACTCGCTGATTTGGCCGGAGCCAGAGTCTGTGGGTGAGCAAATCCGGTGCTCACAGGAGACAAAGTCTGGTTTGGGAAGGCAGGCCAGGTCCTCCGAGTTCTTGGGGGCTGCTGGCTGCAGGACACACCGGAATTTCACTGTAGCAGGCCGAGGTCAGGACAGGCCGGTAGGGCTGGGGCCTAGTCAGTTGGTGTCCTTCTCTTCTTCTTCAGTACGGCTCTTCGGTCCTTTTTCGTCTTCTTTCTTCTTGTCTGAGGAGGCAAGGTTCAGTGTTGCCCCTAAATACAACATTTAGGGGTGTTACAGGTAGGTACAGGTCGGGACCAATGGGTCCCTTCCTTGGGGTGGGTACACCCTCTATTATGCCACCCTCCAGTGGGAGGGGGGCATAAGCCTCACTCTGGTTGGCTGGGTCCCCCTATCTGCAAGATGGCGGGGACTGAGAGTTGTGCTTCACTTCGCCTCCCCCATCTGAGGGGTGGGGTTGGCAAAGGTGGGCACACCTCTCCTCCAAACTTAGTTTTCCCGCCGATTCTCCCGCCCAAAGTGGGGGGTCAGAACAGGGAGGGGCCAGGTGCTGGGAACAGCAAATGGCTGGGGTAGCTATCAAAGTCGGCAAGCTTTTGAAGCTTCCCCTTCGTGGACCCAGCCCATCCTGGAGGAAGGGGAGAGTTGGCACCTTGACCCATGATGTGCTTGATTTCAAGACACCGAGAGCGGCCTGCTCTCGACCCAGGGGTCAAGAAACATGTCTGGTGGTGGCAGCTGGCGAGCAGCCACTCAGCCAGGACACTAGAGTTAGGTCGTTTTACAGGGGGCATCTCTAAGATGCCCTCTGAGTGCATTTCTCATTAAATCCCACACTGTCATCAGTGTGGGTTTAATGTGCTGAGAAGTTTGATACCAGACATCCCAGTTTTCGGTAAAGCCATTATGGTGCTGTGGAGTTCTAATGACAAACTCCCATACCATATACTCTTTATGGCATTACTGCACTTACAATATCTAAGAATTGACTTAGACACTGTAGGGGTATAGGGCTCATGCACCTGTACCCTCACCACTGGTATAGTGCACCCAGCTAGAGGAATGGCTTACCTATGCCAGGGCAGTGGATTGTAGGCATGGCACACAGGGATGTGTGCCATGTCGACTCTTCACTTTGTTCTGCACCAAAACACGCAGCCTGCAATGGCAGTATGTGTGCATAAAGGTACAGGGCCTCTAAGAGTGGCACAATAAGTGCTGCAGCCTTTAGAGGTCTTCCCTGGTCACAGTGCCCTTGGTACCTATGGTACCTTTTACAAGGGACTTGCATGTGGCCAGAGAGTTGCCATATGGGTTTTGCAACAGTGCAATTTAGGGAAAAAACATAGGCCCTGGGCACCTGGTTGGCGGGAACCCAGGGCACACTTAGTCAAAATACATCAATATTAGGTAAAAAGTGGGGGGCCACCATGCAAAAAGGGGAACTTTCCTACACAACCCCCCAAACGAAAGAGGGTGAGACTATCCTTTCCCTAGAGAGTCATCATTGTCTAAGTTGAAGAACCTGGAAAGTCCATCTACATTGGCATGGGCAGTCCCAGGTCTATGTTCCACTGTAAATTCCATTCCCTGTAGAGAGATGGACCATCTCAAAAGTTTAGGATTTTCACCTTTCATTAGCCATTTGAGAGGTCTGTGGTCAGTTTGAACTGTGAAGTGAGAACCAAACAAGTATGGGCTCGGCTTCTTCAGGGACCAAACCACAGCAAAGGCCTCCCTCTCAATGGCATTCCAACGCTGCTCCCTTGGGAGTAACCTCCTGCTTATAAAAGCAACAGGCTGGTCTTGGCCTTCAAAATTGGTCTGGGATAGGACCGCTCCTATCCCTACCTCAGAGGCATCAGTCTGCACAATGAACTGCTCTGTGTAGTCAGGGTGTCAAAAGCCTTTTGACAGTGAACTGTCCAGTTTACCTTTTTGGGCATCTTATCTTCTTGGAGGCGAGTTCTGTGAGGAGTGTCACAATTGACCCCTACCCTTTCACAAACCTCCTGTAGTACCCAGTCAAACCAAGGAATGCCCCGAGTTGGGTCTGGATTGTTGGAGCTTCCCAGTCCAGGATGGCCTGGATCTTGAGTTGTAAAGGTTACACTTGGCCTCCACCAACAAGGAGGCCCAAGTATACAACTGTTCCCTGCCCTATCTGGCATTTGGATGCCTTGATAGTTAGGCCTGCAGTTTACAGGGCTCTTAAAACTTTCCCCAGGTGAATCAGGTGATCCTGCCAGGTGGAGCTAAAGACAGCAATATAATCAAGATATGCTGCACTAAAGGCCTCCTATCTAGTAAGGACTTTGTTCCCCAACCTTTGGAAGGTGGCAGGGGTTTTCTTTAAACCAAAGGGCTATAACACTAAACTGATAATACCCATCAGGTGTGGAGAATGCTGTTTATTCTTTTGCTCCTGGTGCCATGCCAATCTGTCAGTACTCTGCAGTTAAGTCAAAGGTACTAAGAAATTTGGCTGCACCCAATTTGTCTATCAACTCATCAGCTCTTGGTATGGGGTGAACATCTGTCTTGGTGACAGAGTTGAGTCCTCTATAGTCCACACAGAACCTAATTTCTCTCTTTCTACCCTGTGAATGAGGTTTGGGGACTAGGACCACTGGGCTGGCCCTGCGGCTCTCAGAGGGCTCAATCACCCCTAACTCCAACAACTTGCTGACATCAGCTTTGATGCTCTCCTTAACTTGATCAGACTGTCGATAGTTTGTTTTTGACAGGTACACTGTCCCCAGTGTCCACATCATGGGTACACCAGTTTATCTGACCAGTGGTCAAGGAGAAGAGCTTAGCATACTGCTGTAAGACTTGCTTACAGTCAGCCTGCTGTTGGGCAGTGAGGGTGTCTGAATAGACAACCCCGTCCACTGACCCATCTTTGGGGCTGTAAGAGAGGAGGTCAGGGAGAGGTTCACTCTCTATCCCCAGATCCTCATCAGTAACCATCAGCATGGTTATGTCAGCCCTGTCATGGGAAAGCTTTAGGCGGTTCACATGGATCACCCTTTTGGGAGTCCTGCTTTTGCCCAGGTCTACCAAGTAGGTGACCTCACTTTTATTTTCTAAGATGGGGTAAGGGCCACTTCATTTGTCCTGGAGGGTCCTTGGTGCCACAGGCTCCAAAACCCACACCTTTTGCCCTGGTTGGAATTCCACCAGTGCAGCTTTTTGGTCATACCAGTGCTTCTGGCGCTCCTGGCTGGCCTCAAGATTTTTGGAAGCTTTTTCCATGTACTTTACCATACTGGACCTCAGGCCTAGTACATAGTCCACAATATCCTGTTTGGGTTCTTGGAGAGGCTTCTACCAACCCTCTTTAACAAGACAGAGTGGTCCCCTAAAAGGATGGGCAAACAGAAGTTCAAAGGGGGAAAACCCTACTCCCTACTGAGCCTCTTCCCTGTAGGAAAAAAGCAAGCATGGCAAGAGGACATCTCATCTCCTTTTGAGTTTTTCAGGGAGCCCCATGGGCATGCCCTTTCAACAAGACCAATGGTTTGTGGGTGATAGGGTGTAGTAAACTTGTACTGTACTCCACACTCCTTCCACATGTGTTTTAGGTATGCAGACATGAAGTTTGACCGTCTGTCTAAAACCACCTCCTTTGGAAACCCTACCCTGGTGAAGACACCAATGAGGGCCTTGGCTACTACAGGAGCTGTAGTTGTCCCAAGAGGAATCGCTTCAGGATACCCGATGGCATGATCCACTACCATCAGTATAAATTTGTTTCCTGAGGCTGTGGGAGATTCAAGTGGACCCACTATGTCCACACCTACCCTTTCAAAGGGAACCCCAACCACTGGTAGTGGAATTAAGGGGGCCTTTGGGTGTCCACCTGTTTTTCCACTGGCTTGACAGGTGACACAGGAGCTTACAAACTCCTTTACCTTGTGGCCCATGCTGAGGTCTCCAGGTCGTTTCCAAGCAGACCGGCAGCTGGATGTTTTGGAGAGACCACTACCTGTTTCAGGCCAGTAACCCCCCCAGTCTAATGTTACCATAGCCATGTTAGTAGTAACACTGTCAGCGTTGGTGACTGGATAAGACTTTCCAATCAGGTATTGCTCTGGGGACACCAGTGTGTCTCTCACCATGGTGACACTGTCAAGCTTTTGTTTGGAGGGATGGGACCACATGGTAATGTTTTTAAGTTTACATAGAGACTTTAACTCCCTAAATTCTAAGTGGAGATAAGGGTTGAGGCCGATATCCTCAACCATATGCTCTGTCCTTAGTTATATTTTCACTAATAGCGGGGTTCTTGTTAAGAGACATTCTACAAAAAGATTTTAACCCTTTTACCCCTAACTATAGTGAGTTTTTATTTTTCTAAAATTCTAAAGGGACTTAACGAAGGCCCTGACAAGACTTTTAGTAATTTGGAAAAATTTGTCAATTCAAAAATTCTGAATTCTAAAGACAATTAAAGAGTTCTGTCGTGTGATCAGGTGTTGACCTAGTCAGTCCAACAAATGCAAAGTTGTAGATCCCACCGCTGATCCACCAATGTAGGAAGCTGGCTCTGTATATACCATACCAAAGTAAGGTATAGTGTGCACAGAGTCCAGTGGAACCCCAAAGGTAGACAGGGGTGAAAGTAAATAATACCTTGCTCTCTATTTGTGGTAGTGTGGGCCAGCAGTAAGGCTTTATCAGAGGGTAGTGTTAAGCATTTATTTTACACACTCGGGCAAGAAATGATGTCCTACACTCAAAGACTGAACTCAGACCAATTTGTTTGTATAAAAATATTAATTAGTTGTATTTTATTTTCTAGAACCAAGCCAGGCCTGGTACAGGTAAGTATAATTGTACTTTACAAGAATAATGCAGTTAAATACAGTTGCATGCAATTGGATTGGTTACAGGTAAGTCATTTGTTTGTAAAACAATTGGAATTACTTTTCAGTTGCTTTTCAGATTACTTTTCAAGTTACTTTTTCTACTCAGTGTGACATTCTCTCCCTATATCTACAGGCATCAGTCTCAGGCATATATATCTATGTCCTGATGATGATCTCGGGACCCCATGTATGGGATCAAAACGTCGTCGACTCCTTGATACTGTTATATGTATTATTGAATTGTGCTATGGTGTCTTCCTTCATGTGTGCTTGATAATTTACTGATCCTTTTTGCAAGCGCTAAGAAATGCCTGAGCCTCTGTTCTTGTTTTAATTGTCACAGGGTTTGTGTTTCCACTTTGTTTTGTTTTCTTTGAATTGATAAAACATTAAAATATTTTTGTCCGGAGGGACAATACAATATAGATCTCATTGTATTTCTATATTAACTCTTTCTCTCTTATCCTTCTTGTGAGGGACCACTGTTCATATAAAATACTTGCACCCAATTTCCCTGACCAATCTAATTGGGTTCCCTTGTTCATATGTAAGATAGATATCACACTGTGACATTTCCTAGAGAAAAGGTAAGTAACTCAGTTTTTATACATTTGCAGTTTTTCATGGTCTCATACAAACCAACTCCACACTTAAAACAATTTTCACAAGAAAGCATTCAATGCAGTCCTATGGGAGAAAACAATGTTATCGACTTAACGGCAAGTAATTAGGTCTGGGAGTTGATTTTCTGGGGTTAGAACTAGGGTTCCCCCAGGGTCAAGGATGCACTATCAAAGCACCCCCAGCGGAGCTAGGGCGGCCAGCTGCAGAGTGCTGAGGCCCAATGTTATCCAATGGGAGATAGGGGTCCTCCAGTTGGTGGCTGCTCACGAGCAGGCCACAAGGTTGTGGGAGCAAAGCTCCCGGTGTTAGGGTCAGGGCAAAGGGGGATCCGGTTTGGCTTACAAGGTGACCCACAGCGGCACAGAGGTGGCCGGGTGCAGGGTGCTGTTTTGGTGTTGTGTGCCCTGCTGTTTTCAATGGGGATTCTTTGGTTGCAACAAACACTGCAGGCTCAGGGATTAAGATCTTCTGGAGGCCACCACCAGTTGGAGAGGTAAGTTGGGATGTCTTGGGATGCTGGGACACTATCGGTTGGGCCACCCAAGGCCGTGGGACGTCGGGTGCAGGGGTGTCTTTTGGCGTCGGGTTTCTCCTACCGGCTCCGGGCGCGGCCGGTGGAATCCTCCAGAAAGGGGCTGCAGGCGTCGGTTGGAGACTTGAGGTAGGTCAGGGATCACAGATCCCAGGTCAGGATCGCTGGGGATACCTCCTTGTGGTGTTGGGCCACTCGAACTCGGGCCAGAGTGGTGCAGACTTGTGGATTTGGCCAGAGCCAGAGTCTGTGGGTGAGCATATCCGGTGCTCACAGGAGACAGTCTGGTTTGGGAAGGCAGGGTAGGTCCTCTGGGTTCTTGGGGCTGCTGGCTGCAGGACACACCGGGATTTCGCTGTAGCAGGTCGAGGTCGGGACAGGCCGGTAGGGCTGGGGTCAAGTTAGTTGGTGTCCTCCTCTTCTTCTTCAGCATGGCTCTTTGGTCCTTCTTTTGCTTGTTTTTGTTTTGTCTGAGGAGGCGGGCTTAAGGTTGCCCCAAAATACTACATTTATGGGCGTTCTAGGTAGGTACAGGCTGGGACCAATGGATACTCCCCCTATTATGCCACCCTCCAGTGGAAGGGGGGCATAAGCCTCACTCTGTTTGGCTGGGTCCCCCCATCTGCAAGATGGCGGGGACTTAGAGTTGTACTTCACCTCGCCTTCCCCACCTGAGGGGTGGGGTTGGCAAAGGTGGGCACACCTCTCCTCCTAACTTGGTTTTCCCGCCGATTCTCCCGCCCAAAGTGGGGGTCAGAACCAGTGGGGGCCAGTTGCTGGGAGCAGCAAATGGCTGGGGTAGCTCACAAAGGCGGCAAGCTTTTGAAGCTTCCCCTTCTTGGACCCAGCCCATCTTGGGGGAGGAGGCTTGGCACCTCGACCCAGGATGTGCTTTGTTTCAGGGCCATAAGAGCGGCCTGCTCTCGACCCAGAGGTCCAGAAACATGTCTGATGGTGGCAGCTGGCGAGCAGCCACTCAGCCAGGACACTAGAGTTAGGTCGTTTTTCAGGGGGCATCTCTAAGATGCCCTCTGAGTGCATTTCTCATTAAATCCCACACTGGCATCAGTGTGGGTTTAATGTGCTGAGACGTTTGATACCAAACTTCCAAGTTTTCAGTAAAGCCATTATGGTGCTGTGGAGTTCGTAATCTGACTGAATGACAAACTCCCATACCATATACTCTTTATCAATCAATCAATCAATCAATCAAATGCTTTATTTCGATTACAAGAATCATAAAAGCAACAAACAAACAAACAACCAAAATACACAAACAAACATTTAAAGGATATACAGTTTGTCACATGAATATTAAGACTGATTGGACGGAATTATCAAAAATGGCTAAAAAGATACTAGCAAAACGGATGGAGCCTGGAAATTAATTCAAAAATGTAAAAATTTAAAAACTGCAATATAAAACCTCATAACAGGATAAAAGAATGGGTTTTGGGCGCACAACCAGACCTAAAAACAATCTTAAAGGTTAAAACAATTATGGAAGCATATACGGACAAAAGTGCATAGACAGTCATAATCAAGAAATATGTCGCAGTATGGGGTGCTCTACAAGACACAAGCATCTAATCAGTGGTACAAAATAGATAAACTCTACAGGTCATTACAATACTTAGGTGGTAAAGGGTAAGGTAATATAGATATTTTATCCCTCAACAAACGTACTAATACCCTTCAGTGCTTTGTTTCTGACAATCCAAACACGACTCAGAAACTTCGCCACCCCACACGAAAGAAGCATGCTTGTATCAGTTTTAAGAATACGCAGGGCAATCCTATAGTCACGGGTACCCATAATTTTGCAGACCGGTTTTATCCAGTTGGACCTAGCAACGGAATAAGCCGGACAAGCAAAAAAAAAGATGGGACATGCTTTCCAGCGGGGCTCTACAGCAAGGGCAAGCCTTGCTTTGGTGTTTATAAGAGAGCCATTTGCAGGTGGTTGCATGAATTGGAAGTGTGCCCAACCTGAATTGCATGTATAACTGTCTGTCGCGTGGGATCTGGATTATGTCCAGATAAGGCTCTAAGCCTCTACACTGTTTGTGGTGAAAAAATTCTTCTGTCAAACTCCCCAAATCTGGGTTGCTCAACTCTTTGGTATCAACCCAGTTCCAATAAATGTGCTTGGGCTCTGCCTTATTTGGTGGAACTTGGGTGTCCCATGCTTCCGTGAGACCCAGCTTGGACAACAACCTTCTAACGTTGGATAACCATTTGACCCTGTTCCCCGTGTCTAAGTTAATCACCTCTGTTAGTGCCGCGGCATAGTTAGCAAGCTCTGGGGTACGCATCACACGTGCCCAAAAGAGAAGAGGGCGCAGTTTTGCAATGTCCCTAAGTGGTCGTCTGCCCATATCGAACATCAATGGAGTTAATGGAGTGTTGCTGGGAAGCATCACCAGGTCCCTCAAAAACTTATTTTCGGACCTGCCAATGTCCTCAATATTTTCGAAGCCCCACAGCTCCGCCCCCATACAGCGCAGCGGCAACTGCTTTCGCTTCATAGATTGTAAGAGCTGGAGCAACTGGCCTACTATAAGAGGCCCGATGTTCTTTGCTAAGGGCACCAGCAACACGTTTATGGTTCAATAGCATCTTGGCTAGATGCGCCTTCCAATGCATTTTATCCGAAAGGCGGATACCCAAATAATCAAACGCATTTACCCTCTCTAGTCGAGTATTGTTTAAAATTAAGTCATTTTTAAAGGCCTTATGGGGGTTAAAAACCATGAATTTTGTTTTATCTGTGTTAATAACCAGGCCCCGAGAGTCACAGAATAATTGGTATCGGTTAAGAAGTTTTTGCAGCCCTGACGGGGTTTTCGACACCAGGAGGGTGTCGTCAGCAAACAACAATGTTGGGACTTTCTCGCCCGCCAGGGTGGGTGCATCTGCCGGTGTCTCCTGAAGAAATTTCACCACCCCATTGATGTACAAGGAAAACAGGGTGGGTGCCAAGACACATCCCTGGCGGACTCCTCTATTAACCAGAATCTTTTCCGTGACCTCCCCTTGGGGGCCCCACCTGACTTGGGCAAAGTTTCCTTCATGCAGTCGAATTAAAAAATTAAGAAGAGGGGGAGGGATACCTAGATCCCTCAACGTTTGCCACAGTCTTAATCTAGGTACGAGATCAAAAGCTGTTCTCAAGTCAATAAAAGCAAGGTAAAGGCTTCCCTTGCCGATAACGACGACCTTCCAGTATATAAGTAATAACCTGAAGACTTGGTCAATCGTACCTGTATTACTTCTAAACCCAGCCTGGTATTTAGAGAAAATGTCCTCCTTTACAGCCCATGTTTGTATTCGCTGGAGGAGGACCCTACCTACCAACTTTTGCATGGCATCGATTAGGCTTATGGGCCTATAATTTGATGGATCTTCCCTGTCCCCTTTTTTAAATATCGGGACCACCAGCGCTCCTTTCCAGGAGTCAGGAATTGGGGATCCATTGGCTATGCTATTGATCAGGAGTTGGATATAACTCGACCAGTTCTTGGGATCAGCCAGAAAGAGGTCGCCAGGGAGACCGTCTGGTCCAGGGGCTTTGCCCGGCACTATCTTTGTTATCGCCATTTCAATTTCGGTCAGTGAAAAAGGGTTGCTCGCATTCCCCACCAAAGGAATGTCTGTGGAGTCGCTTAACTCCTCCAGACATTCGTCATCAGGGGCGGAATACAGTTTCCTGAAATGATCGTACCACTCATGGCTTGTAATATGGTTAGGCAGGGAAACAGAGTCTCTACTAATGCCCTTACTTACAAGGGACCAGAACTGGTTTTTATTTTTCTCCAGACTAGCGTCTTTCAGATTCTTCCAGTGAGATTCATCCCACTCTATTCTGGCCTCATGAAGAGCTGCCCTATATTTCTTTCTTGCTAGCTTGATCGATTCGGGATTCTTAGACCTAATTGCTGCTGCCAATGCTTGTCTATTTAATCTACATTTTTTAGTGTACCACAGATGATGTCTTTGCCGGAGTGCCTTAGTATTAGTATAATTATTGGTGGCTAGAAAAAGAGTGCTCAGCTGATCTATAGTACAAGAGTGAGCTAAGGAGACACCTACATAGGGTTCGGCAGCCAAAAGGGTTGCCTGCAGAGCTTGGATGCCAGATGTAACAACTTCCTTGATACAAGAAAGTTTTATTTCTTGAGAGCTAACCTTGTGCCATTTCAGGTATCTTTTGCAGTTTGAAGAAACGATATCTATAGCAGAAGTTATAGCCCTCAAAGTTAGATGCGAGGGCAAGGTGCCCCAAGGCGATTCCAGTGTCAAACATAGATGATTATGGTCGCTATCTATTGTGGTACCCACATACATATCTAGCATTAGGGCCCACAATTTTACGTCCAATAAGATGTAATCTATCCGTGAGGGACAACCTACTTTATTAAAAGTATTTGCACCATGTGTGTCTAGATGAGTTCTGCCATTTGCAGCTCTGAGACCATGTTCAATGGTTAGTGCATTGAGTTGAATTGCAAGCGGAGTCCACTTGCTGATAGGAGGAATGTTAAGAGGGGGGATCGCCCACTTTGCATCACCGGCCTCCAGCTCCAACACGTCCTCTGAGCTCAAAGGCTCGAAGGTACAATTCAAATCTCCTGCTACTATAATTCTGGCCTCGGACTTGCAGCAGGATAGGGAATGATCTAAAAGTGTAACAATGGGTGATTGTTGTCCTCCCTTGGTTCCTCTAATATAAACATTAAATAACTCCAGTGTGCCTCCTCCCATGGGACCTTTGATGGTTAGTCTCAAGATGTCCGAACTTGTTTTTGGTTGAACGGTGATTTGGCAGCCTAATAAGATGCTCACCCAAATAATCAACCCTCCTGACGGACGCCCTCTCCCCTTTGAAATTGCCGGAATGCAGTAGCAAGCATAACCCGATTTGTAGAGTGGGACCATACTCCACGTCTCCTGGAATAAACATATGTCAAAACCTTCTACCAGATTATTCCAGTGCGGGAGCAGTAGCTTGTTTAGTAAGCCTGCCACGTTCCATGATAGAATTTTTAGCTGCTGCGGGCGTGAGGCCAAATCCCCCTCTTGAGTACAAATAGGGATTGGAGTACAAGGTGGGTCTGAAGGATCTGATGCTGTCAATGAATCAAGGAACATATGGGGGACAGTCTCATGCAGGCCCTGTGAGAAATAATTCAACGCCCCCCCCCCATTTCCTCCAGTATGCCTTTACTGTGAAGGGGAACAAAAGGTTCACACAAATTCTGATTTTGGCTGGCCCCCCCCGTTTCTCGCCATATATAACTGCTTGGCTTATCAAGCAGTCAATCTACTGTTTCAAGCGTTGAACCCCCCTCAGGTTGAGATAGCGACCCGTCCCTTGAGAGTACTTGAGCTCGCCTAAACTGTATAGCCGAGGTAGCAGGAGAGCAAGTTTTAAATTCTAAAGCTAACAGGTTCTCTGCCAGATCAGCATTGGAGAAGGTGAGCTCAATATAATCATAAGGTTGGTCAGGGATATTGCATCTGCGTGCCCGAGTGATATCTTCACGAATCACTGAACAGCAGCCTCTAGTATAGCGTATCCAATGTATGACCTTATTGGTCAAAGAGTCCGCACCTTCAGTGTCGCTATGAGGGCCAAGTTTGGGTACGTTTATCATATAGATGTTAGGGCCTTGCAGTGGCTGTAGTGAGTATTTGTGTCTCCATTGTCGGAATTGTGATTGGACCTTTGCGGGCCCAACAGTATCTCTAACTCGACAAGGGCCGCCTAAGGCAACATGCTCTTTGGTTTGAACAGATAGTGATGTAAGTGGGCTATTTATAAACTTGGGCTCCGGAGTAATCGCACTTGCAAGTGTAGAACCAGACGGCGTATGTTTTGCAGAGTTTTTCAGGAGTGTGAGTGCACTTAGCCCCGAATCTGCCCCTATAGCACTTAATGGGCCAGCCAAAATGAGAGATTGTCGAGGTTGTACAAGTACCTGTTCCTGGAGTACAGGTTGTACCAAAGGAAGTAGTGTTTTCACCAGATGTGTGAGCTCTTTAATCAGACTTTTCAGAGAAGTAATCTCAACCCTAAGGGAATCAATAGGCCCAGATGTGTCAGGTGGTGATCGCTCCGCGTTGCTACCTCCTTGCAGAATGCTCAGTGGTGTAGCTTGCTCGCATATTACATCAGAAGAGGCCGCAAGCAAGGCAAATCTGTTTGAACATGGGATATTATGCTCCGTTAGGCTGACCTGCTTGCATGCTAGTTCTTCAGAGTCAAGAACCACCATCTCTTGCGTCCCAACCAGATCGCAATCCTTATTGGCACTCGAGCTGGTAGTTCTTTTGCCAGCATATCTATGAAACATGGGAGCAACGGTAAGTGGGCGAACAGGAGATTTTAAATCAGGGGGAGCTTGGCTGCTATTGCTATGCGGGCCCACGGGATCTGACACCAGGATGGTTTCACACTCGTTAATTAATGTATCTATTCTGTCGAGGACACAATTACTGGCGGCATGTTTATGGGGTTTCTTAGCCTTTTTCCCCTTGCCTGGACCGCGACTCCCAGTCCCCCCCGCCTCTATGCTCTCCATAGTTTTCCGTTTTCCCATACCTTTTACAAAGACAAACTTTTCCTTTTTTTAGTAGCCACGGTACAAGTAGTACAAGTAGTACGATTTGGCCAGAACTTAAAAATCGGCAAATCAACCCAGGTGAAAATTGTAAGCAACTAATCGTGGCAATGAGTCTTGCACAACCAAAAGTTCAATAGTGCAATCTGAAGGTGAATAACCAGAGTCCAAACCCAAGTCCGAGTCTACCAGTTGGCTATTGGCACCTGCGCTAGTAAAACCACAATAAATTAAGGAAGCAGTACCTTCAGTTCAAGACTGGGGAGCTCCTGTTTTGATGAGATGAAAAAAGGGGGGTGGCCCCGCCCTGCCTCTTCCTGGCAATGACGGGCAAGGACGGGCCCGCCCTTGGCCCGGGCTTCGCCCGCGCCACTCCCGCGATGCGGGAGACTGGCGCCCCTCTTAACGCGCCTCCTGGCGCGCGTGATGACGTCATTGGCAGGCGTCGGCACTGGCCTGCTGGGAAATGTGGTGCCGTTGCCCTCACGGCGTGAAAACAATAAGGCAAGCCGTTGCCCTCACGGCTGGAGCTGAGGGAAGGATTGAAAAGCAGGAGCCGTTCCCCTCACGGCGGTCTAAGAGCCGGAATGCGCGTCCCGCGATGCGGGAGACCGGCGCCCCTCTTAACGCGCCTCCTGGCGCGCGTGATGACGTCGTTGGCAGGCGTCTGCACTGGCCTGCTGAGAAATGTGGTGCCGTTGCCCTCACGGCGTGAAAACAATAAGGCAAGCCGTTGCCCTCACGGCTGGAGCAGAGGGAAGGATTGAAAAGCAGGAGCCGTTCCCCTCACGGCGGTCTAAGAGCCGGAATACTCTTTATGACATTACTGCACTTATAATGTCTAAGAATTGACTTAGAGACTGTAGGGGTACAGGGCTCATGCACCTGTACCCTCACCACTGGTATAGTGCACCCAGCTAGAGTCCTGGCTTACCTATGCCAAGGCAGTAGATTGTAGGCATGGCACACAGGGATGTGTGCCATGTCGACTCTTCACTTTGTTCTGCACCAAAACATGCACCCTGCAATGGCTGTGTGTGTGTGTGTGTGTGTAAAGGTACAGGGCCTCTAAGGGTGGCACAATAAGTGCTGCAGCCCTTAGAGGTCTTCCCTGGTCACAGTGCCCTTGGTACCTATGGTACCTTTTACAAGGGACTTGCATGTGGCTAGTGTTGTCAATTGGGTTTTGCAACAGTACAGTTTAGGGAAAGAACATAGACCCTGGGTACCTGGTTGGCAGGAACCCAGGGCACACTCAGTCAAAGTACATCAACATTAGGCAAAAGTAGGGGGCAACCATGCAAAAAGGGGCACTTTCCTACGCTTCGCGACTGTCCCTCCTGGCATACGGGGTCGTTGGCTCCTCACTGGACATGGGCGATGAGCCATTTGGCACAGCCATGTCCACGGCTCACTTCGCAGCAGCCCTCCTGGGGCATACGAAAGTACCAGACTTTTTCCAGCACACGGGCATCAACCTAATCGGTGCAGCAGCTGTCTCCTCAAACCTTGCTAAGGGAGTCCATTCAACAGGATTCCCCAGTAGACCTCGCTCTCCTCAACGTTCTCCTATTCCTCACAGGGCACACTGGTCTTGGCAAGCAGGCAGGTGCTGGTGCTCCAAGCTCCAGGGCAGGGGGCCTTAGAGTCCCTGGGGTCACTGGGTGATGTCCCCTCACCCAGTTAGGAGATTAGCAAGCCTTGGCCCCCAGTCCTGGTCAGAGGCAGAAGTCCTGAACAACTTCTCCTCGCACAGCCAGTGACTGCTTGACAGTTGTTAAAAAGGACCTCTTCACTTCTACCGATTACTACACAATATGCTGCCACCACTGCACGTGTGCTGCTTCATTCCTGGTAAAGGCAGTAACCTGTCACCCCTATGAGGGTAGTGCTATGGGCGCCACTCCCGGTCCAACAAGACCGCAATCCAAGAGACAGACCTATGTCATGGCGCACACACATGATTCAGGCTTGCCTATGACAACAAAGATCAGCATTAGGAATCCAGACATCAGTACAGTTGGGGCACTCAGGATTATTAAAATTTCATTGACCAGAGCGAATGACTTTTCCGTCCCAACAGGAGGTGATGCAGATAAATGGGAAGCGACAGGAAGGGAAAATAAAATAAAAATGCAGCAAATGCAAATAATCTAGCGAACTAAGCGTATGGGAACCATATAGGCAAATAATTATGAGTCCGCTAGTTCCAGCTATACCGCTTACATTTTCCTGGATGCACTCCTTCTATTGTTCTGATTGGTATTTCTTCTCTAACTGACCAGTCCCCTGTATATCAGTCAAAGCTGCCAATGTCCGGTCTTCCACAGTCTCCAGTTCTCTGATTTTGATCTTTTCTTGTGTATCCATGTGTTTATTTCTTGTCTGGTCTTACGTTTCCTCCTACTTCCCGACCCTCGTTAAGTCATGACACTCGGTTGATGTTCAGGTCTTCCAAGTGAGGCCTTTTCGCAGGACGCTTGGGGGTTGGATAGCATGAGCACTGCATATTCCTTATGGCCCTATTGGAGCATCCAGACTTAAGCCTGGATTTTGCAGCTGGGATGAAACCAGCAGTGGCGGAAGTAGCAGGGAGGCTGGTATCTGGTTTGCGCCTCTAGTGCCAGAAGCAACGCTGGTGACCCTGGAAACTTGTCTATGGGGATGGGAAGCTGATAAGGAAGGAGGAGACCCTCTAGCCTTCAACATCCAGGAATGAGTCCGAGCTGACAACGGAGGACAACCTTGAAGTAAAACCTGCACTTGAGTCTGAGGGGCTTGGGGTGTTGTGGCAATAGGAAACTGTGCTGCTAATGATATGATTGAGAGAGATTAATTTTATTGTGCTTCCTCTTAGACTAGCCCATTTTGTATTATGTCATCTATTTTGTTTAAATGATCAGTCTAGCTCGAATTGTGTGCTATGCTGTTGTGTGCAAGGGACATGAGTTTCCGAGAAATGTATTTTTGCATACTGCTAAGTTCCTCAGAAATGACTCATACGCAGGAGTTGATCTTGACCATTTGTTTGTTGCGCTAGACTTGATACTGGTCGAGAAAATCTGTCTACATTTTGTATGTGTCGCACATTTTTGCATGTGTTCAGGCAAATCTTCCACTCTCTGAATAACTAGTTGTCTTAATTATCGGAAACTGAGCTAGCGCTCTGTTCTTACGAAAAATACAGTGACTTGTCAGCGTACGACAGAAGGTGGTTGCACCTGGCCCTTTATCCTGAAACTTTCTTGTGCATTGCATACAATGACTGATTTCGAAATGAGACGTATCCTTTAATGTTTTGAAATGACATGACTTTGGTATATAAGCTTGTGTGAATCGTGAGCGGGCAGAGTGCACTTGGAACTAGTCGTTCCCTGTGTCTCTTAGCTCCAGCTAATAAATACTCCCCGACTGTACCTTGAACTTGTGCATGTTTCTTTTTCTCTAGGAAATGAATTATTCTTTTACAAAGTTGGGGGCACTGCTGAGATTTCATCACGCCTAGTCCAGCCGGACAGTGGAAATCCACGGTCATGGGGCCGGAAAGCTTCTGAAGTGTACAGTACCAAAGGGGATTGCATTTCCCAGTGTCAAAACCGGTCGAGGGACCTACCGTGAGACCACAAGACTAGTGTGACTGGAATCTGAAACCAATACCAAGGAGCAGTCATTGAGAAAAGGGTAAGTAAATGAATGCTTGTGTCGACAAATGATGATATTTAAGGCCTTTGTGGTGGTGATGAAAGAAGATATAAGTTTCATGAGGATGAAAATCTTATGATGATACATATGATGAAAGGTGTTTTCTCTAGTTATACATTTTGAAGGCTTTTAGTTTAAGACAAGATGGGTAACTCTTATACTAAACACTCAAAACCTTGCCAGGCCCAGCCAGCATCTTGTAAAGATTTGCTGGCTTGGAAAATAATGACAAAAAAAGGTTTCAAAACAGGATTATATTTACATAATTGGAATAGATTTACCAGAAATAATTAATTTCAATTTCCAGTAGAGGGTACTTTTGAATTTGATTACATTATGTTATCTTAGGGAAATACTTTGAGAGACAGGTCGAAAGCAAGTGAGATTGGTACAGTTTGAGATTTTGAACAAGTGGGAAGAGCATGCCTGAGAAATAATGGTGAAAGAAACAGTGTAGAAACGAACTAACAAATGTATGAAGGAGTTGGTGTACAAACAGAGACAAATCAAAGCTTTAGAACGAGCACTGGGTGCCGTACAGGCAGAGGGCTGTTATACCGCTTAACTGACTGCCCCTACAGATGCAGAGCAACAGGTTATGGAAGAAAATCTCTCAAGGACATTGCATGCACCTGCCAATACGGAGCCGGCACAGGCAACAAAGGAAAAGGACAAGAAGAGTAGTGTAGGGAGAGAGGAGAATGGGGATGACCCATAAGTAGTTAATGAAAACCCCTGAATTCATAATAAATTAGACCAAGTTAAGCAAGCAATAGTAACCAATTGGATCTACAAACTACAGAGCATGGGATCTAAGAATTTCCCTGAAGGAGAAGCACAATTCCCCATGAACGCAGATTCAATGATGGATAATTATGACCTGGCAGGCATGTGTCTCTTTGAGACGGATAAGGACTATCGTGCACATTGTGATGAAAAGGGAACAACTCCCAAGATTAAATACCCAAGGACTATTTTGGAATTGATGAATAGGTGAAAGAATATAAGGAATATTAGGATGCTCTAAAACTTGTGGCAGGATGGATAGATAGTTTTAGTGACTTTCAAAAGAAAAGAGCCTATCCCATGGGAGAAGTACCACGGTGTAGTAAAGATCATCCTATTTATTTTGTTTACGCACCCTGGTCTAAATTAGAATTGGTATCTTTTGCTAATGAATTTCCCAACATTCAATAACATCCCGATGAATGGTATACTAAGGTAGAACGGGTATTAAAGATTGGTCAATTAACCACTTGCCGATCTGGATCAGATGTTCTCCATACTTCTTCCTGCCGATCTATGGAGAAAATGTTTAACAGACCGTGACACTGTAAAATGGGCAGAAACAACTGCCAAATGCGAACATAATCAAGACGCATGCAACCTTCCTGAGCAAATTCTTGCCGTACCTGGGCACATTTTGAAATTATTACAAACATTAGTGCCTTGAAAAACTATGGACTAAGCTAAGGTTCTAAGTGCCAAACAAGACAAAACAGAGTCAGTGCATGCCTTTTTATGGTAGACTACAGAAAATATTTGCTGCCCATAGCGGGAAGGATGTCTCCGCTGATGGGGCTGCACAAGCTTTAGTAATTTGTTTTGTGCAAGGATTACAGGACCCCTATTGAGACTGCCATAAAGCAATCAACACCATGTTGGACAGTAAAACCTTTAACTGAGATGTTAGCAGTAGCCCAATACTATGCTGAAAAACTAGACAAGAAAAAGAAATGAGAGATAAAAAGCACAAAGAATTAAAGTGATGCGTGTTAATGCAACAATTACAGCATGGTCGGGGACACAACAGAGGTGGCTATAGGGGAGATGGAGGAAGGGGGAACTCTTCCCCACCTGGACCCTGTAAAGGTACGTGTGCATGTCACAATTGTGGGGATTCCAGATCATTGGGTCCGAAAATGTCCCACATTACAGAGTAGTAGGGGACAATCAGTTCCAAGGGGGAGAGGTCGTGGCCCACTGTTGGACGCTGCATGAACAGAAACATCTAGGGCAGCCCATCATCAGGCTAACGATTTTGATAATCAGAAGTGGACTGATGGTCATCAAAGGTTTCCATGACTAAGGAAGACATTGACTACACTTATGATTATGTGACATAAGGGTGCCCTAGAGAGGGAGGAGAGTGAGTGGCTATCTCTGTAGATTCGAGGGGACCCTATGTGGAAGCTGAAATAAATTAAAGGAAGGAAAGTAAAAATTTTGTCAGACACAGAGGCCACGAATTCCTCTATTTTGGAAAAAGCTATCCCACCTGTTCTGCTCTCGGTATGCACTAACACTTCAGCAGAATTTTCAAACATGCCTGACTCTATCCCATCAGCAAACCACTAACTTACACACTGGGCCCTATTACCGATACCCATTCGTTTGTAATAACTGACAGGTGTGCCCTAAATTTGCTAGGCATGGATTTATTTACCATGTTACATGCAGCTATTAAATGTACTCCTGATGGTGTATATTTAGAATGTGGGGAGGACTGTCCTTTGATGTCCATATCTGAAACAACAAGTCTTTATACAACCAGAGACATTCTATATACTCTGCCCCAAGTCCTGCAAGAGAGAGTTAACAGTGCAGTATGGGTGGTAGGAAAAAATGATGAGAGTCAAATGTCTATCGTCCCCTGCTCAAATTACAGTCACACAAAATGTGCCTCTACCACGCATCCCTCAACACAAAATGTCAAGAGAGTTAGGATTACAGAAAGTAATGTTGAGGGATGGGGTTTATCAAAGAAATAGATGGGAGCCCTTGCAATAGTCCAGTTCTACCCATATTAAAGAAGAGCAGTGACCCTATTAAGCGGACACTTGGAGGCAAGTGGTTGACCTTAGAGAAATTAATAAAATTGTTGAACCTCGTTTTCCTGTGGACCCCAACATAACAATAATTGCAACTGTACCCCCCAAACAACCGATTTTTCGGTTATAGACTTGAAAATGCCTTTTGCTCCAATTCCCTGCATGAGGATTCCTGGTATTTATTTTCTTTTACATTTAAAGGGTATTCCTATTGTTTTTAACACATTTCACAAGGATATATTGAGTCTCCTTTTATATATTCCCAAGCCCTTAAGACAAAACTAGACAATTTTATTCCTCATCAGAAAACCACCATAATACAATACATTGGCGTCATTTTATTATTTAGTACCGATGAACAGGCTTGCATTTATTGATACCATAAACTTGTTGAATGTCCTGCATGATCACGGGCACAAGGTTTCACCAACCAAGTTACAATTTGTTCAACAAGAGTTGCCTATTCATGACACCTCCTCTTGAAGGGGGTAAGGAGGATTGATCCTGAAAGAATACACACTATTTTGCAGATTCCACCACCCACCATACAAGAACAAGTTAGAGCATTCTTAGGCATGGGTGGATTTTGTAGACTGTGGATGCTGAATTTTTCACTTTTATCTAAACCCATACAAGCCCTTACATGCAAAGACATTACAGACCCTGTACCATAGGACCAAGAACACCATGTACGTTTTCTTGCTACCCGCCAAGCGTTATGTGACGCCTCTGCATTGGGCATGTCAGACTATGAAAAAGAATTTCATCTGTTTGTTCATGAGCGGGATGGTTGTGATCTGGTGGTTTTAACCCAACAACAGGGAGACTATAAACGGCCGTTTGCTTACTTTTCAGTCACATTGGATTCAGTAGCCAAAGGATTACCTATGTGTCTCTGTGACCCTGCGGCAGCTGCAGTCTCACTACCACAAGCAGAGACTTTGATATTAGGGAATACGTCATGTGTTTGTCCCCCATTTAGTTGAATTGCTTTTTTAAAAAACGCAGACACAGCACCTAACAATAGCTAGGCTTTCACATTATTAACTAAGATTGTTGGCACCCAATATTGTTTTACACTGCTGTACTGTGTGGAATCCAGCCACGCTACTTCCCAATCCATGCCAGGACATAGAGGTATCCCATGATTTTAAATTAATTACTGAAGAAACCACAAAGGGCAAAATAGATCTTCTAGACACTCCTGTGGCAGACTACTGCCGCATATGATGATACCACTTTGACAACTGTTGTAGAAACATGTAAAATACCAGAACATTCTGCACAAGCAGCCAAAATAATAGCCCTACTAGGGCCTGTGAATTAAGTGCAGGATTAAATGTAAATATTTGTACTGATTGCCAGTACACCTTGGGAGTTCCATACAACTTCTTACATATGTGGAAAGAAACAAGTTTCCTTACATCCCAGGGACAAAAAATACAACATGGCACTTTGATTGGTAAACTCTTGAATGCACTATCATTACCAGTAAAAGTGTTAATACTAAAATGTAGTGCGCTTAAGAAAATCGTAGATGATGTTGGTAAGGGAAATGGTTTAGCACATGCAACTGCCAAGAATAGAGCCCAACAGCCCACCTTAGTAAAGTATGTCTCATATTTCTTGAATAATGGGCAAGGAGATAAAGATGCATGTTGCAATATAAAACAACTGCAGAGTGAAGCTACCATTACAGAAAAGGAGAGGTGGGACAGGAGAGGAAAACTTGTAGACAGAATCTAGAAAGCTTTTGAAGGGAGGGCAATGTTACCTAATTCTGCACTTCAGCCAATGACTTGCACTATACATGGACCAGCACATTTAGGAAGGGATGCCATGTGTGCAGTATTCTCTAAATGGTGGAACTATTGTAAGTTTAGGAAAGCAGCTGAAAGGATTTGTAAAACATGTTACCTGTAGTCAAAATAATGCAGGGAAAGGAACACTGACTCCCTCAGGACATTTTGCACCACCCGATGCACCCTTCGAACACTTGCAGGTTGATATCCTAGAAATGCCTCCAACTAACAAGTATCGCTATGCACTGGTGGTAGTCTGCATGTTCTCAGTCTGGTTCGAAGCCTACGCAACCAAGAAGAACTATGCCTCAACTGTAGCCAAGTGTCTATTGTAAGAACTGCTTCAGCCTGCCTCGTTTAGTTTCTTCGAACAATGGCACACACTTTTAAATAAAGTTATGGAACTGGTGACCAGGGCATTGGCCATAAAGCAAATATTTAATCACCATGTTCTGTACAATATTTGTTTTCTGAAAGAATGTCACCCTCCCAGAATTTTCCGATATGCACATAGTTGTAAGACAAATGGCAGGGTACTATCTGACTTGTGAAATAAATTAAATTAATGGTACTACCTATAAATTAAACTGTTCTGGTGAACTAGTGGAAAGGAAGCTAATGCATAATGATATAGGATATGGTTACGTGTGATATGAAACTTCGCTATATGCACACCCACAGTTCTTTTTCTCATGAATGGGACCTATTTTAATTTTTGTAATGGAACTGAGGATGTTGCATCACGCATGGTCGTTCCTACCAGTAGGGGTTCCATATACAGATATCAAACCAAGAACACGTTGGGCTAGAACTTGACCAGAGAAATTTGCGATGGTGTGACAGATCTGGAAGTAAATACTCAAATGGGAGAACATTTAGATGCATCCTGGCTTCCATAATAACACTAGGGGAGTAGGTGCTGCCAGATTAGAAAAATCACAAGAATATTTTGAGTGTAAACTTCAAATACTGTCTAATGCGACCATTGATGCTTTGAAGGAAATTACATTAGAGCTGGAAAGTATGCGTATATTCACAGAACAAAATAGATATGCACTAGATTTTATTCTGGCTCAAAAAGGGGGAACATGCGCCCTAATTGGAGATAAGTGCATCATGGGGGGTCAGGAATAGAGAAGGATATATCATCGCAGCAATAGAAGAAATAACCAATAATCTTAAGGGTCTGGTGGAAGGAAATTGAAATAAAAAATGGGGTAGCTGGGTATGGCTTATCAGAGACATAGTAATGATAGGTGTACTGATTTCAACTTTTTGTATCCTCATACATTTGCTACCTGGGTGTCTGTGTTTTTGTAAACCCAGAGAAAAAGTAATGGTGTCGCTATCAGCATCAAGGGGCTGGAAGGACCAAAATTGGGACCTTGCATTGGAAGAAATAAAGATGATGCAAATCGAGATATGAAATGATATTGATATTAAGGAGTACGTGGGGGAAGATTGAACAAATGTTGAACCTTAGTTCAAAAGGAGAAATTGAGAAAGATAACTTTTGTCTTGTTTCCATTTAGACTATTTAGCCTCCATTTAGTTTTTCTCTGTCATCCATTTTGTTTAAGTGATTAGACCAGCAAGTACTTTGTGCTATGCTGTTCCGTGCAAGGGATATGGGTTTCCGAGAAATGTATTTTTGCATACTGCTAAGTTCGTCAGAAATGACTCATACGCAGGTGTTGGTCTTGTCCATTGTTTGTTCCGCTAGACTTGATACTTATCGAGACCATCTGTCTACATTTTTATGCCTCACACACTTTTGCATGTGTTCAGGCAAATGTTCCACTCTGAATAACTCGTTGTTTTATCAGAAACTGAGCTAGAGCTGTGTTCTTAGGAAAAATACAAATGAATTGTTAGCCTGCTGACAGATAGTAGTGCTGTAAACTGCCTTGTGCTTTGCATTCAATGTCTGTTTTTAGGTCTCGCCTAGCGACGCAGCGCGAAGCGCTGTCGCTAGCGAGATCTATTGTTGTCGACTTCAGTTTGGAAGGGGGACAGGAGATGTGCACGCTCACGGCGTGTCTGTTAGCTTGCTCCCGGACAGCACATGGGCACGCGCACGGCGTGTCTATTAGCTTGTTGTGGCTTTGGTGCGCAAGGGAGACAAAACATGTGCGCGCCCGGACAGCCGATGTACACGCTCACGGCGTGTGCATCAGCTTGGGCCCGGACAGCACATGGGCACGCGCACGGCGTGTCTTTCAGCTTGCGGCGTATTGTAAGGTTTTCGTAAGCATCGCAGCATGTTGCCTTCAACTTTAACAATGGCAGCCCTCCTTTCTTTCCCCGCCATTGTTAAGATAAAGGTGGCATACTGCGCTGCTTAAGACAGAAATACAATATTGAAAAAATATATTTTTACGAGCCGCGTCTTTCTTTTCTTCGGCGCCGTTGGTTCGCCCCCTAGGTGGCTGGAATGAATGTATGTAGCCCCTCTGGGCCTGCTGCCTTTCAGCAGTAGCTCTGGCTGCTGTCCTGTGCCGGGTGGTGTTCCTCAGTGCTGCGCCTCTAGATGGCCCTGGACGCGCCTGTCACCATCTTTCATTCGTGCCCCTGGGCGGGGCTCCTGTGTACTGCCCCCGGGGTAGACATTGCTCTGCGCGCTCATCCTCTGCCCGCGCCTCCCCCAGGGCCGGTGGTCGGCAGGCACCCGGGACGCTGGCAGCGTGGAATGTCGGGGGAGCCGCGGAGCAGTGAGGCGGTGCCAAGGGAAGGAATGCGGTAGCATTCGATGTACCGTGGCCTCTGAACCATGGAAGAGGGAGGAAGCGGAGCCACATACCTGACAACACTGGGCAGGGCCCGACCACCACAGGCTGAGTGACCCCCTCCCAGCCCCGCACACACGAGCACCCACAATGCTGTCACGGTCTACAGTTACAATCCGATGCCATCATACCCGCACACTGACACCCACACTGTCTCCAAAAGCATGCCACCCTTCACACAGACACTCCTACACAACTGTCAACGGTAACCTCGACAAACACTGACACCGAAGCACCTTTCCCCCTTCCACTCAGGCACCGCAACCTGCCAACTCCCACAATGACACCCGCACGCTGGCGCCCCCCTGACTACTTCCTACACACAGACACCCCACTCTGGTACACCAAGCCATTGCTCACACGAAATCACGAATAGCACTGACAGACTCTCATACACTGACTGCCCACACTTCTACACCATTGCCATAGTATCCCTCACCCAACCAGCACTGACAGCCCAGGCAACACCCTTCCCTCTCACACTCCCCACACACTGAGCCACCCGACCCTGTCACTGCACACCGACAAACCCCACCTTCACACCTCCCTATCACTGACGCACCCACACTGACAGGCTCCCCAGACTACCACCCTGTCACCTGTGACCCTGCCACCCGTCAGTACTCCGCTCGCCGGATGACACCCTCACCATGCCTCCCTACTCTATGAAACACCGATGCTTCTCTCACCGACCCCCCCCTACAGACACTGATGCCCTGACGCTCCACGCGCCATACTGTGTATTATCTCATCGAAATGTGTAAAACACCTGGGCACCGAGCAGATTGTTTTCACTTTGCCCGTTTTGAATTAAATCGGTTTATCTTCATAGTATTTTCGCATCATGCAAAAGCGTGTTATGAGAGCAGAAGAACGCGAGCAGCAGTGAGGGATCACTTTCCGGACTCCATATACAAGGCAGTATGACTTGCGTTCCTAGAGCCAGGCGGGTCTGATCAGGGGCGTCGCTTGGTCACTACGATTGGGGGGGGGGGGGTGTGAGCTTCAGGTTTTCCAACAATCACTTCGGATGGAATGTTAAAATACATAATACAAACAAGCAGGGCTTATGAGAGGGGCTTTAGGAACAGTGTTAAGGGAGAATAATACAGATTGGTGGGGGTGCTAGATGAGAAAAAACACAATATTTTTTTTAATTGCCAATATTTTCGAAGACTTTCAAACCAGAGAGGGTGTGTGCATTTTTGTCTGTGTGTATGCAAAAATTCCTTGTGAAATCCGACAGACACCTCACTATACCCGACTGAAAGCACCTGTACTAAACTATTCACCAGAAAATACATCAATTATGGGTTTGTAACACCCCAAACACCCCCCTGAAGCTACGTCCCTGATCATGATTCTGGAAACAGGCAGGTCCTAATGCCCATCCCAACTCTAGGCGGCCACCAATGAGGCCCACGCTCTCCGCGAGCACGTTCACATAGAGAGAAGGCGCTCCCAGGAGTGTGGGCAGGTGGTTGTCCACTCTGAAGCAGCAGAAGCCCAACTCCTGGAGGTACTAATAAGCCACCAGAAAATACTTTGCAGAATCCACCCTGGACAGACAGAGGTGCAACCCCAGAGGGGTGGTTAAGCCCAGGTTCTAAGGTTCTAATTGGCACCTCCCCCCAGTTTCGGGTCGAAATGTTGAAAATCTCCACTTTCTCAGTCTGGACTGAATATATTATTCACAGAGAGACAATATTAATTCAAGCATTCGCCTCTATGCTATGGATGTAAATGTAGCATTTATGCGAGTTTGAGCTATTGACATTGCAAATAACAATGCCTTTTATTTTTGTTTTCGTTTTAAAAACATAAATAAAAGGCATTGTCATTTACAATGCCATTAGCTTAAACTCGGGTAACTGCGAGACCTATTGCATTGCAAATGCTTGTTTAAATGAGGTGTATCCTTCAATGTATTGCAATGACTTTCTTTGGTATATAAGCTTGTGTGAATCATGAGTGGGCAGTTTTTACATGATCTAAGCCTGATTTGATTGCTTTCCCTCAGATACAAACACTCAAACGAGGAGATTTGTAGGCGACTCACCACCATTTGGTTGGGTCCCTGATGGTCCTTTACTGCAATGGAAACTCTGGTCTGATGTCCTGCAATTCTAAATTCTGGAGTAGCATGGAAGATGATTACATCATGTACTATTTGGGTCCTTATATCTTTGGTGTCGGAGTGCACCAAACAAGGCTGCTGCTGGTGGTTAACTTAAATGGCAGAATCAGTGGGGATCCGTACTTCTCTGTGTTCACTTTTTTTCTGTGCCTCTTGTTTTTCAGAGTAGATTGCGAACAAAACTGGAAGATGCAGGCCTCTTTGATTTCTTCTTGCAATGTGCCTTGTTGCTTGCTGACTTAGTGACTTTCCCTTTTTCAAGTAGCTCTCTTCGTTAAGTGGAAGTGATGCTCCACCTTTGTGCGGAGAAGGTGTCATTCGATAGTTGGACCTAGTTTGGGAGTGCAACTGAGGGCAAACACAGGAGGAGATGGTCTCTATTTTCAGATGCAACACTTTAGAAATGTCAGAGTGAACTCACAATTTGATCCGTAGCTTGTGCTAAGTACGGAAGACTTGCTAGACTTTTTGGCACAGTGAGTCAGAAAGTCTGCTGACTCAATCCATCTATACAACTGCTGCTCGGATGTAATAGGTACAAAAGCGGATTCCGGTCTTGTGGCTAGTTGGGTGGCAAAGGCAAGTTAATAGTGTTGAAAAGCCAGGTTGCAGGATTAACTGTCAGGAATTTGAAAGGTTGAGGCTTACAGCACAGACTCACAGATAAGAGGTTATGGAGAATAGGAAGATGGCTGCTAAGGCAATAGGTTAGTGGTCTACTGGTTCAGCATACTAGTAAAAGTTTGCGTCCCTTTGACTCTTACTTTGGGCTCAGTGCTGGTTCACATGTACAAGAAGGCATGCAACTCATTTACTCACTGCATAGCAACTTTGTTCTTTGCTAATGTTTTCCACGCTTGCCAGTGTGTGCCACTTGATCTTCTCATTCCACACGCTAGTTTTGTTTGTCCTTAATCTTTCCATCATTTCCTCTACACCTGCCTAGGCTGGCAGTTCTTTTGTGCTGTTTCATTTTCCTCCATCTTTAGGTACTAGTGCCTGATCAGTGGATTTTGTTTGCTTGTTGGGACTGCCTCCTGGTCTTCTAGAGTGATCATCACAGCTAGAATGGCTGAAATACTGGTAAAAGAGTAACAAACTTTGAAACTGGTTGCTACTGTCATTCACTTAGAGTGCCAAGCGTTCATTTTGATTATCATACAGGTTATTAGTTACTGGTTTGTGAGAAAATGGGTAGTTGGTTGACTGGGGTGTGAGCCCAGGTCAAGCAACAGACACAATCCCTTGCAGAGTGAACCATAAAAAGTCACTAAATTAACCTGTGCTTGACCACCAAAAGAAGTCAGGCTTAACTTAGAGGCAGGGTGTAAAGTATTTATGCAGCACACAAACAGTAATAACGTGAAAGCATAACACAACAAAAAAAAAAACAATCTAGAAAAATAAAGTAAAATGTAACCAATTATTTGACACCAAAATGACAAAAATCCAATCAGTAGAACCGGATTTATGAATCTTAAACGTTTTTAGTGAAATCTAGGGCCTAAAAGATCAAAGTGCTAACCGGGGACATCTGGTCTCACGAGACCGGGTCAAAGTCGAAAGTTAAGGCCGACCGCAATGGAGTGCAGTTCGGATACTAGAAGTGAATTGGGCCCAGTCAGCGCTTACCTTTCGACTCTGAAATAGTTTGAAAGAAATATGTCTGAGAAGGTAGAAGTTCAGCGGGGCAAGACTGCAGGAGTGTCCGAGGAGAGATCGTCGCCATCGAATGGCCGGGGAGCGAAGCCGCGCTGAAGATTTTTACCTTCGGATTTAGTCGCTAAAATGGAAGTTGAAAATCTCCAGCAGGATGAGGCAGAAGGCTGGAGCCGAAGACAGTTCCACGAGGTTGAATACCCCTTTGGTGAAGGACAACTGACACGGATCTGCTGCTGCAGAGAAGAACTTATCAGGGTGAAGCCGCAAAGTCAATCCAATTGGCGATGCACCTTGGGTGGCTAGGCAAGCAGGTAGGTCCCGGTCTTCTCCTGGTACTCAGAGCACATCTTGGCCAAATATGGAAATTGGCAATCTGTGCACCTTTACCACCACAACCAAGGGTCCAGGAGAGGTTGGAGACCTCTCAGGGGTTCAGGCTGGGTCCAGGTCGGGTTCAAGATGGTTGCATCCAACGAGCAAAAGACTGGCACTGAGAATCTGGGCATAAACGAATATAAAGTGGTGTCTAAACTGAACCTGGTTACAGTAGCCGTGCGGAGGTTGAGGTGCACCGTCCATGTATGAAGAGCAAACAAATTGATTGTAGTGTAATGTGAAAACTTCATTTTTAGCTCTTGTTTTGGATATTGAAAAATCAGAACTGATTGATCGTTGTTTACTTTGTTTGTGTATTGTTTTTGAAGATGTGTGTTTGTAATATGTTATTTGTATCCACTGTTGTGTATAAATAATGTAGGAGGGAGGGGATAAATTCATGACATGTTTTGTATTATACTTCTGTGTGTGATCAATAACAAACGAATTTATATGATTGTTTAAAATAAATGGTGACCACTGTTATTGATTATCGTGTTCACAAAAAAATCTGATGTTGTGAGAAGGATTAATCAGTATGGGCATTGTTTGTTTGCGCAAATTTATGCGGGCTCAGCCTTACTGACTCAAAGAGCAATTACCCCTGTTTGTTACAGCAACTTTCTAAAAGTGGCATTTAAAAAATTGTAATGAATAATCCGACTTTACCATTAAAGAGGGGTCATCATTACAATTCCATAGGTACCAAACATGAAATATCAACCTCCTCTCAGTTGTAAATTACAGCTTATTAAATGTAATAAGGAATCCCCAATATTATCCTATGGGAGATGTAGGCCTCACAGTAGAGAAAAACGATTGTAGGAGTTTTTTACTACCAGGACATGTAAAACTTAATAGTACATGTCCAACCTTTCAATTACATAGCACCCTGCCCCATGGGCTACGTAGGACCACCTTAGGAGTGACTCACATGCAGTAAAAGGGGAGTTTAATACTTGGCAAGGGGCTTTAAATGGCAAGTCGGCATGGCAGTGTGACAGTGCATTCAGGTTGCAATGGCAGGCATGGGGCATGTTTTACAGTGCTACCTATGTGGGTGGCACAATTAGTGCTGCAGGCCCACTGATAGCATTTAATTTACAGGCCCTGGGTATATGGCATACCACTCTACAAGGGACTTATAAGTAAATTAAATATGCCAAACAGGTGTAAACCAATTATATCATGTTTAGAGGGGAGAGCACAAACACCTTAGCACTGGTTAGCAGTGGTAAAGTGCACAGAGTCCTATGGCCAACAAAAACAAACTCCGCAAAAAGGTGGAGGGGAAAAGGCAAAACGTTTGGGGGTGACCATGCAGAGAGGGCTAGGTCCAACAGGGCTGCTTTCCAGAACACACTTGCATCATGAACGCCATAAGACACGAGGGTGGCTCTGAATTTCCAGTCCTCACTTACCTCTTCTACGCCATTCACAGAGAGAAAGAGCGAGAGAGACCCAAAGAGATGCTAGATTTTCTCCCTTTCTTTTTCTCCCCTGTTCGTCATCTGTATTTAGCATCTAGTGGCAACAATTACAAAAACAAACAGACTGTTGGTTTCACGTCAGATTTGAAACTCTTTGGCTCCTAACAGTAAATTACATTTCAGGTCTATAAAAATATAATTCTAGCGGAGTTTCTGAATTATATGTTAGGATTAAAACGGCAACTCTGTGTTTGGAGGGTTTCAGTATTAGGGCTGGTTCATGGTTGGACTGTTTCTATACAAATCACACACAAGAGCAAATGTTGGACTGGTTGAGCAACAGTCTTGTGCATACTGCATAGCAGTTTGGTTTGCTAATGTACACCATGTATTACTATCCAGATGTAAACTGTAATATCTGCTTGATACCAGTCAATGCCTCTTGTAGGACATACCTGTCTACTAACACTTACAGTTCTTTTGTTGCTGGTTGCTTTGTCCACTAGCCAGTAGTAGTTCAATACCGGTGATTGAATTTTCCACAAATCCTCCGGTGGTTGGATTGTCCACTAGTGGATTTGTTACTGGTTCCTTAATCATAGTTTCTGTGCTCTCAATAGACCTAAAAAACTCCCTTAAATACAAGGCTTCATTATTCAGCTGTCTTACATTCATATTTTGTTAATTGTTGCCGAAATGTCAGTGTTCATATATGTATTACTGGGTCTCAAATTCAAGCTTATTCATGCTCGTGTGCACACTAACTTTTTGTTTGTTTTCTTTTATGCTTTCTTACAGAGAAGCCAGATTCGTTCGCTAAAATACACCAACTAAAATACTGAAACACAGGAGTGAAGACTGAAAACGAAGCACTGCTGTTGCTAGCAAGAAAAATGAAGACTCAAACACTAAGAAGACCTGCAAATGCAAAGGTATGTCTGCCCAAAAATGGAACTGCAACCGATAAGGAAGGTGTGCCACAAAAAGGTTCCATCTAGGCATAGCAAGGAAAGTGGGTCTGGGGGCAGCTTATAAACAAATTGTGGCCAAAATGGGCGCCTTGCATGGGTGTACACTGAAGTCTTGAGAGATCTTTCAGTTTTTCGTATTCATCGGTCTTGGATCCGGAGCTAGCTTTGGGTTTGCGACACTACCCATGGATTTGTGAAGGTTGACTGGGATGGTGGGGACTGTGGGCAAACTGTACTTGGGTAACTGAATCTGAGACCCTAATGAAGATAGCTAGTAGCATCAAGTCCGGCTCTCCCAGTGACCCTGCAAGGCCAAGGGTGCTGAGAGGGAGTATGGAATGCCTTGAACCATACATTAGACATCTGTTAGAGCTCTCTTTTAGCTCAGGCATTGTGCCAAAAAAATGGAAGGAGGCTGTGGTCTTACCGCTGAGGAAGAAGCCGAATGTCAGCATGGACCAGCTAGACAATCTGCGTCCCATCTCGCTACTCCCTTACTTTGCGAAAATTGCAGAGAAGGTTGTGAATATCCAGCTGATGGCCCATGTCAACACACATAGTCTGCTCCATCCTACTCAATCCGGTTTCCGAGCGTCGTACTCGACTGAATCGGCTCTGCTCCTCTCCACTGAGACCATCCGGAAGTACGCTGATGAGGGTCAGACGGCGGCCTTAATTTTATTAGATCTGAGTGCCGCCTTTGACACTGTTTCTCATCATACGCTGCTTCAGTGTCTCAGAAGGGGTGGGGTGGGGGAAGGCATTGGAATGGATAGAATCCTTTCTGCAGGACCGCAGTTTTCAGGTAGCGCAGGGACCTTATTTATCCAAGAGCATTAGGCTTAAACAGGGGGTGCCACAGGGGTCCACCCTTAGCCCGACCCTGTTTAACCTATATGTTGCCCCGGTGGCAGACATCACTGGAAAGTTTGGGGTCAAAGTTGTGTCCTATGCCGACGACACGCAACTGGTGGTGTCCCTAACACAGTCGGACGAGAAGGCAGCCACTAATTTTAACTCCTGCCTGCAAGAACTAGCGGTATGGATGGCTAGCAACTGCCTTAAACTGAACGGGAGCAAGACAGAAGTGCTGGTTATTGGCAAGGCACCTTCTGTGTGGACGTCGGCGTGGTGGCCACAGACCCTGGGTCCTATCCCTGGCCCTAGTGAACAGGTTAAGAACCTAGGGGTGTGGCTTGACCCTAAGCTCTCGTTTGAGCATCATACAAGGCGGGTGGCAGGAACATGTTTTGGAATCTTGCGTGGACTCCGCAAGACCCTGGACCTCCTGCCTACCGTAGCTAGGAAGACCATGGTCCATGCTTTGGTAACATCGAGGCTGGACTATGGAAATGTGCTTTACCTGGGGGCTAATGCCAACTGTGTACAGAGGCTTCAATGTATCCAGAACGCAGCAGCTCGCCTGGTTCTGATGCTACCTAGGCGAGCCTCTTCCAGAAAGGCTCTGGTTGCCCTTCATTGGCTTCCGATCAAGGAGCGAATCCTGTTTAAAGCTCTTTGTGTGAGCCATCGGATTCTTCAAAGGAAGGGGCCCACATACCTTCATCACCTTCTGACCCCGTATGTCCCCTCCCGCCAATTAAGGTCTAGCGGGACGGGACAGGTTATTATTCCCAGAGTCAGGAGGGCAAGGATGGGTGGGCGCTCCTTTAGTTTCATGGCAGCTCAGCAATGGAACAAACTCCCGTGGGGGCTTCGGATGGAGGCCTCGGAGTTGACTTTATCGCAAAAAGCTGAAAACTTTTCTTTTCCCCACTGAGTAGCTTCCTGGTTGCTAGACCGTATATGGGGGGGGGGGGCCTGGAAGGAATGTCTTTTTTTAGTCTGTACCGTAGCGCGGGGACACACTAGCCTAGTGTAACCAAGCGCTCTATAAATGTCATTATTATTATTATTATTATTATTATTACATAGGGCATGTTGTTATGTGCCCGAGTTAGGCCCATGTAACATAGCTGCACATTTTCTTAAACATTGTCCTCTTTTGCACAATAACATTACTGCTGTGACCTTTTGCACATATTCGCGTGCGTGACAATGTTGGATTAGTTTCTCTGGGACTACTTCTGTTTACACATCTGGCTTCGCATAACATTATCACAATGCCTTGAGCACCAAGTACCAGGCCTTTACGCACAATATAGAAATGTCGTTCTATCTTCATCCCCGGGGAGACAGGCTATCTACATATCCATAACATTACTAATCTATACGTACATCACAAGGATGCTTTTTATTATAAATAATGAACATCTCAGGGGGTTTGCAGAGGAAGACCTTCAGCTCACGCCGAGGGTACCTGGTTGCTGTGATTTCACCACACAGCGGTCTGACATCTCCGTGAGGTGTGTCCGGTTTGTGACCAGGACGTGGTCCTACATTCTCTCCCGCCAGATAATGGGGTTGGATCAGCCCATGGGGGGATTCTTGGCTCTACACCTATACACACTCTAGACATAAACAGAGTAGGGTTTGCATAGTAGGAGTACGCCTGATTAGTACCTTGTATTATATGATTGCATATATATACTGTATTAGCACCTTTGTGGAACTATATTTGCTATTTACTCTTTTGGTGCTTGTAATCACTTTCATCTGCTTCTGTCTACTGATTTATCACAGCACATGTTTTCTATACAAGAATAACATTGGTTCAATAAATATATTGACAATGTCCCATTGTGTATTCTCTGTATATTTCTCTGAGAACAAAAGAGCACGAGTAACTGAACGAAAGGGTTCTAGATCTGTTACCAGGATCCCTGAGGGGATAGGGATGTCATGTTCAGTGGTTGCCAAAAACCATTCCCTTGGCTTGTGGTGGCATTGTGAGCTAGCTGTTCTCTAGGCCAACATATTCTGCAGGGTCCCTGGAATCAGTCTAGGCACCTCATCCAAAGTTTATGTTGTCTGCAATCGCACAAGTGCTACAGATTAGTGGGAACTACAAGACATGGCGCGCCAACACATTTTGGGTTCTTATTTAACGGTCTAGAGTAGTTCAGTTGTGCTTTCTGAGAGACTCCTACTCACCTTTAAACCGGAGATGTCCGTGGTGGTAGGAAAATCCGCCTCAGCTGAGTAGGTATACCATATGTTGACTGTAGGTTATTCAAGCTGGTAGGATAAAAACGTCCCACATTGTGCTTACTCTATCTCCTTAATATCATCTACTAATTTCCTTTTTCTTCAAAAACAATGTCCAGAACCGGAGAAAACATTCAAGAAGTTGAAGGGGAATTAAACATAGCAGAAAACTGCAGACATGCTTTTGCTCTAAAATTATTACAGTATGATCTCCTGGCAACTGGTGGAGACGTTACCTTTGTGGTTGAGGCATACGAAGCATTCAGAATAGAGGTATTCTATTCGTGGGTTAAATTCCCAGCTGCAAAATGCCCATACACAAATGTTTTATACCTACATTGAAGATGAAACACCAGGGGAGTACACTTCATACGTAGAAATAGAAATTCCTCTCTCTTACCAAGAGCATATAAATTGGTTTAAAGGCGCCCTCCCACACACTACAGAAAACGTGAGACTTGGTCCGCTCAGCAAACAAGAAGCGACATGGCCAGTTATAGCTGCATACACACCTCATCCTAACACTGCCCGTTTAACTGCAACAGAAATGTATACACTATACAGAGATTTAGTAAACATTTACAGAAATCTTACACAGTTCATAATGCGAACACCCACAGTTAACCCTGCGAAGACTAATCATGCTGCACAACCACTTATTGGCTACCATGGGTATCAGCCCACAAACGCTGAATGCTGTTATGGGAAAGACCGCACCTGCCAGCCTTTGCTCAGAGGGGGAGGACCACAATCCCCAGACTCCTCCAGGCCCAGGATGCACCCTGCCGCATCACCGTTGCGCCCAGAGGCGCTTAAATCTCATTGCGGTCGTGCGCGAAGCCCACACTTGCCAGCCTCTGCTCAGGGGGGGCGGACCACAATCCCCAGACTCCTCCAGGCCCAGGATGCACCTTGCCGCATCATCGTTGCACCCGGAGGCGCTTAAATCTCATCGCAAGTTGCGCAGCGTGGGACTCGTGCGGGCGGCGCCCGGGCAAAGGGTGGGCCCGTCCTTGCCCGTCATTGACGGGAAGAGGCAGGGCAGGGCCACCCCCCTTGGCTTTTGTCCATTGTGTCTTTTCGGTGATCCTCCCTACCATCTTAAGGTACTGTGACATTGTATTACAAGCCTATCATTAATATAAAGTGGGGAATCCAAGGAGCTCAAGTGGCCCCTCAACTGATCAACTGAAACAGCTCTAAGGCTGTTGGGTTCGAGTTATTGAGTATTATTAATTGACTGCAATTAGTGGCAAGGAGTGATTGTGTTAGTTCTGAGGGTGGCGCTACTGGGGGGGGGGCAACAGGAGCCAAGGTATCTTAAGCTCTATCAGGTGATTTTAAGTCTGTTGTGATCAGCTCCCATTTGCACCTATTAACCCTAGGTCTAAGACCAGAAATGGGGAAGAGAAAATCTGCAGACAGAGGGGGGGGGAGGTGGCACACGCGAAACCCACCAAAGCTAAGCAGGCCCATAGGAATGCTGGGAGCAGTTGTGTTTTAGATCGTATTGACAACCTGCTGGTTGAATGTAAGGAAATTTTGGATCCTCCTGTGCCTGTCTCCTCCCGTAGCTCGAAAGGTTCTAAACAGAGATCACCAAAACGCATTCCTGCAATGTTTAGGAAACCTATCACTCGCAGTAGCAGGTCGATCAAACCTGAGCCAATTGGCATAGATGCTGACGCAGATCTAGAGAGCTCAGCTCTTCTTGTAACTCATGCAGCCCAAGGCCTACTGGACACTGATCTTACCCTTAGCAATAGGTTTATACCCCTCCAAACATTGTGCCACAACCAAGAGGGGAGGGAGGTTGCGGCGGGAGTTATGGGGGGGAGGGGAAGGAATGGCAGACAGGAGTGACAATGGTGGTGAAGTTGGAAGTGATACATTTTGTAATAAGTTACCCATGCCCGATTCTTCTGTTTATAAGTTTATAGGCGACCTGAGGGCAGAAGTTAGTATGCTGAAATCAGCAATTAATCAGCTCTCAGGACAGATCAAGCTTTTATTAGCCAGAGGTGAGAGTGACATTCAACCCCCGACCCAAACCCTTACTAATTATGCCAACTTAACCTGTTCAGTGCAGACTGTGCTTCAACTACTGCCTTCGCGAACAGATACTGTAACCCATGAGTGTAGGGCCGTTGAGAAGGCTCTACACAGAGATCCACATGGGGTTAGTTTACCCCATGTGCAAGCCACTAGTGGTCCATTGACGCAACAGGGCTGTCTTTCCACCTTTGATTCCTTACCCAGGTCCACTCGAGTCCATAATCCCTCAGACAATTTTATAGACAGGCAAGATAACTTCCCATTGCCTCAAACCTATTTATATGATTAATGTACCAAAGTCTTCTTTGCATCAAAGGTTTGAAGGAGAAGACTCTCTCATAAATAAACGCCATTCACTGGATTTGCCATGTGAGGGGTTGCTACTCAGTCATTAGAGAGGATATCCTGAGAGCCAGAAGGGTATCCTGCCAAACAATTCTAGGGACTGTATCGAACTGTGTCTGGCTGATGGGAAGATGGCCCATAACTTGATAGCCCTTGAAGCTAGATCTAGTCCTCCTTCATCCACAGCATTCAATGCAAGTATAGATTGCCACAACATTCCTCATCATCTATTGCCCATTCCGCAGTCTCCCATCTTGGTTTAAATTCTAGGTTGGCAGCAAATGATTGACTTCAGAATTTAGGCACACACTTACCTCCAAAGTCTCCACTGGTGGATCGGCCCACTATTCATAAAACACAGTCTACCAATCTAATCAGAAGCCAACTTGTCAAAGTTCATAATACAATTTCCCTCCCTGATGGCGATTTGCTCAATAAAGAGTTATCTTCGACCCAAAGAAGGCTGCCTAGAGGAGCACTATCTACATATCAAATAGACCCTGTTAGAAATGGGATTTTTGGTAGGCTTGGGCGTGGGCCAAAGCCAGGCAAAAACCACCACTCTAGTCAGGATAAGGGAGTTACACGTCTAAAATAACCCCTGCTCACCCCCTTGGTAGCTTGGCACGAGCAGCCAGGCTTATCTTAGAGGCAGTGTGTAAAGCATTAGCACATAACCAACAGTAATACTGTGTACGCACTACAAAAGGACACCACACCAGTTTAGAAAAATATCCACTATTTTTATATACTTAAGACAAGACCAAAAACGATAAAAATCCACACTACAGTACTTAAGAAATCTTCAGTTATCAAAATATGCTTTAAAAACAGTTTCTTGATGTCGATAGCTCCGTCCGGGGCTATCACGGCGTCGTGAGCAAACAAATCCAAACAGTTCTGGCTGACCGCGGCGTCGCGGGCCAGCTACGGTGTCGGGAAGACCCGCAAACAGTACCTTTTAGAAATGCAGGGCGTCGATGACCTCTCGTCGAGCTTCCGAAAACACGGCGTCCGCAGGCGTCGGTTCCGGAGGTCGGTGCAGGAGTCATCGGGGCCCTCGAAGTCCCATGCGTTGCAGGTCGATCTCCTCTCTGATGGAGTCAGGAGCGCTGGCGTCGGCAGGCGTCGTGTGCTGCGGTGCGAAGTGCAGCGGTGCGGCGTGCGGTGCCCTCAGGTAGCGGTGCGAGCAGCGGCTCGGTGGCAGCGTCGGATGGCGTCGTCGGTGAGACCAGGGTCGTGGTGCGAGATGAAGGCGGTGCTAGTCACGGTGCTGGCAGGTCACGGTGCAAGCAGCGGCGTCGTCGTTGCTGAAGCGCTGTCGTCGGCTGACGAACTGGAGTCGATGGCGTCGGTAGGCCAAGGCTGCGGTGCGGGATGAGGGCGGTGCGTCGTGTAACTTAACGAGCGGTGCCCTCGAACCACGGTGCAAGCAGCGGTTTAGATTTCGGCGTGGAGCGGCGTCGTCGGGGATACCAAGGCGTCGTCGTGAGGCGAGGCGGTGCGGAGTGCGGTGCCCACAGGTCGCGGTGCGAGCAGCGGCTCAGTGGCAGCGTCAGCAGGCATAGTCGGTGAGACCAGGGTCGCGTTGCGGCGGTGCCCTCTGCGGTGCCAAGGCGTCGTCGTGAAGCGAAGCGGTGCGGAGGGAGGTGCCCACAGGTCGCGGTGCGAGCAGCGGCTCGGTGGCGGCATCAGCAGGCGCCGTCGGTGAGACCAGGGTCGCGTTGCGGCAATGCCCTCTGCGGTGCCTTCGGGACACGGAGTCGGCAGCGGCATCGCCGACGTCGTCGAGTTGCTTTTCTTCTGTTGCAGCACAAAACACACAGTCCCCAGTGCTGAGGGCAGAAGAACTTGAAGTCTTTGCTGTTCCTGAGACTTCTTGAACAGGGGGCAAGCTCTACCTCAAGCCCTTGGAGAAACTCACAAAAGTAGATTGCAGAAAGTCCAGTCCAGGCCTTTCACTGCCCAAGACAGAAGCAGCCACTTCAGGCCAACACAGCAAAGCACATAGCAAAGTGGTAGTTCCTCCTCACCGCTTCTCCGGCTCTTCTTCTTGGACGTCTTCTTGATCCAAAAGAGTTCTAAAGTTCAGGGGTCTGGGCCCCAGTATTTGTATCCAAAAATCCTTTGATCTTTCAGGCAGAGGGTGTCTGTGCCCAGCCAGAGCCAGTTCTGCCTTCTCTGGTGTGATTTCCTGGCAGGAGGTGGAGACGGCATTGTCAGAGGCAGACCAGGCCCTTTGAGGTGCGCAGGAAATCTCCTCCCGCTTCCCCCATCGCAGCCCAGGTCTATTCAGCCCTTTCCTGACCTACCTAGACTATCTGGAGCCCCTCCGGCCCCCCAGCCTTCTGTCATCCAAAACCCAGACAGGCAATACACATTCCAGCAGAGGCACACGGGAAGACTGAGCAAGAAAATACCTACTTTCTAAAAGTGGTATTTTCAAACACAGAATGTAAAAATCACCTTCACTAAAAGATGCATCTTTAGATTTTGAGTTCAGGCATACTAAATTCTATTTTCTTACCGAATGCCCTGGGCCAGTTATGTTTATAAGATGTTATAAACAAACCTCCCATTCTATCCTATGGGGAACTGGTAGCCTTGCAATAGTGAAAAACTAAATTGGCTGTAATTCACTATCAGGACATGCCACACACACCAGGGCATATCCCACCTTTCACATACACTGGGTACCTTGGGCCTACCTGAGGGGTGTCTGACATGTAAGAAAAGGGAAGGTTAGGGACCGGCCAGTGTGTGCACTGGCCAAGTCGACATGGCAGTTACAAACTGCGCGCAGACTTCTGCAATGGCAGGTCTGGGTTACCGTTTTCAGGGCTACTCATGGGGGTAGCACAACCAGTGCTGCAGGCCCCCGAGTAGCATTTGATTCACCAGCCCTGGCACACGCAGTGCACTTTACTAGGGGCTAACAGGTAAATCAAATATCCAATCATGGAAACACCCATCCATAACACAATTTACACAGAGAGCATATGCACTTTAGCACTGATTAGCAGTGATAAAGTGCCCAGAATCCTAAAACCAACACAAACAGGTCAGGGAAAAATAGGAGGAAAAAGCAAAAAGTTTGGGGATAACCCTGCAAAAAGGGCCATTTCCAACACAACCCCTTCCAGCCTAAAGCCAGGGAGACCAATCCATACCTCGATGGGCTTCCCTGCTTGGGGCGATAGAACACGGAACCTGGCCCGCAACAGAAGGGTTTCCTTCCCGTTTTACGCCTTCCTGCACCTAGTTGGATTCCTCTATCCATACTCTCAGGGCCCACTAAGCTGACCCATGGGGGACCCTTCTCCTCACCTGTGGACCCCATCTGTGCAGCACCTAAACTTACTTGGCTCACAGATGTGTCCCAACAGGCAGACTGCAACCCCATGGCCAACACAATCGTGTGGCCCAGTCCACCTCCGGGGTGTGACTCCTTTCCCCCTCCCAGGGGCAACTCTGTCCCTCCGGACAGCCGGCCACAGTGGTCACTGACAGCTGTCAGTGATGAGAGCCAGGCCTCATGCCTTTCAGGGCACTCCAACCGTTGCGGCATCAGAGAGTGGGGGGCGGTAGCACCAGGTGCCTGGCATCCTTTCTCCACTCTCCCCCCTGCCAAGTCGAGTATGGCATCCTGACACTGGCCCACCAGCCCAGGGTCTGTACCCTGCGGCTGGACAGGAGACTGGGGTGGGCTCTCCCACACCCTCTCCTTCTCCCTGGGGCTCTGTACCCTCCCACCTGGAGCGGTACCCCCTTCCCGAATTGTCAGGGTACCTGTGGTATGTGTCCTGCACAATTCGCCCAACAGTTCAGGGGTGCTATCCTGCAACTGGTACACCAGCCCAGGGTCTGTACCCTGGGGCTGAACCAGGGGCTGGGGTGGGCTCTCCCACACCCGGTCCTCCCCCGTGGGACTCTGTACCCTCCCACCTGGAGCGGCACCCCCAGAAGACAAACTGGTAGGGGCACTGTTTGCAGTCGCCCCTGCCCCCAGGTCAGGGGGACACCCTGAACCTGGTCCGCCAACCCAGGGTCTGTACCCTCAGGCTGACCAGAGGTCTCGGGTGAGGTTCTCCTCCCCTTACCCCTCCTTCTGGGGTCCTGCACTCTCCTCCCAGGAGAAGCACCCCCAGAACCAAAAACTGTCAGGACGCTGGAACCTGACCTCCCAAACAATTCTCCCACCAGTTCAGGACCTCTCTCCAGCAACTGGTCTCCCAACCTAGGGTCTAAACCCTCAGGTTGCACCGGGGTCAGAGGCGAGGACTCCCTCCCTCTGCACCCCCTTCCAGAGTTCTGCACCCTCCCACCTGGAGTGGTACCCCTAGAAGACAAACCGGTCAGGACACTGCTTACAGTCGTCCTTCCCTCCAGGTCAGGCAGGACCTGAGCCTGGCCTCCCAGCCCAGGGACTAAACCCTGTGGCTGAGCACCTGCCCGGCGCACCAGAACTTCCTTGGGAGCACGCATGCCCCCCCCTGAGGGTAACACATGACTCATGTGTTGTGTGACAGTCTGCCTGGCGCAGATCTCCCGACCCCTGCCCATCTGACAGTGCGCGAAGATCCCCCAGGACAGAAGTGGTGTCACCATGGTCACTCCTAGGAGGCTAAGCCCTTCTGGCTGGCCCCTGACCCACTGGTTCTCCCACTGGGGAACACATGCCCCTCTCACCCCTCAATCTGGACTTCTGCATCCTCCACTTAGGAGCGGCACCGCCAGACACCAGAACCGCTGGAGCTCTGTTTACAGACACTCCACGTTCTCCTGACAGTAGGAGATCCCCCTCAACAGACGGCCTACCAGTACAGCCTAGGCTCCCCACCTGGTGTTCCCTCCTGGAACCACCCAGGCTCTGGGACCGGGGTTTGTGCACCTTGGGCCGCAGCCCATTCCCACTCCTTCTCCGCGGAGACAGGACGTGAGTCCCTACACCCTTCCCACGACACCGGGACCTATCTGGGCTACCACAAACCTTTCCCCCACCCTCGGTTGGGAAATACCTAAGCCGCTTCCTTCCGGGTCGCCCCCAGATGCTTCTCCAGACCCTCTCGAATCCACCAAAAGGTCTGCCTCCAGTGAAAGCTCCCTGGGGTCAGAGAACTCACAATCCACTGGGTGTTGGCATAGCTCTGGAAAACAGGGACTTAAAATATGCTCTCCAACAATTGAATCACACAGCCACACACATGTGTTAAACTACCCTTCACCCATCCATCCAGTGCCTCGGACAAGTACCCCACATCATTCTGACAAGACTGGTGAGACAGTGTCTGACTGTTGCTGTCTCTTAACCCATACTCTTCTGGCTGGTCTCCATACTCACTTACTAGGGCTTCTATCATGGGGGAACCCCTCTCCCTGCACCTCTCATCTAGAGTCCGTAGAGTGTCCCTCCCACTACCAGGAAAATGATCCCCTGTGCCAGTTCCCCAATCCACCTCAGGGACACTGCGTACCACTGGAGTAACCTCACAATCCTGAACCCCCTGGTGTATGTCAACCCCCTCCTTGAAGCAGGGTCCCAAATCTGTGTGTGGGTGTAGCTCATCCTCAGTACTGGACCTAACACTTTTGCTGCCACCATCTGGGCTGGGCCTAGCCCTACTGGCTGCCCAGTCCAGCTCTCTCATTTTAATGTCATGGTCTAACATCATCTTCCTTTCCTCCATGGCTATTCTTTTGTCTTCCCTCTCACTTTCTATCCTGAGTTTCTCCAATTCGAACTTCCTTGCTTCCCGCCTGTCCTCCAGCTCCTCTGGGGACAAACTGCTGCTGCCTGGTTGAGAGGGTGCCCCCCTCCCAAGAATACATCCACCCTTGGAATAGGCTCCTCTGCCTCCATGCCAAGATCCCCAGACAGCTCACTAGCATGTCTGCCTGCTACCCAGGCCCTCAGCGCCTTTTGTAGCTCCTCTCTTCTGGTGAGGCCCCTGATTTGGATTTTGAGGTTTTTGCAGATCACCTTCAATTCCTTCACATTGTAGGTTTCTAACCTCTCCTCCTCAAAGGCCACTTCCAAGAATGCAACCAATGATGCAATTGATTCAGGCATGACGAAGTAGCAAGTTCAAACTGGCAAGACCAAAAAAAAATAGGCCAAAAAGAAAAAGAACCAGTATGTGGCACGTAATAGTCTGCGATATGGTAGTAGTGCACACCAATCACTGTAAGTCAAGTGCAAGCGCAAGTCCTATCCTCACCGCTGACAACCAATGTTAGAAATGGGATTTTTGGTAGGCTTGGGCGTGGGCCAAAGCCAGGCAAAAACCACCACTCTAGTCAGGATAAGGGAGTTACACGTCTAAAATAACCCCTGCTCACCCCCTTGGTAGCTTGGCTCGAGCAGCCAGGCTTATCTTAGAGGCAGTGTGTAAAGCATTTGCACATAACCAACAGTAATACAGTGTACGCACTACAAAAGGACACCACACCAGTTTAGAAAAATATCTAATATTTTTATATACTTAAGACAAGACCAAAAACGATAAAAATCCACACTACAGTACTTAAAAATCTTCAGTTATCAAAATATGCTTTAAAAACAGTTCCTTTATGTCGATAGCTCCGTCCGGGGCTATCACGGCGTCGTGAGCAAACAAATCTAAACAGTTCTGGCTGACCGCGGCGTCGCGGGCCAGCTACGGTGTCGGGAAGACCCGCAAACAGTACCTTTTAGAAATGCAGGGCGTCGATGACCTCTCGTCGAGCTTCCGAAAACACGGCGTCCGCAGGCGTCGGTTCCGGAGGTCGGTGCAGGAGTCGTCGGGGCCCTCGAAGTCACACGTGTTGCAGGTCGATCTCTCTGATGGAGTCAGGAGCGCTGGCGTCGGCAGGCGTCATGTGCTGCGGTGCGAAGTGCAGCGGTGCGGCGTGCGGTGCCCTAGGTCGCGGTGCGAGCAGCGGCTTGGTGGCGGTGGTGGATGGCATCGTCGGTGAGACCAGGGTCGCGGTGCGAGATGAAGGTGGTGCTCGTCACGGTGCTGGCAGGTCACGGTGCAAGCAGCGGCGTCGTCGTTGCTGAAGCGCTGTCGTCGGCTGACGAACTGGAGTCGATGGCGCCGGCATCGGTAGGCCAAGGCTGCGGTGCGGGATGAGGGCGGTGCGTCGTGTAACTTTACGAGCGGTGCCCTCGAACCACGGTGCAAGCAGCGGCGTAGATTTCAGCGTGGAGCGTCGTCGTCGGGGGATACCAAGGCGTCGTCGTGAAGCGAGGCGGTGCGGAGTGCGGTGCCCACAGGACGCGGTGCGAGCAGCGGCTCGGTGGCGGCGTCAGCAGGCGTCGTCGGTGAGACCAGGGTCGCGGTGCGGCGTTGCCGCGGTGCCCTCTGCAGTACCTTCGGGACACGGAGTCGGCAGCGTCGTCGTCGACGTCGTCGAGTTGCTTTTCTTCTGTTGCAGCACAAAACACACAGTCCCCAGTGCTGAGGGCAGAAGAACTTGAAGTCTTTGCTGTTCCTGAGACTTCTTGAACAGGGGGCAGGCTCTACCTCAAGCCCTTGGAGAAACTCACAAAAGTAGATTGCAGAAAGTCCAGTCCAGGCCTTTCACTGCCCAAGACAGAAGCAGCCACTGCAGGCCAACACAAAGTGGTAGTTCCTCCTCACAGCTTCTCTGGCTCTTCTTCTTGGCAGTCTTCTTGATCCAAAAGAGTTCTAAAGTTCAGGGGTCTGGGCCCCAGTATTTGTATCCAAAAATCCTTTGATCTTTCAGGCAGAGGGTGTCTGTGCCCGGCCAGAACCAGTTCTGCCTTCTCTGGTGTGATTTCCTGGCAGGAGGTGGAGACGGCACTGTCAGAGGCAGACCAGGCCCTTTGAGGTGCAAGGAAATCTCCTCCCTCTTCCCCCAGCGCAGCCCAGGTCTATTCAGCCCTTTCCTGGCCTACCTAGACTATCTGGAGCCCCTCCGGCACCCCAGCCTTCTGTCATCCAAATCCCAGACAGGCAATCCACATTCCAGCAGAGGCACACGGGATGACTGAGCAAGAAAATACCTACTTTCTAAAAGTGGTATTTTCAAACACAGAATGTAAAAATCACCTTCACTAAAAGATGCATCTTTAGATTTTGAGTTCAGGCATACTAAATTCTATTTTCTTACCGAATTCCCTGGGCCAGTTATGTTTATAAGATGTTATAAACAAACCTCCCATTCTATCCTATGGGGAACTGGTAGCCTTGCAATAGTGAAAAACGAAATTGGCTGTAATTCACTATCAGGACATGCCACACACACCAGGGCATGTCCCACCTTTCACATACACTGCACCCTGCCCTCAGGGGTACCTTGGGCCTACCTGAGGGGTGTCTGACATGTAAGAAAAGGGAAGGTTAGGGACCGGCCAGTGTGTGCACTGGCCATGTCGACATGGCAGTTACAAACTGCGCGCAGACTTCTGCACTGGCAGGTCTGAGTTACCGTTTTTAGGGCTACTCATGGGGGTGGCACAACCAGTGCTGCAGGTCCCCGAGTAGCATTTGATTCACCAGCCCTGGCACATGCAGTGCACTTTACTAGAGGCTAACAGGTAAATTAAATATCCAATCATGGAAACACCCATCCATAACACAATTTACACAGAGAGCATATGCACTTTAGCACTGATTAGCAGTGGTAAAGTGCCCAGAGTCCTAAAACCAACACAAACAGGTCAGGGAAAAATAGGAGGAAAAAGCAAAAAGTTTGGGGATAACCCTGCAAAAAGGTCCATTTCCAACAGACCCTCACACGCAGGCAGGAAATTCCATTGATGAGTCACGAGCGAATCCAAGAAATAACCCTTTAGAGTCGGAGTTCAGCAAGCTCCAACTAGTGTCATGGAATGTGGCTGGGATGAGGTCGAAAATGGCCCTCCAACATTGGGTTCAATATATTGAAACCTTTGATATTTGTATACTTCAGGAGAGCTGGAGTACCTCTCCTGTTCACGTTACAGGCTTTTTAACTTTCTTTTTTCGACCAATGTGCTCTAGCAAGCCCGGCCGCCCTGCGGGGGGATTATTAATTTGGGTAAGAATTGTACTCAATTGTATAATCCAAGAGTTCCCATCTAGCAACCCAGATATTGTAGCTATCCATCTGAAATGCCAGAATGGTGCACTGCTAGACATATATAATGTCTATGCTAGAGGGACCTGGCAGGAAGGAGATCAACTACACGATACATGAGTTGGAAGTGCAATTGGGAGATAGGATAACACTGTCACCCTTGATTGTAACTGGGGATTTCAATGTTATTTTTGAACCACTGGAGAGGTAGGATGTCTGTGGAGCAAGGGAAGTTGACAAGCTGTGGCAGGTCTCCCACCTTGACCTACCCCCTATTAAATTAAAAAATGGTCCCAAGTGGCTCTCCAGCTTAACGCCCTTTTCCTGGAGTTCGGATTAAGGGCAGCCAATGGCCGTACTATCTCAGTCAAAATGGATGCAGATACTTTTAATAGGATCAGCAACATAAACTGTATAGATTATTTCCTCTTGGATCTAAGGCTATGGCCCAGGATGATCAATATGGCTGTGGGTTCTACCACCGAGAACGATCATAATCTCCTCCATTTTACTCTGGGGTGGTCCATTCAAGTCTGTAAAATCTGTTATAGCTTCAAGGGAGTTAATCCCAACAAATGATAATTGTCGTCTTAAATGGCCCCATGTAGCTTTGGACGAAGGTAAGCTTGAATTAATTAAGCAAAACCTACTGAGAAGCACAGCAGAGATCCAAAGCCTAACAAGACACCAGGGAGGTCTGGAAGAGATCGCGGCCTGTCACACTCGCCTCTTTGATCAGATGGCCACTTATTTTGTCGAACCCTCATGTCCACTTAATTTCGGTCTTAAGCCAAGATCTCAGTTTGCCTGGTTTAATCAAGAGTGCAGAGCCCTCAGACGTCAACTTTCTCAGGCTATCCGAGCAAAGAATCTGGCCATAGTGGGAGATTTTAGGAGGTCCTACAAGTCGGCTCGGGTGAGAGCAAAAAGGGACTGGGACGACAACAGATGGAGACTGATCGGTGGGGAGGCCTGTGCCAGAAAAGATATGCAGAAATTTTGGCTTCTTGTAACTAGAGGGGACACTAACGGGCCACCACCTCTGTCCAACAATATCCCCATTTCAGCATGGTGTGACCATTTTGCTCTATTATATTCGGGGCCTTGTGCGTTGGCCCTCCAAGAGGCTCCCCTCGATTTGGTTTATGTCACAGCTAAGGACTTTTTTTTCCATAAATGATATCAAGTCCTGCATTAAATCAATTGTGAAGGCCAAAGCCTCTGACCCGATGGCATTCCGGGTGATGTATTTGTACAGGATAATGAGAATTGGGCAAACTACATCTTGGCCTTATCTAATGCGATAGCAGAGGGAGCTCCAATACCCAATTCATGGAAGGGAGCCAAGATGATCCCTGTGTTTAAAAAAGGTGAAAGATCTTTACCCTGTAATTACGGACCCATCAGTCTTATAGATTGCGTTCAAAAGGTGTTCGCTCATGCAGTCCTTGCTACGGTACAGGACTAGATTAGCAATCACAACATTCTGACTCCCTTTCAAGCGGACTTTAGACAAAAAATAAGCACCATTGACCAGGTGTTCCGTTTTCTTTTATCTTGGAAGACTGTAGCTATTGGTCGGGGAGCCTTTATGCAGCCTCTATAGACATAAAGACTGCCTTCGATCTCGTCCCAAGAAACAAGCTCTGGCAGGTCTTAAAAGATATGGGTCTTCCCTTGGAGATTCTATCCTTAATTATGAGGCTAACTTTGCTAGGGTCCGATGGGGTTCCCAAGGCCAACAAACCGATTCAATAAAAGTTAATAGGGGGGTACGCCAAGGTTGTGTATTGGCACCTACACTCTTCTCCCTCTTTGTGAATGGTGTTGTCCAGTTCCTCTCTGATGTCCCAGCAGACGCCCCTACTTTGGAGGGGGGCAAAAGTGGTAACTTTATTATTCGCTGATGCCACACTGTTAGTATCTAAAACCCCAGGGGGGTTTCAGCTACTATTAAATCATTTCAAAGCCTTTTGTGATTCTCGAGGATTAGAGGTTAACACCTCTAAGACGAGGCTCCTATTCCTTAACCCCCACAAATCTTTTAGGGGGAGACATTCATTAGAAGAGGTTCCACTGGAAAGGGAAAGTACCCTTGAATACCTGAGTATTACCCTTTCGGAAGATTTGTCTTGGAAGCCTTACATAGCTAAGCTGACCCTAAAGCACAGGCAGACAACAGGGGCTTTGATAAAAGAACACAGCACTTCCTTTAGCAAACCAGTGGCAGCACCACTCCAGATCTATGATTCCGAAGCAGTGGGCTCAGCTCTCTATGGAGCTGAACTCTGGGGCTTTGAAGAGATGGTTGCCCTGTCGAATTCTGAGTATACGTTTTTGAGGTCCCTGGTTTCACTACCCCAGAGTACGTCACTCCACCTGTTAAGGCTGAATTTGGGTAGGGTTCCTATTGTAGAGAAGGCAAGGTTACGCCCTTCACTGTTTTGGTTGCGCATTAGGTCCACTCCTGAGTTGCTTTCGGATGCCACTGCTCTTCTGGAAGTCAGTGCTTTAGATTGCTCCAAGAAGATAGGTTGGATTCGTAATGTGAAATCCCTGCTTACTGCAATACGACTTGTGGGCTATTGGGATGTAAAGCACCCAGCACTACTCCCCAGTAAAGATTTAGTCCAGAAGCAGTACTGGGATTGGGCAATGCAGGCATCATTTTCCAACTTATCAAAGGGGCGTTTAACCATGGAGTTTTGGGATTTTAAACTTACCAGTTCATATGAACAATACTTGGATATCATCACGTTACCCCAGGGCAGGAAACTTTACATGCAGTTCAGGTTTGGTTCTCTTCCCCTGAACTCTTTCATGAGTTCTTGGCAAAAGCCTTCCACACTCTCCCCGTCTTGCCCCATTTGCGTTACTGCAACAGAGTCAACCGCCAATGTACTTCTTGCTTGTCCACTGTACTCATGTTTGAGAGCTAAATGGCTTAAACTAATCTGTAAACTATTGGGTACACGTAGGAGTGGGAAAGCTCTCCACATCCTTAAATCGGATTCTAGCTCGGTGATTGCTTAGTTGCAAAGTTTTTGGGGCTGCATGTGGGCTATCAGCAGGAAAGTGTTGAAAGAACAAGTCTGATGCATTTCCTACTGTTTAGGCTCCTGAATTTGTTTTTAATTGGTTCCCTGTTTTTAAATTTTATGCTAACACCAAACGGTCTTGAGTGTAGTGCATTGCATGTCCTAAGTTAAAATGGCGGACCATGACATCCTTTTGGAGTAGGCATAGGTCTTTGTTACTCTGGACTATATGTGCATAAAAACATCAATTTTTTATTTAATGAATTTTAGATTATGGATTAATCGATTTCTCTTAGACCTGACTATTGTATTTTGACTGGCTTTTTAGTGTTTCTATGTATTGTATCATATTTGTACTTTTATGGTCCTGAGACCGAAATAAAGTTTTTATGATGGTTATGGGAAAGATTCCCACCAGTCGGGAGCAAATTCCGTTCTGGATAGTACAAAAAACTAGCCAGCTTGAAGCAGTTTTTCCCCATACTGGCCCGCAGGAAAAACATAGAATACTAACTATTTGCTTGCCAAATGGGGTGGCTCCCCGGTGGAAGACTGCGCAACTTGGGGTACAGTCTTTGCTGCCGTTTACACCAGAACACATGGTACTCCTTCACTGGCTGTCTTTCCTGAGGCAATGAAAAAGGTACAGAAGGAGTACGGGGCAGCACCTGCCCTGGACTTGGGAATGAAACTGATGGGCAATTTTGCCGCAGTATCAGCCATTATGTTAAGTAACATAAAGGGGGAGGGGGCAACATTAGCTGTACGCCAACGCCTGAGGGAGTTCACTCCTGCACAGCAGGAGCGAGAAGTGCCTACAATTATCGAAGAAACCTATGCTACACTAGGTAGAGATAATTTGGGAGCCAGATATGGGAAACCACAAGTTAAGAGTAATTCTGAGAAGGATACCTCTAAGCAAGCACCCAATTCTTCCAAGAAGAAATGGGGCAATAAACAAAAAAATAAAAACAAAACACAATCACAGGGTGGGTCTCCTCAACAGGAGACCACTGAAAAGAAACATAGTTTTAGGAACCGTGATAGCATTAGAAAGCCTGAAAAGCATCAGGATACTGATACACGTTCCTTTCTGGATTCATTCGATACACGTTCGGAGAGAGATGGACAGTCGGAGCGCAGATCAGAAGAGCGCGTGAAACCGAAGAAGGCATCACAAAGCTCATCAGACTATATCATTAAAAAAGAAGACAAACAAAAAAATACTAAACCTCAATTCAAAAAGAGGAAAGTAGCTGGGATTAAAATAAGGCATGCCCAGACTGCTGAGGAATCTGCTTCTGAATGAGCAGTGAAGATGCTGGACAGCGCGGCAGAAGTCACAATAGTTCGCCTGAACCTGATGGATTATCTGGTGGCAGTAGCGCTGAGTGAGCATATCACAGTGGAAACACCTGATATCATGGTAAGTGTTCCCCATCGTTTATACAAAATTACACTCCAATTGGAGGGGGACATACCCAGAAACATCAAGGCTCTCTTTTGTGAAAGCCTAACATATGGTTATGATATTCTTTTGGCTGAAAAAGACTGGCCTCTGGAGTTCCTAATGGAATGCCCAAATGGGGAAACAGTAATTTTACCTGCTTACTCTGACCTCATTCCAGAATCAGTTAAACATTCTTATGCCAAGGAGTGGGCGTTAGCGCTAGCTCCTGCACTATACCACAATCATGTTGGGTGGGATGATGTCACCTCATTATGAAATCCCATTAAAATCAATTCCTCAACTCCAGAGACAATGCCCAATAAATCATGAAGCCCAAAAAAAAGTTGGGGAAATACTAGAACAACTTGAATACCAGGGGGTGATAGAAAACTGCACCTCATCAATGAATAATCCTTTGTTTCCTGTAATGAAACCAGATAATTCATACAGTCTAATATTAGATTACAGACATTTAAACATATCTACTCACACATTCGCAGTACAAAATGCACACAGTGCCGCACTAATGAATAACATTGTGCGGAAGAAATACAAAACAACACTAGATATCTCAAATGGATTCTTCTGCCAAAATACAGCTCCTGAAAGCAGATATTTGACAGCATTTTCAGCGCCAGGTTCACAGAGGCAATTGTGCCATTTGTCTCAAGGGTATAAGAATAGCCCTGGGCTGTTTTCAGACAGAGTGACAGAGTTACTTCAAAATTTTGATGAGGAGGCATTGTCCTATGTGGATGGTATCTATCGCACGGACGATGAATTAATGGAACACTTGGATAGAGTAGACTGCATAATTCTTGGGTTTGCTCACCTGGGCTACAAATTTAATTTAAAGAAATCAAAAATTGCCCATCTCAATGTCCTATTTTTAGGGTATGAGCTGTCAAGTGAAGGCAAAAGGCTGGTGAGCCATTTTTTTAAAAAATGTGCGTTGCTCCCCTCCGACGACTCTGAAAAGACTACAGTCCTTCTTTGGGATTTTTGAATTTTGCCACAACATGCATTTTGGATTACGCAGAACGGGTTAAAACCATTCTACGATTTAATTTGACCTGATTTTTCAATAACACATTGGACACAGGAACATACAAACATTTTACGTTCTGTACAAGTTGACATGATAGCTTAAACATTTACACACACGTGTAAACACGACTAACCTGGTGATCTAAGTAGTTGCTGGACCAACTGGGTATACATACATCACGTTCAATGAAGGTGATACAGTACCTATAGCATAAAAATCACATTTGTGCACAAACGCCCTCGCCTCCGCTGACTACATCCTACTCGGACACCTAAACTTCCACCTAGACAATCCCGACGACCCCAACACCACCACCCTCCTAGAGAACCTCGCTAACATAGGACTGAAGAACTGGTCACTGCCCCCACGCACACAGCGGGGGGCACACACGACCCCGTCTTCGCAGAAGGAAACAGCGTCTCCTACAGCCACACCTCGGAACTTCTCTGGACAGACCACCACTGCATCCACTTCTCCTTCAGAAAACCCACCGCACACAAACACGCCCACCGCCTCCCCCGCAGAAGCTGGAACAAAGTCACTGAACAACAGCTCACCGCCACCCTCATCAGCACCCCACCACCAACGACGCCAGACACTAACACCGCAGCACCCAACCTCCATTGCTGGATCACGAACTGCGCCGACACACTCGCCCCCTAAAGAAAGCCACAGAACGACCCATCAAGAAAGCAAGCTGGTTCACCCCTGCACTCCAAGAATTCAAGCGCTCCTGCCGACGACTTAACAAAACATGGAGGAAAACCAGAACACCAGAAACTCGCACCGCCTATAGAGCAGCCACCACAGCACACCACCAACTCATCAAATCCACAAAGAAGAAGTTCCTCCAAGACAGAATCGTCACCAACACCCACAACACCAAAGAACTCTTCTCCATCATCAAGGAATTCGTTGAACCAACAACGAAGCAACAGATGTCCCACCCTCCCAAGACCTCTGCAACAGACTCTGCACCTTTTTTCACCTCAGGATTAAGATGATCTATGACAACTTCGACAATCAAGACCTCCGCATCACTCCAAATCCCACCCCCAGCGACGCCACCCAACAGACCCTGCTCACCTGGACCCTGCTCATGACAGAAGACACCCTAAAGACCATGAAGAGCATCCACTCTGGAGCACCCTCAGACCCTTCCCACCCCACATCTTTAACAGGGCTGCCACGGCCATCGCACCCAAACTACGCCGGACGATCAACTTCGCCCTCGAAACCGCCACATTCCCTGAAACACGCCGAAGTCAACCCCCTCCTGAAGAAACTCTCCGCAGACCCGACGGATCTCAAGAATTCAGGCCCATCTCCCTGCTTCCATTCGCAGCCAAGGTAATCGAAAAGGCCATCAACACCCAGCTAGCAAACTTCACCAAAGCCAATAACTTCCTGGACATCTCCCATTCCAGATTCCGCAGCAACCACAGCACCGAGACTGCCCTACTCGCCCCCACCGACAACATCCGCTCCCTCCTCGACCAGGGCCAAACGGCAGCCCTCATACTCCTGGACCTCTCAGCTGCCTTTGACACCGTCTCCCACCGCACACTAGCCACCAGACTCCACAATGCCGGTATCCGTGGAAAGGCCCTGGACTGGGTATGCTCATTTCTCACAGGCAGAACTCAGCGAGTCAGATTCCCGCCCTACCTCTCAGCACCTACAGAGACCAGAAGTGGAGTGCCCCAGGGATCCTCCCTCAGCCCCAACCTCTTCAACAGCTACATGGCCCCCCCCGCAACCATCGTCAGAAACCACGGGCTCAACATTGTCTCCTTCGCCGACGACACCCAGCTCATCCTCTCCCTCATCAAAGAATCCAACATCACCAGGCACAACCTCCAAGAAGGGATGAAAGCCGTCGCCTCCTGGATGAAGAAGAGCTGCCTGATCTCAACTCCGAGAAAACAGAAGTCCTCATCCTTGGCTCCACCCCCTCTGCATGGGACGACACCTGGTGGCCCCCCGCCATCGTAAACACCCCGACAGACTGCGCACGGAACCTCGGCATCATACTTGACTCATCGCTCATGATGAACCACCAGATCAATGCCGTATCCTCAACCTGCTTCAACACCCTCAGCATACTCCGAAAAGCGTTCAGATGGCTCCCACTCGAATCTGGAAAAACAGTCACTCACACCCTCATCAGTAGCAGATTAGACTACGGCAATGCTCTCAACAACGGAATCAACAAGAAACTCCTCCGCAAACTCCAGACCGTCTAGAACGCTGCAGCCAGACTGATCTTAGACATCCCCTGTCATAACCACATCCCCCAACACCTCCGCGATCTCCACTGACTCCCCATCAAAAGAAGAATAACCTTCAAGCTCTTCACTCACGCATACAAGGCCCTCCACAACATCGGACCAGCATACCTAAACAACCGCCTCTCCTTCCACCCACCCAAGAGACACCTCCGATCAGCTGACCTCTCTCTGGCCGCCATCCCACGCATCTACAAGACCAGAACAGGAGGAAAATCCTTCTCCTACCTTGCAGCCAAGGCCTGGAACGACCTCACCCTCCACCTCCGGGAAGTGCCTACACTGCCCCAGTTCAGGAAGGACCTCAAGACCTGCCTTTTCGGATGACCCCAGCACTCAACGCAGTCCCTTCCCAGCGCCTTGAGACCGTAGTGGATGAGTAGCTGCGCTTCACAATTCCCTGATTGATTGATTGAGTGAACACTGAAATGCGTTTTGCACCCGCTGAGATAATTCTCACAGCAGTACTGCTGTAGTGAGCGAGAGAGCACAAATTCAGGGAAAACGCATAATTGTCATAACCCCGGTCCCGACCTTAGAGGCCGTTACCAAAGCGAGCGTTCCAAATGCCAAAACATTACATCCACAATGGATACAATGGGCAAACTCTCTCACTGCAACAGATGTAGATTACAGATTTGATTCTACATTACAACCACAAGTATGAACAAGAATATCCTCTGCCGGCTGAAAAAATGTCTCTATATCAATATGATTACATTATCTACACTGACTGGTCTGCTCAGCCTGCCGTAGGGACAAGACACCAATATTCTGCGGCGTGCGCAATAGTAAAAGGGCGCATGCATGATGGAAAGTTCTGTCCTGAAAAAACACACACGCAGCTCCAGGGGACTGTACAGCACAGCTAGCAGAACTCAAAGCCCTGATACTGGCACTACAAAATACAGATCATGGATTCCCCACGCTTATAGTGTGTGGTTCGTATTACTGTGTCCAGTCATATAATGAACACCTTCACTATTGGGGCCAGAATGAATTTCGAGATTCCAAGGGTTGCACAATCAAGCACAAGATGCTTTGTGAACAGGTGGCAAAGCTGAAAAAATGCTTGCCACGGGCTCATGTTATCCACACATTGAGTCATAAACGTTTTGGCGTTCACGTTGCAGAGAATTCCATGGCTGATGAAGCCGCTTAGGCAACAATTCGTACTGCGGCCGTTGCTGCAATCACTCGTTCTAGTGCGAGATTAGACAGAGACAGACAATGCTGCGCTCAATGACACACACCTGCCGAAAGGCTTTCCACTCAAGTACTCCTACAAATTAGATGCACAAAACATTCTGTATGCTCAGATTTCAGGAGTGGGGGATAGAGTTATACCAAACACTGATCGCAGATTGGGGGTAATACTAGCTGCACATGAGGGTCTGAGTTCAGCACATAATAGGCATTACTGCTACAGTTTCATTACTGAAGCAGTGTTATTGGTGGCCTGGTCTTACAAAACAGAACACAGACTTTCTCCTCAAATGTTGCATCTGTCAGCAGATGAAGGGTTTCACCGTAGCACGTGCACCACAGACACCTCTATTGATTTCAAACAAGTCTTTGAATGGGTTTATTTGAATCACTGCGGTTCCTTACAATCTTATGGGGCTTACAAGTACACCTTGGTGGCAATAGGTTCATGCTCTAGATTCCTGTGGGTATGGCCACAATGGTCGCCTGATGCCTGAACTGTTATCAAGGATTTGTGAGTCTTTATCAGGACATACGCAATTGGCACACTACATTCCTACCAGGGTCCGGCGTTTAGCTCTTGAGCTTACAAAGAAGCCATGGAAAGTTTGGGTGTGACCTTGCGGTACTCTAGTACTTTCTCTGATGATTGGGACACTGATACAGTACATAACATGCTAGAAGATCCACAGTAGTCAGCTGTATCTTCTTCTGAAGAATTGTATGATGGTACATCTAATTACGGTGATATGTTCTGTTAACATTATGGTCACCATTTTCTGCATAAAGCAAGTATGGCACGTGCTGTTTATAATTACTCCCAATAGGAACACTGCCCAACACCACCAAAATGTAGTTCAAAAACATTTGCACAGACGTTTGCCTATTTTTCTGCGTTTGACACATTAGACCTGGCCTCTTATTATTATTATTATTATTATTATTATAGGCTTGCACCTACACCTGCAAAGAAAAATATGCTAACAAACACCGAGCTGATAAACTCTGCTTCTTTTCTTTCCCAGCTGTCTGTACAGGTCTTTACAGGGTTTCGACTTTTGGAAGGACACAATAGATACAAAATCTGTTTGGGGGAAAAAAGATTGGCAGTTTCAGGGAACTGAGGCCAAATGATTTTCCTGAATAAAACAGTGCAACAAACTTCCGGTCTTGCAATAGCCAAGATGAAGGATTTGGACTTGCCTCGTATTCCCGCATTCTCACATTTTGATAACTGGTAGCATTTCACACAATAAAGTGAGGATACACTAGTTATACTGCAAGAAATGAGTACGAAGTTCCTTAGTGGGTCACAGAACACGGTAAGAGAGTGTGTGTGATATCAGGTTGATCGGTTGTCCTCCAAGGAGGAGGGAATTCCTCCTTTCAGAACTAGGGGCCTCACACACCCAGCAAGTTAGGTGTCATGCTTCATCATATGGGCCTGCTCCTCGTCGGGTCGGCGCTGCAATACCCGACGGGCACCCATAGAGGGGCTCTTTATCGGAGATCTTTTGTTCCTTGCCGTTTAGATGCCGTGGGTGTAAGGGGCCTAGTATGTGTAGATGTAATGGTGAATGTGCAGGATAAAACAGGGGAGGGAGTGCTCTAAATAAACTTTATTCTGGAAGGATCCCAGCCTGGTTAAAATAGGAATTAAGGAGAAGCGACTATCTGGCTACAATGTCTCGAAAAAGGGCTCTACTCCTAGATGGTCGACATGTTTCTCGCCTAGTAGTCAGGAATGATCTGTGGCGATTCCTCAGGACCAAATGGAAAGAAAACTATCTACACCTAATGGTGATGTGTAAAACTACCTACCATACAGTGGTCCAACGGGGACTGTACCCGCAGGTTTAGAGGCCAACCTATGAAGGGAAAAATATATTTGAAAACATCGTACATTAATTATGCATTTGTGATCACACATAAGTTCACTCCATGTTTCTAGACCTGTATGAGGATCAGATGTGACCCAGTCAATACAAAATGATACCTGTAGTTATCACTCGTGGAGAATATAGATATGTAGTGCTATTAATGGGGTAATTATAGCACACCCGTGACTATCAATAAAAACAACAACGACAACAACAACAGTGATGAATAGGCTGTGACAATGGTGGTGAACAGAGTTGTCTAAACCTCACCTAATGTTTGTAAGATCGCGCCTCATCAGTTACAGCGGGATCCTAGACACACGTAGTATTGTGTCTAAAAATGAATAAAGAGTAAGTGAGGGCTGTGATAAGCTGGTATGTATGAAAACTGCTTATCGAAGAATCTTGAAGCCCAGTCAGTCAATAACAAGACAGTGGCGCTGGGTAGGGCAAGGCAGCTAGTAAGATAGAACGCCCGTCCTCCTCGTATTATTAAAAGACCCCTGCTCCTCTTAGCCTAGGGTTCTGGTGGACGATCGCATAGCACTACAGACTACCGGCAGGCCAAACATAGTCAAGTGCCGGAGCTGCAGAACCAACGAGAAACATCCAGAAAGCCGTGGAGTAAGCAAAATGGTTTAACTCAATCGCGGTAGGGACTGAGTAGTTCTTAACTCAACTTGAACAGCACTTGTTTCCACAACCGCTTACCTCTGCCGTTTGCTGAAGACTGGGGGAGATTGGCAAAGCGTCTTCAGTACTCACCTGCTCCCAATAGAAGCCTAGTGGTAGACCTACCCCGCACCGCTGCAACCGGGATGGTAATGTCCTTCGGTTTGGGCTTGCTCTTATACCTGCCGCAGCTGCAAACAGGGCCGGGGCGGGAAACCAATTGGTTTCAGCTGTGGTGGAGTGTGTCATGTGACGTTCTTGTCAGTATGGCAGAAAGGCTAGTAGTTGATGTCGGCCATCTTGGAGTGTCTGAGATGCTCATTAAGAGCATACGATCGATATGGCATGGCATGTATCCTGGTCAAAAAATGTGGCAAAAAGTCCCTGATTTATAAATGCTATGATGTATATAATGTAATCATATATCATAGAAGTCCGTTTGGCATGGGTTTATGTTGATAGTCTGTTGTTATAATCTTTCAATAGTTAAATCCCATGGCCTGAGGTGCGTGTATGCGTCATAATGTTGGCCAAATATGCTTTCTCACAACTCATCGGTTAGGAAGTAGCGTGTTGACGTGTGTATAACTTCCCTCAGTGTACAGATTTCTGTCGTAGTGAACGTCCCGCCGGGGAACACTGTGCAAGATTTGGATTGTTCTCAGTTGTTTACAAGTGAACTCCAAGGGATTTCATCGTTAAGTCCCTGATGGTCACGATGTACCCATCTTTGTTCCATTCTAAAGAGGGCAGAGTGTGTGATCTGTGGGTGACTTTCTAGGACCACCCACCGTAGGTTTTCTGGAGGATATTTACAATCTTTGAAGTGTGTATACAATTTTGTGGTGGTTTTTTGGCAACGAATGTTACTTTTATGTTCAGTTATTCTTGTCTTAATTGTCCTCATAGTCATGCCTATGTATTTTTTATTGCACGGGCACATTGTCAATTACACACCTAGTTGTGTTACAATTAGTATGTTTGGTAATCTTCCAGGTAAAGGAGTTAGACAGAGTTAGCTCCTTTGTGGGTCTTGTTTGAGGGCACACCGCACATGAGCCACAGGGATAGTGGCCCTGGACTGGGGGAAGGTCCCATAGTGATCTCTGTTCATTGGTATTTGTTGGTTTAGGTCTGGTGTGAATAAGCATATCTTTGATATTTTTGGTGCGTTTAAATGCAAAACGGGGTTTTGGGATCTCTAGGGATCCTGTGTTTAGAATCCTCCAATGTTTGTTAATAATCCTCTTTATTTTATTAGATTCTGGTGTGAAAGATGTGACACAAGTCAATGTGTCTGAGGATTCTTTTGGTTTGACCTCTAGCAGAGTATCTCTGTGATTATTCCTGGCTCTTTTCATTGATATTGCTACTTGTTTATGTGGGTATTGCCTTTCCAACAAAATCTTGGATAAGGACTCTGCCTCCTTTTTGTAATCATCAATAGAGCTGCAAGTCCGCCTAATACGCAAAAATTGCCCGAAAGGTAGATTGTCTCTAAGGGCTCGTGGGTGGTGGCTACTGTACAGTAATAAGCTATTCCTGTCAGTTGGTTTTTTGTATATGGTGGTACTCAACTGACTATTGTCGAGTCTGATAGTAAGATCCAAAAATGGGCACGTACGTTGGACCTTTTCAAAAGCCCACTGTCCCTAATCTTTGACTGAGGATACACTAGATGCCATGGTACGAAATGGTTCTTATAATTCATTAGAGCCCAATTGGAAGGGATGGTTGGTTTGGCCTTTGGACACTAATGGGTGTCAGTCTAGATTCCTGGGCAATGCCAAAGGGTTTAAAATAAATAGGCCTGACCAGTGATATGTACAAGGAGAACACTCGGGTGGTGATGTCATACTGTGTTCGGAAGTTGTGCTTTGATTGGCTAAAAACCTCAACACTTTATCAGGTGAAACAACACTTGTCCCTTCTTTCTGATGGCATAGATAATAGGTATTTCTTGTTGGGTCCCTGGAACCCATGTCAGAAGCGCTTCTTGTATGCAATCTACAACGAGCTGTGGGAACTTTCTCCGCAGGAAGCTGCTGAGGGACTGCGTGAGATTGATAGGGTTAATTTAGAAAAGGCTTTGGCTGTGGTCGACAATGGTATGACCACATTATCCTCCAGGATATATTCACTGGACTACATAGTGTCTTCTGCAATTGATATACTACAACAGGATATGTCTATTTTACAGCATGGACAATCACAACTACAGTCCATTGTATTATTAAGCTGGACGCTTCAAACATTACGTACTGGCCCTGTGCCATGGTGTTAAATCAACACTAGTCAGTTTTCTGCATATGACCTAACTGAAAGACGGATATTGATGGCACGAAGAGATGCAAATTATACCATGTTACACATTGAAAAATTAGATCACTTACCTTTTACCGTGGCTGAGACACCATCCACAGACTGGATAATCTATGGTTACATTACCCTACCGGTCACGACTTTCCAATTCCAATATTGTCTACAATACCACCAAGTAGGCAGATATGAAGCGCTAGGGGAAGGTTATGTGCATGAATACTAGGAATTATCATTCAGGTTTAGATGCAGGAATGGGGACACAGAAGTCTTTCTTAGAGGTTCAGACTGTGAGAATGCTTTGAGCGGGTCCTTATTATGCAAAGACATTTCACTTCATGTGGCTTGTAACGCTTCAGTTGCAAACTTGTCCTGTTATCTGAACGGTTCTCTAGCTACCATGATCCGAGCGGTTTTCAGGCTGCTCTCGAATGGGAGTTACTTGATGCTGAACAATCGATGCTGGATGGAACCTGGCATCGCTCATCTTGTGACGGTTTATTCGGTACTTACTTGTTGCACACAAGTACTGTTTCCAATTGCCCACACAGTTAGGGAGGCAGCGCTATGGCCTTCGATAAATGTTTCCAACATACGCTTTGATTCTCTGAGCAAACTGAAAGCCATGCTTTTTCAAAAGGATGTGGCCTTCATATCCACCAGAGAGACGTTTGATCTCCAGGTTGCGAGGTCTTCTTCTGAGATACAGATGCTACCTCATACCAACTTCCCACTGTATTTTGGGGAGCTGGTCCACCGTATCTTTAGCATGTCTGATACAAAGGGAATAGCACACTTTTTTAATGTATTGGCTCTGGATTGGTTAGTACCTTTAAGACAGTTTTTGGAGTTATACCATCATTCATACACTCCGTATTTGTAAGCATTTTTGAAGGTCTTCCGCTTGTCCTGGCATTTGTGGCTGGAATTTTGATTTTACTTTCTCTGCTCCGCAATGGACGTCCTAGTTCAAACCGGAATAGTGACAGCACTGGCTGTGCTGCGATGCCGTGAGCGCACGATACACTGCTTTGGCACACCTCGGCTTCGAGAACTGAATCAGCACTGGTTCTTGTCATTCCGGCCTGTTTGGCTTCACTGTGTACAACCTGTATTCGGCTGCCTGTTTTGCAGTCATGAATGCATATTGGATCTATGTCTCGGATCACAATTGGTTGCGCCATTGGACCTGGAGGTACTGATGGACCCTTGAAAGGCCCATGGGTATAGTTGTCCACCCTGGGATGCTTTGGCTCCTAGTGAACTGGATAAAGGCTCTGCGGAACACTTACAGGATGTAGTCCCTCCCTCAGCGGCTGTTGTGGCAACTGGATGGAACCACCTTTGCTCCATAAACCTGCTTAGAGGAGTGCCTCTGGGAACGTTGTCTGTGGTTGCCAGCGACAGCAATGTTGCGTCTACCAATCGGAACACATAAACAACTGGCTTTTCTGTTTGGTGGGAACTATTTGTCCTGTTTTTAAACAAAAAGATTCAAAACAATATTTTTCTGTTTTTCTAGGCACCATGGCTTTCTGAGTGCTTGGGATTTCATGCAGTATAATGACTTTTATTAATATTTTGAAGGGAAGCTTGCTTTTAGATGTATTTATTTATTTATTCAGTGTTTTATATAGCGCGAACATGACCCAATTGGGTGTCAGTGCGCTTCACAATTCAATAGCATTATAATTCCGACAGTTAGTTAGATGAGTCCCTTAAACTACCAAGTGTATATATATATTCACTTTTAAGTGGAAAACATTTGTACTTAAAAAAATTATTCATGTCCTAAAGATGACTAGAAACAACTTACTTTAAAATAGTAGGTGTCCTAAATATTACAACATACATTTTAAAAATATTTGTCCTAAAAAGAGTTCCCCATATGGTATTAAGTACAGTGGACCGTACGTAGCAAACAAACTGGTAATTGATTATAGAGCTATATCTAGGAGTATGATCTAGGATGAGCGATCAGATAGACCTTCCAATTTATAGGAGTGAAACTGTTATCCTGCATTTATATAATCTTCTGGAGAGAGCAGATTATAGCAAATCGAAAGATTGTCGGTTAGACTCTAATTAGTTCATAGATGTGTCTGCTGTTGGTTATGGGAGGAATTTGCTCATTAGAAAGATCTTAGCTTCGTTTTTGAAGACTGAAGTGGTCTGGATTCTTCTAATGGTCGGGGGAAGCGAATTCCATATTCTTGGTGCAGCTCCAGAGAACGCTCTTATCGTACGTTCTCTTCTTATGGAAGAATGAGGGTTTCAGTAAAAGATCACTGGTGCTCAGAGAAAATCTGCTTCTTCCAGATAAGGTAATTTTCAGGGCTAGGTACATTGGTGTTTTGTAGTGTATCGCTTTGTATGTGATACATGCCATCTTTAGTTAGATTCTTGCTTCGTATGGCAGCCAATTGAGCGCTTTCAGATGTGGAGTGATGTGGTCACATTTTCTAGAGCCTGCTATCAGTCTTGCAGATGAATTGAGACAAGCTTTTAGCAGAGCTGTTGAGATCTTGGGTAGTCCTGATAAAGTTGTACATCTGCATTCAATCCTCGAGATGACTAATGCCTGGACCGCCGTTTTAAGGTCTGATGTTTCGATGAATGGTTCCAGTTTTCTAAGATAGCTCAGGAAGAAGCGGGCATTTTTTGCCATCGTGTTGATGTGGGTTTGCATGCTTAGGTTCTCATCCAGTGTAATTCCTAGAGACTTGATTGAATAAACTAGGATCGGAGTACAAATTAGCGCAGTGATCATCTTGGTCCATTCCTTTATCACCGAAGAGCTTTTGGGGGGAAATCAAAAGGAATACTGTTTTTTGCGAGTTTAGTTTAAGATGATTGCTTGTTAACCATTGAACGGTCCCCTATAATGCCTGGTTCATCGTATTGATCTCCTCCAGCGACACAATCTTAATATACATCTGTGTGTCATCTGCATACATGTGGAAGGAGATGTTCGCCTGTTGTATATTTTGGTTGGTGGTTCAACATAAAGATTAAATAGTGATGGGGATAGTGTTGAGCCTTGTGGTACTCCAGTTTGATTAGGGGATGGTAAAGACAGTTTTTGATTCACCAGAAATCTTTGCAATCTGTTCTCTAAGAAAGATTTAAACCATTCTAGGACAGTTCCTGATAATCCCATCCTTTTTTTAAGTCACTCTAGTATTTTGACATGGTTTACAGTGTTGAATGCGGATGAGAGGTCAAGAAGAACTAGAAGACAAGTTTCATTACGGTATAGTGCACGTAGGGCGTTATCCACTATACGCAGAATTGCTGTTTCGGTACTATGACCTGGTCTGAACCCCGATTGGATCAGTTTTTGTCTTTCTTCATTCAGAGATCCGTTAAACCATGGGTTTTTATCTTTATCCGGTATTCTTTTGAGTTTTAACGGGGCTATTGAATCAATTATATTTGTCATTGTGGAGTTGTAGTGTTCCGTGAGTTCGCTGACGTTTGTCATATTATTGGGAGGTTGAAGTTCTTTCTTCCAACTTGCTGCTAGTTTCCCCAAGTTTAGGCCTTTTGTGTCTTGAACCCATTGTCTGGGTTTGACTGATTGTGAGGTTGATTTCTTTTTTATGGCGGGTATTTGGAAGGTAATAATATGGTGATCTGACCATTCGCAAGGAACAATCGAGATTGTTTAAACAGCTTTTTCTTTGAAGATGATTCAGTCTAGTGTAGAGCCTTTAGTGTGGGTTGGTAGAGTACAGGCTTGAACCAGGGATTGGTCTGCTAGGAAATCTTTTAGCAATATTGACCTGATTATCTTTGAGGTCGTCCTAATGAAGATTAAAGGCACCTAGGAATATATCGCTGGAGTGAGGGGCAGAATTTGCTGTAATGATTTCCATTAGTTGGTCTATGACATGACGTTTTTACCTGGGGGATGGTAAAACGCTTGTAGTTTGCAAAGTTGGTTATCTGTAGATCTTATAGAGAGTCCGAGGTATTCACATGATTCAAGGGGGTCAGAGTGTAGTTTAGTGATGGAGATGTCAGATTGATGGATACAAGCAATGCTTCCTCCCATTTTGTTTAGCTTGTCTAGTCTTACAATGTTGTAGTTTGGTGGAACCAGTAGATCTATGCATGGGGAAGTTGATTCAGTTAGCCACAATTCCGTTAGGATAGTCCCGTCAACTTCCTGGCTCAAGATGAGGTCAGCGATGTCTGAGGCATGTTTCGCTGCTGAGCTGCAGTTGAGTAGTAGGCAAGAGATCGGTTTCAATGAGTTACCCAGGCTTATGTCTTGTTTTTCGGGGGTTACAGTTATTCTTTTCAGGTTATTGAGGTTTAGCTTTCTATTATTCAGCTGTGTTGTTCTATTTGCATTGATTGGGACTGATTGAATTTTATGTTCATCTACATTGGGGGGGGGGAAACTGGGTGTCGACTCATAGGATAGCAGTAGGGTTTGCATTTCAGTGTCTGTCAAATATCTAAGGCGTTTGCGTGGGCGGTATTGCCTATTTGTCAGAGACAAGGGAGTAGTATTTAGCTTGCTGTGGAGTGCATGTACTGATTTTTTAATATGATTGATTTTTGAGAGATAACTTTCTGAGAGGTGTAAAATATTCTTCATTTCTATAATAGCTTTTTGCATGTCCATACATATCATATCCGTTTGGGATCTAAGTGTTTCTAGCTCCATTCGCTTTGAAGGAGATAGATGCGGTTGTTTTGGTGTGCATTCTAGTCTGAAGATTGGTTTGCTAGATGATTCAACATCAGTGTGATTAGGGCTACATTTTGTTCCATCTGTAGTTTTTTTTCCATTCAGTGGGGTTATTCCGGGATCTTTGGCGATATTATGTTTTAACCTCAGGTTGTCCTGGGTAATGGCTGCTGGATCTGTAGGACAAGGGTTTTGTTTGGTTGAAGGTGTTGTAGTCAATAGCATGTGTGGTTTAGCTGGATGGCTAACTTTTTGCCGGTTTGCTTCTAGGGGCTTGTTACTAAGTGTTCCGTGTGTGGCAGATACTGGATTAAAGAGTACAGTATACAAAAAAAGGAGAGAGGGACCCAACCACCAAAGGGGAGGGGTACCAAATACGACAAAAAGTCACAAAGAATCCCCCCTTGGGTAAAAAACACCTATACAACACCACATTCACACGAGAAACCTTATATCACCAACACGTTAACAATAAACAAAGGATCCAAGAAATAAACAAATCAAGTTAGTTCTCAATGAATAGTACAAATGTATTATATTCAGTATACAATAATTAAAAATTCATCCTAAAACTTCACAGTATTTTTCTAACGTTCATCATAAAACAATAATCAAAGAAGCTTTATCAAGTTAAAAGGATTAGACACACGTGCTTGAGGGCAGATCAATCATACAATTAAAAAAAACACAAAAACATATATGGGAGAACGAGCAGGAAAATTGTTTCCAAGTCACAGGTATAGCCACATAATCATACACAGATCAAGTGTCAACTAATGAGAGAAATCTCTCCTTTGTTTTGTACTCAGTAACAGTTGTCCACATCGATTTAAAATGGGCTTCCCTTATCTGTGCATCGACGCGTTTCGGTGGGCACTATGTTTAGGCCAACACCTTCTTCAGGATAATAAAATTGCTCCCAATTTATCACTCACTTTCTCAAGTATCTTAGTGATCACACCTCCTTGGGTGGTCCGTATCTTGACGGAGGCACACACCCCGTTTTCTCAGCAGGACTGAGATATCAGATCTTGAACAGTCTTCTAAGACGAAATAAACTATAAACAAATCAGAAGCTGATGTGATTAAGGGAAGGATTTGACTCATTGACCATTTCCCTATTTCCTCAAAAATCATAAGGTCTCCGGTACTGGTTTGATCGTAAAGACAAAAGAGTATCAAGGAAGGTGCCTGTGAATTGGAGGTATTATTTAAATACTGGAAAAGTGTGAAGATAGAATTTATCTGATTTTATCGTGACAACTATAGATACTCGTTCTCCCATATATGCATTTTGTGTTTGTTTTTTAATTGTATGTATTGATCTGCCCTCAAGACATGTGTGTCTAATCCTTTTTAACTTGATAAAGCTTCTTTGATTATTGTTTTATGATGAACGTTAGAAAAATACTGTGAAGTTTTAAGATGAATTTTTAATTATTGTATACTGAATTTAATAAATTTGTACTATTCATTGAGAACTAACTTGATTTGTTTATTTTTTGGATCCTTTGTTTATTGTTAACGTGTTGGTGATATAAGGTTTCTCGTGTGAATGTGGTGTTGTATAGGTGTTTTTTACCCAAGGGGGATTCTTTGTGACTTAAAGAGTACAGTGCCAGACCTTGTACTGGGGATTGGTGTTAGGAGGCTATTTGAGATAGGTAACGATTTGGCTTCTAAGAGCTGTGGGCTGCTGTCCAGAGCTTTGGTGTTTCTAGAAGTAGGTTTTGGCTGCTGGGACTCCTGAGAAATCTTAAATTCTATCTTAGCAGATTGACTGTTGGTTTGTATATCAGCTTGTGTGATAGTGCAGGGTGTTATGAGTAGGTGCTGTTATAAACAAGATCTTTTAAAGTGGCAAAATAGTTGTCAGATTGTTCTAGATCGTTATTGGCTGCTTGGATAAGTACTGTGCCATTTTTATAGGATGTTATATTTAGATTAGCTCTTAGATTTTGTGAGGGTGCGATCAATATCTTAGTACCATACGGAATGTTTCTTCTTTCTTGGATGTTTAGCAACTTAGTCAAGATATTGCGCCATTTTGCCATTTTTCTAGTGAAAAGTATTAGGTCATTGATTTTTAATAGTAGTTTTAGACCTTTTTAGTTTGAATTTCATTATGGCCTGGTGCTTTTTTAGATAGCTTTTATATTGACCCATAGTATGAGGAGTGGGTGTTATATGCCTGAGTTAGGCTCATGGTAACATAGCTGCACATTTACTTACATTGCCCTCTTTTGCACAATAACATTACTGTTGTGACCTTTTGCACATATTTGCGTGTGTGACATGTTGGATTCATTTCTCTGGAACTACTTCCGTTTACACATCTGGCTTCGCATAACATTATCACAATGCCTCGAACATAAAGTACAAGGCCTTTACGCACAATGTACAAATGTCATTCTGTCTTCATCCAAGGGATGACAGGGCTATCTACAAATCCATAACATTGATAATCTATACGTACATCGCCAGGATGCTTTTTATTATAAATAATAAGCATCTCAGAGGGTTCGCAGAGGAGGCACTTCAGCTGACAGCAAGGGTCCCTACATGCTGAGACTTCACCACGCAGCGGTCTGACATCTCCGTGGCTCTACTCCTACACACACTCTAGACACACACAGAGTAAGGTTTGCATAGTAGGAGTACACCTGATTACTACCTTGTATTATATGCCTGCATATACATACTGTCTAAGCACCGTAGTGAAACTATATCTGATATTTCCTCTTTTGGTGCTTGTAATCACTTTCATCTGCTTCTGTCTACTGATTATCGCAGCACATGTATTATATACAAGAATAACTTTGGTTCAGTCAATATATTCAAAACATCCCATTGTGTAGTCTCTGTATATTTCTCTGAGAACAAAAGAGCATGAGTGACTGAGCATAAGGGTTCTAGATCTGTTACCACAATCCCTGAGGGGACAGGGTTGTCATGTTCATTAGTTGCTGGAAACCATTTGCTCCCTGTTTGGGTTAGGGAGGTTTGTTGTGGCCTTGTGAGCTAGCTGGTCTCTAGCCCAACATATCCTGCAGGGGTGCACGGAATCAGTCTAGGCACCTCACCCAAAGTTTATGTTGTTCGCAAACGTGCAGGTCTTACTGATTAGGGGGAACTACACGACAAAGAAACTGTGGGTACAAGTGGAGGCATCATAGTGTTTCAAGACAGGCCTGCTTCGACACCATAGCTATATGCTGGATGGGTGTTAAGGTTCAGTATACAATATATTTTTGTTGTTTGGTGGAAGGCTTGTAACCATTGGAGTGTTGTTCTGAGCACGATGATGCCAACCTAACTATATGACATATTTGAGCTGTGTTGAATACCTGAACAGTGTGTTTTCTAATGTGTTCTGTTTCATAGTGGTTTCTGCTGCTGTTGCCCATTGATGCTTAATTATATGATATCTGTCACTGTGTTGGGTGAGTCTGCAGTGTTCTGTTGATTTCTATGGGTGTTGTTTCTTTATTTATAATTCTTTTGTGACCACTGTGATACCCAATTATGTGGGGGAGTTTTTTTTTGTTTAAAATTTGTTTATTGGGATTTTTACATTTCTTATTACATGTTGACATTTTTCAACATTTCAATGCATTGACACATGACTGCAAATGGGAGCAGAATGATTGTAAGATGTAACATACACATTTTTCCCCTGTATCACAGCCAGTAAGAAAACTAGACATTGGAACAAGTGTCTGGGAGAAGCCCTCCTGTTGGTTTGTGTTTTTCAGTGGTAGTTTCTTAAATCTCGGCTGGGCCTACTTCCGAGGGGTATGCATAAGTATTTCCTTCTCATATGTTCCTTCCCAGCTTCACTGTGTCTAATCTTGTCTGAGTGTGTTCCCATCGAACTAGCATCGGAGACGTAACTGCCGATGCGTAACGGCGAACTGCTAATTGTGGGGTTAAACTAGGGGGACGTTGGGGAGCTATCGGACTATGTGTCAGAGATATCAATAGTGCGGATGGCGTCTTGCCTTTGTGCGGTGCGATGGTACGTAGGTGTGATGGTACTTATGTGGGGGGGAGAGGTTGTAAGCTCACATGTCCGGTTACCCCGATGTAGAAGAGAGGAGCTCCCTGCAGGACTTGGGTTTAGGCAGGTGGGTCCTGTTGTGTGACTGCTGCTGCTGGCCCTACAGGGGACAGAGGTGGGGTCTGGGATTGGGAGTCTACTGGAGCTTCCGTCGGAGTTGTTTCGTGCTCGAATGCGTATAATAGCTGTGCCCAGTCTAAAGAGATGGAATGCCGGCGGAGTCCCTTTACCTCCTCTTCTCTCAACACCTCCTCCTCCGCCTTACCACATTTTTTCATGGCGCCCACCCAGGCTGCCTCCGGGGTCCCATCGGGGCCCGCCAGTGCATGGCTATTCCCCTTTTGCTAAAAGAATGGCAAGGGATGCGAAACGGGAATGTACCTTTTCGGTCTTCCGCCTGCGGAAGATCCCGAGGGCACACGCCTCCCATGTGGACATAGTCGTAATGTTGGTCGTCGCCCTTAGTGTGTGGTGGACGCGATTCCAGTAACTGTGTATGGTGGGGCAGTCCCAGAACATGTGCTTAAAGTCCGCCTCAGGGGCTTGACATCGGGGGCATGCAAAGTGTGTGTCTGGATAGAAACGGTGGAGGCGGCTCGGGGTGAGGTACGCTCTGTGAAGGACATTGAATTGAATGTTCCTAAATCGCGCGTTCCTGGAGACCTTTTTTGGGGTATTGTAAGGCCGTGTCCCACTCCTCATTTCTGTTTCCCATGTCTGGCGCAAGGTCTGTAAGGGGGTGAGAAGCAGCTCCCGGATAGCTCTATAGAGCCACGTGACCAGATGCCGGCCCGCTCCCATGTGTAAAATGTTATGGATGACTGGGTGTGTCTGGGGCTCCCCCTCGCTTGGGTTCCAGTAGCGGCGGCTACTGTCTATAAGCCGTCTGTGTGTTAAGAACTGGCCTGGCGGGAGGCCGTACTGTTCGGTCATCTGGGCATATGTCCTAAGCTGGCCCTCCTCAAACAGGGATTCTATCTCCGTGACTGCAAGGTCGGTCCAGATCTGGAGCGTGCCCGCTGTATAATATTTCTCCTCTCTGGGGAAACCTACCAAAGGGAGTAGGGGCGAGTATGGGGGTCTACCTTTGGACATGCGATGGATCCTCATCATGCATGTGCGAGCTATAGAGAGCTGGAGAGGTCGAGTGCGTATGGGTTTGGTGCCTGGTAGTAGCAGCCTATGGATTGCCGGGAGTGGCATACGGCCCTCCTCTGTAGTGGTCTCCTCAATGTGACGTTTTGCCGTCCAGTGTGACAACCACTGCAGCTGAGCCGCCAGGAAATACGCCTCAAAAGATGGTGCTCCTAAGCCTCCCCGATCCGTGGGTAAGAATAAAGTAGCCAATGCTACTCTGTGCCGATTCCCTCCCCAGATCAGCTCGGTGAGCAGGGTATCCAGTTCCTTAAAGAATGGGCGCGGTGGTATAACTGGGAGGTTGGCGAAATGGTAGAGTAGCCTGGGGACCATGATCATTTTTGCTAGAGCTACTCGCCCAATAGGGGCAATGTTTTCCAGAACCCCACTGACGCCCGTATCCCCGCTAATGCCTTACGGTGATTCCCTTCGTACAGGTCTTCCGGGGAGTGATACAATCTCACCCCCAGATATCTGGGAGCCCCGGCGTTCCATGTGAGTGTCTGAGTTCCGATCTGGATTTCGAATGGGGCCAGGTGTGGACTCAACGGGTATAGAGTGGATTTTTCCCAGTTGACCTTAAGGCCGGAGGCCTCCGCAAATTCCCTTAGTGTCGCCCAGATGGGAGTTAAGTCTTGGGTAGCATCGCGGACATAAATTAGGAGGTCATCCGCATATAGGGATACGCAGTGCACTGTATCTGCGAGTGGAATACCCCAGGTCTCGCCCTCTTGTCGCAGGCGTATCGCCAAGGGTTCCACCGCTAGGGCAAACTGAAGCTTGTGTCTACGTCCCTCCCCCCGGTCCTACCTTCATTTGTTCTTTCTATTCTATTCTATAGCTTAGGCCTGTATTCCTCCTTCAACACGTACATCTGTACACATCTTCCTGCTGATGCTTGCATTGACAGGAGCAGGTCTTCTTCATTTTCTACATTAATTATAACATGTCCATGAGAAGTCTTCTGTCAAAGGATTCTTGTTGGATGCAAAATCTTTTGCGGAGGAGTTGCAAAGTTGGGTCAACACATTATTTTGCAATACTTAGCTGGTTAACACGAACACTGAGCCAAAAAATAAAAGGCTGTATATATCAACAGTTAGGTAGACGGTGTTCACTATTTTGTGTATTAGAAAGTTCAATCAGTTCCTTCAGTTTTGGTACAATAGTTTGTGGGCTACTATGAATATAAAGATCACCGCCTAGGAAAAACACTGTGCAAATATGCTATCTCCGTGAATTATCCTAATTTTTCCAAGGTTCCCAACTTCTACCATTCACATTTCTTACATTTGCAAAACGTGCAGTTAATATGTTTTCATTAAGCTTGGTGGCAGGTGGTGGGGTTTCAGTGAAATATCTAGTGAGCTTTGTCCTGATGAAGTATGCGTGTGTTATTTTGATATAATTTGGTACTTTACTACCTCCTTCATGTGAGAAAATGGTAACATTAGAAAATGATGTATGGCAGTGGTTCTAAACTTGTGGTCTGAGGATCCTTGGGGGTCCGTGAGGCCTACTCAGTGGGTCAGCGACTGCTTTATAAAAGAAATATTACAATTAATTAAAATTAATAAAGTATATGCAAAAAATAAGCAAAATTGAAAATTAGAAATATTTTTCTATATTTGATTATGAATTGAACAAAAGATTTAAATATTTTAGAATGTGTTTCATCTATACTTGTTTCACTATTTCTGTGCATTGTTTTGTGGGTCAAATCATAAATATTGCTTAGGTTGGGGCCCACGATTTCCAAAAATGACTCCGTGTGAGTCCCCGAATTCCAGTAATGATTCAATGGGGGTCCACAGAAGCCAAAACTTTAAGAACCACTGGTGTATGGAATTGCTGGGCAACTTAATATTGTAATCTGCTTTGTGGATGTTATACTTCCAGAGGTTGGGTGGATTGCAAAGAAGTCCTACCTTGCTGCTGATTGGTTGATAGTCTTCAGTACTTATGTCCATAAGCTCCTGACTGCCAGGGCCCAGCCACCTTTGGGGCTTAATTGTTCTGCATTGTGATTAAATAGGCCATTGATGTAATTGCATGCCAGTTTATGGGCTTACTCATTTAAGATGTAAAATTCCTTTGCATATTGTCAAGTTGTGTGATCCCTCTGAGCTTACTCGATGCCAGAAAGTCCACCTCCAGGCACCACCAAGTCTGAATGCCATTATGGCGCAGACTATTGGAGTGGCCAGACTGGGGAAAGGGTGTTGGGGCAGGAACATAGGGAAGGAGACCTGTAAGAGAAGATCAGAGTCGTGACTAATCCTTCCTGAACCCTCCACCTAACCAACCAACCCTCCAATCTCTACAGCAATATGTATTGATCTGAACGCTGGTCTGCAGTCTTACTGATGAGTGATGGAAGGGTAACTTACTGATGGGTGATGGAAGGGTACGTTTCTATGAGGCAATGGTAAAAAAACATTGGTAAAACAATAGCATCAACTACAGCGATCATAGTACTCATTGATATCTATGACTTGCAAGGCTCATTATTCTTTTGACACTTACCAGACTCCAAACTTTTAGAGTTCTTGGATGGATCTTGTTGGAGAAGTCTGCAAAACAGAGAGTCAACTGGTTATTTATGCCCAGTTTGTAGATGTTCCCCAACTGTCATTATAACATATGCGGGACCTGCCACGCAACTTTGTACAAGGCTTCAAAGTGTCCAAAGATTAGGCTCCCTTGGCTTGCACAAGATCAGTCTGATCTCATAAATATCACTGTAAACTGAAGAGGAATGCTGAGTGTTGCTTTTGATTCAGCTGTCAGGTTTATCCGCTTTATGCTGTCCGTCGGATACCTGAAGTCTTCGGGAGACTACGCCCATCACAGACGCAGAAGACTGAGTCCAGAGCACGTCTACTCCTCAAGGCAACAAACTAATAGCGAGTGCGTGGTCCCGTGCGGTGCTCGTCTTATACCTAAGCCCCTCCCAACAAGGCCGTCGCACTTGTGCGGCTGGGAGATGTAGTCTTGCTGTTCGAGACCACGTTAAACAGGCTTGCAAAATTGTCAGAGCTTCCAATCAATCTCTGCAACGTTGCTTATGTTCAAAGAAAATGCACAGCAACAAATCACAAAGAGGAAACGCCTAAGAAAAACATGGCAACAAAGAAACATGTATAAAACAGTACACAGTAATAGCAATACTCAATACCAGGAGAGTATCAGTGGTCAACGCCACCAGTACTTAGCTGTGGTGTATTGTCCATGTATTTTACTGCATAATGTCTTGCTGCACAATCTCTTGGCACACGACTGACAGTCACCGCAAGATGGTGGTAGAATGGTGGTAGCACTCCTAGAGCCAAAGCCCATGACCAATACAGTACTCCCTCCCCTCCCCCCCAATCGTTCTCTAGGGGCTGGTTTATGCGGGTAGGAGTCATGGGATTGTCGCACCAGCCGAGGTGCATGGACGTCAGTCGCAGGTTCCCAAGAATCGTTTTCTGGCCCATAACCTTTCCAAGAAACTAGGTACCATAGACAGGCACCTCTTCAACAAGAGTCCACAATGCAAGGTACTTCAAAATCTTCCTGTCCCTGCACTAAGAGCGGGCCTGGTTGGGACAGACCGCACTGTTCAACAGGTTTTAAAAATGGAGTATGGAAGACGGGGTGAATTTTAAGCTGTGAGGGAATTTGTAACTTGTAGGCCACCAGATTGATTTGTTGGAGCACTGTATATGGCCCTATGTATTCACAGCATACGTTGGTCCAGGACTACGTTGTTAGTTGCCTTTTTGTACTTTTCTTTTGCCTTGTCCAAATGATAAATTATTTGTGAGTGGGTCTTTAAAATATGTTTGATTCCTGATGTCACCGTTGGTACAGTGGCTTGCTCTGTGGGAATGTAGACTGGCAGGTAATTGGGATGGAACACACATGTACAACAAAATGGCGAAGTTTGTATGGAGGAATGGTGAGCAGAATTATAGGCGATCTCTGCCAACCAAAGCAGGTTTACCCAGGAGCCTTTTGCGGAGACGGTGTAAAAGCGGAGTTATTGGTTCAGAGTTTGATTAAGTCTCTCTGTTTGTCCATCTGATTGTGGATGGTGACTGGTGGATAATGCTGGTACAATCTGTAAGGCCTTACATCACTGAGTCCAAAATTTGGCCGTGAACTGTGTACCACGATCCAAGATGATCTTTCTGGGGATTCTGTGTAAGCGAACAATGTTGAGTAGTAATAATTGGGCCAATTCCCCAGATGTTGGGAGTTTCTTACATGCTATAAAATGTCCTAATTTGGAGAAATTATCCACCACTATGAGGATGCAAGTGTGCCCTTGAATATTTGGTAAATCCATTATGAAATCTATTGAGCAATGTTCCCATGGTCTTTGTGGTGTTGGCAGTGCAAGTAAAAGGCCTTTGGGTTTTCCATGTTCACTTTTATTTCTTGCACAGGTTTCACATTCCTTAACCCATTATCGAATGTTGTGTCTTATAGTGGGCCACCAGAAGTTTTGTTGTATTGCTAGTGCTGTTCTCTGCCCACCTGGATGACCTGCTTTTGGATGATTATGATGCCAGTCGAAAACTACCTTATGTAATTGTACGGTAGGCAGAAACAGTGTAGATTCGAGAAAAGGGCAATGCCTCTATAACTTGTCTGTTAAGGGCTTGACTAAGCCAAGTTTTCCAGTTATGTATCGGGAAGTTGTCCCACACTGCATTCAGGAAATGCTCTGTAGATACCATGTTTAAGACCTTGACTGTGTGTATGATGGCTCGTGGTGTTTCAGTGAGAGGCAGCAAAGTGGATCCTGCCTTGTTAGAGCATCGGCCTTTTGGTTTTCTGAGCTTAGGCGGAATGTGACTATAAAATTGTATTCAGAAAAGAACATCATCCATCTTAACTGACAAGGTGTTAGCACTTTAGCGTTTTTCTTGAATTGCAAGTTGCAGTGGTCAGTAAACACAGTTACCATATGTTTGGCTCTGAGCACATAATGCCTCCACTCCTTGAACGAGTTTGCCGTTTGGACTTAAAGGCTATGGGGTGCAATTGACCTGTAGTTAGATTCCCTTGTGACAATATGGCTCCCACATCAATTTTCGAAGCATCTGCTTCTACAATGTATGGCTGCTCTGGGTTCGGGTGAACAAGAACGGGCGCTGATGTGAAAGCTGTTTTCAGGTGTTCAAAGACCTTCTGGGCCTCGAGTCCCCACTCAAAGGGTACATTTTTCCTTAAGGTATGGGGGCTACCACTTGCGAGAAATAAATTGGCGAACCCCAGGAAACATTGCATGTCACAAACAGTTTTTGGGGTAGGCCAATTGCGAAATTCCTGTATTTTTCTTTCGGCCATTTGTAGTTCTCCAGGAGACAGAATTACTCCGAGGAATTCCACCTTTGTTACAAGGAAATCGCACTAACTCAACTTGCAGTACAGTCCGTACGTTTGCAAGGTCTTCAGGATCATAGTCACATGTGGATTTTCTGGAATTCGGAATAGATCAAAATGTGGTCTATATAGACGATGAACTTGTTCAGAAATGCCTGGAGGATGTCATTCAGAAAGAATTAAAAAGCAGTTGGGGCGTTGCATAGACCAAAAGGCATCAGTGTGTACTCGTAGAGGCCATACCGGGTTTTTAAGAGCAGGCCTCCACTGATCGCCTTCTCTCATTCTTACCAAATGGTAGGCTCCCTTAATGTCTAACTTTGTATATATGACAGCTGATTTGACTTGATCTAACAGTACCGGAATTAGTGGAAGTAGGTACTTGTTTTTCACAGTGATTTTATTTAATGCTCTAAAGTCTATGCACTTTCGAAGCTTACCATTCGCTTTTGGTACAAAGAATAAAGGGGAAGCTGCCAGAGACTTAGAAGGCCGTATAAAGCCATAGGCAAGATATTTATCCAGATACTCTAAGATGATCGTTTTCCTTTTCAGACAAGGCATAGATACAGCAGTTGGGAACAACAGCGCCGGGCACCAAATCAATCTGACATTCATATGACAATGCGATGGTAACTCTTCTGCCCGTCTGTCATTAAACTCTTCCTGGAACTGAGCATATTGCGTGGGGTAAGGTGACTTCTTTTTCTTCGGCTCTGGCTACAGAATGCTCATGTTCCTCAGGAGTAGATATGACACAGTGCCTTTTACAGAACGGTAATCTCTCTCTTGAACCAAGCTATCCTTGGGTTGTGGAATCGCAACCAACGCATGCCTAGGATAAAGCCATACTGTGGGGCACTAATGAGTTTGAAGGAGATAAACTTGGCATGTTTCATTTCAGTCACATTAAGTTTTAACAACTTTGCAACTGTTTGCTTGGTAATAGGCTCAGAGGTCAAAACTCGTCCATCAACTGTACGATTTCAGTTCTTTTTTTTTCTTCACACAAGGTAGACCTAATTTTTGTGCCAACGTGGAGTCTACAAAATTACCAGTAGCCCCTGAGTGTATAAGTACAGTGATGGACTGTCTCGTATTTGTGGTATTACCAAATACATATGTAGTGTAACATGGGCAAAATGATCACAAACAGCAGTACGTAAAGAGGGGATTTGCCATGCACTCAAAAAATCCCCATTCTTATCTTTGGTGCTCCTTAGTTTTCTGTCAAGGTTTTGGCAGTATTTACAGTTTTCACAGGTGGTAGTGAGCCTTTTCCTTTTGGTTTTGTTGGACAGTCTTTAACAAAATAGCCCCTTTTGGCGCAGTATAAGCACAGCCCATTTCTGCGCCGGAGGTCTTTTTCCTCCTTAGCGTGGGCTGGACGAACTGACCCTATCTCCATAGGTTTGCTGTGGTTTTCATGAGAGAGGGAATTTGTTAACAGGATAGGTTGCTCAAATTGGAACCCAGTCTGATCACTACGATGACGTTCCCCCTTTCTTTATGCCAAACGGTGGTCTAACGTCAAAGTTAGGTTGATAAGTTCCGCACAGTCTTGTGGTTGTGGGTCTATTTGTGCAAATAATGTCTTTCATCTCTTCTCTAAGAATCTGATAATAGACCGCTGATCGCTTCTCCTCCGGCCAAGCTGTTTCAGCCACCAAATGGTTAAACTGAGTCAAATAAGTAACCAAGTCCTGATTGCATCAATTCAAGTAATTCTCTATCCGCAGCTAGAGTATATGCCTTTTTATTAAAGACCTTCTCAAATTCTTGGACGATGGCCTTCCAATTGTACAGAATATGGTTGTCACAACGAACTAAGGGGACGGCCCATGAAGCCGCATCTCCCACCCCTAGTTTCTAGCATTATCCAATTTCTTCTTAAAGTGGGCCATATGGGCGAAGCTGCAAAGGTATGCAATCATAGATGGTAAAGTCACCTACTACCCAGGTTTCCTGAAGGGAGAGGATATTTCGAATGTGTAGATAATCCATGTATTCCTAAAGTACCATTTTACTATTGAGTGCTGCTGCATTCCACAGTACAATGTTTATGGAATTAGGCATAAACAGTGGTACCCAAGAACTAAAATCAACCTCATTCCTACTTGGGCTTCATCAGTGGCAAGAAAACTGGACTTGAATGATAAACTTAAAGGGGCAAAGTATAATGCTCTTGTAAGGGAAAGGCATGATGGAACAGGTGCACGGAATACTAATGAGTCGATAAATGGGTATTTTACCGAGTTGTGGGTGATGCTAAGTCACTAATCACACTGTAAACATGCAAAATAGACTGACCAGGTCGGTAAAGAAAAATGTAACCTTTACTTGATCATTCCATTTGTTACTCTTGCAGGGTTTTTGTAGAAGACACTGGTCTCTAGGAAGTATTCTTGAAAAGGAGCAACCTATCACACGTGCTAGATGGCATGCTCCATCATAGTGGTGATCCTTTGCTGGCACCAGTTGATGCTAGGCTTTGTCGCCCAGGGCTTTTTAATTGGGAGCTATGTTTTGGATATGTGAAGGGTCGTGATAAACTAAAATTGTATTAAGGTAGGAACAATATTGGGATTTTTTATTAAGGATTAGCTCTATTTTACACAAGATTAAAAACATAGAGTGGTTATGTGGTATTGTTTAAGGTACCGCCCTCACCTCCTCTATGCAGGTCAACTTGTTTCTTTCCTACCCAGTGCATGACTTCTTCACTGGGCTTTTGTCAGGACCCATGAGACCCTTCCATAGTTCATGCCCTACCCGGCCTATTAGACTGTCGTAGTTAGCTTTATCCTGCCGTCTTGGAACTTATCTTGTCTGAAAGAAAAGAGGAACACAAACCACTTGGTATGGGTAGCAATTATAGTTCTATTGTAGTCAATGTGGAACACTGCAAAATTTCAATATAATAGACAGAATTACACCACCGCTGTCTAGCATCAACTCACTACAAACTGTGTGTAGAAAACGTTGTGCATTCTATTTAAAATATATATATATTGTTTTTTTTTTACAGCAAATCACAGAAAAATAATTCTTTAAAAAATAAAAAAACATAAACCGTGCAGGCCCCCCCTGTCCCACCGGAGATGATAAAAATAGGCAAGGCACCAACAGAAAAAGATATACAAAAGGGGATGATGGACGGAACGTTTGAGCCAATCAAACACTCACCCCCAGTCAACTGATCTGGGTTTAATCCATCATCATTCTTTAGCTCACTCCACCACCCCAGTTCAGACATGGCCATATGCAAATCAGTCTGACCCTGTGCCTCATGGGAACAGTCCAGCCCGAACTGCCAAGCCATGTCTTCCCTGGACCGGAAACAAGCATCCTAGGACCGGTTTCTGGCATTCCAGCCGTCATCAGCCAGGCTTGCTTGAATCCAGTGGCAAAGTGAGCAAGGGACCCACGTCTGGGCATACCCCCGCCAACTTAGGGCGAACAAAGCGATACAAAGGGATGATGGACGGAACGTTTGAGCCAATCAAACACTCACCCCCAGTCAACTGATCTGGGTTTAATCCATCATCATTCTTTAGCTCACTCCACCACCCCAGTTCAGACATGGCCATATGCAAATCAGTCTGACCCTGTGCCTCATGGGAACAGTCCAGCCCGAACTGCCAAGCCATGTCTTCCCTGGACCGAAACAAGCATCCTAGGACCGGTTTCTGGCATTCCGCCGTCATCAGCCAGGCTTGCTTGAATCCAGTGGCAAAGTGAGCAAGGGACCCACGCCTGGGCATACCCCCGCCAACTTAGGGCGAACAAAGCGATACAAAAGGGGATGATGGACGGAACGTTTGAGCCAATCAAACACTCACCCCAGTCAACTGATCTGGGTTTAATCCATCATCATTCTTTAGCTCACTCCACCACCCCAGTTCAGACATGGCCATATGCAAATCAGTCTGACCCTGTGCCTCATGGGAACAGTCCAGCCCGAACTGCCAAGCCATGTCTTCCCTGGACCGGAAACAAGCATCCTAGGACCGGTTTCTGGCATTCCAGCCGTCATCAGCCAGGCTTGCTTGAATCCAGTGGCAAAGTGAGCAAGGGACCCACGTCTGGGCATACCCCGCCAACTTAGGGCGAACAAAGCGATACAAAAGGGGATGATGGACGGAACGTTTGAGCCAATCAAACACTCACCCCCAGTCAACTGATCTGGGTTTAATCCATCATCATTCTTTAGCTCACTCCACCACCCCAGTTCAGACATGGCCATATGCAAATCAGTCTGACCCTGTGCCTCATGGGAACAGTCCAGCCCGAACTGCCAAGCCATGTCTTCCTGGACCGGAAACAAGCATCCTAGGACCGGTTTCTGGCATTCCATCCGTCATCAGCCAGGCTTGCTTGAATCCAGTGGCAAAGTGAGCAAGGGACCCACGTCTGGGCATACCCCGCCAACTTAGGGCGAACAAAGCGATACAAAAGGGATGATGGACGGAGCGTTTGAGCCAATCAAACACTCACCCCAGTCAACTGATCTGGGTTTAATCCATCATCATTCTTTAGCTCACTCCACCACCCCAGTTCAGACATGGCCATATGCAAATCAGTCTGACCCTGTGCCTCATGGGAACAGTCCAGCCCGAACTGCCAAGCCATGTCTTCCCTGGACCGGAAACAAGCATCCTAGGACCGGTTTCTGGCATTCCAGCCGTCATCAGCCAGGCTTGCTTGAATCCAGTGGCAAAGTGAGCAAGGGACCCACGTCTGGGCATACCCCCGCCAACTTAGGGCGAGAATGATGATGGATTAAACTCAGATCAGTTGACTGGGGGTGAGTGTTTGATTGGCTCAAACGTTCCGTCCATCATCCCCTTTTGTATCGCTTTGTTCGCCCTAAGTTGGCGGGGTATGCCCAGACGTGGGTCCCTTGCTCACTTTGCCACTGGATTCAAGCAAGCCTGGCTGATGACAGCTGGAATGCCAGAAACCGGTCCTAGGATGCTTGTTTCCGGTCCAGGGAAGACATGGCTTGGCAGTTCGGGCTGGACTGTTCCCATGAGGCACAGGGTCAGACTGATTTGCATATGGCCATGTCTGAACTGGGGTGGTGGAGTGAGCTAAAGAATGATGATGGATTAAACCCAGATCAGTTGACTGGGGTGAGTGTTTGATTGGCTCAAACGTTCCGTCCATCATCCCCTTTTGTATCGCTTGTTCGCCCTAAGTTGGCGAGGGTATGCCCAGACGTGGGTCCCTTGCTCACTTGCCACTGGATTCAAGCAAGCCTGGCTGATGACGGCTGGAATGCCAGAAACCGGTCCTAGGATGCTTGTTTCCGGTCCAGGGAAGACATGGCTTGGCAGTTCGGGCTGGACTGTTCCCATGAGGCACAGGGTCAGACTGATTTGCATATGGCCATGTCTGAACTGGGGTGGTGGAGTGAGCTAAAGAATGATGATGGATTAAACCCAGATCAGTTGACTGGGGGTGAGTGTTTGATTGGCTCAAACGTTCCGTCCATCATCCCCTTTGTATCGCTTGTTCGCCCTAAGTTGGCGGGGGTATGCCCAGACGTGGGTCCCTTGCTCACTTTGCCACTGGATTCAAGCAAGCCTGGCTGATGACGGCTGGAATGCCAGAAACCGGTCCTAGGATGCTTGTTTCCGGTCCAGGGAAGACATGGCTTGGCAGTTCGGGCTGGACTGTTCCCATGAGGCACAGGGTCAGACTGATTTGCATATGGCCATGTCTGAACTGGGGTGGTGGAGTGAGCTAAAGAATGATGATGGATTAAACCCAGATCAGTTGACTGGGGGTGAGTGTTTGATTGGCTCAAACGTTCCGTCCATCATCCCCTTTGTATCGCTTTGTTCGCCCTAAGTTGGCGGGGTATGCCCAGACGTGGGTCCCTTGCTCACTTTGCCACTGGATTCAAGCAAGCCTGGCTGATGACGGCTGGAATGCCAGAAACCGGTCCTAGGATGCTTGTTTCCGGTCCAGGGAAGACATGGCTTGGCAGTTCGGGCTGGACTGTTCCCATGAGGCACAGGTTCAGACTGATTTGCATATGGCCATGTCTGAACTGGGGTGGTGGAGTGAGCTAAAGAATGATGATGGATTAAACCCAGATCAGTTGACTGGGGGTGAGTGTTTGATTGGCTCAAACGTTCCGTCCATCATCCCCTTTTGTATCACCAACAGAAAAAGAGCCAGGTGCTAACAGGGAGCATCATGGGGACAGGGTCAGCGCTCCAGTGTCCGAGGCCCTAGCAGAGCTAACAGATGGAGAATCGTCCACTGGCACTCAGGCCCCTCTTTCCATACTCGGACAGGCCAGCAAAATGGTGTCCCACACAGGCAGTATCGTAATCCTAAGGACTCCCCGAGCCTCTTCCTGGCGTATCGCCTCTCGCTCACAGTACGCCCACCTCTTCAGTTCCGACCACCAGCAATATATATTGGATCCTCTGGCAGACTTCCAACTCATAGTCAATTGTCTGCAGACATAACGATGGGCTGAAAAGAAATTCCCTATCCGTGGCCCCCCGAACCACCTGAAGGACCATTGTTCAGTAGGTTAACAGAAGCGGACAGGACCATATCATATGGAAAATGTCCACGTCGTCCGCGGCACACCGGGGACACTGGGAACATAGCATGTATGTGTCTGGGAGTCGCATAGGCCCGGTGTAAGTAAAAGAATTGAATGAGTTTGAAACGGACATTACGAGAAACCCTAGGGCTAGAGGCTAATATCTTTTTCCAGGAGGAGTCAGAGATAGGTATTCCGAGGTCCACCTCCCACCGTGACCTGAGGGTCGAGAGATCCAGCCGTGCCCCCTCCAGCAGGGCCCTATACAGAAGCATAACTGCTTTTGTTCGACCCGTAATAAGGAAAAGGAGGCACAGACAGTTGTGCACCAGGGTTTCTGCACGTCCGGCACCCAACCATTCACGAATCTTGGGAGTTAAGGCTCCATGTAGAATGAGATGGACCATTGGGCTATCATAGGACTCCTGGAGGTCCGAGAAAGGGCACAGTTCGCCCCTGCAAAAAGATCTCCCAGGACATCAATTCTACTTTGTGCGTTCTAGCGCTCATCTAAGTTTTGGTAACCACGAGCTACAGGTGACTGGAGAGCAGAGACCCCTGTTACTCTGTGCTAAATAGTATAGGTGCGGTGGGAAAATCAGTAAAAGAATGAGGTACATATAATTTTGCCTGTTGTGATTAATTACTTGAACGACGGACAGGGTTTTGAACGTGTGTGGTAGGAAATGGCGCCTGCAACGTGTGTACGTCGAATAGGCTAACGTTATCGTGGGACGGTGCCAACAGGAGGGGGAAGACCCTGAACCCCCTAGGTATCAGACCAGAGGTCTCACAATGTTACTATGGGCCTGTGCCCACGTCTATATGTAGCTGCCGAGTAATTGCTCTGTGTCAAGCGTTAACACAAATGGACATTCAATGTGCAAACAGAGATTAAAGGAGATTAAATCTCTAAGCCGGTTTTACTTCCGTCCCGGCTGCTTCTTAGAAACTGAGTCAATCTTATTGGATCGGAGGGGTCCAAAATACGGCCCAAAAAGGAGTGAGTATAGGGGCTCTGTACCGGTTGTAATTCCGTCCCGGTTCCAGGGAAAAGGTCCATCCCAGGTGCAATGGAGGATGTACCCAAGAGTAAGGGCTGCACTTGGGCAGCGAGTACGCTAGTTATGTCGAACGCGGTCACAGCGTCTGGGGATATTGATATTGACTGTAACACTAGTGCAGAAAATGGAACATCCATTGCTGCCTCTGGGAAACAGCTATGGATACAATGAAACACGGACACAAGAACAGTTCAACGTTTATGTTGACAAACATTGACATTGGAATAGTGACACTTGGACAGTCTCGGATACACTGAGTTGTGGATATTGGCATGGAGTCAATGACATTGAAACTGCCAAAAGGACACGTGTGACATGGGGACCCCAAAATTGACACGGGCGAATGGTCGTTTTTGACACTTATGGGGACTTAAAAACATTTATAGGAAAGGAAAGTATGAATGTGTTCGAAAGATTAGATGTGTATTAAGATTAACGCCTCTCTAACAGTACCCTATACCTGTAAGTTCAAATTACCATAATATAAGATGATTCAAGAAATCACCAAAGATTGTTGTAGCGGTTAGAGGCTAGCTATATATCTTGAGATATCTGTATTAAGAACATTGTTGTTTTCATAATCTATCTAATCCTGTTCGAAAACCTGGTATCTTAGCATGAACCTAGCCTCTAATCGATACAAGAGTCTTTGGTGATTTCTTCCATCACCTTATATACTGATATGGGGATACTGAGAGAAAAACATTGTGACTGACACTGACCTTGGCACTGAAACTTGCAGAAGGTCACTTTCACTAATACAAGAGGTCACAGAGACACTAATGTACTAACATTAAGACTAAGCCAGGGAGACAGACCTGGAGACCACTGCCACTCAGATCATGGGCATAAGAACTGGCAAGTCTATGGTCCCACCTAAACAATTTTCTTTAACAGTCTTTAACAGTTTTCATCACCGAGAAGGCATAGCATTACCAAATACTTTTCATCTGCAATACTTAGCTTTATTCTTGAAATCATAAGGAAGCCTACCAGGTTCCACATACAGTGACAACTCAGTCCCACCCAAAATTGCCCCATCACCTGCCTCAGCCAGTATACACATTGTTGGTTCTAGTACTTGGAGAAGGCCGTATGTGTTTTACTCTCATATGAGGGGCTTCAGTCACACTACCGAAGCTGCCTAGTTTTGATTCCTCCTCATGCCTCCTTCTTTTACACCCCTAGTCTTTCTGCTGTTTGTTCTAACTCTTGCAGGTTCTTTTTTTTTATCCCTGCTTTTCCACTTTGTCACTGTTTCCTGTTTTAATTTTCTTGCTTCTTTCTCCCTTCTCTGCTGTTCTATATTTGTGTTGGGTCAAAGTTTGATTATGAAAAATAATTTTGGGTCCCAAAATATGAGGGCTGGTGTGCTCCACATATAAGCAGCAATACAAATAAAATACTGGATAAAAGGCTGTTGAACGATGGCTGGGCAGCTGCCTAAATGGTTCTTGTTTCTGTGACTAGTAGAAGTGACCCCATTCTTACACTCACTCCATGGATTTTTCTCATGCTCCCTCAACACCCTATACCTATCTCGTGCACCTGTCTTTCCAACTGTTCCATCGAGGTCTCTTTAGGTGCAGTCAGTGCAGTGTTGAGTGACAGTGGGACCTTTCTTTGTGCGCACCATGTCTCTGAACTCACAGTTATGTGCCAATGTGCTTAGTATTGCCTTTAAACCAATTATTATCAATATGTCTAGAAATTCAGCCTTTGCCACACGTCTCCAAAGACACCGTGAGAGAGAATGACGACCCTGCATATGATTGCATTTATGTTTTTTTCAGTTTTCATCAATTTTATTGGTGGGAGATACTTTCAAACCACCATTTGACAGGCAGTTCCTAAAATGTCCCAATGCTCATGGCTGCAAACCCTGTTTTGGAGGGGGGGGGGGGCGGCACATGGCAGACAGGAGCTTCTGGGCCTTAACTGTGGTGGTTGAGGTTGTTTGTAACTGGTGTCCCGAGACCCATCCTATGTATCTGCAAACCAGACCAAGTGCAACCTTTTCTGCACTTAACTCTCGGGGTAACAAGAGCAAGCAGTCAAAGGCTTGTCATGGTTGTACTGTGGGAGCAAGAGGTCAGAACTCAACAGGCAACCAACAGACACAATATCGTAATGTCCGCTTGGTGCTTTATTCTTTATGGAAAATACTTTAATCATACCGTAAAACTAAATACCACACAACATGATGAGAACGTAATAAAGGGTTGAAATAAATTGCATCTTACAGTGACGCGCTACACTCCCCTTCTCCCTGGTGCCCCTCTTTAGGCACAGGTTCAGATAAATCATAGCAGTTTTGCTTGTTTGTGGAGAAACTTGGTTCAATGTATTTTTCAATCCTTGGTTAAAGCGCTTGAAGTAGAGCAGCAGACTTGCCCATACACACCAGTTACTACTCTTGGTTGTGCTGCAGGTCAGGTGGGATGGTGGGCGTTGGACGTTCTCCCAACCTTTCCGTTCTTTCTTTGAGGTAGGGGGGCGGCTGCAGCAGCAGCCTTCTTTGTATAAGGGTTTGCGGAGCAGACTCCTTGCAGGACTGAGCAGTCATTCAAATGTTTGGTAGCAGTGGCCCTCAAGGCTGGCTGCAAACTGGCTATTGGACATACCTGTTGTGGCCTCCTAGACGATTTACTTGGTGATGAAGTCTTTGCTGCAGTCGCAGCCTCAAAGCCAATCCTAGCTTCCCACTTTGGCAGCGACACATCCTCCATTTCCTCCACTGGCAGTACCAATATCACAAACCTGCTGGGGGCTGCCGGTCAAGACAAGAATCTTTGCTCGGGTGCAGTCATGATACAGTTCACTCAGGACCTGCGCAGAGAGGGGGTGGGGTTCTTTTCAGCATGGGTCACTCCTGGCTCACTTTATCTGCCTATGGCTTCCTCTGTGTGCTCGACACGCCGGGCACAAGCGGGACCTTTTCTTCTGGAGGGCCCAATTCACTTCTTCTCTGGAGGAAATTCCCTTTTTTGGTGTGGTGTACCCCCAGATTTTTGCCCTGTCTGTTTTGTTGGCTGTAGACCTCTGTGTACTTTACCACTGTTAACCAGTAGTAAAGTGCATTTGCTCCCCCTTTTAACATAGCTAAATTGGTAAACTCCTAATTGTCATATTTAACTTGCCTATGAGTCCCTAGTATGTGTTATAAAGTGTACCCAGGACCAGTAAGTTAAATGTCAGTAGTGGACTGCAGCACCTATTGTGCCATCCACTACAGTGGCAGTGCAAACGTGGCTTCAGGTCTACCATTGTATCCTGACTGGAGCAGTGTGAAAAAGGCGATCCGACCTATCAAAATAAACCCCTTTGACATGCCAAAACCTTCCTTTTAAATATAAATAAGTGACCCCGTGTAGGCCTTGTAGCTCACAAAGCAGAGTGCATGGTATTTAAAAATAGAACATGTCAAAATGTAATGTAAACATGTTTGTTTGCTGTGGCTAGGACCTAAAAGCTTTTTCCACGGTAGGAAGGCTCCCTGGCCCATAGAGAATGACTGGGAAGCAATATTAAATATTAATTCTGCCACCTCAGGTTAAGGACCAGCTAGAAAAATAATTCAGCAACCCTTTTTAATATTTATCAAATGTCCAATTTAATGGTGAAGTTGAATTTTTGATAAATATTAAGATAACGTTTTTCCTGCCTGAAACTCCTAAAGGCTAATTTACATGAGCCTTTCAACTGTCACCCAGCTGGTGAATGGCCCTGAATGAGGTGTGAAAACTGCTTCGCCCCGAGCAGAGACAAAGGTCTGGATGTGGAGAGGTGTTTTGTTCCCTTGGCAGGATGACCATTTGAGCTGTGCCCACTAACTTAATTTACTTCAAAATGGCCTTTCATGTTACAGGCAAATGTCAGATGACATCAGGACATGCCCCTTTTCTTGTCCCCCAAGTCAGTCAGGCACCAATCCTAGTGGGAGGGGAGCTCCCCACAGAGCTGGTTGGGAGTGACCACAGAAGAGGGTCTGCTTATTTCCTTGACTACACCTCTGGGTTGGGCACACAGTCTCGGTATAAGAGGAGAGAAGTTTCATCATCTTGGATTTAGCCAGAGAGGGGCACTGTGAGATTGTTTGCAGATGTGGGTATGATTACACCTGGGAACTTTTACCCTATTGGTTAGGGAGGGCTCAGGAATCACCCCCACCCACAACCTCTTCCCAGGCATAAATGTGGCATCCCCTTGCACCCTCTTAAGAACACAATCTGGACCTGACGAAGAACAGAAGAAGACTGGACCTGCTGTCTGAGACCTGAGGGGAGCCCTGAAGAACTGGACTTGCTTCTTCTTGTACCTAGGACAAATACGTGGACGGACTCCAAGGGTCATAAGGCTGACCTTCTCTTCACTCTAGTTAAAGGCATCCAAGGACTTACACAAGGACTTTCCTGCAACTGCCCGGCTGACAGGTTCCATCTCAAACTGCCCTGGACCCTGCTGTTAGACTCTGCTGGAGTGAGTCCTTACCACCAAGTGCTGTTTCTGAGGTCCTGGAACACTTGGCTTTGTCTGGCTGGACTTCTCCTACCACCCCTGAAAACCTGCGACTAAGAAACTTTCGCAATTTCAATACCTCCTGAGGACCTGGACAAACCTGTCAAGCCGATCCGACTGAGGTGCATTGCCGCTGTTTAGAAGATTTAGGCTTCTCCTCGTTGAATGACTATCTGACCTTGTGGAGCCCTCTTTGGCTACAGCCTGCTACTTTGCCATGCCCTGCTGAAGATTTTGGGCCACCATTTTTTAGACTAAGTCCCATGGTAAAATCTCTGACTGGGGCAAACCTTGTTCCTGTATCCTATCCGCGCTCCATTGCAGTCAGCCTCAAATCGCGCATTGGGACCAGTCTACCACGACCAGTTGACTGCAGTTGGTGCTTAATCCTTTTGACACTATTTTTATTTAAAACATTAGAAAGTCATAGCTCCAGTTCCCCTTATTGCTTTTTTTTTCATTTTGGTGTCATTTATCAAAATGTACTCTATTTTTCGAAATTTGGTTTGCAATTTTTATTTTGTTGTTTTAACTTTATTATTGTTTTGGTACTCCATACATATCTTACACATAGCCCTAAGTTAAGCCCATCTTCTCCATGCCAAGGATACCAGGGGATTAATCTCATGTTAATTTAGTGACTTTGAGGGTTCATCTTGACAAAGATTGTGATTTTACTCCAGGTGGGTAGTCACCCCATTGACAAATAACCCAATTTCTTACATTCCCTCTCTCAGCAGGAAAGCAAGCACCTAGGCTCTTTTGCAGATCCTCAGCTCTTCTAGCAGAAGGTTCAGACATTAGATGATGTCCACTCACCTCTGGGAGACCGGCTGCCAGGCAGACACCAGCCCTGGTTGCACAGCCACTCTCCAAGTACTCTGTGGAGCACTCCCTTCTTTGGTCAGTAAGAACTTGGACTGGAACAACGTGGGGTGGTTTGAATCCCACTATTGCACACGTTTTCCGGACAAGCGTTGTGGATCTACTGTCGAAGGCTTCATAATCGGTTTGGGTTGGTTCTCTTTCATATGTTGCTTCCAGACTACTTTCCAGCCTGTGTGCAAAGTGATTCCTCTCACAGCAAGTAGCAATGGGGCTGCTGGCTCCAAGCAGGAAAACCCAAAACTTTGGCACAATGAAGTGTACGTTTTCTGCATTTGGCTGACAGCCTTTCTGAAGCAGCAATAGGAGACAGACAAAAGAACAGGTCGTAGCTAGAAGCTTCCTCACCTTGAACAAAGGAAACTGTAGTCTCAACCCTCACACCCATGTCTACCAAATGGCAGTGGTTAGGAAGAATTAATCAGTCCTTTGCTAAACAGGACTCTCTGATAGAGACTACTAGTTGTAGATTCCTTACTTTTTGAATTTCACCAGGCGTCACTCTGGATCCGGAGATTTTTCTTTAGCAGTACCCCTGTGTGTTTGTAGGTGGCGTCCATCGTCAGCGTTGTGGCCGTGGATATGACGTCGGGGACCTATATAGACGCCTCACATGCGTGCTGACATTAGATTTCTTTTTCCGCACCAGCCTAAGCACAGATCCAGAGATAGCTACCCCTAGTCACTTTTTGGCTAACTTTTTTCTTTTTCAAGTCTGCGACTCCTGGTGCCTCCAGGATGTTCCAGCGAAGCACCGGCTTCAAGCCCTGCGGTTCCTGCTACCGGATGATGTCCATGACGAATCCGTACCTCGTGTGCCTCTGGTGTCTGGGGCGCGACCACGACCCAAAGTCGTGCTCCGAGTGTCGGGCCATGAACCCGAAGTCTTTGCAGGAGCAACATTGTTTGAGGCCCTGTACTTCATTTTAGGCAGCCCAGCTCCGCTAGTGCTCCTTCTGACCCAGCGGAGTCGGTTGGGGGCCCTAGGCCTTCGACACCAGCGCCTTCGGCCCGACTCCGGAGGGCTCCCATGGATCCACTTTCAGATCCTGATCAACGCAGGTTGATCTCACTCGACCTCCCCCGAAGTCGATCCCGGCAACGACGCTCCCAGCGCCGACCCCCATCCTCTTACCCGAAGTGGACACAGAGCCGGACCGATGTCGGTTCTGACGCCAGGAGGGACTTTTGTCCCTGTGTTCATCCCTGGCGTTCATTTTGGGCCAAAAGGTGAGGAAGAGGACTGGGAGGGGCCGCTGGACACTTTAACTGACCAGCTTGAAGAACTGAACTGGCGAATGGACCTGGGTGATGCCAGTGTTCTGGACACCTCCCGTGATATGGCTTGCCCTACCGTGGCTACGGAGGAGGGAGCTACCTATGCTTTGGTGGTGCGGAGGGCAGCCAAGGTCTTCGGCCTCGAGCTCTCTATGGTGGCAGTCTGGACTAACCTCCTGACAGGTGCTTCAGCCTGCGGCTTTCACTTCTGAACCCCTTTTGCCATTCAATGAAGCCCTCACGGGCGTCCTACTGAGCACTTGATCCAAGCTGAGCACTGGGGCTCCTGTGGATAGGACGATTGCCTGCCGCTACCGCCCCACTTCGGGCGACCCAGCATTCCTGACCCAACACCCCTCCCCTGAGAGCTTGGTCGTCCAAGCCTCATCTTTAAAAGGGTCATTCCCTTCTGCTCCTCCAGATAGGGAATCCAAGAAGCTGGACCACCTTGGGAAGAGAAGTTTTCTTCCTCCAGATTGGCATTGCGGTCGGTAAATACTGCTTGTCTCTTGGGCCGAAACTCCCATACTTTCTGGGATACGGTCGTGCAGGTGCTGCCTCATTGCCTGGAGGAGGCCCGGGCAGTTCTCTTTCATGCAGTTGCAGACGGGAGCGATGCAGCCAAATTCACATTTCAATGTGGCCTAGATTTCACCGACTCACTGGGCAGAACGATTGCCAGGTTGGTAGCTCTTAGACACTACACCTGGTTGAGGCCTTATGGCTTCTTGGAGGGATATCCAATCTTCTTTGATGGACATGCCCTTTGATGGCACTTGCCTTTTCGGCGACAAGGCAGACTCAGCGCTTGAGCGCTTCAAGGATTCTCAAGCTATGGCCAGATCCTTGGGCCTCACGACTACCTCCCGTCCATCTCACTCTGCCTTTTGTCCCTTTCATGCCTATGGAAGGGGCACCCAGCCACGTCCTGTCCAGTCCAGCCACTGAGTCACGCAAGCTGTCCAGCCTCTGCGTGGCCGCGGACATGGGCCCCAGCATCCTTGTGGGTCAGGGAGCCAGCGGGCGGGCCAGTCCATCCTTTCCCCCCCCACTACTGCCTCCAAACCTTCCTAGTCTGACGTTCCAGGCCCATCATCAGCCATTTGGAGGCGGGATCCGCCATCACAGCCTCCTCTGGCAGTCCATCACATCGGGCAGGTGGGTTCTGCAAATGGTCCGAAGGGGCTACTCCCACCCCTTCAAGAGTACCCCTCCCTCCATACCACCTTCTTACGATCGCATGTCGGAGGATCATTTGGCACTTCTCTGCAAGGAAGTATTGGCTCTCTTGGCCAAGGGAGCCATAGAGAGGGTCCCTGTGCCAGAAGTAGGTTGTGGTTGTTATTCCAGCTACTTTCTGGTACCCAAGAAGGACAAAGGCCTCCGTCCTATCTTAGACCTCTGGGCCCTCAAATTCTTCCTCCAGAAGGAGAAGTTCAAAATGCTCACTTTGGCCCAAGTCCTGTCTGCCCTCGACCCAGGAGAATGGATGGTGGCGTTGGACTTGAAGGACACATATTTCCATATTCCCGTCCTGCCAGCCCACAGGCGTTACCAACGGTTCTCGGTGGGCCATGAGCACATTCAGTTCACTGTGCTCCCTTTTGGACTTGCCAGTGCCCCTCGGGTGTTCACAAAGGTGATGGCGTGGTCGCAGCTCATCTGCGCAGCTCATGGGTTCCAATCTTCCCCTATTTCGCCAACTGGCTGTTAAAGGCGGGCTCGCCCCAGGCTGTCGTCTCCCACCTCCAGACTAAGGCAGACCTCCTACACTTGCTGGGGCTCACTATTAACGTGCCAAAGTCACACTTGACTCCCTCTCTGACGCTCCCTTTCATCTGAGCTGTCTGGCCACGGTACAGTTTCAGGCCTATCCTCCCGAGCAGCGAGTCCAGGATATTCGGGCTATGATACAGATGTTTCAGCCTCTATCCCGGATTTCGGTGAGAATGACTTTAAGGCTGCTGGGCGTGGCCTTCTGCAACCTGCTGGTGGGACCTGAAGTTCCAGTGAGCGCAGCATCAGGGTAATCTTTCCGACTACGTCCAGATCTCGGAGGGAACTGCGCACCAAATGCAGAGGTGGCTAACGAACCAAAATTGGATCAGAGGCAGATCCCTCTCCCTTCCCCAACCAGATCTAACGGTGGTGTCAGATGCGTCACTCCTGGGATGGGGCGGCGATCTGGGAGAGGCGGAGATCAGAGGCGTCTGGTCTTTCGCAGACTACAGTCTCCATATCAACTTTCTGGAGCTCCGGGCGGTCAGACTGGCACTGAAGGCATTCCTTCCCTCTCTCAAGAGTAAAGGGGTGCAGGTGTTCACCGACAACTCTACCGCCATGTGGTACTGCAACAAACAGGGTTAGGTGGGGTTGTGAACCCTTTGTCAGGAGGCTCTCCACCTCTGGACGTGGCTGGAACATCATGGCATAACCCTGGTAGTTAAACACCTGGCGGGTTCTCTGAACGCCAGAGCGGACAAACTCAGCCGTTGGTGCCTGGTCGATCCCGAATGGTGTCTCCATCCGGAGGTGGCGCATGGCCTCTTTCAGCGGTGGGGAGAGTCTTGGTTTTTCTGTTCACCTCCGAAGAGAATGCGTAATGCCAGCAGTATTGCGCGTTGGAGTTTCCATGGCGGCGATCACTCGGTGACGCTTTTCGTCGCAAGTGGAGTTTTGGCCTTTCCGCCTGTACCACTTCTGCCTAGAGTGCTCAAGAAGATCAAGCACGACCAGGCTAAAGTTATTCTTGTAGCTCCAGATTGGGCATGAAGAGTCTGGTACTCCGACCTACTGAGCATGGCTATCGATCCTCCGATCAGACTGCCCTTCGGGAGGATCTCCTGTCGTAGCAGTAGAGTACAGTTCTTCACCCGAACCTGTCCAGCATCCACCTCCTTGAGTGGAGATTGAGCGTTGGCATTTGACAGGTTTCGATCTTCTGCCCGAAGTCTGCGAGGTTATCTTGGCGGCCAAGCTTCCCTCTACTAAAACGGTATACGCCTTTAGATGGAACAAATTTGTGGCAAGGTGCAGAGCAAAGGCTGTTGATCCCCTTTCTGCTCCTCTTTCAGAGGTCCTCTTGTATATACTTTCTTTTGCCCAGCAGGGATCGGCCTTGGGCACTCTTAAAGACTATCTTTCAGCTATTTCTGCTTTTCTACGTCTTCCAGATCAGCCTTCTTTATTTAAGTCTCCCATTGTTTCTCAGTTCTGTAAGGGCCTTCCTCATTTGTTTCCTCCGTCTCCCTTCATAATGCCCCAATGGGATTTAAATTTGGTTTTAACTTTTCTCATGTGTGCTCCCTTCGAGCTCCTTCTCAAAACTGCTTTTCTTATTGCCATCACCTTTGCTCGTAGGGTTAGCGAGCTTCAGGCTCTGTCTTCCAAGCCCCCATTCTCTCTGTTCATCCGGATGGGCAGCATCTATATAGGTCCTGGATGCTATCCCGGCGCCCACGACGCCGACGACGGACGCAGAGCCGACCGACGTAGCCTACTGATGAACAGGGATACTGCTAACGAAAAATCTCTGGATCCAGACTGACACCTGGGGGAATTCAAAAGGTAAGGAATCTACAACTAATATATATTTCTCTACCAGATACATCATTACCGAAGGTAAGTAACTTGTTCTTATGGAATTTCTAAAGGTATCTCTGTCTCCTCACTTCATTGTTTGGGGCTCCAGCCACAGGATTGCAAGCAATACACTTCGCTATCTGGAAAACCTACCCTCATCCCCTATCTTGTGTCATTGCTAAACCAGGGGTATCCATAATACATCCCACTGGTCCCAGTATTCAAACTCATAATGTCTAAAGTACTACTAACATACATGTGCTACACATTACCTACACACACACCCATGAAATTCCAGTGCATGGTTCTGGGTTTCACATAACAGCAGAACTTTACACTAGAGAGGTAAGTAGACTGTCCTCTCACTGACACAGAAAAGAATGTCTAGTCGCGCTACAGTTTCACAAAACACGGTATGATACCACCACCACTTTGGTTGGAATTTGATTTAGTATGTGCTTTATGTCTCTTACGGGACTTTTCTGGGCCCCTTCTCCCTTATATTGCTTGTTTTGGACTTTTTTTCCCCATTATGCTCCCCACTTTGTGCAATTTTTTTGTTTTTTGAACTTTTTCTAAGTGATTTTCTTGCCTTCCTCCCCCTCCCTGGAGAAGCCTCCCCTTTCCTTCTTTTGGGCATTTCTCTGCCCTTTTTGAGCTCCTTACCCTTCTGATGCTCTATGTTCTTGTAATTAATTTCATTTTATGCGTGTTCCTTTGGTTGTGCTTTGATACGTTCTATGAAGCACTCCACCTCCTTGGGGTCCCTTATATTGTGCATCCTATTCTCCCACATTATTCTTAGTGAGGCAGGAAAACGCATCTGCACTGTTGCCCCTAACGATTTCAGTTGTTGCATGAACTGGCCCAGTTCCCATTGCCTATCTTGCATTGTTCTGGAGATGTCGGATCTAATTTTGCAAGACCAGTCGCTTTTTCAGAATGATCCCACTTTCAGGCCCTCGCTTAGAATCCTGTCTTTGATCGTGTATGTTTTAAAGTTTATCAGGATTTTGCTTGGGTTTTCCCTAGTCTTCCCTTTCCCGAATGGGTCTCGATGGATTCTTTGGATGTCTTCTGAGAGGTCGACCGCCTTTGTCCAGGGGATTAACTCTTCCAATAATTTAATCGTAAAATGTTTAATATCCTCCCCTTCAAGGCCTTCTGGGACGTTAAGGATTCTGAGGTTGTTCCTCCTAGCTAGGTTCTCCAAGGACTCAATTTTATCTCTAATCTCATACTCTTTAGTCTTCAGCAGATTGATCTCTTTTTTGTTTATCTCTACTTTTTTGTTTAGTACCCCTACTTCTAGTTCCACCGATGCAACTCTGTCCATAAGCATGTTTATCTTTTGATCTAGCACCTCGCATGCTTCCTGTATTTTCGCCTGATTTTTCTCAGAGGTTACGAAGTTAGACCTCATCTCCTTCATCATTGTTTCCATCATTATCTCCATGCTGGTTGGTTGTGGGCGACTCTGCTGATTATCGGATTGGTCTTGAGGTTGTGTTCTGGCCCCAGTATCTACCAGCTTTTCCTTAGCCAATTCCGTGACTGGTTCTTGCTGGTCCAGTGTCATTAATACGCTATACTTGCTGCCTTCCATTGTCGTTATATTTGCTTCCTCCTCTCCAATATCTTCTACCTGGTCCTTTTTCTGGTCTGCGCTATCAGTCTTTTGTTTTTCTTGGACTTTAAAGAAGGACCTTAGAGAAGGCGTTATCTTTTGTTTGTTTAAGCCAAGTGTTTTAAATTTAGCTTGGCTTGCTCTGGACAGTGGGGGTTGTAATTTCCCTACTGCAGTAGGCTTCTTCTTTTTCCTTGTGCTTTTAGGGGTTACAGTACTTATGCTCAGTTTCTCCTTTGAAGAGGTTTGTGCTTCTTTGACTAGCAGATGTTTGCTCCTTAGACAATAGCCTCTTTCCTCCTCTCCTATTTGCCCTAATCCTAATGTCTTCGGTAAGGAGGGGATCCGCTTCAGCCTTTGGGTCCTCGCCCTCTACAATGCTTACTGCCTCAGCCAATACTCTAACATACACTGGGTATTTTGAACCTTCAATGTCTTTTTAATACCCTGTCCTCCCCTCACCATATTCCAAGATCCTCTCCCCCTTTCACTTACCCGCTCTTGCGGCTCACGGGACTCTCGTTGCCTTCCGCTAACTTCAGCCGCACACGCCGCTGGCACAACTTCCTCAACGCTGGGCTGGCAGCAGGGATCCTTTCTTCCCCCCGGCAAAACCGATGTTTTCCCCCTGTATGGCACCCTCGCGGCGGCCCTCCTGTTGTTGCGGCACGTCGTGACCGCTTCCGCCCACACTCCAACAGGCGAGTACGCGCTACAGCGCGTCACCTCCTCAGGCTCCACTTTCGTGATTTCGTGTCCCCGCGTTACTGGGATCCTCCGATCTCTGACGTGAGCGAGTGAGCTTCCCAGCTCCCAGCGGGGTTCCGCCCCTTCGCGCTCAGCTCCGAAGGTAATTCCTTTCTACCTCCCCTTCTTTGTTTTGTTTCAGCGTTTTCCTTACCAAAATGCTCTAAAGTGCTCCGTCCTGCTTTTCATTCAAGAATCTCCGCTTTTTACCTATTTATCTGTTCATTTTCTTATGTTTTTTTTCAAAAGGGCTCGGAGCTCGCGACCGGGCTCTTCAGCCGGCCGCCATCTTCTCCCGATATTCCATAAAGACATAAAGGACATACTAAATCAAATTCCAACCAAAGGAGATTATCTAAATGGCAGTTAACATCATGACATGGAACGTGAACGGTCTCAGGATAAGAAAACGAAGGGCAAAAATCCTGGAATATTTGAAAATAGTAGACTGTGAAATGATACTTCAAGAGACACACCTACTGAAAGAAGAATGGGAGAGAATCCTCAAAAACCAGAAATGGGTAGACGCATATGTCTGTACAAACCAGGAGTGCTGTGTAAAAGGGGTAGCAATCCTGTTAAAAAAATCACTGAAAGCAAGGATTGAATCTGCAGAGGTAGACAGGAAAGGAAGATGGGCAATGGCTAAAGTTAGGGTACACAGCAATCCTTACACAATAGTGGGGTATTATGGCCCCAATACGGACGACCCAGAGCCTCGCCAAAAAATGTACTCCCAACTCTTGTCTTCACAAGCACCTATACTAATGGGGGGCGATTTCAACATAATACTAGACCCCAAAGAGGATAGATTCCTGGCTAAGAACGGCCCCAATCTACCAAAAATGAGGGAGTGGGTGAGCCTGTGTATCAAAGACTTAGGGATTATGGATATATGGAGAGAAAAAGGAGACAAGACCCATAAATGTACTCTGCAAAACAAAAGACTGGGGCAGGCATCCAGGATTGACTACTTCTTAATAGACAGAGGGCTACTAAACTACACTCAAGGAGTAAAGCATATACCAGCTCATCTGTCTGACCATTCGGCAGTGATTCTGTGCCTTAAGCTAAAAAGCATCTCGCCCTGCCCAAGATGGACAGTAGATAGATTTATCTTTCTAGATAGAACCCATGTAGAATCATTAATAAAAGACACAGAGGTGTTCTTCCAGTTAAACAAAGAGGGGACCACGAAACAAATTGCTTGGGAAGCATGCAAGGCCTTTATCAGGGGAAGAATAATCAGTCTTGGGGCACATAAGAACAAAAATAAAAGGAATAGGATCTGGGAGCTGGAAAAAGAAATAACATCTTTGGAAGTGGAGCTAGGCAAAAACATTACTACACAGGAGAGATCTAATATTGAAGAGAGGAGGAAACTGAAAAAGGATGACTTGGCAGATATTCTCAAAACAATAGTTAGGGATAGATGGGAGGCTAGTAAGCTCTCGTACTATGAATATGGCGAAGGATGCGGAAAATTATTAGCATGGAAATTGAAAACGGACTTAACACGCAGCAGGGTTGTTAAAATACAAAAAGAAGACCAACAATATAGCACAGAAGAAAACGAGATTAGGAAAGAGTTTGTAAAATTCTTCGACAATTTGTATTCTGAAGGAACCGTAGCTACAACAGAACAGATAAACTCAGTTCTGGATGAGATAACAGTACCATCTGCATCCCAAGAACAAAGAACAGAGCTCAATCAAGAAATCACCAGGGAGGAAGTTTTGGAAGCTATGAAAAGATTAAAAAAAGGTAAGGCGGCTGGCCCTGATGCACTCCCAAATGAGCTGTACATAAATCTACGAGAAGTACTGCCCCCCCCCCTGACAGAATTGCTAAATGAAGTGTTTATAAGGAAAGGAGATCTCCCATCTTCCTGGAACGATGCAATTATTAGTGTCCTATTAAAACCAGGGAAGGACCCTGCTAAATGTGAGTCCTACAGACCGATTTCACTCTTAAATGCTGATTACAAGGTCTATACGCAAATATTAGCAAAAAGATTAGGAAAAGTTGCATGTTCAGTAGTACACCCAAACCAAAAAGGTTTCATTAAAGGAAGGCAAATACAGGAACTCGCGCATGAACTTATAAGCGCAATAGATGTAGCAATTCAACATTCTGTTCCCCTGTCAATTATAACCCTTGACGCCGCAAAAGCGTTTGACAGGGTTAGCTGGCCTTTTTTAAATGAAACCCTTGCCAAATTTAATCTTGGAGATACCTTTCATAGCGCTATTAAGCAGATCTACAAAGGGCCCTCAGCCAAGGTTCTAGTGAACAAAAGTTTAACGGAAAAAATAACGATAAGGAGGGGTACAAGACAAGGGTGCCCGTTATCCCCGTTACTTTTTAATCTTTATATCGAGCCCCTAGCATGCCTACTAAGGAAAGAGAAGGAAATAATACCATTCGAATACCAGGGCTGAGAGAAGAAGGTAGCACTATTTGCGGACGACCTGATGGTGTTCACCAGCAACCTAATGGCCTCACTCCCAAAAATCGAAGATATTTTGGAACATTACGGAAATGTTTCGGGGTATCTAGCAAATCAATCAAAGACTGAAATTTTAGAATGGAACAATGACTCCCACAATCCAAGGGTTAAGGAAAAAATAAGGTACCTCGGACTAGACCTTACAACAGACATAGAGGAAATAGCGAGTCTGAACTTCGACAGGATCCATATAGAGGTGAAGAAGTTACTAAAAGTATGGGGGGGTCTACCTCTGACCTTTATGGGGAGATCAAACATAATCAAAATGGTAATACTCCCAAAATGTACATACCTGTTCAGCACCATTCCGCTGGAATTTAAAATAGACCGGATAAAAAAACTGCAAGGAGAACTAAGTAGTTTCATCTGGCCCGCTAAAGGGGCAAGGATTGCCTGGAGGAAGATTAGGAGGAATAAGGCGCAAGGAGGTATTGCCAGCCCGGATATCTAGCAATACTGTAGGGCGTTCCAATTTAAAAATATCAGGAAACTGTTGGATAGCTTTGACTTGTATCCCGTGCACTTACAGGCTGTAGTCAACAAGGAAGGAAACCACTACCTCTATAAATTTGGGCACCCCAAATATTTCAAGAAGATAAAACTGAAGACCCTTATGGCGGCAGCAAAACTCTGGTACCAAATGAGAAGAACTCTAAAAATTCCATACTACTGCAAGTTTGCACCAATCTGGGACTCCCCTGGAACTCCAGAATGTCTTAGAGATAAGTTAGCAAGCCCCCTGAGGGAAAATAACATCACAAGATGGGGTGAGCTAATCGAACAAAACTCTATTGTAGAGTGGGAAGTCCTAAATGAATTGACTAAGGGCACACTTTCAAGATTTAAGTATTACCAACTTACTAGCTGGATTAAGAGTCAAAAAGACAGCCAAGCTGGAAATGGGAAAGCAGAGGAAATGTTGCAGGGAAATGAGACCAATAAAAAAGAAATATCATACTGGTACTGGGCCCTAATCCAAGAAGGGGAGGATGACTACAAAATTCCAAACGAGATTTGGGGGAGAGAACTGCCGGAGCTGGATATCCAACATGAATGGCAAGTATCAATGGCTACTTGTTGGCGAATTGTGAAATCTGCCCCTCTGAGAAAAAATCATTTATTCACTACTCACAGAGCATATTGGACGCCAAAGAGGCTATCCAAGATCAGCAGCCAAACGGGGAGAAGCTGCCCCAAGTGGTGGGAAGTCGGTGCAGATGACCTCCATATGTTTCGGCAGTGCCCCCATCTCGAGGAATTTTGGAAGGAGACGGGTAAGACCTTATCTAAGCTGTTGGGACAACAGGTGGGGGTGAGTATCGATTTGGTTATTTTTGGGCTAAGTCAACATAATTCAAATAAACCCAAGTTGAGTAAAGATCAAGAGAATATTCTCTTCATATTGATACTCCTAGCAAGAAGGGAAATATGCATTAAATGGGTGAATAATGTACCTCCAACACATAGAGAGTGGCTGGCCTCCATACAAAGAATAAATAAACTAGATAGAAGTGGGAATACGGGTAAAAGACACACATTTTGGAGCATTTGGGAGAATTACAATCATACAAGCTAAACAAAGGGACATATACGATACGGTCCAATGATTAGGCAATGCAATAAAGCTTTCAAGTGGAAACTTGAAGGAGTAGTCAGAGTGACTAGCTCTACCCAGATCCGATTTGCGCTGGAAGTGGACAAAAAGGGCCCCAAAGAAAAAGGGGAAAAGGATATTCTCTACGCACACGATGCGTTTACCCAGGAGAAACCCCCTATAGATGGAACAGAAAGGAAAACGGGCCCCCGACACCTCCAACTCCAAAATATTGCTAAATGAGGAAAAAAAAAAAAAATGATACCACTACCACCACTTTACATGATGTATGCAGAAGAGGGACAGTGGTCTACTGCCGAGTATGAACGGATGTTTGGTGCTTCCTTCCAGGTCACAGAACAGGTTCTGGACCTCACAGTGCCTGGAACAGGGCAAAGCTTCTTCACGTACCCTAGGTTAGCATGAGGCCAGGACCAAAAATAGAAGTCAGGATACCTGCTCAACATAGAGTTGGGCACTCAGGGCAGGGGCACATGCCTGTTTACCATGTAGGGGACATTCCTGTCCCAAAATCTGCCTCGCTGTGCTTTAAAAGGCACAATTTTCTACTGATGGTCACAAATAATTGTAAAGGTAGAATGAGGTATGAAAAATACCAGAAAAAATGCTACGTTCTTTAAAATCTCACCATATAGTGCATTTTTTAAAATCTAGATGATATTGGGGGGGTACAGTGCTATCCAACCCCAAGACCTCTATTATGCAGTAGTTGTTCCTTAGGGTATTGCCCCCCTAAACATCTACATCTAGCTACAGGCCTGGATAACTAGGAGGAAGTTGGGGCTCCCAGGGGACCAAATCAACAAAAAAATGCATCAAAACTGAAATGGCCCGAGCCTGACGCTATGGTTCCCAATGTTTTAATTAAGTACTCCACTCTATTCCCCATACACTGCCTTACCCTCTACCAGCAGTCCTTGCATTCTCTGCTTTACTTGTGTTTTGTTAGAGATTGCTGTTGGCTTTCCTCTCCCTTCCTACTCTCACCTCGGCAATTCCACCTTTCCATAAATTCCTCCTGCAACTCTCTCCACAGCAATATCCGGGTACGACGCTATCTTTATTGCACCTGCCTGAGCTGCACCAGCTGTTAACTCTGGAAAGCAGAGTTAGCAGCTGCATGAGCTGCGAACTCTGTAAAAAGGATGGACTAAAGAAAGATCTTTGCCCTAAACAACCTAAATTGCTTGGCTCCGTAGACCTGCTCGCACAACTTGGAATTACCTTGAAAATGTGCAGACACGATGACTCAGTAGCTGCGCCCACAATGCTCAGTACCTGCAGCACAGTGCCAATATCAGCAACACTCGCCATCCCCCCATACAGCAATCTCCTAGAGAAATAACCAGACAAGACACCTTCTTTGTGGAGAAAACTGCTGCAGGTTTATTAGCATTACAAATATGCCAACATGGTGGGTTATCTTACGGGCGATCCCAAGGCAGGCAGCCCCTCTCCGCCTGCCACCTGATGAGCCAAATTACACCGTGGCCCTACCCAACGGTGTCTGCCATATTTTGGGGGAGGGAAGACCCCTCCCACCGGTGGACCAACAGCCCACGCCCCTGCTCACGCCCCATAAGGGGACGGAGCCTGCCAGGCAACCCCCGGTTGCTCAGGTCCACAACCGCCCGTAGAACTAACGGGGCGCCGTCGCTCCTCCAGGGTCCAACGTGAGGACCTCCCTGTGGATATTTGGCCTTTGCACACTTGTTGTGCTTCTGCAGATGGTACCCGCATGTACCTTACAGCCTCTGGATCGCCCTGTAACTCCGCCACAGCTCTGGGTGTGGCCACCGTCACCCCAGAGCCCCCCACCAAGATAGCCTCCATTACTTACACCCTGCTGTCTCCAAGGCCTCCCCAGATCAAGTAAGAACAGGTCCATACCCACTCTGGACAGGTGTACCCCATCTTCATCCAAACACCCTGTGGCCTTAGTGTGCAGTAACCCATGACGGATGAAGCCAAAACCCCTTTGCTCAGTGAATTTCCTCATGGCACTGTTAACCTTCCTGCGAGAGACCTCCATGGCTTCCTTAGATCGTGCGCCCTGCGACACCCGCCGGGGCGTTAACTTAGACCACCATATTTCACAGGTCCCCAGCTGGTTGCTCAATTTACACATGGTGACCGTCATTTCTTGAAGCAGTGCCCTTCTCCCCAAAGCTGCCAGGTCATTCCCTCCCAGGTGTATGACCATCACATTAGGAGGAGGAACCGCCCCCCCCCCAGTTTCTGCTGCAGCTTCTTCAGCAAGCAGGTCCAGCCATGCCTGGGTATCCTAGCCAGATAAGTCTGTGGCCGTGAGGCCGTGCCTCCATTTCCTGCTCTCGGCCCACCGTGATACTTGCAAGACGCCAGAATGGCCAATCACCCAGACCATAGTTCCTGGTAATTAAAGAGATGAAAGTTTGCAACCCCCAACCGAATTAACTCAGTGGTGGAAACAACCCATGCCTCTGTTTCCAGCCGTGCCCACCTACCCAGGAAAGTCAAGTCAATGCCTCCCGGTGTATGGCCAAAATTGTTGGGAGGGGAAGACACCCCCCTAGTCTGTGTCGCAGCCTCTACAGCAAGCTGTTCCAGCACATGCCTGGGACCCCCACTCACAGGACGCCCGGAAGGCCCTCCCCCCAGACCGTTGGTCCTGGCAACTTGAAGAAATGCTAGGTTGCAAAACCCCCTTTGATTGAGCCCTGCACACCATTCTATACAACTAATCCAGCTTGCACATATTATACTAATAACACTGCACCCCAACAAACCTCAGGTGCCTCACCGGGGTGCCTATGGTATATTCACCATTCGCCTGTACATAGAACACTCAACCTGTCATCCGGCCACTCCCCTGGGGCTGTTGACGGATGTACTTTTTAACACATTGGGATTCACCTCGTCACCCCTGCATGATGCGCTCCACTGACAAGCCTGCCCAGAACGCTGGGCTTGCTGCCCTTTCAAGAGTGTGCTTGCAAAGTTGCCTGCCAGGACCCGCAAGCCTGACATTTAATCATGCCTTCCCTACTCGTTCAACCCCAAAATGGTACGGGCGTGCTGTCAGCATGAACCAGAGTACCCCTCTCCCGAAGGGCCAGGTAAGGGGTGACCAGACCCACTGGGCCATACATCTATCTCCCAGCTGGGTGTGACAGAAAACCCTTCAGCCAAGCCTGGTCGGGATGTGCCCTTCTCTCTACCCCTTGTAAGGGAGCACCGCACCCGCCCTCCCAAGGATATTTTGCTTAACTAAAGCAACCTGTATCATGCCGCTGTGGATCGGAGGACATGGAGTAAACCTATGGACAGTGTACCTGTACCCTCTTAACTATAAAAGCAAAATGTGCTCTGATAGTAGTCTGTCTTTGTGATCCTAACCCTCTATTCCAACACTATTAAGGTACCAGCACCCTTTTGGGAATGGCAAACTCACACCCCAGCGGACAGGATGGAGCCTATTCGTACTCGGTCTAAAACCCGACCGACACCTCAAACACTGACAAGAGGAGGCTTGCTAACTTGCCCCTACTCTGTGGAAACAACAACCTGTGCAATATTCGGGAAAGCTGCCACCCAGAAAACCCTCCCCGGCACCCGGGGGTCTTGCAGTCGCTCCTTGGCCTGAAACTAACCACGTTCACATGTGGATGAAGTCAAAGGACCCATCCCTCAGCGCATGCTTGCAACCTGTCCCCTGCATCACCCTAGACGGAGAGAATGACTGCTGGGAGCATGCCGAGCAAGACGTCCCCATTTGCTGGCCCAGGTCCCCACCCAACTTGAGTAGCCCAGGGCCAGACTCCTGCTGACGTATATCAGAATGCAGGCCTGTGTGTAGAAAAGCTACTGGAGTGGAGCGAACAATACAAGCAGTTTGCCTGCCCTTTCAAAATATGGGAATGCCCAATGTCCAATAACTTGTAGGCTTTGCTCTTTGTGCTGCAGCCCTCCCTGTGCAAGTGGCATATTCCAAAGAACCAGGTGATTGAACCCGTGGGCATGTAGGAGCTGAAGAGGGAGGTGCCAGGCTGAGAGAAGCCCACGGGGGCGTAACCGGGAGGTTGAACCCAGGCTCCCGCAGTGGACGCTGTAGTGGCCGAGCCAGCTGAACCCAGTAATAAAAGGTCCTGCTCAGCTGCCAGTAAAACCTCTGTTGGTGACAGTACAGCGCAAGAGTCCTAGTTTCCAGCATTGGATACCCTATAAGCCCCAGGCTTATTTACTGTAGTGCGCTCCCAGGTACCCCCTACCTGCTGACCAACTGTGACCCTAGGTGTTTAAACCAGTAACAGCCCTAGTTCACTTCGTTATCCCCGGAATTGTAGCCCGTATGGAACCAATGTTGTTTCATAGTCCAGTACCCTTGAGGAATAGTCTTTTGTGCCTCACCAAATCAGTCAGTCCCCGGCACATTAATCATAAATTTTCCGGTACATTGATCATTTGGCAGCCATGGAGACCTGGAATGCACTTTAATCCTCCTGTCCTCTGCTCGAATAGCAAGCCCCCCCACTGTTTTCCCCCTAGGGGCTCCCGATAGTGAGCGGGTGAAAATGTCCTGCTAGCTTGGCCACAACAGGAAAATTACGTTGTAACCATCCCCCCCAAAGGTACTCGCCTGCCCAGCTACTGGTGCTTCTAATAAAAGGCCTTAGGGAATGCATGTCACTGTTAACAGCATGAGTAGTGCAGCCACATTTCGCCGGAATCTAACATGTGCAGTGTCCTGTTCTGTGCAGTCCCCCTTAGGTGCTTCCGCTGGGCACCTCTGCCTGATGTGCGTGACCTAGGTACATAGTCCCCTTGCATGGCGGCCTGCCAGTGAGACAATACGACACATACACCATAAGTACCGCTACCTGCCTTCGTTTGAATAATGGCCATGCCAAATTTCTTCATACATTGTAGCCTTTAGTGCTATAATACCTTGTTTCCCCCACATGGGACAGCAGCACCCTTGCTAGATGTCAGCTTCCTCCCGGCTCTCACAAAGACTATCCAGGCGGGGAATGATGTTTTAACAGAAGCAACCTGTAACATGGGCCCGGGACCAGTGTGCCACTGCTTTACTGAGCTGGACCATACCTTTGCACAGCCCTACGAATGCACGACCCTGGCGAGCACCTGCATGGTGAAAAACCGGTAATGACCTGGCAAGGCATACCCTATAGCCTGCTCAACATTGGAGACTATCCTACTCTGATGTGTAAAGGCCCAACCATCAGAGCTTAGGAATATTTGGCCTCAGCAATTGCCCTGTATCCCTCCTTTCTTATATAAGGTTTGCCTGTTCCGGTTGATCTTGGGTGTCTGCGCCACCAACTTCCCAGGCTGCTTAACTAATAGCAATGTGAGCATTAGCTTCCATTGATGGGTGAAGCTCACGTTCGCAACTGAAATTTTTTACCCGCCCACTATGAGCAGCTGCTGACATAAATAAGGGAGTCCCCAGTTGCAACTTGAAAAACATCTACTGCCCACCCCGGTGTGAGCTAATAAGTACCTAACATATCTCTTCCCATTGGAAAGATACAACAACCCCTTTGGCTTTGGGAACCTCACTCGAATTGCGACCATTCCCAAATAAATGGTTTAATTCCATTAAATGTTGCGCCACCCACAAAGCCTCTAAGCACAGCAATAAGTGTCAAATTGTACGTTCCCCAACATTGTCCAGTCAAGACCCTTTTCACTTCTTATGCACACCTAACGATTTAAAAGAGCCGTAGCCTTGTGTAACAGCATGAAGGGCCCCTGAAATGCTACCTCTGTGCTTTAAAATCAGAAGCTGCTACGGAAGAAGAGGCACTTTTATTGCAGCAGACAGTTCGAAACACCCGCTGCGTAGCAGAATTTAACTTGCATTCGCCCCATAATAGCATGTACCAAAACAAGGGAATTACTTTAAATTGAAACATGCTACCTTCGAGTTACTAAAAGAATGTGGCGGGTACTCCGCATCTTCGGAGCTGTGGCTCGTAACCTTCTAAGGTGGGGTTACTTAACACCATTCCGCGCTTGGCTGCCACAGCGTAAAACTTCTTGTGTTGTAGATTGTAACCCAAAGCTTACTTCTACGTAGCCCAAGCCCAGCAGGAGGGAAATTGAATTCCTCAATATGTTCCCCCCAGATGTATTTAAATTGCTGCTTACAAAGCATGCTCGGGATTTTAGAGGCCTTAAACATGGACAGGCGTTCCCCTGTGTCTGACAGAGGAAGATGCATATGCAGAGGAGTCTGTTCCTCACGAGTTTTAACGTACCTCCGGCCCACCAATCAGCCTGACGGGCATGATCAAGACAGGCTTCTGATAAAATTAAAACTCATAGCATTCCATTTATTTAAAAGCATGGGGCGGAAAATGGGCCACACCCCATCCTCGCCCTAGCCAAATACATACATAAATCGGCCTAACCACCCTTTTCGTACTCCCCTGCTGTAATCCTGTGGCTGGCAACTCTCCCTCATCACCAGTGCAGTTAATTACACCGTTTGCCAAGCTTGACCGCCGCAACATAAAAAACACGTGTTGCATAGAACTTCGACAACAATCCAAACTGTGCAGCTACAGGACCCAAGCCTAGCGGAAGGGCATTGAAGTCTCAGTATAGAATCTAGACTCTGGCCCCAGGGACCTTATACACACGGCTATCCTGATTTTGGGCGACGGAATATTCCTTGATGTGCCAAGGATAAAAGTGTTGCGAGCTGGCGCCGGGACTCGAACCTGTTCCCTTGTACCAAAACAGTTCCGCCCATGGGCCACCTATAACTTCTGCGAGATCAGGGCTCATGGTGCTTATATTCCGATAACCTTTACAAGGACACGGACATCCTTTCTAGTGCACTCCTGCGAATGACGTCACCATCGGACACACAAACCCAGAAATTTGAGCCGGTGGAGAGACTCAAATTTAGTTCCCGAGTGCCATATTCGGCTGCTCTCGCTCGCTGATGGCCACACTTCCACCTAGTAAGCCTCTGCCCTAGAACCAAGGCTCTTGCCTTTTGGTTTGAGCTTATTTGCCCTTCTCTGGGCATGCTAAATTGGAATTAAAGCCCTAGCACGTACCCCAACCTACGCCTGCTGACAACTTGCGGCCCTGCTGAACCCTTGAATGACCATGTACCTATGTGTTTAGATGTCCCCTCTAGTGTCCCTCTAGGGAGGATGTGGCCATCCGCCATCACCAAGCTGAACATGTAATCAAAGCGTGCGAGGAACGAACAAAGTACAGCGTGAGAAAACATGTCAATGCAAACACACAACTGCTTTTGTGGTCGTAATGTTACAGACGAATTGATTTTAACAATAACAATTTCGCATCTTAAATACCTTCCTGTTATGTATGTTGTTGTGTGTGTCCCCGGGGGTTAGCGCGGGCTATGCGCGCGGCGCTGCAAATAAGACACGGGACACTGTGGCACTGGTTAGCGGGCCGCGAATGCCGCCTCCCGTCCTCGCCCCCTCCTTTATTTCCTACGTCACGCCTGCCGGCGTGAACGCAGGGGTGGGCCCTACTAGCGTGCGTTGGCAGCCATCAACTAGCACGCTAACTCATCACATCCCATCCTAACTCAGTCCTTGACAGCTTCCCCAGAGTCACTTACTTGACATGCAAAGTCTCTCAGACGACTGCTGGGTGCGGGGTTGTTTCTCAACGCATACCTGTGATTGCTTCTGCTGGGCCTCTGCTCACCGGATGGGTCCGCGGGCATCTGCTGCTCCACTATAGCCCCACGGGCCCCTCCCAGCTCTCTTGGCGATGACTCTTCCCCAGCATCTCTGTCCTGTGCCTCGATGGGTTCCTGGATGCTGATATCCGGCTCACCAAATTCACAATTTAATTCGGCATCCGGCGCTGGGCAGTCAACTCTTTTGAACCATGATATGTTGCGTGTTACTGTGTCTCCTTCTCTCTCCACCGAAACCATCGTTCCGTTCACTCCAACCACAGTCCAATACCCTGGCTCGTAGCGAGTCCGAAACTTCCCTCCTGGTCTCCGGTCTTTTATGATCACAACGTCTCCTTCTCCTAACTGCCGGGTTATCGCTCTCCTTGTTCGGCTGGTTGCTAGGTTGTGCTCTTCTCTTCTCTCCCGGGCGCCTTCCTCGTCGAATGGTGGGGGAGTCCAGCCTGGAGTGGTGGGTAGGCTGTCCCTGCGGGTCCCATTGAACATTACTGCAAATGGGGCTTGTCGTGTGGAGCTATGAGGAGTGCTCCGGTACTCTCGAAGAAAGTCCTGTAGTTGTTGCTCAGGATTTGCTTGCTCGGCCACAGCAATGCGTATGACTTTGTTAATAGTTCTCATGAACCTTTCAATGTCCCCATTTGCCTGCGGCCACTGAGGGGTGATCCGCCTGTGCCGAATGCCTTGACGTTTCAGAAATTCCTGGAATTCATGCCCATGGAACGGGGGCCCGATGTCGCTCCGGACTTCTTCAGGGAGCCCGAACATAGCGAATATTTTGTCTAAGACTGGACCGACCTGGGCGAATGCAGTAGAGCTGACGATCTCAACCAGAGGATACTTGGAATAGCTGTCCATCAGAGCCAGGGTGAACCTCCCATCGGGGAAGCTTCCGAAGTCAATGCTTATCTTCTCCCATGGCTTTGTCCCTCGCTCCTCTGTTTGAATCGGCGCCGGTCTCTCAGGGGCACTTGTTATTTGGCAGGACGGGCATCTTCGTACTAGTTCCGCCACTCGAGCATCCAGTCCAGGGAACCAGACTTTCTCTCGCATTCTTGCTTTCATTTTCTCTACCCCTTGGTGACCAATGTGGGCTAACTGGGTGGCTCGCAACTGGAGTGATGCAGGAATGACAACTCGTTGCCCTCTCAGTAGGATCCCATTTTGGGTGATGCTCAACTCATTCCTGACTCGCCACATGTGCAGTAGACTCTCTTTTTCCGGGCCCGACCATGCGTTGGCCGTTTGGATGAACTGATGCCAGTGTCCGCCTTGGACGGCTGTCCGAACTCTGTCGACCACTGGGTCTGTCGCTGCAGCTGCAGATACTTCCTCCAGAGTCATTGCACGGGGGCAGGTAAGCGATGAAACCATGTTTATATGTGCCTCGGTCTCCAGGGTGTCCTGGTCCTCCTCTTCCTCATCTTGTGGACCCGGATGTCTCGATAGGAAATCAGCAGGGTTTTTGGCTCCTGGCCGGTAGGCCACTTCCATTTCGTATTGTTGCAGGCCAATAGCCCACCGCTCGATGCGTGGAGGCGGGTGGGGTGCTGAACCTCTGAATAGTGGCACCAGTGTTGGTGGTCCGTAATGACCTTAAACGGGTTGCCACAGATGTAGAGGTGAAAATGCCTTGCATGCCCAACGGATCGCGAGGGCCTCCCTCTCGATCTGCGCATATCGCTTTTCGGTTGGTGACAGCGCTTTGCTGGCATATGCCAGAGTGGCCCACCTGCCAGGTTCTTGCTCCTGGGTAAGGACTGCCCCTAGTCCTACGGGGCTGGCGTCGACTAATAGCTCCGTCCGCTTCGCTGGATCGAAGTATACCAGGGTCGCCTGGTCGAGGAGAGTACTCTTGACGGTTTGAAACGCCGCTTCTTCGGTGGATCCCCACTGCCACATGGCGTCCGTTCGGGTAAGGTTTCGCAAGGGCTCTGCAATGGTGGCAAGACCTGGAATGAAACGACCACAGTACGTCGCCATCCCAAGGAAACTGCGCACTTCAGCTACTGTTTGTGGCGCTGGCGCATTCTTGATCGCTTGGGACTTCCGTGGGTCCACTTGGATGCCTTCCTGTGTGAATGTGTATCCAAAAAACTCTATCCTTTGCTGAAACAACAGACATTTTTCTCGATGCAGGGTGACCCCATGGCCATGGAGCCTTTTCAGCGTGGCCCTTAGGTGCTTGTAGTGTTCCTCCGCCGTCTTTGAGTGGATGAGGATATCATCACTCACATTCAGTACATTGGGCAGTCCGACCAGAATCTCTTTCACGGCATTCTGAAAAATCTCTGCGGCTGACGATATGCCGAAGCTTAGGCGTTTGTATCGCCTGAGTCCTAAATGGGTACTGAACGTGGTGATGTACCTGCTCTCTTTGGCAAGTGCCATTTGATGATAGCCTGCGTTCAGGTCCAGCTTCGAGAACCATTTGGATCCGTTAAGATCAGCCACTATGTCGTCCATTGTTGGAGTTATGTGGCGTTCCCGCCTGATCGCCTTATTAGGGAGGCGCATATCTATGCAGATCCTGATCTTCCCTGGCTGGCGCGGTTTTTCAGCGATTACCATTGGAGATACCCATGGAGTGGGACCAGAGACCTTTTCTATTACGCCTTGATCCTCCAGTTTCTGCAGCTCTTCTTCTACTACCGGTCGAAGATGAAAAGGGATCCTCCTATGCCATTGGTTTGACTGTTGTGTCAATGAGTAGCTTCACGGGCTCCCTTTTCATTTTTCCTAGGCCAGTGAACAGGTCTTTGAACTGGTCCAACAGGTCTTTCGTCTGGTCGGCCTGCACACTCTTCGCGAATGTTATCAGCCCCAGATCTTCAGCTGCATGGCTGCTTAATAGGGTGTCTGCTTCCTGGTTGATTACGTGGATATCGATCGTGATCTCAGCATCCTCGTGTCGGACAGGTACCGTCATTTTTCCTCGGAGCGGTAGTGGTGATGTGCTTCCATACGCAAAGATCTTCGTCTTCGATGGCCGGAGGTCTGGCTTTGGTCGTAGCTTGTTATACTGTTGTATCCCCATTACTGTAACTGAGGCACATGTGTCGATGACCGCGCTGACTTCCGATCCCGCTATGTGCACTTTGCATCTGGGCTGCGGCCGCCTTCTTCTCTTCAGTGCTCGGGTGAACGAGACTAAGTAGGTCTCTTCTTCATCCTCGGACGAGGTGTCCTCCGCTTGGTAGACGTTTCGTCCACTTTTCGTCTCCTTTTGCGCAGATGACAGTGACATGCTTGATAGCTGGCGAACCAGTTTCCTCCCTGGCATCAGTCTCCACCCCTCTTTCCGTTGCCCTTTTCTCCGGCACACCGATGCGAAATGGTTGGCAACACCACAGTTTGTGCACGTCTTCCCTCTGGCCGGGCACGCTTGTGCCGGGTGCTCCTCGTATCCGCAGTACCCACACTGGCCTTTTGACGTGGTGAGTGGGCGATCCCGTGGTTTCCTGTCTTTGTCTTTCACTCTGACTGCGTCGGTCCGTTCCGTCTTTACATTGACGCTCTTGTCCGTGTTGCGCACCAGGGCCAGGTCCATCTCTTCCGCGCGCGCGGCTGACAGGTCATGTGACCGTGCCATCACTAGTATGTCCGCCATTGGTATATTGGGTTGACGCAGTATGAGGCCACGTAACATCTTGCTGCGAATGCCTAGAATTAACTGCGCCCTGATCTCTTCCGCCGCTCTGTCACCTGCGAGGTGTGTGCTGGCAAGTTCTCGCAGTCTGGCATGAAATGCGTCCACTGATTCCCCCTCCTTCTGCCGGGCCTGTCGTAGCTTAAAGTGCTCGAAATCCGGATTGAGCTGTGGGTCGAAATGCGCATTTAGCGCTGTCACGGCTGCTGTATAGTCATTGGCGAGTCCTGTGTTGGGGAGATGCTTGAAAAGCATATATATTTCTTCCCCTGCATAGTGGAGTAACAACGATCGTTTTACAGCGCCATCCACTTCTCGGGTGGCGATGAAATAATTTTCCAGGCGTCCCAACCAGACTTGCCAGCGCGGCGATGCGGTAGCCGGATCAGCTAACTCGCTAAAAGGCGGCAAAACACCAGACGGTGGGTGCTGTGGCATGATCCTGGCTGCAGCCTGCACCCCTTCCTCTTGATCGCCCATGATCTATGCTGGTGCTCCTGTAGGTGCGTGCGTCACCCTTATCGTGGGGAAGATGATGGTCAAATTGTTCTGTCACAGTAGATGGCCCTTGATGTAGTGTGTGTGTGTGGGTCCACCCAGTGTGCCAGCCTTGCCTCCAGCAGGTCTCCTCACCTCACGGGCACCGCTCCCAGCGCTGCTCACTCCCCTAAGCCACCTGCAGGCTGCTGCAGCAGGGATCACGATCTGAACTGGGCCGCTGCCGCCCACGTAGTCGTCCCCTCAGCGTGTGGCTGTCCAGTAGACCAGCCGGTCCTCCTTCACTGCACCGCCTGTGTTGGCGTCGTGCAGTGCACTCCCGTGATGAGCGCGGGCCGTTCCGCCTCGTCGCCAGTGTTGTGTGTGTCCCCGGGGGTTAGCGCGGGCTATGCGCGCGGCGCTGCAAATAAGACACGGGACACTGTGGCACTGGTTAGCGGGCCGCGAATGCCGTCTCCCGGCCTCGCCCCCTCCTTTATTTCCTACGTCACGCCGGCCGGCGTGAACGCAGGGGTGGGCCCTACTAGCGTGCGTTGGCAGCCACCAACTAGCACGCTAACTCATCACATATGTGACGTCCAATTATAATACTTTTACTATGCACCGCACGGAATGCGTCATGCGTGGCTTGAGCTGCTCCCATGCAAAAAAGAAAAGCTTCCTCGCAATCATTGCCTCCTTTACCACGAGAATTGGGTGGATCAGGTTCATTGACGTTATTTACGATTTGTGTGTGGAGGAAGTAAAGCCCGATGGTGCTCCTAGGCCTGCGCTTAGCCAGCCTCGAGTTCACACATCAGTGGGAGCAGGCAATGCAAAGAATGTCCACTCTGTAAGGGGTGAAAGGACGCGAACCTGCATTTGACTTGTAAATGCTTTCATGTGTCCCGTATGGTGAAAAGTGCCATCTGCGAATCGGCCCGATGCACTGCTGCAAAGAATAGTGGTAATTGAAGTAATTACACACTGCAAGTTCCGAGTCCCTCGCATTAGAGGCACGCGCGAACAACTGCAAAATGCGGTCCCCCCAAGGAAGGAAGACTCCAGACACAGAGATCGCGCCCCACTGAACACACTACAAATGCTGGACCTTGCAGAACAGGCGGGAACCAGGTGGGAAAGGACTCAGCCCAACCGATGACGTCCCTCCTACCCGCGTGGCACAGAGATACAAGCTGGTAGGGGGTGGGAGCACCTATCCCCCGTGACCCTGCGCCCTACGAACGGTGCCCTGTGCCTAGCTTCCGGCGCTCAAAGCACAATGCCGCCGCAGCACCCCGCTCCCCCAGGGTGGGGAGAAACTAGCGAAAAGACACGGGGCAAAGACCCGCCCCGCGAACCGACACCGCCCGCAAGACGAGCGGCCCCCGCCGCAGTCACGACCGGGTCGCAGCCCCCGGCGGCCGCCCCCCCTGCGGGTCGCCTCTCAACCAAAGCGGCCGCCCTGCTTCGCTTTGTACTTTGGTCGCAGTGCCGCCCGGTACTGTGAACCTGGTCATGCTATTCCCCCCCATGCCGCCCAAGCCCAGAAAATAGCTGCACTGGCCCAATAGGCACTGGTACGGGTTGGAACACATATGGACAACGCCTTGTCCCCCCAAGTTCCCCATGTTCTGCAGTTCTTGCCGCCGCAGCCAGACACGGCCTCCCGTCGGACCGGGTAACTTGTGCAGGGGCAGACGGCACGTCGGAGGCAAGCGCAGAGACCGCTGCGCCGAAGAAGACCTTCCCTCGGCTCACCCCAAGCCAGCAGCTCAACCCCGCTGCCACAGCAGGGGTGTGCAAGGCTCCCGAGGCCTGCCCGCAAGACAGGGCTGGGAGGGGGGCAGGCTGCCTCGGCACAGACGGGTTCGATCTCTGCCTGGAAAGAGGGGCGGGGGCGCGAAAGGGGGTTCCCTGCCCCCCTCCCCCCAAGCGTCGGGTGTCCCCCTGGAGCCCCGACCCGGGCCTGGCTCCGATCTAGTTCCACGACCCCCGGCGCAGATGCCGGGGTCGGCCGCTCTCCCCCCAAAAGGGAAACCTCAACGCCTGGCGCCACGTGGTGCCCCTACGTCCGGGCCCACTACCTCACTGCCCCATGACCACGAGTGAGGTGGTCGTGCTGGGAACAAATAACCCGTATCTGTGGCCGGAACGGCCATTACCGTGCAGGCCAGCGCAGGCTGCCACCTCCGGGACCAACGCCCCTCCCGCCCAGCCCCCGTCCGCATACCCAGGCCCCCAGTCACCTGGAACGTGGCAGCTAACCTCGCGGGGGCTGGGGGGACTGGTGCGTGAGACGGGGCCCCTACCGGGCCTAGCCAGCATGGTGGGACCCCAGGTTTGGGCTGGGGTGGGGAGGGGTGTAAAACTAACCTCGTGGTCCCAGGATCAGGCCTAGGCAGAAGTCGCACGACCAAACGGCGTCAGGGTAGTGGGCAAAGAGGGCGCCCAGAGGGCGGGGAGAGGTATATGTACCTCACCCCCCTCCCCGGAAGTGACGCGGCACACCAGACCCCTGAGGGTCCCAAACACTGGGAGGCTGCCTCCTGTGCCATATTGAGGCACTAAGGCAGCCCCCCTCTTAGCGGGTCTCCTTCGTGGACCCTGGGCAGCCTGCAATGCTGGTCTGCGGATCCACAGAACAAACAAAAAAAGATGCACCTTAAATGGCCGCCGCGTCTTACGTACGAGACGCAACGTAACGCGCGGCCAAAACACTTGTGCGATGCTGCAAGCAATCCAGGAAGATTCGACTCTTGTTTGAATGCGCTTGACGATAGAAATGCTGAACATCAACAGCACGCAAGATGTCTGCCAACACAAGCCTGACATGTCAAGCCCACAAGCTGCCTGACGAACGACGCGCAGACCCAGCCAAATAATCTCAGCTGCTTCCGGAACTTTTCATCCTGCTGAAACTGCTCTAAACCTGTCTTCTCGCTTCCTCGTTCGCTGCGACTACGTCTGTGCAGTTAGAATTAGACTGCCCACAGAACCCAGGAACTTCTCTGCAGTTGTTGCACCAAAGAGCCGCCACCGTACACTGCGCCCAAGATAGTCGCCAATATGTAATAAATATTCAGACGGCTCAGGTTATTAGGACAATTTGTAAGCATTAAAGGCGGCCCATTAGCTTGCATTCATGTAGACCGGCTCCAACTGTCAACTGACTTGACGCCGAATGTCCAAGCCGGAATGCATGAATGCAACCGATTACACAACACGCTCGAGCTCTAACATTCCAGGGATACCACACACCTGGCTGAGCTGCACAAGCTGGTAACTCTAGAAAGCAGAGCTAACAGCTGCACAAGCTGTGAACGCTGTGAAAAGGATGGACTAAAGAAAGATCAGATGTCCCATGCAGGATCTTTGCCCTAAAGAACCTAAATTGCTTTGTACAAACTGTTCTATTGTGAATGCCCATCATTCCATCTGTTTCCCTGGAAATTTCCTTACATCAGTCAACCTCTAGAATGTGTTGTTCCACATTCCCATCTTGAGGTCTCGCCAACAATTTCTTTGTTTTCAAACTACAGAGCGGCATTTCCAGTGCACCCTTTCGGTCTAAAGTACACAGGATAATAATAAACCTTTGTTAGGTGAGTGTGTAAGAATGAGCGAGTTGTGGGTTTAAAGGTTGAGGTTGGAAGGGTGTACCAAGGTGGTTTACGTATCTTTTTTTGGTACATGTGACCAATGCCTAAGAACGTATGTGTTTGTTGGGCAGCTAGTGGAAACAGGCTCCATCGGGTCTCCTGATAGGCAGTTAGGTTTCCCTTTTAACAATAACATTAAGAACAGTGAATCTGTGAAAAGGTTTAAACCAGAACTTATGACTGTAAAGCATTATTAAATTGAATTGAATGCCACAGAAGAACACAGAGAGACGACGAACAAGTGAAAGAGAGTGAGAATAACTGAAAGAGCAAAGCAGATGTAAAATTGCCAGGCAATAAGAAAGACAGAGAAGAGGGTAATGTAGGGGAAGGAATAGGAGATACAGACAGGGCTGGACCTATTACTTAGTGTGTCAAGGCATTTGCCTGGGTGGCAAGAGTTAAGGGGCGACCAAATCCTTTCATACAAGAAAACTCTTTGATCCCTGCTTAATTGCCAGTGTCTTTTTCTCAAGGAACTTGTAATTGAGACCAGCCCTCTGAAAGCTGCTATTGAAACTCATCCTTTATTGTGCTGTCACAGAATAAATATATTTTGATTGTATTTTTTCTTTTAAAAAAGGCAAATATTTTATGTGCCATCTCTCAATCCTGAAAACACAAAACAATTACCTAAAAAAACCAAGTAGTACATTTTATTTACCAGGTGACTACTATGATCCAGCATCCTTTGAAGCAAGCACAACTTATGGTAGTTTGCCGTCAGTCCACTCATGCACTTTGCTAACTCACCAGAGGTAGATACAATATATAAATGCACTTACAATACAGGTAAAGGTGGATGTTATAAAGTGGAAGCCAAGCTAACGTGGCGTTTGTTCACTCTGAGTTTCTTTAGTTGTGAAAGAGACGTGAGTTTTACAAAAGGTGAAAATATTAATATATTTGTATGTGAAAGAGAGAGAGAAAGTAGAGATGGGAGAGCCATTAAAGGCTCGAGCCACATACAGGGCTGTGGCTCATCTCGAAGTCCTCATGGAGCCTCGAGCTAAAATCTAGCCTAGCTTTCATGTAGCTTCTGCCTGCCACCCATGCTCAAACGCCATGTGCCAAGAAAAAAAGACAAAGCATTAACCTCTTGATGTAAATGTTGCCTTGCTGCAAGGGTTTTTTTGTTCTTACCTTTGTCTGCTTCTGCCTCTCTCTGTTTCTTCCCTCTCCATCTCCCTCCCTCCCTGCTTCTCCTTACCTGCTCCTTTGCACTCCTGCTCCATTGCGCTCGTATGTTTCCTGCCCTCCCGTTTCCCACTCTCCCGCTTCACCTGCCTCCACCCCTCTCGTACCCACTCCCATAACCTACTTAAAGGAGGAATTGCGATGACACTTGTTGGTACGAAACAAGCTCAACGGGACCGAGTGTGGTTTCCCCGTCTTGATGAAAGAGTTGAAAAAGAGTTAAAGTAATTTATGCAACTGTTTGTCATCTAAAACAACCCCACATCCGTGAAACATGTCTGATCTCCCAAAGAAGGCAATGGAGAAGATTGCAATTGATTTCTTTGGACCCCTTGACAATGGACATCATCTACTAGTGATTGTTGATGAATATTCCGTTTTCCTCTGGTGGAAGAGATGTCGTCAACAACTCATGACAGAGTCATTGAAAGAATAGAAAGTATTTTTGCAACATGGGGTGTTCCATTGATTTTGAAATCTGACAATGGCCCGTTTTTCAATAGTGGGGCATTTAAAGATTTTTTCACTTATTCAAATATCAAGCATCAGAAAAGCACACCACTCTGACCACAGGCAAATGGTGTGGTTGAGAGAGTTATGAGTACCCTGCTGCATGACCACGCATCAGGCCTCCTTCCTCACAGAAACATGACTGAATCCATCCTCTGCAACAGACGTCACCTCACCAATCCCTAACGGATACAAGATCATCAGATAAGACCACCAACACAAGCCAGGAGGAGTTAACATTATAATCAAAGACACCTTCAGCTGCACCTCTTCTGCAGATGCCACAACCAACTACATGGAGCACATCACCTTCAAGCTTCATATTGTAGCCAGCTTCTCCCTGTGTGGAACCCTTGTATACCGACCACCAGGACCCCGCGCCAACTTTTCCTGCAACATCACAGACTTCGTTGTGCCCCTCATCATCGACTCCAGCAGCTTCATACTCCTTGGAAACATGAACTTCCACCTGGACAACCTCACTGACTCCAACTCAACTGCTGTCCTCAAAAGCCTTGAAACCTTGGCCTTACCCAGCATGTCACCGGACCCACCCAAACTGCCGGACAATGCCTAGACCCCAATTTTGCCAGCTTCAGCAAAATCATGGTAAAAAAAAAACAATGCCCATCACCTGGACTGACCACACCCTCATCAGCTTCAACATCACCATCCCTGACCACATGTGACCCACCTCCTCGGGACAGGCACACTGCTGCTGGAAGAACATCTCCGAGAAGGACGGGGCTTCCGCCCTCTCGGCAGGCTGCCCCAGGCAAACAAACAACCAAATGGAAGTTGTCAAGAACTTCAATGAATTGATCACCACCTGCACCAACACCCTAGCCCCCACCAAACACATCAAATTAACAAGATCAAGAATACAAGCCAGCTGGTACACAGAAAAACGCAAACAGCACTTGTAGATCTCATCAAAGCTGGCAAAAACACTATCTGAGGAATTAATATTCTCCTTCTTCTGCGAATTCACTGCACCCATCACCAGCAGCATTAACCCCTCACAAGATTTCTGCAACGACCTCGCGAACCTCTTCTGCAACAAGATCACATCCATTTATGACAACTTCGACCCTCAGCCTGACCCTGTAGCCCTCACAGCCTTTCTTAAATTCTTGACCAAAAAAAGAAACCCTGACCAAATGGAACACCTGTGGTATTTATAGTTTCTTCACCCTGCTTATCCTCCCTGTTGTCCACTTCCCATGACCCTCCACCTGAGTGTGGAATACCCTGCGCAAGGAGCTCTAGAATGTAGAGAGCTCCTTGCTGCCTAGCTACAATGCATTTGGTCAGTTGCTGCTGTGTCACCTGTGGGTAGGACGCTGTTACTTCTCTGACAGTCACAACACCATTACCACAGAAGAGACCACCGCAACCATGAAGATCATCCACTCTGGGCCCCATCAGACCCAGGCCCTCACCACTGCTTCTACAAAGGTCTCTCCCCCATGAACGAAGTCCTCATTCCCATCCTAAATGGCTTCATCCACGCAACAATTTTCCCGGAAGCCTAGTAACATGCCGCTGTCACCGACTTACTAAAGAAACTCTCTGCAGACCCCACCAAACTTTCCAACTAGTGAACTAACTCCCTTGTGTTGTACCTGGCCAGAGTCCTGGAGAAAGCCATCAACAGACATCTGAACGACCACCCCGCCAACCTCCAGCTCTCAATGCAACGCAGTCTGGTTTCACGCCCAACCACAGCTTGAAAATGGCACTCATTGCAGACACAGACGACATCCTCATGATCCTAGACAGTAGGAGACTGTGGCCCTCATCCTACTTATCCTCTTGCAGCGTGTTTGACACAGTATTAGTCCCCTTCCTCCTTGGATGCCTTCATGAGATTGGCATTCAAGGACCCACCCTGCTATAGATCTGCTCCTTCTTGACGGAAAGAACTGAGGTGGTCAACCTGAAACTATGCTCCTCGGAAACCGGGAAGCTCATCTGCAGAGTAGCTCAAGGTTCATCCCTCGGTCCAACCACTTTCAAGGTCTCCATGGTCCCACTGGTCAACACCCTCCGCTCTCACATCATCAACATCTTCTCCTACACCAACGACATGCAACTCATACTGTCTCTATTGAACAAAACTCTGAACAGGAGGAACAAGTTCATCACCTGTATGACGAAAGTAACTATATGATTGAAGTCCAACTGTCTCAAACTCAACACTGACAAAACAGAAGTGGTGACTTTCGGAAGCAACACCTTGCCGTCGGACTATACCTGGTGGCAAGCCGCCCAAGGAACTACTCCCAACCCCCAGTATGCGTGCCAGAAAGCTAGGAATCATCATCAACAACAAGCTGGACCCTCCCAGTTCAATGCCGTCACTGCTTCCTGCTTCCCCACCGTTAAGATGCTGAAGAAAATCTTCGAATGGCTCCCAGGCATCACCATGAAGACTGTCAACCATTTACTCATCACCAGCAATTTGGACTGCAGGAACTGCCCCTACACATAATCGTCAAACAGCACACCAGAAGGCTGCAAACCATACAAAACTTAGCAGAGAGAATCCTCCTCAACCTCCCATGCAGAACACACATCACACCACACCTGCGAGAGCTCCAATAGCTTCTGATATGCAAGTGTTTAAACTCCTTATCACTCATTCGGGGCACTACACAACACAGGCCCTGTTTACCTAAACAACCACGTCTCATTTCATCAACCCTCCAGGCATCTCTGCTTAGCCAGACTGAAACGCGCACACATTTTACGAATGCACAGAAACCGTTCTGGGGGGCGGATGACCTGCTCATGCATCGCTCCTAAAGCGCGGAGCGATCTCCTCCTACACATCTGGGCCTCTTCCTTGCTTCTCGAATTCAGCAAGAAGCTGACAACCTGGCTCTTCGATTTACCCCACCCTTGAGGCTAGACTTCCTCACCTGCATAGCGCCTAGATACCCTCCTTGGTGATAGAGCGCTATATAAATACAGCTAACATAGAAAGAAAGAGATGCACATCTAGTGGCTCAGTTGCATAATACGAAATCAAAAAACATGGACTCAGTCCTGGCTTTCCTTCTTGCAGTCGCGGCGGCATGACTTGCGGGGGGGTCACGTGGGGAGGGGGTGGAGAGGTTTAATTTAAAATTAAAATAAAAAGTTTAACTTACCATCGCCGGCCCGGACCCACGTCGCGTCTGCTTCTCTCTCTGCTCCTCACAGGAAGCAGACCGCCTCCCTCCCCTCACCTAAGCAAATCACAACGCTGCAATGGCAACGTTGTGATTGGCTGGGACGCCGACCACCCAGGCGTCTATGGGGAGGCCATTTTTTCAGCCTACATGGAGAAAATGCAGAGTGCGTATGACTGGTTTGGTCGGCCCTGGGGCCGACCAAACAGTGCCCTCAGAGTGGGAAAGCCACTCGTCCCCTGCCCTCGAGCAGGACCGCCCACCCCCAACCAAACTCTTCTGCTTTCTCGCAGTGCGAGAGTCAGAAACATAAAATGATATTTATAATACCATTTTATGTTTCTGCTTCTCGCACTGCGAGAAAGCAGTGGGACGACGTTCCTCCGCCCACATGGAGGAGCCGCCCCTGCTTCTTGCCCAAAGTGTGTGATCCTACTATGCAATTATTTTATTTACTCTTAGAGCCAAGCCAGAACCTTGGCGTGGCTCTGCTCCCACTGGTAATTTGTTGACTCGCCCACCTCGAAGAAAAGGAGAGAGAAAAAGAGACACGGCGCGATGGACAAAAAGGTAACGTGCGATAAAGAGAAGCTTGCATGCAGATAACGAAAACCACAAGGGCTGTTTAACACCCCCCTCCTTTTCATTTAACTGAGGCTGATGGCATGTTTCTTGGCAATCTCCTTTCTGTCAACGCAGCTTTGGGTTGCTTCTTAAATATTACGGACGCTGTTCACGGCAGAAGACCGCGTGGCCTAATGGATAAGGCGTCTGACTTCGGATCAGAAGATTGAGGGTTCGAGTCCCTTCGTGGTCGTCCCTTTTTTAGTCACTTGCATAAATGCGTACAATTTTTGGGGTGAGCTCTAAATATTACGAGCCACTAATAGTTGTTTAAGTAAGTTTATATTTACTATGTTTTTCTTTTGTTCGTTCTGATATTAAATCGTAAAACTAACAAGGAAGATGTGCGAGGCAAATAGAGGTCTCGTTCGGCACGCGCGACTGCAGTGCAGTAGCTGGATGAGTGTGTATGCAGAGACAAGTAAATGTGCGCACTTCTGTTTATGCACGCGCACCAAAGCACCCCCCCACCCCTTGAAACATTAGTGCATCATTTGTTGTGTTGAGACGGACAAAGAATGAGGAAACGCTGCTAGAATTGTACAGCCCCAGTGGCCTAATGGATAAGGCACTGGCCTCCTAAGCCAGGGATTGTGGGTTCGAGTCCCATCTGGGGTGGATCATGCTCATTTTTCTTGCTTTTGCCTGGACCGAAGCATTATTGATCTAGTGAATCACACCATCACAGGGAGCACAATTGAAGGTCGAAAGAGAGAAATTATAAAGTTAAGCGTTACTGGGAGATATGTATTTGCGCGAGAGGTAATCGTGTATTTCGTACTTCTACGAATCCAAATAATGAATGTTTGAACTGTAGTGTTGGTGGTGATTCATACCGAGATGTGTTTGCGAAATGGCCTGTAAAACGCAGTCTACACAAAACATATGTGAACTTCCGCATAGGCTGAGCCTCGCAATGCCCTGAATGTTTTTAACCTTTGAATTACATTCCATTCAGAATGTTTACAAGATGGAAGTGTGCTCGAGAGAAAAATAACACGGATACCAGTGAGGGGCCGTGCGCTTGCGCAGTAGCACTTACTATAGGGAGCGTCATCGCAACGCGGGGACCCACATAGCCCCAGTGGCCTAATGGATAAGGCACTGGCCTCCTAAACCAGGGATTGTGGGTTCGAGTCTCATCTGGGGTGGCGGATGAAAAGAGTTTTTTTTTTGTTAAGTATCCTATTTTGTTTGAATCTTCAGTCTCGTGCACTGCAGCATAATGGATTCGATCTTCAGTCGCATGCACTGCAGCGTGATGGATTCGTTAACCGATTCCAATAAATTCTACTGACTCAAACTTTAATCATCACAGCTGGTGTTTTGCACCTGACCGTGAAAATATTTATGTAAGATTATATATGATTTATTCAATCGTCCAGGTAGAAATCGTGCCCATACGCCGCACAGGTACATATAGCACCAGTGGTCCGATGGAGATAGAAAGTTCGAGACCTATCTGGGGGTGAAAGAAATGTGTTTGTGGTTGTGTATCCAATTTTGCTGGGGTCTTCACTCTTAAGCGCATTAGGGCTGAAACGTGATGGATTAACCAGTTCACGTAAACGCTGACAATTTCAAACTTTAATCATCACAGCATGGGTATTTTTGAAGATTGTATATACTTGTTTTATACCTACCTAAGAGCGACGAGTAGGTAGAACATGTAGTTCACGGCGACAGTAAGTGTAGCTTAATGGTTTCTGTTTAGCTAAGAAGCCCCAGTGGCCTAATGGATAAGGCACTGGCCTCCTAAGCCAGGGATTGTGGGTTCGAGTCCCATCTGGGGTGGAGAACAGATGTGTTTTTTTTTTGCAGTTTATCCAGTTTTGTCAGGGTCTTCACTCTCAACAACATTAGGACTGTACGGTGGGCGAAGGGGAAGTCAAACGTGTACATCTAGTGGCTGAATTTCACTATATGAAACCAGAAAACGCATGATCAATCCCGTCTCCCCACTTGACCAAATTGTGTGGTTCTCAGCAATTGTTTTATTTCACTTTCCCTCCTTTTTCTTCACTTTCACTTATAAAATGAACATGAAATACATGAGTTCAAGATGTGAGCTGTAGGAAACCAACTGCTGTGTATGATTTTATAAACTATAATGTTGTCCATGCCTAGTAGCAACCTAGGCTCCCCCCCCCCAAAGAGCGCATATAACACGTCCATACTGACAACAATTGCAATAGTAAACTAAGAGGCATGCCTCTTAGTGTACTATTACAATTGTTGTCAGTGTGGGCGGAAGAAAGCATGAATGTTTCTTAAATTCATGTTAGAAAAATATCACTTTAAAAAAATCACTTCTCAAGGCACTGAAATAATCCCAGGTACGAAGGTGAAACGGTTCTGCATGTTAATGAAATACACTTTTAGAATTTTGAAGCGATTTTATCATATTTTTATAGGTCTGCTGAAATAGGTCTTTAAAAATAAAAGTGTTCCTAACGTTAAGTGGTGCAGGAAATTTAATCACTTCCTTTCTCTAACTTCAATTAACCTGAAAACAAACGCTTGCCCGTTTATTTAACAACTTTTTAATGTTAGGACTGATTCGAGTTAACGGTACCCCAGTGCTGCTGTTGAGGAGGGGGCCGCATCTAAAGGCCTGGAGGGCTGCATGCGGCCCGTGGGCCGTACTTTGAGGATCACTTAACAAGACTAAATGTACAGTTCCTTTATAAGGTCATGGAATTCGGAGGTGACTTGCAGTACCCTTTTTAATGTACAACAGATGGTATTTTATTTCATATTATAAATTTCTATGCCATCATCCTTCACACAAAGCGTTTAAATCCTTAGTGTCTTGCTGTTTCATATGAAAGACTATGGGTGCAGGCATGAAGAATAAAAACAGAATCTGTGGTGCAGAATTATACATTCCTACAAACCATTTAATAATTTGTTGCAAAAACGTTCTCAGTTTTACTAAAAAAAATGCTCTATAGTCAGGCAGATGGAGTTTATCTTTCCAGTAATGATCTACAGCTTGAAAAACCTAAACCTGTTACCATAAGTATCTCCTTTCTGCCAAGCACTGTTCATTTTAGAAAAACATAGAAGAACAAGCCAGTTCTCAGTTATGTTGTTTGAACTGCGGCTGCAGTTGTGCTCCTTGACCTGCCTTCATCTTTGCTGCTGGCTCTAGCAGGAGGTATTATGAAGTCACAACACAACTGTAGTAACTAGAGTTTAGCAGCTGCACCTTGTGGTTATCACAAGAGACTGGACACATTATTTATCTACTGACTCACAATTCACCTGTTATAAGGATAGACAGAAATGTACGGTGGTATAATAATAGGTCAGCTGGCGCCACAAGGGTGATGTCACAAACTATCAAGATCGAACTGTATTTGTACAACGGTGCTGCAGGGTGAAGAGAACCACCGGCCTCCCCCAAACTTGTGGCCTAGGCCAACAATACATGTAATCACAATCCCCAGCACACGTTATCTATTAATAACACACATGAACAGTAGTATGCGAAAGTACACGCAATTCCAAAACGCAGTAGTAAGGTTCTTCCTTTCTTTTTATTCTTTTCCTCTTTTACTTTTTTTTGTTCATACAAGTTCTTAGCCAGCCAACACGTGTTTCGTCGCTCACTGGGAAAGTAATCCCGCGACTTTTTCAAGGCTAAGTAAAGACACAGAATACAAAGCCAATGTCAAACAGTCTAGACAACTGGCAAATCAAACAATCGCGTTAAATACATCACTGTGCCTGTGTCTAATGCCAAACCAGATAGAAGCATTAAAGCGTCCCATGCACATTGTAACAACGTCATGCTTATTTCTTCAATTGTTCAAAACAGGGTGAAACAGAAGGCCTAATGCTTAGGATAGTACAGACGTACTTCAGCCCTGCTGTCATGGTTTCCAATGTGTTTTGAATATAGCTGCTATGTGAAACCTAAAACACCATGTATCAGTACTATGTGTGCAAGCAACGCGCAAGACAATACAGTGAACACACAGGGGCATATTAGCAAGACCCACGTTAAAATTATCGCCGTTTTAGCGGCAGGAAACTGCCGCTAAAACGGCGATAGTTTTAACGTGGGTCTTGCTAATATGGCCCACAGTGCGTGAAAACCCCCGTGTCATTACCCTTAACCGTACACTCACTCACTCTCAAATACCTCAATTGTCACAGAAAAAAGCAAATGTAGTGATTAGAAAGGCTATATGCATTCGTGACCTCATGTGGTCACGAATGCATGCAGCCTTTCTAATCACTACATTTGCTTTTTTCATTTCGTCCTGTACAGACAGATCAGGACAAGTGACAATTGAGGTATTTGAGAGTGAGTGAGTGTACGGTTAAGGGTAATGACACAGGGTTTTTTTCACGCACTGTGTGTTCACTGTATTGTCTTGCGCATTTCTCGCACACATAGTACTGATACATGGTGTTTTAGGTTTCATATAGCAGCTATATTCAAAACACATTGGAAACCACGACAGCAGGGCTGAAGTACGTCTGTACTATCCTAAGCATTAGGCCTTCTGTTTCACCCTGTTTTGAACAATTGAAGAAATAAGCATGACGTTGTTACAATGTGCATGGGACGCTTTAATGCTTCTATCTGGTTTGGCATTAGACACAGGCACAGTGATGTATTTAACGCGATTGTTTGATTTATATGTTGTCTGGACTGTTTGACATTGGCTTTGTATTCTGTGTCTTTACTTAGCCTTGAAAAAGTCGCAGAATTACTTTCCCAGTGTGGCGACGAAACACATGTTGGCTGGCTAAGAACTTGTATGAACAAAAAAAAGAAAAAGAGGAAAAGAATAAAAAGAAAGGAAGAACCTTACTACTGCGTTTTGGAATTGCGTGTACTTTCTCATACTACTGTTCATGTGTGATATTAATAGATAACGTGTGCTAGGGATTGTGATCACCTGTTATAAGGACATTAGAGGGGGTTTACACAGAGATTGCGGTCTCTGATTGTATTGGGAAACTTAATCCAAAGATCCCAACTTGAATCATGACTACAGGTTTCTGAGTGGTTAATGTATCATGACTACAGGCTACAGCAAGGACTTTGTAGCCCCAGTGGCCTAATGGATGTGGCACTGGCCTCCTAAGCCAGGGATTGTGGGTTCGAGTCCCATCTGGGGTGCAGATGCCCACTTTTTGATGTTGCCTTTTATTTTTACAAAGCACAAACCGGCTAATGCTTTATATAGATTTTGCAGGTCTCTCTAGAAAAGTGAGGTGCTGCAAAGTAAAAACACTTGCACAAAGATTGCACAATTTGACCAAGTGCGGAGAATGTAATTTGAACCCACATTTATGGTTACACATTTTTACTTAAACCTCTGGATAGATCTCTCACGCAGTCTCCCGTTTAGCATTCAAATATTTCTTTCTTTCACAAGCTAATTGGGTAAACTATCCAATAAATATAAGTAGCATGTGAAACCACTGTCGGTAAAGAAATATTTCTCGAAAAAGTGCGAAGTCAAGCAGATCGGAAGACAGTGCTCCTTATTTTACATTAATATCACTGGTCCCCCTGATCTTACAAAAAACAGACTGATTTTAAGGGCTCAGGGGGGTTTATTGCCGCCAGTTAGATTAGCAGAACAAAATAGCCGTGATTTCCGGAGGTGGGGAGGGAAGTGTTGGGTTCTAATACAGAGGAGTTCATGAGACACATGTGAAATGCAGCTTTATTTGTTCTCCTTTTAGTTCATACAGAAAATCAGATTTCATGTCCTGTTTAAAGGTCTTTGGTTTCAACAAGAGCATTTGAGAGAGATTTGGGAGAGCATGGGATGTTCGCCCAGGATGTGTCTTGGAATCCACCCATGTGGGCTAAGGGCCAAGGCATACGCTTGGCTTTAGCCTTGTCCAACTCAAATTTTCCAAACCTAGACCGTACATTTGGAGAAAATTGTAATACTTTCTTAGTACTACCTGTTGTTCCCTTAACAGTGCATATTTTGTTCTTAGGAGCCTTCCACACCAGCACTTCCATATGCTGGAGTTACCAAGTACCAAGGATGCCCAGTCTTCATACCAACTCATGCTTCTTTCTTCTGCTACCATTTACTTCTGCTTGCTGTATCTCACTCTTGTAGGTTGTTTTTCTTACCTATTTTGCTGCTGTTTTCCTATCTTTACATTCCTCCTCTTTTCTCCTTTTTCTATATTTCTTTCTTGTGTTCTGAATCCGAGTGTGATGATGAAAAATATGTCCATGTGCAACCACTGGCACAAAATAAGCACTGCCCCCTAAAAACCTACTTCAGTCTCATTTTACTTGTATATAGTTTTGAAAAGTTTATCAAGATATGGACTGAAACCAGGTGTGACTGCTGAATTTGAGACGAGTGAGGAGTAACACCACTAATACCAGTCCTGTGTTGTTGTGAGCCAAGCCTTCCTCGCAGATTGATTGGTGGGGGTTTGCTCACCAAGACAAGTGTTTTAAACGATGGGCCAAACACTTTGCCCTATTCACAAAGGTATTTTCAGTTGTAAATGTATGTTTATGGCCAAAAATACCTAGTCCACTCCTGTCACAAATTCACAAAAGATTCCTGGCAGTCATAAATGGTCTTACTATGGCAAATTTTCCTACCACAAGTGCAGAGAAATCCACAGTGGTAAATTTCCCACATGGAATGCGAAGTGGTTGTTACAAGGTGTGGTTTGCTCTGTAAATTAACAACCACAAATCTATGTTTAAGGGCATTCATAAACTCCAGTCCGACCCCTTCACACCCAGAAATGATTGGAAAGTTACTCCAGCCAGGAGCTGGACTAACCCTCATTGTAGGATGGGACCGAGAATCCAGCAATGGATAATAGCACATTTGGTGGTGGTGTCGGGGAAGGGGTTTTGCCAAGGAGAAAACGTTTTCTTCATGGAGGAAAAGAAAGAATTGTAAAAAAAACAAAAAAAAACGATTAATTTGCTCAGCTGATTACATTCCCCATGTGCTGAAATCTAGCTATGAAGATTTCTGCACAGGAAGAATAGGGGTCCAAAGGAAATGCAACATGTCATTCCTGGAAGTCTGCTTCTGGGGCAGATTTCCCCATATACTTCTGGGAAAGCTTGTGAATTGAAAAAAAAGTAAAAGCATTTCAGCTGGACATGTTCATCTCTGTCTATATTTTTGCATTTGCTTTCATGAGTCGGGCCAGTGGTTTTTACAGTCAGAATTTATAGATTTATTGAGGGTCAAACGTGCATCTGTTGCTTCCAAGCAGTTCTGAAGGGGAACTGGTCCTATATTCCAGTACTTCAGTTTAGCCACCATACCAAAGTGCTTGATTTCTTAGCAGCTGGCCAGCGACAAAAGACCCATCCTCCTATCATAAAAATGTGCAGCCTGTGACAGAAACATTGATGGACAGCAGATATTTATTTGTGTTATGGGTGCAATTGCGCATATATAGTGGGCTCATCACAGTACCTGCTCAGTAATAAGTTGTCATCTTAATTTCTGTACCAGAAATAAAATAACATCAGAATAACTGCTGTTACACACCAAGATGCTGCAGTCATATAACAGGATGCTGCTTCCCAAAATGCCTACCTTTCAGTATTGTGTTCTACGCACACACAAAAATACAAATGTGCTCACTGTGCCGGTGTTGTTGTTTAAACATTAGGGTCGTTCAAATATACCAGGACTACTTCTCTTTTTTAGCAGCTGCACAAGGGGCTTGAGCTGGTGAAAGATACAGATTACTCGTAGATAGTATGGAAACCCATAGTCAAGTGAAATTCTATGTCAGGACCAAAGACTAGAATTATGCTCCACTTTCTTCACTTTAGTGATTACAGCAGCCTTCAAATCAACATTAAGAACTATCTTTTCCATGGGGGGGCGTGGCCAACCGCCAAACATGGCGGCCGCAACCTTACGGGCCTCCGCTGCAGGATCCTTTAATCCTGCTGAAATCGCTGGAACAGGGGGTCAAATACTGCTGATACTCCCTTTTACTGATCCCTGAACAAGGCGGCATGATACGGGCCCGCTGAGAAACTGATACGAGAGGTACACACGGAGAAAAAACGTCAGAAGAGAGAATGCGCACGTGGGGGCATAGCTGAGCAGGGGACGGAGGCCCGAGACGGCAAGTCGAGACACCGGAGGCCGCGAAGCGGCGCTGATACGCACACACCGCTGGCGCTGAATCCTAGTGGAGAAGCGCTAGAACACCAAACGACCTGTACGGGCACCCGCCGCAAGGAAGTACAGCCTGAAAGCCCGAAGCCGTGCTTCGGCGACTGCTTGGGCCCTGGTGCGTTGCGGGGCCCTGCGGATCTACACGCTACGGAGCACATCAGCCTGAACAAAGACGCTACCACTGGCCGCGTTGAAGACACCCCTTCAACAACAGGTGGCGGACCAGAGAAATACTGGAAGCGCCGGACGGGACCGGGGCGGGTCCTGAGGGCGGGCCGCGACTGAGGCAGAGACATGCTGGGTCGCCAACTGGGGGCCGCTGGAACAACGTGGCCACAGCAGCTGGGCCCTGCGCACGTATCCCGGGGTCGGGTCTGAGCCGCAACATCCGCCGCGAGCAAAACGTGAGTAAGGGGTGCTGCCCCGAAGAGCTGTGAAGTAACTGCGCTGCGCTCCCAGTGAGCTGCGGGGGAAGCTAACGCAGAAAATCCACGACCTGGGACACACAGAAGCAGTACGATTTGCGGCGCGCCGGGGCCTATGGAGCTGGGCCCCCTCCCTTCCCTCCACACCCCGCAAGAAAGACTGGTGCCTGCCATGCCTAATAATAGCTGGTGGGGGGGCACGACGGGGGCAGACTCGGGAAGGAGTCATACTGCAACCCTATCTTGGTTACAAACTGGGGTGCCACGTGTACGCACTACAGCAAGAACAACCAATATGGGGCGCACGAAGGGGAAGAATGTGGAACAGCCCCGAACGGAATACCAGATGCAGGGAGAATTAGAGGAGGGCTCGCAAGCATCGTCAATAAGCTGTGTCCCGCCAACCAACAAAGAGCCGGTTCTGGACAAACTGGACTTAATCTTGCAAGAGATACGGGACTCGGGCAAATCCCTGGAACAGCAAATAGGATCCCTAAACACTGGTTTTACACTTTTGAAAGCGGACCATGAAAAACTGGTGGACACAGTCAAAAACAATAAGCAGACGCTGCTGGAGATCCTGCCACAACATAAAGGACATGCAGAGACCCTGACTTGCATGCAAAAACAATTGTCGACTCTCCAAGACAGAGCGGAGGATGCAGAAGGTAGGGCATGCCACAACAACATCCGCGTGCTGGGACTGCCGGAACGGACAGAGGGTGCCAACGTGACGCAGTTCATGGAACAGTGGTTCAGAGACCAGATCGCCCCTGAGGGACTGTCCCCTTTCTTTTGTGTGGAGAGGGCTCACCGAATTCCACCGGGCAGGCCAACGGCGGGGGCACCGCCGAGAACAATGATCGCCCGTATTCTCAACTACAGAGACCGAGATATTCTGTTGCAGAAGGCCAGAGAGAACGCGCCAATCCACTATGAAAACCAACGTATCTCGCTGTACCCGGACTACACGATCATGGTACAAAAACAACGAGCATCATATTTTCCCCTGAAGAAGAAACTCCAAGAACTGCAACTTAAATATGCCCTAATATTTCCTGCCCGACTAAAAATCCTGCACAATCATAAATCCTACTTCTTCGACAGCCCAGAGGAAGCAAACGACTGGCTTGAGACTACCCCGCCGTCTCAGACTCTGGACGCACTAGACCAAAAGATACGAAGTGCTGCACAACGTTCACCAAGTACGCGACCGTGGAGAAATGGAATGCCCCGCAAGCCTGAGGGGACCCTCCCTGGAACAGACCATACGGGACCAAGTCTCAGCAATAGCTGCCGTGTCAGCCATGCGGGATTCGAACCCACCTTCTCCCGCAACACAATCCAAAGACATCCTGGAATCCTCTGACTCTGAAAGCCATGACCCACTGTTCCCAACCATCACCCCACAAATAGTACAAACGCTCTTCGGGTAATGCAGCAGTGCTCGGAGACTACCGCACACTGTTGTAGACCAGGAACCTACGAAGAAGGGAAGTAAGACTGATGTAATCCATTTCCTAATGTAACTTTACCCCCAGGTATCCTTTTGATGATGTGCCAAGATTGGGTCCTTGCCGGTGTGTAGCTCTGTCGGGTACAGAGACGAAATGGGACCTATAGGTGCCACCCCCCCACAAGTATCGTAATACTTAACCGTGTGGATGTTCGCAATGTTTTGTTTATTGTTTGGACTAGCAATGTTCTTGTGCTTGTCCTAGCATTGTGGAGTTTAAGTAGCTTGAAGTTTTGGGAGGGAGGCTCACCCTCGATTCGTACATTCACTCTTGCGGTACAGGCCCAAACTGACGTAACACGCACAAACAGTATCAGATATGCCTATACAAGGTAAATATAATATAGTGACCTGGAATGTCCGGGGAATGGGACTGGTACACAAACGACACCGGATACACGCCCAATTGAATAGGAGGAAAGCGCACATAGCACTATTACAGGAGACCCACCTGACAGCTAGCGAAATAACTAAACTACGCAAGAAATGGAGTGGACAAATCTATAACACGTCCTCTTCCGCCTTTGCCAGAGGGACCCTAATTTGGGTGAGACATGGTGTGCCAATTATACATATAGAGCAACGTATAGACCAGCAAGGTAGATACACAGTAGTACACGGCACACTTGATGGAGAACACTTAATACTGGGTAGTATATATGCTCCAAATTGCGACCAAGACAAATTCCTCACTAGCCTGAATACCACCTTAGCAGACTGGGCGGATATCCCGTGGGCACTGGGTGGTGACTATAATGCAATATTGGATACCCAGCTGGATCGTTCCCACCCCCCGATTCGCGGGGCAGTGTCCCTTAAACAAACAGAATTCCTGAAAACATGGGCGGAGGGGTGGCTACTGGAGGATGTGTGGCGCCTTCGCAACCCTACTAACCACGAGTACTCCTTCTATTCCCCACCGCACCTACTTCACACCAGATTGGACAGAATCTTCTGCTCTGCCGCTATCACTCCACAAATCCACCACACCACATACTTAGGGAAGACCCTATCGAACCACAACCCACTAGAAATTACTCTGGAATGGGGGAAGATCCCCACCCCGGTCCCCACCTGGAGACTGTTGCCGCAACTGTTGGAAGATGCGGTCTTCAGAGACCGGCTAGATACAGGTATCTCCAACTACTTCAACGAAAACTCTAACTCCGCCTCATCCCGCTCCATTGAGTGGGATGCATTCAAGACAGTAATGCAAGGTACATCCATAGGGGTAATGGTAGGGGCACAACAAGAAATCAACAGAAAACTCACAACACTAGAAGCCACCCTACAGGAACTGGAGCGGGACGTGAGTGCCGCCGGTGCCAGTCAAACCCAATTACAAGAAGGCAGGATTAGACACGCTGAACTCCTTGAAGACCTACGTTTAATAGATTACAGGGCATACACCCAACGCTCCCACGCTGAGGCGGACAGGTCAGGCCCCTTGCTTGCTCGCCTTTTGCGCAAAGCGCCCCTCCCCCCCCCCCCAGTAACGATACCAGAAGTATCACTGCATGACGGCTCAAGGGTGCACTCACAAGCAGCAATAAACAAAGCCTTCAAGGACTACTACGAGAAATTATATAGCGCACCAGTACCGGCGCCGCCAGAACAAGTAAACAGATTCCTGGACGGCTTACACTACCCTAAACTGACGAGGGCAGCCAAGACGGGCTTGGAGGGTCCCATCACTAAGACGGAAATTAAAGAGGCCATAGGGGAACTCCCACGCAACAAGACACCGGATTTAGATGGATTGCCGGTGGAATTTTACTCCACTTATGTAGGCAAGCTGACTCCACACCTCGAACGCTTATATAAGGCAGCGCAAGAAACAGACACGCTCCCATTGTCAACGATGCAGGCACTAGTCATATCACTCCCTAAGCCAAATAAGGACCCACGGGATATGGCGGGATACCTCCCCCTGTCACTCCTATCCACAGAGTACAAGATACTTAGCAAAATCCTGGCCCGTCGACTCCTTCCCTACCTTCCTAAACTGATCCACTTGGACCAATGTGGCTTTGTCCCGGGCCGCAATACGTCCCTGAACATACGCCGTTTGCATTGCGTCATGGAGGCGGCAGCCAAACTATCTGATAAAACAGGGTGCATCTCTCTCGATCTCCAGCAGGCGTTTGACACAATACACTGGGAATACATGTTTATAGCACTGAGCAAATTTGGCATGCCACCTAAATATATACAATGGGTCAAACTCTTGTACACTGCTCCCACAGCCCGGGTTCGTACGAAATGTCATATTTCTGACCCGTACCCGGTGGCGAGGGGAACTAGGCAGGGGTGCCCCCTCTCGCCAATCCTGTTTGTCCTGGCCCTGGAGCCCCTCCTCCTAAAACTCCGGACGGAGGCCGGGGAGAGGGGGATCCTCTTAGGAGGAACTCAACATGTAGTATCAGCCTATGTGGACGATTTAATACTGTACCTCCATGATTTAGTGGGTGACATTGAGCCCATCCCCACTATTTTTAGACAATTTGAAATCATCTCTGGGTTAGCAATTAACGCTACGAAATCGCATGCCTTTTACATGACACACAGGGACAACCCGGAACCTATTCCCTTTGGCACTATAAATCTGAATGTTGCACCGCACACCTTTAAATACTTGGGTATTCAAGTATATAGGACGTCTCAGGATCTGCTCGAGGGCAACCTCATGAAAACTATCCGATCGTTAAAAACCCAGATCGCATTCTGGACGCCACTTCCCCCTCTCAGTAATGGGGAGAGTAGCAATAGCCAAGATGGTCCTGCTCCCTAGGCTGCTATACTACTTTACTAACCTACCGCTCCAAATCCCACACAGCATCTTTCACACACTAGACGCCCTACTCACGGACCTCATATGGGGGAAGGGTCGTAGGAGAATCAGCCTGGCAAAACTCAGGCTGAAGCCCGTGGAGGGAGGACTGGGGGCCCCCGATTTCAAAGCATACTGCATAGCCAGCCAGCTGCAGTGGTTATCGTATTGGCTGGCCGGGCGTAACCTGCATGAAATTGACTACACGCCGCAGATACTGGCCCAGGGATCGCTACACACACTTCTCCTGCCAGGTGTCCGGTTGCCTCCTGCGACTCCACCTTTACTTAAAGTTGACCTGGTCTTCTGGAAACGGTCTCTGCAATACACTAAGGGGCATATTACCAAGGACATGCGGAAATTATAGCAAATCGCGCTTAGCGCGATTTACATTATCGCCGTCTATCGCTGGAGTACATCGCCATGTCAGCGGCGTATTAGCAACGCTTTGCGCAATGGCGATGTAAACTCCAGCGATAGACGGGGATAATTGGCATTAGCGTGAGAAAAGAAGCGAAAATGGAAGTGTGCTATTGGAAACCTTGCTGATAGGGGAGTGTGGACTTAACATTATAATCCACCTCCCATTGTGAACATAGCTTAGTCAAGTTTTGAACAGGGGTTGAAACCCGGCGATAACCGCGGTTAGTGCGGCTTTTATTATCGCTTCGCGGGTCCGGTCCCGCATTGATAATAGGGTGATGTTGTATTTGCGAGGGATTCAATGAGGATTAGGTGAGGAACGCCTACTTTGCATGTCATTAGCGATATTGATCGCTAACATGCAAAGTAGCAAGGAAACAGGCGCTAACGCTTGTTAGCGTGTCCTTGTTAATTAGGTGATAAAAAAATCGCCGCTTTTTCGGCGCTATGTGCCGAAAAAGCCGCGATATAAGCCTTGATAATATGCCCCTTAGAAAGTTACCCCATACTCCGACAATATCCCGCTGCTAGGCATACCAACTAGCACGGACTGATTACTAACCGTCGCATTCTACATTGGACTCAGAAGGGGGTGGAAACAGTACGTAGCTTATTCACAGATGGCGTACTAGCGGATCATAATACCTTCGCCCAGGCCCAGGGAGTCCCCCAGACCCTATTCCTACTCCACGCCGCAATCACACACTATGTTAAAAAGCATTGGTCCCCTAATGGGGAAGAACCCCCGAAACATGAACTAGTACATGCAGTACACTTGATGGGCAGGGGAAGCCACTTGGTTCGCTGGCTCTACAGGGGCACCCGGGCACATGCAGGAATTTCACTTGACCCTCTGCGTGCGAAATGGGAAGGAGACATTGGGCGGAGCCTCACTGATAAGGAATGGGCGGCTGCCCTAGAGTTCCCCAAGAAATTGTCCCGAAATGTTACATTCAAGTACATCCAATATATGGTGTTACACAGGGCGTATCTCGCACCGCACCGCCTGAACTGCATATACACAGACGCCCAGCTCAGCTGCCCTAGGTGCGGGACGGCAGATGCGGACTTACCTCACATGCTATGGAACTGTCCAAAATTGTGGGGGGTTCTGGGCCAAAATAAGAGAAATAGTGCGGGACACGACAGGCACATTGGTATGGGGTGCAGCAGAAAGCACCCTCGCCCGAAAAACCAGAAAACACAGTATAGATTTGCGGACTTGGCCATATTATTGGCAAACCGGGCCATTACCATGAGATGGAAGTTTGCCTTCCCTCCTCAGATACACTTGTGGCACGCAGAGATGGTCCGGTGGGGAGTGGCGGAGAGCGTCACGCTTCGACGAGAGGAACATAGAGGGCAGCGCAAGATACCCATCTCCATGGAGTGGGACCGCATGTTCGAATCGGTAAAGGCTATTGATATAACAGAACCTGCTAACTCTTAGGGGTCGATTCCGATTCCGTTTGTAAAGTGAACCGACCGACACGTCCCGGGATAAAGTACCGACCGACACGTCTCGCCGCCGTACGACCCGCGCAGTACGATGGAAAGCCTGTGAATTCCAACCAACTCACCCAAATATGAACCGGACGACGGAGCCGTACGGAAAAATAGCCTCCGGCCGGAAAAAGCCCTCGAGCAGTACCGTCCGACACGTTCCCGGAACGGAGCCGAGCGACACGTACCCGTGACTTACGAGTTGCAAAGTACGATGCCATACGTGGGAAACAAGAACGACTCGCATGGAGCACAAGCCGCACGACCGACACGCACACGATACAAACACTCAAACCAACGGACTCCGCCCGCGACCGACTCGAACTCCCGCGAGCGAAACGAACGCCCACGACCGAGTCGAACGCCCATTGACCGAGTCGCACACGACATACACAACACAGCATAACAACAGCGTGAAAGGCTCGGAGAAGCCTGTACGACTCACCAGCAGCGTCCGGCACGGTCAGAAGAACATCTCGTACACACACACAAACAACAGCTGACCAAACACAAAAAAAGGACCAAACAAGCACTGACAACGAAAATATATAAAAATAAAAAAAATCAATTAAGAGAGACACACCCACAACTCAACATATTTAAAGGCCACCAATCACTCCCATGAGCCATTGCCATTTCCTGAGAACCTCCACACACACAACTCTGCTGACACACACCATTGCCATCTCACCAACAGCATTCACACACACACACCCACAAACCTCACTTGCACCCTCACACACACACACACCAATCACCACCACCACCCCACCACCACCCCAAACCCCCCATCCACCCCACCCTCACCACCAACACCACCCCCCACTACCCCAAACCCCCATCCACTCACCCCTCACCATCACCAACCCACCCCCCACCCCCAACACCACAACCACAACTCCCCCATCCACCCCCACTCACCACTACTACCACCACCACCACCACCACCACCCCCGCCCCCCAACACCACTACCACAACTCCCCCATCCACCCCCCTCACCACTACCACCCCCACCACCCCCACCCCAACACCACTACCCCAACTCCCACATCCACCCCCCTCACCACAACCACCACCACCACCACCAACCCACCACCCTCGACACCACCACCACCACCACCATGCCCCCAAGAAGAATCCAAAGTTCACAGATAGAGAGTTGACAGTGCTGGTAGATGAAATCATCAGAGTAGAGCCACATTTGTTTGGCACATTGGTACAGAAGACCCCCATGTCCCAGAAGGCCAAGATGTGGGAGAGAATCGTCAACAAGGTGAACGCACAAGCACCTTGTTTGCGCACAAGGACGACTGCCAGAACAGGTGGTATGACGTGTGCAGGAGGGTCAAGAAGCTGCTGGAGAAGGACCATAAGCTCAGCAAGCACACCGGCAGCGGCCCCCCTGCCAAACCCGTTTACTTCCGGTCCTGGGAGGAGAAGGTGCAGGCCATCTTACCACCGGAGAGCATACATGGTCTGACTGACATCCCAGAGCCTGGTGAGTACACAAATAAGAGACTCAAGATTGTGGGGCCATGTACACATGTCACCGTCAAGGGGACAGGCAAAACAACTTCCGTCAACAAAGCCACAGTAACACAAACAAAGTCATCCCTACAGCCATATGCCTGGCACAGCAACACAACACCTGCTATCTCATACCAACATTGAACTATGTCATCACGTGTACAAACCTAGCAAAAATCAGAGCAACTCAGTGCCACAAAACCCCCAACAGACACTGCCACACAGTCTGCCACCACTCTCACACCACCTCACAGGAAACCTGACCCACAGGAAGGAAGCTCGGGGATGTTGGGGAAGTCAGTGTAGCCAAAAGCATGATGGGAGTTGTAGTCACAGCCAATAGTCCCCCTCACAAATGGACCAACAACACCACTTCTAACCATGCGCACCTCACAGGCAGTGGAAATGTACCCTCAAGATGGCTGACACTGGGTCCTGCTGTGGGGAGCACAAGGCCCTGATGGGCTATGTGCACATACCAAATGCAGGACCCTGATGCCTGACATCCTGAAAGTCAACTGCCACTCCCTGCAAGGGAAGCATACACAATAGTGGCCCATCTGGCCATGGAGGGAGAAGCACTGCCAGCTCTGACCATGCCCACCACCATGTGCTGTCACACACCCCTCAACACAAACTCCACACAACTCACCTGGGAGAAGGCATTTACCCACACTTCATGCAAACAACACCCAAGACCCACCATACTGGCTACTGCTGTGTGACGTACAGGGACTGTTGCCACTTGTGTACAACCACCACTACACCACTGACTCACAACCTCAACATCAACCCACACTCACCGACATTGAAGCATGTCTCTGTGTGAATTGCCTGGCCCCTGGGGGAGGAGGAGGTACTGCAATGACACTGAAAACCATTGAGGCAGCTGCAAATCACATCTATCCAGCAAAAACTAACAGCAGCCCTGGGAACTGCCAAACCACTGCCACACTGCCACACACTGCCACACACTGCCAAACCAAAGAGCAGGGCAAGATGGCTGACACATGGATACAATGTATGAGTAGGCTGCTAGTCACACACACGCATCGACCAACCCAATCACAGTCACACTGCCAGCTATTGCAAATGTACCTTTGCACTCAACTTCCGGGGATGCAGTGTCCCAGGGACCCCCTCTGGCCTGGACAGGTAGGCGCGGATTGTAGTTGACAAGTGCAGAAATGCAGACCTACCACAGAGACCCAAACACACAGCAACTCACATACACAGCAGTGACAGGGGACACCTGACTGACTACAATGGACCTACCAACATCCCTCACACTGTAGCATGCTGACATACACTCAAACACCCGTTGTCAGCCACATGAAACGCAGACATTGTCCAGTATTGTAGGCATCATCCACACCACACAGCACTCACTGACATGGACACTGGGGACACAAGGACTAACATGGGCTGCACTGGAGCAGGCATGCAAGTCACAGCTGAAGCAACCGAACACACACCTCTGGTCACGACTCTAGTAAAGAAAGACAGCCGCAGCGAACAGTCCATACCACCATGGAGGACATTGACATCACAAAGCATGTGTGCAAACACAAAACTCACACACAACTCCATTAGCAACAGTGACACCATCACCTGTGTGAAATGGGATGTGGACTGGGGACACAGACAACACAGAAGAGAACATCAGGACAACCCGGGCATGCTGGACTGTGACCAGGTTGTGCAGACACACTAATGTGATGCACATTGACTGACACAAACTGGCATCACACATGCCCCAAACAGAGATCCCAAACTAGGTGCCTTTGCAAGGATGCCAGCGTCAAAGCACAAATGTTGACAGGGATGAAACACCTGTGTCAGGCATGTGTCAGCACCAGTGCAGGAATGGCACAGTACAATCCAGCGTGCAATTAAGATGCCAGGCAGGCAGACAGCTAGACTTGACAACCAAAGTGCCTCAGGGTGTCAGGTGAATGCACCACACTAATGGAAATCTCCCGCAGTGACAAAGTAGGATGATGCAATGGACAGGCATGCAACACCAACCACAGTGGCCAATGTCATGTGTATGAACCATTGATGTCCATGAATACATCACTAACATTGTGTCTTCCTTCCAAACACAGGGGCAGATGTGGACTCAACCACAGACGAGGAAGAGTCCCAGTCCCAGGCTCCGGTGGACCCACCTGGCTCCAGTGGCGCACAGTCTCACACCTCGTCGGACGACACCCAAGCTGGCCCCTCCGGTCTCGGCCCTCATGCAGCCCCTCGGCAACATTCACCTGCCCCCTTGAAACCACCCCTGCAACTGCTGATACACCGCAAGCCACCCCTGCCAACACGGACAGACCCACCGAACCATCAGACGGCACAGAGTCACAGGGCACCAGGGCACCTGACAACAGCAACAACATCCAAGGTCCCCCTGTGACACCTGTGCGGAACACCACAGGTGCTGGCCGTGTGGCGAGGGGTGGTGGGAGGGGTGGGAGGCCGAGCAGAGGCTCCACTGAGGGTGCGGGTCTGCAGGATGACACCCACCTGGAACGCATCATGGATGCGTACCAGGAGAGCACCGGAGGGTTCAGCCAGGTAGTGGGGATCCTCACGGACATCAAAGAACAGCAGGCTGCCCACCATGCCCGCTTGGACTCCCACATGTCCCGTGTTGAAACACACCTGTCAAATATGGAGTCCAAGTGGGATACCATGGAAGATATAGCAGTGGTGCACCGGGAAATGTTGACCTGCCTCCGCCAGATCAGCACCAACTTGAGCCCACCTCCCTGTGCGACGACTACATCTCGGGCAACAACATCTGCCACTGCCACAGGGAGTGAGGGGGATCTGGTGGAAGCCCCCGTGCACGGCAGCAGCCTGCAGGTGAGACTCCCCTGAGAAGAAGAAGAGGGGTCGTCCGGTGAGGAACAAGTGAGACGAAGATGCCCATGCACATCCCCCAGGAAACCAACACCTGTTCTGGACAGTGACCTTTGTGTGCAAACCGTTCACCTTGTTGTACGACATCGTACTCCCCCACATGACATGGAGGGTCTGAGTTGGAACAATGTGCTTAATGACTGTGGACTGTACTCTAGACATTTCATCTACCAACACTCCTAACTTGTTATCTGTGAACTTTGGATTCTAAAGCCAACGGACAACACTCCCAATCCTGAGCACCATCCCCACTTATGTGCTAATAAATTCACCTAAACACAAGACGTGACTCTGTGGTGATTGAGAGGTTGCCAGTGGCATGTAGATCTGGATGTGCTGAAGAACACTGTGCATGCAAACCTGTACTGTGATGAGTACACTGTCATGTCAGTCAGGCCAATGTGCCACATATGTGGGAGACACACCACCAGGTCTACATTACACATGCCCACCACGTCCAACCAATTCATTGCCAACATCAATGTTGACAAGCAAGCCTGTGGTATGCACAAACTACACAGCCAACCTGAGTCAGTGGTGACAGGCCCACAAGTGCAGTACGTCAATGTCAGTCTGATGTGTAGGCACAAGCAACACACATCAGAAGGTGCAGCACAGTTTATTGTCAGGCAATTGCCACATGTCCCTTATTACACACATGCAAGCTAGCAACACCTGACAGTGGGCACACGGTCACCAAGTGGATAACTACGGAAGTCCTGGGGTGCCTGGCACATCACTCGTCGGGACACTAACGACTCCATCCTGGCAGTGGAGCATGGGCATCAGGGGTCTCTGTACACCAAACAACAGCCACAGTACCCTGTGAAGGACAGACAGAAACACAATTGTTAACACTGCATGACGCCATACAACTGCAACACACATGGCAAACACAAATCACAGACTACACCACCCCAAAATACTAATCATCACACAACTGGTGGGGAGTACAGGTAAACTGGATGGACACATCACTGCAGGCATCCACACAAGTAGCACACAGCCACACGCAAGGTGCACCACACACACAAAACATGCACACACAACACATTTACAACACATCACTGTATACTCACATTCAGGAGAAGAAGTTGTTGATGAGCTGTGTGCGGACATCCTCCGCAGCCTCATCATCGCTACTGGCATCCTGGCCCAGGCCAGGATCCTCCACAGTTGGCGGGTGTTGGTCATTGTCATCCTGGATGAGGGGCAACTCCCTTCGCACTGCCAGATTGTGCAGCATGCATGCTCCGATGATGATCCGGCACACCTTAGCAGGGGCATACGGGAGGGCACCTCCTGTCTTGTCTAAACACCTGAAGCGGCTCTTCAGGAGTCCAAATGTCCGCTCTATCACCCTCCTGGTACGACCATGTGCCTGGTTGTAGCGCATCTCGGCTGGTGTCACAGGGTTCCTCAGGGGTGTCAGCAACCATGGCATGTTGGGATATCCAGAGTCACCTACATACAGACACATGCACATTAGAGGAGTTGGAGAAAAACAGGTAGCACACAATTGGCAGGCACACACAATGAGGAAAAGTCAGTACACACCAACAAGAAAGGCACGTAGATTCTGCATCCGTGACATCAGTCTAGGGACACGACTACTCCTCATCACATAGGCATCATGCGCAGACCCAGGGAAACGGGCACACACATGGGAGATTGTCATGTCCGCCAAACAAACCACCAGAGCATTGATGGAGTGGAAATGCTTGCAGTTCCTGTATGGCAGCTCATGTGCCTGTGGTGGCACCAAAGCCACATGTGTCCCGTCAATGGAGCCTATGACATTTGGCATCCTCCCCAGGGCATAGAAGTCACCCTTTATGTCTGCAAGTCGTTGGGGTGTGGGGAAATAGATGTACAGGTCCAGTAAATGTAACATGGCCTCCAACACATCCCGAAGCACCCGACTGAACATTGTCTGCGACATCCCTCCACCAGAAGACACAGTGTACTGGAAGGTACCCGTCGCAAAGAAATGAAGGGCTGCCATCACCTTCACCTTGGGGGTCAGTGCCGTCGGGTATGGCCGGCCAGGTTGCAGGTGTGGGCCCAACTGCCCTGCCAACTCCTCAATCACTGCCCTGGTGAAACGGTACTTTCTGATGGACTCACGTTCCACCATCGTTGCCAGGTCCGGGAATGGCCTAGGTACATTTGGGGCCCTGCAGTACAGACAGAAACAAAGGATGAAGGCACACCCTCCAGCAATGTCACAAAGCCACAGCAACACAGCCCATCATAAACAAACACATAACACAATGAGCTGAGGTGGTTGCCACAGGTTACAGACACTAATGTCCCATACATGGCATCAACGCACATTGAAGCACAAGATGTGCACATGACAGGGCCCCTGTTGTGCCATGACAAAGCAATGGGCCCTAGCACAGTACATCTGCCCTGTTGCCACCTACCACACAAAGCCCACAGTGACTAGTGAGGACAGATATTTTCTCCACATCACAGCTCCCTGACTGACAGTTACACAGGCATGATGTTACGTATCGTTGACATTACACACAACAAGCATGTTAGCCACAGTCCATGTGCCCTGTCGCCACAAGTGGACATATGTAGGTGTCTGTGCCACCCCCACACAACAACACTGTGCATGTACAAACCAATGTGATGTGTGGATCAGCTCACATTGGATCACACCACATGCACACAGATAGTGTATGGACATCACAATGTCGACACTGGTTCACCCTGCGTTGAAGCTACTAACACTGATGAGACAGGGTACATGTGACACGACACACACGCACATCCTGGCTGGGACTGTGTCCATTGCCAATGTCCTGTACTGCATTGCTGCACCCCCTGTGGCAATGGGCACACCACACATGTATGTGTCCACCCACATCCGGGTCCAGCCTGGGAGTGCTTGTCAACAAGTGGCACACAACCAAACACATCCTGTGCCCCCAGACACACACATAAGAGGCAGCCATACATGACTGGGGACACACTGTGGCACAGGCAGTGGTGCCATTGGTGTGCCCCATAGTCCCTAGCTAGTGACAGAGGATGTCATCTGTCAGGAATTGACAGCAAGGCTGACCGACACGTTCAATGTCCCCAAAACCCAAATAACTTGTTCGGACCGAGCCGTGCGCATGTCAGGGACATACATTACAATGGCGACGGGCGCGTGTGACGCGTCGGTCGTGCATGACCGAGCCGCGCGCATGTCAGGGACACACATTACAATGGCGACGGACGCGTGTGACGCGTCGGTCGTGCATGACCGAGCCGCGCGCATGTCAGGGACACACATTGCAATGGCGATGGACGCGTGTGACGCGTCGGTCATGCATGACCGAGCCGCGCGCATGTCAGGGACACACATTACAATGGCGACGGATGCGTGTGACGCGACGGTCGTGCATGACCGAGCCGCGCGCATGTCAGGGACACACATTGCAATGGCGATGGACGCGTGTGACGCGTCGGTCGTGCATGACCGAGCTGCGCGCATGTCAGGGACACACATTGCAATGGCGATGGACGCGTGTGACGCGTCGGTCGTGCATGACCGAGCCGCGCGCATGTCAGGGACACACATTACAATGGCGACGGACGCGTGTGACGCGTCGGTCGTGCATGACCGAGCCGCGCGCATGTCAGGGACACACATTGCAATGGCGATGGACGCGTGTGACGCGTCCGTCGTGTATGGCCGAGCCGCGCGCACGTCTTTCCCATTGAATCTGATGGAGACGGGTGTGTGTTGCCATTCAAAATCCGCGTAGTACAGTCATTTGCCGGGCCCTGCACCCTCATTGGCCATGAGCTGTCATGGTGATGGACGCGGATCTGAAATTTGAACGAGGCGTGTGCAGGAAATTCAGTTGGAGTCGTACAACATTGTTGCAATTGCCAGTGTGTCATGGAGGTGATGTTTTAAATGATGCTGACGGCGTGTACGAGTCGTGCTATCCCATGGATTGGCCTAATTCATAGGATGCAAGCTTTTTGGACCTATCCCTTTGTACCCCAGGGCAGACATGCCTCCACAGCACAGATATAAGGCTGCCTGGCCCCCAGAGAACCCACTTGCCTGCACCACATGCTACTGGAGCACATCAAGATCATCACTGCTGCTGTCTCTGCTTCCTCTGGCTTCAATGATGGCACGTACTGTGGACAGGGCCCCAGCCTTCAGTGAGGAGGAGAACCAGGCCCTGCTGGACGGGCTCCTGCCGCAGAACACCAAGCTCTATGGGAAACCAGGGGAGCAGGTGAGTGTGCTGTCCACTGCTTTGCTAATTGTGCTACTGGTCTGACCAGCAGCAGCATTAGTGTGTACACCAGTGGCTTGGTTGCCCACTGACTACTGCTCTTGCCACAAATGGGGCACCCACATGTACTGCACAGTTGCAGTGCAGTGCAAGGTGTATTGTCACTAGGTCCCCTTCCCAGGCCATGTCTCAAAGCTGTGAGTGCTGGACACCGGTCCCTCAACCATAGTTGCACCACCTGTGTACCTCATTAGCCTTGCTGATGCCCACATGTGTGACTGCCTGTGTGTTTCACTAATATGTTGCCAGTGTAGTAATGTCCTCTGCACTTTGTCATCCTCACAGGTTGCTGCCCAGAAGAAGCATGATATCTGGAGGAGCATCGCCCAGGCGGTGAGATCCGTGGGGGTCTACAGGCGCAGGATCCGCAACTGCCAAAAGAGGTGGCAGGACCTTCGGGGCTGGACCCGGAGGATCACACGGGTCCAGCTGAAGCTGTCGCCTCCACGCAGGAGGGGCGGACACCGGACCCTGACCCCCACATGCTCCGGATCCTGGCGGTGGTCTTCCCGGACCTGGATGGGCAGCTGAAGGCCAGACAGCAGCAAGGAGGGGGTGAGTACATGACTGCACTGTGTGCTGTGTCTGACATGCTATGTGCCCCCTCTGGCCTGGGAACACCTCAACAGTACATTGTTCAGTTAGTCCAGGACCCATGTCCCTCTCTGGTGACTTGCCCCCTTCTCATCTGTTTGCCAGGTGTTGCTGTTTCTGTCTGGGCATAGTGTCACGTGGGAACTGTGCCCTTACATGTGAAGGTGCATGGGATGTGGGCCAGCATTGCTTCAGGGGACTCAGTGTTGTGCTTCAAGGGTGGGACCATTGTACAGTACATGCCAGGGTCCTGGTCATTTATCTGCATGTACTCCTGTCATGTGGCCAATTGACAGCTCGGGCTCACCACATGTGCCTGGGGCATTCGGCACACACCCATGCTGCTGGTTGGGTAAACTGTTGGGGCCTCTGGAGCATGTACCTCAAGTGTGTCACATATGCACAGCCACCTGCCTACTGTCCATGGCTATCACCTGTTCCACGTGGAGCAGGACAGTCATGGCTAGTCCAGGGCATGCTACAGTCTGTACTCCCACTCCCGTGTCTCGGTTGGCACTTTGTGCCAGGTGAACAGTTCCCTCAGGTGTCTGCCCCTGTGTCATTGTGCTGTGGCACCGTTGTCAGGCCCACTGGTGTGTACATGGGTTTGGGGTCAGCATGCAATCTGAGATGTGCCCATGTGAGACAATACCTCTGTGACATGTATGGATGTGATGACTTGACCGTGCACAATGGTGCCTGCAACCGGGTAGTTCCAGCAGCTGGGTGTCATTCACAGCAGCGTGCGAGTTGCTCAGCTTCAGAGTGCCCTGTCCCATGTCTCTCATGCGTCCAATGGATCTGGGGTGGGCACATCAGAATCCAGACGCTGTTGTTACTGTGGATGGTAATGTGTAGTTGTCAGCTACAGAGTTTGCAGGCCCCATGTCTTGGGAATGTGACACAGTGGTGACAGTTGTTGTAGGGCTGCCCTGCCCCCTGTGACTGGAGACTGTGATGTATGATCTCACAGGCATGGCTGAGCCATGGGACTACACTACCTAGGGGTGATCCAGCAGGAGTGTGTCATGTGCAACATGCACTCCATTGTGCCAAGGTATGCAGGACTTGCGGGGATCAGGATGTCTGGTGCATGTACTCAGCCCCAGCCTCTCAGATGCAACACTGGCCATCCCTACGTCCAGGCAAATGTACAGGTCCATTGTCAGCAGATGTGATGTGTGCATGTTGACAGACCACTAGGTATTTTCAGGTCTTGTCAAGTGATGGGTAGGTGGTGCATGTGTCTGCAGTGGGGTGTAGGGATCCTACATGCGCAAGACAGATGGGTGCAAGGGCAGGAGGGATGTGAATGCCATGCTCGACTCTCAGACTAACCATTGGCCTATGCAAATCTGTGTGAGCACTCCTAGCAAAGTTCAACTGATTGATGCCCGCACTTGGCCACTGATGTGCTGTACTTTCTGTGGTGTGTGTGGTCAGTGCAGATGACTAATGTGTTTTCATTCTATTTTCCCTGTGCAGATACAGACACGGACACAGAGGGAGACCGCCCCACGGACCAGGGGGAGCCAGAGAGCCAGACTGGGTCGGAATTTGAGGAGTCGGAGGGACCCAGTGGCACGGAGGGCGAGGGGAGTGAGTCTGTGGGCTCCTCGGCAAACACCACCGCAGCTGAGGACCACAGCAGCAGTGACGGGGACTTCCTTGTGGAGGCGGGTGGCAGCAGCAACCATCCAACACCTGTTGAGGTTGTCCCCGCCCCCACCATCACTGCCCTCCCCATGGCTCCCACATCTAAGGTCCGTGGAGGCACCCGTGTTCATGGGCATGTCTCCTTCCAGTCAGGCACCGCACACCCTACCCCTGTGTCCCCTGCAGCCCTGAGTGAGGAGTCTGTCGACCTCCTGCGGCAGATCCATGTGGGGCAGTCATCCATGCTGCGTGTCTTCCATGTGCACACGGGTCTGTTGAACCAGCTGGTGTCGTACATGGAGGGCATGTCATCATCCATGTCTGCCCTACAGAGGACCAGTCAGGGCATGGCCTCCTCACTGACGGCAGCAGTGTCCCTCCTCCAGCAGTCCCTCCCCCTCCTGCCCCTGCCCCATCCCCTACTCCCAGCACCCTACCTGTCCAACTCACACACACACCTGCACCATCATTGCACACAACAGACCCAGGCACTACACACACCCCCAAGCCAAAGTCTAAACATGCACGCACGCATACTCAGGGGACTGATAATACACTCACCGGGGATGGGTCAGACACACACACACATGCATCCACAGGCACTCCGCAGTCCTCCGATGCCTCACCCTCCACAGCCCCTTCCACGGCCCCTTCCACTGCCTCAACTGCATCCCCAGCTGCAAAGAGGCTCTTCCTGGTCGACCTCGGACTCTTCCCCACTGATCCATCCACACCAGCACACAAGGGGAAGAGGGGGTCCGGCCACACAGAGGGGGGTGTCCCTCGCCCCCAGACACCCTCCCCCAGGCGCAGGCAGGCTGAGACACCACGCCGCAGGTCCCCCCGCACACGGAAGATCAAGACCCCACCACCGGCCCAACACTCCACCAGACAGTCTCCACCCGCCATCCCCCAGGCTCCCACTCCACAGGTCCCACCACCACACCCTGCCCCAGGTTCACCCACCCACCGCTACCGCATCCCCAAGATGCTCAGGCCTTCCCCACCTGCCTCTTGCTCTTCCAGCACCCCACACCCCACTCAGCCTGTGTGTGGCACTGCTGTGGAGGGCGTGCCCTCCCCCTCCGTCCTGCCCACATCCACTTCCTGCTCCCCTGGGGATGGGCACTGCAGTGGAGTCTCTGCCCTCCCGGTCTGACTTGGGCACTGCAGTGGGTTCCGTGTCCACTCCCTCTGACCTGCCCACTGCAGTTGTGCCGGCACTCACTGCTCCTGACTTGTGCCCCCCAGTTGTGCCGGCACCCACTGCTCCTGACTTGTGCCCCCCAGTTGTGCCGGCACCCACTGATCCTGACTTGTGCCCCCAAGTCGTGCCGGCACCCACCCTGTCAGACTCCTCCGCTGCAGCTGCCGCTCCTGCACCCACCAGCCCTTCCCTGCCTGTTTCTGTAGACCCATGATCCTGTACCTGCGGTGCCTGGCTGGCCTCTATGTATGCCCCTCCCAGGGGTATGTCCCCTTCCGTTGGCAGTGCAGGCATGCCAAATGTGGCATTTGGACACTTGACCCTGTTGGGTCTGTTTATGGACTGGCCATAGGCCTTCATGTTTTTCTTCTTGATTTTCCATTTCACAAATAACTCGTCTGAATAAAAGCTCCTTTTTGTTCACTAGTGGTTTTGCTTCAGATGTACATGATGTTGTTGATACTTGACATGCCCTTGCTCCAGTGATGGTGTATTCCATGGCTGGGAAATGTAGTGTCACTGTGCTGGAGACCATGTGGCCCATGGGGGGTATGTCCTGTTGGGGTGTGTATCCATGTCATCCTTTGCAGCAATCCGACGGGGTCATGATTATGGTCTTTGGAAATGTGTTATCTATCTTTTGTTAGCAATGTCTCATCAGTGTCTTACACACATGCACACCTGTTGGCCTTAGCATGGTTCAATTGGCCCATTTCACTGACTGTGTGGCCATCTCCAATGGACATGCAAGTGTATGCATCTATGTGGATGGACTCATCTGTGTCCTCAGTGCTACTTCATCTACATGTGTGTTGACTCTGTGCGGTTGACTCAGGGGACCCTCCCGTGCCCAGGCTGCTGTTACCAGGGCCACCAATGTGTGGTATATGTTAGCTGTGTGACAAAGTATACTGCTGACATGCTGGTGGCCTGCATGGACAACATATGGCACAGCTTTCCTTCCACAGGAGTGGAGTCCCCTCATGTCTCTGTGCTGATGGGGGTTGAGACCCCATTGGCACAGTGCTCTATATATGCTGCATGTGTGATCCCCACACTCACCTTCATGTCACTGTGCTGATGGGGGTTGAGACCCCATTGGCACAGTGCTCTATATATGCTGCATGTGTGATCCCCACATTTACCTTCATGTCACTGTGCTGATGGGGGTTGAGACCCCATTGGCACAGTGCTCTACATATGCTGCATGTGTGATCCCCACACTTACCTTCATGTCACTGTGCTGATGGGGGTTGAGACCCCATTGGCACAGTGCTCTACATATGCTGCATGTGTGATCCCCACACTTACCTTCATGTCACTGTGCTGATGGGGGTTGAGACCCCATTGGCACAGTGCTCTACATATGCTGCATGTGTGATCCCCACACTTACCTTCATGTCACTGTGCTGATGGGGGTTGAGACCCCATTAGCACAGTGCTCTACATATGCTGCTGTTTAGTACCACACAGTTACCTTTTGTACACTAAAGTGATGGGTGTTGAGGACATTACTGCAGTGCTCATGTGAGGCTTGGCTTGTGTTAGCCACACTATGGTATTGCAGACACGTGTTGTGAGTTACATTGTGTGTACATGGTCATGTTCACTGTGGTGGGTATTGTACACAGACTACATGTTGTGGTCATGAGGTTGTTGTGGATATCCTTTGGTTTGTAGTCCTTATGTTGGGGTATGGGGTATGTGTTACACATCACCCATCCTATGTGTGTGGGCATTGGTAGTGGTACTCACACAGTTCACTATTGGTGGTGGTGACAGGCAATAGGCCCCCTATGGGTGGGGGGTGAGTAGTCCCAGCCAAGAGGCCCACTATGGGTGGGGGTGTGAGTGGTGACAGGCAAGAGGCCCCCTATGGGTGGGGGTGTGAGTAGTCCCAGGCAAGAGGCCCCCTATGGGTGGGGGTGGAAGTGGTGACAGGCAAGAGGCCTGCTATGGGTGGGGGTGTGAGTAGTCCCAGCCAAGAGGCCCACTATGGGTGGGGGTGGGAGTGGTGACAGGCAAGAGGCCCCTATAGGTGGGGGTGTGAGTAGTCCCAGCCAAGAGGCCCCCTATGGGTGGGGGGTGAGTGGTGACAGGCAAGAGGCCCCCTATGGGTGGGGGTGTGAGTAGTCCCAGCAAAGAGGCCCCCTATGGGTGGGGGTGTGAGTAGTCCCAGCCAAGAGGCCCACTATGGGTGGGGGTGGGAGTGGTGACAGGCAAGAGGCCCCCTATGGGTGGGGGTGTGAGTAGTCCCAGGCAAGAGGCCCCCTATGGGTGGGGGTGGAAGTGGTGACAGGCAAGAGGCCCCCTATGGGTGGGGGTGTGAGTAGTCCCAGCAAAGAGGCCCACTATGGGTGGGGGTGGGAGTGGTGACAGGCAAGAGGCCCCCTATAGGTGGGGGTGTGAGTAGTCCCAGCCAAGAGGCCCCCTATGGGTGGGGGTGTGAGTGGTGACAGGCAAGAGGCCCCCTATGGGTGGGGGTGTGAGTAGTCCCAGCAAAGAGGCCCCTATGGGTGGGGGTGTGAGTAGTCCCAGCCAAGAGGCCCCCTATGGGTGGGGGTGGAAGTGGTGACAGGCAAGAGGCCCCCTATGGGTGGGGGTGTGAGTAGTCCCAGCCAAGAGTCCCCCTATGGGTGGGGGTGTGAGTGGTGACAGGCAAGAGGCCCCCTATGGGTGGGGGTGGAAGTGGTGACAGGCAAGAGGCCCCCTATGGGTGGGGGTGTGAGTAGTCCCAGCCAAGAGGCCCCCTATGGGTGGGGGTGGAAGTGGTGGCAGGCAAGAGGCCCCCTATGGGTGGGGTGTGAGTAGTCCCAGCAAAGAGGCCCCTATGGGTGGGGGTGGTAGTGGTGACAGGCAAGAGGCCCCTATGGGTGGGGGTGATGGGCAAGGGGGGCCTGGGTGTTTGTCACAGGTTTACTGGTACGTGTCGGCTGTTTGTTTGGGGGTGTCTCTTACCGTCTCCGTCGTTGGCGTCTGTTCCGGATCAGTCCATGGATGTAGAGGATCGGTATGGCCTGTGCGATGGGATTCATGTCGACACCGTCTCGTCTGCACTGGTCGTTGGTTCGTTTCGTCCCAGTTGCAGGCTTGTACGTCTCGTGTCCGGGGATCGTGTTGTGGCGCGAATCGTTCCTTTTATGCAGCTTTTCCGGATGCTGTGACGTGCCGTACGTGTCGACTCGCTCGGCGCATAGGAAGTGCGCATCGTACTTGTCCGGCCGGAAACAGCTCTGACCTAGCCCCCGTGCGAGTCGATTCTGCGTTTACGGGACCGGGTCGAAGGGTGAATTGAGTATTTATTTGGCGAGTTCGTGTCGGTCGAGTTTTCAGCACATGCACGCATCGTACTTGATCGGCAGGACTGACCGGCTCCCGGGACGGGTCGGTCGGGAGGTAAGCGTCCGGACGGCTCTTTTTGAGCTGTCCGACCCGAATCGGAATCGGCCCCTAAGTGTACAGTATTCCCAGGATGAACTACGACACCAGAACACTCCCACCCAGCAATATAATCACATTCCAGGTCACTCAGGTATGATATAGGAAATGCTGAGCGAAACGCTATCTATTGGAGCACTGTACAGAACAATAGGTGGTAACATGTATAAGGGTGAGCCTACCAGGTGGGTGGAGGGAGGGGGGGTCTGTTTTTGTTAATTCAAGATTAAAACGAGTACTGAAAATGTGGTCGTTTATTAACCCGTTATCAATACGAGGTACACAGTGGTCATGGATGGATGCCATTGGCTTTACAGCGACTAACTGAAGGAATAGACCTGCAGACTCAGCAGAACTCTATAGCATTATACTGACCTATCTGTATATGATCTGCCAACGGACCAATGCCGTCTGTACAAGTGTAAATGATATGCTTATATGTACCGACAATAAGTATAAAATTCAGTAAAATTGTGTTACAAAAAAAAAAAGAACTATCTTTTCCATGAAATACTGGGAAAAGGAAGTAGAAAAAAACTGTAACCAGTCACAGTCCACAATGTCCTTTTGTTTAGAGGTTTCATTTCTCCTCTGTAGTGCTCTTTGCACTCTCAATCAATCAGGTGATATGAAGAGCGCTACTTATCACCCGTGAGGGTTTCCCGGCGCTGGCAGGGTCGGGTTGATTAGCAGACTATAGGTCTTCAGGGACTTTATGAACTCTAGAAGAGATGGGGAGGTCCATAGATGAAAGGGTAGCTCGTTCCATGTCTTCGCTGCTAGGTAGGAGAAGGCGCGACCTCCGCATCTGCTACGTCGGATGCGGGGCTGAGGGTTAGATAAGGGAACACGGAGCAGAGGTGTCTGGTGGACAGCGGCTGTTCCTCCGCAAGGGCGGAGGAGCGTCGCCCCACTGACTCAGCCAGCAGCTGAAAAATAAAATGTTATTGTTTTATTTTTCATCTGCTGGCTGAGCCAGCGTGTGTGGGGATGGACGGGCCGGGCCATGGGAGGGGGCGGAGTGATGTGCACTAGTAAGTGTGCATGTTTGTTTGGCCGGCGGTCTTAGGCCGGCCAAACAGACATACGCAGTTAGGTTTCTGAAAAACAGCACAGACTCCCTGTCCTGAGCGGAGCGTGAAACCAGCCGCTCAGCCCAATCCCTGCGCTGCTCTCATAAGATGAGAGCAGCGCAGGGATTGCACAGAGAGTCTGCTGAAGTCCTAGTGTCTGCTGGGACCAGGAAGCAGAGGAGCCCTGAGTTGCGAGGCGGCAGAAGCAGCATGAAGTAAGTTTTCGTTTTCTTTTTTGTATCCCTCCAACCACTGTTAATTTGCATCGGCCGCCACTGCTGGTAAACTGATGAAAGTTCAGGCAGTCGTTTAAGCATGCGGGTCCGCAGTAGGGTAGGGCCTTGTATGCATGAGTCAGGAGCTTGAACTGGTATCTAGACAACCACATAGGTAAGATTGTTCCATTTTGGTTGTATGTACTCTTCTCATTAGCTGACTGCATGAGCAGAGGGATTGGCACTGTGCCTGAGCTGGTCCTGGTGCTGCTGCTTTCATGATGAACATAACCCATTCAAAGATTGCTCTCCTTCGGCATGAGGTAATTAAAGGTACCTTTATATGCAATTCCCGCGTCTTCTCTCTCCGCTAGACCTGCGCAAAACTGCAACATTACTAGCACTGGTCCATACTCTGAGATTTAAGGGCTGGCGAAATAGAACATATGCAGTACAAGGGCGGCCAGTCGGCATAACGGGCAGTAAGTTAGTAAGTAAGTAATGCAAGGGCTCAAGTAATTGAGGATAGAATGCTGAAATATGAAGTAATGATGGCTTTTTTTAGCGTACCAGAGTGCTAAGAGCACACTGTGGCTCTAGGATGTGTTGGAGCCAGATCCAAGGAAGGATTTTGAATGGGATTCCCTACGGTGGGATCTAAGCCGCAATGGTTTCCTTTACGTTTAAGGTCACTGCTACTCCTTTGGTGTGCAATAGACCCATTGACTCTTTTCAGACTGATCAACACGAAGAAAAAAAGAACAAACTTTTTAAAGCACATCAGATGGCAAAAGACATGTTAACAAATGCTGTATGAACATGCAGATAGCACCTCTCTTTCCAGTAATAACCTTCAGCATGCAAAAACTGAATTTGTTGCCATAAATATCTCCGTGCTCCTAGCACTGATAATTTTAGAAAAAACATATCAGAAAAAGGAAAAGCCAGTTCTCATTTGTGTTGTTTAAACTGCAGCTGCAGGTATGCTCCTGGACCTGCCTTTATCTTTGCTGCTGTCTCTAGCAGGAGGCATTATGAAGTCACAACACAACTTTAGTTACTAGAGTTTAGCAGCTGCTTCTTGTGGTTTTTACAGGTGACTGGAGATTTCACAATTCGATTGTTATAAGGACGTTAGAGACTGGGGTTTATACAGGGATTGCTGTCTCTGGATGTATTGTATAACTTATTCCGTACATCTGAGCTCGAATTGTGACCACAGTTACTGTGTGGTTGATGTATTGTGACTACGGGCGCTATGAAGACTATGTAGCCCCAGTGGCCTAATGGATAAGGCACTGGCCTCCTAAGCCAGGGATTGTGGGTTCGAGTCCCATCTGGGGTTCAAGTAAAGATGTTTTTTGCAGTTTATCCAGTTTTGTCAGGGTCTTCACTCTCAACAACATTAGGACTGTAAGGTGGGTGAAGGGGAAGTAAAATGTGTACATCTAGTAGGTGTATTTCACAATATGAAACCAGAAAACGCATGATCAATCCGGCTCCCCACTTGACCAAATTGTGTGATTCTCAGCAATTGTTTTATTTCACTTTCCCTCCTTTTTCTTCATGATCACTTATAAAATGACTATGAAATACATGAGTTCAAGATGTGCGTTGTAGGAAACCAACACCTGTGTATGATTTTATAAACTATAATGTTGTCCGTGCCTAATAGCAACCTAGGCCCTCCAAAGAGCACACCTAACAAGTGACTTGCCTCTTAATTTACTATTGCGATTGTTGTCACTGTGGGTGGAAGGAAGCATGAATGTTTCTTAAATTCATGTTAGAAAACAATGATAAAAAAAAAAAAATCACTTCTCAAAGCACTGAAATAATCCGATGTACGAAGGTGAAACAGTTCTGCGTGTTAATGAAATACACTTTTAGAATTTTGAAGCGACTTTATCATATTTTCATAGGTTTGGTGAAATAGGTCTTTAAAATAAAAGTGTTCCTAAAGTTAAGTGGTGCAGGAAATTTAGTCACTTCCTTTCTATAACTTCAATTAACCTAAAAACAAACGCTTGCCTAATTATTTAACAACTTTTTAATGTTAGGACTGATTCGAGTTAACAGTACCCCAGTGCTGCTGTTGAGGAGGGGGCCGCATCTAAAGGCCAGGAGGGCTGCATGCGGCCCGTGGGCCGTACTTTGAGTAACACTTAACAAGGCTAAATGTACAGTTCCTTTATAAGGTCATGGAATTCGGAGGTGACCTGCAGTACCCTTTTTAATGTACAACAGATGGTATTTTATTTCATATTATAAATTTCTATGCCATCACCCTTCACACAAGGCGTTTAAATCCTATGGGGCTGATTTACAAGCCCCTTGCGCCACTTTTGCGTCATTTTTAGCATGGGAAAAGTGACGTACGGTTGGCGCAAGGGGCTTGTAAATAAGCCCTCAGTGTCTTGCTGTTTCATATGAAAGACTATGGTTTCAGGCATGAAGAATAAAAACAGAATCTGTGGTGCAGAATTATACATTCCCACAAACCATTTAATAATTTGTTGCAAAAAAGTTCAGTTTTACAAAACAAAAATGCTCTATAGACAGGCAGATGGAATCTATCTTTCTAGTAATGATCTACAGCTTGCAAAAACTAAACCTGTTACCATAAGTATCTCCTTCCTGCCAAACACTGATCATTTTAGAAAAACATATCAGAAGAAGAACAAGCCAGTTCTCACTTACGTTGTTTGAACTGCGGCTGCAGTTGTGCTCCTTGACCTGCCTTCATCTTTGCTGCTGGCTCTAGCAGGAGGTATTATGAAGTCACAACACAACTGTAGTAACTAGAGTTTAGCAGCTGCACCTTGTGGTTATCACAAGAGACTGGACACATTATTGATCTACTGACTCACAATTCGTGTGTTATAAGGACATTAGAGGGGGTTTATACAGAGATTGCTGCCTCTGATTGTATTGGAAAACTTATTCCAAAGATCCTGACTTGAATCGTGACTACAGGTTGCTGAGTTGTTAATGTATCATGACTTCGGGCTACGGCAAGGACAATGTAGCCCCAGTGGCCTAATGGATAAGGCACTGGCCTGCTAAGCCAGGGATTGTGGGTTTGAGTCCCATCAGGGGTGCAGATGCCCACTTATTTATGTTGCCTTTTATTTTCACAAAGCACAGACCAGCAAATGCTGTATATAGATTTCGCAGGTCTCTCTAGAAAAGTGAGGTGGTGCGAAGTAAAAACACTTGCACAAAGATTGCACAATTTGACCAAGTTCGGAGAATGGGATTTGAACCCACAATTATGGTTACACATTTTTACTTAAACTTCTGGATAGATCTCTCACGCAGTCTCCCGTTTAGCCTTCAGATATTTCTTTCTTTCACAAGCCAATTGGTTAAACTGTCCAATAAATATAAGTAGCATGTGAAAGGGCCTACGTTTGGCTTTAGCCTTGCCCAACTCTAATTTTCCAAACCTAGACCGTACATTTGGAGCACATTGTAATACTTTCATAGTACTGCTTGTTGTTCCCTTAACAGTGCACATATTGTTCTTAGGAGCCTTCCACACCAGCACTTCCACATGATGGAGTTACCAAGTACCAAGGCTGCCCAGTCTTCATACCAACTCAAGCTTCTTTCTTCTGGCACACTCTACTTCTGCTTGCTGTATCTCACTTTTGTAGGTTGTTTTTCCTACCTACTTTGCTGCTATTGTCCTATCTTTATCTTCCTCCTCTTTTTTCCTTTTATTGCATTTCTTTCTCATGTTCTGAATCAAAGTGTGATGATGAAAAATATGTCCACGTGCAACCACTGGCAGAAAACGAGCACTGCCTCCTAAAAACCTACATTAGTCTCATTTTACTTGTATATAGTTTTGAAAAGTTTCTCAAGATATGGATTGAAACCAGGTGTGACTGCTGAATTTGAGACGAGTGAGGAGTAACACCACTAATACCAGCCCTATGTTGTTGTGAGCCAAGCCTTCCTAGCAGATTGATTGGTGTGGGTTCGCTCACCAAGACAAGTGTTTTAAACGATGGGCCAAACACTTTGCCCTATTCACAAAGGTATTTTCAGTTGTAAATGTATGTTTATGGCCTAAAATACCCAATTCACTCCTATCACAAATTCACAAAAGATTCCTGGCAGTCATAAATGGTCCTACTACGGCAAATGTTCCTACCACAAGTGCAAAGAATTCATTCCACAGTGGTAAATCTCACACATGATGTGTGAAGTGGTTGTTAGAAAGTGTGGTTTGCTCTGTAAATCAACAACCACAAATCTATGTTTAAGGGCATTCATAAACTCCGGTCCGACCCCTTCACACCCAGGAATGGTTGGAAAGTTACTCCAGCCAGGAGCTGGACTAACCCTCATTGTAGGATGGGACCGAGAATCCAGCAATGGATAATAGCACATTTGGTGGTGGTGTTGCGGAAGGGGTTTTGCCAAGGAGAAAACGTTTTCTTCGTGGAGGAAAAGAAAGAATTGTAAAAAAAACAAAAAACGATTAATTTGCTCAGCTGATTACATTCCCCATGTGCTGAAATCTAGCTATGAAGATTTCTGCACAGGAAGAATAGGAGTCCAAAGGAAATGCAACATGACTTTCCCAGAAATACATCTGGAAATCTGCTCCTGCCGCAGATTTCCCCTTATACTTATGGAAATGTTTGTGAATTGAAACAAAATAAAAACATTTCAGCTGGAGATGTTAATCTCCGGTTTTTTTTCTCCATTTGCTTTCATGCATCGGGCCCAGTGCTTTTTACAGTTAGGAGTTACAGATGTATTGATGGCCAAACATCTGTCTGTTGCTTCTAAGCAGTCCTGAAGGGGAACTGGTCCTGTATTCCAGTACTTCAGTTCATCCAACATATCAAAGAAGGGCTTGATTTCTTAGCCGCTGGCTAGCGACAAAAGACTCACCCGCTTATCAGAAAAATATGAACCCTGCGACAGAAACACTAATGCACAGCAGACATATATTTGTGTTATGGATGCAACAGCGCATATATAGTGGGCTCATCACAGTACCTGATCAGTACTGAATTGTCAACTTAATTAAATAACGCCAGAACTACTGCTATTACACACCAAGATGCTGCAGTCATACAACAGGATCCTGCTTTCAAAAGTGTGCGGCTTTCAGTATTATGTTCTGTGCAAAACACTCAAGGGTGCCTAATGTGCCTGTGTTGTTCTTTAAACACAAGGGCCGTTCAAATATACTAGGACTACTTCTCTGCTTTTAGCAGCTGCACAAGGTGCTTGGGCTGGTGAAAGATACAGATTACTCTCAGATAGAGTGGAAACCTATAGTCGAGTGAAATTCTGGACATTGATACATTATGTACAAACTGTCATTTTATCATTGATTACCGAAGACAACCACTAATCGTATGAAAGTATAAAAATGAACAGGCAACCCAACAATTGATTTAAATATGAGTTTAGGTTACAATGTACCTAGTTTGCTTTTGTAAAAGAATCAGCAAGACCATCTTTTTGCGAGTATGATTCCCTGCTCTACTCTGATCACATGGCCAGATCACAGTACCCACATTGCCACTATCTAAGAAGTCATCCTAGTCACAGTCCAAACTGAATGATGGAAATGCTCTCTCTTAGAGGCCTGGCAGCTGCGCTAGACAACCCCCTTTATTAGCCCTTAAAACATCCTTGCATCTCATTAATACTCTCTGCACCCTGGAAAACCACTTGGGTAAGAAAGACTGTTCCATTTTGTTGCATTATTAATATATAAAATAAATAGAAGTGGGGCAAGAACACACCATGTCAAACTCCCAGTGGAGTGACAAACTGATCTGTAACTTCTCTGCCAGTGCCAAATCTAACCCTTTGTTAGACATGTCAGCCTTAGGGTGGTCTTCTTCAAACCTTTTGCTGTATCTGCTTGTTGGCCCTAGGTAGCCCAAAGGGCACGGTGCTATATAAGTAAAAGTTCGGACAAGCGCCTATATGAATTACATGTCCTGGTAGTGACAAACAGCCTATTTAGTTTTTCACCTCTGTGAGACACACTCCCTTCATAGGTTAGCAGCGGGAATTCGTTAATACACTTTTAAGCTGTAATTTCTGATCAGTAGCTTTTTCATGTTTTATATGTTTGGAATTGTAGTGATAAATGCTACTTACTGGTGAGGTTGGCTTTAACTTTACTATTTTAGAGATGCCGCTTTTAGAAAGGGAACATTTCTCTGCACTTACTGTTGTGTGTGCCTGTCAGCCTGTCTCCAATACACGTCTGGGCTGGGTATATCACTACATTTGTGCATTCCCTCTAGACAGCCACAACACAGGACACTCAACTGCATTTGCATTCATCTGCATACTGATGGGTCTTCCTGGGCAAGAGGGAGGGAAGGAGCTAACACTTCAGATGAATAGGTGGTGTCCTGTCCCCACGCAAAGGGCTAATTTACCCCTCCATCCCTAGGCTGGCAGACAGGACTGGGCTGGGCTGAAAGGGGAACCTGTGCACTTCAGAGAATTCTTCTGAAGTCACTCCACATCAAAGACACTTTTGGGTATAAGTCCTGGGTCTCTGACCCCCCTCTAAGTAGACACTTTGTTGGACCTGTAACCAGACACTGCTGGCTCTACATCTGCACATTGCCAGAAGGGCTGCTGTGCTGCCAGGAAGGACTGCCACTTTGCTCACTGCTCTGCTGTGTTGACCTGCTGCTTGCTGAGCTGCAGGAGGGACTGCCCCTTTGTGACCTGCGTTGCTGTGCTGACCTGCTACATTTTTGCTGTGCTGAACTACAAGAGTTCTCCATGGGCTTGCTGGCTTGCCCCACGTTCAGGAAGACTCAGGATCATCGAAGACCTCACCCCCTTCCACTGCAATGGAACTCCGTAACTTGCGAGTCCGACGAGTGGGTTTTGACACAGACCAGCTTGTGAGCCAATCGCCGCCTCGATTCTAGCACAAAGACCAGTGCTTCCCCTTTGCCGAGCACTCAGCGCCTTGTTTTTCTACAACTGGTGTTGTCTACGAGGCTCAAGTTGTTCCAGCTGTGCTTATACCGATCTAAGTCACTGCCGCTCTCCAAGCGGCTGCAGTGCCTTCCAGCATGGCTCTACTGAGATGCGTTGCCTGGGTGACCAGGGGCGTGTACAAGGGCGCGAGGTTCGTCAGCCATCAGTGCGCATGCTGTTGTGACCCAGATCAGCCGACGACGCGGGCCTTGCCACAAGGCCCACTGACAACTTGTTTGAAAGGTACTGTACTGTGGAGTCCGACCCCCGAGGTTCTAGTCACCGATCCGCACATTCGTGGGTGGTTCGCCTTTTGTTGAATTTCCCCATTCCAGAGGGGCGTTTTATAATGACAAACCTCTGGTGCTGTTTTGCGCACTGCTTTGCCCCGTCACGACGAGGAAGTAATACTTCTCCGTAACCACACGATCGTATGTGCTACAAGCACGGGGTTTACCTTAATGACTGCAAAACGTGTTCTGTTTAACCCTGTGATTACCATGGGTATTTAATGTGATAACTTGAAAAGTATACATTGTATTTTTGTCGTTTTGGTCTTGTTTTGTTTATAATACAATAACCTATTTTTTTATAAACCTGTGCAGACTCTTTTTGTGGTGTGTTCATTGTGTTAGTGTGTGTGTGTTTGTTGCACAAATATTTTACAGATTGCCTCTTTAGATAAGCCTGACTGATTTGTGCCAAACTACCAGGGGGTGAGAACAGGTTATCTTAGTTGTGTATCTAGCTTACACTGACTAGAGGGGTGGATTCTGCCTAGCCTGGGTGTATACCTTAGCCATCTAGTAACCCCATTTCTAACACCCTTGCATTCATATTGTCACGTAGAAAGGCTAGATAGCTACAAATGTAACCCCATATCCAGTAAGATCACAATTCCGAGCAGTGGAAGGCATTTTATAATTATTCTGTAAACTAGGTGGGCTGCCTGCTTTATGATACCAAATGACTACAAAAGGCCTGTAGAACGTGCACAGATAAGACTTTGATAAAACAATCTGCAGTTGCTGAAAGTAAGATGCCATCGCAACACAGGGCTTGCTCAAGAACCACATTCAAACAGTACATGATGCTAGCTTAGCAACAGGCACTTGGCCACCCAATAATTAGAAGTGGCAAAGCTTATGTGTCCCTGATTGGACAAATTTTACAAATCATTTTGATCACATTCACCGTTACTAGAACACTGCATTAGCTCAGGAAGTCCAAAATGTCACAAGCGAAGGACCCACTGGTAGCAACAGCCCCACTGCCTCGCATCATGCAGGTATCACGCAGTGTTGGCCTCTTCTGATTGGCCTGGTGTCCTGTACTTGTGTAACCTCTCAAGGCTACTGATGGACAGGAGGCGCCCCTGTGCTTTATTACTGAGAAAATGTCTTAAGCGTGTACTTTTACTGGACATGTATTGCGTAAATCATAACGCCGTTTGTGGTTTACAACAATAAAAGCCTGTGTGAGACTTCCCCTTGTTAACATTCGGCTGCAAACTGTCTGTCCTTGTGTTACACGTAAATACATTTTCTCTTTCATAATATGTGCTGAGAGAGTTTGTATTCATTTCAGTAGGATTTTACAAAGCGATTTACAGTGAAAAGCTGTTAAATGCAAGGTACAGTGAGTGGGCAGCGCTTTGCAGTAGTATATTTACCCATGATCAAATTGAGGTTTAAGCACTGCTCCAAGGTCCCCAGCCACTCCCTAAAACCATAATGGCAGACGTTGAGAATGTAATTTTCTATTATAGATGACTCTACCAAGAATTTTAACTGCTGTATAAGGGAGATCTGCCGGTAACATCGAGACTCAGACTGGTTACCTTTTTTAAAGATCGGAATAATAATCAAAGTTGACCATGAACTAGACAATTCTATATGATCTAAGCTATTGTAAACATTAGTCAATAGTGGTGGCCACAAACTGTGATTACAATTTACTAAGTTGATGGGCACCCCATCTAGACCAGGAGCTTTGCCTGCTGGACTTTGCTCTATTGCTTCAGCTACCTCACTTAAAGTATCTAAAGTAAAATGTAAGGTCATTCCCTGTTTCTGGGTGATCGATCGTTCCATTATTACAAGACTGGGTGGTGGGGGTTATAAGATTACCATTACCCATCATGTATGCAACCAAGGTCATTCGCTGCAACAAAGTCCCCAAGTTCAATACCTCTGTGGCTGCTTGTACTGGCTACATGTCTAAACGCCAGTTTATTTTCCTCAGCAGTACTTATGGCCAGTTTGGCCCCTGATGAAAAGTTGGAAATAACCCATTGTGTGCAGAGGTGGCTGGTGACATTTGAAAGTGATGGGGTGTAAAAGTTCCAGATGGTGACCTGCGTCAAGCGAGCCCGGCTGTTATAAGAGGGTTCCGGGGGGGGGGGGGGGTTCTCCCCTAAGAAAATTTAAAAAAAGAGTGGCCAAATGGTGCATTTTTAAGCCCATTTGAGAAAGCAAGAAGGTTAATAAGGCAGCTGTGAAAGTGTAGTTATGAGACCAGCATGGAGTCTCTTTGAAAACAACATGCCCTTTCTTTTGAAAAAGGTTTGATCATGTGCATCGTGCAGCGGCCTGGATTTGAATGAATGCCCAGGTGAGGCATGAAGCCACCAGCAGCCGGCCAGCGGAGAGCAGAATACACCTACGGTGAATCTTTAAACCATTTGTAGATGAGGTGAGAAAATGAACAAGCATTGGCATAGCCAATAGGTCTCGCTTTTGGGACCTTATAAGTATTTAGTTATGCAGCACAATATCCTTGGTGCAACAACATCAACTGTTGCATGGCTAAACACTTATAAGGTCCCAAAAGCGAGACCTATTGGCTATGCCAATGCTTGTTTACATAGTAACTGTTGAGTATCAGCTACGTCCTACTCCCAAATAGACAGCTAGCATGTCAACCGACCAGAGTGAGAGAGAGAGAGAGATTTAGAGAGAGAGAGAGAGATTTAGAGAGAGAGAGATTTAGAGAGAGGGAGATTTAGAGAGATTTAGAGAGAGAGAGATTTATAGCGAGAGAGATTTAGAGAGAGGTTTAGAGAGATTTAGAGAGATTTAGAGAGAGAGATTTAGAGAGAGATTTAGAGAGAGATTTAGAGAGAGAGAGAGAGATTTAGAGAGAGAGAGAGATTTAGAGAGAGAGATTTAAAGAGTGAGATTTAGAGAGAGAGAGATTTAAAGAGTGAGATTTAGAGAGAGATTTAGAGAGAGGGAGAGATTTAGAGAGAGAGAGATAGATTTAGAGAGAGAGAGAGATTTAGAGAGAGAGAGAGAGATTTAGAGAGATTCAGAGATTTAGAGAGAGATTCAGATTGAGAGAGAGAGAGAGACAGAGAGATTTAGAGAGAGAGAGATATTTAGAGAGAGTGAGAGATTTAGAGAGAGAGAGAGATTTAGAGAGAGAGATTTAGAGAGAGAGAGAGATTTAGAGAGATTTATAGAGAGAGAGAGAAAAAGAGAGAGAGAGAGAGAGAGAGAGAGGGATTTAGAGAGAGAGAGATTTAGAGAGAGAGAGAGGGGAGAGAGAGAGAGAGATTTAGAGAAAGAGAGACCTTGTGCCACTGACAGTGGCTGGTGTAAAAAAAAGTACATTGTGGTGTACTAGTGTGCACAATGTAGCCTGGTTGTGTCGTAATATAAACAAAAGGCTTTGTGATGTACCAGTAAACACAATTCACCCAAATTGGGGTATAAAATAAGGGTACTGCGATGCACTAGTGAGCACAATGCACCTGGATTGTGGTATATTTCGTACAAAGGTGATTGTGATATACTGGTGAGTTAAATGTACCTTGTCTGTATTGTTATGTAAACAAGGGCCTAATGATACAGCGTGCAAAATGCATCCTGTGTGTGGGTTATTATGAACAAAGGACCTGCGAGTGTACTTTTGTGTACAGTTTACACAGTTTGAAGTCGAAGTCCTCTCTGTGCATATATCAAATAATCGGTACCAATAGGCATACCTGTGTGCAAGACCTAGGCACACCGGTCTGCAAAACCCATTGTTACCATAATTAATATTAATCATGCCAACAATATGTTTTGCAGACAGCTCTGCTATCGAGCCAGAACCCAAAACATACTACTCGCCTACCAAAATATCCCACCTGACAGGTATCACACTTTTCGGATATTACTAAGCAAGTGTGATGATATTAGTGTGAATACCCTGATTAACCACTTTCATTGAACAGTAATAAATTGTACTTCCGTGGTGTTCACTGCTAAATATTGGATGTTAGTAGTTCAAATAAAAACGTGCCAGCAGACAAATATGGGGCTAGAAGAATGAAAGTCCGAGTCAGCCATGTTGGAGGCACAACACATGAACTAGCATCAACATGCAACTTGGTACAATTGGTAGCAAGGTGCTGGGAACCTGATGGTATTTGCTACTTTGCAGTTTTAGGATACCTTACTTATAAGTGCTGCTCTGCACCAATCTGAAATGTGAATAACAAGGTGGGAGAATATAGAACAAGAAAAATGAAGAAATGAAAGAAATACAAAGAGATGCATACTGAGAGGTAGTACAAAAATATAGGAGACAAGAAAGGGAGCAAGGAAAAGAGACAGACTGAAGAATAAAAAAGGAAAGACGGTGATTGGAGATGAATAATGAAATGAGAAAGACGGTGAGTCTGTTCTTTGGTTTAGAAGAATATAGAAAGGGAGAGAGTTAGAAATTGAGCTGATGAAATAGAAACAGATTTATTTTTGTCAAATATAAATTGAGAAAAATAAAAAGAAGCAGAGTGAAGAAAGATAGGGATATAGAAAATTAAATGAATAACGAAAGAAAAACAACAAAAATAAGGAGCGAGAAATAAAACGAGGGTGGATGAACGAGAGATAGAAGAAGGGAGGGCAGTGAGAGGGAATAGAGAGAGAAATATATAGAGCGAGAAATAGAGAGGGCGAAGGGGAGCGCGCACGCCCCAGTGCTATCTCTTGCTGCACAGAGACGGTTCCTTGGATTGCTGCTCAGGAGCTGACGGATCCCAGGGTGGAAGGGGCTGCTGGACGGGAGCTGGGGGCTCGGCTGGAAGGGGCTGCTGCCTGCAGCGCGCCGCTGCTGGAAGGGGCTGATGCGACGGGGCGGTGGAAGGCGCTTCTGCTGGCAGCAGCACTGGTGGACACGGCTGCTGGAGGCACCGGGAGGCGCGGGGCCTCACCTGCCCGGGATGTGAGGCCCTCGCCATCCATGCTGAGAGCGGGGAGAGATGTCTGGGGCTGGGCAGGAGCGGGGCCGGAAGCGGCAGGCCGGGGGTGCCGGGCTCGATATGGGCGGAGATGACACAGATATACATATCATTACAACATAGGAGTGACCAATGTAATTCAAGCTTCTGGATATACTGAGTCAAAACAAACACCAAGAAACGCACTGAAATAAGCTCTATGGTGAACAGAGGAAGTACAGGCAAACAGAGGAGAAAAAAGCACAGGGACAGCCATGGAGAACGAGTGGGGCTTCCACAGACAAGAAAGCAGGCAGAGGGCATATAAAAACTTGGCGGCAAAGGGCAAATCGAGTTAAGAAGTGGTAACAAAGCAACACCGTGCAGTGCGAGCATATTACTTGAATTGTTCTAACTAGGGAACAAGGGCACACAGAACAGCATCAGCACAGAGAACAATAGCACTGCACAAGGCAATGAAAACATTGTCACAGTAAGCAGAAGAGCTGGTCAAGTACTTGGGTGTGTCGTAGAATAAAGCACTGCAAGCCTCGGGTAAATCCTCGATAACACAGACAGTGAGAGAGCCGCGCGGCCGTGAAAGTGACGCGGCCGCGAAAGTGAAAGTGATCGAGTGGGCCGCTGAAAGTTTAATGAGCCATGACGAGGAAAGCCAGATGGCGCATGACGCTTAATGAGGACGAGATAGGAAAGGCAGATGGCGGCTGTGCGCGTGCACGTGCCCGCGCGCGCGCGTAACCGCAAGCTTTAGGCCACAAGCAAAAGCTTGTGGTCGGATTTCTAAAGCCCACTCACTAAATGTCTCGCCAGACCAGCGAATGCGCATGCGCTGGCTCAGGCGAGACCTAAAAACGTGCATTCTCTCGGTCTGCCTGCCTGGAAAAATAAATTAACTCGCACTTAACACATTGAGAGATGTATACATATTAGCCTTTATAAGCTAGACAAAAGGTGTAGACAACCCTCCCCCCCTCCCGCCCGCCCCAGATAAGTCAGCCCTCCACTTCCTTACAAAGACAATCCACTGCCGGTGAATAAAGATCACTCAGTGACAGATGCGGACTTGCCTCAAGGCACGTTGTTATTTGCATAGTGCTGGCCGCTGAGTACCATTTACTTGGCCTCTTGGCGCTGCAGTGGTGCTGGCTGCCACCTGCAGTCTCAGTTTCTAGACGCCTTGTCAGATGCAAGCTGCTCAGCAGCAGCATATGGCACAGTGGCAGTCGCGGCTGCTCCCGCGAATCGAAAGGGGGGCTAGGGGGAAGAAAATAGAAAAATAAAAAACACTTATCTGCCTGCCGGCCAGCTGCCACCTCTCTTCTGTCTTCTTCCTGGCTTCTGTTGGAGGAGGAAGCAGGATAGGCTCCCCTAAGTCAATCACAATGCTGCAATGCAGCGTTGTGATTGGTAAGCACCCAGGCTCCCCTGAGCCAATCAAACACTGCAATGCAGCGTTGTGATTGGTCTGAGCGCCGTGGTTCGGTGCTCAGATGGGGAACGGAAGCCTGTGCATGTTCTCCACCCAGGCTGTAATCCAGCCTGGGTGGAGAACATGCGAAATGCAAATGAATGTTTGGCCGGCCCCAGAGGACCGGCCAAACATTCATGCGCACTTAGGAGGGTGCCACCACTCCTTCTCCCTGCGTAGCCTAGCCCGCCCCACAAAACTGCCCCAGCACAGAAAAATAAAATGATAATAACGAGATGTTATTATCATTTTATTCCTTTTTTGCCATACTTTAAGGCAGTGGGGCGACGCTCCTCCGCCTTAGCAGAGGAGCTGCCCCTGCACAGTGGCAGATAGAGGTGGTCTACCAGGGTGAGCAAGAAAATGTGCCGAAGGGAGAGCCGCTTGGCTTGACTCTGTTGGGACCCGAAATATTAGGGAATATATTGAAAAGGGGGGGACATGACGTATTCGAGAGTTGCAGCAGTAACCAGTTCACTGACTTCAGTATGGCTTTCTTTGCATGATTTATGAGTTGACAGGTGTTGTCAAGTTTAACAACCTACAGACGTGGCAACACGCTCTGTGTCTCGACCTCCTCCCTCTTCTCTTTCTCATCTGCTTCTAAATCTCTTAGCAGCCTATTTCGTATTATTTCCCCTCCTCTCTCACTCTCCTCTCCTTTCCCTCTCTCGCATTCTTTCTTATTTTTTCTTCCTTTATTCTCCCTCTCCTTTTGCTTCGTTGTTCCCTTTCCTTTCTTCCCTCGCAAATCCCTCCTTGTTCTTTTCTTCTTGTCCTTTGTTGCGAAGGAATTAGATTCTGACTCTCCGCAAGATGATATAAATATGTTTTATTGAGAATAAACAGCCTGGTGTCAGCCTGCACCAAAGAGCCTGGGGTAACTGACAAATCTGGAACGCTGTACGCCTAACAATCTAGATAAGAACAAGTTGACATCACAACACATCCCCTTCCATTCCCAGAGGAACAACAAATGGGGCACCCCACCCAGATCACAGCACATAATCTTCACGATAGATAGGCTCCCTCCGAGACCTGGTACCTTGCCTAGTATCCCCTCCATCACCAACACCAGAACCACGTCTATTCCTCACAACTGGACTCAATCCAACATTCCCATCACCATCAACCACTTCTTGATCACTCCGAAACATGGCCCCAGAACACCCCTCTTCTTCCCTCACACAATGTCCTTTTTTATATACAGAGTAACATACCTGAGATTCCACTTCTCACCATTGCTCAAAGCGACATAGAACTTGCCAACTTCATCAACGCGAAAAGGACCTCTAAATTTAGAAAGGCCCCTTGCAATCCTTCCAGTCCGAACCTTGACCCAATCCCCAACACCAAACCTGCAATTCGAGACTCCGTCAGGTTGAACTTGGCCATCACTATGAACCCACTTTCTCAACCTGGAGGGCACTAGTTTGGTAACTGGTTAACGACCACGCATATCTTGAAAAGGAATTCCCTGTGTCACACTATGCGTAGTGGTCCGATAAGCTTGAACCATATCACCAACCGTGGCACCCACATCCTCCTGGTTAGAAATGGCTAATTGTATGGTACCCTTCACTAACCTGTTGACCCTCTCCACCAAACCATTTCCCTGAGGGTTATATAGTGAAGTGCGAGAATGCCTGATACCATTCATTTTGAGAAACATTGTCATCTCATGGGAAACCAATTGAGTACCATTATCAGTCACCAACATATGTGGAACTCCTTCTTCTTGAAAGATTTCCTTAAGCATAGAAATGGTACTCTTCGTGGTGATGTCCTTCAAAAATTTGACCACAATCCACTTAGAATACACATCCACAACGATGGCAGCAAATCTCATCACGCTGGATAATTTCCCCATGGGACCATTGAAATCCAAGCACACGGTATACCATGGTTTGCCAGGATCATCAATATGGCCCTGCACACTTCTACTCCCCACTCTCAACCTTTTCTCACTCTCTTTGCAACTGGCACAGCACTCCACCGATTTTTTTACCTGATCATCAAGGCCCGCCCACCAAAACTCATTTTTGATCCTCCTACAAATCAAACCCTGCCCTAAATGCCCCTCATGTGCTATATCAAATAATCTGAGTCTCAACCTGATCGGAGGAATGAAACGATCTCCCCTCATGATGACAATGGAACCACACACCGACAACTCCACAAGTATCTTAAAATATGGTCGTACCGAGGGCGCCAACGTACTCTCCCTCCTGCCTCCATGGCGAATCAAAGAACTCACTTGTTGATGGACATTGTCCTCTTTCATCTCGTCCTCCCACTGAATCATAGTGAACGCACCAAAACCACACCCCACAACATCTTGTACAGAAGCCACTACACCTTCCGACTGAAAATTAATAACAGACTCGCGATCCACAACCTCCCATGGCAAGGCCAGCCTAGACAAACAATCTGTTTGAACATTGCGCCAACCCTGCACAAATTCCACAACATAAGAATATTCCTGTAGGCGTGCAGCAAGCCTAGCCAATCTAGCTGACCCTTTACCAGCACCACCAGACGACAACATTTTGACTAAAGGCTTGTGGTCCCTCCGCATGATGAATGTCAACCCCCACAAATGGACTCTGAAGTATTCAGCACCCCATGCTGCAGCTCACGCTCTGTCACTGAATAATTTCTCTCAGCTTGAGTTAAGGTACGCAAGACAAAATCGACTGGCTTTTCTTTCTTCCCATGGAGTTGCCTGTGGCACTGGCATCCACCATAAGTATACACTTCAACTTGTTGTCAAACAGGGATAAAATGCCTGCCTCACATATGGCTGTCTTGATGGCATCAAAACTCACTTGTTGCTCACTTCCCCACACAAACTTCTCACCTCTCTGTAACAATCTCCTCAACGGTTCTGTCCTGTCGCAAACTTGTCTTCAAATTTGGAATAGTACTCTACAAGCCCTAAAAAGGACCGGAGCTGATCTTTCTCAATAGGAGCGGGTGCTCCTCTTATGGCCTTTAACAGCTACCTTTTTGGCTTCAACTCTCCATTAGATATAGTGTAACCTAAGTACTCAATCTGTTGAGACAAGAATACACATTTATTTTTGTTCCAGGTGAGACCAAATTCCTCCAATTTCTTCAAAACCAAACCCAATGTAGCAGTGTGTCTCTCCACTGTACCTCCCATCACCAAAATGTCATCTTGAAAGTATATTACATCCTTCACTCCTTCAAATATCCTAGCCATCATCCCCAGAAAGACACTCGCAGCCGATGTTAAACCAAAAGGCATGCGAGTGAACTGGAAAGTGCCTTCAGAGGTAATAAAAGCCATCAAAGCTTTAGAATCATCATGTAATCTGATCTGATGATAGGCACTTCTCAAGTCCAGTTTTGAGAAATACCTACCATCCTTCACCAAAGACAGTAATTTGTTAATATTAGGGAGTGAAACAACATCAGTCACTAACTCTTGATTGAGTGCCCTAAGGTCCACACAAAATCTCAGGCGGCCATCAGACTTTTGAGTAAGAACCACTGGAGAAATCCATGGAGAAACTTCCACAGGCTCGATAATACCATCTTTAAGCATGTTATCCAACAACGACTTAACATCCTCCCTTGCAACAAGTGGCACCCTCCTAAGTTTATGCTGCACAGGTAAAGCACCCTCCTTTAGCACGATCTTATGCACATACCCCTTCAAACATCCAAACGACTCGTTAAATACCACCTTGGAACTTGTCAACACATCCTCCAAGGTGGTGTCCTCAACCACCATAATTTGGTTGCGTGCTCTAGGATTGATCATAATGTTCAAATCAAATAGGTGTACCCAACCTAAAATCGGTGGGTCATCCACTGACACATACACTTTACCCCTTGTGGTTCGCTCACCATACTGGATATTCCCCTCCATCTACCCCACAATGTCAATGGGTTCCCCTTGGTAACCCCCGGGTTGATCTCTCTGGGAATCAGCTGTACCTCACTCCAATGTCGTTCAAAAACTCTCTGTGGAATGATGGTATACAATGAGCCAGTATCAACCATCAATTCAACATCCTTCCCACACACAGAAAACATTGCTAATGGTCTGCACATCCTCTTGCTGTCATCAGTAAGAGTTTTTCCATTGGTCTCATCAATCACCAACAACCTGTCACCCCCATTGTCTACATATGTCTCCTCAACACTCCCCACTCTTGCCCTGTTCTCCTTAATCCCTGTGGTAAATGCTTTGCACATGTGAGCATAGTGACCTCTGCGCTCACTCCTCTTGCATTCCTTACTCATTGCAAAACATCTCTTAATGTCCAAAGCTTGATATGCACTACCACACATTCCCTCTCCCTGCTTCTCGCACCAAATGTAGTGGCACACTTCCCTTCCTTCTTTTTAACAATGCACACCTCACTATCAGCACCAGAGATATTGTCTCTCATGCTAGCTACATCACTTCTTTTTTTAAGTTTCTTCATACACTTTTGGGATTCCTCGATGACCGTAGTCATTTCTATAGCACTCTTAAGTGTTGGATCTTTTGCCGCTTACAATCTTTCTTGGATCTTTTTATCCTTGCACTGGACTATCAGTTGATCACGAATCATTTCGTCGGTCATAGCTCCAAAATGACAGTTGATGGAAAGTTCCCCGAGTCTTGCAACAAACTCATCGATCGACTCATGTTCAGCTTGGTCCTGGGTATAAAATTTGTAGCGTACCATGACTAAATTGGTCTCCTTTGCAAACCTATTCGCCAATCGCTTGATTGCTTCTTTGAAAACATCAGCAATGGGTTGACCATTAGGAGCCACGGCTGGCGGCAAATATTTAAACACTCTTAGACCCTCATAGTCCAGGGCACTCAGTAACAGTGCTTTCTTCCTTGCCGCTACGAAACCTTGCCCATCAAAAGCTGTTATGTAATTTTCTAACATCTCAACCCAATCCTCCCATAATATTGCCGGGGAGCCAGGCTGAGAGAGAAAAGGTGGAGGGGTGATTATATTCTGAGCAGCCATAGAAAGTAAATGTACACCACACCACCCGCACACAGGCAGTAAACCAGGTAGGTAAGGTGTACTCTACCCCTATCTGGGAAGACCACCACACCCAGTAGAAGGTTGAATCAATTTGTGGGATGAGCTGCCAAAGAAAACATATGAAGTAAAGTCTCAAATGTGTGCCTGGCTCTTTGGTGCCAGCTGACGCCAGGCTGTTTACATATTTATCCCATCCTCGTCGCCAAAATGTTGCGAAGGAAGTAGATTCCGACTCTCCGCAAGATGATATAAATATGTTTTATTGAGAATAAACAGCCTGGCGTCAGCCCGCACCAAAGAGCCAGGTGTAACTGCCAACTCTGGAATGCTGTACGCCTAACAATCTAGATAAGAACAAGTTGACATCACAACATCTTTCCGTTCTTAGCCTCTCCTCTGTTCCTCTTTTCTTCCTGTCTCCACTCGCTCATCATTTCTTCACCTTGACCCTTTTTTACCTTCCGTCTCTCCTTCTATTCTATGTTTCCCATCACTCATCCTATCCTCTCTTCACCTTCTCTGTCCCTTCTCTCTTTCTCTTCTCTATGCTCTCCTTGGCCATCCACTTGTATCCAACCATTCCTTTTCTCTCCTCTACCCTCTGATGCTGCAGGCTCGGCACCCAACCCCGACAGGCAAACAAGCAGAGCGGGCAAAAATAAATTATCGTCATGTGTGAGACAGGCTGGGGGGTGCAAAGTATGGAGGGAGTTGGAGGGCAGCAGCAGCCTGACCCATTGGTGGGTAGTCTGACTTTGCAATGACTGCAATATGCGGGATCTGCCCAACCCATTAGTGTAGATGCATGGCATGGCATTACGATATTTTAAAAGGCGGACGTTGGACGAAAGTCTTCCGGTTCATTTCAGACAGTCACGGAGTCGTATACAACGCAGAGCGTACTCGCTTCTAGATCGCCTTCCTGAGGCTTTTGACGTGGGCAATAGAACGCAAAGCTTCTCTCTCAACTCATAAATTTGGGATACATTGTGATCGGAATTGCATGAGATATTTAGAACCGGGGGTCATACTCAGAATACGCCGGGACGGAATTAAAACCGGCGGGGAGAATCAATTTCAATACGCAACCTACCGTACAGCCCTGAAGAAGTCGTTTGGGTAATCGCCCACGACGAAACACGTGTTGGCTGGGCATTCTTAATGAAAAATAAAGAACGAAAGAACACCCTACAAAGTCTTGTGGTTACAGGAATCTGTGATTTGAAATATTGAACTATTTATATGATGGTGGCAGAATTACGCCATAACCTGTAAAGAAAATTAGCGTGTGCACAGGATTGAATTTCTAGTTGGACAATGGTATGTTACGATAAAAAGGCTGCTGATGCCCCGCATGCCCGGTGGACATTAATCGCTTTGAAAGTAACTTTCATGTATGCCGCTGTGGTTTCCTACACCACACATAGGCCGCTCACTTCGGGGATAACAGTGGGTAAACAAAACAGTCAAAGGTAAAACAATATCTGTTAGAGATCGATGATCTCAAAAAGGTGGTTGAACACTTGCATAGGCCCAGTTGTAAGGCGACAGAAGTGCCCCGCGTTCTGCCCTCTTACTAACAGTGGGACGCCAAGTTCAGAGTGGACAGACACCTCTTACTCTTCCCACACGCAGGCACGGATTCACTCAGGGGGTGCACTACTAGTGCAATATTAAATTGTAGCCGAGCTACAGCAATTTGTTTAAGCTATTAATTTTGTGACAAATAATTACACCACCAGTATTTAATGTAATTCAATTGCTTGCAGCTTGTGACTGCGTGAGGCCTCGCTCGCATCAGGATACGAAGTGGTGAGGTGTGGTCTCGTCTTGACCCTCTCCATGCTCCCTTGTGTGCAATGCCGTTACTGGCGAGGGGGGAGGGGAGGGGGGAGGGGGAGAGAGAGAGAGAGAGAGAGAGAGAGAGAGAGAGAGAGAGAGACCAAACACTGCATGGCTCAATGCTCCCATTGCTCCGTGGACAGGACCTCCGCGCTGCCTCTGCACCAGATGCCCTAGTAACAAGACTTTGAGCCAGTCTAGACGGTGCTCCCTTGCTTTCATACAGCATGAGAGCAGTGCCAGGATTGGCCAGGGCAGGGCAATTCTCGGCTCATTTGGAGACTGGGAGACTGTGGGGGACTGTGGCTTTAATACCCCAGGCTCCACTAACTGAGTCAGTGAGAGTTCTTGAGAGTGCGCATGTCAGGCTGACCAGGGAAAGGCACCAGTCCAACCCGACATGCGCACTTTCGCTGAGCAGAGCACTGTCTGCTCTGCTGACCTCCTCCTGTCATTCATATTATTAAGCTCTACCTCTCAGACCAGGCCTGCCGCAGGCACGGAGGCTCGTAAGGTTTAAAGAACTGACTCACGGCTAATAGTTGACTGCAGCGGGCTAAATAAACGCTTAAATTAATTGGAGCGGGGGGGGATACCAGGGGTGCGACAGCTTAACGCCCTAAGGAAGACACCGCCCCTGATGTGTGTCTCTTATGGAGGCCTATGCCTTACACACATAGGATGTGGTTTATAAAAAAAAAAACAAGGGGCAAAATAGAAATTTCACCCTGTTTGGTTGCATTCCTCTTAGTGAAAAACAGGTTTGTTGCATATATATAGGGTTTCTAAAATTCACCACAATACAGTCGCCCAAAATATTTTTGCTTAAAGCACCCAACCACCAAACCCTTATAACCATTAGCTTCTTGTTACAGTTGATCATGCTGAACCCTCTATTTTTCCATAACCAATGGGTTTCTCTTTATTAAGAAGTTGTCCCGCTGATTCCATTTGGTTACACATCAGCGATGGAACGACTGTCGAGATCACAACATACGGGCTGGCAGATGGTGGAAAGCTCATAACAGTCTTAAGGGCCTCATCATCGCTCCGGTAAGGACCTGTTGCTTTTCAGTTGCAGTTCTTCCGGCCCCTGAGTCCTAGCGATAGTGGAAAGATCGGGATGGCTGTTTGGACAATAAACACCACCTCCTAGAGATTCATCCTTTCAGGGGCAATAAGGATCGGTGCATGTGGCCTGCCATACATAGGAAGAAGAACAAGAGATAGGGAGGGATTCTAATGAATTACCTTCCCACTAGTCGTGCTGGAAAGAACATCTGGAAGATGCAGAGATAGTCCTTTTGGCAGCTAACTGAGATTCAGCTAACCCCAGGCAGTCAAGGATGGGTTGTAACGCTGTTAGTAGAATCGAGCTGAACCTGCTACAGAATCGGTCAAATTGTGAAGGCTTGAATTCTGATGTAGGAGAGTCACCCTGAGAGGCATCCTTATCCAGTAACCGGGTGTGTGCACAATTCTTTTCTTTCGCTTTGCAGCTGGTGCAAGAGGGGATAAAGCATCTGCTGCAGTAGTGGAGCCAGTAGAATGTATCATACTAATGATGTCTCCACAGCAATGTCGTCTGCCATAGTGGTCACAGTGCTTCCCTCTGGAAGTCTTTGCTCAATAGAGAGCCAGGTCAGCTTCTTTACTACAAACACCCAAGGCCGTCTCCAACATTCTGTCAATTGACGTACCTCTGTGTGGCGGGTTAGATATCCCGAACACCTTGCATTTGCTTCCATTTCTAACGATAATGGCATTACTCCTAGTCCTACTCCCTCGCCTTCCTTCGATACCAATGAGGCCCCGCCTCCCACCCAGACCCACCCCCAGCATAAAAACTCTGCCCGCCCCCACCTCCACCTGTACGTAAACAAGCCGAGCTAGCACTCAGTTGAACCGCACCGGGAGGGAGGGAGGGTCCTCGAAGGAAGGCGAGGGAGTAGGACTAGGAGTAATGCCATTATCGTTAGAAATGGAAGCATTACCTCCCGTCCCTCCCTCGCCTTCCTTCAATACCAATGAGGACATAGCAAGCAGAAGAAAACAGAGACGGACAACTGAGTGAGAAAGAAACACCAAAATTTAATACAGTGCCCCCAAACACATCAGATCAACATCCCTGGTCCCGCATAGAGGACAAAACCCTGTGGCCCAGAACAGTATCCAAACGCTCCAGTCTCGCAATACGATAGTGACGGACAAACGTAGAGGGAGAAGACCAGGTCGCCGCCCTACAGATCTCCACCACAGAAGCCCCCTGCATCTCAGCCACCGTAGCCGCCATACTGCGAGTGGAACGCCCCTGAACCCCCACAGGAGGAGCCACCCCCTTAAGATGGTAAGCCATCAAGACCGTGGACCGAATCCAACGACTCAAAGTAGCCGTGGAAGGCTTAACACCCTTCCGAGCCGGACCGAAGTTAACAAACAAAGAGTCCCCCACCCGGAAGGATTCGACAACCTGCAGGTACCACAGCAATGCCCGACGGACATCCAAACAATGCAAGCGACAATCCTCAGCCGAGGAAGGAGCAGGACAGAATTCAGGCAAAATCACCTCCTGCCCGAGGTGAAAAGCCGAACTGACCTTAGGGACAAAGGACGGAACCGGAACCAGAACCACCCGATCCGAAAAGACCTTACAGAAGGGAAACTTACAAGACAAGGCCCCCAACTCCCCTAAGCGCCGCGCCGAGGTGATAGCCACCAAAAAACAGGTCTTAAAGGTCAAGAGACGCAACTCAAGACCCTCAAGGGGCTCAAAGGGAGGACCAGACAGGACATCCAACACCAAATGCAAATCCCACGAAGGGAAGGACCGAACAGGGCGGGGAAACAAATTCAACAGTCCCTGAAAAAACGAGGCATCAGAGCCCCGTCATCCCGCAAATTACGCCAGGAGCCCCGAAAAGCCTGAATAGCCGCCCACTGCACCCGCAGAGAAGCCACCGACAACCCCAGAAGAGCCCCATCCTGAAGGAACTGCATCACCACAAAGAGGTCAGCAACCGTGGGATCAACACCCTTGCCAGCACACCAGGCCGAAAAGACACGCCAATGCCTAGCATAGGAAAGCAGAGTAGAGGATCTACGGGAAGCCTGCAAAGTAACAGCCAAAGGAGCAGGAACCCCCAACCCAGCTAAGCCCTGCCGTTCAACCGCCAGGCCGTCAGGTGCAACCTCCGCAGAGAATCCAGAGGAAGGGCCGGAAACTCCAAAGGGGACGGAACCAGAGGAAGGACCCACTCCCGGTCGCAACACAGCCCGGACAGGAGAGGAAACCAATTCGCCCGCGGCCAGCGGGGAGCCACCAACAACACCTGAGCACAGTCCCTGCGGACCCGCACCAGAAAGGAGCGGAGCAGCGGAAAGGGGGGAAGGCATACAGCAGACCCCGAGGCCAAGGACAGGTCAAGCCGTCGACCCCCAGAGACCCGGGACACCTGCCCAGAGAACAGAACCGGACCACCTTGGCATTCCCCGGATCCGCAAACAGGTCTACCACAGGGAGGCCCCAACGACTCACCAACTGGACGAACACACCGGGAAGGAGAGAGAACTCCCGAGAGGACGGAATCTCCCTGCTCAACAGATCCGCCCTCACATTGTCCACCCCCCGAATGTAGAGAGCCGACAGACCCAGCACCCAGACCTGAGCCCACTGAAAGATGACGCTGGCAATCAAGTTCAAGGACCGGGACCGGGTCCCCCCCTGATGGTTGACATAGGACTTCGCCACCAGATTGTCCGTCTGAATCAACACCCAACGACCTTGCAGAGAGTCCTGAAAGTGCACCAGGGCAAGCCAAATCGCCCTCAACTCCCGCCAGTTGGAGGACCTCCGAGAGTTCAGCAGGGACCAGCACCCCTGAACCTGATCCGACCCCAGCCAAGCACCCCAACCGGACAGGCTGGCGTCCGTAGTCACCACAAGCGGAGCCGGAGGAGCCAGGGAAACCCCGGCCAGAAGATGACGCCGGCAGAGCCACCAGGAGAGCTCCCCCCGAATCCGGTCCGACATGGGCAGCAGGGACAGGAGACTCTGAGACCCCGGAGACCACCCCAACAGGATCCAGTTGGCCAATCGAAGGAGATGAAAACGAGCCCAAGGAACCAGAAACACCACGGAAGCCATGTGCCCCTGCACCCGCAGCCACTGGACCGCCGGAGAAGCCTCCCGGGACAACAGGGCCCGAACCTGGGACTGAAGAGAGAGCAAGCGTTTGTCGGACAAGGTAACAAGGCCGAGTAAAGTCTGAAAACGAGCCCCGATGAACACCATGTCTTGAGAGGGGACCAAAGAAGACTTTCCCCAGTTCACCAAGAACCCGTGCCCCTGAAGAACCTCCAAGGCCCTCCCAATGTGAGCGAGCAAAAGAGACTCCCCCGCAGCATGCAGCAAGAGGTCGTCCAGATAAGGGTGAATGAAAACCCCCTCCGCATGAAGGAGAGCCATGAGAGGCGCCAGGACCTTCGTGAAAACCCTGGGCGCGGACCTGAGGCCGAAGGGAAGCACGCAAAACTGAAAATGGGCGTCTCCCACAGCGAACCTCAGGAAACGCTGAGAAGAAGCGGCCACAGGGACGTGGAGATAGGCGTCCTCGAGGTCCAAGGAAGCCAGGAAGTCGCCAGGTTGAACCAGAGGAATGATGGCCTGAAGGGTCAACATGCGGAAGTGAACGGGCCGAATCCAGGAGTTGACCCACTTGAGATCCAGGACAGGCCGAAAGCCGCCGGTCACCTTCCGCACCAGAAACAGAATGGAGTAGGTCCCCGTCCCCACCTCCGCGACAGGAACCCGGCAGATGGCATTCTTGGCAAGCAAACAGGACACCCCGTCCAGCAGAGCCACCCTGCGGGGACCGGAGACAGGCACCGGAGTCAGCCGAACCCCCGAATCCGGCGGGACCAGCACAAAGTCGATCACGTACCCAAGACCCACAGTGCTCAGGACCCAGCCGTCCGAAACGTCCTGCTGCCACCGAGGAAGAAAACTCCGAAGACGACCACCCACCGGCAGGGAAGCGGCCAGACAGTAGTTGTCAGGGACCCTTCTTGGCAGGGCCTTTAGACGCGGAGGCAGCGTGCTTGGGAGAAAAACGGGGCTGAAACCTCCGCCTGCGGAAAGACTGACGAGAATCACGCTTAGGGGAAGAACGAGGGGCCCTATTCCAAGGCCTGCCAGATGGAGTCGAACCGCCCTTATAGGGCAAGGCATGCTTCCGCTCCTTGAAAGCTTTCGAAATCAGGGCAGGCAATTGTTCCCCAAACAGCGCCAGCCATCAAAAGGCAACTTCAACAGAGCCGCCTTCTCACCAGGATCAGCCTTCCAGGACCGGAGCCAGAGGGAACGACGCGCAGCCACCAAAGCTCCAGTGGACATAGCGGAAGACTTGATCACGTCAGATGAAATGTCCGCCAGCAGCCGAGCCTGCTGCTCCATAGCAGCCAGGAGGTCAGAGCAGTCAGACCCCTCCTGAACCGCGGCAGCCAACTTTCCGAAATCCTGCACCAGAGACTGCGCTGAGTAGGCAGAGAAAAGGCTAGCCCGCAGCGCCAGGTTCCCAGCAGCAAAGGAGCGCTTAAGGCCAGAGTCCACCTTCCGATCAGTAGCATCCGTCGGGGTACAATCCTCAGGCAGAATCGCAGTCTTGCCAATCAGAGTGGCCAGGATAGAGTCAAGCTTCAAACTGTGAGGCAAGGGATCCTCGCCCTCCAAAAGATACAGTTTCTGAAGGAAGCGAGGGACCTGCAACTTATCCACCTCACGCCACTCCCGCAACACCATGTCTTTGACCGGACCCTGAAAGGGCATGCCCAACTTGGAGGGAGAAGCATACTGAGGAAAAAGACTACCATCTCCCTCTCCCAGCTGGAACGGAGGGAACCCCAAATTGTCCCGCACATGAGCCAGAACATCCCAGCGTTCCTCCCTGGAGATATACTTCCCCCGAGGAGGTAGAAGGACCCTCCTCGTCCGACAGGGAAACAGCCCCAGCAGGATCCAGCGAGCGAGGACGCGAAGGAGCAGCAGGCACCGGACGAGCCAAAAGAGCCTTAGCCACCGCAGCCTCAATCATGCCCTGCACTTCATCCTTGGACATGAGAGGCACATCACCCCCAGAAAGGCCCCGACCCCGAGGGCGCTTGGGGGGAACAGGAGAACCATCAGTAGAGGAAGAAGAGGAAGAAGAAACCAGGTTGTTCCGCTTGAACACCCTTTTGCGACCCATGGCAGCAGAGGAATGGAGAAGCAACATCCCGACCCCTAAAGTAGAGAAAAACCCAGCAGGAACCCTCCAATGAAAGCCCAGGCTAGGAAACAGCCAAAAACAGGTTAAAACCACAAAAACGCCATCTAAAATAAAAGACCGGGCACAAACCCGTCCTACCAGGTCTCCCAGAAGAGTGCAGTCCGAGAGGAGGCATCCAAAACAGCCCGACCCGGAAACACAGCCCCAGCCACAGGAGGACCGCCAAACAACTCAGCAGCATCCTGAGCCACCGCTCCGCCCCCATCCACGAGGGAGACGAGGAGAGGAGGCATCGCCAGGAGAACTCCGTCGAGGGCACCGCCGTCGCAGAGAACCAACACGAAGACTCCCCGGCACCGCCACAAGGAGGAACTGAAGGTAAGTCTCACTAGGGAGACAGAAAAAAACAGGTGGGGGCGGGCAGAGTTTTTATGCTGGGGGTGGGTCTGGGTGGGAGGCGGGGCCTCATTGGTATCGAAGGAAGGCGAGGGAGGGACGGGAGGTAATGCCTATTACTCTGCAAAGTAAATTATACAGCACTACGTAACCAAACAGCCTTAAGACAATGAATAAAAAGTAAGGGGGCAGAGGGGGTGTGTGCCCAGCCTCTTATAGGCTCTGAGGGGTGCAGGCGGGCCTGCTCCTGGTCCTTACCACATCTGGGCACCCGTACGTGTCCTGTGCTGCCGGATTCGAGAGAGCGCTATGAGTGCTTTCTTGGTCACACACCCCTCCTTCTCCTGCACACTGCCGCAACAGGTGTGGACTCCAGAGAGTGCTATGAGCTCGTTCTTGGCAATACCCCGCCTTCTCCTCCTCCCAGTTGCAGCAACAGGTGTGTTCTGGGCAAGCAAGTCTGTCCCTTGCCTCCAGCAGCAGTACAGGCAAATGCATCTGTGAAGCCCGACATTGACTGCCATGTAATGACCTGGCGTAACCTCCGGAGGAGCTTCTTCGTCCTCGTGTACAGGGACCCTTACAGCACCTTTCAAGAAATCTCTCAATGTCTTGAAACATTTAATTTTGACTGTGTTTTTCGGCAAAAAGGAATCAACAGTCTATTTTAAAGAAGTGGTATTTCTTAGCACATCATAACGTTATATGTGACAATAGCACAGCTCACTCTCAGCGCGGCTGTCTTTAAGCTAACCTTTCACAGTGTGGGACCTGATGTCGCAATGACCAGTACCTGTGTGGCACTAACACCAACCAACCAACCAATACCAGCGCGGCACCTGATGACGTAGATTTGAGCACCTGACAGCGGCTCTCCCTCCTTCACAATTAGCTTCACATAAGCAATACTTTTAGAAGCCGCCAAAGCAAAATATAAATAGCAAATATCTCTGGTCTGTTCCACTAAAGAAATGCAAAATTATCAGTCAATCAAAAGGCTAAACAGGGAACAATACTTTCCAGACGTTATCGCACACACAAGTGAAATCTCGACCAGCAGCAAATCACCCTGACTAGTGTAGTTTCTCCTCTGCGCAAAAGGATTTGCCATCACCATTCATTATTAATTCTCTTGCAACAGCTACAGTTCCCTATCTCAATTGTGCGGCTGATATTGGCTCACCGGCCGACAGCACAAAACGTAACAGACAAGTTAAATCACAATAAACTTAGGGGCAGATCTACGAGGAAGTGCCGCAGCGCGGCACCGGAAGCCCTTTGGCTGCGCCACGCTGCGGCACTTCCAAAGCACAGGAATGCGACATATTTACAAGAATATGTCACATTCCTGTGCTTCCCCCTGCGCTAGCGCACAAACTGCAGCCATGCGCCGGCGCAGGCACCCTTGCACCATGGTGCAAGGATGCCTGCGTCGTGGGGAGATTGTTTTTGTGCAGGAAGGGTCACTTTCCTGCACAAAAACAATCACTACAGGCATTTTCCTCCTTCAATGTGTGCTGTAGAATGCAGCACGCATTGAAAGAGGAAATAACGAGGAGAAATTAAAACGTTGCGCCTCGCTACGCCACCTCTAGGGTGGCGTAGCATTCACACGCATCTCCAGATTTACGAGAAATCGTAAATCTGGAGATGTGTCTTGTTCCATGGGTGTTGCGTGGGAACACCCATAGCAACACCCATGGAACGCCCCTTCAACGCAAAGTGCTGCGTGTGAAGGGGCCGTATTTACAAGGAGAGGAAAAGTCACGCAGGGTGGCTTTTCCTCTCCTTGTAAATATGGAGGAGCCCCCTGCGCCACCAGTACGTCACGAAAAGTGACGTACTGGTGGCGCAGGGGGCTTGTAAATCTGCCCCTTATTGTCTATACCAGGATCTTAGACTACGGCAAGCCTGATAACAACTTAAAGTTCTCAACAACAAGCGCATATGTGTATGCCCTGACATGAACAAGCAATATACATAAAGAAGCACATTAGCTCTTCCGTCCAGCTTTGCAGCCTTCTTCGACTTAAAGAGGACATACACAATTAGTGATGATGGAGCAGGGAAAATAAAAATTTTAACCCCTAACAAATTTTATAAATGATTAATAAAATGTTCGTTTAAATGTATTAATCAACACTGTATGTGTGGGAAAGGTAACATGCCAATGTGTGTGCTAAATAATCTATTAATGGATGTCCGTGTGTCTAATTATAACGTAAAAATAAATGCGTACTAATTAAAAATAAATGCATGTTTTGTGCTTCATAGAAATAAAACGTGTCGTTGCAAAAAACAATAGTGATGGTAAGTAAGGAACAGCTTAAATGTTGCTTTATGCTAGGTAATAACTAATTGGGGTACGTAGATGACGGGAGGGAAACGAAAAGGCTATTTTTCTCTATTTTAATTATGTTTTGTTTGCCTCAAATTAGTGCTTCTAAAGTATAACCGAGTGGCGATATAAAATGGCCGCCAGTGGGAAGATGTGCGCAGGCGCAAGGGGACATGTGACACGGGATGAAATCGGAGAAAAACTAAACCTCGTGATGTTGCTGAGAGGCTAGGATGCGAGAAATGGTCAAGGCTGATGTGACCTAATTGAACTGATAGTGTGCCGTGGTGATCAGCAGAAGACCCGTGGGAAACCAGTTTAAGAGAAAGGACAATGACTGCGGAGTTCTCGAATGTATCGAAAGAAGTTACAAATGTACTGATCGAAGCGGATGGAAACATGTCTTGAGCGTATGGGAAAGGAAATGATCCAAGGACCATTGGATCCAAGAGAACTTGATTAAAAGAATGAATAAGATGACATGCCTGGACCAATGAAAGAAAAGCGTGTTATTAATGTTGCAACAATTAGTTAGCAAAGTTAGAATTAGGGTATAAGAGGGCCTACTCTTAGTGGGAGGGGGTCAATCTTGTCAGTCGCAGTCACAGTCAGGAGCGGAGTTGGAGAGTCGTGTTGGTGTTGGTGGCTTCCAGTGCTGGGTGGTCCTGATCGATCCCTTACTGAGCGGGAGATGCTGAAAGACTGTTAGATGAGACGGGTTGCAGGTAGCTGATGCTGACGAGCTGAAGTTGCTGTTGCTGTCTTAATTTTCCAGTTGAGTATGAGAATCAGGTTATTTCTAATTCTTAAACTTAGGTTAGAAATCATTAGTCTAAATTAGGAAGGTAGGCAGGTAATTAGGGTTTTGGCTTCATGACAAAAAATTTCCTTTCTGCAATAAATTGATTATGCTTAATAAATATTTGAATTTAAGAATGAATAATTGAATAAAGTTTAAATTCTTTCTCATGCTTTAAAAAATTATATAAAATTTAAGATTCTTTAAACCAAAATGACTCAGTGGTTATTTTCCTAAATGATTGTGACATCAGTAATTGGTTATTGTGATTCAGCTGGTCTTAATCACTATGAACTAATTTCTTACATGAATGATTCATCGACAAAAACAATGAGCAGGAATATCTTAAGAAATAACTAAAAGAAAGCGACAAGTTAAGGTAATAAGATATCCCGGCTCTTTCCAGCGGTACATAAATGGTGTTCTCCATTTAGTTCTCATGCTTCTCCTAGGAGTACAGAATTTCATAAAGGTGTAAAGGAAATCCAGGTGTGTACGTGTGTGTTAGGCGATGTTTATGGGCCCCATCGTCATGTAGATGTGAGAAAATATAGTTTGCCCCTGGATGACCTATAAGTGATCTGGGAGGAGAATAGTTTTTATTGTACGCGCTGCATCAGATTTCTTGGTAGGAGAGTTATGGTTTTCTATAGATTAGTTTAGTGATTATTGTTTATTGATTATTGATTATTTTTGATGACTAACACTATATGTTGAGTCGTGTTATGTTATATGTGAGTTTTCACGCTTCTGGGATGTAGGAAGTGGAACACGTGTGGCAAGAGAAGTCACATGGAATTTGGCAGATGGTCTGAATTCATTTTGGTAATAACACAGGTTGTGTTATGTTAGGGATTTTCTGTGCGAAAAGTGTGTAATTGAAATAGCAAATCACGTTTACTTGTGAAACTTTGGCCTTAATTCTCAGGAGCCTAGTCTCCACATGTGTCTTATCCCCAGAGAAACGAGTAAATTGTTTGCTTGAAAGAAGGGTAAGGTAGAGGAAGTGCTACTTTATCGGCGAGAGTAAATAATTCTGTGGTAGGGTAGAGGTAAGCGCTGCCTACTGGAAATACAGGATTCTTGTGTAAAAGGACAAAGCTGTCACTTTTGTTTAGCGAATCAGACTATGGAATTGTTTTAATTGTTGTAACTAACGGAGAAAACAGTGAAAAGAAAATTGCCGATAAATTTTGTAAAGGAGGGGTAAAAGAGCAGAAGTGACGTAGAACAGTGCCACGCTAGGATTGGATAGTGCGCTAGTCACGTGAACACAGAGCAGGAGTGACGTAGAAAAGTGCCGCGCTAGGATTGGTTGGTTCACGGACGGAGAAAAAATTGTTCTGATTGGTACGTTAGTGTGAATCGCGCTGTAATTGGTCGAAGTTCCGTAACACAGAACAGCGTTAGCGTAAAGAGAAAACAAATAGAAAACATGCCGTATTACGAGTATGAAAAGGAGAGAACGTCATGGACGACGAAATTGAAGAATTTCTTTAAGAAAGACAAAAAGGTTGTGACTAGAGAGGGACAAGTAATTCCTCCGCCGAAATCAGCAGCTTCACATATGATGCTGAAATATGGATATCATACGTGCATATGGTTGGAAAATTGGGCAAAATATACGAAGAATGATGGTGCTTTAGCTTTCCCTGAGAATGGTTCATTTAGTGTGGCGGTTTTGCGAAATTTGCGAGAAAAAATGTGTAAATTGGAACCTAGACCTAGACCAACACAGTTTGAGGCTTTGACAGAATGGGAAGATGAGATGTATGAACGAGAGAGATTCAGAGGAATGAGAGATCATGAGTTTATGCCTGGAAGATTGTGGGGAGTAAATCATGAAGACAGAATAAAACGATGGAGATGTGCTAACATGACAGGAGGTTTGTTTCCAGCTTTTACAGTTGAGGACGGGACTAAGAAAAAACGGACTGAGAAAAAGAAACATATGGAGAGGGAAAAGTATATGCATGAGAGCGAAACGGATGACGAGTTGCTGGAAGATATTTTAAATAGAAATCCACCTCCGTATCAGCAGAGTTCTACAGTGGTGACACCAAATGCGCCGCTAATAGAGACTATGCGAAATAAAAGCCCGGAAAAGAGAATTGAAGTAAATAGGTCACAAGAACAAGTGAGAACTTCTCAAAATGAAGGATTAGAAAGCGACAATGCAAGCGAATTAGCAAGGACCACAAAAGAACTAACTGAGAAGATTAGAGAATTAACGAAAAATATGGAAGCAGTCACTGTGCCTGTAACAATAGGTCCAGTAATACCCGTTTTTGAGAATCAGAAAATTGATGAAAGATCTTTGGTGATTCCCATGAGTTCACAATTTCAGAGAGAAAAAGAAAGGATGGAACAAAGTGCAAGTACAAGTAATTTGGCTAGTACTTACAGACCAAGTCCACCTACAAATTTGACGGTAAATGAGTGCAATGGTAGGAAAATGCATATGGTAACAGAATCTGCAACAGAAACCCCTGAAAAGAGTGGTAATTGGATAGAACTAAATAATACACCCATAGGTCCGACTCCTGATGAGTTAAATGAGTGGATGAAGGCATTTAAAATAAAAGAACCAGAAGAAAAACCATTAGATGTAATTAGGTTAAAAATCGATATGGAAGAATTAATTCTAGGAACAATTGGTACCGAAAAGATAAAAAATGACCAGGATGATGAAATAATGTTTCTGTGCAAAAGTATTACATGGAGGGCAAAGAATTTACATGACAAACTAGAAGAAGTAGCCAGTGAGATTGGAATAGACTTTGCAAAAGTAAAAACGTTGCAGAAACCATATAGAGTAGACTTTTGTGAAAAGGATATTGAAAATTTGAACACGGCAGGAAGGCTGACACAGATAAAAGAGTTAATTGTATTGTTGAGAAAATGGGGTGATGTGGATAGATGGAAAGTTAGATGGACAAAGAAGAATGAGAAAACTACAGACAAAGGTTCATTGGCTTTTATGATAACTGAAAAAGAATCTGTTGCCAAAGAATATCCCATGAGAGAAACTCCAGGTGGTAGTTACGTGCATGTTCCCTGGACTAGGCAGGACATACTGTCATTTACCAATGACTTTCCAAAGTTAAGAGAGAAGCCAGTTGAGTGGTACCGACAAGTAGAGAGGTTTGTAAAAGTCTCAAAAGTGTTGTGGATAGATTTAGATGGATTGTTTGACATAGTGGTACCAACAGATTTGTGGTCAGAATGTAAGATTACAGTTGACTGGCCAACTACAGAATATCCAAGAGATCCTAAGACAGGAGCTCCAGGTCCGGATGTGATGAAGAAGTACGATAAGGTGATTACCTTTTTGAAGAATAAGATTCCTCCTAAAGAGACAGATTGGGTAAAAATCGATAGAACTACACAGGAAAGTAAGGAGTCTGTACATGCATATTATGAGCGATTGTTATTAGTTTTCAAGCAGTATAGTGGTTATGAAGAATTGAGTGAAAAAGACATGAGTCATTTTGTATACCGATTTGTGTTTGGCCTGAAACAAGAAATAAGTGATATGATTAAGCAACACATGATAAACTGGCAGAATGGAAGTGTAGATGAGGTGCTGAGGTATGCTAAGTATTGTAGTGATGAAATAGAGAGTAAACAGCGTAAGTTGAAAGAGAAGGCAATGTGGGCACAGGTGAAGGTGGCAGAAAAACAAGAAGCTCAATTGGACAATAATAATGGAAATGAAACAGGACAGAATAAAATGCGACCAAACATAGGTAAAGGAAAGGGTCAAGTGAGTCTAGAAGAGGCAAAGAAGAAATGGCCATGTCATAATTGCGGAAAATTAGGGCATTGGAGAAACGAGTGTAAGTTCCCACCTAAACCTAATCCGGAACATCAATCATTAACTCCACAGGTGCAGAATGAGGTAGTTGTTCAACAAAGTCAGGTGCCGCAACCACCACTTCCCAACACTGTTAACCAACAAAGAGACAGTACAGAAACAGGATTCTACGGAGGAGAGCAGGTAACACAGTTGTCGCGAGCAGCTAACATTTCTCAGTATTGGTTGCGTCAGAGTGAGGATGACCCGGATGAAAGATTCTGACGGTGCCCAGGAGAGGGGAAAGAGTGCGTGCTTGGCGCAACTCTAGAGGTAGATCAGTCTGGTCCCTTTGTGGATGGAGAAGTGAATGGTGCAAATGTAACATTCCTTGTCGATACTGGAGCTACCCGTTCTACTGTTAGATCAGTGGAAATTCCAAACCTTCCTCTCTCAGGTGAATACATCCAAGTAGTAGGAGTAGCCAATCAGCAGATTAAAACCCCACTTACTGAATTGGTGGAAGTAAAAATTGGTTCTTTTAGCAAAATGCATAAATTTGTAGTGTGCGATTGTAGTCCTGTAAATCTTTTGGGTCGTGACCTCTTGTGCAAGATGAATTGCACAATTTATTGTACGCCAGATGGAATTGGATTTCAGACTTCAGATGAAGATGTTTTGTATAAAGTAACTTTGATGAATCAGGAACCTGAAACGAATGGTTTGTTTCCTGCATTTGACGCAGAAAAACTTCCAGAAGAACTAAAAAGTGCAGTAAAAGAAAGTGTGTGGGATTTTACAGGAGAAGACATTGGATTAATGAAAGAAGTTGATCCCGTAAAAGTGACAGTAAGAGAAGGGACAACTTATCCGAATACGCCACAGTACAAATTAACTCCAGAAATAATTGAAGGAATAACTCCTGTGATAAATAAAATGATTGAACAGGGAATTCTAAAAGAAATAATGAGCAGTCCATGTAATTCACCTATTATGGGACTGAAAAAGCCAAATGGAACATATAGAATAGTACAGGATTTGAGAAAGATCAACAAAATAGTTGTGCCCTGTTGTCCAATAGTGCCAAACCCTGCAGTAATTCTATATCAAATTCCACATGAAGCTGAGTGGTACACTGTGATAGATTTGTGTCACGCATTTTTCTCTATTCCTTTGCATCCAGATAGCCAGCCATTATTTGCGTTCCGGTTTGGAGAGCGTATTTTGGCATGGTGCCGAGTTCCTCAGGGGTATACAGAAAGCCCCTCAATCTTTAATCAGATTCTAAAGAAATCTCTGGAAGATTTGAAAATGCCAGAAAAATCAGTGATGGTGCAGTATATCGATGACCTGTTGGTGGCATCGAAAACCAAAGAAGCATGTGTAAGTGATACAATTGCTTTACTGAACCATCTAGAGAAAAGAGGACATAAAGTGTCTCCTTCAAAATTACAGTTTTGTCAGAAAGAAGTCCAGTATTTAGGGCATAAAATTGAGAAAGGAGTGCGAAAGATAGCGACAGAAAGAGTAAGAATGATTCAAGGAATGAGAGCACCAATGACTCAAAGAGAGGTAAGAATGTTTTTGGGAATGGTTGGATATTGTCGACAGTGGATAAGTGGTTTCTCTTTGATTGCAAAACCATTACAAAAATTGACCAAGAAAGATGTAAAAGACCCTTTTGAGTTAAACAAAGAAGAAATGAAATCTTTCAAAGAATTGAAAAAGAAACTGTGTGAGGCACCTGCATTAGGCATGCCTGATTATGAGAAGGATTTTGAGTTGTACTGCAGTGAAAGAGATGGATGTGCGTTTTCAGTACTGGTACAAAAACATGGAACGACAAAAAGACCGATTGCTTATTTTTCAGCTGTTTTAGATCCTATAGCAAAAGCATTGCCTGGATGTCTGAAAGCAGTTGCTGCTACTTGTGTAAGTCTGGAACAAAGTGAAGGTATAGTGATGGGGTATCCACTGAGAGTATATGTTCCCCACTCAGTAGAAATTCTTTTGACAAGAACAAAAACACAGTACATGACACATAGTCGGCTGACTAAGTACGAAAAAGTCATCTTGAGTGCTGAAAATGTGACCATAGATAGATGCATGAATGTAAATCCTTCAACATCATTGCCAGATGAGGAAAATATAATTGAACAGGACGAAGTAGATCATGATTGTCTGAACGTGCTGGAATATTGCACGAAACCAAGAGCTGACATAAAAGATGAACCGTTAAAGGAATCTGATTATGTCATGTTTGTGGATGGCTCATGCTTGAGAACAAAAGAAGGAGTTTTAAGCGCAGCTTACGCAGTGTGCACAGTGGCAACTGTGATGGAAGCGTCTTGTCTGAAAGGAATAAGGTCTGCACAAGTTGCAGAACTGATTGCTTTGATTCAAGCATGTAAATTAGGAAGAAATGTACGAGTCACGATTGTGACCGATAGCCAATATGGTTTCGGCATCGTACATGACTTCGGTCAGATTTGGTCACAAAGAGGATTTTTGACATCTGCAGGAACACCTATCAGAAATGGAGATTTTGTTAAAAAGCTGCTTGCGGCGATACAGTTGCCTAAACAAATAGCAGTAGTGAAGTGCAAAGCGCATAAGAAAAACGAAGATTACATAGCCGTTGGCAATAATTATGCTGATGAGATCGCTAAATATTGTGCAGAGAACATGGTGTCCATGAACAAAAATAGAGAAAGGGAGCATGTCTCTTGTCCTTTGCTTTTTACTAATACTGTCGAGACATGGGATGAAGTAAGGCAGTTACAAGAAACTGCAAGAGATGAGGAAAAAGATTACTGGATAAAAGCAGGATGTAGAAGACAGGAAAATAATGGTGTGTGGGTATACAGAGATGAAAGACCAGTTATGCCTGATAGCATGATTGCAGACATGGCACGGATGTACCATGGACAAGCTCATATTGGGAGAGATGCAATGATCAGACTTTTTAGACAAACCTGGTATAACCCAAAATTCAGAGCCATTGCTGAAAGTCTTTGTCAAAGATGTCTTATTTGTCAGCAGTTTAACCCAGGAAGGAAAACAGTAGTGAGTCTAGGAACAATAGGACGAGAAGGAGGTCCATTCACTAGGATGCAGTTGGACTTTATAGAGATGCCTCCTAGTAACAGACTAAGATATGTTCTGGTGGTCGTCTGTTTGTTCTCTCGTTGGGTGGAGGCATACCCCACAAGAAGGAATGATGGAACAACAGTGGCAAAACTTATGCTGCGAGAGTTCATTCCAAGGTATGGTTTTCCAGTCACGGTTGAGACAGATAGAGGAACACATTTTCAAAATGAGTTGATCCAATTGATTTGTGAAGCATTAAGTATTAAACAAAAACTACATTGTGCTTACAGACCAGAGGCTTCTGGGGTAGTGGAGCAGATTAATGGAACAATTAAAAACAGGTTAGGAAAAATGTGTCAAGCTACAGGACTCAAATGGCCAGATGCACTGCCTCTTGTTCTGATGACCATAAGAAGCATCCCTGAAAAGAAAACTGGACTCAGTCCTCATGAGATGATCATGGGACGAGCAATGAGACAAGCACACGTACCTGTCAACAAGTTATTAACTATAACTGATGATCTAGTACTGGATTATTGCAAGGGACTGGCTGATGTGGTGCGTTCTGTGTTTCATCAGGTTGGACCGGATGCGACCACTCTTGAAAGAAAACCAGCCCACGACTTGAATCCAGGAGACTGGGTCCGTATAAAAATCCACAGGAGAAGAAACTGTCTAGTTCCTCGCTGGGACGAACCACGACAGGTAATCCTAGTAACAACGACTGCAGTCAAGTGTGCAGGAGTGAAGAACTGGGTCCATGCCAGCCACACAATCAGAGTTCAAGAACCTACTGATCGACATGTGAGTCGATGTCTGGAAGTGTGGGATAAAAGTTTAACAGCTGGGACAACAAGGATAAGAGAAAGGGTGCCAGAACTTGAAGATCGACCTGAAAGTCGACATCTGGAAACCCCAACGGAAAACACCTCTAAAGAAGAAGAAGAAGAAGAGGAAAGAAATTCAGAAGTTCCAGAACCTGAAGATCGACCTGTAAGTCGACATCTGGAAATATCTGACACAAATTCAGAATCTGATGATTCAGTTGCAAACTGTGAAGAATTCCGAAAGAGAACTTGGGGTTATAAACCAATTAGAGAAGAAACTGAGCAAGAAATTGAGTTAGATGAACAACCAAGTACAAGTTATGGTGGAAATCCTTCAGAAATAATATTAATAGATGAAGTAGGGAAAGAAGTACACAAAAAGTTAGAAAATCGAGAAGAACCCCGAGGAGCAATAGGGACAGATAAAGAAACAGAAGAACAGGGAAATTTAGAAGCAGAAAGGGAGGAAAACACCAAATCGGAAGAACACCGAGGAGGGACAGTAATAAGGGAAAACAAGAAGGAGAAGACAGATCCACCAGTAGGAGATGACGAGATCATAAGTTTCAAAATAAGAGACAATAGTGAAACAGTTGAAACAGAAACTGAAGAAAGTGGAGAAGAGGAAAAGGCAAAAACTGAATCAAGAAAAAGAAATTGGAAATCAGAAAGGCCAAGAAAAGGAGATAATTGGCCCAACAGCTATATAAGAAAATTGAGATATAGAATAATAAGAGCGGGAGACGAAAGTGCTGAACAAGTGAATGAAGTAACAAGTCAAAAGGGACAAGAAAAACCCAGTGGAAAAAGATTACAAAAGTCCAAAAGGACAAAGAAAGTGAATGCAAAGTATAAGTCACCTGAGTGGCTGTATATTGCACTGACAGATTACAAAGAAGAAGAAAACACTCACGAGAACCAGAGACTGAGAAGTCGGATGGGAAAAGGTGAGATGCAACAAACTTGAAGTGAAGACTTATAGTGCTTCTGCCGGACATGACAATTTTACTGGATGTGACAAATCACCGGATGTGACAACGAAAGAATTCTGGAGAGAATTAAAAGAAGGTACCAAGCAAAGACTTTTTGAAAGCAGAGTGGCATCTAAGTCATTTCTGAGGTGTAGTGACACAATTTTCTGAAACTTAACAAATAAAAAAAGAAAATGGAAAATAATAGGGATAGAAGAGATAAATGTGAGTTTATAAAAAGATGGTGCAAAATGTGCTGCTTTTGTACAGGGTTATTAATGACCATATGGATAGTTTTAGCAATCACAATTCCTATTAGTTTAGCTGTGATAGAAGCAAAGAATGATACTAAACCAGAAAAAGAAACTAATATTAAAGAACCAGTTATTTTAAGAAGTAGTGCAGAGTTACATAAGGATAAGTCAGTAACAGACTTTTCAAAAAATGTTTTTACAAAATTGTTGTACGAATATGTAGAGACAATGGATGTGAGAGATTGTTATGTTTGTATGCAGTTGCCTGCATCAGTGTCAGAAGGTGTGACTTATCATCACCTACCTCTAACTTATGGAATAACATGTAGTGTAATTGCAAGTTTATTTTATAAAACAGGTAGATTAGAATCTTATTATACTGACATAGATAAGATTTTTGCAAACATTCCAGTAGTACCAGAACTTAACAAAGTAAAACCAGCAAAAGTTTTAGGAGAATTTTTTTTAGAACATAGAAAATTAACGTTAGAAGAAATAGTTAGTAACAACCTTACCTGTGAGTTAAAGAAAGAAGAAAAAGTATTTTTAGAAATGGTTGAAGAAAGAAGAATGAAATTTCAAAAAGAAGCAATAAAAGAGGAAGGAAAACATCTATGGACGTTTGAGGAAGGAAATCATGAAGGGAAAAAGATAAATGCAGCAATGACATTAGATTGGCCGCAAACAGGAAAGTTGTGTATTAGGAGAAATAAGACAGTCTATGACAATTACTTTGTAGGTTCCAGTATCTGCCATGACAATTATCAAATTCTGGGAGGTTGAGGATTCAAAGGTGGAAAAGATCCAATATTTCCAGGTATCTATTATATTTGTGGGAATAGAGCTTATTACAGGTTACCGGACCATTGGTATGGAACTTGCTATGTAGGCCTGGTCTTTCCAATTTTTTTCACATGGACAGAGAAGAAAAGGGAACATACAAGATGATTAATAGTTTTACACGTAGAAAGAGGGAAAGTTTTTCAGAAATTGTAGGTGATATTTTTGGAGCATTGATACCAGCAGTGGGAATATCTTTGAATGCATTTAAAATTCGGAAGTTATCCACAGTAGTAGATCGTTTGTCTACAGATACTGCGGGAGGGTTCTTAAAGGTAAATACCGAAATGGTTGCCATGAGAGCTATGGTGATGCAAAATCGGCTTGCCCTTGATATTCTTTTGGCAAAAGAGGGTGGAGTCTGTGGAATGTTGAAAGTCCAACATTGTTGTACTTACATTCCTGATAAAAGTGAAAATATACAGAAGTATATTACAAATATTACAAATTTGCACAAAGAACTAGTTCCACTGGAGGTTGAAAGTGTTTTGGGAAAACTTGGTAGAGGGTTTTCTTCAGTAGCAAATTGGTTAACCAGAATGAGTAGACTAATGATAGGGAAAGTTATAATAATAGCAACTGTAATAATACTGTTAGCCATGGTGTTGAAAATAGTAATAACGTGTATAAAAAGAAAAGTAAGACAAAATAAGATAAAGAGAAATAACAGAATAATGAAAGAGAGAGAGAGAGAAATGGGTGAAATTGAGTTGGAGAAAATGAAAGAAAGCATGTATAAGGAGACAAAAAGACAAGATGAAGAAGAAACAGATGTGTAAATGACAGAAAGCAAAGGATAAAAAAGACATGCTGCCTGAAAAGAAGTATAACTTGGGTTTTATGTGGTGATTTAAAAATCACCAAAGGGGGGAGTTGATGGATCAGGGAAAATAAATTTTTTAACCCCTAACAAATTTTATAAATGATTAATAAAATGTTCGTTTAAATGTATTAATCAACACTGTATGTGTGGGAAAGGTAACATGCCAATGTGTGTGCTAAATAATCTATTAATGGATGTCCGTGTGTCTAATTATAACGTAAAAATAAATGCGTACTAATTAAAAATAAATGCATGTTTTGTGCTTCATAGAAATAAAACGTGTCGTTGCAAAAAACAATAGTGATGGTAAGTAAGGAACAGCTTAAATGTTGCTTTATGTTAGGTAATAACTAATTGGGGTACGTAGATGACGGGAGGGAAACGAAAAGGCTATTTTTCTCTATTTTAATTATGTTTTGTTTGCCTCAAATTAGTGCTTCTAAAGTATAACCGAGTGGCGATATAAAATGGCCGCCAGTGGGAAGATGTGCGCAGGCGCAAGGGGACATGTGACACGGGATGAAATCGGAGAAAAACTAAACCTCGTGATGTTGCTGAGAGGCTAGGATGCGAGAAATGGTCAAGGCTGATGTGACCTAATTGAACTGATAGTGTGCCGTGGTGATCAGCAGAAGACCCGTGGGAAACCAGTTTAAGAGAAAGGACAATGACTGCAGAGTTCTCGAATGTATCGAAAGAAGTTACAAATGTACTGATCGAAGCGGATGGAAACATGTCTTGAGCGTATGGGAAAGGAAATGATCCAAGGACCATTGGATCCAAGAGAACTTGATTAAAAGAATGAATAAGATGACATGCATGGACCAATGAAAGAAAAGCGTGTTATTAATGTTGCAACAATTAGTTAGCAAAGTTAGAATTAGGGTATAAGAGGGCCTACTCTTAGTGGGAGGGGGTCAATCTTGTCAGTCGCAGTCACAGTCAGGAGCGGAGTTGGAGAGTTGTGTTGGTGGCTTCCAGTGCTGGGTGGTCCTGATCGATCCCTTACTGAGCGGGAGATGCTGAAAGACTGTTAGATGAGACGGGTTGCAGGTAGCTGATGCTGACGAGCTGAAGTTGCTGTTGCTGTCTTAATTTTCCAGTTGAGTATGAGAATCAGGTTATTTCTAATTCTTAAACTTAGGTTAGAAATCATTAATCTAAATTAGGAAGGTAGGCAGGTAATTAGGGTTTTGGCTTCATGACAAAAAATTTCCTTTCTGCAATAAATTGATTATGCTTAATAAATATTTGAATTTAAGAATGAATAATTGAATAAAGTTTCAATTCTTTCTCATGCTTTAAAAAAATTATATAAAATTTAAGATTCTTTAAACCAAAATGACTCAGTGGTTATTTTCCTAAATGATTGTGACATCAGTAATTGGTTATTGTGATTCAGCTGGTCTTAATCACTATGAACTAATTTCTTACATGAATGATTCATCGACAAAAACAATGAGCAGGAATATCTTAAGAAATAACTAAAAGAAAGCGACAAGTTAAGGTAATAAGATATCCCGGCTCTTTCCAGCGGTACATAAATGGTGTTCTCCATTTAGTTCTCATGCTTCTCCTAGGAGTACAGAATTTCATAAAGGTGTAAAGGAAATCCAGGTGTGTACGTGTGTGTTAGGCGATGTTTATGGGCCCCATCGTCATGTGGATGTGAGAAAATATAGTTTGCCCCTGGATGACCTATAAGTGATCTGGGAGGAGAATCGTTTTTATTGTACGCGCTGCATCAGTGACACACAACCAGGTCCTTGTGTCCTGTTCCCCTTGCTGCCTCTATTGCCTGCCTGATTACTGTTGTCTTTGCCTGCCTGCCTTGTTTTGTTCTGGATTGTAGCCCGATTGCCGTTTGTTCCCCCCCCCCGCCACCTGCCCAACTCTAGCCATTTTTTCCCATCCACCTCCTGCCGGCACCACCCGCAGCCTCCCAGCGCCCCTCCTACCTACTAGGACCGACTTAATGGGGGTCACAGCGCAACCGTGCAGCAGGTGCACTGCTGGCGCGCCAAAGGCACACCTAAGGCAAGCCCGTCTGTGCCTGTCCACACATGGACCGCACCCAGCAGCAGGAACCCTGGCCCTCCAGCCACCCACAGATACTCCGCCGCAGAACTTCGAGCCCTGGACCCCAGACGTTCAACAACTGTTGCCTCGCATCTCCTCTTTCCAAAGCAGGACCGCTCATCTGCCACCGATGTCTCTTCATCTGCAACTCAGGACCTCCCACCCTCACAGCAACCCATGCCACTCCCACTCCACCTGCAGAGAGTGCCCCAGAACCACTCCTGCTCAACCCCAATTTCTCTGCAAATACGCCACTGAATTATGGGACACCATCGACACCCTTGCCCAAATGTGATCTTCATCGCAGAAACCTGTCTTAACCTCACCCCAGACATCACCACTGCAACACCCAGCGGCTACAAAATGACACACTGGGACCTCACCGACAAACACGGAGGAGGCATGGCCATCATCCACAAAGAATCAGTCCGCTCTACCACCACGAAAGACGACACCACACCGATCATGGAACATTTCAACTTTCAACTCCACACTGATGACAGAATGACCAAAGGCATCCTCGCCTACAGACCACGCACCGGCCTTGCAACGCCATCACAGACCTCATCACCCCACTTGCCTACAAGTCCAAGCACTGCATCTACCTCACAGTCACAAACTCCGTCAACCCTCCTGGAATGCATGGGCAACATCAGCATCACCCAGCTGGTCACCGACCCCACACACAAAACAAGACACATTCTTGACCCGATGTTCAAGTCCAGCAACAGAGTCAAATACAGCCATGCAACAGAACTCACCTGGACCAACCTCTCCATCGTCTACTTCACCATAACAGGATCACCACACACCAACACCAGCCCCCCTGCCTCTCATCGCCTTCTTTTGCAGTTGGAACAAAGTAACACAAACCCGATGTGGGAAGCGCACTGCTATGCACCAGCAGAGATGCCACAGACGTGGCCACCTTCAAATCAGCTCTCAACAAATACCACCAAAGATGCCTTAGCAGACCGCATTGAAGCAAGCGCCAACCACACCAAGGAACACTTCAGCATCGTTCGAGAGTTCTTCTGCCCAACGGCCACCGAGAACACGATCCCTCCCTCACAGGAACTTTGCGACGTCCTAGCGAACCACTTCCACAACAAGATATCCACCATCTACATGAACTTCGAGTCCCAACCCACCAGCCTCCTCACTCCTACGGGTGCCTCCCTAGATCAGTCATTCACTGCATGGAAACAGACCACCACACAGAACACCACAGCCATCATGAACTCCATCCACTCTGGAGTACAGACGGGCCCTTTCCCCCACCGCCTCTTCAACCTAGGGAGTAAAGACATCAGCCGCCAACTCACCACCATCTTCAATGCATCCATCACCACAGCCACCTTCCCCAATGGATGGAAACATGCAGTAATCAGACCCCCTCCTCAAGAAACCCTCCGTCGACCCGAACGAACTCCAGAACTACCACCCCATCTCCATGCTCCCTTTAATCCCAAAGTTCTCGAGAAGATCATCTACCAGCAGCTCACGAACACCTGGAGAGAAACTACCCGATAGGCGCCTCTCAATACTGTTTCTGCGCCAACCACAGCACTGAGACCAGGGCCGTTTTAACAGCAGTATAGGCCCCGGGCAAAGCAGTGCACTGGGCCCTGCCTACACAACCACTCACAGGAATAAAAATGTAAATTATCGATAAAATAAACTTATATTTATTGATACCGCCAACAAAATCAGTGTTTTGACATTTAAAAAAAACCAGACTGTACAGCAAAGATTAATCAGTACAAACATTTGGACAATATAACATGAGCCATGAACTTGGAAAAAAAGATTTCAACATAAAATGGTACTTAGTTGGTAAATCATACTAGCGGAGAGGGCACAGATGCACAGTATGAAATTACTATGAATTATTTATTATTGATCAAATGTTCACCACAAACATTTGCGAAATTTCTTTGCAGAGATCTCCTTTATAATTGGCTTGAAGTCAATGGTCTTCAGGATTTCATTTTCCATACACATGAGTGAAAGCCAGTTCAAACACTGCTGCCCCATTGTGCTGTGAAGCAGATTTTTTATAAGTTTCAGTCTTGAAAATGAATGTTCTCCTGCAGAGTTGGTCACCATCATGCACATGAACACACTGAGTGCAAGTTCAACATTGGGAAACACAGATGTCAAGTTGTCCAAAATTACTTTTCTGAGCAAACCAGGGTGAGTATCACAATTTTCATTATGAACGATGTATTGCTTGAGATGCTCACATTTATTTAAAATGTCACCATAATCAAGGTCTTTATAATATACATTAGCCAGATGTTCACACTTTTTTGTTTAGCTCATCAGAACCTATTTTTTTCCATTCACTGAAGGAACACAGATTTGCAATCAACGAAAAAGCTTCTGCACATTTTGTCAGTTTAGGAATTAGAGAGTCCAGAACAGGACTTGAACTTGAACTTTTCATTTTTACTGAGAAGTACTTCTTCTGATCCATCATATCTAGTTAGATGTACACTTCGCATTCGTTCCTGTTTTTTCACATCTCTATAATCTGAATCTGGACACCTACCTCTGGCTTTCAATTCTTGTTCATTAAATTGGTCTCTAATTTTCTGAAGATAATTTTTTAGAGACTCAAGAAGATTTTATTTTAACAGAGTTTTATATAGCGCGAACTTGACCCAAAGGTATCGGGTATCAGAGCGCTTTACATAGCACCAGTTGCGTTACATGAGGACACATTCATTTTTGTTAGGCACGGGGAGATTAAGTGATTTGCCCAGAATAACAGGATGTTCAGCGTCATTGCCGAGACTCGAACCCGGTTCCCCAGATTCGAGGTCGACCGCCCTAGCCGTTAGGCCAACTCCTCTCCCATTCATGGCAACAAGTATGTTCACATCCTCCGACTGCAGGACCTTACTTGTTTTGTCCACTCTTTCAAGAATGTCATTCCAAAGAATTGTGAGGAAGATAGTTTCCAGGTTCTCCATTTTTCCGTTCAATCCTTCTGCCTCTTGCCTTGCATGGTGAGCAAAAAAACGATGGATTTAGGCCCAGATCTCTGTACTGGGGCGAATGTATGACATTGTTCTGCATTCTGTCCATCAATTGTTGTTTTTGCATTTGTCACCCCGAGTGGGACAGGTATGCCCAGACGTGGGTCCCGTGCTCTCCATGCCACTGGAGTCAAGCTATCCTGGCTGATGAGGGGTGAAACCCCGAAACCAATCCTAGGATGCTTGGTTCCAGTCCAGGGAGGACCTGGCCTGGCAGTTCAGGCTGTACTGTTCCCATTGGGCACAGGGTCAAGACTGATTTGCATATGGCTGGGTTCAAACTGGAATGGCAAAGTGAGCAAAAAAACGATGGATTTAGGCCCAGATCTCTGTACTGGGGTGAATGTATGACATTGTTCTGCATTCTTCCATCAATTGTTCTTTTTGCAAATCCTCAGTGGAGGCCATTCCTTCTCCTACCTCGTCGCCAAGCGCTGGAACAGCCTTCCCTTCCACCTCCGGACATCACCCTCACTGGCGGACTTCAGGTAAAGACTCAAGACCTGGCTTTTCGACTGAGCCCAGAAGCCTACTGCCTGGATACCCTCACGGGTGATTAGCAGCGCTCTACAAATACTTGCCAATTCATTGACAACCCTGCTTATACTCACTCGTCAGACACTGCAACCGCTTTTAGAACTGCCAAAACACTTCTGATACTCGAAACTGGGCCATAGACTTCAGGGACATAGGTTGAACTTGGGCAAATTCTAGATCTTTTCTGGGGTATTTCTAGCTCCCTACACTTCAGTGACAAACCATCCTCATTGCTACAAGTTGATCAGGCACACCTTTCTATACCTGTAGGCTCTGGTGTAATTATCAATTAAATTGCTCTACTGATCATATGGAGCTTTTGTTATTGGCTGGAAGTGTATGAACGGCGCAAGCATCAGCACCACAAATCAAATTACAGAGAAACCTATTTGGCTCCACAAAAATGACAGAGAGGATGATGTTCAAACCATGAATGTTTATTAGCAGATTAGTCAAAGTTACAAGACTTAATCAATCGAAAAATCAATTTATCAAAAAAGCATATATATCAATTTGGTCATTCAATCTGAATTTATAGATTATATAAAAGAAAATGCAAAACATAACCAAATAGGGGATGCAGAATAGAAAGTATATGGGTTCCACAAAGGAACTTCCCCAAGCTAAATAAAAGAGAGAATGAGAAGGGGAAATACTAAGCAGAAGTGTCAGTGTCAGATGAGCCAAATTAAGGTTGTGGGGAAATAGGCGTAGATTTTCAAGAGAGAAACTTAAGAACCAGAGGAGGGAGAGCCAGCAGAGGTGGCAAAGGTATTCCTTCAGAAAAGTCAGGACACGATCTGCTAACCTATTCCAAGAGACAGACCATTAAATCAAAAAACATTCTCTAGAAACTTGTTCTTTCACACTACATCTGGATGTGGCCAATCAGGCGGCACCGTCTTCTGGGAACAGGTATACTCCCTGCTTCCTCTTCCCCAGACAAAGGCTCTCACAGCTGCACGACCTTGTAGATATCAGTAGCCTGGTCCACTTGGTACAGAAGGTTCTTTCTCATCTCTTCACACCGCGTAAAGCACAACAAGTATCCAATTAACTTCAAACTAACATTCTTGAACAAACAAAGAACTGTTTTTTCTAACTAACGAGGATGAGAAGACCCCTGCAGGGGAACAGAAAAATGTGAAAGTACATGGAAACCAACAGCACATTTAATCATTTATTTCATTTCAGTACATTTCATACGTTTAGTTAAATGGATTCAACTAAGTCATAAGCAATTAGTTGATTACATTTCATTTATATAAATGTGGCTTGGCCAAATCGATATACTGCCATGCGTTAACACACAGATTAATGAATTACCACGTTGATTAACATATGATTAGTAATTTAAGCAATAAAATTATGCTGCTTCACACTTGTATCATATGTTATAGTGGATTTCCCTGCCCTCTATAGAAGCAGAAGATGAGTGTATATCTCTTCTCATATGCTCCCACTGTTTGCTAGAGTTTTGCCTATCTACGGTTTGTTCCCATTTCATAGTATGTATGTGTTGTTTTGCCTAGGTCACTAGTATTTGACAGAGATTAGGATTGCTGCCCTTAGTGCCTATAAGTTTAGGGAAGAGGATCTCCAAAGGAGTTTTCTCTATCTCGGCTGCTTGGCGGATGCGAGGGCGAGAGATCCAATTTCTTATCTGTGCATATCGTAGGCAGTCCTTTTCAGTGAGTCAGAACTCAGCCTTGCATTACTCAAAGGTTTTGGGAGAGGTAACGTAGTACATGTCAGATATAATTCTGCATTCCCCACTGCTGAAACAGGCGCCCCTGTCCAGTCGGTGTGAATTCACTATTGAAGTGGATGAGGGTGTAAGGTGAACGATACATTGTCAGACAATAGGCTTCTGCAAATGCATCTCAACCTTCAAGGTGGTACTAACTGGAGTGGTCAAGTAGGCATCAGGCATCCTATATTTCTTCTCAATCCAAGTTAAGTCCCAGAGGGTCCTGTGTACTATTGTGTGATCCAGTGGGGGGAGAGAGGAGCAGACAGACACCGGGGGACCACATATCCCGGCATTCCCTGTGGCGCGAGTACCGCCAGCGATTTCCTGCCGCGCCTGGAGGCGCGTAGAAAGGGCCTGAGGCTCCCGCAGCGCGGGAGAGAGGAGCAGACAGACACCGGGACCGAGGGACCACATATCCCGGCACTCCCTGCGGCGCGTGCCGCCAGCGACTTCCTGCCACGCCCAGAGGCGCGCAACTAGGGCCTGAGGCTTCCGCAGCGTTGGAGAGAGGAGCAGACACCGGGACCGGGGGACCACATATCCCGGCATTCCCTGCGGCGCGAGTGCCGCCAGCGATTTCCTGCCACGCCCGGAGGCGCGTAAAAAGGGCCTGAGGCTCCCGCAGCACAGGAGAGAGGAGCAGACAGACACCGGGACCGGGGGACCACATATCCCGGCATTCCCTGCGGCGTGAGTGCCGCCAGCGATTTCCTGCCACGCCCGGAGGCGCGCAAAAAGGGCCTGAGGCTCCCGCAGCGCGGGAGAGAGGAGCAGACAGACACCGGGACCGAGGGACCACATATCCCGGCACTCCCTGCGGCGCGTGCCGCCAGCGATTTCCTGCCACGCCCAGAGGCGCGCAACTAGGGCCTGAGGCTTCCGCAGCGTTGGAGAGAGGAGCAGACACCGGGACCGGGGGACCACATATCCCAGCATTCCCTGCGGCGTGAGAACCGCCAGCGATTTCCTGCCACGCCCGGAGGCGCGTAAAAAGGGCCTGAGGCTCCCGCAGCACGGGAGAGAGGAGCAGACAGACACCAGGACCGGGGGACCACATATCCCGGCATTCCCTGCGGCGTGAGTGCCGCCAGCGATTTCCTGCCACGCCCAGAGGCGCGCAATAAGGGCCTGAGGCTCCCGCAGCGCGGGAGAGAGGAGCAGACAGACACCGGGGGACCACATATCCCGGCATTCCCTGCGGCGCGAGTGCCGCCAGCGATTTCCTGCCGCGCCCGGAGGCGCATAAAAAGGGCCTGAGGCTCCCGCAGCATGGGACGCGTGCAGGCGGGCCCGTCTGCGCCAGTCCGCGGTCGGGCCACCCCCCTTGGTTTCGTGATTGAGGTGCTATTTATTCTATCTATATATCCTTTTGCCCATGATACACTAACGTTCTGGGCCCTGGTAACAAGTGAGGAGGAAACTATGGACATCAACAAGGTGAGGACCGCTAGTGACTAACGGTAAAGCAGTGAGATTTATTAACTTATAGACTGTTTAGCGCCCACCGCAAAATATTGGTACAAGTCAATGGTGTAAAAGAGCAAGAAGACGGAAACAAATCAAGTAGGATTGAATTCCTGTCTGCTAGGATATTACACCGATAACAACCAGAAGAGTAAGTTGGACTTGCATCTGAGAAGTGTTATCCGCACATTTTTAACTGATTTTATCTAGATCTGCCTTAATAACAGTATATTTTTATGCAAATTTTTTTTTCTTCTTAAAGGTTCAACTAAATCGGTTTGGCTTTTAATAATACCATTATTTTACTAGACTTTCTTTTATTTGTATTTATTGGCGCCTTGCACTTTTGGAATTAGCTCTTGTACTTTGCACTTTGAACCCAGCACTTTGCACCTTGCACTTTGATCCTAAGACTTTGCGCTTTGTACTTTGCACTTGGCACTTTGTATTCCCATCCCATCTAATTTCTTTTTAAAAGAACTTAGCTGGTAGGCCTTTATTCCAAGTTATTTTCGGGCTAGACATTATATACCTGATAAGGGACGGAAATGGTTAAGCGCAAGATGCAAAAATCTGTAACTGACAACCCACGCACTACAACTGACTCCTTTTTAGTACGAACAGTCAGTGCGATCACCGATGAAATAGATAGAACAGAACGTCCGCTATCTCTGGGACCCGGCATGGAGATAGAAGGGCTGGCAGGGGATGGTAGTGGGTTAGCGCAGGAAGAAAGCGTACAATCAAGGGAAATAAACCATACTGAGCAACAAGGAACCCCTTGGACTATTGAAAATACAATAGAACCAGACCATGGACTCCATATACAAATTGACCCCCCACGTACGCATACACCTGATGGTTCACCAACCCCGAAAAGGAAGAGAGGGTGCAAGAAGAGTCAAACAATGGTGGGGAGTAATAAAGCTAGAAAAGGTCCCACACAGAACCCAACAGCTCAAGTGTGTACTAGTTTAATTAACCAAGGCACCCTTTTAAATACACAAGCCACACAAATTGTAGCTCTTGTAGCAACAAAGGTTGAGAAATAGCTTACACCCCTTCGCGATAAACTTGATAAACTGATCAATGAAGTATCTAAGATTAGTGGCTTGTTAAGGAACACAAGTTCTAGCCTAGGGCCAAAGAGGGATGCAGGAAAGGAGGGGCCATTAGATCGCCTGCCCCAGGTAACTGCAACCAAAGATAAGGTAACAAGTAAGGAGACAGGCAGAGTCCTAGCTGGGGGAAATCGCACGACAAAGCAACTCCAGGGTGTAATAATGGAAGTAGCGAATTAGTCTACTCTGTGCCTCCAAGACAACAGGTCCCGCCTGACCAATTCCACCAAACCAGAGGGGTTGGGCCTCAATTGGAACAACCAACTACAAAATAGAACAAGCCAAGAGACAACATGACTTATGAGGGAGGAGATGATGTATCCATAAACTTACCACCTGAATGTTGTCCTTATGTTGCAGTCATGGTTAATGTGCCCCCCTTGCAGCCGGGACAACGAGAGACAAATGATACCCAAAAAACGAAGTGTTACATTGGCTAGATAAGAACTGTGGTTACCCGGTGGCAGGGGAAGTCAGATACTCCTAACGAGAAGAGTAAGCTGGATCGGCCCCTTACGAAAGAGTCTTAAAGGAGATTGCATTATTATTAATTTTAGAAACCTTAGCTGGGCTAGAAATACTCTGGATCGAGCAATCCACCCAGTGCAATTTGACCAGAATATCTCATTACAACCCCTTGGTTTTTTTTATAGGCATTTAAGGCCGATACAATTTAGGGAAGTTGACCGAGGTCATTTTCGTACGATACCTGATCAGACCCAATACGCACTGTGTCGAATAGATACCAAGCTTTGAGTACTCTTCAAGATAACGATTGACAAAAGGGTGCCCGTTCTCCCTGCATGAGCCCCCTTTTAATGGAGACGGTATAGTTGATTATGGAGCTGAAGCATCAGTAGTTGTTAATCGATCAGAAAATGAACAAATTGCTGCCGCAAATATAAACAGCATACCTGTAGAGACCCCATATAGAAGTATAGATAGTGGAAGTAAATGCGAGTGCCTTAATGTCAACCCAGGGAAGATAATAGAAAATGGATATACAATTGCAACTTGGAACATCGCCGGCTTAACGAGCAAAAAGGATTCCCTAGGATGGCTAGATTTCATTAATGATTTTGATATAATCTGTATGCAAGAAACCTGGTGTACTGATCCAGTTTACATAGAAGGGTTTACCTCATACTGGTTACACGCAGTGCCTTCCCCTGCAGGAAGAGCGAAAGGGGGGCTCTTGGTCCTTATCTCAAATAAGTTACCGGCTGTTGTTAAAAGAGTTGTTACAGTAGGAGCCCACTCAAAGATCATGTGGTTGCACTGTAAAGATGGTAGGGACGTGGTTATGGTTAACTACTATAATAATATATTCGATTTAAATTGCAGTAATATTGTATATGAGCTAGAAAAGGGGCTTGATAGGTTTCTAATTACGATCAACACTAATATTGTAATTATATGGGTTGGGGATTTTAATACGCAAACATGCCCATTGTCCATGACCAAAGTTTGTGGGAATAGGAATGATGAGGGTGATGATTGTATACATTTCCCACATAATAATTATGGGGGAGCCCTAAACTCCATGATGGGTAAATACGATCTCGAATTGTTACAGTGTGCTTGTGACACTAGTGGTGGTCCAATACCAACTTTTATAGGCAGGAATGCTGCATCTGTTATTGATCACGTGTTAATTTCAACAAGTATTAATTATATGTGTTCTACCCCAACGATCACCCAGTTAGTACTTAGTGACCATAATTGCATTATAATGTCATTACTTGTTTGGGGCGCAAAAGGTGCATTACATCAAAACACCATCATTAACATTGCCCTATCAGGAGGGGGGGGGGTGTGGCCTGGAGCCTGCGATGGCGGACGCGTGAGCTCGGAGCTCCACGCCGGCCTGTCATTTATTGGCCTAAATACTGGCAGCTGGGGCCTGGGCGACTGCGGAAACGTACCCTGAGGCTCCCGTGCTGCAGAGTGTGGGCCTCTGCGGGTTCGACGATTACTGGGCGCCTGGCGTGGGAGCAGTGCCTGCCGCCGTGTCGGAGCTTCCCCAAGATGGCGGATCTGGTGCAGGCGGCTGGTGGCGAGTGACGAGTGATCCCGACGGTGTTGCTGCCTACCCCTGGACCGGGCGCTTCATGGCTGTCGAGCTGATCACTGGCCTGGGTGCAAAGCTGAGGTGTGGCCCCCTCCGTGCAGAGCACCGGCGTGCGGCTAGAGTGTCCCGGAGGTGAGGAGCTGGGCGTGGCTGGGGATCGGAGCCTGGATCGGGGCTCATGTTGACCTGTGCTGGCTTTGGGGGATGTACGAGCTGAGCAGCTTCCTCGCACGGGCCCAGGGGCATATCGCAAGGCCTGGACTTTGCCAATCTCCCCCATAGGGGACTCGACCTCACCAGGAGAATTGATGCAGTCCCGTGAGAAGGCCGGGAGAGGTCGGAATCATAGCTAGCTGGTGAGAGGCAGCCACAGGCGCGAGTTGATCAGGAGGCTCGCTCCTGAGTATACATGTGGCCTGCTTTGGATGGTCGTCTAGTGTCGTGTAGTTCCTATATTACCTATGCAGGATCTGCGCGTTTGGATAACAAACTATGGGATTGGTGGCGGACGGATTCCGTGCACCCCCACCGGATATGTTAGCCTGTCTATATTAGCTAGCTCACAGTGCCACTAGAGTCTCCTCATATCGGGGAGAGAATAGTTCTTGGCAACCTCAGAACATGACAACCCTGATCCCTCAGAATCGTGGAAACAATATACTACCTTTCGCTCAGTCACTCGTGCTTACTTAGTTTGTCTTAGAGTTACACAGAATAAACAGGCTGGGCGTTTCAATAAGTATTTATTGAACAGTTGTTATTCTAGTGTAGAATATATGAGCTGCAACAACCGTTAGACAGTAGCAGAGATATATGATTAGTAATACTATGAAAGTAAAGGGATGGTATAGTTCTACCATCTTGCAGAAATCATGAATATATACTAGTACATAAAACACATGATAAAAGTGCGTACTCCTACGATGCCTCCCTTATCTTATCTTAATGGTGACTTATAGAGCGCTCGTTCACCGGTTGGTTTCATGGCGCTGAGAACTAGGGGGGTTACCAATCCGGAACAGGTTATTCATAAGCCTGTGTGAATAACCAGGTTTTGAGAGATTTTCTGAATATGAGCAGATTAGTGCCGAGTCTGATTTCCAGGGGGATGGAGTTCCACAGGCGTGAGGCTAGAGTCGCAAACCTGCAGCCCCCTTGGCGTTTCAGTTTGAAGGTGGGTATTGTCAGAAGGTGGAGTTGGGCTGAACGGAGATTCCAAGTGGGGGTATAGCGAGAAATAAGATTGTCAATGAATTTGGGGCTGCGACCGTATAGGGATTTGAACACCAAGCATCCGACTTTGAAGGCGCATCGCTGCAGGATAGGGAGCCAATGCAGCTTCCTGAGGAGGGTGGGAGGCATGTTGCCACCTGGGCTGTTTGTGTATTAGTCGGGCCGCTTGGTTTTGTACCAGCTGAAGTCGCTTGGTAAGGCCAAGTGGAAGTCCCAGGTAGGTGGCATTTCCGTAGTCCAGACGAGACAGAACCAGAGCTATTACCACCTGGACCAGTGCAGCGTGGGACAGAAGCCTGCTTATTTTTCTGATTTTTCGTAACGGTAGAAAGCAGGCGGAGACCACTGTGCCTACATGCGCTTTTAAAGACAGGTCGTTGCCTATCGTTCCCTAACTAGATGTACCTAAATGTACCTAGCATCTGTGTAGGTGTTATGCCAAGAATCCCTCTATGATCTAGTCAACCCCATTACCTTAGAATGAGAGAATATGGGACCCCGTCCTGGTCTCGAGTTGGACACCCCGCGAAGGCTGTTAGACCCCTGCTAGCTGGAGCTGTTATATGGGGTTATATGGCCCTAAGACACATTGTCGACATTGCTAAGTTAGCACGAGTTTTGCTTGCCCTATGCTGCTGCTTCTGCGCACGCCTTTGCTAAGCGTTTGTTTTCACGACACTTTGCCTCTGCCCTGTACATGATAACAGATTGTTTTTCACGTTATCAGCCTTCCCTTCAATTCTGTCTGAACATAATGTGCAAGGTCGGTCAACAATGTCTCTTGTTATTCTGTTCTGGTCAGTCCCTATTACCTAGACAAAACATGTAACCAACAGCTACAATGTGGAAGAATCGTGCTTTGATATAACGTTGTTGCATGTTTTTGAAACACACTCGAAGAAAGCCGTTCCATGGAGCGGAGCGCTGCTGTTCCTATGATGTAAACCCTTGGGTTTAGGCTTTCAGGTAGGGGTCTGCTAATAACGCCTAGAGATCTTCTGTTATATAAAATAACTTCTTACTGCCTTGGGGAGGGTGATTAGGACCAGTTATTTAGCCTTTTTCACAGTCTTTATAAAATGACGACTCCTTTTATATTCTATGGTATTGTAACAATGCTAATGATTCTTGCCTTATGCATTTTGCTGCTAGTTGTGGTTCGCATACTGTTTCATGAATCACTATAGTCAAAATAAACATTTTGAACTTATTTAGTGACTGATTATTTTTATTGTGGACAAGTACGTGAGAGCGAAAGAGTGTCTTGTTCCCGCGACTCTGAGGTGAGTCGGGAGTGCTCGTGTTCTGGGTTGTCTAAACATTCGTAGCTTCTTGATATTTGTAGGAGACTGAATGAGACACTATTGCTAGTCGGTTGGGATTTTGGGTACTAAGGTGATAGGAGGTACACCCCTATTTACTGAGGTCCTGTTTTCTTGTGCATAGTTCTGTGTATGAGCAGAATCCCCGCAACATGGCACCGCCAACGTTTGGTCTGGTTCTTATCTGCGAGATGCTTGAGTAGTGCTCGTGCTGGTCCACAATACCCTCACTTCTGTTTCCGGAGACAGCTGTGACGGAGTAACCTCCTATATTGACATTTTTATAGGTTTATTCAAGCTTGAAGTTTTAAAAGGTATTTCTTTTCTTATAACCCGAGTTTGCGCTGCCACTCTTTAAGTTGTTCTACTGTCTTCTCTATGATGGCTGTAGTTGATATTCCGGCTCATAGCAGAGCCGTGCTGAGGGCGCACTTGACTCATTATGCGGTCCCTGATGCTGGGGCCGCACTTATTTTTGTGGTGGAAGCCGATCCGGCTCACCAATTTGAAGTTGTTTACTCTTGGGTCACTTTTCCGGCGGTGGATGGCACTGATGATTTGTTTCACACATATGCTGCCACCGCCGTTCCTCAGCAGTATCAGCCTTATAGAGCGCTTGAGATTCCGCTTACAGCTTGGCAACACCGTATTTGGTTAATGGCGCCCTTCCTCACCCATTAACGGTGGTCCGTTTAGGCCCTTTATCTATAGATGGGGCCACATGGCCCGTTTTGGCTGGGTTTACCCCACACCCACGTGCTTTTACAACTGCGACTCTGGCAGAGCTCCGCGTCTTACATACATCGTTGGTACGCGTCTATAGAGCTGTAATCCAGTACATAACACGCACCGTCCAGGTGGGACCACCTGGCGCTGCGGTGCAACCTGCGGGTCCTGGTGGCGTAACCATCAGTCCCGTTATTGTTAATTCTGTCATGGGCAAGCGTCCACAGAATAAGGATGAATTTCCTTATTGGCTTGCCGAGAAATTTGGACAGATAGAAGCTGTCTTTCCTAATACCACTCCTGTGGATAAACACAGGATCTTAACTATTAGTTTACCTAAAGACTTAATTCCCTAATTGGCTGATTGTAACACCTGGGGCAGGGTGTTTGCAGCGGTATATTCTATGTGTTTCGGCACCCCCTCCATGACTGTGTTCCCCTCTGTGATTAAACGCGTTCAAGATGAACACGGTGCAGAAGCGGCTGTTGAGCTGGGGATGAGACTGGTGGGAGTGTTCGACGTGGTTGCTGATATGATCCTTGTGAATGTCAAGGGCGATGCCGTTAGCTTTCAAGTAGCAAACCGCTTAGAGGCGGTCGCGGAGCCCGACAGACCACGAGAATTACCAAAGATTATTGTAAAGGCTTACAAAACCATAGGCCGCAATAGTCTGGGAAATAAGCCTGCAACTCAAATACAAACGCAGCCTCAAGTACAACAGAAAGCCCAGTCTGACAAGGATGGGCGCCCTTTTTTTCCTAAAAAGAATTGGCAAAGAAATAAGAAACAGGGTTCCCAACAACAGAAGCAGGGTTCTCGTGCCAGTTCACCGACCCCTGATGCTTCTGAACGTACTTATGACTTGCGCGATCGCGCTAAAATTAAATCTCCTGAAAGATTTCAGGTTCCTGATCAGCGTTCTCCTCGTTCTTTACAGGAAACATCAGGCTCACAAGTCGGTGGAGGGGATCGCCAGGATCGGGGTAGAAGTCAACCTGCGTCACATCTTCGTGAACAGCCTCGACAGTTTGAAGTCAAGGACAAGCAGGGTGATTCCGCATGAACCCGTCCTCCTTTTCAAAAGAAAAAGGTTGTCGCTTTAACAGCAAGATATGCCACAGACGGTGAAGACGCGACTCCTGGATCCGACTTGGGCAGTGACTCTGCTCGACAGCGCAGCGGAAGTTACCATAGTCAGGGAGGCTCTACGTCCCCGTCTGGATGTGACCGCAACTGACACATTTGTTACCATTGAGACTGCAGCTACCCGGGTTGCCCCCCCCGGATAGACTACACAAAGTCCTTTTCCAAATTGAAGGTGATATACTGTGTCCCGTTAAGGTTGTTTTCTGGGAGAATCTAACCGCTACATATGACATTTTATTGGCGGAGAAGGATTGGCATCCACCCTTTGTGTTATCCGCTTCTCGGGGGGAAGATGTGATACATCCGAGTTTTTCACGTTGTGTCCCTGAGGAACAAGCGCAGGCTTTCGCAGAGGAATGGGCTTTGGCCTTAGCCCCAGCGGTGTATCGCAATCAGGTGGGTTGGGACGTTGATTCTCCAGCTCATGAAATACCATTGCGCTCTATGCCACAACCTCAACCTCAATATCCCATCAAACGAGAAGCGAAGGCTTCTGTTTGTGACATTCTAAGACAATTGGAGTATCAGGGGGTTATTGAGTCATGTGTATCACCTATGAATAATCCTCTCTTTACTGTCCCTAAACCTGATGGTTCTTTTCGGATTGTATTGGATTATAGAAATTTGAACAGCCATTGCCGCACCTTTGCGGTACAAAATACACACAGTTCAGCGCTGGTGAATAATATTGTTCGTAAAAAATACAAAACGACACTTGACATTTCGAATGGTTTCTACAGTCACAATCTCGACCGTGCGAGTGGTGACCTGACAGCATTCAGTGCCGTCGGAAATCAGAAAAATTTACACGTTTGCCAATGGGGTACAAGAACAGCCCCGGGGCATTTGCGGCACGCATTGTGTCTTTGTTGCATGACATTGAACCTGAGGCCTTGTCGTATGTTGATGATATCTATTTGACTGACGACGACCTCGCCCCGCATCTTGACCGAGTCGACCATATAATATTGTCTTTTGATGACTACGGTTACAAATTTAATTTTGAAAAGTCACACATTGCCCATCTGGCAGTGCTCGTTTTGGGCTACGAGCTCAATAATGAGGGAAAGGGTCTAGCACCTCACTTCCTAGAGAAATATGCACATTTGCAACCACCTTCTTCTTTGAAAAAGTTACAGTCCCTGCTGGGTTTTTTTAAACTTCGGGAGGACTTACATTCCCGATTATGCCCAGCGTATCAAACCGCTTTATGCGTTGATACAACCTAAGTTTTCTTCTGCCAGCTGGCTTCCGGAACATACTTCCGTTCTGCAGTCTTTGCAGGTGGATTTGCTTACGACTAACTTCTTAATGACTCGTGATAACACCACCAACCTAGTAATACGTATCGTTTCTGGGGCAGTGGGTTTCATGTGCTTAACATTCAATGAAGGTGACACAATAACTATTGCATACAAATCACACTTGTACACTGCCGCTGAAATGCGTTTTTTCTCTGTCAAAAAAATCTTAACTGCGGTGCAGATGGCGATTCTTAAGGAACGCTCGCTTGCGCAGGGCAAACGCATTCTTATGGTCACTCCCTTCCCTGCTTTGGAAGCGGTGACTAAAGCTAGTGTGCCTAACTCTAAGGCATTGCACCCACGTTGGATTCAGTGGGCTACTTCTTTGACGTCTTCGGGTGTCACTTTTGTCTTTGATCCATCTCTTCAGACTCAGGAGTTTTTGCAGTATGAATTTGTTCATCCTCCTCCTTTGCCGCTTCTTCCTCTGAGTGAATACAAATGCATCATTTATACCGATGGCTCGGCGCAACCGGCCACGGGTTCCAAACATGCTTATTCTGCGGCTTGTGCTATTGTGGCTGGCTCCATTGAAGATGGAGAGTTTAAGTCATCCATTGTGCACACACAGGCACTAGGAGACTGCACGGCGCAATTGGCAGAGCTGCGTGCTCTTGTTCAAGCTCTAGAGTTTGCTGATCCTCTTGTGAATACTCTTATTGTGTGCGATTCTTACTACTGTGTCCAGTCGTTCAATGACAACTTATTCGTTTGGTCTCAAAATGATTACCGCGATTCTAAAGGCAGCGCAATTAAGCATAAAACGCTTGGGGTTCGAGTCGCAGATCTTAAACAACGTCTACCTCTCACACATGTTATTCACACTCTTGGCCACCAGCATATCGGAACACACGCTCTTGGTAATTCTCTGGCTGATGAAGCGGCCAAGTCTGCAGTAGCCACGTGTTCCGTAGCAGCAGTTACAAGATCTATGACTAAAGTTGATAATGATATTCTGGCAGCGGTCGCTGCAACTAGGGAGGGAGGTAATTATCCTGCGGGTTTCCCTTATAAGTACTCTTATCATGTAACTCCCGAACAGGTTCCTTAAGCTACCATTCCTTCAGTTGGGGATCGGCTGATTCCCAACTCTGACCGCAGACCAGCTTTGATCAAGGCTGCACACGACGGCATTGCTTCGGCACATGCTGGTGTGTCGGCAACAGTCTCTATTCTTCAGCAACGTTATTGGTGGCGTGGTTTATATGAACAGACTCGTAACTATGTTCTTTGCTGTTTGTGAACAAATCAAGCCTTCTACAGTCCCACGTCCGCCACAAACACAGCTATGTATTTCTAATAGACCTTTTGGCTGTGTCTATCTTGATCACTGCGGTCCTCTTTCTTCTGATACTGCATACAAGTATGTCTTGGTTGCGGTTGATTCGTGCACTCGATTCCTGTGGGTATGGCCACAACGTAGTGCTGACGCTCGAAATGTCATCAGGGATTTGCGTGTCTTTATTGGGATGTTTGCCTGTGGTACCTTCCATTCTGACAAAGGTCCAGCGTTTGCCTCTAAGGCTTACAAGGATGCAATGAAGTCGTTGGGGGGTACAGGTGCAGTTTTCGTCTCCATACAGGCCTGAGGGCAATTCAGTTGTGGAGCGAATGAACCGTGAGTTAAAGCAATCCTTGACAGCTAGAGTCTTAGGTACTGGCAGGGACTGGCTGTCCCACTTGTATGAGGTCCAACGTGCATTAAATAATCTCCCTAGAAGATCTCTGGGTGGGCGGTCCCCTTACGAAATGCTCTTTGTCTTTCACATGTTTGTTCCTGACCTTGATGGTCTGGACATTGTGGCGGCTGCCTCTAAGTTTGGCGTAGTTAATCATTCTGCTATGTTACAGGATCTACAAAAGTCCCGTGATACTCTGGCAACTGAGCATTTACCATCTTCGCCTGCTGATGCACAACTGATTCCTGTTACCGGTTGGCTTCCTAAAGTTGGAGATCTAGTGCGGGAGAAGATTGAAAACAAAAAAGAATTTGGTCCCTCTTATCGTGCTCCGGTTTCTGTACTTGGACTGAAGGGTACTCGTACTGTCATTCTACCACCATTGCCAGGTCGCAAAGACAACAGATACATCTCAGTGGACAATGTCAAGTTACACCGTGTGGCCGATTCTGAATAGTGTGACACCTGCAGTTTCGTGCAACGCAATATCCTTAGCACCGTTAACTTTGTCGTCACCTGCTGCCACAAGGATGTCTGCTCATATGATGGACTCTGTAATTGATCTTCAGCCTATGCAACAATCCTCTTCTGCGATGGATCTTGTGTGTCCTTTTCCGACTACTGATTCTGTGTGTGAGGTACCATCTAGCCCACGTGTACGAATGGACGATTCAACGATTTCACCTTTGCTTCCAAGTCCAGTGAGTGCCTGTGAAGGGGAACCGGCACACCTTTCTTCTGCCTCGTCCTCCTCATCATCCAGTTTGCCTGATGCACCTAAGTCTAAGTTGCGTATCTTTTACTCCTGGTTCAAAAAGACATACTTCGTTCCCCCATGGACCTAAATTTGGTTGGTGCTTATCCTGATATTTCTCTTCATGTCAATTGGATTTGTGACAGTGTTCTTTTTACTTATAAATGGCCAATATCTCCCTGAACGCTCTGCAGTAAAAATGGTCGATGGAACTTTGGCTCCTCACACATCATCCCATATCATGAAACGTGATAAGTCTTTTGTGAATATTTCAGCTTTCCCAGTTCCAGATGGCATCGTTTGGGACAAAGTAGCTTACGAAATCCATGGCCCCACATAGGTCCTTAGAGTTCCGTACGCATTTCGCGTCTCATTAGGAGATGTGGTGACACAGGACATACATTCGGATGATTGGGATGTGCAGGCAGTTCATGCATTATTTTCAGACTTAAAATATTATGCTGCCTTTGATGCTGAAGATTTGTATTTAAATTCTGCCAATTATGATGATCCTTTTTGCTATCAACATTATGGGCATCATTTTTTACACAAATCGAACACCATGAGACCTGTTTTTAATTTTACCCAATGGGAACATTGTCCAACTCCCTTACAGGGGAGTTCTAAAACGCTTAGGGAAAAGTTAACCTATCTTTCTAACTATGATTTGACTAATCCTGAATCCTATTATTTTAGGCTTCAAAAATCCCATACATCGAAGTACCTGTTATCACACACTAAACTAATTTATGCCAACTAGTTTAGAACGCAGTTGGCCACACACGGTTATGACCATTGGAAACAGACTATAGATTTAAAATCAATCTGGGGCACAAAGCCATGGCAGGTTCATGGCACTGAGCCATTACATCGTGCCTGCCTGATCCCGACTCAATTGCTGTTTTTAAATGAAACCATTTACCAAACATCCCGTTATGGCCTTGCAACTGTCAAAAACCTCAATACCCCCTCAATTCCATCATTAGCTGAATATAATAATTGGCGGTTACATAATAACTACACCATTGAGGCTTTGCAGGCTCTATTTCAGAATGCCTCCTTTAATGTTTCTGAAGTTGATCCATTGGGATGGTTGTTGTGGCAATCTAATGCTAATGCATGCCAGTTGCGTTTCTATAATGTTACACCTGGTTTCTTTCAGACTAAGCCTGATCCTCGTTATCCACCTCATCATTCTGTGACTAGATACTTGGTAGGTAAATTGTGCCAGCAGTGGCTAGAACACTCTGCCCTTGCATCTGTCAAACAGCACCTTTCCATCCTATCGAATGATATTGATTTGGCTGACTTTCTCCTAGGCCCACGTAATCCAAGGGCCAAGAGATTTCTTTATGCCTCTTATAATGAAATTTGGAAACTTTCACAGATGGAAGCTGCCTTCCGTCTGCGTCAAATTGACCAGGCAAACTTGGAAAAAGTCCTTGCTTTCTTCACGCATTTACACCTTAGACAATATTGTTTCTTCTGTAATAGATATTGTGCAAAGTGATGTTTCTGTGTTATATCATGGTCAGAATCAGTTAAGGTCGGTCATGCAGTTTGCTTGAACGTTGCAGACACTGAAAATGGGTAAAGTGCCTTGGGATTACTTGAATGCCATTGCTTTATTTTTGCCTTTTAACCTGACTGATAAACAGAAGTTTATGTCCATAAAAGATGCTGTATACACGCTGTTACATATTGAACAATTGGAGCCTCTGTAGCGGAAACGGACTCTGCTGTTTGGTTAATTCATGGCGTTATCACTTTGCCTTTTTCACTTTTTCAATTTGAATCATGTATGCAACACTTTCATGTTGGCCGCTTTGAACCGCTTGGCACTGCTTTTCTGCATGAATTATGGGTCCTGCCCTTTGCTTATCGGTGTTTGAGGGAGGATAAAGAAGTTTTCCTCACAGGGGAGGAGTGTGATTCGGTAGGGGGTCACTCTCTTGTGTGCAAACACGTTAAGTTGCACGGAGAGTGTAACGTGTCAGCGCCCAATCTAGCATGCTTTTTGAAAGGGACCCCAGTACCATCCATCACGCCTGTCTTTACATTGCTTACTAACGGCAGCTATCTCATTTTAAACAATCAAGACTGTTGTGGTTTGCGGGCGGGTGTCCCATATTTGGTAACTGTTTCCCAGCGCGTAACTTGCTGTAGCAATGTCCTTTTCCCGCCCCCGCAAGGGAGTTTAGATTCTTCGCTTTGGCCTTCCATTCCGACTTTGAAAACAGAGTTCAACAAGTTGAGCAGGCTCAAAGCCCTTTTAGTCCAACAAGAGGTGGCTCTCACTTCCGCCGGTGAAACATTCAGACTGCAGGTGGCTCGGACCTCGAGTGAGATACAGTCGCTTCTTAACACTAACCTCCCACTTCATTTTGGGGAATTAATTCACCAAATATTTAATGCATCTGATACGACAGGCCTTGCCCATTTTTTTTTTAAATGTGTGGGATCTGGCCTGGTTTCTTCCTTTCAAACTATATTCGGGGTAATACCAGCTTTTATTCATTCTCTCTTTTCCAGCGTTTTTGGAGGGTTTCCCTTAATATTGGCGCTGGCTGCTGGTGTCCTGCTTCTCCTCCTTGTGCTTCGCAATGGCTGCTCACTTTGTGGCTCTGCACAGCCCGGCCCAGCTACAACTGTATCGTGATCACCTATATGAGGCTTTTGGATGGTTGCCTTTAGCCACACTTGGCGTAACTTACGACTTGACATTCCGCTTTGCCTATTTTACTTGCATGCAACCAGTGCTTCATTGCAAACAATGTCATTTCTCCTGGGCGATGGAGCTTTGCTTATCGAACACGTGGTGTCCAATCCCTGATTTCAGCCGGTTGATGGGTCCCTTAGAGGCTCATGACGTGGCTTGTTCTGTGGATGGTCCAATGACACGTGCAGCTTTACTTGGAATCTTGGATCAATGGAGCTGCTTAAGACCGTTCTTTTCCGCGCCCGATTCTGATGTTGCTGCAATACATTCACAAGGTCCGTCCTAAGCGCAGAGATACCCCTTCGGGGGTCGATTCTAGCGCTATATAAGTAAATAAATAAAATAAATAAATAAATGGGATATCTGTGCGGCTGCGCAGACTTTCCTACAACAAAGTTTCATTGAATATCACGCAAGTTTGCCTTTTCTATTTTTGGATGCTCCTGTTTGTGAGGAACATGATTGTTCCTTCGACTTACTAAATTGAATGTCATCGTTTTTTCCACCACTGACAACGATGAACTATTGGAAGGAATTGCATTCCTTTGCACCCAAACCTTCATGGATTGACTACTTGGGTCGTCCCTACTCCACTGTCTGACATACAGATTATTTTGTTTCAAGCTCACAGCGCCTTCAGTTTTTTTCCGAACTTTCCCTTTTTTCTCCGATTTTTTTTTTTTTTTTTTAGAAAGTCCCTCACCAATATTTTAAACAATGCCTGACTTCTGAACTCTGTTTTTGTTCTACTGTCTATGTCCTACTGACTTACCAGGGGGAGGGTGTTATATGGGGTTATATGGCCCTAAGACACATTGTCGACATTGCTAAGTTAGCATGAGTTTTGCTTGCCCTATGCTGCTGCTTTTGCGCACGCCTTTGCTAAGCGTTTGTTTTCGCGACACTTTGCTTCTGCCCTGTACATGATAACAGATTGTTTTTCACGTTCTCAGCCTTCCCTTCAATTCTGTCTGAACATAATGTGCAAGGTCGGTCAACAATGTCTCTTGTTATTCTGTTCTGGTCAGTCGCTATTACCTAGACAAAACATGTAACCAACAGCTGGAATGTGGAAGAATCGTGCTTTGATATAACGTTGTTGCATGTTTTTGAAACACACTCGAAGAAAGCCGTTCCATGGAGCTGAGCGCTGCTGTTCCTATGATGTAAACCCTTGGGTTTAGGCTTGCAGGTAGGGGTCTGCTAATAACTCCTAGAGGTCTTCTGTTATATAAAATAACTTCTTACTGCCTTGGGGAGGGTGATTAGGCCCAGTTATTTAGCCTTTTTCACAGTCTTTATAAAATGACGACTCCTTTTATATTCTATGGTATTGTAACAATGTTAATGATTCTTGCCTTATGCATTTTGCTGCTAGTTGTGGTTCGCATACTGTTTCATGAATCACTATAGTCAAAATAAACATTTTGAACTTATTTAGTGACTCTGATTATTTTTATTGTGGACAAGTACGTGAGAGCGAAAGAGTGTCTTGTTCCCGCGACTCTGAGGTGAGTCGGGAGTGCTCGTGTAATGGGTTGTCTAAACATTCGTAGCTTCTTGATATTTGTAGGAGACCGAATGAGACACTATTGCTAGTCGGTTGGGATTTTGGGTACTAAGGTGATCGGATGTACACCCCTATTTACTGAGGTCCTGTTTTCTTGTGCATAGTTCTGTGTATGAGCAGAATCCCCGCAACAGAGCGTCTGCATGCAGGAACCTCAGCGTCTCTGGTCAGTGTGTCCGCCGGGAAGTCACGGTCTCCTCTCTCTTCCTAAGCAAGATGTGTTGTATATATACCCATAGGTCTCCCAAGGGCTCCTACCTTGCTGTGTTACTGTGTCGGCCTAAAGGATGACGTTGGGCCTGAACTTTATACAGAGATATTATACAGGAGATGGTAATCCTACTGTTAGTCCTGCTGTGCTTCCAAGAAGCCTCATGCATAATGTCTGAGACTCGAACCAGGGAAAAACCTGCGTTCTGAATGCAGTGTCATATCTAAGTAAAAGGTCAGTGCCTAAGAACCGTTATGTATGTAATGTAGGGACGGATGTAGGTGAAAGGTTGCGATGTTACCTGCACCTATATAGGGTACCTATATGGAATATAACACCCACTCCTCTTCCGAATGGACGACATATGTAATCTATTACTATACTACTAACATTACTAGATAGTGGTACGCACAAAGTTTATAAAAACATCTTTTTAACTAAAATGTTTAAAAACATCTAAAAATGTTCTAAAAAAACTTTAAAACGTTTTAAAAAAGTTTGTAAGCCCTAGCTCTAAAATGTCCGTTGATATAGTCCGGATCACAATGAGCATTATAAAGCCATGAATGCCCAAAAATATGAAAGGAATGTCAATTTAGTTCCAAATTTGAGCTTGTTTAGAAAAAGGGCGAATTTTTCCCAGCACCCGACGAGCCAAAATGAGTCCAAATGTTTGTGTCCTGGCTGGTAGACGCAACATTTTCGTTGCTTGCTTCCGCAGTAGACGGCCCCTGTAGCACCTCGCAGAGCACATCAATTGAGCACAGATGTTCCACGCTGTCCACAGCCGGTGCTGGGGCAGCCTTTGCGCCGCCTAAAGCCTGGGTGTTCGAGGAGGAGCCAGTGTTCATACCAACCGGTGCTGTTACTACCCATGGGGGCTCAAGGAATGCCGCCATCAACATTGGAATACGCTGAGGACACTGCAGAACATGGGCCGTTATCGGGTCCAGTAAAGCATTCATGTCCGGTGGTGCACATAATGGTAGTGTCAAACAAAGGTCTAACACACATTCTTCTCCGCAAAACAGGCATCGGAGGATAGGTAAGATGCAGTCTATCCAGACCGGTCGAAATGACAGGAACCAAGATTCACTTAGTTCTCTTAGGCGAGGCGTGCCTAGAAGTTGTACCATGCGGTCACGGTATTTACGCTCCAGGAGTGTTTTTGCAAAATGGAAAGGGCAGTTTGTATGAATGAGCACCTGTATCTCTGCCGAAGAACTTGCGATCTGGAGATCAAAACTCTCTAGAGCGGAGGTTAAGGGCACAGACTTCTGTAGAAGCATGGCTTTCATTCTGCTTAGAGTATCAAACCGTATTAAAGAAACATTCAGTGAAGGCCATAACGGCGCCTCCCTGACTGTATGTGTCGGTGGAAACAATACTTGCATATAACAAGTAACCGTGGAGCTCACGGTTACCAGATATGCGATGCCCGGGAGCATGCCACAGCAGCCTTGACCGTCCAGCATCAAGTAACTCCCATTTGAAAGTAGCCTGAACGCTGGAGTAATCACTGCAGCTGGGGCACCCTTCAAATGACAGGACAGGTTTGCTACAGAACCATTACAGGGGTGTGGAATTTATTAAAATATCTACTTGTCCATGGGGCAGGTTGCTTCATAAATCTACTTGTCCTGTAACAAAATCCACTTGTCCCTTTTGTGCCATGTGTTGCAGCGACAAATTATGGCATCAATCTCATTATATAAGAGCTCGGAAACAGCCTCTCTGATTATGCCAGGGCTCCTTCCATGGTAGGATTTGAATACTAGCAATTCCCTTATGTTAACACCGTTCCGCAGATCTACATACTGGGGCTGAGGTAATGGTAAGCAAGAGTTCCAGGGTTGGAATGCCCTTTTGAGTCTGTGCAAACATACTAATTCGCATGTTTTAATGGTTTTCACTGACTCTTCTCTAATCTTTTCCCATACTGAGAAAGGTTGGATATTTACTCCTGACAATGGCAGACATAAAACTTCTTCCAGGGTTGGGGGAAAAGTGGTTAGAGGGAAAGTAAACTTGCAAACACTCAGATTTTCGCATGAGCAAATCTACACCTGCATATTTGCTCATGCTAAAATGCAGTTCACAAATATTTTCTAGGAGTACTATTTCTTGGTCTGCTTCTGTAAAGTCTTGTGAATTCACAAAAGTCCTATATCTGCACTTAATCCAAGCACATGGGTGCACTTTATTTAATAATTAGGCCCCTAAATAGGTCTGGCGTTAACCATGACCTTTTGTGTTTATTAAAATTTTCTCTCTCTATCAGCTAGCTTCACTGTGAGTGACAGAATTCTGTTCTTTCACAAGGAGCATATCGACACACAGTTGTTTTGTTCAGTGGCAGGAACTACTGTGCAATGTCTGCTTTTTGAGACCAAATCAATTTTTGCTTTTGCCAATGTTTATTATAACGGTGAGTGCCTGGCAGCTCCCACACCAATAAGGTTATACAAAAAACATGCCAAAACAAGTTACGCCTTGGCAAACCCAAAAGGCTGACCAACAATTTCAGACCTACTGGCTTTACCAATGCTGGTTTATTTTTGTTTCCCATAATCTTATTAAAAGTAGTGACACTGATTTTCCATTATGAACATTTTTGGGAAATACTAGCGTACATCAACACATTTTACTAAATGATGCTGCAAAGAAATGGTACATAAATTTTTTCAGTAGTTTAGCGAAATGTTTTCGCATTTGTTTTGTGAACATTTTATTTTGAAAGCAAAAAATCATCAATTGTGCTTTCAAGCTTCTGCAAATATTTGCTTCTAATCAGAGAGCATTCTGGAAGCAGTATACATAGCCTCATATTACTAAACCTTGAAAACATTTGTACACATTTTTATACACGAACCGCTGTCAGTAGTGCAGTCTGAGTTTACAACATTTACTTGAAGCGCTCACCCTAATATTAAAGCCTTTGCATTAATGAACCATAAATACAAGTTTGAACAGCATTAACACAAGGACACAAATATTACCTTAACTGCAGGCAATGAATGCCCTTCCCGGATCCATAATGTGTTACTGTTAACTGGCTGCCAAAGGGTTTGTACTGTAGGGGGTTGGGCCTACTTGTCCCAGGGACAAAATACACATGAAAACTTGTTGCCCTTGATCCCAAACAATATGTCCCGGGCGTCGGGCTATAGGAATTCCACATCCCTGCATTACAAGCTCCGTGCAACATTATATCCTGGCATATGAGTGATCCACTTAAAGCATTCTCGCAGTTTGTACCGCTCAGAAACACTTCTTGATCCCCACTCCGGCATCGAAATCTGTATGGTAATTCCCAAGATTCCTTAATGTATTCCTTACACATTGCCTGCCTGCTTTTGTTCAAGGCAATATTGAAACTGAAAAGTAGTGGCCGGTAGAGTTATGTGGCCATGGATTAGCCATTCTGTAGACGGTGATTCTGCCACTGTGAATGGTAATCTATCCAGTTTTTCGATACGCAGCATTGTATATTTTGCTCCCCTTTGTGCCATTTCTATCTGTTTATCTGTTAGATTGTATTCAGAAAACAGAGACGTGCTGTTGATAAAACGCCAAGGCACGTAGCCTGCACGCAAACATTGCAGCATCCAGCTTAACAACATAATAGAACGTAACTGTGATTGCTCGTGTTGTAATATGGCCAAATCTTGTTCTAGTATGTCTATCGCAGAAGATATCCTGGAGGTCAATGTAGTTAACCCATTGTCTACCACTGCTAGAGATTTTTCTAGATTTATACAGTCTATCTCTCGGAACCTCTCTGCAGCCTCTTGTTGGGATATTTTCCAAATTTCATTGTAGGCAGCATAATAGAAACGTTTCTGACGTGGCTTCCTGGGACCCATTAAAAATCCCAAAGATCCACATCCTGTGACAGTAAGGATAAGTGTTGTTTCAACTGTGTGAGTGTTGAGGTTTTTAGCCAATCGAGGCACAACTTCCCAACACTGTAGGATGTCACTACCCCTGGATGTTGTCTTTGTACATAACGTGGATCTGGCCTATGGATACTAAACCCTTCAGTTTTTCCCCATGAATCTTGCTTGACAACTATTCGGGTCTGTGGGCCAAATCAACCATTTTTTCCAATCGAGGCCTGATCTGTTGTATAATGTCATCTACTGTAATTTCTTCCTGTGATGTTATGTTACCCTTGGTGTGTGATGGAGTCGGCATCCGAGGTGTGTTCAAGTCTTTGTTCTTGGCTAATCCAAGGCAAGACGTCTGTTGCACTGTCTCGTTCAAAAACATGATTTGTTTAGGGATGAGGCATGCTCTAAACAAAGATTCTGTTCCATGTACCTGCCATTCCCTAGTACCCCAGACTGATTTTAGGTCTATGGTGTCTTTCCATAAGTCGAAACCTTGTTCGGACAACTGGGCAATAAAGGAAGCAGAGTAAATCTGTTTGGAGTTTGTCAACATATTTTTCTGTGCTGATGTTGGTGCAACCTTATAATAGTACGAGGCTGGGTCAGACATATTAAACCCCGAAAAATATGGAAACTTCTGTGTAAATGTTTTTGAACTACCTTTTGGTGGTGTTCGACAATGTTCCCACTGGTGGTATGTGAACACATTTCTAGGATTTGCAGATTTATGCAAAAAATGATGACCATAATGTTGATAACAATACATACTCTCGACATCTGATGTGCTTTCCAATGTTTCACTATTAGAAAACGCAGCAGATTTTTCCAAATCAGATAACATGTTATTAACAGTTTCAAAATCCCAATCATCGGAAAATGTACTTGAGGTAATGATATCACTCAATGATATTTTAAATAAATGAGGAATTCTTAAAATTTCAGTCGGACCACATATATCGAAATCAACCTTGTCCCACACTATACCATCAGGTATAGGAACTGCTGTAATGTTCACTGATGACCAGTCTCTTTGTTCTCGATGAGATGATTGGTGTGGTTTTAAAAGTACGTTCACCTTTTGGGCTGCAGAGCTTTGTCGAATTACTTTTCCATTAACAAGCATACTAAAAACTATTACCAAGCCTACCCAGAAAAGAAAGAAAAGAATCCCAGTGATTATCCATAGTTCTACCCAGGGTGACACCAGGTAAGTCTTTTTAAGAAAGTGCATAAAGTCTTTAACTTGCTGTTTGCGTGATTTTTTTGGCTGGCATCGTTTCAGGTTCGCTTGGATCCAAAGAAAACGTATCAAAGTTTATGAAGTAGCCAGAAGCAGTTCGATCAATTGTTGGAATTGCATCAGGATTTGTAGAAATCGTGGTTTGCTCTTGTCGAGGCATGTTGACGTAGACATCTGTATTTGGTCGAATAGCGAGTTGTTTTTGATTTTGAGTTTGAACTTCAGGTTCAAGAGGAACGAGTTCCATAGCATTGTTGCATAGTCCTTCATTCCCTGTTGGAGGCTCTTCGAATGTGATGAGTCTTTCAGTTTGAACTTCTTGAATTGTAGCGAGAGGAGGCCGTCTGCTACTTTGGAGTCCACGTGGCCTACTGCTTAGTATAGGCCACATTGTTTGGTTTGATTAGGTCAATTGAGACAAATCTTTTCTCCTTTTTTCCGGCAAGAGGGGTAGAAGTACAGTTCTTGTTCCTTCAATTGCTAGGACCGGTACAGGGTTCCTGTATGATGGCCCAAATTCTTTCTTGTTCGCTATTTTCTCTCTGACCAGATCCCAGACTTTTGGGATCCAGACAGGTCTTGCCGTGACTGATTTGACTTCCCCAGTGGCGGTCTGCTTCAGATGGACATTACTTTGTTGTGTCCTGGATTCATTTAGATCCTGTAAAAACAGCCAAACTATCATGGATGTCAAAAGGTTTTTCATCCGCCACTGCGCCTTCACAATCAAGATCAGGTACCCACATTCTTGTCCCAAATAGGACTGCATATGGAGTGACACCCCTTAGAGAACGTTAAGAGCACACTGCACTCCATACAGATGTTTTACCCAACTTTCACCAGTGCCTAATACTCTAGCTGTTAAAAATTGCTTTAAGTCTCGGTTTTTTCTCTCCACTACCGAATTTCCATCGGGATGGTACGGAGATGAGTACCGCAATGCTACACCCAATCCTCGCATGGCCTCCTTGTAAGCCCGAGAGCTAAACACAGGGCCCTGGTCAGAATGTAATGTGCCAATTGCGTATGTCCCTATAAAGACTTGCAAATCTTTTATAACAGTTTGAGCGTCAGCCGAGCGCTGGGGCCACACCCATAGGAATCTTGAGCAGGAATTCACTGCAACCATGATGTACTTGTAAGCCCCTTCACATTTTAAGGGGCCGCAGTGGTCCAGGTAAGTGCACGCGAATGGTCATTCTGAGCTGTCTAATAATGGGACCTGTGCTGGGCGAGCTACGGCGGCTCCATTTATCTGTTGACAGATATCGCAGTTTAAGACGAAGTCTTTGGTCTGCTTTGTTAATCCTGGCCACCAATAGCTTTGTTTCAGAAAAGAAACTGTTGCCGCAGCTCCTGCATGTACAGAACCCATCCCTTCGTGTGTTGCTAGAATTAAACCTAACCTACGATCCATGTTTGGAATTACTCTATCCCCCACTCCAGGAATCTGAGCAAATGGAATGTTATTGGCATCTAACTTGTAGGAGTACTTGAGTGGAAACCTTTTGGTACTGCTCCGCTGTTTTTGCAGGTTGCATTAATAGCTACCATAATCTCACCGTCTATTCTCGTTTTAGAATGAGTGATTGCAGCTACGGAAGCCGTGCGTACAGCCCCTTTGCGGCTTCATCAGCCAATGAATTTCCTTCAACGTGAACGCCATCACGCTGATGACTCAGTGTATGGATCACGTGAGCCCTCGGTAGTTCGGTTTTCAACTCCACTACCTGTTCCCATAGCATTTTATGCTTAATTGTGCCACCTTTTGCATCTTTGAACCCGTTTTGAACCCAGTACTGCAAATATTCATTGTCAGACTGCACACAGTAAAAGGAATCGCACACAATTAGTGTGGGGAATTCCCGATCCGTATTTACTAGCGCCAGTATCAGCGCTTTTAACTCTGCCAACTGTTCCGTGCAGTCTCCTAGGGACTGCGTTTTTGTGCAACTTGGGTGGAACTTTCCATCCCGCATGCGACCTTTAACGATTGCACATGCTGCGCTATATTGTTGCTTACTTCCTATGGCCGGTTGAGCTGATCCGTCAGTGTAAATTATATATTCATTCTGATCTAGAGGCATTATTTCGTTTGGTAGAGGATATTCTTGTTCGTATTGCAGGAATGCTTGTGTCTTTAAATTTGGGTCGTACCTGTATTCTACATCTGTTGCAGTGAGAGAATTAGCTCATTGTATCCATCTCAGATGTAAAGCTTTAGGATTAGGAACGCTTGCCTTTGTCGCAGCCTCTAAGGCTGGAACCGGAGTCACTACTATTATTCGTTTCCCCTGAGCCAGTGCTCTCTCTCACTACAGCGGTCTGTACTGCTGTCAGAATCTTTTCTGTAGATGCGAAGCGCATCTCAGCATTTGTGTACAAATGTGATTTGGATGCAATTGGGACTGTTTCACCTTCATTATATGTTAAGATAGGTGTACCCAGATTGACCCGCAACTATACGGATCACCAGGTTGCGTACGTTTACCCGTGTCTGTAAGTGTTTGGAAGCTATCATGTCAGCTTGTAAGGAACGAAGTGTATCTGTATGTTCCTGTGTCCATTGTTTTACTGAAAAATCAGGTTTTATTAAATCGTAGAAAGGTTTCACTCTTTCTGCGTAATCTAAAATGTATGTTCTACCAAAATTTAGAAATCCCAGAATTGACTGCACATTTTTCAATGATTTTGGAGGTTGGAGCAGCGCGCATTTTTCAAAAAAATTGGCTGCTAGGCTTTTTCCTTCACTTGAAAGCTCATATCCTAAAAACAGGACACTGAGGTGGGCAATTTTTTATTTTTTTTAAGTTGAATTTGTAGCCCTCGGATGCATATCCCAAAATTATGGTATTCACTCTGTTCAAGTGCTCCTCTAGGTCATCATCCGTTAGATAAATATCATCCACATAAGACAATGCCTCTTCATCCAAATTTTGAAGTAACTCAGTTACCCTGGCCGAAAACAACCCCGGGCTGTTCTTATACCCCTGGGGGAGTCGACAAAATTGACGCTGGGTCCCTAGCGCTGAGAAGGCTGTCAGATACCTGCTTTCAGGCGCTATATTTTGGCAGAAAAATCCATTTGAGATATCAAGTGTTTTATATTTTTTCCGCACAATGTTATTCATTAATGCGGCACTGTGTGCATTTTGAACTGCAAATGTCTATAATCTAAAACTAGACGATATGAATTGTCAGGTTTCATGACATGAAACAAAGGATTGTTCATTGGTGAGGTGCAAGTTTCTATCACCCCTCGGTATTCAAGTTGATCTAAGACCTCCCTGACCTGTTTTTTAGCTTCTTGCTTTATTGGATACTGCCTCTGTGCAGTCGTAGTATTTTTTATAGGAATTATGTGGTGGGTTGAATCCTCATCCCATCCAACATGGTTTTTGTATAATGCCGGAGCCTGGGCTACCGCCCACTCCTGCGCATATGTGTGTTGCAAGTGCCTGGGAATATTGTCTGAAAATGCCGGAAGAATTACCGTTTCTCCTTTAGGGCAATCCATGACAAATGCTGGCAGCCAATCTTGTTCAGCTAATAAAATATCATAGCCAAAGGTCAGGTTCTCCCAAAAGAGACCTCTCACTGTTCTACATTTGTCCGTCCCCCTCCATTTGGAGCATTATTTCATATACTTTATCAGGTGTTTCCACCATGATATAATCATTTAAGTCCACTGTCACCAGAAATACCATCCGGTTCTGGCGAGCTATTGTTACTTCTGCCGCACTGTCTAGCATCGTCAGAGCCCATTCCCCGTTCAGTAGTCGAGTCCTCAGAATTCTGGGCATGTCTGATCTTTAGACCTGCAACTTTCTTCTTTTTGTACTGTGGCTTTTGCTTTGGTTTCTCTTCTTTTTTAGAAGTGTAATCTTGAGCGTGATGCTGGTCTCTGGACTTTGTACGCTCTTCTTGTCTGACTGACCGTCCTTCCCTCTTGGAGTTTTTCATTGAACCCTGAAAGGAACTAGAGGAACGTGTATCAGTATCCGGATACCTGTCAGGTTTCCTAATATTATCCCTATTCCTGAGGTTATACCTCTTTTCCGAGGGCTCCTGTGGAGGAGATCTACCTCTGGATTGAGATGTATTTTCTTTAAAGTTTTGTTGTTTTTTATTGTCCCACTTCTTTTTAGTTGAAGCAGGTGTCTGCTTGGAAGTGTCCTTTTCAGGACTGCCCATCAGTTGTGGTTTTAAAGCTTTCCCACCCAAACTGTCTCTGCCCAATTCTGCATACGCAGTTTCAATTATTTTGGGTAGTTCGTGTTCCTGTTCTAAAGGATCGAACTCCCTCAGGCGTTGGCGGATGGCCACTGAAGCTGCTTCCCCCTTAATGTTAGCTAGTATTATGGCTGATACCTGGGCATAGTTACCTAGTAACTTCATCCCTAAGTTTAGGGCAGGTTCTGCTCCATACTCATTTTGTATCGGTCTCAATACATCAGGTACTACTGCTAATGATGGGATACCATGAGTTCTGGTATAAATGGCAGCAAAGACTGTACCCCAAGTGGTACAATCCTCCAATTGTGGTGTTATCCCCATGGGCAAGCAGATTGTTAGCATTCTGTGTTTTTCATAAGGGGTAGTATTCGGGAATACTGCCTCTAGCTGCGTTATTTTCTGAGCTACCCAGAATGGAATTTGTTCACGTTTTGTGGGCATTTTACCCATCACTGCGTGTAATAATGTTTGTGGTGTGATTTTAGTTGCTGTACCCTGAATTTGAGTTCCATTTGTTGCAACTATTGCTAGTTGGACTGTAAGTGTCCTCATGACGAATTGCGTCAAGTTCCTATAGATTTTAATTAAATCTTTATGTTGTATGAGTAAGTCTCCTGGTGGCATTGTGTCAATGTCAGGATGTGGTGTGTAGGCCGCTAATATTGGCCATGTTGCCCCTTCTCTTCTGAGCGGGCCGAGTCTTACTCTTCTTCTTATGTGGGGTAGGGCGCCTTTAAACCAGTACAAGTGTTCCTGGTACGTGAGCGGAACCTCTATATCCTCGAACGGATAATATTCCGCTGGTGCATCTCCTTCGTGCAGGAGTGAAATGTTTTCGTTCTTGCATTTGTTGCTGGGAATGTAACTCACAAATAAAATACCTCTGTTTTGTTTGATTTGTGTGCCTCAATCACGAAAACTACTATGCCACCCCTAGCTGATAAACCATGCGCAAGTAGTTTCAGGGTGCCTGTATTTCTAAAGTTTGATGCAATTTGTATTGCGCCTGCATCGTCCTCGTCTGTGAGGGGCAGATTCTGTTGCATTGGGTCTAATTCTTCCTTATTTCTGTCTTCAGTCATTTAGTAAAGAAGTTTTTCAAGGGAAATAAGATAAGGTGTTTTTTGCACAATTTAGGAACAATGTGTCCTTCAAGCTTGATTAACCAACAGCCAATAAATAGGATTTTGTAGCCTACTCAGCTGTGGCGGAGTTTGTGCCCACCCACTCGAGACGTCTCTGGTGTTTTGTGAGTAGGGGTCTCTGAGAATAGCACGACTGAACTACTCAGATTCTACTGTTAAATAAGTACCCAGCCCCACGTTGGGCGCCATGTCGTGTAGTTCCTATATTACCTATACAGGATCTGCACGTTTGGATAACAAACTGTGGGATTGGTGGCGGACGGATTCAGTGCACCCCCACCGGATACGTTAGCCTGTCTGTATTAGCTAGCTCACAGTGCCACTAGAGTCTCCTCTTATCGGGGAGAGAATAGTTCTTGGCAACCTCAGAACATGACAACCCTGATCCCTCAGAATCATGGAAACAATATACTACCTTTCGCTCAGTCACTCGTGCTTACTTAGTTTGTCTCAGAGTTACACAGAATAAACAGGCTGGGCGTTTCAATAAGTATTTATTGAACAGTTGTTACTCTAGTGTAGAATATATGAGCTGCAACAACCGTTACAGTAGCAGAGATATATGATTAGCAATACTATGAAAGTTAAGGGATGGTATAGTTCTACCATCTTGCAGAAATCATGAATATATACTAGTACATAAAACACATGATAAAAGTGCGCACTCCTACGATGCCTCCCTAACTAGATGTACCTAAATGTACCTAGCATCTGTGTAGGTGTTATGCCAAGAATCCCTCAAGGATCTAGTCAACCCCATTACCTTAGAATGAGAGAATATGGGACCCGTCCACGTCTCGAGTTGGACACCCCACGAGGGATATTAGACCACTGCTAGCTGGAGCGTCTGCATGCAGGAACCTCAGCGTCTCTGGTCAGTATGTCCGCTGGGAAGTCACGGTCTCCTCTCTCTTCCTAAGCAAGATGTGTTGTATACATACCCATAGGTCTCCCACCTTGCTGTGTCGGCCTAAATGATGACGTCGGGCCTGAACTTTGTACATAGATATTATACAGGAGATGGTAATCCTACTGTTAGTCCTGCTGTGCTTCCAAGAAGACTCATGCATAATGTATGAGAATCGAACCAGGGAAAAACCCGCGTTCTGAATGCAGTGTCATATCTAGGTAAAAGGTCAGTGCCTAAGAACCGTTATGTATGTAATGTAGGGACGGCTGTAGGTGAAAGGTAGCGATGTTACCTGCACCTATATAGGGTACCTATATGGAATATAACACTAGGGTTTGGACACAGCCTATTGCGGTATCCACCAAAAGTGCGGCGCAGTGCCCCAGGCCCCGGGAGTGTGAGAGAATGCAGGCAACCCACAGAGGGGCACTGGATAACGGCCGACACTCGTGGGTGTAGGCGCAGACCACGAGGTAGGCCCAACATCGGGAGTGGGACCCATACGGCCAGAAATAAGGGACTGCGACAGCCTGCCCCGGGTCTGAGGGGCACAGTCTATACAATTGTGTGGAGCTCGTCGGCCCCATACCGGGCTGCCCATCAGGGCTGGGGCGTTGGGGGTGGACATTGAGACCCACGGACCCGGGAACATAGGGTGCCTCACCACGTGGCCTCAAGGGGTGGCATAGCAGTTACCGGACCTCTTCCCCCCGGGAGGCCTAACTAGTTTCCTGGCACAATGGGCAAACCCAGGGGCCGCCAGGCGGGGGCCCCGCACGGCCCGGAAGACAGCACCCAGGAGCAGTCGCAATCTACCCCCGAGGATCCGGTGCAACAACAGCTGAGTAAAATACTGGAGGCCATAGCTGACACGAAGGCCACCCTCCACCAAGATATCAGCACTGTCGCGGTGGGGCTCGGCCTACTGCGGGAAGAACATAAGAAGCTATCGGCGAGGGTGAAAGAGACTGAAACCAGTGTTGCTGAACTAGCGCCGGCACAGAAAGCACTAGAGCAGCAGGTGGGGGCCCTTACAGACAGAGTGTGTGTGTGCTAGAACGGAGGGCCAAAGATGCTGAGGGGCGAAACAGGAGGAACAACATCAGGGTCCTGGGCCTGCCAGAAGGGGCGGAGGGCAGTGACATGGTATCCTTCTTGGAGCATTGGCTCAGAAGTGTGGTAGCACCAGAGGGCCTGTCCACCTTTTATACACTGGAGAGGGCCCATAGAGTGCCGGCCAAATCGCTGGCCCCTGGGAGGCCCCTGGCCCCTGGGATTGCTCCATTTTCGAGACAGACTTCCTCCTGCAAAAGGCACGTGCGGAGTGCCCCTTCACTATGGATAACAGCAGAATCTCCCTCTTCCCGGACTATATACTGGAAATGCAGAGGAAACGGGCTTCGTACCTAGAGATCAAGAAGGCATTGAGAGAGGAAGGTCTCCAGTACTCTCTGATGTTCCCAGCCCGGCTGCCTATTATCCTGGATGGGAATACCCACTACTGTGAAAGTCCTTTTTTTTATTGATTCGCACATATATACCATAACAGTTATAACCAGCATATCCTGTTACAGTATTGAACCAAGTCTATTGTCCAGACTGTGAAAGTCCTAAAGACGCCTGGGACTGGTTCGAGGCCTACAAGACTGGGACTCCGCGGTGTACGGGCTCTGGATCTGCTTTGCGGAAAGCCATAGCACTTGGGAAGCGCTCCAGAAGACGACCTCATAGAGGGGCCATGAAGAAACCGACCTCATCACAGAGGGAGAGGGAGAGGGCTGAAGCGTTGCAGGCTGTAGCAGCGCTTATGCAGGGCAAGAGTCCCGCCCCAGAGGTGGAGGCCTGTTCTTCAAGAGAGACTGAAGAAAACGAGTCCGACACTTCCCGTGGTGACGCCGAAAACAGAGGACGAAATTATCTGAGGCAGTTGGAACGTTGAGGTGACTTTGCTACCCGGAGGGGTGTTGACCTGCGGTTTGCTGATCCAGGTCCCGAGCTGCCCCACCTTATACGGGGCCAGTGCGCTCTGGATGGTTTGTGTGTCCTGATCTATGTCTCATTGGCTAACCTCCGCTGAGTGCCATACTAGGTTGGGGCCTCATCTAGTACAAAATGTTTCACACGTTGTTTGGGCGGCCGACCGTTGTCGGACTGCCCTGGGGTAGAGGAGTTGACCAACATGGGGGTCCTTTTATTTCCCTTTTATGTTTTGATGTTTGCAGAGGGGGGAGGGGGGGGTGTTGCATGAATGGGGGGAGGGTAGTGCTTCCTTTTGTGGGTTACTTTGTGATACCTAACTTGAATGGCGGACACTCGTAACGCTATACGGTTCCTAACATGGAACATTCGTGGTATGGGGTCTATTGCAAAGCACCTCAATATTTACTCATACCGTAGGCGCAGGGACATATACATTGCGTTTCTTCAGGAAACACACCTGAACAGTGAGGAAGCTGGGAAGTTGAAGCGACTATGGAGAGGCCAGGTCTTCGCGACCACCTCCTCGGCTTTCGCCAGGGGAGTACTGATTTGGGTCAAGCCGGGGGTCCCTTTTGCCCCTGAGCGTTCGTGGTTGGATACAGAAGGACGGTATGCCCTGATCACGGGGAGGCTGGTGGGTCAGGGAGTGACACTTGGCAATATATACGCGCCTAATCAAGACCAGATCGGCTTCCTGGAGTCCTTCTCTGCCTTAATGGCTAATAACTTAAATGGTTACATAATACGGGGGGAACTTTAATTGTGTTGCGTATGTTGCTACCGACCGTTCGCACCCTCCCTTGTTGGGGTCTCAGCCACACCGCACGGCTATGGGATTCCGCACTTGGATATCCCATTGGGGCCTTGAGGACACTTGGAGATTGCAACGTAACCGAGATAGGGAGTACTCCTTTTCGCCGGTGCATCAGGTTCAACACTAGGCTTGATACATTTCTTTGCTCTCCTGCCTTTAATAGTTCCATCATACACATCGAATATTTAGGGCGCACAGTGTCGGACCGTAGCCCACTGATAATGACACCAGCCCCCGGGAAGGCGACCCCCGATCCCTACCTGGAAACTGAATCCGGCAATGCTTCAGGATGCTCCTTTCCGCACGTCATTGCATGCACTCCTGGACACGTACTTCCCCATTAACGCCAACACAGCATCTTCTTCTCAAGTGGAGTGGGAGGCATTTAAAGTGGTCGTAAGGGGTCACTGTATGGGACAGGCAAGTGGGGCCATAGGGAGCTCCGTCAAGAAATTTTGGATCTGGAGGGGAGCATCCGCAGCTTAGATAATATTCAGGGTACGGCTGATGCTGCTCGCGTGACACTACAGGCCACACGCGCAAAATATAACTATGCAATAGGGAGGCTGAGATGTTACAACTACAAGGACTACTTGGATAAAGTGTAGAGGGAGGAAGGGCAGGCCGACTACTAGCAAGGCTAATTAGACCTGAACTAGGGGGATCGCCAATTACCCAACTTAGCTTAGATACCGGGGACGTGGTGTACGACCCGGACACGATTAACAATTCCTTTTTAGCATATTACGAGCGATTGTACACGGCCCGGCCTCCCGGCTGAACATAGGCGAGTTCTTGGGCCCTCTACCGCTCCGTACGTTAGATGAGGCGGATCGGGAGGAATTGGGCGAACCGATAAGTTTGCAGGAAATCAAAGCAGCCATTAGTGCATTAGCATCTGGCAAACGCCGGGGCCAGACGGCCTCCCGGCGGAATTTTACCAACGCTTTGCAGACATGTTAGCACCGCAATTTGTCAAGCTGTATGCAGCCGCGTATGAAAGCGGGGAGTTGCCCTGCTCCACTCAGACTGCCCTAGTGGTCCCTCTCCCGAAGACTAAGAAGACAGAGGCTGGAGTGAAAGATTACAGCCCCTCTCCATGCTTAATCTGGACTTTATGATCCACAGTAAGGTGTTGGCTGGCAGGCTACTCCCACACGAGGACACTAGTTCACCCCGACCAGAATGGGTTTATCCCCTCTCGCAGCACCTCTTATAACCTTTGCAGGCTCTACTCCATACTCTACCATGTCGAGGCCCCATCCAAACACCACGCAGCGGTTCCATCAGTCAATCAAGAAAAAGCTTTTGACACGGTGGATTGGGAGTACTTGTTCGAGGTGATGCTGCGTATGGGCCTGGGGGAGGAGTGGGTGCGACTCCTATATGCTACACCCACGGCAAGGGTTAAAACAGGCAGAACAATCTCCAGACAGTATAAGATATCCTGCAGGACTAAGCAGGGGTGCCCCCTTTCTCCCCTCCTGTTTGCCCTGGCAATCGAGCCTCTCGCTGAAAGGATCCGCCAGGGAGGGGACGGGATTGGTTTGTCTATAGGAGGGCGGCTACATCATGTCTCTTTATACGCAGATGATCTGCTGATATATTTGTCAGAGGCAGCTACGGGAACCTCCGCGGCCATACAAATCCTTGATGACTTTGCACTGCTTTCGGGCCTCAGAGTCAATAAAACTAAGACATATCTGTTTCCGGTAGCTGGACTGACGCATAGACCGGAGGCATTGATGGCTGACATATTATGGGCTCAGTGTACGTTTAAATACTTGGGCATACACATATTCCATTCCCTAGATGATTTGAAGGAAGGAAACCTGGGCAGGGCGTTACGCTCGCTGCGATCCTGCGTGCACTTTTGGCGCACATTGCAACTACCCATCATGGCCCAGATCTCCCTATCTAAAATGGTCATGCTCCCTCGCCTATTGTATTTCTTTGTCAACCTTCTGGTCCTTATGCCAAGCAGCTGGTTCCGCCCCTTGAATGCCCTACAGCGAGATCTGGTGTGGGGAGATGGGCGCCCTAGGGTGTCTCTTAAAACACTACAACGCCCTATGTCGGAGGGTGGGCTAGGGCTACCGAACTTTGAATTTTATATGCTTGCTGCTCAACTACAGTGGCTGGCGCAGTGGATGGAGGGAGTGAACGAGGAGGGCACGTGCTCATCACACCCGGAATCCTGCCCGAGCCTAGTGATGGCAAAGCTACTAATCCCAGCAACACCCACCCCATACTGTTCATTATTGCAGCGCACGGCCTTCCAGACCTGGAGACGGTGTCAGAGCAAGGAGCAGGGAACCACCAAGTATACCCCTATGTTGCCCCTCGTGGGGTTACCGCATGGCGACCCCCAAGTTCTATTTACGAGCGAGCAATTGGCTCGCTGGTCAGAGGTAGGGTTGGACAATGTTGGGGACTTCCCCCAGGTCAGTTCTTACAATATGAGACCTTGACGCGCACGTTTGCGGTGTTATGGAATAAAGGGAGGGAAGAACCAGAGACACACCCGGTAGTACATGCCTTATTTACCCTCGGGACAGCAGGGCATCTAGTGAAATGGCTATATGCTACACTGCAAACAGCGTCAGTGGGTCCCTTGTGCGGGTTACGGGCAAACTGGGATAGAATCATGGGCTGAGAGCTTTCAGACTCAGAGTGGCGTAGGGTCTTGCACTATCCCAAAAACATCTTTCGCAATACATGTTTAAAACACATACAGTTCAGCTATACACACGTCATACATGACACCTCACCGCCGTAATGTGACATATGGGGGGGGATATCCGACTATGTCCCAGATGCATGCACCCAGATGCAGACTTTGGCCATATGACTTGGGACTGTCAAAGCCTACGTCCCTTCTGGGAAGCTGTGCTGAGCAAGCTCAAGGTGGCGTTGGGCAGAGTGCTGGCCCCCACTGTGCAGACTTGTTTATTGGGTCTTTTCCCTAGGCCGCCAAAGCGTAAAGTTGGGAATAGGCTGATAGACCTTGTACTGGGCCTCGCTAAGCGCAGAATAGCGATGGAGCGGAAGTCTCTGAGGGGGCCTCAGTTCGAGACTTGGAATATGGACGTCATCCTGTGGGCTGGGGCAGAAGGTAGAGCGCTCAGTTGGGAAGAGTCCAAGGGTATGAGGAAGCACCCAATAGCCGAACAATGGAGAGAGGTGCTGGCAGCATGTGAAAAGCCTGAGGATACTGAGAGTGAGGAGGCAGGACTGGGGTCCTGCTCTGAGGGCGCAAAACATGACAGCCCACCGCGGCCTCCAGAGGGCCATGAGCGCTGACCCGAGTGGCAGATGTCCATGAGAAGTTGCCAGGTAGAGATCTGCCGATCAGGCGAGGGAGATATAGCGATAGCAGGGGGACTCTCCCCCCGCCCTCCAGACCCATAAGTGGCCTATTCGCACTGTGACTTCCCCCTCAGGTTATAGTGTCAAATATGATCTACTTCACCCCTCTGCACAGGTTATCTACTTTTGTTTCATTTTTGTTTCCTTTTTTAGGTCTCGGCCTGCACCAGCGCTTGCGCTGGTCTGGCCGAGAGTTTTAGTAAGCGGGTTTTGGAAGTGCAAACCCACTGGCTTTCAGCTGGCGACCAGCTTGCGTACACGATGGCGTGCACGCGCACAGCTGCCATCCATTCCTCACATCGCTGGCGAGGCGCCATCTGCCTTTCCTCCCCCTCCCTCACCCCTCCTCCCTCACCAGAGAGCGCGTTTCCATTCCTCGCATCGCTGGCGAGGCGCCATCTGCCTTTCCTCCCCCTCCCTCAACCCTCCCTCACCAGAGAGCGCGTTTCTTGGCCGCGCGTCTTATGTTAATGTTCCGATGTTGCTTGTACTTTTGCACTTAGTGCTGACTAATCCCTTTAAAGAATTAAATCCCTTGACCGCCGTCACATTATTATTATTTTTATGTGTGTTGCGACCCTCGCTCGGTGTCATGAGAGAATTTTTTATGTAATGTCCTAGTGTTGCTTGTTCTTTGTGCACTTACTGCTGGTCAATCCCTTTGAAAAATAAAATTCTTTGACGGCGGTCACGTTATTATTGTTTTTATTTGCTTTGTGTAGCACGCTTGGTGTCTTGTGAAAACCATTGTTCTTGGAGATCCAGCCTAATAGTCACCGCATGATCTGCTATCCACGCAGGTGATTCGTATTTAGATTCCGCCATCCCACTTTGTGATATGTGAAGATCTGTTTACTACAGTGTGACACTTCAGAAACGGATGCTTTTGGATGCGATTCACTTGTTTGTGGAAACACATGCAGATTATTATATTATAGTGCCGCTTAATAAGAAGGGATTGGCTAATTCAAACTCGTTCGCACAAAGTGAATTTTCTTCTCTTGTTGAGCCTACCTGCATGCACTTTTTATGTTAATGTACTGGTGTTGCTTGTTCTTTGTGCGCTTACTGCAGGCTAATCCCTTTAAAGAATTACATTCCTTCATGGTTGCTATATTATTATTGTTTTTATTCGCATTGCATACTACGCTCAGTGTCTCTGACACTTTGGAGCGACTGTGAAAACATACTGAAAAGAGAATACTTAGCACATCTGCTCTGTGGGGAACTATAGATCTATCTATAAGGCGTGCTGCGAGTAGAAAATCTGAGGATTACAACATGCGCAGTGAGACTGTAATATAAACCTACCCCTGTGGTGCGGACTCCGAAACCATTTAGTGTTGTATCTTGTATTGTGAGCATGCGCAGTAGAACGGGTTGTATTGTTTTTCTCTATCATTTACCTGGAATAAGGTAACAGACATATTCTAAGTGTGGGGTCCTCTCTGTGATATTCACATTTCTATTTGCTCAGCACGGTACCTGGGACAAGTCTCTGAAGAAGTCATTTAAGTTATTGGACAGAGATGTCCAGGCAGGAAATAAAATAAGTGAGTTGTATTCTACATTTGGGCTTAATAATGACCGCTATATTCTGTAATAGATGTGCACACTTTTGTCAGCTGCCTGCCACATCGAAGCACGCCTCACAAATGCTATAGACTACTATAGGAAATGATCTAAAAGACATTCACATTGACATTTCTAGTAGCTTGGGCATTGCCGAGACCTATTGGCTTTGCCAATGCTTGTTTGTTATGAGGTTTGTATTCAATAAATAGAGTAGCATTTAGATGATTACGAATGGTATGCGTATACTCCGGATCGATGTTGGAAAACACTCATTTATAAGTTGTCGTAAACAGATTCCAGTGAAACATGTACTAGACAATATCGTCATTAACTGAAGATGTTAGTAATTTATTGGATTACTGTTGATAAGTACTCTAATGGGTGTGCAGGTTACTAGATGAGCAACCGCATTGGGGATTGTTATTATTTCCTGTAGATAAAAGTCTGTAACAGTTTATGATGCGATCTAAACGTCATTTAGTGCAATGTTTTTACTCACAATTTCTTTCCTTTCTGTATCATATGTGACGAACTTTACAAAATAGTATCAAAACAAGGATGGGGGGAGAGCGAGGAAAGGTCAAGGGACGTCCCTATCCCCAAATCCAATATACAAACAATGTGGACGTACCCACTGAAAGAAACAAAGAGTCAGGACTCACTGTGCTAGCAGCAGTGCCACACAACCCTTAGGTTTTATTAAAAGACTCCCTAACACACCAACCTGGTTGGTGTCATGCTTCATCATTAGGTCCCAACCGGGTGGCCTAATGCCGCCCGGTTGTGCTTCAACGCCTGATTACAGCGGAGCTGGTGTAGTGTGATAGCGTGATGTGAGATGTGCAAATTAAAAATATCTCTGGGGATCCTTGCCAAATGTATTTAATTGTGGCCGCCCAGGATATATTAAAATCCAAGAGCGCAACTAATGGAGTTGTTTAAACTCTTAGTTGTCTGTGATAGGTCTACATGTTTCAGCCCCTGCAAAGAAAATAGAGGGGGCTTTCATCAGGACCGGGTGAAGAAAAGTGAATGAGTGGCAAAATATGGCCACGTGAGTATTAAAAAATCACAACACACACGCTAAGGTGAGTTGGAAAAAAATGAAGGGAGTCGGTACTTACGACCCCACTTGAAGTAACCTGTAAGGGAAAGGACAAAACAACAACACATAAAGGAAAAAAGAAGCAACATAAAATGCAATCTTTTGTTTGATCTTGTGCTTGTATAGGACTATATAGTGGGCAACGCAGTGAGTCCTTATAATCTGGTAGCCTGCTGAGAGAGTACTTTATCGTAGAAGTAACATTGAATTGTGAATGGCTAACCAGGTGAGAAAATAGCATGCTGGTCAACAATGACGTGATGATATCGATAGTAGTACTGTGGAGTACATGCAGCATGCTAAGAGTGACATCATGTAGGGCACATGTCACCCTGCGATGTCTACTAAATGCAGCATAGTTATGCAGTATGGGCAGAACGCAATCTGCTAGCCCAAATGGCCGGTGTGTCGACCGTGGCACAAGTGACCGGCATTTTTTACAGCGTGCAGCAAAACACGTGTTTTAAAGAAAGTTCAAAATAAAAATGGAGTTAAAAAGAGAACATAATTACACTAGAATATAGTGTCTAGCAGGAAATCAGGGCCCGGGAGGGGAATCGTCTGTAGTCACACTCTGTGGCAAGGGAGGAAAGTAGGAAAAATGATGAGACATCTAGGCAAGTTACATGAAGGTATACGGAAATCGTATACGTGGCTAAACATGTCTGCAAAAGAAGGGGAAGAAAGCGCTAAGCTTAGCGCGCTCACACATTGAAAGATCTTACTTCGCCAAGACGAATATTTACAAAATACCAATAAAAATATGTTTTAAAAAAAAAAAAACATTATCATCGCCCCTATCAGACCGAACGGGACAAGAATTAAATGGGAAGGGGTGGACCCACCAAAAGTAATGTATGAAATTATTACAAAATGTGATACGGAGATTTCATATTGCCTTAATGAGGATGCCAGACCTTCACAGTTGTTAGCCAATTTTAGTAAAATTAACACTGTTATTGAAGGGATATTGACTGCCCCTTTCAGGAAGAAAGGTAAACAAAGTAGAGGGTGGTTTGATCACACCTGTACTGAGGCCTTAAATCAACTGAAACAGGCTTTACACAATAAACCTAGAAATAACGAATTAATTAAAAATTTACATTTTAATTACAAATCTGTCAAAGTAAGGAAAAGAGTTACAGGAGGTAGCGTGGGACAAGTTATCCATGGCAGTAGACACAGCTAATAATAAGTTATTCTGGGAGACTGTGAACTCGCCATTTTTAAAGTGTGATTCATACCCTGAACTACTATCCCATGTTAACTGTGAAGCATGGGTGATACATTTTTCAAGTATTTTGAATTCATCAGATCATGAAGCAACCAGGGTCCAAAGACCGACACAGAGTAGGTGGCCGATTATACCTTTACATATTACAATTGAAGAGGTAAAGGTAGGATTGACGGAAAGCAGGGGAGGGAAAGCACCGGGCCCAGATGGGGTCCCAGTAGATGTTTATAAAGCAGCCATAGATTTATGGGGGCCCATCCTTACCAGAGTTTTTAATTTAGAAGTAATAGAGTGTATACCGTCGACATAGGGTCAGTCATTATTCCCATTTTTAAAAAAGGTAATAAATCGGAAGCCAAAAATTATCGCCCGATTTCGCTCCTAGACTCATCCGTAAAGGTAATGAGCAAAGTATTACTAGTGAGACTGGAAGAGTGGGCCAACGAAAATGAGATACTCTCCCCAGTACAATATGGTTTTAGGAAAGGGCTAGCCACGCTCGAGCAATGTATTAATTTAGAACTTTTAATAGGCAAATATACGTGTGCAAAGCAGGGGAGATTATATTTATGCTTTGCAGACCTTAGTAGCGCCTTTGATCTTGTTGATCATACCATCTTGTGGCCAACTTTGCTTAACCTTGGAGCCCCGAAACCTATAATTTTTTTCCTTGCAAGGTTATATGAGACACTGTCATGCAAAGTTCGATACGGACAGCGTGGCGAGTGCACACCAAATTTTGAAGTTAAACGTGGTATTCGCCAGGGCTGCGTCTTAGCACCACTGCTATTTTCACTATTTATAAACAAGGTTGACAAAGCCCTTCGGTCGGTGCAGGCGGATGCACCCCAAATTGATGGCAGCCCCGTACCAGCCCTGCTTTACGCAGATGACGCTGTGTTGCTTTCTAGAACCCCGGTTGGCCTACAACGATTAATGGATAAGTTTAGGATTTTTATTACTAGTAGGAAATTGCTAATCAATAAAACAAAAACTTTTACTATGGTGTGTGGCCCTAAAACCAAGAAATGTAAAACTTTTTATATTGACAGCACCCCAGTTGAAACCGTTAATAATTTTTTCTATCTGAGAGTGACTTACTCGGGCATTGGGAACTGGACACGAACTAATCAACGTCCGGGCTAAGATGATTAAGAGTGCACATGGGATTTTTAGATTTGCATCAAAATTAGGCGACCGCCGTATAAAGGATATAATACATATATATAAGGCCAGATGTGTTGCCATTGCCTCATATGGTGCAGGGGTTCAGATCTATGTAAATCCAGGACACGTGATAACCCTACCAAAACAGGAGATAGAGGATACATTTTTGGCCCATAAAAAAGAGATCCCCATGAGAGTTGCAGGGAAACAATCCACATTTTTATTTTATCAATCAATTGAACAAAGAATGGGTTTTAAAGATGATCTGTCTACAGTTACTAAATCCTCACATCCCTTTGTTCTGATTAGACTGAGACTAGGCATTGTACACCACTTAGCCGCTTTCCCTTTAATGAAAATGTGTCCCACTACCCCGTGCCCTTGTGATGAGAAATCTAAACAAAGCACTATGCACTTTATGCTTTATTTGAAACCACTTTTTATAAAACATAAAGTGAGAACAACCCATGCTGCTATGAAATGACTTGTTACTCTCAATGACTCAGGGATATGCTTTTATGTTGCGTCATATATCCAAAAAGCAATTAATGTAAGAAAAAGCATTACGCCTGTGAACTGATTTATATACAACTAATCGGATCATTTTTATGTACGGCAGACACCGTTTTATTTTTAAATTTTTTTTTAAACTTGTAACTGCTTTTATGGTTGTTGTTTATACCGAATAAAGCTTGTAGAACTGTGTGATCCATATGGATGCCTTCTTTTTTATCAGATTCTGCCTTGGACCATTCCACAGCTATCCTCAATTGGCTGCAGCATAATAGTGGGGAACGCTAGGAAGGCCAAGCCCAGTGTTATCTCTGGCTTGACTAAGGAGCTTCTGGGGCAGCCTTAGGTTTTTTTCTTCTCCACATACACCATGAGAGAAGCTTTTGAATAGGATTTAAGTAGGGTCTATCAACCCATACTGGAAAGGCCAGAAACAAAGATAAAAGCTTAGGGAGGATTCTCATCTTAAGGGTATTGATCCTTCGTATCAATGAAATTATCGATTTCCCCCAGGCCTCCAGATCCTGTGGCCGCTATCTTTGAGCTAGCTTTGAAGAGGTGTTTTGGATGTTGATTGATTTTGACCCCTAAGTTCCATTTCTTTGGCCCATCAAAATAGGAGCTCTGCTAATTATTTGGCCTTGCAATCTGGAAGGGGTAGTATCAAAGCCTCTGATTTCTCATAATTAATATTGTAACCTGAGGCTAGTTTGAGTGATTTTAGATCAATTACAGCCGGGAGACATTAGCATACGGATCCCAGAGTAAGAGGAACCCCATCAGCATACAAGGTGATTTTGTAGTCCCCGAAGCCAAATTTGACTGCGACGACCTCAGATTGTAGTATTAGGCAGTCAAGAAGTTCAATAATAAAAAGCAAACAAGAGCATTGAGATGGGACATTCTATCAGCCGGAATGTATCTGACCTGCAGTCATTAAGAACATCTCGCTGTGGGGCTTGAGTAGTTGGGGAAAAAAACATGCTCAAAAAGGGCTGTTCAAACTGCATTTGCTTAAGGGTTAAATGCAGGAAGGACCAATCCATCCAATTGAAAGCCTTCTCTGTGTTGAGTGAAAGAAAGACCGCAGGTATGTACTTCAGGGAAGTTTGTTCGATCAGATGGATTGCTCACTAACATTAAGCAGGACTTCTTTGAGGTTAGCTGCCAGAATTATATTGTAGAGCTTGGCATCTAGATTGAGGAGTGCAATAAGATGGTAGATTGTGCAAAATCTGGCTTCCTTACCAGGTTTGAGAATGACTGTGATATTGGCCACACTCATTGTAGTACACGTGATACCCCTCTCGCTTGCACAGTGATTAAAGAGTTCAACCAATTTCAGTGCTCATTTTTGTATGTAGGTTTTATAATATAGGGTCATAAAACATTTGAACCATTTCACTTTAAAATCTTAATTGCAGCCTTAAATTTGTCAGCCTGTTTGTTCACCGTTTCCTGCTGCAAGTGGGTCAGTTGATGGAGTTTAATATTATTTGAGTATTGCTGCTGTTTCGACGTGGAGCTACATTCTCTGGAATACCACATGGAATAAAATAGTATAAATTCATTACGTTTTTTAGCATCATCAGTCAGGATACCTCCGGTGTGGGTTCAGATGTTTTAAAATATATACTCATTTTGTCATTTGCTTCACAAACCATTGCTAATTGTGTTCCTACCTTGTCTATGGTACATGCACCTTGGTTTTTCAAGTGAAGCCAAACTAGTTTGGCTTTATTAGTATAGTGTATGTGAAGTTGACCTCTAGCTACAATAAGTTTGCGAATGATATACGGACAAGTGTGGGTCGTTCTTTTATGCTCAATTTCTTGCACTTCATCCTCTAGTTTGGGTACCTCCAAGTTATGGAGGAATGTGCTGTAGGCGAATATGGCTAGAAAATGTACAGTTTATCACTTCTTTGAAAGCATTCCACACACCAAGGGGAACCTCACCACCATCGTTCAGGCATTGTTGTGGTCATCTTCCACCTGCGCAATTGGGTCTTTTAATAATGAGGGATGAAGCTTTGCTCCCAGATAGATGTCCAGGTCTAATTCAGAGGTGACTGGGGCATGATCCAATTCCACTACTGCACCAGTGTTTAGGAGTCAAACTGTATCTACAAGGGCATTACTAACCATGATGCAGTCTATGCTGGAGTTCGTGTGATGCACATGGGAGTAATATGTGTATTTTATATCCATTTTATGCAGCTTACGTCAGGAATCTATCAACCCCAATTCATCACTTGTTTGTGCCCTAGTCTCTCCATCTCTCGGTCCCTCTCCGGGTCCCACACCTCAAAGTCCCTATTGAGGATAATACCACCCTAGCCACCCTTGCTAAAACTTCCAGACTGCAAGAGGAACACATCCTAAGCAGTTTTTGATGCGTATACCCTGGCTAGGGTGATGTGATGTCCATGGAGGGTGCCTTCAAACATTAAGGAACGGCCCTTCTTTTCTGCTCTAGTCTCAGAATCTCTCAGTGGGAGATTGCGTTAAAAAAATGACTACACTCTCTTTGCTTGGTAGTGGCAGAGGAGTAAAATTCAGTATGATAAATTCTAGGTCTCATTTTGCACTGATCTTTCTTCTAAAGACGATTGCCCTGCAATCACAGGCTGCTCGGCTGCCTGTTTTTGAGGCTTTTCCAGATTGCCCCTCTCTTAATTGAGCAGTTCAGGTTTTTAACATTCATAGTAGTGATGATAATCATCAGGCCAATATATAGGGAATGTGCATTTGTCCCCTTGGTGGTCTTGCCTCATTCCCAACTACCCTAAATAATCTATGAACTAAAAATATAAATTAAACTGGAATAGTTCCATTCCCTCAGTATTTACATTGATACTAAGTCCAAGTTGTGTCGTGTAGACACCAGGAATTGAGAGGCAAGGGGCTTCCCTCGCTTCCAAACAACACCAGTCCAGCCCAGAGGTTGCCCTGGCATCAAAGCAGATCTCTAAATCAAAGAGTGCAACTGGACCACCAACCCAGCCCCAGGTGGCAGCAACACATGCACTGCTTGATGTTTCCACATATCTTCACCACCACCTCTTCCTTCAAGCGAGGCCAGGCAAACACCAGTGTCCTCACCAGATTCATTTGAACACACCTCATCACGGGGTCTTCGTTCCAAATCCACCCCATCCTTCACCCTAAACCCCTCCTCCCCCCTTGGCTTCAGTGGGTCAATCAATCAATCAAGGGTTGGTAAAGCGCAACTACTCACCCGTGAGGGTCTCAGGGCGCTGGGGGGAGGTGGGGAGCAGATCCGTCTAAGTGCTGGGGTCATTCGAAGAGCCAGGCCTTGAGGTCCATCCTGAACTAGGGTAGCGTGGGAGATAATCTGTGGTGTTCCAGGTCTTGGCAGCAAGGAAGGAGAAGGACTTTCCTCTGGTTCTGGTCTTGTGGATCCATGGGACTGTGACCAGAGCGAGCTGGGTGGAGCGAAGGTGTCTTTTGGGTGTGTGGAAGGAGAGGCAGCTGTTCAGGTATGCTGGTCCGGCATTGTGGAGGGCCTTGTAAGCGTGGGTGAGGAATTTAAAGGTTATTCTGCTGTCTGCCGGGAGCCAGTGGAGTTCACAGAGGTGTTGAGTGATGTGGCTGTGCCGGGGGGGGGCCTGGGGGGTTGACGGCTAGTCTGGCAGCAGCGTTCTGGAGCTTGCTGAGGTTTTTCTGGGTAACGTAGAGTGCGTTGCCGTAGTCCAGTCTGCTGCTGATGAGCGCATGAGTGACGGTCCTTCTGGTTTCGGTGGGGATCCATCGGAGAGTCTTTCGCAGCAGACGGAGGTTATTGAAACAGGCCGAGGATACTGATTTGATCTGGCGGTCCATAGTGAGCGATGCGTCTAGTATGATGCTGAAGTTTCACGCGTGGTCCGTCAGGGTGTGGGGAGTTCCTAGCGCAGAGGGCCACCAGGTATCGTTCCATGCGAAGGGGGTGGATCCCAGAATGAGGACTTCTGTCTTGTCTGAGTTGAGCATAGGGCAGCTGTTGCTCATCCAGGTGGCGACGGCTTTCATCCCTTCTTGGAAGTTGTGCCTGGTGACGTTGGGTTCGTTGGTGAGGGAGAGGACCAGTTGTGTATCGTCGGCATAGGAGATGATGTTGAGTCCGTGGTTCCTGACGATGGTTGCGAGGGGGGCCATGTAGACGTTGTAGAGGGTGAGGCTGAGAGAGGAGCCCTGGTGCACTCCGCAGTTTGTCTCTGTCGGTTCCGAGAGGTATGGCGGAAGTCTGACCCGTTGTGTTCTGCCTGTGAGGAAGGATCAGATCCAGTTGAGGGCCTTGTCGCGGATGCCGGCATCATGGAGTCTAATGGTTAAGGTGTGGTGGGAGACCGTGTTGAATGCTGGCGAGTTGTCCAGGAGGAGGGCCACGGTTTCACCCTGGTTGAGGAGGGAACAGATGTCTGTGGCGGCGAGGAGGGCGGTCTCAGTGCTGTGATTGCTTCTGAAACTGGATTGGGAGATGTCCAGGATGCCGTTTGTTTCGATTAAGTCGGCTAGTTGGTTGTTGACAGCTTTTTCGATGACTTTGGCTGGGAAGGGGAGCAGAGAGATGGGCCTGAAGTTCTTAAGGTCCGTCTGGTCTGCAGAGGGTTTCTTCAGGAGTTGGTTGATTTTGGCGTGTTTCCAGTCATCGGGGAAGGAGGCGGTCTCGAGGGAGCAGTTGATGGTTCGGCGTAGCTCGGGTGCGATGGTGTGGGAGCGGCTCTGTGGAAAATGCGGTGCGGGCAGTGGTCCGATGGTGCTCTGGAGTGTTTATCAACACCAACCTACCAGCCAATGACAGTGGAAGTTTGAGCCAGGTGTCAAGCTGTCGTGTTAGCAATTCAACAGCGGTTTCGTAGTTAAGCTGAATAAGAGAGTAAACTATTCTGTGCATAACCATACTCAAGCATTTAATCGAGTCTGTGACCCACCTGATGGGATGTTCCAACTCACAATATTTCGTGCTGTCAGTAAGTGGAAATAAATCAGTCTTACAGTTTATAGATATCCTGGAGTACCTCACAAATTGTATAATTTCAATGATCACCTGCATACATAGAAAGCGACAGCCATTCGCTACGAAAATACAGTTATCTACGCTAATGCTTCTCTTTAAGTTGCCAGGTCGGATGATCCATTGTGACTATAAACAGCAAGAGCAACCTAGGGCATTCCTGCCGAGTGCCCCTAGCCCTTTGAAAGTGATTTGTCATTAGCACATAACTAGTTATAGGCCTTCCATATAACAACCTTAGCTGTGCCAAAAGACTATTTGGGATGCCATATCATTTGAGAATTTCCAACACAAAAGGCCATTCCAATAAATCAAATGCCTTTTTGGTGTCCAGCAGAGAGACTGCTGCGTTTATTTCAGGATTTATCTGATGCAATACTGCAAAGACCATGCATAAAGTAAGCGCTGTTGATCTGTACAGCGTAAATCCAGACTATACTATACTTTCCAATAAGAGACAGTGCGGTAGCAATCACTTTGGAAAGTATCTTATTGTCACAATTTATTAGCGAAAGCAGGTGGTAGGAGGCACACTTATAGTTGGATCTTTTCCCGGTTTAGGCTGTATAGTTATAATTGTTTCCCGCATCAACAGTGGCAGCTCTCCGTCCTGCAATGCCTCAGCATATAACTCTATGAGGTGAGGGACTAGAAGATGTTTGTATGCCTTACAAAAAAATCTGTTGTCAAGCTATCCAATCCTGGGACCTTCCCTCCTGCCAGCAAGTCTATAGCCATAATGATCTCTTTTGCTGAGATTAGGGGAGTCAAAAACTGATGCCAGTCTTCCAACAAAACCAGTGCTATTTCATCAAGATGTTTAACAACGCTGTCATGTTGTTCCATCACTCTAGCAGTGTATAACAATTTATAATATTGCACAAACTTAAACAAGGAACCAGTTTCCCCCTCTATAGGTCAATGTTGGTTCTAGGTCGTTCTCTTTCCAGTAACTACGTAATGTTTTGACTGACCTCTCTCCTCCATGTTGTCTAGCTAAGCCATGCTTACCCCAAAAAATTAACTTCTCTATCAGTTAGCTCTCTGTAGCAGCTGGTTTTGCTTGTGCAGGTATACTCACAGGGGTGTCTGTGCAATTGTAACTTCTAATGTTGCGAGTACGCGTTCTAAACACACTAACTGCTCACGTATGTCCTTATGTACACCTACATGTTTCACTGTTGCCTTCCTCATATAAGTGCCTTTTATCGCCTCCCATAAAGTAGCATAGTTTGTGATCGTCCCTGTAGTAAACTTTAAATATTACACAATAGAAGTTTAATTTATCTTTGAATACCAGGTCTACAAGGGAGGATGCTGGAAATCTCCTGCGCGGCCGTGGTAGGCTTGATTCCAGCAGGGCCATTGTGTTTAGCCGAGGAGTGAACCACCAATGTAGGGGGTAGGTGGCACCTTGCCGTCATCCATGCGTGAGGTTGTCAAGTCTAGAAGAGGACTCATGCGACGCAGAATAAAAAGCATATTCTATGGGATGGTCGTAAACATCCAGTCCATAATGTTTAATTATGTCATGCATCACCCTTGCCTTCTGTGTGACCGTTTGGAACATTTACAGTCCATTTGGGCATCGAGCACTAGATTAAAATCAGAATTAGAAATCAGCCTTCTCTAGCCTCATGTATATGGTGCAGTATAAGGTCTCATCAGGATACAAACCCCTTGGGAGTATGAACTATATGATGCAGAGTACCCGTGTGGAGACCATTTTAAAGCAGAACAGTGTGGGTGGCCACACTGCCAAGTACGTCTCTTGTTGGCATGCAATGTCAATTGCATGTCTGGTCAGATAGGTCAGTACTCGACTCACCTTACGGCAGTCATTAAGACCCCTAATAGTCCACATGAGCCATGTGATCACTTCATGTGATGCCACAGAACAGGTATGTTCTGAAAGTGTTGTGGATACATTTGTTGATAGTCAGTGGTCCAGAGTTCAGTCGCAGCAATTTGAAGTACCACAATTCAACAACCATTCGTATCTCAAACCCTACCCCTTTCCCACAGTGATGCGCTCAACTGTCAGTCCTGTAAGCCAAGAATTTGCAAACACGTAAAAAATGAAACATAATGTTGGAAAGTGGGTTATTGGTAGGGGCAAATGTAGGTCTGCCACTAGTAATAAGACCACAAACACTTGATAGGACTCAGCATAGGTCTAAGAAAATTATTCCCATGCTCAACCCCTGGTAACGTGGCTGCGAGCAGACAGGCTTAACTTCAAAGACAGGTATGTAAAGCATTTAAAAACACCAATTCAGTAAATAATTAAAACACAACACATAATAAAAATCCAACACCAATTTATAAAAATAGGAAATATTTTTATCTTTAAAATGACACCAAAACGACAAAAATCCAATGTAGGGAACCGGAGATATGAATTTTCAAAGTTTAAATAAAATCTAGCACTTAGAAGCATAAAGCACCATATTGGGACATAGCCTTGCGATAGACCGGGCCAAAGTCAAAGTTTAAGGCCGACCGCGATGGAGCCCTGAGCGGATACTCCACGCGGAAGGTCCCGGTCAATGTTTTTACCTTCGCACTTAGAAACTTTTCTGGAGCTTTTCTCCTCGAGGCCCTCGACGCTCTCCGTCAGTCCGGATCCGGTGCGGCTCCGCCGGGCAGCCTTTCGACGATCTCCCGGTGAACTTCCCTGGAGCGGACTTAGAAACTTTTTCAAGATCGCGTCTGCGGGGCAATCCAACAATCCAGGCCGACACGCGATGGAAGGCAGGCGGATTGGCGCTCGCGGTTGTTCCCGGTCGACTTTCTTACGAGCGGACTTAGAAGCTTTTCTGGAGCTTTTTCTCGTGGGGTCCCTCGATGCTCCTCATGTAGCCGGATCCGGTGAGGGTTCGCCGGCTTCAGATTTCTCTAGTCCCGGTCAATCTCTGGAAGTCGATGCGATGGAGCTTTTAGCGGGACGAACTTGGTGGGCTTGGCCGGCTCGCGGTTGAAGGCAGGCGGCTTGGCTGACCAGGATGAGTCGGTCCCCCTATGGAGCTTTTTTTCAAAGTTCCTCCAAAGTTCCCCAAACTTCCTGAACTTCTTCCTGAAGTTCCTCAAAGGGTCCCAAAGTGTCTCAAACTTACTCCAAGGGTCTGAAGCTCCAAGATGGTCCTTGGAAAGTTGAGGACTTCAATTCCCACAATGCACTGGACGTCACCCTTACAAATCCACTGGTAGCTCCCCAGGTTGGTGATTCTTGGTGGTGAGGGTCCAGATGAGCTCTGTTAACCTGTAGCTTGCAGGGAGTCCACTCTTGACTTCTTTACTCAGCACAGTTAGTCCACAAAGCTGTAGTTTCAGGTGGTGCAGTCTCCAGAGGTCAGGCCTTAGAAGTCTTTGCACAGCAGAAGTTTTCAGCAGGGCCAGTCTTGCTTTCTTCAGTTTCAAGCAGCAGATCTGAGGGGCTGGGCCTCTCTCAGATACTTATTCCACAGTCTCTGGGTCATCCAGGAGGTCAAGCTTCACCAATAGGAGTAGGGTAACTTCCCACTTGAGTGACTACTTCCTGCAGAGTGTGGCATTATTCTATCCCAGGGTGCAACAAAGCTTCCAAATCCATACTGGCTGATTTTCCAGCAAGGAGGTAAGAGCTGGCTAAACACTCCCACTGAGTTGGCTAATTAACCTAGCCTCTCCTCCCTACATCTGCACATACCTTCCTTAATCCTGCCATCTGGGTGGGGGTTCAAAGCTGTTAATGACACTGCTCTGGGCTCTGCCCCTTTGAAGCTCATGGTTTACGACCCTCCCCTGGCCTGGCATTCCTGCAGAACAGCTCACTGCCCTCCCAGTCCATCTGGCTGACCCCAGGGGATCTTTATCACCTCTTCAGGCAGGCTGGCTAATCCCCTTAACTCTGACCAATCAGGGCAGAGCCCTGGCAGGCTGGATTTGGAACTACAACTAAGAAAGTGTTATAACTTCTTGTCTGTTCACTTTGGGAAAAATTCAATAACATCATATTGTAGGATTTATCAATACCATTCTAGTGAGTCTTTGAATGGAATCTTTATCCCTGCCCTGTCAATAGTTATTGTTTAATAACTCACCCCCATGTTAACCTATGGGCCATGGGGTTTGCAATGGGAAAAATGACATGGGCCACTTTTCCAGCACCAGGACCTACAAAAACATATTTTATAAGTACTTGGCTTATTTTCACAGGACCCCCACCCCATAGGTCACCTAGGGGAGACCCTAGGGGTGTTGAATCTGTAAAAATATTGCAGATCCTCCATGCCCAGTGCCCCCAGCATCAAAGTCGAATTTGGGCAGCACTTTAAACAATGGGGAGAGTGAAATGTGAATTTCACTTAACCCAGGGCATTTATAAACTCATTTTATAAGGGTCTACCTTATAGATACCTGACCCCCACCCCTGGGATACCTAGGGAGACCCTGGGGTCGTTATTATGCACAAACATTTTAGGTTGACCAGTTTTAAGTGCCCCAAACCCCAAAGTCGAGTTTGGCCACAATTTGCATGTTTAAGAGCAGTCCTGGCACCCAGGGCTGCTTTTAAACTGACCACAGGCTTCAGCAGGGCACACATGCAAGTGCAAAAAGGCTGCTGGCCTCTAAACTGCCATGCCCCAGGATACTGGGGACTTCTAGGTAGTTTCAATCCTCTGCCCTATTATATACTAGGGCTTATGGGGTAGGTCATGCCAATTACAGGGGTACCCCAACCCAAAGTATACCCTAGTGTATGTAGGTGCTTTACTGTTATCTAAGTGTTTCAGCATGGCACTGGCCCTGGTTAAACAGAGCCCAGGGTCAGTCAGAGTCAGTTACCACCAGTTCCAGTCAGCAAAAAGTTGGGGGGTGCCCAGGGCACAGGATGACTTTCCAACACATAGTAAATGAAATGTGATGCACACCATGAGGCGTAGCATCGTCCTGCAGCCTCATCTATTTCATCACAGTCAGTGTAGTATAGCTAGGCATTTAGGTGACCCTCAGTTGTCTCTATGTTTAAGGATCATAACGGGGGTGTTGTAATATGGACTGTTACCCAAAGACATTTAACTGTGTTTTTATAGTCTCCGTTTGTCTTCTAGTAGACATTTTTAAAATCAAACAACTGTACCATCAAGTCATTCCTCCCCAACAGGCCCACGTTCTGATTCATGTGGACTCTGCCCGTCTTGGGGACCTTTCGGTGGGATGTAATACTTTCTTGGAGCTGGCAAGAGTTTTGCAGAATTTGGCTGCCTTAATGACAGAGAGAGAATTTTTTTATTTTTCCCCCGTCAGATGTATTTTCAGCCGAGCGGGTTACAACATAGAGTACTTGAGTCTTCTTAATGTGCACGTCACCTCTGTAAAGTTCCATCTTGCCTCCTGAAAAGCAGCTGTGAACTACGAAAAGATGGCCTTCATGTTGCAGCAGACCTTTTTCTTATGTCAACTGTAATATAGTGTCCCGGTCATGGAAGTTTAGCAACCTCAAAATGATTGGCCTAGGCGCTGTACATGGTGGAGGTCGTCTGTCCTTTGATCTGTTCGCAAGTTTCACCAGGAACATACCTGTAAAACTATTATGGCCAAAAAATATCAGTTTGTAGCAATTTCACATAGGTATCCATTTGTCCAGTGTTTGTGGATTTGGCCAGACCTAGAATGGGCACATTGTTGCGCCTAGATCGTGCTTCCAAATCTTCGTTCTTTGCTGCAACAGCCTGAATCTGTTTTTCCAGCTAAGCAACTTCAGCTTTGATGTCTGTTGCATTATCTTCCAGATCATCGGAGATCCTGCATTCCAATCCATCCATTCGGGCTGTTTGTCTATCCAGTCTTTTAACCAACTGGTCGAGGCAGTTAGCAATCAAGTCTATTTTTGCATCAATGGATGACAGACTGGTTTTAAGGTAAAAAAAAGGCTGCTGTTATGTGTTGGGATCATGTTTCTCCCCTTTCAGTGAGGTCACCAGAGGTGAGTAATGGCATCTCAGTACAGCAAGGCCTGTTCCATGTATTGAATAAAGGTTTTTCTTGTTTAGTGTCTCCTATGCCTATTGTTGTTTCTCCCAGTAGATTTTTACCCCAAGCAGTATGTCAGATCTCCTTGCTGCACTTTCCGCATGTGGCTGCTACCATCAAGCTATTTGAAAGAGGTCACCCGCGGCTCACATTAGACCCACCTCTGGCTCTGCCTTGGTGTGGTAGTTGCTCAAACCAATAAATTTTCCAACCAGCAGAGAATTTATGGATTCATCCAAAATTTACTTTCATAGAAGCTCAGCTGGTACTACAATTCTTGTGGTGTCTTTGCCTGATTCACTGAGAGAGATGATAGGATAGTTAGGGTACCTCTTTCATGCAGATATTCCAGATTTAAGTCAAAGTAGCCCAGAACCTTGATCTGGACTTTTCCTTCATAAGGTACTCTGCAGTCCAGGGCAATCACTAACCAAGTCCCAGACGATGCAAGCAGTGGCGGCCTGCTCCGCCCAACAGCACAGCTTCTCCACACTCCAGCACCCATTTCTTACCCACTGATGTGGCAAGGTGGCACCGCTATGTGCGCGAAGGTAACATAACTTTGGGATGTTGGGGATTTTAATCAGGCCTACCCAATATGGCGGGCAGGCAGAGGGGGCCAGCTCACCAGCAGTCTCTGTCACAGCCAGTCCTCTAAGGCATGCCAGTCTGAGTAGGTCATCGTTATGGGCAGATCCACAGCTACAGTTTGTCTTTTTGTGCTCCCATGGGTCCAGAGTATGTTATGTTAGCCCCTCTCACACATCAAGGTGAGGTGCGCCGATTGCTCCTGGCTCCCACCTTCTGCCATGGATCTTCCATGCTGCTTGGGGCTCTGCGCTAGGCTGCCATCTTGGTCACCTGGATGTCCACGGCTCAAGGTCCCGTTTTGTTAGCGACATGGTAGGAGTTGTGTCTCTGTGAAGCAGTGCAGCATCTGTGCCCTTTTACTGAGTCTGACCAAGCCCTTGGTTTATCAAGATAGCCATACCAGGGCCAACGTTTCCGCTTTCTTTTTGGGGACATATGGTGATTCCAGCCAATCTCTTCCCTTGTTCAGTCCAGTGTTATTCATGGCTGGAAAAGCAAACAAAGCATGTAAATAGAACTTTACGTTAAGAAAGTGCCTTTGGTTGGTTTGGTGTAAATCTTTCTCCCGTCATGCATTGCTGATTTGCAAATCCACCACACTCCAAATAGCTGGCCATCAAAGAAAAATTTATTTTGCTGCCACTGTTACCTTACATAGTGTTATGTACCCCAACCTAGGCCTAAGTAGCTAAACGATCTTTCACCTACATTTGTCCTACCTTGCTCTGCATAACATTTCTAGCACTGACCTTTACCCAGTTATGTGCTGAATATATGTCGATTGGTTTCCTTGAAACTAGCCTCATTTATTATGCACGAGGATGACGTACATAACAGGATTAACATACTCTATACAAGTCATGGTCATCTTCATCCTAGGGTGAAAGAACTACTTTGCATAATTGTAAGTATTGATTTAGGCTCATTTACATAATTGTAATCGCAACATATCGATTGTGTTAGGAACCTTGAGGCTATCTTTTTGGTATAAAAGAACCATACCTTCACTAGATAGACAGAGGAGACGCTGACACTGGGGTCCTGCATGCCGAAGCTACAACACGCAGTGGTCGGACATCCCTTGCGGGGTGTCCAACTCGAGACCAAGACGGGGTTCTTCATTCTCTCCCATCAGGTAATGGGGTTGGCTCTTTCCTAGGGGATTCTTGGCTTTACACCCACATACATGCTCGGTACACTTGGGTAGGGTTCGCATCGTAGGAGTACGCTTGATTACTGTCATGTTTATATGCCTGCATATATTCACTGTTTTAGCACCATGGCAGAATTCTACCTTCTATTTACTCTGTTGGTGTTAGTAATCTTATACATTTGCTTCTGTCTAATGATTGTCGCAGCAAACATGTTTTATACTAGAATGGCGCTGGTTCAATAAATGCTTGTTGAAAATGTCCCCACCGTTTATTCTGTGCATCTCTCTGAGACTAAGTGAGCACGATTGACTGAGCAAAAAGTACTGCACTGTTTCCATGATCCCTGAATGGTCAAGGGTTGTCATGTTTGATGGTTGCCAAAAAGTATTAGCTCCTTGGTAAGTTTAGAGGGGCTTATAGTGGCACTGTGAGCTAGCTGGTCTAAAGGCTAACATATCCTTTGGGGGTTTCCTGAATCAGTCTAGACACCAATCCCTTAGTTCGTGTTATTTAAACGTGCAAATCCTCTGTATTTTTAGGAACTACACAACAATAGTACACTGTGTAGGGAAAAATAAAAAGGAATAGGAGAGCAGTGTTAACCTACCCTGACCCCAGAACCACCAACAGCAATAAAATAAGTGCATATATATAGAAAAAATATACTTTTCTTCACAGGAAATCCAGTGCTGGACTCACAAATAATAGATCTGGAGAGGTTCCAGGATTTTGAATGCTATCAAAAATATTAAAAAATGGACAAGTATTGAGTGTACTACTGCTGCACTTGACCAACAGCCACACATGGGCATTGGCCACATGCAGCAGGTTGGGAACATGGCCTGGCTGCAGTCCATTCTCTGCTGCCATCCCAAACGGTGCACAGTCAAAGGGATTGCACAGCGAGGGGTTAGCCACTTGTGGCATGACAAAGACCTGCGGCCAAACCCTGCTCCACAGAGTCAAAGGCCTTTTGCAACAGTGGTTGCCTACACCCAGGGCTTGGCAGTCTGTGGCCAAACTCCACAGCACATTTGCAGAGTGGGTTGGCCTGCTGTAGCACCTGTAAACCAGTCATGCACACCAAGGTCACAAGCAAGCTGGACTTCGGAACAACCCTCTATGCCGAGATGAGCAAAAAAATATATATATACCTCATCAGACGGTTGCAGACCATTCAGAACTCAGCAGTCAGAATCGCTCTCAACCACCCACACAGCACTAACATCACACCACACCTGAAGGAGTTTCACTGGCATTCCATATACAAACTAGCACAATTAAAACTTCTCACCCACACTTTCAATGCACTTCATAACACTGGCCAAGTATACCTCAAAAATCGCATCTGCTTTCACACATCTTTCAGACACCTCCGCTCGTCCAGACAGCTACTTGCACCCATCCCACGTATATGAAAAACCAGATACAGCAGACAAACTTTCTCCTACATTGCTCCTAAATGATAACAAAACGAATCAAAGAAAATACATACACACATACTTTCTCCCCATTCCTAAAACGCAGATGTATGAAACTCAACAGTGGATGGTCTGCAACAACAAACTGACATTTCAAATATAAAGAACACTTAGTTCTGACTGTACAGATTCAATAGTAAGACAAATACCCTGATAACAGATACAAGCATGGACATTATAAATATTTATCTTTTCCAGAAACCCTAGGTTTCTAAAAGTGGGTGGCAGCTTGGAAAGTAGTCTCAGCCTGTGAACTAGAGAATATGTTTAAGTAAATAGGTTTTTCTGAATTCCTTTGAAACAATGTTTTCCACGCAGGTATTGAATGTCCAATGGACTGGTTTGCATCAAAGCAGTCCTAGAGGGACGTGGCCACAACCACCACCAAGATGGCTGCAATCTTGTGAGGCTCCGGCAGTAGCAGCCTTCAAATCTACCGAAGCACTGCCATCATCGCCTCCTGCAGAGGATATGCCTTGTTGCAGTTTCTCAGAATTGGAAGCTTTTGTGGGAGCTGACTCGGGAGCGGCCCATACCCGCTAGCCACCATTCCTCATATTAGTGGCCTGCGTGACCCGGCACAGCCTTGAAGGTCCCGTAGTAACAGGGGCTGCGAGCGAGCTTGAGGCCCAAGACCACCCGGCCTCACCGGTGCCACGTGCCGCCTTTGGATCTGGCCAGACCCTCCTGTGGTTAAGATCGGTGGCTGAAGCCGTCGCCAGCTCTGTGCCCCTTGATTGTCGCAGGCTGGGCGGCTCGGGCCGATCTTGGTGCGCCCCCTTGCCTGGGCGCTGCCTCGCCTGCATTGCTCCATGGTGGATAAGGCCCGCCATTACCTTGCAGGCCTCTTTGGCAGGACCTGCTGGGGTCACGGGTCTGCTTTGCCCCTCGGTATTTCGGGGCGGCAGACGGAGCTTTCTCCCCCTGCCTGATACCATGTTCGGCTGACACGCGTGTCGACCTGTTGCAGGCTGATCCCGCGGATTCCTGTGGTGCCTGGTGGGAGGCCCGCTTCTTACGTGAGTGCGCACAGGTAAGTGCTCCTCTTCCCCCAGGGGAGAGGAGGTGGGAATCACTGGCAGTGACCATTTCACAGCTGCAGCCTCCTGCCTGCTATACACTGGACCCTTGTGCACTCTGGATCTGCCACACTGCCTGTTTTCCCCTGCACTGGTGAACAGGCTTACTGTTTATCTGGGAGACGCTCCCCTAAACGCTTTGTATTCCTCTTCAAGGCTGCACAACTGCTGCTAATTGACATCACGCTGACTTTTTCACGTGTGGAGAGCGAACATAGCAGCACCAGTGTCTGGTCATCACTTGCTTTGACTGCTGGGGAACCTCACCAAACTACATCTGCATGCATTTCTTCCATTTATATCCATTGTACCACTCCACATGCTCTGCCCTCCTTTACCGATATTGTGCTGGTTGGTCACTTTATCTTCTCTTGAAAAAGCTGTGTCGCTTCTGATCCTGCCCCCCACCATTTACGCTTTCACCTCTCCCAACTATGACCGCCCTACCTGGAGACACTCTTTGGAGGTAGTTTTCTAGGTCATCTTCACCACTGTAGTACAGCACTGTATTTTTCAACCACTGTAGCTTACCCTTCTGCCTAAATGGATCACACAGATCATAAACAGCAGTGGCTAACTTTTGATCAAGCAAAGCCTATCAAGAGTCATGGATCTCATTCTGACACAAATGAGACCACTGAACATGAACCAGATACTGCCACTACTAACGACATGACCGCCATTATGGCAGAACTCAAGGTGGGTTTTCGCCCAATGGATGCGTGTTTTGATACCCTCACAGGTCGTATAGACCGAATGGGGGAAATTCTGGACCGTCAGGAAATGAGGATCGACGGCACCGAGGAGAAGATATCAGGACTAGGGGATGGTACCTCTTCTATGCAGAAACGTCTTGATAGGATGAAACGCAACCTGAAACAAGTTGCAATTAAGAATGAAGAGCTAGAAGGTAGGTCTCGGAGAAATAACATTCGCATTTCCAGAATTGTGGAAACTACCAACTTGGGTAGGTCAGACGCATTTGTGGAACAACTCCTTATTGATCTTTGACGGCTCCAGCTTCTCCACCATTGTTGTGGAATGAGCCCACCTGAGCAAACTCCTCCTCGCTTTCTCATAGCACGTCTCCTTAATTACAAGGACACAGCCCTCGGCTTAGCCCCGGAGGGGGGCCCACTTCGTTACCAGGACGCCAACATTTCCCTTTATCTGGAACACACACACCCCCCCCCCCCACGGTGCAGGAGGCCAGTCGGAAATTCAGTGATGTTAAAAACACTCTTCACAAACTGGCCATCCGATATGCAATTCTCTACCCAGCCCGTCGTCGTGTGGAGCACAATGGGAAAACCCACATATTTGACAATCCATCAGATGTCACTGCCTTTTCCAAAAAACTACACCCTGGGTCCTCCACTCCCCGTCACGCAACCCCGGAGCGGACTGGCTCCTCCACGGCCGGTAACACCAGATCATACCGGGTTAAAGTGACTGTTTCACATCTGTTTTAGTGTCGAATCACCTCGTCATCCTTACCATGTCCTTTATTCCAAGCTCCATCAGCTATTCTATTATACTCTCTGTGCATGCTATTATTGCATAATTGCAGTTAATGGTCTACTTTGCTTGATTATTTTTCTTAATAGGCCAAGACCTGCCAAATTGTTGCAGTACGCTCATGGTGTACACCAACGTATTGTTCATGGGATTGTTATGGTTTTTAGTTTCGTTCTCTGGTATTCCCTGGATGTTTTATCTAGTGTGGGTAGGGGTTAGAATTTTTTGTTTTTATTCAACTTTAAATGCCAATTTATGTTTGCTTGCTGCAACACATCACACGACCCACACACCATCAACTACAATGTATCACTTCTCATTCCCCTTGTTTCTCTGTTATGCCATCCTTCGACAAACAAGACACTTGAACTCTCCCTTCTCACCTGGAATATACGTGGGATCAACAATCTGCACAAGGGGAAATAGGTATTGTCCTACCTGAATAGGCATGGTGTCTAGATTGCATTTCTCCAGGAGAGACACCTTCCCCCTAGCACCGACTACACTTTCGCTAGAACCTGGGGAACGCATCGCTATTTCTCCTGTTATAGTACGTATTCTCGCGTAAATTGCATCCTTATCACAAAGGTGTCCCATTTATCCTCCAAACCAACCACTCGGATCCGAATGGCCGTTACGTCCTCCTCCAGGGTATACTTACTGACAAACGCGTCTTATTACTAAATATCTATGCCCCCATTGTGGATGACCCAGATTTATTTCAGGATCTCTCTGCTCATATGGGACGTTTGGATGTAGACCATGTGATATTGAGCCTCAATATTCCCTTATGGCCTCACACGGACTCCACCAGCTCACAACCCAGTGGCAAGCCCCGGGCTCTTGGCGTATTCCGACTTATTATAGATATTTATACGCTCCATGACACCTGGCACGCCCCCTACCCATCCACCCGGGGGTTTACCTTTTATTCCGCTCCCCATTCCAGCCCGGTCCTCCTCAAACAGCAAGCCCCCTATGGCTGCAGCGTGGAGCATACTTGGCGGTTCCACAGTGTTCCGAAGTGAAGTTCTAGCTTCTATAACTGAATATTTTAAAGCGAATACAGAAACCGTTTCAACGCAGGCCTCCCCATGGGAGGCCTTCAAAGTCGTTATTCGCAGAGTATGCATTTCCAAACACAAGAATCTTCTGAGATATCCATGCCGAATTACAACGTATTGAGACAGACCTGCGAGATTTGGACTCCGTCGCTGTTGAAGATCCTTGCATACACTGACGTTCTGTCTTACTGGTGGAGTTTCATGACCTCGCTGACAGAGAGGTCGCATATTTGGGGGAACATGCCAGTGACCGCCGCGACAGAGAACGTCCAGATCAAACTCTTGCAAGCATGCTGCGTCCCAACCATCTACATTACTATGTCACTGAGCTGCGAGAGGACTCCGAATACTGGGTGGGGAGGAAGTACTGGCTGAATTTCAACACTATTATAAGCGTCTTTACACTTCACACGTGCCATACATTCCCTCTGCGATCTCGGCCTACCTTAAGGAGGTCGCAATGGTCTGGTTAACGGACGGCCAGCGTCAGTTTCTTGCTGAGCCAATCACTGTAGAGATGTTTGTGCAGGTCATCAACTCTTGATGGCTCGAAGACGACTGGATGGTTTAACTGGGGCCTTCTATAAAGCTTTTAAGCAACAATCAACTCCTCATCTTCTGGCACTGTACAGTGAGTCTCTTGCCACTGGTGTGCTTCCTCCATCGTTATGCAAAGCTGTTATTGTATTGCTCCTGAAACCGGGCAAGGATCCCTGCCTATGTTCCTTCTAGCGCCCCCCTCTCTCTCCTAAACCCTGACAAAATCTTGGCCATGGTCCTTGCCACTAGACTCTTAATGGAGCAGATTATCGACCCAGATCTACTTTACTACGACTTGCGCACTATTTTTGCGGTCCTCAACAAGATATCACCATCTATACGAGCGGTTGTAGCCCTCTTGGCTGCTGAGAAAGCATTAGATTCTCTCGAACAGCCCTTCTTGATAGCAGTATTGTGCAAGCTGGGTATTACTCCTCCCTTTTTATCATGCTTCTATACTTCAACCCTGTGGCTCGTATGCAGGTCTACGGCACGGCAACTGATGCGTTTCCAATTATGAGAGAGACCAGACAGGGCTGCCCCCTCCTCTTCATTATTGCAATGGACCCACTGGTCTGCTGTATGCAGACCTGCCATCTGCACCAAGGCCTCCAACTTACTCATGGTCTGCTTTTATTATCTCTATATGCAGACAGTATTTTACTATTCATCCGTTGCCCGTCAGACAACCTCACTCCTCTTCTGCAGGAGATGGTCCGATTCGGCAATTTATCCAGACTCCAGATTAACTGGACCAAGTCAGAACTTTTCCCTTTGACAGATGCAGCACAGCCTATCCCTTTAAGTGGGCTGTAGATGGCACCAAATATTTAGGCATACGACTCCACAGAGACAAAGATTAAATACTGCAGCTTAATTATGGCCCGGTAATGGTGGACCTTGCCACATAAATAGAATGTTGGATTAAATTGCCACTCTCTCTGACTGGACATGTGGCTATCATCAAAATAGCAGTACTACCCTGTTTTTTATACCTCTTCCTGAACATCCCCAGTCTTCTCTCGCAGACTTATTCATTCTCTGCGCAGCCTCTCTTCGCGCCTGGTTTGGGCCGGGGGTCGACCACGTGTTTGCTGGGACACACTCTCTCTTACAACCGTGGGAGATTTGGGGTTCCCGAACTCTTCCTCTATTATATTGATGCCCAGTGTCAGTACACACATTGATGGTACCATCCAGACGCCCCCATCCTCTATTTGAGGCCGGAACAAGATCAACTGGACATTCTCTTACATTCATCGATCCTGCCGAAGGGCATCCCACTGAATGCCACCGACATTCAAACCGTATCCACGACGTGTTGGGCATGGCGCCGACCTTGCCAGACACTTTGTGGAGGCCCACTTTTTTTCCACTTCTCTCCCACTTCATGACAATCCTTGGCTCCCACTTAGGCGCAAGAAGTTGGTACAACATACACTTTGCAGTTATGACCTATTCACTATGGGTGATATCTTTACGGATGGTCATGCCAAACAGACATCTGAGGACCCCGCTTGCATGGCACATCCTTTCTGGATCTTTTTATTTTTCTAAGTCTTCACAATACTCTATGATCTCTTCTTCCATCTTACCCACTGTCCCCAGAGGATTTTTCTCCACTGTCACTTGTGGTATCTGATGTGAATGATGACCACCTGACCTCAAGACTGTACCATCTCTGCATCGCCCTGAAACTGGACACTACCACATGGGAGTGGGCAGAGGAACTGGGTATCTCCCCCTACAGACAAGATTTGGTCAAACTGATGTTCACAGACAACGCATTTCGACTAACCACAAGCATAAATTATTAAAATGTCTCCATCGCACCTATCTTTCCCTTTCTGACAGAACCAAATTTGACCCCGATAGATTTGATTGTTGTATTAATTGTCATGCCCCGGGAGCGGACTTTACACACGCACATGCCCAGTGATATCCACATATTGGTCCTCAGTTTTCACTCATGTCTCCACCATGACTTATATAACACTCACTCCCGATCCTCTTCTAACCCTTTTAGGATACACCAGAGAAGATACCACGCTCTCTGCGCGGATTTATCTCAATGGCCTTCTTGCTCGCCAAACGCAAGCTTGCACTTCACTGGGGCAGTAACAAAAACCCCACTTCCTCAGCCTGGCTAAAAAGTATGAAGTACTGTGATAATGTTAGCGAGGATTATGCCCTTCTCCAACCCACAGCGTCCAGTCCTTGAGAGATCTGGCAGCCCCAGCGCGAATATCTCTGCACCCTAGAGCATGACTCTACAGATGGTAACTAATCATCCCCCTCCTCAATTGCAGACTGCTCCTGACCTCCTCTACATGCTCATTTTATATCTTGATGTAATGTTTACAATGATCCATGATTTCCACACTTACTTTTTATTATGTTTCCTTCCCCCTGCTATTGTATGTTCATTATCTGCTCTTGTGATGTGATTCTCAACAGCCTGTAACTGTTGAAACGGTTTGTTTTATTTGGAAATCAATAAAGCCATTTAAATAAAGTGGGCCTAGAAGCAGCAAATTTATAACCACCCCCGTAGACAAAAGAATTATGGGAAACAAATATATGATCACTACTAAATGTCACTTGAAGTCTTGTACCCCTGAAGGACAAAGAATGAGGAAAAGGAAAGAGAGGGAATGTGTACGATGGACCTGAACGGGTCCCCTTTACCCTCCTCCACACACTAACAGGGCTAGGCGAGTTCCCATGGAGAATGGCTCCATCTACAGTCTGCGTCTCACCTCTTCCTCTCATTGTTCCCATGTGCTTGTCTGTTCTCAAATGAGTACACCGTCTGAACTAAAATCTGGGTAAAGATGGAGTAGTAGCAAAGTGAGACATTTCCCTTCCAGGTTAAATCGCACAAATTTAGCAAGAGACTTCTATGAGCAGACATCAAGGATTTTGATGCAGTATGTTTTTGGCAAAAGAGGGAGAATCACATCCTGAGATGAGCTAACTTGTATCGCTACGGGGAAAGATGTAAGGTTCCCAATTCCTATTAATATGATAGTCCCATCACTAAGCAATTCTGTAATGTTTCTGTTTTTGGAAATAGTAGAGGCTGTTGATATAATCCAGCTGGTAGTAACTACCATCAAGCTGTGAGTATACAGATTCAGATGAAATTCTACTTCATGGGTCCCTGCTGAGTAATAGACATCATATCCAGAGTCAAAGCCAGGCTTCTAATTGTTTGGATGGATCTAATCTGGAGGAGAACATTAATCGTGGAGGAATTCCTTTCAGCTTAACGAGAGCCAAAAAATGATTACTTCTATTTTTCTACCATTGAGTTGTAGTGGTTTCCTTATGGGTTATTGGTCTGGACTTGAAAAGGACTTTGAAAGCTTTTTTTAACATTGATATTCATCATCAATTGCTAGGTCGGTGTTCAGCAAAGCTTGGATATTTTTGTTATTTATTCACATTTTTACAAGGTTCCAACACTACTGTAAGGGTTCAGTCCTGATGATAACGTCTGTGTCTCCTGGTTAGTCCACATCAACCCTTCGACTCTGCTTTACTGTTGAGTGAATTTTCTTCTGCTGCAGCCGTTCCCGATTCATGGCCAGTACCCTGGAGCAAGTGCAGAAAAGGAGTGCGTGGAAAGGGTGTAAGCAGGAAGGAAATGTAAAAAAGGAAGGCCGGGGGAGGAGGGGGGTGATCAGGAACGGGGTGAGTGAAATGTTGGGGAGCATGCAACGATAAGGAACATAGGCAGATGGAGAGGAAGGCAAAGTGATTGTCAAGGATGTAAAAAAGATGAAGAGGCAAGCACAGATGAATGAGAGAAAGGAGGGACAAGGAAGACAGATATACAAATAAGGAGGAAAATGGTGGATGTTATGTAAAGGGCAAAAGCAGCGAGAGGATTAGCAGAAAGAGTAAGGAAGCCATTACCGGTAGGAGGAGGACAGAGTAAGAGATTAATGGGCAAGTTAAAAAGAATGAAACAGAAGGAAGGGACAGAGGCCACATAAGCAAGAGAGAAAGGGGCAGGTAGAAAGAGAGACCAAAGAGAAAGAGACCGGTCAGAACACCAAAAAAAGTCAGTGACACCAAAGTTAGAGCAACAAAGGAGATGGAAATTGTATGAAGAAATAAGGAAGAATACAAAAGGTGGGCACAAAACAAGTAATACAGAAAAATGGAAAGAAAACACAGGCATGGTGGGTGAGGGATAAATGCATTCAGTAAAATGAATGCAGGAAAGAGGGGGATGCAGAATACAAGGCAAGTAGGATTAGAAAAGTAAGAGAAAGAAGGAGGGAAAAGAATAAGTAGTGATATGTTAACACCAGATAGGTTAAAAATGTACAGATCTGACAATCTAAAAATCACATCAGAACCTTTAAATGCATAGTGGACAGGATCCCTAAATAAAAGCTTTTATCAATTTCACATCAACCAGCATATCTGACTAACCCTGCAGACTTACACATGTACAAAGGTCAGGTGTTTCTGCAGTATTAAAGACGAGTGTTTCAAGTCAAATAGTACCTACTATGCTGTGCACTGCACTTACTGCAGGGGTTGTGCGCGGCACAATCTGGCTAATATGCATAATTATTTTATACTGTCACAGACAATTCTGCTAGCTTTGCACATTTATACTAGGGTGTTATAAAATAGTATGTAGTCAGTATGAACAAGTGTGTGACATGTGTCACCTGTTTTATATTCGCATTGCCACGCGCACTGGCTACACAAGGCAGACACTGCTACCTATGCACTAGCTCTTACCTCATTCGCCGGACCTGTGCTTCCTCCTTGCTTACGACTTTCGGCTTTGTACTCGATTCTGTTACCATGTCACGAAGTTTTTGTAGGCAATCTGCCAGATTCCTCATTTGGTACCTGCTCACTTCCGAGGTGACGATAAGCTCCCCAGATTTATTTATCTTATTCTTGTGCTGGATCAGAAGAAATCACAAAGTACGCCAGAATTACTGTTTTGGAGCCTTGCTTGTAGCGTTAGGTTAAAGAAAAGCAAAATGTGAAACACTTAAATGACATCAGAGCAGCGGTCTTCAATCTGTGGGGCGCGACCCCCAGGGGGGCCGTGGAGGCATGGGAACGGGGTCGCGCTCTTCATTTGCGAAAAGAAAACATCCCAGGTGGTTAATTCCGGTAATTAAAAAGCTTTCCCTGGAATGTTGTTATTCAGGGACTCTCCTGTGCTGGGAATCAGCCAGGCAGACAGCTAAACACACCTTTCTACAAGTGTGTTACTGGTCTGAAAGAAATGCAAATGTGCACAATGAGTTAATCTGCAAATGTAAAGGATTTTCAGATTAACTAATTGTGCACATTTTCATTTCTTTCAGGCCAGCAGCACACTGGCAGAAAGGTGTGTTTAGCTGTCTGCCTGGCTTTGATTTTTTTCAGGACAGCAGAGTGATGTTGCAGTTACTTGATCACATCACATGAAGCTTTTTGAGTGGTAGTGCACAAGCTGTGAAGTGCTTGCTTTTAATTGTTGTTGTATTTACATAGTGCTTACTATCCCTGAGAGTGTGTTGAAGGGACAGTTATGTAAAAAAAAATGCATCCATAGGGTCTGGATATTACTAAAATCTATGGGCCTCATTTACAATGAAATGGTGTAGGGCAGCTTCGTAAGTATTTTTGCTGGTCTGCCCTATGCCAATTCAAAAGGGCAGGAATGGACTGTATTTATAAGATACGGTGCACTCCTGTCCTTTCTGCCAGTGCACAATTTGATGCCTAGCGCCAACGCAGGCACCTTTGCACCATGGTGCAAGGGTGTCTGCATTGTTGGCAGGATTGTTTTTGTGCATGAAGGCACCCCTTCCTGCGCAAAAACAATCCATGGAGGCTTTTTCCTCTTTCTATGTGTGCTGCACATAGAGGAAACAATTGAGGAGAAATAAAGATATTTCTCCTCATTAAGCATCCCCTGGGGCAGCGTATAGTTTTGACACATCCTCAGGTTTACAGATCCTTGTAAATCTGGGAATGTGTCAAAACCAATAGGAAAACCCACCGCAATGCCCATGGAACGCCCCCCTGACGCAGTGTAAGGCAACGCATCGACTTGCGTTACGTTGCCTTACACCATATGTAGGAGGCCATGAAAAGCCACACAAAGTGACTTTGCGTGGCCTCGTAGATATGGGTCTGTACTTTGTGGAACCAGAGCGTCATAAAAATGACGCACCGGCAGCTCAAGGGGCTTATATTGTTGCTTATTGCTACATTTGGGTGTTAAACTGGTACTAATGAGGTGCAACCACTGATTGACCGTTTCTCTGGAGAACATTTATGGTTGTCCATGATAAGGAGTACCAGGTTCTAGAATTTTTTGTCGGGAGGGGGCCCTTGCGCCTAAAATTTTTTTGATGGGGGGGTCTCGGCATCAAAAAGTTTGAAGACCACTGCATCAGAGGCTAATATTTAATAAATTATGACCTGACAGTGCACCAGTTACAATGAAGCAAGATCTGCAATTACACACAAACATGCCAACCAGGATCAGAGATGGAACATATCTGCTAAATATTATCCACAAAGAAAATAATCATACGCTGGCACAAAAAATATGCAACATGACCAGACCCACAAATCTCTGCTTACACAGGAACCCAACACGTGGAGTCTGCAATTAAAACATTGTCGCATATCACATCTAGCTAACAAACACACTGTTGCTCAAAATACACATAATACTTGTCCAAAACATCACTGCGTACACACAGCTAACAGACAGCTTACACATACAACATATATGGCCTGCGATTAAAATATAACAGCTTAATAACATACTCAGGCTGCTAACGTGCATAGATCCACAGACAGAGCAGAAAAGCCCTACATGCGCCAGAAAGCTGCTGTAATCCCCTTTTCCTTCCAAAATATCCTACACATAAGGTGACTAAGCAGTCGGCGTAGGCTTGCTTTATGTGACAGATTTCACATCAGGTATTCATTTAGGTACATTTCTGTTATATCGAACTAAGTGGGTTGACAGTTGAGACTGGGGGAAAGCCAATAGTACTTGGATGTACACCCCAAGCATCTCTTTACTTGGTGTTTAATAAACTAATTCATACTTTTATTCTACACCTTGTCTGTAGTCAATTGCCACAGATTTGTTGGCGACGACTACAGCGGCTTTTTGAACCCTGCTTGCCACTTCGTTTGGCTTATTCCCCGCAGAAAACTCTGTGCATGATGAGCGATCATCAGGAGATGCAGCTGCGGTGCTGACTTTGAGGAATCCATTCCGTCAACTTTCGCTTTCTGCCTCATCAAACACTTCAAACTCCAAACAGCTGGGTATGGTAACAGCCCTGGTGGCCTCTGTGGTAAAGACACTCAGGACAACATCGTAGACATAAGTAGGTTTATTCCCTCAAGATAGAACAGAGCGTGAACGCCACCTTCGCCAGCAACTGCCGTTCGTGGAATCTTGGCACGGTGGCAATACAATCAGATGGAACACTGGAGAGAAGGGGAACAAGCACTGCTACAAGCAAGTGCACATTACAACACACCACCCCTCCCTTCTACCCAAAAGTAAACAAAACAATGCAAGAAACAGAAAGCAAAAGAGAAAAAAAAAACAAGTCATTGAAAATACAAGTCATGGAAAATTCAAGTCATGGAAACGAAAAGGAGAAAAACATCGGTTATGAAGCACAAGAAGACCCCCTTAAAGTTTGAACATAATCCTCCAAATAACGAGGAGGTCTGCGAGACCTGGGTGAACGGGCAACTCTGGCGCCCACATCAGAAGGAAGAACAGGTGGAAGGGAATTGGAGGCATCCCCAGAGCCAACTTCACTCCTGACCACAGACTCATTGAAGGACAACTCTGCATCACTCATCAACATGAAGCCATTCAAGCCGTCATCAGACCGAATAGACCTGGGTTCGGTCACCATGGAGCTTCCCTCCCCTTTGCGATACAACGCAACCTTGCGTTTGTTCCATTTCTTGCCATTGTCAAGAAGCACATAATTGTCAAAAACCTGCCTCACCCTGAAGGGACCCCAGAACTTAGACAAACCTTTGCAGGGTGTGCCATGTCTAACTTTGACCCAGCCACCGGCACACACACCTCTGCCATCAGACTTGACGCCGTCCACCTGGTTGGATGCCAGCCTGGGAGAAGCCAGCCATGCACGTACAAGTTTGGTGCCAGGCTTCCTTCCACGCATCTTTTCAAATGGGGTGAACCCAGTCGCACGGTTGACTGTCGTGCGATGTGCCTAAACCATCTCGCTCACCATCACCCTGACATCCTTCCCACTCTGTAAAGACCCTTCACCAGGCGATTAGCCCGCTCCACCATGCCATTGGCTTGGGGGTTATAAAGAGCCGTGCGGTGGTGGATGATTCCGCACTTACTTAGAAAGTCCCTCATCTCATGTGAAACAAGTTGTGTACCATTGTCCGTGATGAGGATGCGGGGTAGACCCTCCTCGTGAAAAGTGTCCTTCAACTGCTCAATGGTCCTCTTAGTCGTAACATCAGACATGAATCTGACAACCAACCACTTGGAATGTGCATCAATAAGCAACAAAGCATTCCTCAACCTCTCCTCCACACCCTGCATAGGCCCAATAAAATCCACACAAACAGTACTCCAGGGTACACTAGGATCTTTGATGTGACCCAGAATAGCATGTCTACCCGTCTTGAGTCTCTTTTCACTCTCCCTGCACACATCACACCCCACAACCCAGGATGTGATCTGCTCATCCATGCAGGGCCACCAGAAATTCTCACGCACACATTTTTTAGTCAAGGTTTGGCCAAGGTGCCCTTCATGCGTGAGCTTGATAATCCTAGGTCTCAAGCCCTCAGGTGGCACAAACTTATCATTCCTCATGAGGACTTTAGGATTACTCATGCTCAGTTCGTCCAACACCTTCACAAACGGTCTGACCGGGGGAGCCAAAACACTTTCCTTCCGCTCCTGGAGAACTAACATACGTTCCACACATTTAAGAACAACACCCTGAGCCATAAAATGACACCAATTACCAGAGGAGAAGGCACAACCAACGCACTCCTCAACATCACCCAAAGAAGCCACAGCACCCTCTTGCTCCCAAGATGAACCCAGACTATGCTCACCAGTGCTCTTCAAAGACAAACGAGACAATCTGCCTGTGCATTTTTCCACCCAGGAATGTGAGCCACACAGTACCGATATTCCTGGAGCCTAGAAGCAAGTCTGGCCAGTCTTGCAGACCCTTTACCTGCACCTCCAGGGCTCAACACCTTAACTAAGGGCTTGTGGTCAGTGCGAATACAAAAGTCAACACCCCACAAGAAGGTTCTGAAATACTCCACTGACCAAGCCGCTGCAAGAGCTTTGTGCTCGATGACCGAATAGTTGCTCTCGCATTCGGACAAGGAGCGCGAGGCGAACGCCACTGTTCTCTCCACACCCACATGCATTTGGGAAAGCACAGCCCCCAAACCACAAGCACTGGCATCAACAGTTAGAAAGGTTTTAAGATGTGTCAAAGGGCGCCAGAATACCTGCCTCGCAAATGTCCTTCCTAATCAAAACGAAAGCATGTTGTTGGACATCGCCCCATACAAAAGGACACCCTTTCCTCAACAGAAACCTGAGAGCCTCGGTCTTGGTGGCAAAGCCCTTTGCAAATTTGGCATAAAACTCGATTAAACCCATGAAGGACCGTCACTGGTCCTTGTCATGGGGAATGGGGGCATTCCTAATTACCTCTAAGAGATCGACCTTAGGAAGGACTCCCTGCCCAGAGATGGTATGCCCAAGATATTCAATTTCCTCCACCAGAAACTTGCACTTATCCTTCCTCAGGGTTAGACCAGCATCCCGCAATCTGGCAAGGACCTCTCTCAAAGTTTTATTGTGTTCGTGAATAGACACCCCAAAAACAAGGATGTCGTCTTGGAAAAAGTTTACGTTGTCTAAACCCCTGAAGACTTCGGACATGATCCGCTGAAAAACGCAGCGGAGGACAACCCGCAGGGCAACCTCGTGAAGCGAAAGGTGCCCTCCATGGTAATGAAGGCCGTGAGATTTTTAGAGTCCTCGTGGAGCTTGATCTGGTGGTAAGCTCTTTTCAAATCAAGCTTGGAAAATTACTTACCACCCTTAAGCAAAAGCAACAGTTCATTGATGTTGGGGAGGGGAAAGGTATCAGCAACCACATGTTGGTTAAGACTTCGAAGGTCCACACAAAACCTGAGCTTACCATCACTCTTCTTTATGATAACCAATGGAGAGACCCATTCGGAGGCCTCAACCAGTTCAATAACGCCTTCCTTGAACATGTCCTCTAACATTTTTTTGACCTCATCCCTCACAATAAGGGGAACCCTCCGCAACTTGTGCTTGACAGGGATGGTGCCCTCTTCCAAAGCAATCTTATGCGTGTACCCCTTCAATTCACCAAGATTCTCCCTAAAAATATCATCCATTTCACCCAACACTTGTTCAGTGGTAACATCAGACACGGACAAAACTTGACCAGGGGATCTATGACAATATGAAGGTCAAATTGGTGTCCCCAACCCAAGATCGGGGGACCATCTTCTGCTACGTAGATCTTACCCACAATCTGCCTAGACTTAAAAATGATAGAAGAAAAGTAGCAGAGAACAACAATTCTCTGCCCTTAGTAACCCCCTAGGATCAATGTCCTTAGGTAAAAACGGAACTAGAGGCCACTCTTTCTCCCACATCCACGTTGGTACAATAGTATACAAGGAACCACAGTCCACCATCAGTTCCACTTGCTTACCAAGGATCCCAAAGGACGACGCCTCTTCTCAATTTCACTGTTGCCCGGAAGGACCATCAACACGGTCTTCACCCTCTTCCTCGAGACTGAAATCCTCTGTCACAGCAACCCTGGATTTGTTGAAGTCTCTGCACATACGGGCGTAATGACCTCTCCGCCCACAGTTCCTGCAATCTTGCTTTGAAGCAAAGCACCACTGAGTCACTAGGATGAAAAGCGCTACCGCACCTGGAACAACCTTTGGACTTAGTGGACCTTAGAGCCTTTGGATTGGGCTTGCCGACGGAGACTTTGGTGGTTTCTTCCTTCTTCCCAATAGCAGCCACATCACCTTCAGTGTCCTCTTTCTTGCTCATTTCCTTCATGCATCGTTCAGACTCTTCAACAACCTTAGCAATGGAAATGGCATCCTTCAAGGTGGGGTTCTTTGCAGCCCAAAGAGGTTCTTGAGTTTTCTTGCTGTGACAATGAACTATCAGTTGGTCCCTAATAAGTTAATCAGTCATCTGCCCAAATTTGCATTTTATTGACAGCTCCCGTAGAGGAGAGACAAATTCATCCAAAGTTTCGCCAGACTTTTGGGGCCTGGTGTAAAACTTGTAGCGAGACATTACAATGTTCTCTTCCTTGGCAAACCTCTTCTCCAGACGCAGCTTGGCCTCCTTAAAGGCATCCTCCACAGGCTGATTGTCATTTCCTAACATTTGAGGTGAATATTTAAAAATGCGATGCGCCTCTTTTCCAATAGTACCTAACAACAACTCTTTCTTCCTTTCAGGTGAAAATTCAAGGCCATCTAGGGCTATGATGTAATTATCAAATAAGTCAATCCATTCTTCCCATTGCATGACGGGTGACCTGGTTCAGCAAGAAAAAGAGGAAGCACAAAGAAGGAAACAGCCACATTCGCAAGCAAAAGACAGTTCAGAGAGGCACAGACAGGGTACACAGCAAAAATAAAGACAGCCAGCAGGGGGAGAGAGTAGAATTTCGCAATGTAGGAGGCTCCACTTGCCAGACGGCAGGCTCCTTTCCTCTGAAGAGTCACATGAACAAGAATCAGCCAGCGCCGGGAACGGATGAGGTAAGATGTGAGGAGAGGATGTCTGAGCAAGCGTCTCACACCTCTCACAATGTAGAGCAGAAACATTCAGGCAGCAGGGCACATACGCGAGGCTGAGCGCTGGAAACAAAGGCTTGACTCACCACAGGCGTCGGGAGGATCGTGTAGATCAACAGCGGCCCCTTCTTAGAAGCGACAGGGGTGAACAGGTAGACGCTTCAACACAGCAGGCCTCACACGCTGCTGAGCACTCGAAATTGACGCTAAGCACCTAAGGCGTCTCAGGGTGACCAGAGACAGCAGGTAAACGAGGCGGGGCAGCGCAGGAAGGCAGAGAGGGAGCTCCTCACCTCAGGAGCAGATCAACGCCGTTAACGGCAAACTTCAGACAGCCAGGCAGTTATGGGTCAGAGCTTCCCGTGTCTCACGCTTCACGCTTCCGTGCTGGGTGTCACCACATGTGGCAAGTGCACATTACAAATGAAGAAAACAAGGACCCCCTGAACAGTAAATAATACGATTCCTAGGACAGGGTAAAATCAATATGAAGAAAGTAACTCCTAGGCAATCAAAATCAAATTAAATAAACATAATATAAGGAGAAAACAGAAAGAAGAAAATATATGAAATGTGTTATCACTTTAATATTTGTTTAATTTTTTTTTAAATATTTATAAAAATTGTGTCTATTACACAATATACAGTACATCAATTTATATAATAATCACATATACATAGACAAAATTTTAAAAAATGGCTTAAGAAAATGGCAATATCTTTAAACTTTCTAGATATTGCCATTTTTTAAATTTTTTAATTTTGTCTATGTATATGCAAGTGCACATTACAACAGCCTCCCGCTATGATTTTCTTCTACAAAGGTAACAGTTGTGCGGCCGATGCGCAGCGATCAGCAGGCTATATGTAATCCGACATTGTCTTGACAAAATGGCCTCGCGCATGGAGAGCAGCCATTACAGGGCCGATATCTGTTCCCTGCCTGCGCTCTTGACATTGGGGGAACAGCCTGGCGCACGGAATGCAGTGAATACAGGGTCTACTTTCCTCCTCCCAGCCTGAAATGCTAAAACCAGAGGGCCTACCTCTCTCCTCCTTCGAGACGCCACGGTCATGAGCTTCCCTCCTTGCTGTGAGGCACACTGTTTTCCGGGCCTCCTCCAATTTCAGTCTCCTCTGCTTAAGCTGCACTGCCATCTAGTGGCCAATACTCATATTCACAGGCACCAGTTTAAATAGTTCTCAAGCTCTGGGGAAGCACTTATATTTATCTTCTTATAGGTTGCTGCGAGTTTCCATGTTTATCGGTGCACATCTGCGTATTGAAAAAACGCTACTGGATAGTGGTATTGTTTTTAGGAAACAGGGCGCCACTCAGGAGAATAGCACAAATATTGGTATGAAGATACCCATCTTTGTCTCGGTGCTGTAAGGTGAGGAGAACCACCAATCTCCCCAAAACTAGTGGCCTGAGCAAACTAAACATGCATAAGAAAATGCTCAGCACACGAAAATAATGTCACAGTAATTATCAAAGTGCAGAGTGTGAGCACAAAATTCAACACAGGAAAGTAAATTCTTGTTCTTTTCCTTTATTCCTTGGATCTTCAAACAGCCGACACGTGTTTCGTCGCTTAGAAGGGAAATCGTCACGCAACTTTATCAAGGCTATGTTCTCTTTATGTATATCCTTATTTTGTGGTGATAATTCCAACCCACAAAGGGGGTTCTGTTTCTTGCGACGTCCACTATAGCAGTGCATATATCCAAAAGGTCCTAGTGTGTCACACCGTCTCAGATTCTCTAGAGATGAGACTTGTATCGCTGACAAGTACAAATGTCTTCGCCTGCTGCAGAGCGAGGGCGTCACTTCAGATGAGACAGAACTGGGACTTATCCCACGTGGACCCCATATGAGGGCTATGAGGACATGGAGCTTCAGCACCATCTCTAGAGAGTCTGAGACTGCTTGTTGCACACTATTGCTGGTCTAAAATAAATCAGATTATTAAATCGTTAAACACTCTCTTTGGCTTTCTACCTGCTCACAAACTCATAACTCACAGTTCGCAAGCTTCACCAATCAATGCCTACACACATTTCCATACATATGACCCCCATCAGCACGAATAGACTGCCACAGGATCATGGATTTTATTAAAAAATATATATATATTTAATCGAAACAGATATTCATTTGTATAAAGTATCAATATCAATCTCTACAAATACAATAAAACAATGACAGATTAAAAAGGTTTTTTTATACACCATAATAAAAAGATTTCGCACCATAGAGAAGAACAAGATGGAGAAACAAAGAAACACACAAAAGACAATTTTCTATGTCATAAAATCATCATATTGCGGTCAAACTTCAAGTTTGAGTCCCTAGTTGTCAAAATGATATTGAAGCAGCAAGTGGCCTGAATCTGAAAGCTCCAATTGCCCCCAAATATGTTTCAAAACGCATCAAACCATATCGACCACCTGACTGGAGGGTCTCCGGGAGCGTCTTGAAATGGAGGTTACCGGCATTATTATTAGATGAAGGTGAAGTACTGGAGGAGTACGAGGTGGCAATAAAAAAAAAATAAAAAAAAAATACTTTAAATGAGGTTTGATAAACAACCCAGTTTATGTCCTCAGACACAAGTTCTTCAAACGCAAACAGAAGGTTGAGGAAAATGTTGACACCTACATGACGGTCCTTCGTAGACTTATTTCTGAATGCCAATTTGAAAATTTTATGGATCAGTTAATTAGAGACCAGTTTGTGTGCCAGTGTAAAGATAAACAAATTTGTCAGAAACTTTTATCCATGGGGAATCCATCTTTGGATGACACCATCAAAACGATAAAAGTATTGAAATATCACAAATTTCTGTAAAAGAAATTGAGAAGAAGCCTGTTGAGTCAGTAAATGTAATTAAGTCTGGAAATTCATGTAGGAAAAGTCCAAGAAAAATGTTGGTACCAAACCTTCTGGGTTCAAAACTGAACCGTCTGTGGTCAACATGTGTTACCGTTGTGGTAAACCCCCACACGCTAATAATGGTAAACCTTGTCCTGCCAAAAATGTTACTTGTAACTACTACAAGAAGGTAGGAAATTTTGCCACGGCCTGTCGAAAAAAAAACAACATCTTTGGGCCTGTGGCATGTGTGATGCACTCTTATAGTAAAACGGATTCTGAATCAGATGTGAAGGGGTTGAATGATTTAGTGCTTAGTGTGGGAGATGAAGTATCAAATTTTAACAATAACCATTAAAAAAACGGGAAAAAAAACAAAGTCATGTTATGGGTGATTCCTCCGCATGCGTTAATCCCATTGTTGATATTTGTGTGGGTGATAAAGTGTTAAATCTCCTAGTCGATTTAGGAACAAGGATCAGCACATGGGGGGGGGGAGGGGAGATTTTATTGCCACCTGACCGTTCACCGGTTGTATATGAAGGGCTAAATATTGAGCTCTTAGGCTATATAGAAGTTATGTTGGAATTTAAAGACAGGACAATAAAAGGTAAAATGTATGTTGCCATAAAAGGGTTGAGCATTCTTGTATGGTTCCACCATGTTCAGAATGATCTTTAAACCAGAGCACAAAGAACAAGTGTTCGTGGTGAAATGCAAATACATGGAGGACGAGTGGAACCATAAGTTCCCTGATGTCTTCTCAGAAACCTTGGGTAAGATTAAGGGGTTCAAATACAAAACGAAAGTCAAGGATGGGGCAGTCCCGCTGAAGCACAAACTACTTGGGGTACCATTCAGCGTTAGGGAGGATTTAGAGAAAGAACTAAAATCATTGTGTAACCAAGGTATTACTGAACCCACTGAGTCATTATGGATGTGTGTGTGTGTGGGTGTGTGTGTGTGTGGGGGGGAGGTGTGGGGGGGTTGTGTGGGGGGGGTGTGCGTGTGGGGGTGTGTGCGCGTGTGGGGGGGTGTGCGCGTGTGGGGGGTGTGCGCGTGTGGGGGGGTGTGCGCGGGGGGAAGGGGTGCGTGCGGGGGGGGTGCGTGTGGGGTGTGTGTGGGGGGGTGCGTGTGGGGTGTGTGTGGGGGGGGTGTGTGTGGGGTGTGTGTGTGGGGTGGTGTGAGGGGTGGGGGTGTGGGTGTGTGTGGGGGTGTGTGTGTGTGTGTGTGTGGGTGGGGTGTGTGGGTGGGGGTGGGGTGTGTGTGGGGGGTGGGAAGGGGTGGGGGTGGGTTGGGGGTGTGTGTGGGTTGTATGTGTGGGGGTGTGTGGGAGTGGGTGTGTGTGTGTGTGTGGGGTGTGTGTGGGTGGGGTGTGTGTGGGTGGGGTGTGTGTGTGGGGTGTGTGTGTGTGGGTGGGGTGTGTGTGTGTGGGTGGGGTGTGTGTGTGTGGGTGGGGTGTGTGTGTGTGGGTGGGGCCGGTGGGGTGTGTGGGCAGGTGGGGTGTGTGGGCAGGTGGGCAGGTGGGGTGTGTGGGCAGGTGGGCAGGTGGGGTGTGTGGGCAGGTGGGGTGTGTGGGGTGTGTCCGGGTGGGGTGTGTCCGGGTGGGGTGTGTGTGGGTGGGGTGTGTGTGGGGTGGGGTGTGTGTGGGGTGGGGTGTGTGTGGGGTGGGGTGTGTGTGGGATGGGGAGTGTGTGGGGTGGGCGTGTGTGGGTGGGGTGTGTGTGGGTGGGGTGTGTGTGTGGGTGGGGCGTGTGTGTGTGTGTGGGGTGTGTGTGGTTGGGGTGGGGGTGCGTGTGTGTGTGTGGGGTGTGTGTGGGCGTGTGGGGTGTGTGTGGGGTGTGTGTGTGGGGTGGGGTGTGTGTGTGTGGGTGGGGTGTGTGTGTGGGTGTGTGTGGTTGGGGTGGGGTGTGTGTGTGTGTGTGGGTGTGTGTGGGGTGTGTGGGGTGTGTGGGGTGTGTGTGTGTGGGTGGGGGTGCGTGTGTGGGTGGGGCGTGTGTGTGTGGTGGGGTGTGTGCGTGTGGGTGGGGTGTGTGTGTGCGGGTGGGGTGTGGGTGGGGTGCAGGTGGGGTGTAGGTGGGGTGTAGGTGGGGTGTGTGGGGTGGGGGGTGTGTGTGGTGGGGGTGCGTGCGTGGGGGTGCGTGCACGGGAGGGTGCGTGCAGGGGGGTGCGTGCAGGGGGGGTGCGTGCAGGGGGTGCGTGCAGGGGGGTGCGTGCATGGGGGGTGCGTGCATGGGGGGTGCGTGCATGGGGGTGCGTGCAGGGGGTGCGTGCAGGGGGGTGCGTGCAGGGGGTGCGTGCAGGGGGTGCGTGCAGGGGGGTGCGTGCAGGGGGTGCGTGCAGGGGGGTGCGTGCAGGGGGTGCGTGCGGGGGAAGGGGTGCGTGTGGGGTGTGTGTGTGGGGGGTGTGAGGGGGTGTGGGTGTGTGTGGGGGTGTGTGTGTGTGTGTGTGTGGGTGGGGGTGGGGTGTGTGTGGGGGGTGGGAAGGGGTGGGGGTGGGTTGGGGGTGTGTGTGGGTGGGGGTGTGTGTGGGTTGTATGTGTGGGGGTGTGTGGGAGGGGGTGTGTGGGAGTGGGTGTGTGTGTGGGTGGGGGGTGTGTGGGAGTGGGTGTGTGTGTGGGTGGGGGGTGTGTGTGTGGGTGGGGTGTGTGTGTGTGGGTGGGGCGGGTGGGGTGTGTGGGCAGGTGGGGTGTGTGGGCAGGTGGGGTGTGTGGGGTGTGTCTGGGTGGGGTGTATCCGGGTGGGGTGTGGTGTGTGTGGGATGGGGTGTGTGTGGGATGGGGTGTGTGTGGGATGGGGTGTGTGTGGGGTGGGGTGTGTGTGGGGTGGGGTGTCTGTGGGGTGGGGTGTGTGTGGGTGGGGTGGGGTGTGTGTGTGGGGTGTGTGGGGTGTGGGGGTGTGTGGGGGTGTGTGTGGGGGTGTGTGTGGGGGTGTGTGTGGGGTGTGTGTGGGGGTGTGTGTGGGGGTTTGTGGGGGTGTGTGGGGGTGTGTGTGTGGGTGGGGGGTGTGTGTGTGGGTGGGGTGTGTGTGGTGTGTGTGGGGGTGTGTGGGGTGTGTGTGTGGGGTGTGTGTGTGGTGTGTGTGTGGGGTGTGTGTGTGTGGGGTGTGTGTGTGTGGGGTGTGTGTGTGGGGTGTGTGTGTGTGGGGTGTGTGTGGGTGGGGTGTGTGTGGGTGGGGTGTGTGTGGGTGGGGGTGTGTGTGGGTGGGGGTGTGTGTGGGTGGTTGGGGTGTGTGGGTGGGGTGTGTGGGTGGGGTGTGTGGGTGGGGTGTGTGGGTGGGGTGTGTGGGTGGGGTGTGGGGTGTGTGTGTGTGTGTGGGGGTGTGTGGGGGTGTGGTGTGTGTGGGGGGGGGGTGTGTACACATACACGTACCTGAGGTCCCTTACTAAAGAAATTTGGGTTGATTCCCACCCAAAATCAATGCTGTGTTTGCCCGCACTGCAGGAGGTAGTTTATTTTCCAAACTAGACTTTGCATCAGCATACCACCAAGTAGATCTGCATCCAGAGTCAAAGCACTTCATGGTGTTTGTCTCTCCTATTTGGAAATTTCAATATCACTGTATGCCGCTTAGGCTTGCCTCGGCGGCATCGGTTTTTCAAAGAACAAATTTATAACAGGCTAAAAGAGGTGCAAGGGGTCTTGGTTTTCCAAGATGACGTGCTGATTTTTGCAACAAATGTTATCGCATAACGCCATTTTGGAAAACGTCCTTAGAATTTTCAAGGACTGTGGGGTAATACTCAAAAAAAGAGAAATGCCAATTCTTATCTAGTGAAGTTGAGTATCTTGGACACATACTCTCTAAGGAAGGTATCAGACCTAGACCGGGGTTGATAGAGTCCATTGTGGAAGCTCCTCCTTTGGTAGACAAGTGTGGTGTCAAGGCATTTTTAGGGCTGTGTGAACTCTATGCACGATTCATTATAGACACTGCTTCCAAAATTAGACCTATCAGTAGTGCGCTCAGAAAGGGAGCAAAATTAGTTTGGGATTAAGAATATTCTGGAGTCTTTACATGGATAAAAGCTCAATTGGGTGAGAGTAAAGCTCTAAAGCCATTTGATCCCTCAGTAACTTGCTGCATCACAGTTGATGTTAGCAAAGTAGGGTTAGGAGCTGTACTCACTCAAAAGAAAGGGGATTCAGAATATACCATTGCTTTCGCCTCAAGGGTGTTGCGTGATGCCGAATTGCAGTATTCGGTGAGCAAGAATTTTTTTTTGCTTGTTGGTGGGCGATTCAAGAGTTCTGGTGTAAGGGTTTCTGTCTACAAACTGATCACAAACCTTTAGTGAATATTTTGGGTGGAGGTGGTGGTAAATGTTGTACGCCAAGGATTTTAAGGGTATATAGCATACTTTTACAATTCCAGTTTGATGCGGTACACATTTCTAGGGGTAAGAATGTCCAAGCCGATTATCTTTCTGGGTTCCCATGTAAAGGCAACGCTGAGGATGAGACTGTTGGCAGAACATCTGGATGAAGATTTAGAAGACTGTTAGGTAGCGTCCATCAAAGTACCTGAATTAGTTGTGTGTTCTGAAGAAGCATAGAGGGTTTCTCTAAGGGAGGATCAGGTGTTACAACAAGTACTGGAGTTTGTCAAAAAATGATTGGCCAAGGGAGAAAGGTTTACCTCTCATGCTTCAGCTTTTTTATAAAGTTTGTGAGGAATTTTCCAAGGAAGACTGTATGTACTTAGGTCAGATAAATTGGTTCCACCACTCGAGTTGAGAAGTCGCATAATCAACAAAGCACACGAGGGACACCTTGGTTCTACTCTCACAAAAAGGTGCATTTGTGATTCTTTCTGGTGGCCTAGAATGGATGCAGACATCGAAGAGGTGGAGGGCATTGTTTGTGCGTTGGCTGACAAAAGTTTGAAAGTAGCAGCTCCTCCTTTAACACCCATTGAAGTTCTATCGAGACCTTCGGTAAAATTAGGGATTGATGTTATGGGTCCTTACGATTCATTACCCGGAGGTGCCAGATTTATTTTGGTGCTGATGGAATACTGTTTTAAGTGGCCGGAGGTTACATTTGTAAGAAACCCTTACGCTAGCTCTGTGGTGGAATTTCTCAGAAATTTTTCTTTGAGGGAAGGGTTTCCAGAAATTAAAGTTTCTTAAAATTTATTAGAAAACAAATTCAGCATTTTCTTGAATCCATGTGGAATAAAACATCACAATAGTTCCCTATACCACCCCCGAATAAATGGTCTTGTTGAAAGGATGAACCGCATTGTGTGGGAGTGTGTAAAATGGGCAAAAGGTGGGAACCATGGCATTTTCAAATCTGTGAGGCGTATGCTGTGGTTCTAAAGGACCAGGCCTCATTCACCAGCCAAGTTTTCTCCTTTTGAGTTGTTGAGGGGTAGAAGAGACAATACCACTTTTCGTCCAGCTTGGATGGCCAAATGGTTGAAGAGTGAATCTGATGTTGAAATTTTTTTTATTGTAAAAGAGAATGTCTGTCAAACTCAAAATAAGAAGTAATGTTGGTATGATCAAAAGAAAAGTGTGAAAAACGTAGTGCGCATGTTGGAGATGTAGTGCAAATTAAATCAGCTACTCATGTACAAAAAGAGAAAAAGTTTGCATTTCCACAAACGTTACCAATTTTCACGGGATCACCAGTCAGAGTTGCTGGTGGCCATTGGTGGAATCTACCCAGGGTGGTGAATGTGAGAGAAAGACTCCAAAACCACTACCAGTGATAAGGAGTTTAATTCCTCCACAAGTGATCAAAATGTTCTACGCCTTGGTAGGGGTTCTGGCATAATCACAAAACCCATTAGGTTTTGGACATAAGATTTTTATGGGTAACTATGCATATTTTGAGGTTGTAGTATATTTTTCTTGTTATTTTTGGGTAACTGAGGGAGTGGGGAGATACATTGTGTTCTATTATTTCTAACCTTTCAGTTTTACTGTGATAAGAGCGTTGAGAGTCCACACTGTGGTAAGTGACTTCTCTTCAAGAAAAGAAGTATTATTCTGTTAAGATCGGGAAGATGTGTTATATGACAATCCAGCTTTATTGTGTTAACAGCGTTGAGACTCCACTTTGTGGTAAGAAACTCAGTGCTCTATGCTTTCTATGGAATGTTCCACACATCAGGTTCCATGAGCTATTGTTGGGTTTTGAAGTGGGTTGACAGTTGAGACTAGGGGAAATCCAGCAGTACTTGGTTCTCATCATGGAGAACACCTCACCGTCGTAGCAGCCGTCACGGAGATCCCTGCTGCAGAGTGGGCTTTCCAGAGTGGGCCTGTTGGTCGGATCCACGGTGCATAGGGACCTGGCTTAGCTCCCCCGCAGCAGCTGCAGGGTGAGTCTCCAACTTGCCGGACATCGCCCCGAGCTCCCAAGGCTGAGACGGTGAGCTCGGGACCAACAAGGTAATCACCGCACCGCCCTCCCCCACTGCCGCCGAGATCCTGGAAGCAGAGCTTGCTCGAGGGCCCTTACGCTATGCCCTGTGACGTCCTACAACACCACGGGGGAGCCGACTCCCATGCCCTGAGACACGGCTGGTTGAGTCAGGCCGTTGGCGGAGTGCACTGACTGTAGCCCTGGCCCGGAGGTGCGGGCTCGAAGGTGTCATAACGCCCCTGATGCAGGTCTGCCGGCCACCCGCCACTAAAGTCCTGGGGTCCTAGATATTCCCTCCCCCCGCTGCTGCCTCTTTTTGCCTCGATTTAATTAGGAGTCTGGGGCGTGGGGGCTACCGACTCTGTGAGGCACTGAAGAATGAGTCGCGACGGCTCTGGCCTGCCCGAAGATGCTGCAGGCTCGTCCGGTTTTACTTTTAACAGATTTATGGCTGCCACACGAGCCGGACCTACTTTTGGGTCTATTCCTAAGCTGATGTGTTGCATTTGTGAGCACCCATTTTGTATGTTTTATGGCCTGTTGCTGTGATTAGGCTGCCATTTCGTCCTCCTATCTTTGATCCTGAAGAGGGCGCCCCCTTCCCGGGTCTCGAGGATCTGCATATAGATAATGCTCCTTTACCTAACCATGGTGGCGACTGCTGAGCTCTCTACCTAGACAATTCCTCGGGCTGATTTGCAGGGACTGCTGATCGGATCCCGATGTACTCTGCTGACCATCGAGACTTGGGGGCACCGGGCTCTGTGCTGCCGTTGTGCCATATTGTGGACTGATTGGATTGAGCTTCTGTGAAGTCAGCTTGATCTTATATAAGCAGTTCTTATTTGGGACTGATCGGTGGCTCCCGTCGTCCTGGTCATCATAGTGACCATCTTGGGATCTCTTCTTACGATCTCTTGCTCACCTCCCCAGCCCGCCGTCTTGCAATGCCCTGGCTGCATGAGCGGTCCGGATCCACTCGTCCCTTTTTCTAACCCCTCTCTAGAAAACGGGACCTCTACAGCCTTTTCTCACTCGTGGTCCATTCAAGGAGTTGATTAAGGCATGCAAATGACAAGGATGATTGTTCCACATTACTGACCTCTGCGTGCTCCCTCGAGGCCCTTAATGGAGTCCAACTGAATTTTAAGTTTCGATCACCCCCACTTTGTTTTGTTTCCCCTTCCTACTATCTTCCCATTGCTGTCATTTTTCCAGTTTTTCTCGTCAATTCCCTACTTTTTAGGAAACAATCTACTCCAGATTAAATCTGTCTTTCACGGCAAACTAATAGTACTCTATTATATTACCTTAGCCTGGAGCTCCACCTTATGACCAAATACTAGAATTACATGCTGATATCTTCCCTACAGTTACTAAGCTGGTGGTCTGTAGAACTACTAGAATCACTTGCTGATATCCTCTCCACAGTTACCCATCCCCTGTTGACAACCTAATAACCTACCTTCACTATTAAAGTGTTTGTTATTGAACTTTCCAGCACGTCATGCCCCCGCTTAGCTCTATCCCTTCCAGACACATATGTCTATAACTTAGCACGGTTCTTTCCATTCCTGATCTGTAAGTGTAATTGTTCTGTCCCAGACCGTCTAGACTACCTTATCTTGCACTCCTGTAGAGGCCATACTACTACTTTTACCTTCTTATTATCTTGTTGGTTCATAAATTACAACTAAACAGGAACACTTGGTAGTAGCGCACGGGCGGTGGATCACCGTACTCGGTGTCCCTCCCACTCTCCTCCCCCTGATACATCCCCCCCTTTTACCTTACCCCTAAACGCCCTCACGACCTTCTTCAAACTCTCTACTTCTCAACCCCGTCTTAACATGCCCCCTTTCAATCACTCAAACACCCCCCATGACTTTACTCTCTCCAAACATGGCCCTAACTCCTGGACCATCCTTTACCCCCCCAATCTGTCCAAAAATGCAAAGAAAAACTTCAAACATAAAATACTCATTCGTAACCCTGAAACACTTATCGTCGATAACTACCTCAGCCTCTCTTCCGCCATAAAAACCGACTACATCTTCTATTCCAAACGCCCTCCAAATGGAAAAGTACTTTCCTACGTCAACTCCCAGTCACTCACTCAATCAAAATTCCCTATGGATTTAAATTATCCACTACTTCCTCCCCAATTTTTCCTGGTGAAATCGACATCTCCATCTTCAAAACGGGTAACATCCTTATACAAGCCGCCGAATCACACCTCTCCATCTTTGAGCACCACTTCAGTACCTTGTCTCTCCACCTAGACAAAATGATCCCTAATCCTCCGTATAACCAACCGATCAACACCCCCCCGCTCTCTCTCCTTCCCCCTACCCCACTCTCCCCCTCCCCTCTCTTCCCTCCTACCAACACCTTAGTCCAAACATCTACTTCCCACACCCCCTCCCATCTCTATAACCAATACCAGCTCCCAATCACAATCCCCCATATACCCTCCCCCTCCAATGATCCTCCCTCTTCCTGACATCCCCACTTCACACCCCCTCCTCCAACCACTCATATCCTCCAATAACCTGTCCCCCCAACCCCTTCCAAAATACCTAACCCTTATCCTCCCTCCTTGACCCCCCAACCTGAATCCCTACCCCTCCTCCCCGGCTCTCCCACCGTCCCACATCTGGCCCTACCCTCACCCGCGCCTAATCCTCCACCACTACCACCGAATTTCTTGCCACCGTTAATCCCCGACGCAGTCATACTTCAAACTCTCAATGCCCTCATATTATTTCTATCCACATCCCCTGAGTTTTCTAATCTCTCGTCCTCCATCATGCCATCACCTACGCCTAATAGCCCTATCTCTACTCATTCCACCTCCATCGACCCCACACACAACTGCCCCCCGTCTGCAACAAACACTATCCATTCCCTCTCACCCTCATCCTCCCCTTCTAAGATCCCCCTCTCCCCTATAACCTTGACCCTACACAACATTGAACGCAATCTCTCTTTACTGACTAATGAACTCTCTCGACTTAGAGAAGATATTAAATCCCTCAGCTCTGGAACCCGACTCACACGTGCAAACTCACCCCACTCCAACCGCAAAATCCCCGCCAACATCAATCGTCATCATTGGAATACTTCCCCTCTCTACAACCGGATGTCTAGACCTCGCCGCACCTCGAACCACCTCTCCCCATCAGACCTCTCCGAACTATGCAATTCTTACCATCCTAATACCCTAGTCAACAACCCACCTCCCACCTACTCCAACATCCCTGTCATTCTAGGCACCAACAGAATTCCCTCCTCTCCCGCCTCCCAAAGACCCCCTCCACATCTCACCACCATCCACTCCTGCCCTCCCCCCCAAAACAACCCCAAACCACTCGCCTGCATGCTTAACTGTCGATCTGCCGTTCGACACGCCACTGAAATCTCCGAATCTATCCTTAGCGAATCAATTGATATTGCGTTCCTCTCGGAAACATGGTTCAATGACCACTCAACGAGCATGCTTGATCTAATCTCCCCCCCCGGATACTCTATCCTCAGAAAAGACAGACCTGACAGAATAGGGGGTGGCCTGGCCATAATCTTCAAAAACGAACTTCAGCTCTCCCTTGTTAACAACTCTGGCCATTCAACTTTCGAATACCTTGAAGCTGAACTTAAAGTTCAAAATACCCATCCTATTCGTTTACATACTATCTACCACCCTCCTGGTGATCCTCACTCCTTTATTGATGAACTTTCTGACTTGATGACACAAGCCTCAATATCCAACTCAAAAAATCTCTTCCTTGAGACCTCAACCTCCACTTGAATGACACCAATGATCCGACTATCACCCTCTTCACCAACCTTCTCGAGATCAATGACCTCAAACAAATATGTCAGTCCCCCACCCACACCAAAGGAGCCACCCTGGACGCCATCATTACCAACAATGACTTGGCCTTCCTGACCAACATCATCCCCATTGACTGGTCCGACCACCACCTCATATTGTTCACCATTGCTATCACACCCCCTCCCCACCAAACAAATTAAACCCTTGAAATGGACCAGAAATCTAAAATGTATCCCTCCTGACGAGCTTGAGTCCAAACTCAAAGCTCAACTGCTCCTCACTCCTCCCTCACATAACGCAAATGAGCTTACTGAGCACTTTAATATAGCTGTTACGGATGTCCTAGACCAAGTGGCCCCTTCTAAACTTAAAACTCTAAGAAACATCCCTTCCAAATCATGGTTCAACCTAGAACTTAACGAAAGACGCTCATTAAGACTGATGGAAAGAACCTGGAGACAGCATCCCTCCCACTCAAACCTGACACTCCTCAGATCAGCTAGATCCACATACAAAAAACACATTTTCAACGAAAAGGCATCCTTCTTCCGTACTCAACTCGATCGGGCCAAAAACAGACCTAGAGAACTGTTCAACATTATCCGCCACCAAACCTCCTCAGCTCCGCCTAACCCCACGGCCTCTACCATTAGATGCGAAGAAATTGCCCTCTTCTTCTCTGAAAAAATCACCAAAATAGATCAATCCTTCCGCTCAACTCAGATCCCAACCAACCCCCTACTTACTCCTGACATCACCTCTAAATCTCACTCCTCACTCTTGACATCCCTTGATCCCCCCTCACACTCACCCGCTCCCTCACTTCACCCTAACCCCTCCTTACACATTCCTTCTCCTATTACCACCCTAAACTACCCCCCACACCTTTCCACCACTTCTCCTCTCGTACCAAGACACCAAAACTCACGACCTAAAAATAATGCCTCCTGGCAAAATTTCCTCCCTGTGACTGAGCGTGAAATCCACAGCATCATTGCTAAACTAAAACCATCCTCCCATACCAAAGACCCCCTCCCGTTTAACCTCATCCAAGACCTAAAGCACATCATTGTCCCATCCTGGACCACAATCATCAACTCTTCCCTTGCTACTGGAAATGTCCCTAGCTCCCTTAAACTTGGTCAAATCTCCCCCATTATTAAAAACACTAATGCTGATCCCAATGACTTAAACAACCTCCGCCCCATCACCAACCTCCCCCTTCTTTCTAAAGCCCTTGAAAAATGTGTCTTGCTCCAATTAGACAAACACATCGAAAAATTCAACCTTCTGGACCCCTTACAATCAGGCTTCAGAAAAGGCTGCAGCACTGAAACTGCCATACTAACCATTGTTGACGACATCCACCACTCCCTTGATAATGGTGAAACATGTCTACTTATCCTCCTTGATCTCTCCGCAGCTTTTGACACCGTCAACCACTCTGCCCTACTTAACGTGCTCAAAGATCGTTTCGGCCTCAATGGTACTACCCACAAATGGTTCGTCTCCTACCTTCAGCATCGAACCCAGCAAATTAAAATTCAAGACTGTCTATCTAACCCCACTCCGATCTCCCTAGGAGTCCCCCAGGGTTCTATTCTCTCACCCTCTCTCTTTAACCTCTTTATGGAACCCCTAACCCTCATTCTTAAACAAGCTGGTATCAACTACCACCTCTATGCCGACGACACCCAACTCTACTATAAGATCAAATCCCATACCGACATCATACACCTTAATAACACCCTCACTAAAATCCAATCCTGGTTCCACCTTAATCATCTCAAACTCAACCCCCAAAAAACTGAAATCATTCTCTTCTCCCCTAAAAACAACCCCCTCCCCATTCAAACCTGGATCTCTGACCTCAATGCCCTCAACTGCTCTCTCCTTGTCCAACTCAGTAAAATCTCTTGGTATCTCCATCGATAACAGCCTCAACCTCAATGTCCACATCAAAAATTCGGCTAAAGGAGCCCTCTTCACTCTGCGTCATCTCAAGAAAATCAAACCCTTTCTCCCAACTGAAGATTTTAAATTAGTAGTTCAATCCCTGGTCCTTTCGCGAATTGACTACGGCAATGCCATCCTCACTGGAATCCCCAAGGTCCACCTAGCTCCACTCAAATCTGTACTCCACCTTGCAGCCAGGCTCATCACCGACTGTAAACGGTTCGACCACATTTCCCCAGTCCTCAAAACTCTTAAATGGCTCCCCATCGAAGGCAGATCCGCCTACAAAAACGCATGCATCACACACAAAATCCTCCACCAAAATGCTCCATCATACCTCGCCAATAAACTCTGCAAAGCGGGCAGCATTCGACCTCTGAGAAGCACTAACGCTCTCCTCCTTGTCCCACCCCTGCTAAAAAAGAAGTCCACACAATCCCGCTCCTTCTCCGGAAATGCCCCCTACATCTGGAACGCCCTCCCCAAAGACCTACGATGCAACCCCTCCTACTGCAGCTTTAAAAAAGACCTCAAAATGCACCTCCTCAACAAATATTGGGGGTCTTTAACCTGTGCCTTAAACTCGATCTGCCATATCTTATAGGTATTTAACCCTGTACTCTGACTATCTGTTTACATGATATGTTTAATATGTTTAATCTCAAGCCGTTCTTTCTTCTGTTTTACCTGCTATCATTCACATGTTGTTGAAATTTTGTTTTACTGTTCTTTCTCTGTCGTGTAAAGCGCTCTGATGTTTTGTTTTTCCATGATGCTGTAATTTGTTTCTGACCGTAACTAGCTCTAACATGTAAAGCGCTCTGATACCTCAGGGTCCAGCCAGCGCTATATAAAACCTCTAAAATAAATAAATAAAATAAATAAATAAAATGTACACCCTAAGCAGCTCTTTACTTAGTGTTTGATAAACTCATTTATACTTCTATTCTACACCTCGTCAGTAATCAATTGCCACAATTTCCTGCTGTGTTTTTTTGGGGGGAGGTCAGAGGCTCTGGATTTTCCAACAGTAAAGAGCATGCACGAGAACACAAGCGGAGCTGCCATGTTAACCAAGCCAAAGAATATCGATTCGCTAAAAAAAAAATAAAAAAAATAAAAAAACACTAAATTTCCCAGTAGTTACCATTATTTAACAGGTTAGATTTGACCAGCTGCTTCTGAGAATGCCTGTTCGTAGCTGAATCAGACATTGAAGGGCGACTAAGGGATAATTCTTATACATACTATTAGGCTATGCAAATAATGGCCCGCACATCTTGAACAGACTCTTCAGCCGATGAACCAAATTGCACTACACCACAAAGAATTAGTCTCATACTGGATGTGATTTTGGGTGAGAATTGCAGGAGTCTACTCAGAGTCCCGGTGCTTCTGTTCCCTTGAGGTTTTGGTTTTAAAATGATCAAATTAAGTTGAAGCTGGGGAGGCCTTCATGAACAGTTCAAGGGATTGCTGCAGCTGCTGCCCTGCCAGAGAGGAGTGCCAATTAAATTTCAAAATACAGGGCCACTGTAAGAAATTGGGTTATTAGTTGAGGGGGGTGAGAACCCACCTCAAGTAATAATCTCAATGTGCCAGGGTGAACCACAAAAGTCACTATATAAACCTGTGGTAACTTGGCACAAAACAGTCAGGCTTCAGTTTAGAAGCAATGTGTAAATTATTTATGCAGCACTAAATAAGTAATAAAGTCTAAATGTGCATCCTAAAAGAGACCAGTAGACCCACCACATGGCCCTGTTATGCGCCCAAGTGGAAAAGGTTTGTCCAGTGCTGCCTTCCCACATGCATTGATCAACTAAAACCAGTGGTCCAAGACAGTCTGTTACCAACTTCATCTTCAAACGTCAGGCCTTGCCGACACTTCAATCCATTTCCACTTGTCTGCAGTTGCAGCTTAAATACAAAACAGGGAACTTTCTTCTTTGTTCAGAGTCCCCATCCCCAAAGCCTCCATGGAAGGACTCAAATGGGTTATTCCGCACAGAGTGCCCCATGCCCCAATTTGGAATGGGAACATAGTTCCGACTCCACTCATGGGCCCTCCTTTTGAACTTCTTCACTTCTGCCCCCTCCAGTTCCTCTAGCGGAAAGTTGCCTTCCTCGTTGCCATTACATCTTTAAGGCATATAAGCAAGCTTCAAGCTCTTACCTTAGAATAATCTTTCTTCCAAATCCACGACTGAGTCCCCCTTAGGACTAACCCAACGTTTCTGCCTAAGGTGGTATCCCCCTTTCACCTTAATCAGAGAATTGAGTTTCCGGTGTTCTTCCTTCAGCCAGACAGTAGCAGACAGGGTCCTCCACACACTAGATGTCAAGCATGCCCTTTAATTACCCTGAAGGAACAAATCCATTTCACAAAACTCAGCAACTTTGTCACCTTCACAAAACCACACAAAGGCCACATTCTCTCCAAAGCGGGCAAAGCCAGATGGCTCATCAAATGCATTGAAACTTGCTATGCAATTGCTTGCCCCTACGAGTTCTCACTACATACAAAAAGTGGGCCATGTTTGCCTTCCTTGGAAACATCCCCATAGCAGACGTGTGAAGCAGCTACTTGGTCCACTTCAACACAGTAGTGCTTGGTAAATGTGTGTGATGTCCTAGCACACCAACAAGCAAATGTTGACCAGGCTATCTTACGTATGCTTTTCAGTCCTCTGCAACATCTATGGCTCTCCGCCGCTTAGGGGGAGGAACTGCTGTACAGTCTATGCTTAACAAGTGTCTCTACAGCTACACTTGCCACGGATGGAATATGATACCATGTAAGCATTTGTTTGTACCACTCGGGGATTGGTGGTGTCCATGTATGCTGATGACATTACCCTGTACATCTGAGAGCCCCGCGAAAATCTAGATCCCATGATGAGAGAAGTGATCCGCTTTTGGAGATACTCTGGTATCCAGATTAACTGGAGCAAATAGAGCCTATTTCCGCTTACTGAAGCTGCGAGACCCTTCCAAACGGACTACCCTTTAAATGGGCATCCGAACCGTCTAAATATTTAGGCATATGGCTGTGCAGAGACCCAGAGGAACTCAGGAGAATAAATTATGAACGGGCAGTCGAATGGCTTGAGACACATATACAGGTATGGAACAAGCTCCCGCTCTCCATTGCCGGGCGCATAGCGATAGCAAAAACGTTGGTGCAACCAAAATTCTTCTCATTTCACAGTTCTTTAAAAGACTGCGCTCCAATATGATTGCGCTAGTATAAGCAGGTCATCAACACAGAGTGTCGTAGGAGATCCTTACGGACATGTGGCGGATTGGGTGCTCCAGATTTAAAATTATACGCCTTCTGTGCCCAGGTGAGCTTTTTGCGATTTTGGCTACACCCAACACTGTTTCAGCCACATTTGGCAGTAGAAAGCGATCAGACCGCTCCATGGCCGCTGAAAACGGCCTTGTTCCAACCAAATACAGAACCCAGGGCCGAAATAAACACAATTGAGAGTGAGAGATGGGCATGGAGGGGATCCGTAGACTGATTGGCGCTGGCCAGCTCTATGCGGCATCCACAACTCTGGCGGCTAATCCCGCCTTTCCCCCTCTACTAAACTGTGGTATGGCACAGCGAGCTGCAACATTGGGCATCAAAACATATTCCAACTTGTACCCAAATGACCAGTTCCTCCCCCTATTTACTATTACGGACACGAGGGAAATCACTTTGATGGATACACTTCTATATTACCAAATTAGATCGACGTGTATAACTGTAAACGACTCATTCCCTGCCCCCCCTCCAACTACTGCAACACAAGAATATAAATACACACAACCCCTACGCCACGTAAACTCATTACCCGACTCTACTCCTTAACGATGTCCGCCTCCCCGTTAGACACCTTGAGGGCACGCCGGGTGTGGGAATTAGAGGTTGGCTTGGACATGCCTGATGAACAATGGTATTACTGCTGTGGGCAAACAGAACGCCTCTTCCCCAACTATAGATTGCGCTTGATCCATTTTAAATTTCTGCATAGAATGTATCGCACCCCCAAATACCTACACAAGATCGGACTGTCTAGTGACGCGAGATACTGATGCTGCGAAGCGCCTGAAGCTAACTTTTTACACGTGGCCTGAACCTGCCCAAGTGTCGAGCTTCTGGAGGTCGGTGTGTGAGACGGTTCGTGCCATCACAGGAGACCGGACCTCACCCGAACCATTGTTGTGTTTGCTTGGGTATGTTAAGGAAACTACAGCTGCACAATTTCGTCTCGTAGGGATGCTGCTGCTGCCGGCTAAGCGGCGGGTGGCGATACACTGGGGCCGCAGACCGGCACCTACAAAGAAGGCATGGCTGTGTGATGTAACACACTGCCAAACGCAGCTGACTACTTTTTGGGACCTCATGCCGCAGGCAAGTTGCCCTAAGAGCATATGGGACCCATTCACGACGTACCTCCGTCTACACACGATCAGCCCATTGGGCACGCCTACTCCCACACTTATCAGCAACTACACGAACTCTGGGCGCCACACGAAGTCTGGACCATATAACCCGGCGCGTCTTATTAACATACATCACAACACACAACACAGCCGCAGAGGCCATCCATGTTAATGCTCTTGCATGTCTGGGTGTAGAGAATGTGTACTAAGTATCAAAATGATAGGCACGTACTACGTCTGCTGTAAACGCTCGCACGTTTATATTGCTAATAAGTCATATGTTGTTTAACACATACTCCCAAGAGTGTATATATCGTGTGAATGTGAAAGTTTTGTCAAAAAGGGGGGGGGGGGGGGGAAGCATTTGTTTGTAGATTCACATGCACCCAACTTCCTCTTCGGAAGCCTCTGGTTGTTGCAGTCTCTTTCGCATGGTCATCTTCTTTTCTGTGCTCCATCTTCATCCTCACCTGTCGTACAGAAAATCTAACAATGGAGCTGATGCCCATGCGCATTACCAGTCATAGGAGGAGTCACTATACCTCGTGACTCGACAGACTTCTTCAAAGAAAGAGAAGTTGCACATGCCCAAGCCCAACACTAAATGGCAAGAGTATGCGCATCATTTGAATCTACAGCACTACATGCCACAAACAGATGCTAAGTAAGTAACATTTTCCTTCTGTGTTAAGTTTGCACAAATGCAGCCTATGCTGCACTTGTTCTGTGTGATGAAAGCATCTGCCGTCAATGCTATGAGGCCTTCTCACTTTTGCCTTTGTCGGTGCAGATTTTCATAAGTCTGCAGTGTTTAACACACAGACAAAGCCACTTGTGGGCAGAGTATGCCTAGGAGTCTCCATTAACTTCGTGCTTCAGACCCACTGAACATGTGCAAACTGATGGTGCTAAGGACTGTCAGGTGGCATACAGGATTAAGCTTAAACATCTGAAAAACTTTGCATCCTTTTCCACACGGTTTAATACTTGGCAGTCAACAGAAGAGATAGGCCTGATATTTGCCTCCTCAAAGAGATTTCACTTCATGTAAAGCATGATTTAGAGAGGGTGGGGGGTATACAGGAACGTGTGGAAGGAAACAAGACAAAGGGAGGGCTGACAAAAGAGGCAGAAGCAAAAGGAGGGAACAATAACTGAAAACGGGGTGAAAAGGGAGCAGGAGGTAGGGAGAATACAAATGGGTGTGGGGAAAAGACAAAGAATAGCAGTGGAGAGAGACAATAGAAAAAGGAGAGGAGGAATGGAGATTAAAGGAAGGACTGGTAGGGTGTGATAGAACTAGGGAAAGAAGTTACAGACAGTGAAGAAAATGTAACAGTGTTCCAATGTGAGCCCTAGCCACATTTAGCAAACGTGCAAACAGAAAGAGGATTTCTCACTTGTATATTATGCTGAATCTCAAGCATACCATCTTACCAAGGTTAAAAGTCTCTTGAAGCCTGGAAGACTAAGCCTGTTACCCAAAGGCAAACAAAGTACTTTGTATTGATAGCACATGCTACACATAGGGTATTGACCATGGTATACCGGCCCTTACATCGGGTGTGCAAGAAACAACTGCACTAAAGGATACTCTGGAGTTCATGAGTGAACCTTCTCTATTAACTAGTTAACAAGATGCCCTGGCAACCAATACCTGCAAAGTCTTTAGAATGACACACTTTATGTGGGTGTTGGAACATTCCTCAGCTAGACAGCTGATGGATGAACAGATCATTCTAATTTCTAGTTACTAACGAAACATCAGTCTGTGAGCAAAAATGATCACCCGCTGAAAGGATGGGTTTGGCTAAGGTTTTTTAAGAATACCATCACTTCCATACATCGCATACTTCATTCATAGTTCAGGCAAAGCAGTGTGTCAGACTCAGCAGTGGCAAGAGATTTGAGATATAAACAAAGTTTTAAAAAAACAAAACATGCACCACTAAGATGGAGGAGGCTCTTACTATGTGTACTGCTTCTCCAGTGTAATGGCTTAGAGAGGAGCAGATCTAACCAGACATTAGTGACACCTGCAGCAAAGAAATGTGTCAAGAGGAATCTGTGGAAATGAAAGCAGTTCAAAGAGCTGGGCTTTGTTAAACGGTTCTACTTAAACACAAAATCACTATACATGCTAACACCCCTCAAGTTACAACTCAGTTGTCTATTCAATACCTTTTCAGCTATTTTTAGTCGCACATCCTCAGAGATCCAGTCTGCTGATGCCAAGTGGAAGCGAATTTCAGCCTTTGTATTAACTGCAAAAAGAAAACAAAAAAGGCATGAGTCTTGCTAGAATTCTCAGTACCAGTCATGGTTAGGTGGTCGTGGGTATTGCTTGAAAACAATCTATTTTAGTGCTTCCAGTTTAAATCTTACATATTAAAACAAATGCATTCAAGGCAAAAAAATTAAGAAGATTAAGGAAGCCAAAACTGACACGTTCATCTACAGTGGTCACAATTTAACATTTTAAAAGTGAATGATGTGAAAGTTACACTAACAGTTAAAACGTTTCCAAAATAAACATATTAGTCAAAATTATTGGGAAACCATTTATTACTTTACATATATTTACAAATAGGTACACTACTGTCCACTAAAATCTATTAAAAATCTGCACGTGTTTTGATCATTGCAGAAGTTCTCAGAAATGTGACTGTTTTATTCTACTCACAATTCTCACTTGTTCAGTATGCCAGTTTTATCACATTCCCTAAAAAACACAAAAAATATATTTCTGGCTCCTAGCTGCGACACCTTGTTAACAGTAGCTGTGCTCTGTTTCGCTTGACTACCCTAACCCTCCAGATGAGAGTAGCCAACTCAATCAACATATTCAAACAGAACCTCTAAAGCTACCTCTTTGAAACAAAAATCCGAACATGGATTTTAAACTAGAAAACACGGTCAAACAACTTACCATACTGTTTTACACTTGCCAACTGTCTCCCACAAATTTGGGAATTATCATATGTGCCATTTTCATTAACCTATTTAGATTACATCTGTGAGTAAAACCAAATAACTTCTTAACACTTAAAGGGAGTAATGAGGATGCCAAAGCTGCACAGAGGTTATCTGCAAGACTCAACTGAGACAGCAAAATCTGATAAAATCAGTCGATCAATCTGAAAAATGCACCATGTGTCTTGAGGTATCAGTAAACAATATCCAATTTTGCCAAGCCCCAAATCAATGCAGCAAAGAAACAAACGGTCTGTATAGCAAAACACTTAACACTGGACACTCACTATTCCACTTTTGGATGAAAAACGCACAGAAATTGTGGAATTTTTGCCAGCAAGATCCACGAATCATACAGGAAATCTTTGCTTCCTAATCAACATCTATAATGAAGGACATATCAAACAAACGCAAAAGAGACCACTACGTCTGAATACTCCCAAAAGACTACTACATTGCTTTAACCTTCTCTCTACACTGGTGAAGCCATGGCACACATATTTTCAACAAAATAAGATAGCTGAAAAACTGGACCCCTGCTTGCTGATCATTAACAGCTCTCTAAAACAAGCATTGGCATAGCCAATAGGGTCTTACCTTTGGGGCCATATAAGTGTTAAGCCATGCAGCACATTATCCTGGGTACAGTGCCGTCAGGGATTGAAGAGCTATACAAATCTCATGTTGCAATGTAGAATAGAAATAACACCATTGAACAACGTTTTATTTAACGATTCTAGAGATCAGTTAAAAGAGAAACGTGTAGTAAGGCCTGTAGCGATTGTTCTGCTTGACATTCAAGTGCTTGAAGTAAATTATGATTTGGAGACCGGATCAGATTTTTCCAACCTCTATATATGAAATCTGGATGCACTGTAAGCAGGTAAGATAAATCGGTCTGAGTGGTTACATTAATTGGCATTCATATAGCACTTACTATTAAGTGTTCATTACAACCAAGAGGAACCCTTTTTAGCAACCTTAGATTAACAAAAGAATGAGGGAAAACAAAAAGGTTTTACACTTGTGCCTTGCAGATTGCATGCAGCACCTTGATGCTCATTCATTGTGCGCTGAAGTACAGTACAACGATTATAACTTGCAATCTGCAGGTATCACAAGGGTCTCTATAAAAAATAAAAACTACTGAGCCGCCTGCCTAAACTACAAGTCTGTGGCCTGCATATTACATATTGTGCTTTACAGACACACAAACATCCTATGCCTTTTTAGGTCTCGCCTGAGCCAGCGCAAGCTGGTCTGGCGAGACATTTTGTGAGTGGGGGCTTTAGAAATGCGACCACAAGCTTTTGCTTGTGGCCTAAGGCTTGCTGTTACGCGCGCGTGCACGCGCTCAGCAGCCATCTGCCTTTCCTATCTCTTCCTCATTTCCTCGTCATGGCTCATTAACTCTCGTCATATGCAGCTCTGCCTGGCATCTGTCACGACTCTGATGTTTCGATCTCAGCAGCAGCTCACATTACCAACTGACGGCCCTGGACTACAGTCACATGAAAAACAACAGCGTTCTGCTGTTCTGCTTCCCTGTAAACCTCAGTCAGGTTTTTGAAGTGATGTAGTCTCCCAATTCTCCTCTCTGCCCCATCTCCAGACTGATGTCCCCTCTGGAACCGGACAGAAAAGTCAACTCTTTTCTACAGGCGCATCTGCAAGTTTATTCTTTTTATTTTTTAGTGTGACTGTTAAAAAAATTCTGACTTCATGTTTAGCACTGTTGAAAAAACATTGAAACCTATATCTACGAAATGCTTGCTTATTTAGTGCATACTTATGTATATATTTATATTTAACATGATGGACTAGTATTCGCTTCCATTGTGTGCGGTGCAGGCGTTTCTCCATACCATTTGTGAGAAAGCACTTCTGTGAAGTACCTGGGCCGTGTGCTCAGCTGAATGCACTTAAGCAGAATTGGGAACTGTGCATTGTAATAAAATGGCTTTAGGACTCTCAGCAGAAATGAAGTAGCCATAATTTCCGAAGCATGATATATATCTTCACTCTCTCTCTCTCACTCGGCAATACCACAGCATCACTCGGCGCCACCACAGCATCACTCGGCGCCACCACAGCATCACTCGGCGCCCACAAAGCATCACTCGGCGCCCACAAAGCATCACTCGGCGCCCACAAAGCATCACTCGGCGCCCACAAAGCATCACTCGGCGCCCACACAGCATCACTCGGCGCCACCACAGCATCACTCGGCGCCACCACAGCATCACTCAGCGCCACCACAGCATCACTCAGCGCCACCACAGCATCACTCAGCGCCACCACAGCATCACTCAGCGCCACCACAGCATCACTCAGCGCCACCACAGCATCACTCAGCGCCACCACAGCATCACTCAGCGCCACCACAGCATCACTCAGCGCCACCACAGCATCACTCAGCGCCACCACAGCATCACTCAGCGCCACCACAGCATCACTCAGCGCCACCACAGCATCACTCAGCGCCACCACAGCATCACTCAGCGCCACCACAGCATCACTCAGCGCCACCACAGCATCACTCAGCGCCACCACAGCATCACTCAGCGCCACCACAGCATCACTCAGCGCCACCACAGCATCACTCAGCGCCACCACAGCATCACTCAGCGCCACCACAGCATCACTCAGCGCCACCACAGCATCACTCAGCGCCACCACAGCATCACTCAGCGCCACCACAGCATCACTCAGCGCCACCACAGCATCACTCAGCGCCACCACAGCATCACTCAGCGCCACCACAGCATCACTCAGCGCCACCACAGCATCACTCAGCGCCACCACAGCATCACTCAGCACCACAGCAGTATCACTCAGCATCGCCTTTGCACTAGTACACCACCACATCATCACTCAGCAAGACCTGAGTATCACTCAGCATCACCTCAGCATCGTCTCCGCACAAGTCACCACCACCACCACTACCACCTCAGCATCACTCAGCACCACCTCAGCCTGCTCTCGGAATCTGCCATCTGTTAATTCTCCCCTAGCGTCTGGCCGCTGCTAGTGTTATAATACAGGTACTAGTTCCGAACCTTCACCCTCCGATTGTTTATGCCCCCTCAAAAAAAAAGCTTTAACAAACAACCATTGGAATAGGCAGAAACAAGTTGCCAGCATTGCAAGAACAAAAGAAAACTGAGAATTTTTTATTGTAAATACTTTTTTTAATATGGTCGTTCAGTTTTACATAATGCCTTCTTGGTCATATATAAAGTAACAAAAATGCTTCTGACACTTTTTTATTATAACTTTTCAGCATGCTGCACAGCAGCCACACTTCTCTGCAGCACAGCTTGGAGACATTGGCAAAGTCAATAGCTCTGGCTAAACACTTATAACGCCCCAAAGGCGAGACCTATTGGCTATGCCAATGCTTGTTTGTGATGCATCAAACCTGTGAAGAGACTACATTTCCAGCAAATGCATTAACCGCTAGTTTTATCTTACTGTGATCATACCGTAGAAATTACAAGGTACACAAAGATCTCTGCAGTGGGTGCCTCAACACAACGCATTTAAAAATGCATTTTGTCTGTGACCAATTAAAAAAGCCAGAACAGAACTACGATCTCATTTGTCTGAATTGCCAATTTCTTGGGGCAGAGTGTCTAAAACTAAATGTGTAAATGGACTATGAAGGCTTCGATTCCTTATAACCCTTTGCCTGTTGCCACCCCGAAAGGTAATCTATGGGATACCAGGGCAAATTATTTTCGTTTTTCAGCACTGACTGGTACAGCAATAGTACAAGAAACTGGAATATAGCCAACTGCTCAGCAAATAGCAACAATACCTAAATATTGGATTAAATTCTGGAGAAGTGCCTACCTGCAAAAACCGAGGTAGTTGCCATAGTTCAAAAAGACTCCCAAACATATTTTGGGCTGCTAGGAACATGAAGAAGAATGCAATGGGTGTCATGAAAAAGAAACATGAACAGCTGAGACTGATTAGCAAAAGGATCAATTAAGCGCAAGTCAAATTGATAATGTACATAATGTAACTAACAAAACCATATTTACAGATATCGTGTCTGCGTATTTACCCAAATGGAATATGGACAACTGACCAACGAGTGGATCAAGTTCAATACACGAAAGGCCAGATAAAGAACAAGTGCGCTTTCACTCAGAAAGCCAAACAGGGCAGCTCATTTTCTATTATTATAAGTCCATAATAAGCAGGTAAGGTGACAACGCGTCCTCTAGTTACATTATTATTACTCACAGTATTGCTCCATTGTATGAGGAGCTATTTGCGATTTCCATTCATTCAGGGGTAGTACCGAATGAATGGAAAAGCGCCAATGTGATCCCTTTAATAAAAAATGCTAATGCTAATGCCGATCCCGCAGCTAACTTTAGGCCACTGTCACTACTTCCAGTTGCTTCTAAAGTACTGGAGAAGTTGGTAAACCAGCAACTCACCACCTTTCTGACAGAGAATGACCTACTTCACCCCTCTCAATGATGGTTCAGAGCCCGCCACCACAGCACATTATTAGAGGTCTCAAAGTCCATTAAGTGTAGTTTGGATTCGGGACACAATGTGGGTCAGGTGCTGTTGGACCCATCAGCAGCATTTGATACTGTGGATCATAACATATTGCTGTACAGGTTAGAGCACCTGGGGTTAACAGGTTCTGCGCTGAGCTGGCTGGGCTCCTTCCTGGAAGGACCCGAGCAGGTGGTATGGATGAAGCCATATGCCTCAGGAGGAAAAACATTGAGGTGGGGGTGCCGAAAGTCTCCTCTCTTAGTCCCACTCTCTTCAACATTTACATGTTTCCTTTGGCATATTTGGTGGAATCCTATAACATCAAAAGTATCTCATACGCAGCTGATACTCAACTCCTGCTAGTGTATGATGGGGATCTTGCGAGGGTTGCATTTGCCAGCTGCACGGTGGCCCTGCTTGACTGACTGCAGGCCAATGCAATTGCTCTGCAACCCTGATAAGACTTATTGTCTTGGTGGGGCCCCCTTCCACGATGGGTTGGTGCCTGGCTTGACAGTGTCCCCTCTCCAACGACAGTGGCTAGGAATCTGGGTGTGATGTTTAATGTCCAGCTCTCGTTTGGGGTACAGGTGTCAGCAGTGGTGAAAACCTGTTTTTGGATTCTGTACATGTTGAAGAAGTTTCTTCCCCTGCTTCCCCATGAGGCCCAAGGTACAGTGGTCAGGTCTCTGATTTTATATAGGCTGGATTATGCCAATGTCCTGTACCTCAGGCTACCAAAATACCTAAGCCAGCGGCTACCGGTTATGCAGAATATGGCAATCCGTTTACTCTAAGATTCTAAAATGTACCTCGGTGTCACCATTTCGGGAAAGACTTTATTGGCTGCCAGTCCGGCAACGTATAAACCACTGACTAACATACCAAGCCCTCCACAATAGAGGACCTATGTACCTGAATGAACACATTGTGGCATACAGGCCCAAGAGGCTTCTGCGTTCTAGTTTTGCGGTTCTTATTGTGGTTCCCCATTTTCAGAAACAACGGAGGGGCGGTTCCTCCTTCACTGTTAAAGCAGCAGGTTTGTGGAACAAACTGCCTGAATACTTGAGACTTCTCTGTGGAAGCTACATAAAAAACAGAAAGAAAAAAAAAGAACTTAAAACATTTTTATTTAGAGTCTAGTAATGATTGGGAGCGGACGAATTCTCAGTGTATTGCCCTTCTGGATGCCTAAAAGCGCCGGGACACTCCTTGGAGCAGCTGTGCGATATAGAAATGATTTCATTCATTCACTTACACGGACCACCTGTAAATCCAACCCATTGTCCCTTCTCCGTTATCAAGCACTTTATAAAACACGTATCCGCTATTCCAGAACTTTCGGGTAGCATAGCAACCAATCCTCTGGCTGAATCTATTCTGGGAGTGGGAGGGACTGTAATGCGTAAGGTGACCTTAAGATTGGAGCAGGTCTCCTCCTTATGGTTCAAATCTCCATTTGCATTTTCATATGAAATGTAGTGACAGACAGAGCATCGCAGCACTCAGCTTATGTAGTATATTGCATTGATAACAACAAAGAAGAAATAAAACCCTTTCCCAACAAAGACCTTCCCCACCCACCCCTTGGTACTCAATGTGATGGAATATAATAAGTGTTGCACTACAGACCTCTACAGGATTCTGTTTGACTGGAGTCTGCCTGTGGTTCAAATGGGGGAGGGGGGGGGGAGACAAGTAAGTTCCCAGAATTCAGTCAAGTAGCGCTGTGCACAGACGCCATAGGTCCCCATACAAGGCACTCTGAGCAGTGAGTGTAATCTTTTTATCCCCAGTATATGCCAGAGGTAGTGGAGCCACCCCTGGTGCGTTGGAGTACGTTTTGCACCCCAATGTGCTAGTATGTTCTGGAGTGCAGCTCCCAGTGCCAACGCTATCGATCTTTCCCTACAAGATTTTAATGGGAAAGTAAGTGGGTTAGGTAGCCCAAGAATCGTGTAAGCAGGGAATCTGGGAAGTGTTGTGTCTAGATGTGAATCAATATCATCTATGATCGGTGTCCAGTACTCAGCTATTTTAGGGCAATCCCATAGTAAGTGTAGCAGCCCCTCCAGCAACCCGGACTCCGCTCTGGGCTCCCTTTGTGTAGGCATACCAGCGTGAGGTACCAATGTGTGGCTACCTTGGTGGAAGTTTGAATGGCTGCGTTGTGTGCTGTACTCTATAATACACCTCCTCCATTCTTTCGGTGTCAATTGCCTCCCTGATGTTGTCTCCCACCTCCTCTGGCTTGCATTTGAAAGTGGTAGAGTAGGCTGGTGCAAAATGCTATTTAATTCAGTGATAAGCTCTTTATCCGAGGTTTTCGTTACTAGCCACTTCTCAAAAGACGCAAGGTATCTCTGGACCCCAAGGCGATTAGGTGGGTACATCGGCCAATGTCGCACCTGCAAATAGTGCAGCCGCTCGGATTCTGGCAGTGTGTCCTCCTTGCGCAGTTGAGCAAATGATAACATCCCTTCCTCATCGAACAAATGACCCATCGAGCGGCACTTTACATGCTGCCCTGGTAAGAACCCCATCTGATCCGTGCCTGGGTTGAAGACGACATTACCCAGGTTTTACCCTGATTGAGAGGAGGAATGACGAGAGGCCTTTATGTAGTCCCACCTGAACCCAGACCTCCATAGTAGCCCTGGTACTGGAAGAGGAGTAGAGGCTCCTTGGGCCGTGTGGCTTCTTCAAGAGGTGCTGCTCTGCTATCGCTCCATCTTGAAATAACCAGCGCTTCTCAGATTCTTCCCTACTCCATTCCACCAGGTACCGTAGCTGTGCTGCTTGGTAGTATTGTAGGAGGTTAGGAAGACCTAGGCCCCCTTCATCAGTGGGTCTGTAACTGTGCCTTTCGCATTCGGGTTTGACTGGCCGCCCAAAGAAGCAATTCATTTCTCCCTGTATGGCCTGGATCATCCCTATAGGGGCTGTCACTGGGAGGGTCTGGAATAGAAATAGGATCTTGGGCAAAGCAGTCATTTTAAGAGCAGCCACCGTTCGAATCAGGAAAGCCAATAGTGCCTCCATCGGGACAAGTCTTCTTTAAGGTGACGGAAAAAGGACACGTGGTTTAAGGCGGTGGTCGCCTGTATCAAGGAGGCTCGTTGGATCACCAAGTATGGAATGGACATGGGTGTCCACTGTATCTGATATTGTGTTGCGAGTTGTTCCACCGTTGCCAGCGATGCCTATAGGTTAAAGAGCCTGGGATTTACCAACGTTAACCCGGAACCCGCCACCTGGACGAAGGTCTCCAGTTCCGCCAGAAAGGCAGTGATGGGATTATTTAGTGCCACCAGAACATCATCTGCATACAGGTTGATGGTATGTTGTTCCACGCCAAATGTGACTCCAGTGATGTTGGGATTGTCCCGAATCTACTGGGCCATCAGTTCCATGTAGAGGACGAACAACAGGGGCTAGAGTGGGCACCCTGTTGTGTGCTTCTGCCTATGGGAAAGGGCGCTGAAGCTTGTCCGATTACTCTGACTGCTGTGCAAGGACGTTATAGTTGCTTAGGACCCACGCCCAAAATCTCTCACTGAAGCCAAAGTAGAGGAGCACCGCCTCGAGATATGGCTAGTGCACTTGATCGAAAGTCTTCTCTGCGTCAATTGTTAAGAGCATTATCTCCCTGCTCGAACGTTTGGCTTTATACATTAGGTGATGGATGCGTTTAGTATTATCGCAACACTGTCTATTAGGTATAAACTCCGCCTGAGAGATTAGGTTCAGCATGAAAACCCCCCAGCGAGCTTGAAGAATACTGGTAAAAAGTTTAATATCTATGTTATAGAAGGATATTAGGCAGTACGAGCTGAAATGTTTATCCTTTCCTGGCTTAGGAATAACCACAATGGTCACTGTCAACATCAAAGAGGGAAAGACTCGGACCCGTAATGGAGTTAAAGATCCGGCTCAGAATTGGAGGTAGGACGTGACAAAATGTTTTGTATAAAAAGAGCGGTCTGGTCTCGGCAATTTCAAGGGTTTCTGGCGGATATAACCTCTTCAATTCGAATTGGGCAGTCTAAGCAAGCTGCTTGCTCCGGGGAGAGCTGTGTCGTGTTTGTCCCTTGAAGATATGCGGTGGGGCCTTTTGGGTCGAGAGTTTGCCCAGTGTAGAGCTCTTTAGAGAAATCCCGAAAGGGGGATGCTATGTTCTTGTCTTCCACTATCTCGGTGCTGCCTGGAGCCCGAAGAGAGTGTACCCCCGCCACCTGTCTATGTGCTCACAGTCTGATGGCTAAGCGCCGTCTGTATTGGTCTCCCTCCACATAGAAGGAGAGTCAGAGGTGAAGCTCTGCGTATTCAGGTCAATACCCGCTAATTGACGCCTTACTCTTGGAGCGCCTGTGCGTTGGTGAATGGCCTCGATTCCTCTCACTTGTTGGGATAAGCAATCTCCCTTTTCCTTACAGAGCTTGCTGTCTGCGGCAGAAACGGGTACCAATTCCGCCCTTATTACAGCTTTTAGAGCTTCCCAAAGTGTGGTGATAGAGGTGTCCAGCGTGTCATGGATTCCTAAGTAGTTAACTATTGCTTGATTTATCCGATTCACTACCATGGGTATGCAGGAGGGTTTCCTGCATCCTCCATGTCCGTGTGGGATGGCCTACTGGGGGAAGCACAATGATAAGGGACACTGCTGTGTGATCTGATAAGGTGCATGGTTCTATCTCTGACACTGTCAAAGTGTGTAGGTCCTGCGTCCTTAGAAAATAGTCAAAATGGGCGTATGTTTTACCAGTGTGAGAGTAAAAGGTATAATCCTGTGTGTGCGGGTGGTGTTCTTGTCAAAGATCCCGCAGCCCCACCTCTTAGAGCCGATGTGTTCCTTCCAGTGATAAGGCCCCAGTGAGACTGTAAAGCTCCGCTGATCTGTCTAGATCGTTGTTGAATACCAGGTTGAATACCCCCAGCCCCAAGTATCCGCCATTCTGCTGTGAACAACACTTCTGACACTGCCCTGCGTAAACAGCTTTTCTGACCTTCATTTGGGGGCATATAGGGAACCTAATATGAAAGTGTAGTCACTGGTAATTACAGTGTGTACGAGGAGTCTGCCCTTTATTTCTTCAAATTTTGACCCCACTTTGCCACGGGCTACACCCCCTGTCTTGGAAAAAGCAGAGGAGAGGAATTGCGGGGGGAGGGCTTTGGACCGGAGCTGGTGTCAGTCACTAATCACCAGGTTTGTCTCCTGGAGGAGGCAGATATCTGCCCCAGATTGGTCAAGGTAGGATAGAATAGCCCAGCGTTTGACAGTGATATTGAGGCCTTTCACATTTAGGGTGAGGACCTTTAAGGTAGCAAGTGATGTGGAAAAGGGATAGGCGACTGCTTCTCTCAAACCTGGCCTCCAAATTGTGTTCCAACCCCCGACCCCCAGTGCCCTCTCCAACTAAAGCCGAGCTCCTATGTGGATGTGTCAAGACTGACGTGTCATCTCATATGGTGAGTACTTTCCCCCCAAAAAAAGCAACATTGAAAAACAACATGGAAAACATTGTCAGGTTCAAAGCTTAAAAGGCAATCTTACAGTCCCTTCGAGAGGTAATGAGAAAGGGTCAGAATTGTGGCTCAAGGCCCCCGGCTTCCCATTCCGCCAACCCAAGAGGAGAAGCAGCCGCCGGAGACCCAGCGGTGTCACGTAGCTTCTGCTCTATCCGGGTCTCCAGACAGAGACTTCAGCACTGCCTTTCTTTCCCGGTCTCCAATGGCCTCTAGGTCACGACTCTTCTTTAAGGAAATTTGATAGATCTTATTTGACTGCTTGCAGGTCTTCCTGAAGAAATGCGAACAGGGCCTCAAGAAAGGAGCGAGTTACTGGTCGCTCTGGGTCGTCTAAATTGGGTAGATGGCCTGGGCCAGATGTCGATGGACTTTCCCCAGCTGGGATTCCAGGAGGTTTAGGTAGCATATCTTTCCATTTGCGTGGGGGCGAAAGTTATGGGCGACTGCGGCTATGACAGCAGGCCACTGGGAGGGAAGGTCCAGAAGCGGCTGACGCAGCGTCTCCTTACTGACCCAGTCTGCTAATCCGGTGTGCACCAGCGGAGTTGAATGGGTCCCATGTGTCAAGGAGCCCCTCTGAGGCCCAGTAAGGTATGGCTCACAGCTACGGGTGCACTGTGGGGCCCCCTAGATCCCCCCCAGAGCCCTGGAATGACAGCTGCGGATGGGCCCTGTCCTAGAGGATGGAGACCTTACTTATAGTAGACTGTCTGTGTTGGAGGTGTTGTCCTCCTCTGGGATTTTCCTTTGATGATCGCCACTTGGGCCATGGGCCACATGGGGAGGTTGTGGGTATGGCACTGCCTGGCCCACACTTAGTATGGTCTTGAAGGAAGTATTGGAGGGCAACGCACACCAGCCCCCACCCGTGTCTGTGGCAGCTTGACTTCAAAGCAGGTGAGCAGGGCGGCGGCAAGTGTCCAAACCGTGGCAGACAGACATGGCCATCAGGAGCAGGCGCCACGAGGCATGTGCAAATGTGGCATGCTAGGCGTGCTTGGACTCACCTCTGTTGCACTCTCCTAGTGGGCATTGGGTGCGGTACAGACCAGATCCAGCCCACCGCTGATTGATCTAGACCGCAGAGCTGGTAAGTGAATTTGCAGCAAAGGCCCAGGTCATAGGAGCAGGAAGATCAGGACCGGGCAGCACTCTGCGATCTTCAGAGGGCAGATGGAGAAATTGCACATGTGGCGCGGCCAGGCTCACCTCCAATGAGACTTTGCTGGGGATGTCGCATGGACCAGCTTGGCCCTTGTCCAGTACGACCAGGTGATTAGGCAGGCGAGCGGCTTGTAGGCAGTTACGCAGCTTGTAGCAGTGGGCGAGTCCGAGCCGGGCCGATTGAGTCAGGCTCACATCTGCAGCCGCCATGTTGCGGGACTCTGCTCCCCTCTGGTCTCGGTCGCTTGCCAAAGCCACCATCCTTGTGTGTGGCTGTTCAGCACTGCCCGGCGGGCCCCCATTGTCTGTTTCTATAGGGGCTACCCAGGGTCTCTTCTGCTGGGCATTTAGGGCCTATAAGTGGCTTAGGCTGGGAGTGAGGATGGAGAGACAAATAGGCACGTCCTACCTGTCCGCCATCTTGGCCATGCCTCATGTCTCCTCTTTAACCAATCCTAGTAATTGCATGGAAGTACAACTTGCTGATTGGCTGCTTATTCTACACGTGTTACAGCTGTGTGCAAACCACTGTACGAGCGGACTGTGTTACTAGGCTGATTCTGCTTTTATGTGCTCTGTAGGTGGATGAATGAATTAGTTACAGAACTGATACTGATAGACTGTCTTGCTGCTACCTACGGTGATAGGGGTTGCGCTAACAGCTGTAGCAGCTTGGTAATTTGGCTAAGGTTGATTCTGTATAGTGAGATTGTGCGACGGCCTGATATCTCTTGTGGGATTCACGTGTTTGCTGGGCCAGCCTTCTTTCCTGCATTGTTGCCCATGTTTCAGGGGTTCAGGATCGGTCGACGACTGACATGAGACCTAATTGCGGGGTCCACAATATGTCAAACTAACCAGCTTGTAGTTCACCTGACCGGTGCGTTTGCAGATTTTAGGACATGGATCTTGCTCAGAGTTTTAAGTGTGGCAGGTCCTGCCAGATGTCAAACCCAGCAGTAAACAAAAACTGGTTTTGAAACGTTTCCCTATTGGGCTCACTTTAGATGTGAAATAAAGTAGAGTATGCAGGACTCCCGTCCGCCGGTGCTTATAGTAGAGGAGTAACACAACGAGAGGGAGAAAAGCTGAAGGTACTTATCCAAAGGCACGCGGCCTCTCGAAGCAGCCGCCATGCCTAAAAATGAAGCACGGCGGCCGCGAAGCGTGAGCTGCGTCGGTGCTTATATCAGAGGTGTAACACGGCGGAGGGAGCAACGCTTAAGGTACTGCCCCAAAGGAGTGCAGCCTCCGGAAACGGCTGACATGCTTAAAGACAAAGCATAGCGGCCGTGAATCGGGCAACGTCCTGATCAAAGGTAACGCACGAACGCCTGTGTGAAGTGCTGTTTTAGAATTTTAAAAAGTACCTCAACCAGTAACTAAAATGGGACAAGTGGAAGGCTAAAGGTCATGGGGGCCTGCTCGAGGGGAGGGAACAAACGAAGAGGAGGGTAAAATAGTAACAAATTACCACTTCGAGGCAAGGATTTTTGAAGGATACAAACAAACAGTGGGTGGGCTGTAAGCCCTCAAAGGATATACAGGTCTCGAAGAAACCGTACAAGCACGGTCTAGGCTTGACCTAAGAAGGGCGATTTTCAAACAGCGTAAATGGAGGAAAGGTAACAATTCTCTCGGGATCCCACAAACATTGTTCTATTACAGTTCTGCCACTGGCAACTCATTCTTAGCTAAATGCTAAAAACATTGAAAACTGGCAACTCATCTCTAAAAGTTTGTTAGGGAAAACAATGTAATCAGGTTTTAAAAAACAAAAAGAAAAAAGATATCATGTAGCTTGACAATGCACTTTTATTCTGTATAGAAAAAATACACACGTTAATGGCCACCATGTTTACATATAGACCTTGTAACAAATCTCCCGAACTTCACTCGGTTTCATTCAAATCGTTTAAAACTAAAATGAGAACAAAAGTTATTATATCATTAGGCATACTTGTATGATTCTCTACCTAGTTAAATAATTCACAGATACATTTTGGCAAATATCCACCCATGTGCAGAGCTCAGAAGCTTTCAGATACCTGCCTTGTACTGTTTAAATTCAAATAAATAAATGCTTAAAAACGAATAATTCTCCCTTTCTTTTCCTTCAGTACCTGAATTTTATTATGTTTCATTATATTGGCTGTGCATTTGGAGTGTACCCATGCCGCCAGTGAAGTTTTCAGATTATGTTCTCTCAGGCTGCCATCCTGCCTTGCATCCTATTAGCCTACTTCCACGTTTGTATTTGATGGCCAACAAAATCTAGCAGCCAAAAGGCACAGTTTGGATCACTATTTCAGATCTCTCCTTCATATGATTTTTTTAACACAGTGTATCTTGATTCTTGTAGTAAAATCAAGCACCAGATGAGACCCTATTTCTTCTTCCAATTAAAAGGAGAAATAGGTTCTAAGGTATCCTTTTCAGTATCATTTTACAGTATTGTTTTATTCACATCTTAAAAACATTCCATGCTGGCTTGTACTACTAGGCAGTCTTCTGCTTGGAATTGGGGATGGGTGGGAAAGTTGGCGTCTTAAAGTTGCATAACAAGTTGGGTAACAGGTTGGTTAACATTGGTCTTATAAAGCGCAATATTACCCAAAAGGATACCAGACTGAGTTACCAGAAGGGACATGAGGGCTCAGTAGAAGGTAGATAGGAAAGAGAGAGGTCTTAAGGTCCTTCCTGAACAGAAGGTAATACGTTTCAGTTCTACAACGTACAGGTAGCGGATTTTGAGAGGCCAGTGAATGAGCAGCCAACTGCTCTGCACTTTCTGAACTGGAAACACTGGCAAAACTGGAAGATGGAGGCTCCCTGGTGGAGACCAGTGGCAAAGTTTCGCTTGCAAGTATTCAAGGGGTGTGTGGTGTCAGACCCCAATGAGAAGGCATACTTTTGAATACGATCTCTTCATTAATGGCGACATTCAGGAGTGCAACAACCTCGAAAGCGAAGACGTTCGAGTCCTTCTATCCAGGGATAGGGACGTCTGTGCCACCAAGTTCTGTACATGCAGTTTTGACAACAAATACTTAGGAACAGCTACAGATAGAGCACTGCAATAGTCAAGCCTTGCTAGAATAACAACTTGTACCTCTTCCCTTTGACAGACAAGTTAGTATTAGGCACATTTTGGGGTGCAGTCTTGTATGACAAACAGGAAAATGTAATTCTGTTAATGTGTACTTTGAATGAAATTGAATTGCCCGTGAATACTACCAGATATTTTATCTCCTTGACTGGGGTGGGTGATATTCCAAGCTGCATGGGTCCTCAACACTTGGACCAAATCTTAAGAGAACCACCCAAAAACAATACTCCTAACTTAAGTCAAAGAAGCTTTAAACCACTCCTTCATGCGACTCCCTGAATTTCCAGGTGAAAAGCCAGCTGTGTGTCATAGGTCATAAAGGTGAAACCAAATGAGCTGACCAATTGAGGAAGAGGGGCTGTATACATGTCAAATAGCATAGGTCTTAAAGATGATCAACGCAGCAGGCAATGTATTACAGGCTTGAAAACAAACTTGAAAGAGGACCTTTTGACTGCTCAATTGGTCCTCCACAGAGGATTAATCCTTGTAAGTACCCTGATCCCTGAATTGCAGTTTCGGTGCTGTGCAGTTAGCTAAATATTGACTACGTCGGGGAATGAAGATCCCTTATTTATAAACTCTGACAAATTTTGGTGCATATTTTTCCAAGGATTTTGATAGGAACCAGGAGCAGTGCTTTAGGACTGTATTAGCTCAAAACTTTACGGTCAGCAGATTTTTTTTGTTTTTTTTATAAATAAAGGAGTAATTCCAACTTGCTTCCAAGGACAGCTGCTGCTGCAAAACTAAGAGTTCAGTATAGAGGCAAACACATCTGATGCTTGATGTACAATCCACACAGGATAGTTTCCCAAAGGAAGAACAGGATTTAACAGGGAAAGCAATACTCTAGCCTTATCCGCGGTGAAGCAGTCCAACGCGGAAAGACAGCCTTCAAGAGGCCTATGTGAGATAGACAATTGCTCTGACTCAGAACAACAGATGGGAAAAGGTTTTAAGGTGGTAGTCTGATCCACAGACTCCACTTTATTGAGAAAAAAAAATCCACTATAGCACAGCTCTTGCCAAACGGGAGGGGGAATAATCTTGCAGATGTGATTTGCCAGCGACTCAACAATGCTAAAGAGTTATTACCATTTGTCATACTGGTTATTTTATTTTCATACTCCTCTGTCTTGGCCTTAACAAGTGATTTAAAATGATGACGAGCTACGAAATAAATCAGTTTAGAGTCTAGAATCATAGCTTCTCTGCCAAGGCTTTTTTTTCTTCTTCAAAAACAGGCATTTGTTACATTGTTCGGTTTCTCGGTTTGTGAACCAGGATAGTGTTTTGCGGCAGGAGGGTATCTGTTTGAGTAGAACTACCCTGTCAGGTGTGTCTGGGACACAAAGGTTGTACTGTAAATATAGGAAATTGAGATCACCGTTTTCCTTGAAGAAAGGCAGCTGGGTAAAAATCGGATCTAGCTTCTCTGGTGTGATCTTACTCCAAGCTCCCTCTTTGTATGTATCAACATCATGAATGACTGGTCTATGACAGAGCAGGAACATATTGAATAATAATGTATGGTTCAACTAGGCTACAGCTCCATGCAGCTTTAATGAGCCCTTGCACATCTGCTTTCCGGACTCAGAAACTAGACTGTTTCAATTCTTCTCAAAATGGCTACGGCTATATTCAAACCGAGCAGGCCAACTATGAGGAAGAGACTCCGCTCTTTATTATAAAACAGCATTCACCAAATGCTTTCTGCCTCAACCACACCATTTACTGGAAAGATACAGACATTACCGTCTGACAGATAAAAGATACAATATATATATATATATATATATATTTTTTTTTTAAACTTAAAGACACACACACCCACACTGGTTACACAACCACAATAATGCAGAAAATGGATTAAGTAGGAAGAATGCTGGCTTTGCTGGAAAAAGTTGTCTTCAAATGATTAATTGCACACTGCACTTCAGACCTGCTTAAATAAGAACAACCACTTGGCAACAAGTTATTTCACAGGCCGCTATAGCCACATTACATTAACTATAACTTGGGCCTTTACGATGCAGTGTTTACACCCTTTCATATTACTTAACTAATACTGTGCAAATTCATAGCATACATAACACTTACCACATCTCAATGGACATCATTTCTCAAAACACTGTGCATGGTAGAGAGGCAAGTTATATGTAGTTACTGTAGTGTGACCAGTGAGTTGACAACACTATGTACGGATGTGCGCGAGTTATAGTAATTTGAAGGTGGTGTGTAAATTGATAATCTAAGGTATAATTATAACTTTAGAATTCCTAATGTGTATGTAGATTAAGTTGGATTTGTATAGAAAGAATAAAGTTTTCCTAACTATAAAACTTATCCTTTGTATATATATATATATATATATATATATATATATATATATATATATATACACACACACACACACACACACACACACACACACACACAGAGAAAAAACACAAAAGGTTAAAGTGACAATATAGTTTGGTGAATAGGTCAGTGCCAACAGAACGTTTTGAACTCAAAATGTTACAGAATTGAACCCTTCACCCCCGCTATGCACTGATTAGGACTTCACATAGTACATCACTTATGACATCTTCCAAACTGTTTTTGTACACGTTACTCAATAAAGGAGTATGGCATTACAGGTTTGAAAGTAAGTATCAAATAGCTAAGAATATAAAGCATCATTAATACCATCAAACATACAAACCCCTTAGGTGAAACAAGTGTGTGTTATGTACAACATTGACCCTATACCATACACTTCATGGGTAGTCGACTTCATATTAACATCAACCACACGTAGATGGGTAACCCCTACTGCACACAGTGTTCAATCTCTATACAACTGTTCAGAGAAAACCAAGTTCCTCCAGATACTCAGCTTCTGTTACATAACTAATGCCCTACTATTGATAGGCTTTACCTATATCTTGTCACAGATTACCTGAAACCCTTCACAGTCACCAAACCTTCAGTGAGAAATGAAGTGGATACAAGTAGAAAAGTGATACTGTAAACTGTGTTTACTCAATGGAGGGAGTTTACTCTGTGCCACACTGTTTTTAGACAGTGAAACTGTCATGTTCACTCTACGTAAAAGTTTACAAACAGACTATTCACTTAAAATACCCAAGGTCTGACGGTGCTGTAGGTCGTACTACCTGCAGCCTTCCTACATTGTTGAAAACTCTACAGATAGCCTATCTTCCGAAGCTAATCAAGTACATAGGCTAGTAGCTGGTGTGCACAGGTTTCTATCGTCTGTAGGACTTTTAGTGCGGAGACTATTCTGGCAAAATGCTCAAGGCTGCTTACAATACTTTGTATATACTACGTAGAATCTACGTCTGTTTTGAAACTTTCTGCCGAACCAAAAAAAAACAGGGGGGGGGTGGGTATATATATATATATATATATATATATATATATATATATATATATATGGCCCCCCCTCCCAGAGGCCCCAAGGACCTCATCCCCCAGAGCCATTTATTTTTATCTTCAAGGAGACGGTGGCCGCGTGGCGCGCCCCCCCCCTCCCAGAGCCATTATAGGCCCGGGGGACTCCAACCCCCAGAGCCTTTTTTTTTTTTTTTTTTGTAAGGTGAGGCTCAGCCCTTCCCCGGACAGTTTTTGGCCCCCACCACCCCCCGGGCCAGCATTTATTAAAGGTGGGTGCCCTGGTGCCCCCCCCCACCATCCACAACATTGGGGGCCACAGAAGGGAGCCCTAGGGCCCCCACATGCCGTTGGAGCTGGCATTGCTTCCGCCAACAGGGAGCAGGGAAACAGATCAATAGTCTGCTTTCAGCCGGCGGGAGCGTTTTCAAAGCTCTCGCCAGGTAAGGAGCAGACTTTTGGTTCGCTTCCGCGTTACTGAAGAGTCAAAAATGCTCCTGCCAGGTGGGAGCAAACACAACTTTCCCTGCCTGCAGGCAGGGAAACTGCTGTGTCCTGGTGGTGGGTTCCCCGGAACACAGCACGTGAGCCAGCCCTAGGGTATGGGTCCCCGGGGCCATTAATGGCTCAAGGGGAAAGAATATGGTGTGCCCGGGGGAGTCCCCAGGCCGATAGTGGGCTGGGAAGGGGGGGCTGTGTGCGCGCTCCACCCCTTAGAAATAACTTGCTGGCCCTGGAGCCAAAAAGGGATTGAGTAAGGGGGGCAGTGTGCCCCCCTCCCCTTGAGAAACGCGGCTCCGGGAGTGGGCTCCCCGGGGGATATAATGACTCTGGAAGGGAGGAGGAGAGCACACAACCCTCCCCTTAAGTAAACAATGAGGCCCCAACAGCTATTTTTTCCCGATCCCATGGGATTGTGGCAAAAATTGTCGATTTTTCACCCATTTTGACCCAGGGGGATGGGGGGGGTCTCTCTGGGTCCCCCCAAGTGGCCTAGGGAGAGCAGGGTATCCCTACCCTTCCCCTTGATTTTTTTTGTTTTAACTTCAGGACAGGGGATTAAGTCCCCGAGTCCTGTAATGGCTGCCAGCAACATTATTTTTATGTTGCTGGCAGCCAATCAGAGCGCTCCGTCCTGTTGGAGTCTGACTCCCGCGGAAGCAAATAGGCCCAAAGGAATAAAAAGCTCAGTTGGCCAATCAGATCACTCAAACCCACCATCCAACTATACAAATATTTCTATACTTTAATTTCTCAAAAAGGTACTGAATGGATTTACACCAAATCACAAAAAACACAATCTGCATACCAAGATCTAGCTTCCTGCCAAATGTGGTGTAGTTCCGCTCAGCCGTGTTTGCTGTAGCCCTATCTAAAGAAGTCTATGGAAAATGCATGGAGATTTTGTATTTTGGGATCTCCCTTTTTTCTCAACCCTGCTTGACTGATCATCTCGAAACTTTCCATGTACAGACTAATCAAAAAGTAGCATCTTTTGGAATGTCTTGTGGAGATTGGTCAAACTATACATAAATTTGTAGTAAATCTGGCAAACCTAAAAAGGAACTCACAGCACAACTACACAAAATAAACACGAACACTAAAAAGTCTGGAAAAAGAGGGTATATTATTCGCACCCCCAACACATGATTAAGCAAAATGAGTCTATCTGATATGGTCCCAAAACTGATCACTCAAAACACAGAAATAATGCCCCTCTATCAAATGTTTACCTACATTTAATTCCAAGCTATCTGTACTAATGTTCCTTATCTTCTGCAATGTCATTTTTACCTGAACCTTGCTCTCAAGCACCTAGCGGTGACATTTCTTCCATGGCCCCTACACAACAACATATTCATACCTTTATTAACATTCTGCCCTCCAGGCCCACTGCTGCGGCTATAGGAGATTCTGAGGCGGTCTGGAAGAATAAGAAAATGCATGTGAAAATCAAGGACAACATGAGCACAAACTTCTATCTACTGCTCAGCTGCTTGCTGTGACCATCCATATAGTTTTTTTTTTATATAACTCATTCAGTCATTTGTGTATTTGGTTCATGTTCATATTTATTTTTATTTCTGCACGAGACATTCCCATCCCTCCTTCTTTGTACATGAATTAAAGTAAAGCGATTTTAACGTACTTTGGAGACTTACATCTTTTTAATTACCAAAGGTGCATATATGTCCACATTTATTCACCTTCCAAGAAGCAGCGATCCTATGGTAAGAAGTATATAGAGGTGCAAGCACAGAGACAACTTTGCAGGAAGTTTTATAGGAACTCTGAAGGTGCACCTAGGATGGGGGATAGTTGTCCAAGTGCTAAAATCTTGAGCCCCAACGCATTCAACAGTGGAGATATGAATCGCTCCAAATGCTCACATCACAGCAGAGTTTGCTGGTCCTTTATTGGACATCCGTGCAAAGTACCTGATAAGTACCTCTGTAAGAAATCACTAATACATCAGGATCACTTATAACCATATCTTGAGTGATAAAAATCTGTGGACCGATGAGGAATATAACAATATAGGTCCAGGATAAAAAGTTTTCATCCGCATATGCAAAGCCACTGATAACAGTAGCAGTCAGGATAAATTAATTCTATGTCAGGACCAGAGGCGAAGATTATGCTATTCTTACTTCACTTTATGGCAAAATTTCGAAAACAGCAGCCATTTTAACAATAACAAGGAAAAACTACTGCTCCCAGAACCCTTAGGGAACCATATTAAGTCCATCCTATAATTACAGCATCTTGTGCCAATATAGTCCATCTTCTCTTTCAGGTCTCCCTCTTTCTTCACTGCTCAGCAGCCCAGTTAAGTGTTTTTTTCCCTTGTACTCCGTGACGATTGCTTTTATTTTCAATGCGCATTGGTAATTAGTGTTAGATTACTGTTTATTGCTTCTGACTTGCCGTTTCCTCGTGTAACAGGTTCCGTCTTTGTCGCAGGACTGCCTTGGCGATACTTACGCTGCTTTCACCATTATGGACGCTGTGGTCCTCTGCCAACCAGGGGGTCGCGGCCAAGCAGCGAGTCTTGGCAGCTAAGCAACGCGTGTCTTCACACAGGTAAGTGTCAGATGCACATCGCTGGAGCCCTGTAATGCTGCAGTCTTGTCCACTCTGCTTGGCACAACACCCCTTCGGGATCTGTACTATTACTGCAATTTAGATCAGACTCCTCTGGGGTCCATATATCCCTCAGTTTAATGATGCCCCGCAAGGTCTGTAATCACATGGCTGTGCAGTCTGACAAGTACACATTGCCAGGCAGTTTCCCCAGTGATCAGTGGGGTGCGTGTCACTAGGGCTTGCACCCAACTAATTGTGGGACTCTGGCCACCCATATCCTCTGGGCCCCCTTCTAGAACCACATTTGCACTCACCGTGTGCACCTTATTTGTACTCAGACCACACTTATCTTTGCTCACCCCCCCCACTCCAAGCCCCTTGATAGCGGTCTGGTAACCCCAGTCTAGTGCACAAGACACATCCATACTAACATCCCGAGCATGCAGTCCTCGGCAGGCACTTACCAGGAGGACGACTCCCTGCCCTTACTCCAATGGGACGATGATTGTTATGAGGCTGCAGATGCCTTGATTTATAAGGCGGTTAAGGAAGCCATGGATCCGTTTGAGCAGCGCCTCTTTGAAAATTTTGCGTACAAGAGCGCAAAACTCACCACGCTTACTCGGACTGCTCCCCCAACCCCCAAATATGTGGTGAGGTGTCTTTGCAAACCTTTGGAAAAGGACGCCCGCAACCACCTTCAGGCGGAGTGACCTCCCCCATCCTTAAATTTATGAAAGACCCCAAGAAGGGTATTGACAACTCTTGGTGTTCTTGCCAAGACAAGCTCCTCAACTCCATAAGGCCCATGACGAAGATCCTAGACATGGCCGAGGAGACAAAAGCCTGAGGTTTCCTCATTCCCCCCGATGTCCTCTCATGGAGGGTCCAACGCGCAACAATATTTATGGGAAATGCAAATTGTGCTGTGTCCACAGAGCATCGCCGCTCCTTGCTTATTAAGATCGATCCATAACCGGGCGACCTAGCCTCCTCGGAGGCGGGCCTGGTGGCTCAAGGAGGTCTGTGGGGTTCCCTACTGGGGCTCCAGGCCATGCCTTATCGGCTTCTCCCAGCAGGCCGCCGATCTTATAGACGAGGTAGATGCACTTTTGCAAAAAGGGGCCATCTGCCGTTCTGTGACGCAGCCCCACGGTTTCATCAGCAATCTTTTTAATAGATAAAATTGACGGCGGGCAGAGGCCAGTGATAAATCTCAGGGAATTCACAAGTGGCTGGTTTACCGCCACTTCAAGATGGAGGGCATCCACCTCCGCAGGGATGTGCTGCTGCCACTGGACTGGACGGTGCGTTTAGACCCGAAAGACACCCGACTGTCCCAGTTTTCCCTCCCCTCCATTGGTTTCCCCAGTTTGTCTGCTGTGACCAGACGTTCGAGTTCACCACCCTTCCATTCAGTCTGTTATCCACCCTGTGGTGCTTCACGAAGATCCTCAAACCAGTGAAAGAGTTCCGTCGGGCCCAGGGGATAAGACTTATTGGCTATTTAGACATTCTGTTCTTAGCCTAGAGTCCTCTAAAGCCTACCCAGCAGCTTCGGACAGCAGTACATTGCTTGCAAGGATTAGGGCTTGTGGTCAAAGAAAATAAATCGCTTGTCTCCAGCTCAGCTCTGGTCTCCAGACAGAAAACAACCTTCCTAGGTTTCGTAATAGACTCTACCACGGCCACTTTGAACCTTCCATCCTGGGAAAAGGCAAAGATTTGGCACGAATTGCGAAACTGGCCATGCCCCACCCCTCTCTCAGGCAGATTGCTCTTCCGGGTCCTCTTCACTACAGAGCACTCCAGTACCTCAAGGAGCACCACCTTCAAAAAGGTCTCACATATTCCCTGTCTGTTCCACTATCAGACGAAGCAAAGGGAGAAATCAATTGGCGGCTATCCTACATGGTGGCATAGAACGGGAGGGCGATCTTCGGGTACACTCCCAACTTGGTGATAGATTCCGACGCAAGCCAGTTAGGTTGGGGTGCTCAGTGTGGGGAGTTCTCCACAGGAGGAAGTTGGTCACCACAAGAACAGAGCTTACTTATCAACTGTTTGGAGCTCCTAGAAGGTTCTCACACGGTGCGGTGTTGGGTGAAAGACAGAATTCAATCTTGTGTCCTAAAAACGGACAACGTATCGGCGGTTTGTTATATCAATCATCTGGTGGGTACAAGATCCAAAGCTCTGGCGAATAATTTTTGCCTGGGGAACCACATCCCTGTTGAGGCGGAATACCTGCCAGGCCAGTCGAACCTGGTGTATTGGCACTTTCTCTACTTTCACGACTCAAGTCTGCGGAAGCTAGACCCACAGGTCTACCTACAGCTCCGGGACAGATGGGGCCCGTTCTCAATGGACCTTTTTGCGTCCCGGCTCGACCACCAGCTGCCTCAGCTCTTCAGCTTGAGGCCGGCCCTTCAAGCAGTGGCGACGTGAAGGAATATGCGTTTCCCCTCTTTTCAATGATCACCAGTGTCACTGGAGTTTCGCCGTCAGAGGTGGTCATCATAACACCCTTGTGGAGGTCTCAAATGTGGTTTCCGGTTCTTCCGGAACTTTCCTGGGATTCTCCAATATGACTGCCCCCTCTCTCCTCACATTTTGCTGAGTAACTCACGCCACACAGGTTGCTGATGGAAGGTTCCCTGCAGCGGATGGCCTGGCGGATTACATGCGATGCTGGAAGCTCCCAGGACTTTCGCAATATGCTGAATTCCTCCTATTTAAGGCTGGTCGTACAAAACAACCAAGTGATAGCAGTCAGCCTCGACGAGATGGGTGCGTTGGGCTCTGAAACAGGGTGTGGATCCCTTGGGAACAGGAGTATTTCGTATCCTGAATTTTTTTGTCCAGCTTAGCTGAAGAGGGGTTAGCTTACCTATCCATTAACGCATTCAGGTCCGCCATCTCCGCGGGCATGCTCGGGTTGATAGCAGCCCAGGGGGGTGTGGGGGGGGGGGAGGGGGAGGAGGGAGAGAAATCCTTTTGTATGCCGGTTACTCAGAGGTATCAGGCTCTCCCTTCCACAGAACCTCGTTACTTGGAGTTGTGGAACGTCGATCAGGTTCTCAACCTTTTTCTATCTGGGCAACCGAATAGGTTTTTGTTCCGGAAGGCGCATTCAGCCAAATTTGCAATGCTTCTGTGTCTGTTATCATTCAGATGGGTTTCTGATGTGAGAGCACTTGACCTCTCAGGCAGAGTGTTTTCCTCAGACGGAGTGGCATTTACAGTAAGTAGACGGACTAAGTCTAACATCCACATAATTTCTTATCCGACATTTAAGGATGTACCCAAGCTGTGTGTAGTACAATGTCTTGAGCTTATGAAGATATGAGAGAGGAGGTCCACCCTCTGGGTGAATGGCAGCTCCTCATTGCCCTACCGAAACTGTACAAAGCTGTTTCTTCACCTACTGTAGTCCGGTGGGTGATGCAGGAAGTCCGTATTGACACCAAAAAGTTTGGAGCACATTCAGCAAGGGTGGCAATGGCCTTGAAGGCTTTCTGCGCTGGGAGCTCACTTGGCAGACATAATGCCTACAGCTGATTGGCCCTCATACTCCGCCTTTAAGAGTTTTTTTTTTAAAGCCGGTGCTACATGTGGGCTCAGTTGGCTGCGAGCAAGCTTTGAACTAGCATAATCATCTCCTCATAGAATGAAAATGTGCCCAGCTTTAGTGAAGGTGTTTCAATTCTATGAAGAACATGGAGGCGAGGATGATCCCACCCGGTGGTCAATTTGGATGCTTACCCTCCCCATTTGGAGTAAGTAATGCTTTTCATATTCAGGGTTGGGAACTGTACAAGTTGTGACACTAGAATCACTCATTCGAAGGAAGTTGTTCAATGGTTCATTTGCCTATCATAGCAATTTGTTCTCTTCTCTTAAAGGTGTTTATGCTGTCAAAGGGTTTCCTCTCTTGAAATGATGGGTCGAAACAAGACACATGATGATTCATATTAGGCGTGATTCGCATGAAGAAAGAGGGAGCCCTGAAAGAGACGATGGACTGTATTGGCACCAGATGCTGCGATTAGAGGATGGACTTAAAATGGTTCCCAGGGGTTTCTGGAACAGTAGTTTTTTCTTGTTAATCTTAAAATGGTTGCGGTTTTGGAAATTTTGTAATAAAGCAAAGTAGGAACAGCATAATCCTTGCCTCCGTGTCCTCAACAGAATTTAAACTTACCTTCACTAAAGCTAGGCACATTTTCATTCATGATCCTAATGGGAGAGTGGTGTTTTAGTGCTACTGTTTTAAACTGGTACTTCTACCAGAAATGCCATACATAGCTTAAAATGGGGTACATATGGATTGTTTTACAGTTTTGATACATAACCTTCAAGTTGAACTGTCAACAATAGCAACACAACATGATCCTAGCAGTGACATAATTGTTTAGATATAACTATATTGATGAAAGAATTTGATTGGGTAGAAATTCATTTGATGTCTAAAGTTTGTAAGGATTCTCTGTAGCAATTGGGCTTTTAGGGCCATCTTAAATACTGACAGGGCAAAGATGTGTTGTGTAGCATTCCAAAGGAGTCAGCCTAGTATCTTGAAGTATCTGAACCTCAAGAGAAGCGTGGCAGTTTTATATAAAAAAAAAAAAAAATTTAAAAGGAGGAAATTGAGGCTGGCTGAGAGAATGTTTGGAACATATATAATTGTTGAAACTTTTCAGATTCCACAAAAATCTTTGCTCTGTAATAGAGTTGTGAATTAAAAAAAGGTTAATAAAATTCAGGAGGCAATGGCTAAATTGAGAATTGGCAAAACCACCGGCCCAAATGGATTACTGGCTGAGTTATATAAGAGATGCATAGATCTGCTGGGGCCACACTAACTGCGCCTCTATCAGGATGCGCAGAAAGAAAGAATTTTACCTATAGACCTGCGGTCCGCTGCAATTGTAGTGATACACAAGGGGGGTAAGCCACGGGACCGGTTCGACTCCTATCGCTCCATCTCCCTATTTAACACCGAAGTGAAGATCCTGGCCACGATCCTAGCGACAACTTCTAAAGCATAGAGCCACTCAGGTACAAGAAGACCAATCGGGGTTCATACCTGGCCGCGCCACTAGATTCAACTCACGTAGAACACACAACTGGTTGATGAGGGTCATGGACCGCCACACACCGCACTTATTTCTGTCCCGACGTGGAAAAAGCGTGTGACGCAGTCTATTGGCCATTCCTTGATCACTCGCTTAGTAAATTCGGCATCGGGCCTAAAATCCGCAGTTGGGTAGCACTGTTGTACAGAGCACCCGTGGCCACAGTTACGGTTAGAATGAACAGGGTGCCTTCATCAGCCTTTCCCATCGGCCAGGGCACGAGGTAGGGGTGTCCCTTTTCCCCCGCTCCCGTTTGCGCTTACCCTGGAGTCACTGGCTTGTGCCATTCGTTGCCACCCTGATGAATGGGAAGAGAAGATCACCCTCTATGAGGACGAAGTACTTTCCGTTACAGAGCCGGACATCACTGTTCCCACCCTGTTTGACACAATAGAGGAGTATGGGAGGTACTCTGTTACAGAATCATTTTGCATAAATCGACGATATACTGCCTAGGCGGAATCCCACCGGGGCTGCCCCTGCCTTGTGACCTGAGGATCGTCTCCGATAGATTCCAATACTTTGGTATCTTTATTACCCTGCACAAGCAGCTATGCAGGCAACGCAATCTTGGTATGATGACAGAGAACTTCAAACAGGATGTGGAGAGACGGAGGGGCCTCCCCCTCTCTCTGATGGGGAGGGTGGTTCATTAAAATTATAACTTTGCCACAATTATTATACGCCCTCCAGAACACGTATCATCCGCTCCCATGGGCGTTTTTCTCCGGGCTAGAGGGGGACATTAGATCCCTACTGTGGCATGGAGGGACACCCCAGAATAGCTTTAAAAACATTGCAGCGCAACCCATATAATGGTGGCATAGCACTACTAGACATTGAGGCATTTGGAGATGGAGGTGATGGGGCCCAAAAAACAACTACATTATTTCTACGGTGGCAAGGGGCGATGCACACTGTTGCCGGCGATGCGGGTCACCTTAGAGGCATGGAATAGAGCCACAAAGGCAATGGGCTAAACAAAGCGGGTCACTAAAAGTACGCCTCACTGGACGGGGGGAGGTGGTTTCATGAATTAGGCAAGCTGAAGGGCTTTGAGAAGTGGGACCCGCTGGGCATTTCCCTCCTAGGGGACATGGTAGAAAAAGGAGATCTCAAAACCTGGCCCGTGCCAAGTACAGAGTATGGGCTACATAGATCCCAATTTTTTAAGTACACGCAACTATGCCACGCCTGGCGAGCAGAGGGAATAACGTGTTTTGGACTCCCCGAATATGATCCTCTCGAGGGAGACTATTACAAGAGGAGCTGGTGGAAAAGGCGGCCTCCTTCATATATAAAACTATAAACAATAACATATCAGATAACCTCGGGAAATTGTGCGAGAGATGGGAGGGTTACATAGGAGAATTGGAAGATGTGGATTGGGAAGCTGCCCTGATGCACCCCAGGGAGGTGGCCATTAAAGCAAGATTCCGCCTGGTCCAATGCAAAATCCTGCATAGGATTTATTATGACAGAGGCAAACTACATAAGATGGGAAGGGCGGACACACCACTCGGTCTTAAATGCAGGATAGTAAAGGGAGACTTATCACACAATATGGGGTTGCACCAAAATCCAATCGTACTGGAGGAGTATAGTGAGAGAGCTGGGTAGGGTAATTGGGGCACCCATACCCATAAATCCTGGGTTTATCATATTTGGTATACCAAGGGAAGTCGATATAAATGGGGCTCAGCTAACTTTCGCAGCACTAGGCCTGGTTGTGGCTAGGAGAGACATGGCACGGTGGTGGGGAGTCGCGGAGACTCCCACGATAAAAAAGAGTGGAGGAGGGGCATGGACTGCTACATGGCCGCAAAGCACACTACCTACATTAGCAGGGGATGCAAACGTAAATTTCACAAAATATGGGGCCCATGGAGACGTTATTGAGGATTAGACCTGATGGATGACACCCGTATCCACACCTTTCAACACCAAACATATTGATGCCTTGGTTTAGGGTACCCATCGTCAGACTAGTTAAACATGTACCAAAGCTTTATGAACATTCAGAGGGGTCCTAATTTCTGGGTTACTACAATGTGTAGATAACCTTGATCATTCAATGATTTTCATTGGCGTTATGTGGTCCTTCTGGAATGTAGCTCATGCAAAACAAGTTATCGTTTTGATTGTTGTCATGTTCTTTCTGCTGTGTGCAAGATGCAAATTAAGAAAACTGAATAAAAATATTTGTAAACAAAAAAAAAAACAAAAAAAGTTAATAACCCTCAAACTAAAAGCCCTGAAGACTCACCTGTTGGAATATCAAGGTCAGAACTCAGGCCAACCTGTATGATAAAAACAACAAATTGATTAATGACAGAGGCAGACAAAGAATATATTGCATGCGAACACCCACAAACGGAACATTTTGCAAAATGATTTACATGCAAGGCAAGAAGAAGCGATCATCCTTTTTTCTAACCGACAAGACTCCTGCAATGGGCCACAGCAAGCATAGTTAAAACAATAGCATAGTGCAGTGCTTAGGTCTAATGCCATAAACCTAGCGTTATATTCGTTCATACTACATAAAGGCCAATGGAGTGAGTTTGAGATAAATGCTTAAGACACCTCAGTGACATTATACAACTAGTGCTGCCCAATTGCTGGCTGTGGTACACGGTAAAGCCAAGTGCATGGATATGCAAGGAACAAAAATAAAATTCCACCACCCTCATCATCAACACCAGCTCTTTACTCCTCCTTGGAGACCTTAACTTTCACCTAGAAGACACAGACCCAAACTTTATGGCTTTTCTAGAAAACCATGCAAGTCTTGGCCTCACCCAGCACTTCACCAAACCCACCCACACTGCCGGACACCAACTGGACCAGATTTTCTCCTCAATCAACAATGTCACAGTCATCAAGCCATTATCTATGACCTCGACAGGCCACGCCCATGTCAGTTTCAGCATACTTCTCCCGCATCACCACAGACCTACCAACGCTAGAGTCTCCTGCTGGAGCTGGAAAAGCGTCACAGAAAAGGAGTAGGCTTCCGCCCTCATCGCACACCGGCCTGAGCACAACAGCAACTTGCCAAAACCATCAAGAGCTGGATCACGGCAAGCGCACGCATCCTGGCTCCCCTCAAGTGCAACCCAACGGCAAGAATCCTACTACAGGCCAGTTGGTACACAGAGGAGCTCAGGCTGACAAAATGCCGCTGCAAGCAACTGGGGCGCAAATGAATAACAAGTCAAGACACCACAGATAAATACGTATTCAAAACAGCCCTAAAACGCTACCACCAACAGATACGGAACACCAAGTGCACAACTCTTGCAGATCAAATTGACTCCACCTCTAACAGCAGCAAAGAAATCTTCGCCACAGATTTCACTGTGCCTTTTGCTGCTCCCAGCAACATCTACCCCTCATAAGACCTTTGCAACAAGCTCCCTGAATTCTTCTGTAACAATCACCTGCATATATGGCAACTTTGGCCCTCAACCGGAACCAATCACTGTCAAAACTCAACTTCCCATCACGGCTGAAGTATGAACCCTAACCTCATGGCCCGCCACCACTACAGTAGAAATCACTGCTATCATGAAGATCATCCATCGCACCCTTGCCCCCACCACACCTTCACCATAGGACTCCTTCCTATCAGTGATGCACTAACACCATCTTCATCAACTTGGCCACATTCCCAGATGCCTGGAAACATTCCACTGTCACACCCTTTCGCAAATAACATCCGCTGACCCAGCTACAGTTTATAACTACAGCCTCATCTTCCTCCTGCCATACCCGGTAAAGGTCTTAGAGAAACTACTTAACCAACTTCTCAACGACCACCTCTGCAACCATCAACTCCTCGATGCCATACAGTCCAGATTCAGGCCCAACTACACTACAGAAACACTCATCGTCACCACAGATGACATCTGCATGATCCTTGACAGAGGAGACTCAGCAGCTCCCATTCTCCTGGATGTCTCCGACACTATCTTACACCCTCATCATCAGGTGCCGGCACAAGACTGGCCTACTCTCTGCTGGATCTGATCCTTAACTGAGAGACACAAGCTGTCAGTCTGGCACTTTTCTCAGAAGCCCTCAAACTCATCTGTGAAGTGCCTAGTGGTTCATCGCACAGCCCCACCCGCTTGACACAGAGGATTCCTCTGCCAACTTTATTTACACATTAACATCCTCTCCTACACCGATGACATGCAACTCCTATTCTCCCTCTCGGACAAGACTCCCAGTACAAGGAACAAGTTCACCGCTGGCATGCTCGAAGTCGCTAATTAGATGAAAGCCAATTGTCCCAAGCTCAACACTGACAAGACAGAAGTAGTGATCTTTGGCAGGAACACCTCACCATGGGACTCCAACCGATGACAAGTCAAACTCTGGCCCGCACCTCGGAATAGTCATCAACAGCAAACTGGACATGACTGTGCAAGTCAACGCCTTCACTATACCCTGCTTCCAGATGAACTGAGGAACAACTTCAAATGGATCCTAGGCTACGCTAAAAAAAATTGTCACAGGCAAGTTGGACCATGGGAATAACCTCTACCCCAGAATCACTGAACAACTCAATAGAACCAGAAACCAACCATAACTCTGCAGCCAGATTAATCCGCAACCTCCCACATAGACTCACACCACACCTCAGAGAGCTACACTGTCTCTCAATACACAAACCCCCTAATTTCAAACTCCTCACGCACACATTTAAGGCGCTACACAACTTAAGCCTAACCTCCCAGAACAGCCATGTCTTCTTCCATCAACCACCGTCACTCTACAGGACTCTTATACACATCCCATGCATAAACAGAACCCGATCAGGAGGACGGGCATTCTCTAACTTCACTCTTCAAGCAGGGACAGCTTCCCACTCAACATGAAAGCCTCCTCCTCTATTCTTCAATTCTGAAAGAAGCTAAAAACCTGGCTTTTCAAATAATGAACCTACCATAAGCAGGGCTAGGGACACACGCCCGCTCAGCGCCAGGATACCCTCGAAGGTGATTGTGTGCTTCACAAATACACATAACCTACCTTAATTCAGCTCCATTTCCTTGTTAGGGAACTGACTTGCGCTACAAAATACATATCGTTTTCCTTTATGGACTCCCCTCAGACTGGCTAGGAATAAAACCCCTCTATGCATTCCAAAGGTTTAAAATGCCTACTTTATGTGCTCTAGGTCTTTTCTTCTCTTTTATGAAGTAAAGTCCATATCAGGATCTAAAAGCCCTTAAATAACCCAGCCAATTGTTATTGTACACAGGATTTACTCTCTGGCCAGCTCATCTCAGATGAGCATCTATTGTGCGCCCACCTCATTACCGCAGAACATTAACACTTGAATCCAGTGCAGTAGTAATAAACAATATCCACCTAACAGCACCTTGTACAGGGTTCCTTCCAGCCACATTTTCAAGAAGTCCTCTCACGAGTGGGAACACATTGATCGGCAGAAAAGATGCCTAATGGCTACAGATGTCTTTCCAACCCTTCATTTTAAATTATGGGTTTGCTTAGCCCGTGCCTATGATTTAATCTGTTGCGGTCCTGCATTACCTTCCAACTTGTTTTTAGCTTCAGAATGCGATCAGTTTATCGTGGGATTCTTGCAAAACTGCAGGTATCACCTGTTTTAGTGTCCTGTGAAAAGTTGCAGGTAGCGAGCACGTCGTTCTGCACGCAGAGCTCAATGGTCTCCATTGCCTGTTAAACATGTGACTCCACACACTTCAATCCCTATGCTTGGAGAGTTTTAAATCCATTATCTTTCAGCACTTTTCTTCATGCGCACCGGTATTCGGGCACGAAGAGCCCATGTTCATTGCAGCTGTATTGGTGCGGAGCGGATTTAAAAAAAAATGTATGTACACATCTATAACTTCTACAACAGGAAACCGCTGAGAGTTGATTGCGAAGCACCAGAGAATGGTTGTGACAACCAGTTTTGCATCATTTAAAAAAAAAATTGTCCACCATTGTGTTGGATTTTTATGTAGTTAATCCAGGTTTTACTCAAACTAGGGCACACGGTTATGTATGTGTACACCAGTTTTCTAGCTCATAACAATAATAGTAGTATACATAGCTAGTGTGTGTTGGGATAAGTATTGTGCATAACATGTAGTCTGTGAGTCCACCTCCACCATTTTTAGTCACTCCAGGAGACTCACCCATATTTGGAGACAATGGTTCGATGCATTCATAATGTATTTAGGACAGGCCTGGAAAAATCTACTTGCCCACTCGCAATTGTGAGTAAAATGTTAATCAGGTCGAGCTATTTTTATCACCTACTAGTCCCATCTGGTGAGTGAATTTAGACTGGAAATGAAATGAAATGAAATTTGTACTTGTAAAGCGCACTTATACCCCCAAAGGGGTGTCCTGGCGCTGTACGCATACCGCTGTGGAACCCTTCCTGGCTTTTCCCTGTGAAATGTCCACTCCTGGGCACCCCCAGGGTGAAGCCAGGCATCCCAGCGCTGTTGGGGCCGTTGTGGAGATTAAGCAAGCTATTGCCCAGAGTTGCAGAGTGGGACCCATGATTAGAATAGGCACCGAGGCGAGAATTATCAGGTCCGAGGAAGTTGAGCCCAAGACCCGCCGAGGCGGGAATTGAACCCTGGTCCCGGGCCAGATCTCTGCATCAGGGTCTGCCGCTCTAACCATTGAGCCACACTTCTCCAGGAGCAGGTGTTCTGTTCATTCAGAAAGTGAGGAATAAAGATGCCATTAAATCTGGTTTTTATCTCGACACATTTGCTGTCTGTTCAAGGAAAGAGGTCAAATGTCAGTTTGTTTTTTTACTAACTGCTGCTTGGAAAATTTAGTTTATTTTTCTCTTTCTTACTAGAGTTGGAGGTTGTCAAGTGAGCTGTCGGAAGATGTCAGTTATTTTCTCTAACGCATAACATTTAAATAAATAGCCTGGTAATTAATATTACACATATTTCAAAACATATCAGGAATTATGAAAGCCCATTTTTTTGTAATAAAGAAGTGTAATGCAAACAAAGATTTAAATATTAGCAAAACAAAACAGAAAACTTTACTTGGTGATATTCAAATGACACATATTTGCATAAACTATTTCCAAGCATTGTTTTGTATAGTTTTATCAGTAAAAACCACATGACAGTGGGAAAGTTTGTGGCCATTTCAATGTAAAGTCTGTTGATTAGAAATGACAGTGTGCTACCACGTCATGCTTTAATTATGTATTTATTAGAAGTGATAGTTTTTAAACAGGATTTGACAAACATTCCTACCTCGCCCTGATGACAATGCTGTTAATGAACCAAGAGGGAAGTCAGGGGTCATGTACATCCTGTGGCTAGATTTGTATTATATATGGAAAAAAGGTCTTGTCTATTAAATCAAACAAAAGGTTTTTTGTACAGCAGACATGCTGAACTCGCACATTTGAAGGTGCTCTCATATGTGATAATGAAGAAAATGCCTGCTCAATGAATTAAAATTGTTGCCCAAGTTCACATAATTTGAAACCAGTTTATGGGTCAAGAGCATTACATATAGGTCGAGTAGATTATTTAAGTCACTAGACCTGCAGGTCTAGTAAAATGTTTATGATTTTCGAGGCCTGTAGGAGGCATAGAGGCTTCAAGATTCAGGCCTGAACTTATAAAATACGTATTACTTCACTTCATTGGACTTGAAGGCAGGTCCATTTTTAAACATCTTCCAGACTTAGAAATAATGGATGGTGTGGAACTGGATGATTTTCAAGAAACGGTTAGCAAACAGATTTGATACACCGCCTACCTAGTTTGGTGGAATCCAGACATACATTTTTCAAAAGAGTACAGAAAACCAATGAAGATGTTGACTCGTATATTTCATCCTTACATAAACTGGTTGTTGAATCACAATTTGAGAATTTCCGTGACTAACTTATTTGTGACCAGTTCATTAGTCACTGTTCTGATACGAATATACGGCAAACATTACTAACCATGAGAAATCCAATATTAGTAGACAAAATTGGGACTGCCAAAAGTATTGAAACATCTTTCAAATCAGCAAAGGAATTAGAGAACAAAGACAGTGAACAGGTTGCGCCTGTACGAGAAAGAGGGGGAAGAAATTTCCACGGTATCGTATTTCGAATCAGAAGACTGTGAATAAAAAAAATTGGACATTTTGCCAAAGTGTGTCAAGCTCCAAAACGTGAAAAAGTCAAAGTTACAGTTGTATCTGTGACTGAAGATAAGAAACATGGAACTGTGTGAATGTGTAGACCCGTTTCTAGATATACAATTTGGGGATGAACAGTTAAGGTTACGAGTTGATTCTGGAGAAAGGATCACCATGATCACTCAAGAATTGTTTCAGGCAGCATGGACTAACAAAATGTTATTGCCCCCTGATCGTTCTGTATTATGCGAAGGAAGGAAATTAGAATAGTTAGGATTTTTTGAAGATTAAAAAATATTTTAAAGTGAGGCATATACATGGAAAGATATAGGTCGCCTAAAAAGGGTTAAACATCCTAGGGTGGTTTCACCAGGGGTTGTTCATCATGGTTCTGAGACCTGGGGCAAAAAAACAGGTACTGGTGATCAGAAACTCCATTGCTGTTGAAGAGATTCTCAGCCTTCATCCTAAGGTTTTTTTCAGGTGAGCTTGGTAAAATCAACAGGTTCAAGCACAAAATAAAGGTCAAGGGTGGCGTTGTTCCAATAAAACACAAGCTGAGAGGGGTACCATTCAGTGCGATGGATGACTTATAAAAAATAATTGGAGCGTCTGGCTGAAAGGGGCATCATTGAACCTGTAGAGTCATCGCTTTTGCTTTTTCCTTTACCCATAATATAAAATGGAGAACTTGGGGTGCGTGTGGATCTCCATGCCTGCAATAAAGAGATCTGGATATATTCCCATACCCTACCACAAATCAGCGAAATGCTGGCGGCAATTGCTGGAGCCAGGTTTTTTTTTTTTTTTTTTAAACAAAACTTTGCTTTAGCATATCAGACAGAATTAGAGCCCGATTTTCCTCATTTCACTCTATTTGTTTCCCCTTAAGGCACATTTCAGTACTGTTGCATGCCATTTGGCACCGCGTTGGCTGCGTCAGTATTTCAAAGAGTGATGTGCACATTGCTGAAGAAAGTCAAAAATGTTGCTACCTTTCATGACAATGTCTTGATTTACGCTCAAGGTCGACAAACACATGACGAAGTTATAAAAAAAAAGTACGAGCCATTTTTCAACAGGGTGTTGTTCTCAAAAGAGACACGTGGGAATTCTTAAACGATACAGTGAATACCATGGCCATGTAATTTCAAGCTGAGGTATCAAACCTAAACCTGGATTGGTAAGTGCCATTCTAGATGCGCCTTGCCCGACTAACAAGAAGGAAGTAAAATCTCTTAGGTTTGAGTGAATTCTGTTCACGTTTCAGTCATGATTTTGCAGCTAAGGTGAGGCCCATAGCCAACTTGTTAAAGAAAATGTTTGAATTTAAGTGGAGTGATGATTGTAAGAAGGCATTTGAGTGGGTGAAAACGTACTTGTGTTGTGTTCAAGTGCTCAACCCGTATGATCCTTCCTTTGAATGTGTGTTGATGGTTGATGCCATCAAGTATGGTTTGGGTGCTGTTCTGGCACAAATATCTAGGAAAGGTGAGCACACCATTGGTTTTGCCTCCAGGGTTCTCAGAGATGCAGAATTGCATTGTTCAGTCATTGAAAAGGAATTGTTAGCGTGCTGGTGGGCCACAGAAAAATGTTGTAGCCATCAGTGGGGGAGGCGGTTTTTCCTGCAAACTGACCACAAACTATTAGTGTCCATTCTGGATGGTAACAATTCTAACAAGCATTTGCAATGCAATCGGTCTTGCCTTTGGGACTTTATAAGTATTTAGCCATGCACCACATTATCCTTCCGTCTCCTGCATCACTTTGGATCGTTACTTCATGATTACCACTCGACGGACATAAATGATTAAAATATTGCTAGGTAAAAATCAGTATTTAAGTATATTCAACAAAAATCTAAATCAATATAATGCAGTCCAAAATCATTTTGATTTCCTGGGCTACTCAATCTCGATCGATTTTCAAAAACTCACCCTTTTGGCAACTATTAATTACTAGGGTTGATCGTGGTCACGTTTCTCAAAAATAGCACACTTAAAGATTTAGCAGGTCTGCCAGCTATGTGTTCCTTGGCTAGTACTTTTTTTTCTACACTCGCTACTTCTTAAGAGTTATGAGTAGGGTAACCTACATAACACTGCATTATGGGAGTTGTAGCCTTGGTTCATTTTATTTGAGCCAATTGGACCACAACATCTAATAACAAAGATATGTAAAAGAAAAGACCAGGAATGGAAAAAGTGGTGGCCAGTGGGTACATGGAGCCATCTGGTCACCCTAGTCATAAAGGAACTGAATGTGCACTGCGACCGCGAGCCCCGTTTACTTCCAGTAGTTTCCACCTAGTGCCCTGCCCTACGCCCTTCAGTGCCAACAACAAGGCTACTGAGGGGCTAAGGATGGAGCTCAGCCCCGAGATATCATCGCGCTTCAAATGCAGCACAATGTCACTTCAACTGTCTCTAGCAATTTGAAGCTGCTGCCTGTTCCTCCCGTTTTTTATTTCATATGCACAGTTTGGTTGTCTGAAGTGGGTACAAGAGCTGTTTAAGTGTGGAACTAAATAGATTTTTTCCAATCGAGCCGGGTGCATAGATATACTTTACTCTGCTTTATATCACTTTATTCTCATGCCACGGAAAAGGAACAACAGTGTCATAAAAATCGCACGTAGCCCTAAAGCGAGTACAAACCAGTCTCAGAAAATAGAAACAGCCCCTCGGCGATAAACTAAATTCAGAGCAGCCAGCAGCTGCAGAGAGGAAGCATGCAGACTGAAAGACCAAGTTCATATTGAATATACCAGGGCTTTGTGAAACGACATCTGCAGAGCATTTCTCCATAATGGCTTTCACTCTGCGTGTTCAGGAGTTCTGCAAATGCCGGCCCTTTCTCTTAAAATAAAACTAAATACGAAAACACAACCAGCTGACGCCATATCTCAAAGCAAGGGGATTCTGGGAAAATTGGATTACTTTAGCCTGCTCCTCCTCCACGGCGGCACCGAAGGCCGTATAATAAACATGGGTCATAAAAAGGCGATGTTATTTACAGTTTTCCGCCTTTAAATCAGCATTTGACTCTGCGGCGTTCTAGCATAGTTCAGGTCACCTTCGGTCATCACCTATCATTTACGCGAGTTTGAGCTATTGGCATCGTAAATGACAATGCCTTTTATTTATGTTTTAGTTTTTAAAACATAAATAAAAGGCATTGTCATTTACAATGCCAATTAGGACACTGAACCGATGGTCCTAACCCCAGTCCATTTTGCTTCCAAGCATCCAATTACCATCCGCTGTTAAAGATTTTGTAATATAATTATGAACACATGGGGGGGCGTGGTTTGACGCGCAACCAAGATGGCCGCGTCCTTCTAAGCTCCGTCAGATCGCGGGTGCGACCGCTCGTCGGAACATGCTGTATCGGTGATTTTTCGATCACCATGCGGCGGATTTGAGTGGCGGAACACCTGGGGAAGGCTGCATATCATTTTCGGGCTGTTTGGAGTCCTTTTGGAGTTCTTTTCGTTTCGGCGATTTTCTCCTCAAGCTCGAGCTTCAAAATGGCGGCGGAAGTGAAAGTCCCTGCTGCTTCACGGATCACTTCAGTAGGTCATTGAACTGCATCACAGCTTTTCCTGACCTTTCTCCCTTCATGTATGAGGTATTGCGTGGATATCCTTTATGCTTCACGATGTCATGCTCTGATTTTCTTTAAAAAGACGCTATGCTGAGGAGGCATTATTTTTTAACAAAATGGCAGCAATTATTGAGTGCTGAGTGAATTACTTGCGACCTGCTTTCAGTTGGTTTTACCTCATTGGAGGGGACTACACATGTCAAATTGCGAACTTTAAACTTTGCGACGCTTGAAGATCATATTTGCTCTGACTGAGTGAGCAGTCTGTACCTTACACTATTTCCTGATACCAGTGGTTGCTTGTTTTTCTGTTGGCGATTCATTTGTCTGTGTGGGAATTTTAATTCTCCACAAGTCTTCCTCTGTGTTTGCTCCTCCTTGCTGTGCGCTACAGTGGCGTGTTCTTCAATATACTTCACAGCACTTTCGTCTGCTCTACGACTTCTCCACATTGATACAGTCATTCTGTGAGGTGTTTTTGTTGTTGGGCACGGCAATGGCGGAGGGCATGGGTGTGACCCCCAAGGATAGAGATTCGAAAGGGAATCTGAAGCGGTCTAAACAGATCTCACCCACACCCGACACTTCAGCGAGAAGCAATATGGATTCTGCTTCAGCATTGGATACTATTCTAACTAAACTTAATGCAGTTCATGACATAGCACAAAGCACCAAAACAAATACAGACTTACTTCAGGTTGAGGTGGCGGCTATCCGAAATGACCTCAAGAATCTCTCATTACGTGTCTCCAATGCTGAGACACGAATAAGTTCTGTGGAAGACTTCACGAATAAGCAAGCTAAACAGGCTCAAAGTTTAGAGCGTTCCTTGGCCTCATTGAGAAGAGACCTGACTGAGCAGGAAGATAGGAACCGCAGAAGTAATCTTCGAATTTTTGGCCTACCGGAGGACTGTGAGAACTCTGCTCCGTCAATGTTGGATTTCTTGCTTACATGGATCCCTACGGTCTTGAACATTTCATTTGTTAAAGACTTTGAAATAGAACGTGCTCATAGGGTTCCCACCTTTAAGCCTAAAACGTTAGCTTATCCAAGACCAGTGATTCTGAAACCTCTGCGCCACCAACATTCTGAGCAAATCCTAGCTCACATGAGGAAGATTAAATCATTACAGTGGGAGGGGCACAGAATATCAATATCACAGGATTTTGCTAGAGATACTGTCATTCGCCGTAAAGGTTTCTTGAATTTACGAAGAAGGCTAATTGATATGAGCATTCCATTTTCCTTTGCAGGTCCCTCACGTTTTAAAATAACTTTTAGAGGTCGCTCTCAGATTTTTTATGAACCTGCAGAGCTTTCCACTTTTTTGGATAACCAGTCTGAATCACAGATGGATCAGTTGGCTTCTGGAACACTTCCCAGCACGTCTCATGGTTAATGTATCTCAATGTTGTTAACCTGGATTCATTTGCCCTGTGCTCTTGCCATGATATATGGCCTTATCATGCCTATGTGTTCCTTGCGGATATAATAGGACTCAGTAGCGTTGTTGTTAGTTCATTGTGGTTACTCTCTCTTGACTGACTTTTTCTTCACAGGTATTTTATCTGTTTTTTCTTCACAGGTCCTAAAATTGCTCATACCTCTAGGCAGGTTTCTTAAGAGTTATTGCTGTCTTGTGGACAGGGTTTAGGTATTGTCCTATTACATAAGGAGGGTTATTATGTCTCTATTCTCTTCTCCGTAGTTTCTTCATCTCTTGTCATTTCTGGCCTACTCCAACTCTGTCTACTTTTCTATTTTCGGTCATCCTCCTCTGCTGTTCTGATGAATTTTTGTTGATTGGTACTTCTAAATAGTTGTTTTTTGGGTTCTTTTTCTTCCTATTAACATGTTATTGGGGTTCTGTCTTTTCCACCTTCTTCAATATCTTTTATATGCTTTTTATCCGTTTAGCTTGCACTTTCTCTTTTCTTCTTTTTCTGACTGTGCTGGTATCTAATCTTTTTTCGTGTGGTTAGTACTCATTTGTATCTTCCTCTGTTTCCCATTCTTCCTATATTCATCTACTTGGTGTTTGTATAACTTTTATAATGTGAATATATTCTCTTATCTACATATTTAGCTCATGAATTATTTTTTATTGATATTTCTAACACCTCACTTTATTAATTATTACATTATTTATGACGGTTTACAATGCCTTAGGCTCTTATCTATAATAGCTAGTTCTGTTATTTAGGATGCCTTAATTTATTCATTATTACATCACCTATGAATATTTACCATGCCTTAGGCTCTTATCTATAATATCTAGTACTGTTATTTAGGATATCTTAATTTGAGATGGTCTTAGTCTGACATTCATACTATTTATTAGTTATTTATAATGTCTTATTGCTGTTTATGAGGCCTGAATTGATTATTGAACTGAATATTGCCTTAAACTGTTATTTATAATATCTATTACTGTTATTTATGATGCATTATCTATTTTTGCCTTAGCTTGATATTCATAATATTCATTATGGTTATTTATGATGCCTAAAATAAATATTGCCTTAGTCTAGTGCTCACAATATTTATTATTGTTATCTAGGACTGGACTATTTATTTTTGCATTAATGTTCTGTTGCTCAATGTAATATCAATTTTATTACTGAGCGGTCCACAATATCGGTGTGCGCCTCTGTGGTTGCTCCTCTACGTTTTTTCCCCCACGCAAATTGTCTGTTACAGACATCCCCTGGTGGGGTTTTGCTTGTTTTTATGCTCCTTCTCTTTTCTTTGGAGCATTTTTTCTCTCTCCTTTCTTTTTCTAGCCTTTTCCTCTTCTATTTCTATCTTTTTTTCCCTGGGGACTCCTGCTTCGGCTCCTGTTTGTTATGTTGTCCTTGCAGTCCATCTATTTATGTGCTTGTCGATATGTTGTATAGTGCTCCCTTTCTCTTTTATCAGATACTATTATTTGTTTACTGGCGTGCCTCCTCATGTCTGGTCTAAATGTAGTATCTCTTAATGTCCGTGGATTGAATCATCCTGTTAAGAGGGCCAAGATACTAGACTACTGCAAAAGCCTATCTGGTGATGTTGTTCTTCTCCAAGAGACTAAGATAGCCTTTAAGGAAGCTTTGCTTCTAAGGAAACAGTGGGTTCTTGATGTTGCTTGCTCGGAAGCCTCCGGTAAGAGGAATGGGGTTGTAACCTTGATTTCTAAAAATTCTGGTCTGTCCATTGTCACGACGGAACATGATACGGATGGCAGATGGTTGCTTTCTCGTTTGTCCAATGGCTCAGACGAATTATATGTTATGAATATTTATGCTCCCAACATTGATGATCAACTCTTTTGGCGTTCAATAACCAAAAGCTCTCTGACATCCCTCAAAGTGCTAGAACCATTGTTGGAGGTGACTTTAATTTGCCTTTAGATCCTATGTTAGATAGACATTCTGCTTTTAAATTTCGCCCTCCTAGGTCACATAAACAAATGCTCAATATGTGCTCCTCTCATCAACTTGCTGATGTTTGGAGGTTACATAACCCGAAGGGTAGTGATTTCACGTTTTTTTCCTCTCCACATTCTAGTTTCTCACGTATTGACTATCTTTTAGTTGATGCTGCACTTCTAAAACACACTAGTAATGCTATAATTCACCCAATAGTTGTTTCCGATCATGCAGCCGTATCTTTTACTCTTCTTAACTTGACGGATGAACAAGGCCCTCGTACTTGGCGTCTCAATACAGAGATTTTGGAAGATAAGGATGAAGTTAAAGAAATATCTGTGGAGATTGACAATTTCTTCAATGATAATGAGTCCTCGGTTAACTCCCCAGTTGTGTTATGGGATGCATTTAAATGCACTATTAGGGGTCATATCAAAAAAATGTCAAAAAGGAATAGTGATATCAGAAAATCATTACAATCTTTAGGGGATGAGATCAAATGTAAAGAGATTTTATATAGAGGCTCTAATGATAAGTCTCTCTTGCAAGACATCAAGAATTTGAAATATACTTTTAACTCCATTGTTACTAAGAGAGCTTATCTTGGTGTACATGCTCAAAAGTCTAGACGCTTACTCTTACAGAATAGAGCTGGTAAAATGTTGGCTACCACTTTAAAGTACCAAACTGATTATGTTAAAACTACTCAGATCTCTTATATTAATGACACTAAGGGCTCTAGGAAATTCCATACTCAAGAAATCCTACAAGTTTTTCGTGATTTTTACGAAAAACTGTACACTCCTAAGGATCAATGTGACATATCTGGGTGTCAGAAATTCTTGTCCTCGATTCCTACACATACTATTTCACAGTCGGAGATGAATGCTCTGGGGCAACCGATTGACTCTGAAGAGATAATTCAGGCCATTAGGTCGACTCGATCTGGGAAGGCTCCAGGGCCTGATGGTTACCCTATTGCTTTCTACAAGACTTTTTCATCATCAATAATAAAATATCTTAAGAACGCTCTCGATAACTTTGTAGTGTCGGGTAAAGTCTCTGGTTCAGCTGCTGAGGCTACTATTGTTGTGATTCCGAAAGAAGGGAAAGATCATTCTGACCCGAAAATTTTTCGTCCAATCTCGCTTCTGAATATGGAGGCTAAGATTTTTGCCAAAATCCTGGCTAAGCGATTAGAGCGCCATATCCCTAGCCTTATTCATAACTCCCAAACTGGCTTTGTAAAAGGAAGACTTGCTAGGGATAATATCCGAACCTTTTGCCATATATTGGAGAAAGCAAAACTTTCTGCCTTGCCATCAGCTGCGATTGCTCTTGATGCCGAAAAGGCTTTTGATAAAGTTTCTTGGCCTTTTTTACACGCAGTACTCCAGGCTCATAATTTAGGAGATTCTTTTATAAACATGGTAATGTCCCTATATTCCCAGCCTAAAGCCAACATCAGAGTTAATGGGGCTACGTCTTCCTTTTTCAACCTTCGTCAGGGAACTAGACAAGGTTGTCCGTTATCACCCCTTCTTTTTCTATTGACCATTGACCCACTCCTTCGGTTACTCAACTCAAATGATATCAAAGGCTTCCAATTTGGTACACATACACTTAAAACGGCTGCGTATGCAGACGATGTTCTCATATTCTCTGAAGACATTGCTACTGCCATCCCTGCCATCTCTAATACCATTAAAGAATTTTCAATCGTTTCAGGGTACACTTTAAACAGAGACAAAACGGAGATGTTCCCTCTTAATGCATTGTGCTTCCCTTCTCATATGGGTGAGGCTGGCTTTAAATGGCAATCGACTCGAATTAAATACTTAGGAATTTGGTTTTGCAATAACCTTGTAGATACTATTTCTTATAATGAATCTCACATTCTAGCTAAGATTAAAGATCTTTTGTCCTCTTGGTCTCCGAAATATATTTCCTGGTGGGGAAGGCTCCAAACTCTCAAGATGATGATAACGCCGATTATTAACTTCTTATCCTCAATGCTACCTGTGAGGCTGTCCTCATCCTTTTTCCGTGAGATTGATCTACTTACCTCAAAGTTTCTATGGGGTGACAAACGTGCTAGAATTGCATACAAACATCTTAGGAAGCCATCGGTCTTGGGTGGTTGTAATCTTCCAGATTGGAATTTGTATCAAATTGCTTTCTTAGCGTCTCAGGGTGCTCTCTGGTTTTTATCGAATTCACACCATACTCCTCCGTGGATTTATATTGAACAAGTGTTGTGTTCTCCTCTCTCTACCCCCTCTTTTCTCACTGCTTCTAAACTTGTATTACCTCATTCAAGCCGTATTATTTCTGACACAATTATTGCTCTGAAACATATAGATAAAAAGGTTTCCAACCCCATTCATAAATCGAGATGGTCCTCATTATGGTATAATCCTAAATTTGTTACGGATATCGATCCTGCCACAATGTCTTCCTGGGCTAATAGAGGTCTTACGTTGGTCAAACATCTTTATGATTCCAGTCATGATCCTCTTCCCTTTTCTTCTTTGGCTAGTAAATATAATCTTAACAATATGGATTTCTACTATTTTTTGAAATTAAAGGTTGCCCTCTCTAAAGTGACCCTCTGTACAGATTCGGTTACTATTTCACTTCTGTCTATGTGGTCTCGTTCAGGTCATACTGCCTCGAAAATATACAAATTTTTATCTGCGCCACTGCCTTCACAGGCTACTATTACACAAGATAAATGGTCACATCATTTTGATAGTGATATTTTTAAACATATCACACAAGAGTCATGGCAGTTAATTGGGAAAGTTTCATTACGAAATAAGATTGCTCCTTCCCTTATGCAATCTAATTTTCTTTCGATGAATCTTCTGCATTGGACCCCTGCTCGTTTACATAAACTAAGGCTGAGGGATGGAGATCTTTGTTGGAATTGCAATTTGGTCCCAGGCACTTACCAACATATGTTTTTTGAATGCTCGTTATTACAACCCTTTTGGGATTTAGTTCAGAAACACTTATCACTAATTTTTGACATTCCAGTGGAACTTTCATTCCCTATGATCTTATTGGGTCCATGGGCCGCATGTTCCCCTCTTCCTCTGGATGATACGGATATGCAGCTATTAGATCTTCTTATTTCAATTGCTGTCAAAATTATTTTAACTGAGTGGAAATCCTTTAATCTACTGTCCTATCATACTTGGTGGGCTTGGGTATCATTTCTCCGTGGGGCCCATACTTCGGTTGAAGAGAGACACTGTACTCCTTCCATTTCCAATATTATCTGGAGGTCACTGGATAACTATATGAAGCTGTCATCTCAGGGGTTGGTGGCCCAATATCCCTTTGTCTCTATTGCTTAATTTATTTTTCATACTGTAGGAAGTGTCCCCATCTACCCATCTATCCATTTATCCATCTGTATTATTTACTTATCTGTCTATCTACCCATTTATCTATCATCCCCTTTCTCTTTCTTTCTTCCTTTCCTTGTTCCTGCTTTTTATTCTCTTTCTCTATTCTTTCCTTGTTTCTTTCGCTTATCCTGGCACTTTTTGGGTATCTATGCAATACAACTAATTTTTTGCTATTAATCCAGTATAAGATACTCTCTTTATATGACATATTGAACCGGTACTATGTGTGACTTCATTATTTTCTGACATAAATTTTACATTTGTGTATATTTTTTGTTAAACGTCTTAATTATCTATTGACCATGTTGTTCTGTTGTATTGCATTTTATTACAACTATATGAACTCTTACTTTTTAAAAACAATAAAGATATTGAACAATAATTATGAACACATTAGTATGCTTGATAATATTGATTTTGAGAACGAGGTTTCGTTCAGAGAAAAGAAGAGGCTCATTCTCTGTGGTAGAGTCCACCCAGATTTCCCCCTGCCAATAACATTTTCGTGGTTTGTCCTGTTGAATGCTACAGGTCCAATAAACAGACCCCCCAGGATATTGCGGCATAGATTTGCAAATTTAGCGCCACAAAAATTGAAATTTAGCAGCATTATTGCGGCACTTTATTTGACTTAATCATTCCTTTTCAGTGTTAAATCAATGGAAACTGTTTTAGAGTATTCCATTTTAAAATAGGCATGTTTAAAGTGTCTGAGAGTATTTGTTTGCTATGCTAAGTCCCCGAGTCCTGTAATGGCTGGCAGCAAAAATTTTCGCATGTTGCTGACAGCCAATCAGAGAACTTGCAGGACTCTCACTTCCGCAGGAGCGATATGGCCCAAAGCAAATAAAGATCCCAGGGACAATCATAACTCTCTTTTAAATTGGCGTGCCCGCGAGAGTCTAAGACACTCATGCAAGCCTAAATGCACCTGCTGGGTCCCGAAACAAGAAGAGAGGGGATGCGTTGGTGCCCAACGCTGCTTCTCGCTTCCTGTCTACTCTCGCCCCGTAACAGGGTGCAGGCCTGTTCGCCTGAAAGGAGGGAATCAAAACTCCCAGGTTCGGATGAGTGCACCTGCCGCGTGATGAGACCTGTCTGCTGTGCACACAAGCACCTTTTATCAGTGGCAACATCTCAGCAACCCGCTGTAGAACCAGTCACACCGGCCTCTTGGGGCCCCCATTGCCAGGCGTCCCCATGTCGTCCCTGACACCTGAAGGCATTCTAGCTGTTAAGAAAAGAGCTTCGTGGTAGCCGGCACCATTGAGCCATTGCTCACAGTGTTAAAAATAAACTACAAGTCCCACAAGGCTGTTGGGTAATCAACCAGGACTCGCTGGTGGAACACATGGCACGTGGCCAACTGACAACTATGTACCCGGAGCTCGTCAGCTGGTGTGGTATAGCTTCAGGTCAGTCACTGCACTTTAAAATCAAGTAGCTGGCACTGGGCCCTGGCGCCTTGAAGGTGAAAAGAGGTCTTCTAAGCATGTCCAGCAGAAGAGTCTTTGCTTGCATCCTGAATTTGAAGAGCCCCCCCCGAACCATAATTACACACAGTGACTGCCACTGTATGAACTTATTCAGTAATGCGAGGTGATGCGATTAGGAACACGAAATCCACCACAGAATTGAGCTAATAATCGACCCTGCATATACAGAAATCTAACTGGTTGGGGGTAGGGTGACCAACTGGCATGAATGCAAATTCAGGACGGTAAGTGTCAAAATTCAGGACAAAGGATCAAAATTCAGGACAGAAGGTAAGTTTTACAGACACAGAGGAAGTTGCGCGATAGTATATAAGTAAGTAAATAGATAACCACTTAAGAACAAGTCAAAATAAGTTCATTTTAGGTTGAGACAATCGTGACTTCAACGGTTTTTCGGTACGCGCGCAGCTTTGAGCAACTGTTCAGGTCTTTTTGTGGTATTTCATATGATAATCTTCCAGACGCATTCCTTCAATTTAGCGGGCACTTTTGTAAAAATCGCGGCATTTTTACAAAAGTGCAGTTCTGCTGCAAATCGCGAAATCCTGAAGGGTCTGACAAAGCCCTATGCCAAGGCACGCATAGAAGGATCACACCACTGTAAAAGGCTGCCTTGTGTGATGCAGTCTCGCACAGATCAGTGTGTGCAGTCTAGCATAGCATTCCTACTGGAAGCATACCCTCCCAGTACAAAGCCCTATGCCTAGGCACGCATAGAAGTATTCCACCACTGCAAAAGGCCGCCTTGTGCAATGCACGGCCTCGCACAGAACAGTGTGCGCTACCTAGCATAGCCTACTGTTGTAAATAGTAAAGGCAGGATACTTCTTCTAAGTTACAAGATAGATTTATTAAGAACACAGCAGAGCGCACACCTCGCCAGCTGACCAGACCATCAACTGACAAGAGTCGAACTCTGAAACGGTACAAGGTAGAATGCACAGAGGTATTCTGGAAGGCTGGGGAGGTGGAAACACAAAGGAAGGTCTAATGACCACAGGTGGCCATCTTGTGAGGAGAACAAGTATACAACACATCTTCCTCCTTTACAGGGAAAAGAAAATGAGGAAACAAAATACAAAAAGAAAGCTTAAAGCATGGTAAAGAACAACACGCAAATCATTACGACATGTAGGAGGTCGGCGACCTCTTGGACGGTGACCTCTTGGACTTTCAGGTCACGAAGGCAACGATCACCATCACCTACTCCCCTTCAACTGAACAAACAGGGAGAGACAGACACAGTCAATCTGACTTAGTCAACCACTGCCTTCTGCTGGCAATCGTAGATAACTTGCTGAACAGATGTCTCCATGCTTTAAATTAGAAATTTCAAGTACAAACACTATAATTGTGTGTACTTTTCAAGCTTTCTAGGTGCAAAACCGCAATGGATGTTTGCAGAGGTCACACAAATTAATCGTTGATCCGGCATGCTTGATCTTTATCCGGTTTCTTGTGAGTCCCTTAGACCCGATTCTGGTTCTCTTTCTCTGGTTCTTAAATCTGTGTCACAGTTTTTTTTCCGGGCGCTTTGTCTCAGTGCTACAGAGCTGGTTTGAATGTCTAAACGCAAATCATTCACAGACATGTCCTCATTGCAGGGGCACCTTTTTTTTTAAATACCCAATTAGTACCCACACCTCTTCTCTGTGCTTTCAAATGCAGGTTCCATTTTCCCCAAAATTTTCCTCAGCTTCAGTGGAGTGTTCATTGACATAGGTCCTTTGTGTGTGCTGAAGATGTTGGCTTTGGGAGATAGTTCATCATCCTGCCAAACATTAGTAATTGTTGGATAAGATGGGCGGCACCGGATGGGGTCCTGCACAATTTTTCTTTGACGCCTTCATCCACAAGGGAACTGTGGATCTGTATGGATTCCATATAATTGCAACAGCTGGATTCCGTACATTTGCAACCATCTTTCCAGCAACTGTGCAGTTGCCCGATGAACAAGTTCATAGTGTTCCTTTATTTGCACTGGAGAATGCCGCTGTATCTTCACATCAAGTACTACACGGTACACATCAAAATTCTCCGGTATTTCCCAGTTTCCAGCAAGATCCAGGTGTAATCTTTTGGAGAGGTTGCTCTTGTACTACCACCTGGATTTTGTGCAGTCGCTGCAGAAACTATCTTCACCGGATGTCACCTTCCTCTCCAATAGTCTCACAAACTGGACTCTGGGTTCTAAGGGCTCACAGTTCTCTGGGCACAGTTCTGTGGGCTCACTGACCCGGTTCAAGTTGCAGGATCTTTGTCTCCATCGTGGGCGCTCTGTACCAGTTCTGGTAGTTCCCGTAGTTTCACGGTTCTGGACTCTCTGTGCTTTCACTGGTTCAAGAGTCTCTGGACCTTTTGGCCTGGTTCAAGGCTTATTGTCCATTCACTGGTTCTAGGCACCTTTCTTTTGCAGATTTTAGCACTCTCCCTAGGACACCCTTTGAATATCCAGGTCTCACACCCTTTATAGGGTGTTGTTGTGACTACCCTGGCAAACAAAGTTGGGGGTTAACCGCCCTTACAACCTTCCCATAAAGGGTGCACCAGAGGGTGCTGACCCTTGGGACTGAAAAACAACATCCCCAAGAGAAGACTACCCCAGAGGGTATGAGTCACCCTAGATAACACGAAGAGTACACAAGGGTACACGCCCAGGAAGTTACCCAACCTCCTCTAAGTAGGGTACACCATAGGGTTCGGGCTTTGAAAAACTGGTTTGGAGCACTGACTGCCCACTAACAATACAACCCCCCTACGTAGAGTAAGCCTAGGAGAGTGTACCCACCCTGGAAACTGATATGGGGCATTGCCGCAGGGTACCCACCCTGGAAACTGATATGGGGCATTGACTACCCACAAACAACACAACCTCCCCTAAGTAGGGTAAACCTAGAAAGGTACACCGCAGGGTACTTACCCTGGAAACTGATATGGGGCATTGACTACCCACAAACAACACACAACCTCCCCTAAGTAGGGTACACCGGAGAGTACTAACCCTTAAAACAACACCATGACTGAATTGGGGCACTAAACCCCCCACAACCTCCCCCAAGGAAAAGGATACACTCTATACTTAGTCTCACAGCACACTTTTCATGAAAACTGAGTTGGAGCACTGGGGCACTAACCGCCCGTTCAAGACACTATGTTATAAAGTGAATTGATGTACTGAGTGCCCCCACTCCTTAAACACCAAAAAAGGAAATGCAATATGAGTATAGGCATTATAATGAAGAAGAAATTGTTGGGCTCCGGTGAGCGGTCTCTCACCCGAGGTCTCCACACCAGGTTTCCCGCAGCTACCAACATACGATGCGGAGTAGTGGAGGTACAACACTTGAGTCCCTTCAGTGAGCATTCGCTGAACGCTGTCGTGGTGCTGTTACATTCGTCTTAGTTCTACTGGAAGCCTCTCTGTCACGATTCTTTGTCGTGGATCTGGGACATTTGTCCTGGTTCCTCTGGGAACCTCTCTGTCATGATCCCTTGTGGTGGCGCTGGGACCTTCGTCTTCTCCTAGGTCCTCTGACCTGCTTCTGGGCTCACTGTCCCGGTTCAGAGCCCTCTGTTCCAGTTTTGGAGTCTCTAGACTCTCTGCCACGGTTCTATACTTTCGCAGTTCTGGACTCTCTGTCCTGGTTCTGGACTCTGTCGTGCTTCTCTGTGCCAGTACTGGGAGTCGTTCTTAACTGTTCTTGTGGGTGACGCGCAAACGAAAGGATTTTATTTGTTTCCTGAACTTTACCATATTATAATTTTAAGGATGCATCTTTTATTTCTTCCATGTCCAGGAGATTTTGGGTGTCTCTTATTTAACATTGGCATTCTTTCAGCACCCTCTTGTTCAATTGACTTGTTTTTGAAACATTTTCCATTTTCCATGCAGCAATAACCAATTCAACGGGTTTTTCCATTAGCGAATAGATAATATTGTGCTGTCATATGTGCTGATCTTTGCTCAACAGAGGATGGTGACTGAAGAACAAATTCGAAATATTAAGGTCCAACTGATACAAAGACGTCCGGTCTCCAACACTGTTTATGATGCAGCTGTCTTGGTCAGATTTTATTGCCTTAATGTAATCAGTCTCTAAAGCTGGATGCAGACTAGGTACAAAATGTACGCTTTTCGGCCTCGACCCTCAAGTTTATTATGTTCATATTCAGCAGGTTTTATGTCGAGTAAAGTTGGCAACATAACATACTCTAAACCTCCACAAGATGACACTATTGTCCAAGATTTCACACTGTCACTGCCTTTAGGCACGCTTACTCGTGAAGTGTAACCCACATCCAGTCAAATGTGGATCCTCTCTCACAAAACTATTTCATTAATTGAAGATCCGGTAAGTTCGCAGCTTATTTCCCATGTTCACAGTTTATTTTCCTTTGATGGGAAAACCATATGCGCAGGATAATGAACTTGAAAGTAAACTGTCTTAAGGCTGTAGAGATAGCGCACCACAAACTTGACAAAATGGACTTTGTTTACTCTTTCTTCAAAATTCTACTATGCACAGACGGCATCCTCACAGGGATAAGCACGAGTCTGTTTAATGCATGTGCTCGCTTACCTTAACATCAGAGTCGTGTCTGCCTTACGCTTCAGGTTCAGAGACGGGCCGTAACTTACAGTGTTATTGGAAGTATGTGCAGGCAGACCCCTTTCTCTCTGGCTCTCCGGCGTTGCGATCTCGTGCTGAAATCTTGTTTGGCGGTTTCCTTTTATGACTCGGCGGTAATGCGGAAGAAACTACACAAAATATGGCCGCTTTACATCGTGCGCGATGACGTACTGAAAGTTCTTCTCCGGCAAGACGCTGCTCCTCCTGACACGCGCTGTATTTTCTTAATTAAGGCGTTGGTAACCAGGCAACACGGAGAAACGCTGGAAGGTCATGACGTGACATAGGACACGCTGCCTCTCCGCTAGCACCAACGGAGATTCTACCACGTCATCAGAGCAGGGATGACAGCGCAGCATAAGGATCACTCTGCCCAACAACGGCAAGGCAGACTGAGTGGATCCTTTACACACGAGACAGGCAGAGCAGAACAGGATTGCTCACCTGCGACTTGGCGGGGACGTCTCTTGGCATCAGACAGCCAACTCCTCATGAAGCAGTGTCAAAGTCATCCAGGTTAGATTTTTCCTTCGTTTCGTTTGTTTTTGGAATTACTTGCGGCTGATTTCTTCAACTCTTATTTCTTTTTTAGTTGCGGCTGATATCTTCTAATTTTCAGGTGTTTATCAGGTTTCTAGTTTCTTTTCCTCTTGTTGCTAGCCGCAATTGGGAGGCCCGCCATGGGTTCTTGGTGCGAGGTGTTGCTCGGGGCTGTGCTGTGCTTCCTCTCTGGTCTGCCTCTCTGGTCTGGTCAGCCAAATCGTCGCCAAAATGTTGTAAATAGTAAAGGCAGGCAACAGGATACTTCTTCTAAGTTACAAGATAGATTTATTAAGAACACAGCAGAGCGCACACCTCGCCAGCTGACCAGACCATCAACTGACAAGAGTCGAACTCTCAAACGGTACAAGGTAGAATGCACAGAGGTATTCTGGAAGGCTGGGGAGGTGGAAACACAAAGGAAGGTCTAATGACCACAGGTGGCCATCTTGTGAGGAGAACAAGTATACAACACCTACCTACTGGAAGCATACCCTTCCAGTACAAAGCCCTATGCCTAGGCACGCATAGATGGATCCCACCATTGTATGTGTGTGGGCTTTGTGCAGAAACGCAGTCTCTCACAGTTTAGCACTGCCCTCAAGGAGGCGTTAGTTTATGATGCTGTCTCCAGTCCGGCTACCTCAGCAGACTGCCCTCTTCAGCACCTATGAGTGTTTGCCCTGATCTGCCCAAGTAACACCCAGGAACGCCCCCTTGACACAAAACAATGCAAATCAGCACGGGGGGGGGGTTGTGCTGAGAAAAGGCCCCTCTCCAGAGTGAGCCCCTCTGTGCAAGATAAGAGATGCCCTTCGAGACCCTGAGTGGCTTGGAGTCCCTGGACTCTGGTGCAAAACTTCAGTGAACCAGGCATGGGTGGTGTGACAGTGGCACAGACTCTCGAATGCCAGGGGAACTGGTGTGCAGTGTGCACGCAGCCACTTCACAGACTGTGCGTGAAACCTGAATTACTCACAGGAATCATCAGTGTTACACAAGGGAAAATATTTCTCCTTGTCACCCACGCTGGCTCGGTCTCTGTCATTACTCAGAACTGCACAGGGAACGTCTGCTGCTCCCTGCAGGAAGAGAGGCCTCAAAGAGAGGCCTGTCCATCCCTTCCACCCACGCAGGAAGAGAGGCCTCTCCATCCCTGTCACCCACGCAGAAGGAGAGGCCTCGAAGAGAGGCCTGTCCATCCCCGTCACCCACGCAGGAAGAGAGGCCTGCCCATCGCTATCACCCATGCAGGAAGAGAGACCTTGAAGAGAGGCCTGCCCACCCCCGTCACCCACGCAGTGACTGGAGTCATAGGGACTCAAAAATCCAAGCGTCACACCAGACGCATTCCTTCAATTTCACGGGCACTTTTGTAAAAATCGCTGCATTTTTACAAAAGTGCCGATTTTGCAGCAAATCGCGAAATCCTGGAGGGTCTGAATAAAGGCATAAGCAGGAACGTGCACAAGCTGATGCAGTTCTCCATCAATGAGTCAGAGTCGTTTATTACCACTTATCAGCAGGTCATTGATCAGGTGCACAGCTCCAACAGTTTTGACTGATTATATTTACTTCCCCTCAGAACCCAAATTCTTCCTTTTGGAAAATCCCAAAGATCTAAAAGTTCCAGGCATCGGAGTGCCACCTTTCAGGGCTGGAAGTGGATTGCATCAAGCGACCCACGATGATCCGTAGATATAAACTGGCAGAGACTGGTTTACGGGAAGGGTTGGTCCTGTCACTATCCTCCGGAGGGGGTCCCGTGCACCTGCTAGTCACTATTATCTGTTCGGGCCAGTAGGAAGCACCACCAAGTGCTGCCCTGACCCATCGAGACAGGGGTGCACTCCTGCCCCACCCATGGGCGAGGAAAGGTGCCTGTCCTGATTGGGAGCTGTTTTCCGGTGGCTGTCGAGACTACAAAACTTTTAAGTGAAAGCTTTCACCTCACACACACGTTTGAGAAGATTAGTGTGTGCAAGTACTGAACAAGAGCCAGTGAGCTGAAACATTACACAGACGGGGTAAGTAACTGAGTATGTGTTTACCACTGGGCATTTTCCCATCTTTTGTTTCTTTATATAGTTGAAGTATTTATATGGCCTCTGACCTCATAACCCGTGCAATGGAATTCTATACAGAGCCCTTCCACAGTAAACGTAAACAAGCAATGGAAGTGTGTGTGAACAAGCAACAGAGGTGTGTGCGCAGCGGCTACACAACTTCATTCACCTCGAGGCACAAACTCTACTGAATGTCGGCATCGGATCTCTGTGCCTTCAAAAAATAAACTGCAGCTATATGTGGGGTGAACAAAATAAAGTAAAACAATAGCGAGCGTGTTCAGAAACTGGAGCCTGTGTAAGGGGAGTGATGCATCGAATGGAGAGAGGCAGGCTCTACCGTGCACAGTTTAGCAGCCATGTTGGGAAAGACTACCAAGAGATCCGTAGCAGGAGCAGAGGGAGGAGCCAGGAGGCGGGGCACACGTGTAGAAGGAGGACGCGGTTTCAGATTTATCTACGATCTCAGAGGGGTGGTGGGGGCGGACAAACAAGGCACAGGAAACACGCCTAACAAATTAAAGAACAGCGTCCTGCGAGTGGTGTGCGCGTGTTGTAAGGAAAAAACAGCAATCTCAGAGGTGTGCTGGGGGCAGGCAAACAGGGCACATGGAGACAAGCCTAACATACAATAAACATGCGTCGCTGCTCGTTCACCTGGCAATACTCCATGGGAGTTAACTTCTGAAACAAGGAGGAGGGGCCATCACACGCTGTACAGTGTGATGGCCAAACAAAATGTAATACATGTCATGTTCTAGTAGAGTCTTTGCACTGCTAAGAATGTTAGCACATTCTCATTCTATGCTTTCCCTCGAGTGTGCGTTCTGTTCCATGGCAGTTAGATCTAGTCTTCTGCTTGGAAGAGTCCGCTCTCGCCGTTTCCCCTGTTACTCAATAAAACCCTCAGTTTACTTACTGCGCCTGGACCCAGTTATCTACCACATTTTGGCGACGAGGATGGGATCCAAGGAACCCGGCGTGCACACTCTCCTCATCCGCCTTCAAGGACCAGAACCGGAAAATAACAGGCTGGAAACGAAGCAAGGCGAGAGCGGACGGCAGCACAGTGAGTAGGAACATATTTCTCCAGCACCTAGCATGCGTTTGCGAAGCAGGCCATAAGCGCAGCCTTGGGGACAGTGTCACGCGTGTGACATCACCGTCTTTAGTCCGTGAGGCGCTCCAAGCGACTAAACTTCACAGCGGTGTGCCTGCGAGAGGGGAGGTCAAGCGCAACCTGGTTATTGGCGTAAGGAGAGTCCAGCAACCCCAGTGACAGCGTCAGGCGCCTGTGCATCAGCAGCGGTTGTTGCTCCCAACGGAGAGATCCTTCCTTTCTCCACTCATCTGAGTTATGATGACGTGCTAGGATTCACGCTAGCACCAGCACTAACGCGCACTCAAAGGCACGTAACCAGCGTCTGTGTTACCCTGGTTACCAACGTCACAGAGTAGTGCAGCGTCACAGAGGCTCTTCCTTCCTGCAGCGAGAGCGCGCTACCAGAGGCACAGTGTTTATCTAAGGGTTGTCCCGGTTACCAGAGCGCAATAGAAAGGCTGGCCTGAATCAAAGCCTTCAATTGCACAATAACGCGCTTCATCCACTTAAAATCAGATCTACAAGCTGATTCTGACAAGCTTATCATTCCACATGTCCAAGTGGATTTTGTGAAGATCATCTGCAGCGATATACACGCTAATTGTATATCCCTTGTGACCAAGCTATCCACAACGTTACACACTATTTCAGTACATTGTCGGGCGTCCTAATTGCCTCTAAGCCACTCACGCAGTTTCCCATTTTGTTTTTCTTTCTCTCTTTCTCCTCTTGCCTTTCCATCTGTCAGTTCTACACAACGGTTTGCACTCAGGTACTTACACCTCTTATCACAGTATTATACCATGAATCCAGCCCAGTTTTCAGCTGTTTTACCTCCTGTATTTTTAGCGCAACCTGGTCAACCTAGCATTCCGTGGGAAGACTGGATTCTTATGTTTGAGAACTACCTAGACGTTCTTGAAGGGCAAGATTTTTCAGCAAAAAGAAAGAAAGCTCTTCTCTTGAGCACATTAGGCAAAGAAGGACAACGTTTTTCCGTTTTCTCCCACAAGCCCTTCAAGCCAGTGGCCAACCTATACCTGATGAGTTCAAAGAAGCCGTGTGCAGACTCGAGGTCAGGTATTCCAAAGAGGAAAACCTTGTAATGAATAGGTACAAATTTTATATGCAACATCAAAAGACAGGTGAGTCTATCGATGACTTCATCTCAAGACTACGAGAGATGTCTATAAAGTGTAACTTTGGTGCGATGACAGATGAGATGATCCGCGATCAGCTCATTGTACAGTGCAACAATAAAAAAATTCAGGAGCGGTTGTGGGCAGCAAAAAACCCCAACCTTAAAACTGCCATTGACTTAGCCAAAGTGGTCGAGCAATCCGAAGGATGCATGAAGGAATTGGAGAAAAGGAATCTCAATTCAGAGGTTAATGAAATCTCACCACAAGATCATCGTGGCACATGTCATGACGACGATGAACATAGTAACATTGCCGCCATCAAGAATAAGGCAAAGTTTGTTAAAAGACCCTTCAATCCCAAGCCTACCACAGTCGTGCACAAACCTTCAAACAATAGAATATGTAGTAGGTGTGGCAGTAATGCTCATGCCTCTGACTAAGTTTTGTTTTGCTTCCAAGCAGGAATGTCTTAAGTGCGGTCGCATGGGTCACTATGCTCGTGTTTGTAGGAGTAGGCTTAACCCCAGTGTTTCTACTGTACATGTTGTTGGTAATGATCCAGAATTTGATGGTGATAAAATTTTAGTTATAGAGTCCAAGGATTCCCAAAGTGATGATGAGAAGAGAAAAAACAGGCCCAAAGCTATTTTCTCTATCGATGGTCGTGAGGTGTCCCTCATGGTCGATACAGGCTCAAAGTTTACCATCATTCCCAAGTGTCTCTTCAAAGAGAAGTGGGATAACAAAACACTACTTCCCAAAGACATTTCTCCTGGTGGGTATCAGGGTGAATCAATTGACATACTTGGGTATTTCGAGGCTCATATCTCCTTTTCCCACAGGCATATTAGGGTTAAGGTTTATGTATCTGACCATGGTCCGGCAATCCTAGGGTGGGTACACCAATACGATCTACACATCATAGTTAATCCGAGAGCGCCCATGCAAGTCATGGTTGTGGAAGATGAGGGTCTAGACAGTATTCTTGGTGAGGCTCAGGCGGTGTTTAGAGATGAACTCGGACAACTTAAGGGGTATGCCCATCGAATTTTACTCAAGGGAAACTCAGTACCTGTTCAGCATAAGGTTAGGCGCGTTCCCATTGTAGTTAAGGGCGAGGTTAAAAACCTCAAAGAAATGCTGGGTTCAGGTGGCATAGAGCCGGTAGAGGCTTCCCCGAGGATTTCTCCGGTCGTTATTACCAAGAAGGCGGATGGAAAATTGAGATTCTGTGTTGACTTACGCTCTCTGAACCAGTGCGTTATCGCTGATACATTTCCACTCCCAAACATCACAGAATTAGTCTCCACACTCAAGGGTGCCAAGGTTTTCTCTAAACTTGATCTCAAAAGCGCTTACCACCAGATTAGACTACACAGTGACTCCAAACATCTCACGGCTTTCATAACTCCAGAGGGCACCTTTCAATTCACACGGCTACCCTTTGGACTTATTTCTGCTGCAAGCGTTTTTCAACGCATGGTCTCTGACATCTTCAAAGGGGTGGATAACACTATTTATTTCCAAGATGACATATTAGTCTATGGCCAGTCCGTTGAGGAACACAACGCCATCCTTAGAATTGTTTTAGAGAAACTTAACAAATCAGGGCTCACACTCCGCAAAGATAAGTGTAAATTTCTAGTGGATCAAATAGATTACTTGGGTTACACCATTAGCGCCTCGGGGTTCAGCCAAAAGAGAACTTGTGCAGTGCCATAAGCTCAGCCCCTGCTCCAGTTGATAAAGATCAACTTCGCTCATTCATGGGCCTCATAGAATACTATTCAAAGTTTGTCAAAAACTTTTCGGATAAAACTGTTTGTTTACGTTCACTTCTTAAGAAAGGTGTAAGTTTTCTGTGGTCCACTCAGCATCAGGAATGTTTTGACCAAATTAAGAAAGAAATTTGTGAGGCAAATGTTCTTTCTCCTTTTGATGTCAATCACAAATCCATCTTAACAGTAGATGCCAGCTCAACAGGCCTAGGAGCAACGTTATCCCAGATGGTTTCAGGTTGTGAGAGGACTGTAGCTTTTGCCAGCAGGACTTTAACTGATTCTGAGAAAAACTATTCCGTCATTGAAAGAGAAGCACTTGCAGCAGCTTGGGCTGTGGAATACTTTAGGACATACTTGTGGGGCACTAGATTTCTTCTTAGAACTGATCACAAGCCGCTAATAAAAGTATTGTCTCCTGGTGGTACTGGCAAGGGCTCTGCAAGACTAGTTAAACTAGCAGCCAAGCTCCAATGCTTTCAGTATCAGGTGGAACACATCCAGGGTTGGAGAAATATTCAAGCTGATTGCCTGTCCAGACTGTCTGTTGATTGGCGCTCTGTCTCTGATCCGACGGTTGTGCGCAATAACGATGACATTGCAGTTGCCACAATTGATGATGCAGTCTTTGTGGGTGAGGGGTGTTCGATGCTAGTGATTGGAAGCGTGAGATGCAAAACGATCACACTTTACAAGAAGTAATCAATTTGTTAAAAGCTAGCCCAAGAAGAGAGAGTGGTCTTCCTGTGTCTGTACGTCCCTATTCAAAAATCCTAGACGAATTGTCCATATGTAGCGATAGCATTCTAGTTAAGAGTGAAAAGTTTATTCCTCCTTTTGGTATCAGGAGTAAACTCCTGACTCTAGCACATGAAGGACATTTGGGTCAAAGCCTCACTCAACGACGCATCAAAAATCATTTCTGGTGGCCTGGCTTAGACGCTCAAGTGGTAGATTGGGTGGAAAATTGCTCTATTTGCAGGGAAGGAGAGAAAAGGCTGAAAGTTGGTTGCAAATCTGATGATGCCCATATTACCAATCCTGGCCTACCTTGGCACACGATTTGCCTAGACTTTATCGGTCCCATGGGTGAACTACATGAGTCTGACAGGTTTGGCATTGTTGTAGTAGACGTCTTTTCAAAGTGGCTTGTGGTAGAATTTACTAACAACATTTCCACTGAGAGTACCATAAAATTTTTAGGAAAACTGTTTAGAGATGAGGGAATACCCTCCATTCTCGTTACAGACAATGGCACACAATTGGTTTCCAACGATATGCAAACATTCTTAAAAAGTTGTGGAGTATCTCATCATCGCACTTCTCTATACAACCCACAAGGAAATGGTTTGTGTGAGAGGTCCAACAAAGTAGTTAAAGGCATTATTCAAATGGCCTCCGCCAGTGGTTGCATTGTACGAAAGTTGGTTGATGAAATGCTGTGGGCTTACCGTTCCACTCCTCATGTTCAAGATGGAAAGTCCCCCTTTGAGTTGATGAGAGGCAGGTCCCCTGGGACAAAATTGGTTCCTTCTTGGATGAAACGGTTAGTCACCTCACATGATATAAAATTGGCACCACAAGAATCCACGAATACAGTATGTCGCTTTAACATTGGAGATCAGGTTAAAATTAAAACAGGCAGAATAGGGAGAGGTCTCTCTAAATTCAAGGGGCTATTTATTGTAAAAAAAGTTCTTAATCACTGCGTTATCTTGAATAATGGTGAGTGTTGGAATTTTCGCAGGGTGGCTATGTATCAGAAAAGTAATGATCGGCTTGTATATAACAAACATGATGGACCTGCCAACAATAGTGGATATGCGTTAGCCCAGGATCCTGAGGTTCACTCTCAGCCGAGTGTTTCAGGTAACACTGTGGGTGGAGGTGATTCCCTCATTTCACCAGGCTTGAATCAATCTATCATACCTCCTTTAGAAAGCATGGCTTCCTCTCGCCCTCTTAGGTGTCGCAATCCACCTGTGTATCTCAAGGATTTTGTATATTAAGAAATGTTGTATATTTATGTCATTTATCAAAAATGTTTATTGTTCATATTTTTTTTTGTTTGGAAAGGAAGAAGATGTGTAATACATGTCATGTTCTAGTAGAGTCTTTGCACTGCTAAGAATGTTAGCACATTCTCATTCTATGCTTTCCCTCGAGTGTGCGTTCTGTTCCATGGCAGTTAGATCTAGTCTTCTGCTTGGAAGAGTCCGCTCTCGCCGTTTCCCCTGTTACTCAATAAAACCCTCAGTTTACTTACTGCGCCTGGACCCAGTTATTTACCACACAAAACCTTCTCTAAGTGAAATTGCCAGCGATGTAAATAAGCAGGCAAAGGAGGGGCATCTACACAAATGCAGCAATAACAAGCCAGCATATCTGAATGCCACAGATAGTAACCAATGGCAAACAGTGGGTTTTTCAAACCCCACAAAAGAGATACAACAGGTTGATCGATGCTCATAGCACATCCGGAACAGCAAGATTTACTGTGAGGCTTCTACAATTTCAGTTTGAAGTGGTTCATATACCAGGAGGAAGAATATCAGGGATAACTATTTTTCACGCTTCCCTAGCAGTTCTAGTATCCTGTGTCAAGAGGAGCATATGTCTGAAAGGTTTGTTGATGACATCGAATATAAGAGTTGTTTTGTTGCTGCCACTGATACAGGGCAAGTGTGTTCATTTTCACAATCTGAATGACAAACAGCTACCCAAGAGGATGTGTTCTTACAAGAGGTTGCTATGTATACCAAGGAGGGCTGGCTGATTGAAAAAATAATAGCAGGTGTGTATCCAACAGTTTTACAAAGTAGCTAATGAGTTCTCTTTGGAAGAAGGGTTGATTTTATGGCTGGATAAATTAGTACCTCCAGAGAGTCTCAGAAACAAATATTAGATAGTGCTCATGAAGGGCATTTGGGAGCGACGTTCACTAAATGTAGAGTTCATTTGGCATTTTGGTGGCCACAAATGGACAGAGTAGTCGTTTTTTGGTAAAGAGTTGTGTTGTCTGCTCTAGTAGTGATAAAACCCTCAAAACTTCTAATCCCCCACTATCACCTATTGAGTGTCCTACAGGGCCTTGGATGAAGTTGGGGATTGATATGGTAGTGTCATTCAATGTCCTACCTAGTCATTTGCACTATGCTACTAGTCCTAGTGGAGTACTATTCTAAGTGTCCTGAAGCGAGGTTCATGGGAATACTAGATTCAAAAGCAGTTTTAATTTTTCTCAAAGATGTATTCTTGAGAGAGGGTTTTGCAGAAGCTTTAGTGTCTGACAATGTTGTCCAGTTCACCTCATACGATGTAGAAGAATTTTTAAAGAAAAGTGGTATAATGTACCTCAAGAGTTCTCCACCACCCCCAGACGAATGGTCTGGTTGAGTGGTTTAACCGTGTCTTAGCTGAAAGTGTACGTTGGGCTTTGCATAACAGATGTGTTATAGATACAGCTGTACCCACCATGTTGTGTTCTACAGGACCAAGCCCCAATCTTCGACCGATTTGTCTCACATTCTGAACTGCTCAGGGGTAGAAATCCTGCAACTCAGTTTTCTCCTATGTGGATGTCAAAATGGCTGAAACAGAATGTGTCTATTGAAAATGTTGACACTCGTGAGGAAAAATGTCAGTGATGTACAATGCAAACAGAAAAAATATTATGATGTTAAGAATAGTGTGTGTTTTCAACAGATTCTTGTGGACATCAAAAAATTTTCCTATGTTAGAAAAGGGGATTTTACGTTTTCAGGTCCAGTCATGGTTGACAGAGTATGTGGTAATGCTGTGCGGTTTGGTGGTTGTCAATGGTGGAATCTGACCAAAATAGTTCAAGTTTCTCCAGAACAAGTTAGACAACAGACTTCACCAAATAGTTCCTCTAGTCTGGAGGAAAAGGAGGGGGAAGTTTCTCAGTCTGTGTGCAGGAGTTTGTGAGAACAAAGAATACCTGCCAAATACAGGTGAATCTCCTTCCTTTTGCTCACATGATTTGTATTACAGTATCTTTGCTGTAGAAATTCATGTACAACCTACTTGTAGTTTGTTTATATGTTTATACAAAAGGAGGGTGGGTGCACACTGCCTCACATCCCAGCACTCAGTTTGCCCCGATGCATCATAGTAAATGCAGTGCATGATAACACATACACAGCACTGGCTGCACCAACAAGGGTGAAAAACTAAAGCCTGACACCGAATTATGTGTTATCATGCACTGCATTTACTATGATGCATCAGGGCAAACTGAGTGCTGGGATGTGAGGCAGTGTGCGCCCACCCTCCTCCTGTTTGAAAAGGCTCCCTTGAGCTAGTGAGCTGATGAGCTCTGGTTGATGCACCTGCGCCCAGCGAGTGGTACAGAGACCTGGCAAGACTTTGGGCAGCATTTCCAGCACCCCCAAAAAGAATGTGCTGCTCTCTACTGAAGAAGGACAACTATCCTGAAACACGTGTCTAGAGATACACAGCACTGGCAGCACCAACAAGGGTGAAAAACTAAAGCCTGACACCGAATTAAGTGTTATCATGCACTGCATTTACTATGATGCATCGGGGCAAACTGAGTGCTGGGATGTGAGGCAGTGTGCGCCCACCCTCCTCCGATTTATAGGTTTATGCTTATATTTTTATGTCAGGTGATATATATATATATATATATATATATATATATATATATAGTAATTTCCAGTTAAAGGGGTAGTACAATAATTTCCAGTTAAAGGGGTAGTACAATATGTAAAACCATACTTTTAGTATGTTTCTCATGTTTTCGGGTGTTAACATCATTTCATATTCGATTTTTACATGTACACTTTTACTAAATTAACATGTTTACCCATGTTGATCTTGTAATCTTTGCATTGTTTATATGTTTTTCTTTGTGGATGGCAATTTATGGGTACTTTTGAAAAATGTTTAGTTATAGAAGGAAAAGACCCATGTTGTATTCTTGTCTCACACTGCCTTGAGACATTAGGCGAGAAGTAACTTTCCACATAGAATGTGAGCTAAGCGATGACAGTTGGTGGTGCGCTGAGCGAAGTCCAGGTGTGCTTGCAGCCTCGGGTGGTTTCTCGCTTGATCTCGAATAAATACCGAGTTGTTTTATTGGCCTGTTTGTCCTCTTTACTTCACATTCTATGGACTTCTTACTCAGAGACATGCAGGATCAGGGGCTACTTGCCAGTTGGACCCATTTCCTTTCTGGCTAGTAAATGGTCTAATTACTTACTGGTACTCTTCATTACGAGGAGTTATGGCTTCCTCCTCACATGTATTTCTTTTAAATTTCGACCAACTTAAGTTTACATCAATAGTGAGGCACTCCATTTGCATTAAGAATTATAAATACCAGAGGGATCCCCAAGGCCTTAGGTCGGGTTGGAGAGTATTGAAGGCTGTGAAAGGGATGCTATACTCTTGGAGAGTTGAAGATTACAAGTATGTGCTCTGGATATTACTCTCTCGTGTGCTGTCACAGATCTTGCCTAGGAGGCTATTTCAAGCTAAGAGAAAATGAAATAAGAAAAACCAAGACAGTAATCACTGCAGCAGCCTGAAATTTCTTATTGATATAGTTTAAGTATAGCTCGGTACAACTTCCACTAACACAGAGTGTACACTAGCAAAATATAGTCTGTAGTACTGCACAAAAACAATAGCAGTTGCCCAAGAACCAAGTCTGTGTGTACCTCCAACAGGACATATGAAGGTTATTTTTATGATTTGCTGAATATTCGTAACAACGTGATGAAGGCAGCTGACTTGGTGTCAGCTGAAATACAACAGACGAAGTTTTACAAGAAACCTTCTTATGACTGAACCCTGTGTACACCATGCACCATATTTTAAATTGAGTTTTGAGTGTTTTACTTCATATATAAAGTGAAACCTAGATGTGAATGTATTGTGAATGAATTTCTTGAGGATTTTATGAAGTGTGTTAGACCCTTTTTTTCTGTACACTTCTTAGGCCTTACGCTTAAATATTTTGTACATTTCAGAAGCTTTGATGCTTTATTAATTTGGGTTATAGATCCTGCTGAACAACTATCTACAGGCCCGCGGTACATCACGGCTTCAGCCATTATGGAGCCAGAAGTAAATCTGGTCATTTCATCTAGCCAACAAGAACTCAGATTCTACCAAAAACTGGGCTTCTGCAATAACATCTTGCAGGCCTGCAAAAATCTCAGTTATAGAAACTGCAAAGGGTATCAAATCAAGCAGTGAAATTCTCCCTTCACTTTAGGAAATTTAAAGTCACCTGCCTGTTGAAGCTCCACTGGCTCCCAGTACGACACAGGATCCAATTTAATATAGCATGTATTATGCATAGGGCTCCCGGTTTTATGGTATTTATTTTTTTAACATTTCCGTCTGTATTTATCCATATTTATTTTTTGGTCATTTTATCTGTATTTATCCACATTTTTGTCGCAAGAAAAAAAAAAAAAGCTGAAGCTAGTATATTTCCACATTTATTTAAATTGACATGCACACTTGCACTAGGTTGTTATAGCTGGGTTTTTTTAATTGGAGCCTATGCTAAGTGCACTTTACATATTGGGAGCAAATTTCTTCCCTGTCCTCTAAGAAAAGATGCGTGAATTAGTGATTTTGATTAGGTCTCGTTTGTGCAGCTGTCTGGCAAAATGTCAAAGCATTACTCCCTCTTTTACTCACATTTAATCAGCCATCACAGAGAGTGTCTGCTCGAAGAATATCAGATCATTCTTAGTGTGCACTAGTAGACGACCTACCCCACAAGGCATTGTAAATCACCAAAATATCTAAAGAATCCTGCATCTTCATCTGTACAGAATAGTGTTCTGATATGGACACTATGGAGAAAATGTAGAGCACAGGTGGTGCAACAGTCATTTCTGTTTTTATTTTTATTTAAGTGCTACTAATTTTCCAAAGTCTGGCTGTTATTGCTAAGAAAAACAAGCATTGGCAATGTCAATCGGTCTCGGCATATTGATGAGTTTAGTGTGTAGTTTCTCGTCTTATTTTTGGCGTATTTTGGGTAATTTTTAAAGTTTTGCTTTTAGCCCCGGCACTTCATGTTTTACAAATTAAGCACTGCTCTAAATACTCCTTTCTTTGAATTAATTGTGTGCAAACTATTTGTATTTAAATAAAGTGCCTGGGCTAAAAGCAAAGTAGCAACTACCATGTTTAACTTTGCAGCACTCTGCAGCCATATATCTCCCAAATAAAGGACTACACCCAGTGCTTAATTTGTAAAACATGAAGTGCCGTGGCTAAAAGCAAAGCAGCAACTGCCACGTTCAACTTTACAGCACTCTGCAGCCACAAAAGTCCAAAATAAAGGCCTACGTGTAAGCCTTTATTTGGGACCTATGTGGCGGCAGAGTGCTGGAGAAAAACATGTGGCATTTGCTGTTGGTTTTTTGAGAGGCAAGTTTGTTTATATAATAGCAAATCGTTTGCACACAATGCATTCAAGAGAAGGAGTATTTAGAGTGTAGTTTCTCATGCTTTTTTTTAGGTGTTTTTGGGCAGTTTTAAAGTTTTGCTTTTAGCCTCAACACTTCATGTTTTACAAATTAAGCACTGGATGTAGGCCTTTATTTGAAACTTATTTAGCTGCAGAATGCTGCAAAGTACAAAGTGGCAGTTGCTGCTTTGCTTTTAGCCCCAGCACTTCATATTTTACAAATTAAGCACTGCCATAAATACTCCTTTCTTTGAATACGTTGTCTGCAAACTATTTGCAATTAAATAAACAAACTTCCCTGTCAAAAATCAAACAAGCAGCAACTGCTACGTTTACATTTCCAGCACTCTGCAGCCACATAAGTCCCAAATAAAGCCTACACCCAGTGCTTAATTTATAAAACATGAAGAGCCGGGGCTAAAAGCTAAGCAGCAACTGTCACGTTTATCTTTCTAGCACTCTGCAGCCATATAAGTCCAAATAAAGGCCTACATGTAGGCGCTGCAGAGTCCTGGAGAGTAAAACATTGCATTTGCTGCTTGTTTGATAAGCAAGGTTGTTTATTTAATACCAAATCGTTTCCACACAATTCATTCAAGGGAATGAATATTTACAGTTCACTTTGAAATCCTACTTTTTGACATGTTTTGGGTATTTTTAAAGTTTTGCTGTTAGCCACAGCACTTCATGTTTTACAAATTAAGCACTGTAAGTAGGCCTTTACTTGGCACCTATGTGGCTGCAGAATGCTGCAGAGTACAAATGGCAGTTGCTGCTTTGCTTTTAGCCCCAGCAGAACACGTTTTACAAATTAAGCACTGCTCTAAATACTTCTTCCTTTGAATGAATTGTCTGAAAACTATTTCCAATTAAATAAACAAACTTGATTACCAAAAATGAAACTAGCAGTAACTACCACGTTTAACTTTGTAGCACTCTGCAGCCACACAAGTCCCAAATAATGGCTTACACACAGTGCTTAATTTGTAAAACATGAAGTGCCGGGGCTAAAAGCACAGCAACAACTGCCACGTTCTTCTCTACAACACTCTGCAGCCACATAATTTCAAAATAAAGGCCTACATCCAGTGCTTAATTTGTAAAACATGAAGTGCTGGGGCTAAAAACAAAACTTAGAAAATGTCAAAAAACATGTCAAAAACGCGATGAGAAGTAAACTACATTCTTTGTACCACATAAAGCTACATTTAACACTAAAGTGTTTAAAAGGCTGAGATGGCTGCCAGCTGCCGAACAAGAGTGTGAAATGAAGGCAGACAGCAAATGGAAGAAAGAACAGACAAGATTGTTTTGAAGATTGTGTCTAAATGTGTATATAATTCACACGGAGACTGTAATTAAGTAGCTATAAAACCAGCCATGAAACACACTACAGAAAGCTTTGAAGTGAAACTGCAGAGTATTCCCAAAACAAGCAAGATGTTTATTGCAAGTGTAATGCAACATCTGTTGATTTTGTTCTTAGCAACCTGCTTCTGTAACATAGCAGATTTTATATAAAGCTAGCAATTTTGTTAAATAAATAAAGCCGTAGCTAATGCTTTCAAATACAACATAATTAAAACAAATAGTATCTAAAAACTAAATGGTTAACTTTACACCCTGTGCTTAATTTGTAAAATATAAAATGCTGTGGCTAAAAGCAAAACTGTAAAAATTCACAAAAACACATCAAAAACGGGATGACACTTGTATAGTTAAAATAAATGTAAATTCAACCGCAGATAAAACGCAAAAACGTACCCTGCCTATCCAAAATAAAACAAACTAAAACAAGCAACAAGTTTCACTCTCCAGTACAACCAGCAACTGCCACATTCTATTCTTCAGCACTCTGCAGTCACATAAGTCCCAAATAAAGGCCTACACACCCAGTGCTTAATTTGTAAAACCTGAAGTGCCGGAGCTACAATCAAAACTCTAAAAAATGCCACAAAGCATGTCAAAAACACAATAAGAAACTACACTCAAAATACTCCTTCCTTTAAATAAATTGTGTACAAACTATTTGCAATTAAATAACCAGATTTGCCTATCAAAAAGCAAACAAACAGCAACAGCCACATTTTACTCTAGCACTCACCAGTCACACAATTCTCAAATAAAGCCCTACATGGCCAGTGCTTGATTTGTAAAACAAAGTTCTGGGGCTAAATGCAAAATCTGTAAAAATGCCCAGAAAGACTTCAAAATGAGAAACTACACTCTAAATATTAATTTCCTTGAATGAATGGTCTACAAACTATTTGCAAATAAATAAACAAACTTGCCTATCAAAAATGAAACAAGCAGCAACTACCACATTTAACTTTCCAGCACTCTGCAGCCACATAAGTCCCAAATAAAGCCTACACCCAGTGCTTAATTTGTAAAACATAAAGAGCCGGGGCTAAAAGCAAATCAGCAACTGTCACGTTTGACTTTCTAGCACTATGCAGCCACATAAGTCCCAAATAAAGGCCTTCGCGTAGGCCTTTCTTTGGGACCTATGCTGTTGCACAGTCCTGGAGAGTAAAATATAGCAGTTGCTGCTTGTTTGATTTTTGATAGGCAAGTTAGTTTATTTCATAGCAAATAGTTTGCATACAATTTATTCAACGGTAGGAGTATTTAGAGTGTAGTTTCTCATCTTATTTTTGACCTGGTTTGGGGCATTTTTTAAGTTTTGCTTAGAGCCCCAGCACTTCATGTTTTACAAATTAAGCACTGTAAATAGTCCTTTATTTGGGAGCTATGTGCCTGCAGAGTGCTGCAGAGTAAAACATGGCAGTTGCTGCTTTGCTATTAGGCCCGGCACTTCATGTTTTACAAATTAAGCACTGCTCTAAATACTCCTTCCCTTGAATGAACTATCTGCAAACTATTTGTATTTAAATAAACAAACTTGCTTATCAAAAATCAAACTAACAGCAAATACCTAGTTTAAGTTTACAGTGCTCTGCAGCCACATAAGTCACAAATAAAAGCCTACACCCAGTATTTAATTTGTAAAACATCAAGTGCCAGGGCTAAAAGCAAAGAAGCAACTTTCACGTTTTACTTTCCAGTACTCTGCAGCCACATAAGTTCAAAATAAAGGCCTACACCCAGTGCTTAATTTGTGAAAAATGAAGTGCTGGTCTTAAAAGCAAAACTTTAAAAATGCCCAAAAACACACGATGTGAAACTACACTCTAAATCCTAATCCCCTGGTGAATTGTATGCAAACTATTTGGAAATAAATAAACTAACCTGCTTATTAAAAATCAAACAAACAGCAACTATCATGTTTAACTTTCTAGCGCTCTGCAGCCATATAAGTCCCAAATAAAGCCCTACAACTAGTGCTTAATTTGTAAAATATGAAATACCAGGGCTAAAAGCAAAGCAGCAACTGCCACGTTTAACTTTCCGCAAAAACAACAATTGATGGACAGAATGCAGAACAATGTCATACATTCACCCCAGTACAGAGATCTGGGCCTAAATCCATCGTTTTTTTGCTCACCATGCCATTCCAGTTTGAACCCAGCCATATGCAAATCAGTCTTGACCCTGTGCCTCATGGGAACAGTCCAGCCCGAACTGCCAAGCCAGGTCCTCCCTGGACTGGAAACAAGCATCCTAGGACCGGTTTCGGGGTTTCACCCCTCTTCAGCCAGGATAGCTTGATTCCAGTGGCATGGAGAGCACGGGACCCACGTCTGGGCATACCCGTCCCACTCGGGGTGACAAATGCAAAAACAACAATTGATGGACAGAATGCAGAACAATGTCATACATTCACCCCAGTACAGAGATCTGGGCCTAAATCCATCGTTTTTTGCTCACCATGCCATTCCAGTTTGAACCCAGCCATATGCAAATCAGTCTTGACCCTGTGCCTCATGGGAACAGTCCAGCCCGAACTGCCAAGCCAGGTCCTCCCTGGACTGGAAACAAGCATCCTAGGACCGGTTTCGGGGTTTCACCCCTCTTCAGCCAGGATAGCTTGATTCCAGTGGCATGGAGAGCACGGGACCCACGTCTGGGCATACCCGTCCCACTCGGGGTGACAAATGCAAAAACAACAATTGATGGACAGAATGCAGAACAATGTCATACATTCACCCCAGTACAGAGATCTGGGCCTAAATCCATCGTTTTTTGCTCACCATGCCATTCCAGTTTGAACCCAGCCATATGCAAATCAGTCTTGACCCTGTGCCTCATGGGAACAGTCCAGCCCGAACTGCCAAGCCAGGTCCTCCCTGGACTGGAAACAAGCATCCTAGGACCGGTTTCGGGGTTTCACCCCTCTTCAGCCAGGATAGCTTCATTCCAGTGGCATGGAGAGCACGGGACCCACGTCTGGGCATACCCGTCCCACTCGGGGTGACAAATGCAAAAACAACAATTGATGGACAGAATGCAGAACAATGTCATACATTCACCCCAGTACAGAGATCTGGGCCTAAATCCATCGTTTTTTTGCTCACCATGCCATTCCAGTTTGAACCCAGCCATATGCAAATCAGTCTTGACCCTGTGCCTCATGGGAACAGTCCAGCCCGAACTGCCAAGCCAGGTCCTCCCTGGACTGGAAACAAGCATCCTAGGACCGGTTTCGGGGTTTCACCCCTCTTCAGCCAGGATAGCTTGATTCCAGTGGCATGGAGAGCACGGGACCCACGTCTGGGCATACCCGTCCCACTCGGGGTGACAAATGCAAAAACAACAATTGATGGACAGAATGCAGAACAATGTCATACATTCACCCCAGTACAGAGATCTGGGCCTAAATCCATCGTTTTTGCTCACCATGCCATTCCAGTTTGAACCCAGCCATATGCAAATCAGTCTTGACCCTGTGCCTCATGGGAACAGTCCAGCCCGAACTGCCAAGCCAGGTCCTCCCTGGACTGGAAACAAGCATCCTAGGACCGGTTTCGGGGTTTCACCCCTCTTCAGCCAGGATAGCTTGATTCCAGTGGCATGGAGAGCACGGGACCCACGTCTGGGCATACCCGTCCCACTCGGGGTGACAAATGCAAAAACAACAATTGATGGACAGAATGCAGAACAATGTCATACATTCACCCCAGTACAGAGATCTGGGCCTAAATCCATCGTTTTTGCTCACCATGCCATTCCAGTTTGAACCCAGCCATATGCAAATCAGTCTTGACCCTGTGCCTCATGGGAACAGTCCAGCCCGAACTGCCAAGCCAGGTCCTCCCTGGACTGGAAACAAGCATCCTAGGACCGGTTTCGGGGTTTCACCCCTCTTCAGCCAGGATAGCTTGATTCCAGTGGCATGGAGAGCACGGGACGTCCCACTCGGGGTGACAAATGCAAAAACAACAATTGATGGACAGAATGCAGAACAATGTCATACATTCACCCCAGTACAGAGATCTGGGCCTAAATCCATCGTTTTTTTGCTCACCATGCCATTCCAGTTTGAACCCAGCCATATGCAAATCAGTCTTGACCCTGTGCCTCATGGGAACAGTCCAGCCCGAACTGCCAAGCCAGGTCCTCCCTGGACTGGAAACAAGCATCCTAGGACCGGTTTCGGGGTTTCACCCCTCTTCAGCCAGGATAGCTTGATTCCAGTGGCATGGAGAGCACGGGACCCACGTCTGGGCATACCCGTCCCACTCGGGGTGACAAATGCAAAAACAACAATTGATGGACAGAATGCAGAACAATGTCATACATTCACCCCAGTACAGAGATCTGGGCCTAAATCCATCGTTTTTTTGCTCACCATGCCATTCCAGTTTGAACCCAGCCATATGCAAATCAGTCTTGACCCTGTGCCTCATGGGAACAGTCCAGCCCGAACTGCCAAGCCAGGTCCTCCCTGGACTGGAAACAAGCATCCTAGGACCGGTTTCGGGGTTTCACCCCTCTTCAGCCAGGATAGCTTGATTCCAGTGGCATGGAGAGCACGGGACCCACGTCTGGGCATACCCGTCCCACTCGGGGTGACAAATGCAAAAACAACAATTGATGGACAGAATGCAGAACAATGTCATACATTCACCCCAGTACAGAGATCTGGGCCTAAATCCATCGTTTTTTGCTCACCATGCCAATCCAGTTTGAACCCAGCCATATGCAAATCAGTCTTGACCCTGTGCCTCATGGGAACAGTCCAGCCCGAACTGCCAAGCCAGGTCCTCCCTGGACTGGAAACAAGCATCCTAGGACCGGTTTCGGGGTTTCACCCCTCTTCAGCCAGGATAGCTTGATTCCAGTGGCATGGAGAGCACGGGACCCACGTCTGGGCATACCCGTCCCACTCGGGGTGACAAATGCAAAAACAACAATTGATGGACAGAATGCAGAACAATGTCATACATTCACCCCAGTACAGAGATCTGGGCCTAAATCCATCGTTTTTTTGCTCACCATGCCATTCCAGTTTGAACCCAGCCATATGCAAATCAGTCTTGACCCTGTGCCTCATGGGAACAGTCCAGCCCGAACTGCCAAGCCAGGTCCTCCCTGGACTGGAAACAAGCATCCTAGGACCGGTTTCGGGGTTTCACCCCTCTTCAGCCAGGATAGCTTGATTCCCAGACGTGGGTCCCTTGCTCACTTTGCCACTGGATTCAAGCAAGCCTGGCTGATGACGGCTGGAATGCCAGAAACCTGTCCTAGGATGCTTGAGGCACAGGGTCAGACTGATTTGCATATGGCCATGTCTGAACTGGGGTGGTGGAGTGAGCTAAAGAATGATGATGGATTAAACCCAGATCAGTTGACTGGGGGTGAGTGTTTGATTGGCTCAAACGTTCTGTCCATCATCCCCTTTTGTATCGCTTTGTTCGCCCTAAGTTGGCGGGGGTATGCCCAGACGTGGGTCCCTTGCTCACTTTGCCACTGGATTCAAGCAAGCCTGGCTGATGACGGCTGGAATGCCAGAAACCGGTCCTAGGATGCTTGTTTCCGGTCCAGGGAAGACATGGCTTGGCAGTTCGGGCTGTACTGTTCCCATGAGGCACAGGGTCAGACTGATTTGCATATGGCCATGTCTGAACTGGGGTGGTGGAGTGAGCTAAAGAATGATGATGGATTAAACCCAGATCAGTTGACTGGGGGTGAGTGTTTGATTGGCTCAAACGTTCTGTCCATCATCCCCTTTGTATCGCTTTGTTCGCCCTAAGTTGGCGGGGGTATGCCCAGACGTGGGTCCCTTGCTCACTTTGCCACTGGATTCAAGCAAGCCTGGCTGATGACGGCTGGAATGCCAGAAACCGGTCCTAGGATGCTTGTTTCCGGTCCAGGGAAGACATGGCTTGGCAGTTCGGGCTGTACTGTTCCCATGAGGCACAGGGTCAGACTGATTTGCATATGGCCATGTCTGAACTGGGGTGGTGGAGTGAGCTAAAGAATGATGATGGATTAAACCCAGATCAGTTGACTGGGGGTGAGTGTTTGATTGGCTCAAACGTTCTGTCCATCATCCCCTTTGTATCGCTTTGTTCGCCCTAAGTTGGCGGGGGTATGCCCAGACGTGGGTCCCTTGCTCACTTTGCCACTGGATTCAAGCAAGCCTGGCTGATGACGGCTGGAATGCCAGAAACCGGTCCTAGGATGCTTGTTTCCGGTCCAGGGAAGACATGGCTTGGCAGTTCGGGCTGTACTGTTCCCATGAGGCACAGGGTCAGACTGATTTGCATATGGCCATGTCTGAACTGGGGTGGTGGAGTGAGCTAAAGAATGATGATGGATTAAACCCAGATCAGTTGACTGGGGGAGTGTTTGATTGGCTCAAACGTTCTGTCCATCATCCCCTTTTGTATCGCTTTGTTCGCCCTAAGTTGGCGGGGGTATGCCCAGACGTGGGTCCCTTGCTCACTTTGCCACTGGATTCAAGCAAGCCTGGCTGATGACGGCTGGAATGCCAGAAACCGGTCCTAGGATGCTTGTTTCCGGTCCAGGGAAGACATGGCTTGGCAGTTCGGGCTGTACTGTTCCCATGAGGCACAGGGTCAGACTGATTTGCATATGGCCATGTCTGAACTGGGGTGGTGGAGTGAGCTAAAGAATGATGATGGATTAAACCCAGATCAGTTGACTGGGGGTGAGTGTTTGATTGGCTCAAACGTTCTGTCCATCATCCCCTTTTGTATCGCTTTGTTCGCCCTAAGTTGGCAGGGGTATGCCCAGACGTGGGTCCCTTGCTCACTTTGCCACTGGATTCAAGCAAGCCTGGCTGATGACGGCTGGAATGCCAGAAACCGGTCCTAGGATGCTTGTTTCCGGTCCAGGGAAGACATGGCTTGGCAGTTCGGGCTGTACTGTTCCCATGAGGCACAGGGTCAGACTGATTTGCATATGGCCATGTCTGAACTGGGGTGGTGGAGTGAGCTAAAGAATGATGATGGATTAAACCCAGATCAGTTGACTGGGGGTGAGTGTTTGATTGGCTCAAACGTTCTGTCCATCATCCCCTTTTGTATCGCTTTGTTCGCCCTAAGTTGGCGGGGGTATGCCCAGACGTGGGTCCCTTGCTCACTTTGCCACTGGATTCAAGCAAGCCTGGCTGATGACGGCGGGAATGCCAGAAACCGGTCCTAGGATGCTTGTTTCCGGTCCAGGGAAGACATGGCTTGGCAGTTCGGGCTGTACTGTTCCCATGAGGCACAGGGTCAGACTGATTTGCATATGGCCATGTCTGAACTGGGGTGGTGGAGTGAGCTAAAGAATGATGATGGATTAAACCCAGATCAGTTGACTGGGGGTGAGTGTTTGATTGGCTCAAACGTTCTGTCCATCATCCCCTTTTGTATCGCTTTGTTCGCCCTAAGTTGGCGGGGGTATGCCCAGACGTGGGTCCCTTGCTCACTTTGCCACTGGATTCAAGCAAGCCTGGCTGATGACGGCTGGAATGCCAGAAACCGGTCCTAGGATGCTTGTTTCCGGTCCAGGGAAGACATGGCTTGGCAGTTCGGGCTGTACTGTTCCCATGAGGCACAGGGTCAGACTGATTTGCATATGGCCATGTCTGAACTGGGGTGGTGGAGTGAGCTAAAGAATGATGATGGATTAAACCCAGATCAGTTGACTGGGGGAGTGTTTGATTGGCTCAAGCGTTCTGTCCATCATCCCCTTTTGTATCGCTTTGTTCGCCCTAAGTTGGCGGGGGTATGCCCAGACGTGGGTCCCTTGCTCACTTTGCCACTGGATTCAAGCAAGCCTGGCTGATGACGGCTGGAATGCCAGAAACCGGTCCTAGGATGCTTGTTTCCGGTCCAGGGAAGACATGGCTTGGCAGTTCGGGCTGTACTGTTCCCATGAGGCACAGGGTCAGACTGATTTGCATATGGCCATGTCTGAACTGGGGTGGTGGAGTGAGCTAAAGAATGATGATGGATTAAACCCAGATCAGTTGACTGGGGGTGAGTGTTTGATTGGCTCAAACGTTCTGTCCATCATCCCCTTTTGTATCGCTTTGTTCGCCCTAAGTTGGCAGGGGTATGCCCAGACGTGGGTCCCTTGCTCACTTTGCCACTGGATTCAAGCAAGCCTGGCTGATGACGGCTGGAATGCCAGAAACCGGTCCTAGGATGCTTGTTTCCGGTCCAGGGAAGACATGGCTTGGCAGTTCGGGCTGTACTGTTCCCATGAGGCACAGGGTCAGACTGATTTGCATATGGCCATGTCTGAACTGGGGTGGTGGAGTGAGCTAAAGAATGATGATGGATTAAACCCAGATCAGTTGACTGGGGGTGAGTGTTTGATTGGCTCAAACGTTCTGTCCATCATCCCCTTTTGTAACGTTTAACTTTCCAGCACTCTGCAGCCATATAAGTCCCAAATAAAGGCCTACTTTATTTGGAACCTATATGGCTGCAGACTGCTGGAGAGCAAAACATTTTGACGTGTTTTTGGCCATTTTTAAAGTTCTGCTTTTTGTCCAAGAAATTAATGTTTTACAAATTAAGCACTGGCATTCCACATTCCACACATTAAATACAGCGCTCACAATACTTGTAAAAAAAGTAGTACAAAATACAAAGCAAACCAAATAAAATACAAAGTACATGTTCTGTATCATTAGGCACATTACATTACACATTATTTCACAAACAAAAACAAAGCAAACCAAATTAAATACAATTTATTTAACACAAAACACCACACACGTTTGAAAATATTACGCATTTAAGATTAAGCAATCGTACTACTTCCAAAACACTGCAAACGGGAAAGCAAAGCACATAAACACACCTTCTGAAACATTAAACTGGTTACATTAAGCAATTGCATTAGTTTTAAAACACCTCACAGGGAAATAAAGCAAAGCACATATCCTACATTATTACGCACCTTACATTCAGGGATCGCATCGCATTTGTTTCCAAACACCTCAGAGCAGAGTAGCACTTACAGCCAAATTACAGGAAGGGTTAATTTTTCCAGCAATAGAGGGAGTGGAGATGCAGGACCTCTAACCAAGTGTAAAAACAACTAAGCCTGTTATCACGTGCATGGCCTTTTGAAGACCTGTGAAGTACTCGTGTGTGTCTGCAAAAAGACAGATGCCAAGCCAGCCAGCCTCCAGCAGTTCATAAACTGTCTGTGTGTGTGTGTGTGCCCGGGAAGCACACCATCGGGAGGGGCTGAAGCCCTTTGAACCCTATGGGCCTCACGCGCCTGCCTCATACTGAAAACAAAGCCACGCACATGAAATAAAAAGTCCGAAAAAACCCAGCATACAACAGCGAACTACTACAAGTTCAGGGGCCAATAGCCATAGGCGTGCCCAGCAGTCAAAAAGGAGGGACTTGGAACAGTATTAACCAATAAGAACTAAAACATTTTGAAAGGCACACTAAATAACAAATAAAAAGAACGAAGTGAAAAGAGTCGTTTACAAACATAGTAAAGCATATACTGCATGTCTCAACGAGACAGCGCATTGCGCTGCCTAGCCGAGACCTAATGAAGTCATGCTAACTGACTTGCTCACCTCTCACTCAGCCTCGCTGCCCCACAGCGTGCATAGTCACTGAGAGATGCAGCCAGGCTTTATGCTAATAGTAGTTGGAGGAATGTCTGCCTGCCCCCCCCCCCCTCCTGTGCCCAGCCACATCAACCTCCTTCACCCTTTCATTCAACAAACAAGCATTGGCATAGCCAATAGGTCTCGCCTTTGGGCCCTTATAAGTGTTTAGCCAGAGCTATTGACTTTGCCAATGTCTTCAAGCTGTGCTGTAGAGAAGTGTGGCTGCTGTGCGGCATGCTGAAAAGTTATAATAAAAAAGTGTCAGAAGCATTTTTGTTACTTTATATATGACCAAGAAGGCATTATGTAAAACTGAACGACCATATTAAAAAAAGTATTTACAATAAAAAATTTCCTCAGTTTTCTTTTGTTCTTGCAATGCTGGCAACTTGTTTCTGCCTATTGCAATGGTTGTTTGTTAAAGCTTTTTTTTTGAGGGGGCATAAACAATCGGAGGGTGAAGGTTGGGAACTAGTACCTGTATTATAACACTAGCAGCGGCCAGACGCTAGGGGAGAATCAACAGATGCCAGATTCCGCGAGCAGGCTGAGGTGGTGCTGAGTGATGCTGAGGTGGTAGTGGTGGTGGTGGTGACTGTTGCGGAGACGATGCTGAGGTGATACCGAGTGATATTGTCGTGGCAGCCCCGAGTGATATTGTCGTGGCGGCCCCGAGTGATATTGTCGTGGCGGCCCCGAGCGATATTGTCGTGGCGGCCCCGAGCGATATTGTCGTGGCGGCCCCGAGCGATATTGTCGTGGCGGCCCCGAGCGATATTGTCGTGGCGGCCCCGAGCGATATTGTCGTGGCGGCCCCGAGCGATATTGTCGTGGCGGCCCCGAGCGATATTGTCGTGGCGGCGCCGAGCGATATTGTCGTGGCGGCGCCGAGCGATATTGTCGTGGCGGCGCCGAGCGATATTGTCGTGGCGGCGCCGAGCGATATTGTCGTGGCGGCGCCGAGCGATATTGTCGTGGCGGCGCCGAGCGATATTGTCGTGGCGGCACCGAGCGATATTGTCGTGGCGGCACCGAGCGATATTGTCGTGGCGGCACCGAGCGATGCTGTCGTGGCGGCGCCGAGCGATGCTGTGGCGGCGCCGAGCGATGCTGTGGCGGCGCCGAGCGATGCTGTGGCGGCGCCGAGCGATGCTGTGGTTGCGCCGAGCGATGCTGTGGTTGCGCCGAGCGATGCTGTGGTTGCGCCGAGCGATGCTGTGGTTGCGCCGAGCGATGCTGTGGTTGCGCTGAGTGATGCTGTGGTTGCACTGAGTGATGCTGTGGTTGCACTGAGTGATGCTGTGATGGCGTAGAGAGATGTTGTGTTGGTGCTGAGTGATGCTGTGCTGGCTCTGATTGATGCTGTGCTGGCTCTGATTGATGCTGTGGTTGCGCTGAGTGATGCTGTGGTGTTGCCGAGTGAGAGATAGAGTGAAGATATAATGCACAATTAGAGAGGGTGGTGAGAGAGAAAGGGTGTACATAGAATAAAGAGTGGAGCGGGATGGAGAGAGAAAGAAGGGGAGAGAGTGAATGAAGGAGTTTGAAAGAGACAGATAAAGGGGTGAGAGAGAATGAAAGGCTAAAAAAGATAGAGAGGGGAGAGTTAATTAAGTAGAGAGAGAATTAGAGAGGGAGAGAGAGAGAGAGGAGAGAGACAATAAGAGTGGGGGTGTGGAGTTTAAATAGAGTTAAGTGACGCGGAAAAAGTAACCTTAAATATAGCTTTGTGCTTTGCGCGAATAAATATTTTTTAAAAAACAGTGAGAGACAAAAATACTGGTAATTAGGCTGTGACTCCCAATATAAAACAAATAGCGATATAAGGTGAAATCAACCCACCGAAGCAATATTTCTAACTAGACAAAAAAAAAAAACTTGCATTTCAATGCTAATCGCTGTTGTTTTTCATGTGACTGTAGTCCAGGGCCCTCAGTTGGTAATGTGAGCTGCTGCTGGGATTGAAACATCAGAGTCCAGAGAGTTAATGAGCCATGACGAGGAAATGAGGAAGAGATAGGAAACCCAGATGCCAGCTGCGCGTGCACGCCATCGTGAACTCAAGCTGGTCGCCAGCCGAAAGCCAGTGTTTGCACTTCCAAAACCCACTTACTAAAACTCTCAGCCACACCAGCTCAAGCGCTGGTGCAGGCGGAGACCTAAAAAACAAAAGGTTGCTGGGGCTGCAGCCGATGTCCTGGGGTGTTTCCACACCTCTTAATGGACATCGGCTGCTTGCACTGCTCAAACAATTATCTTGCGTGACTACCGCTGTGAGGGGTGCTGGAGGGTCTATGCAGACACGGCGCTCCCAGCTGCACTTGTTCCCGTCTCTGGAGCAGTTTCCTGTTTCTTTTGACAGCCCCTGTGCACCTCAGACTCGGATTTTACAGAGGAGCACAGAGGCAGCAGGAGCATTTGTTTTGTAAGTATTTTCCCGTTTTTATATATAAATACAGACAAAAACCAAAATGTTTTCCGTCTGTATTTATGTGTAAAAATCTGTTTAAACGGAAAACTGGGAGCCTTAATTTTGCACTAAGCATTTCACAAATCTGGCTTCACCTAACTTCTGCCATTGCTTTACCATACCAACCAACATGAAATCTGAGCCCATGTGAAATATCATCAGTTAAAGACCATCCACCCTTTTCTTACTCTACTGTGATCCAAAATGATGTGCGAATTCATTTTCTGGTTCCTTTAGTCAAAATGTTATTCAATATGGGTCCTGTACCTCTGTCCCTCACATTGCCCTCCTTTTGATATGGTCCCTGCTTCCTTAATTTCGTAGTGCTCTGGAGTGACCATTTGGTGACACATAAGCACTCTAAAAAACTCCATAAATAATTGGTTTGTAGAGGAGTAACACCAACTCCATTACTAGTAGTTGTAGTAACTTTCATTGTATGATTAATAAAAATCTTTCCAGTCGGTGCGGAATCTCAAATCATAAAACAGGAGTAAAAGGCAATATCCAAGTGACACAAACACGTAAGAAAGTTAAAATACATCAAAACAGCTTTTTGTAGAACAATATTATCAAAGTGCATTTAGTGCTAAAAAAACAAAAGGTTCGAGATTAGCAGCAGACACAAAAATGCTCAGTAGTTACTAAAATAGCTGTGAGAAATTGTTTGGAATACACTGCCCAAAACCATAGCAGCGGGAATAGCCATAATACAGATATCTCCATATTTAAAAAAGCGTGGAAAGACAATATTATCAGTAGTGTTGTAGTAGTATAGGAAGCTTGAAAATAGCCGCCAACATTAAAATGCTATACAGTAGAGAAAATGACAGTAAAGTACAAATGTTTCTTAAAAGAGGGCCCTAGATCCATAGCAGCATGATTAGCCATTACACTGATAATATGCATAGCGTTAGTTAAGAGACAGCAAAAATGATGCGATTGGCAGTGTTCAAAACAGTGTTGGATAGTCTTGCACGTCATTAACACCAAAGGCTGCATGCCACTCCAGGCTTGGGGAGGTTGGATTTAGTCTTTTACAATTTAAGTTTGAACAGCCTTGTCGAGATCTTTGAGGAGGTCATTTGCCACTCTGATGTATTTACCAAATTTAGCCAGTTCATTTGGCTCCATCGTAGTGAAGACAAAATTCCTAGCCTCATTGCAGGTTCTTATGCTGTGGTTTATGAACAGTGGCTCTAACAACATACGCCTGGCATGAAGCAGCAACATAATAAGTGGTTGAAAGACTGTTTTATAGCCACTCATTCTGCACATCACAATCGTGGAAAGGGAGGGCCAATTTGGGTTGGCTTCTTTAACTTGAAGGCCCATCAACCTTGCAGCCATGATTTGTTTAAGGCAGGCTTTTCCAATCGGGCACTGAAGGTATGGTTGTGGACTTAAACAGGTTAGATGGTTATTACTGTACGAGATTGCCAGTGCTTCCAATATTGATGTGCTCTTGAGTTTGACCATCTCGCTTGACATTGAAAAAGCAGATAAAGGCACTGTCAATAGAGATTTAAAAGCTGTGTGCGAGAGCAATAATTTGTTCAATGCAGACTGGTCTATTTGGAGGATATCGAATTACTTACTCACTGGCTACGTATTTATTGTAGCTTTAACAGATCCCGGAAGGGGCGAACGCCTGTAGTCACACATTCGTCTGATACCTTTTCCGGTCTTCTTGGGGATCTGGACGATAAACCGGAATGGGTATCAGCAGCGGGCGTCCTGCTTTGACGAATGTGTGACTACAGGCGTTCACCCCTTCCGGGATCTGTTAAAGCTACAATAAATACGTAGCCAGTGTTTAAATTAACCAGTGGGTCCGTAAGTACGCAGACACCACTGCATGCACAGCACACCTTAGCGCGTGTGCTGTAAAAAATACACGTGGCCTGTTTTTGCCACAACGTCACTCTTTTTCACGCAGATTGGTCCTGAAGAAAGCCTCCAGCACATTTTTCTGAGGCTGAAACATGTCGACCATATGGATAATGAAGACCAATTAATAGTCTTCACTTTATCCTTTTTTAGGTCGAGCTTACAGCGCTTGCACTGTTGCGATCTCTTGTATGTAGTTGTGGGGCTGACTCCTCCCCCGCTTTTGGATTGGCTTTTGTGTGTGTATTTTAAAAATCGTGCCATGCAAATGGCTAATGGTGGGTTCATGTCCCACCTTTTTTCAAAAGATCACTCCCAGAGTATTGCCGCGGGAGCGAGCAGTGGCGCGCAGGGTGACAGCTCTTCTCTCTATGTGTAAAGTATTTCTCTGGCAGGAATAGTGGTGCGTTCAAACTGCAGACTATGGATAGACTTGATGATTTTCTACCCCGTTTAGCCAGCTTTTAATTTGATTTTTGTACTTTCTAGTCTTTTCTTTAACTTTAATTTACATTACCGCGTCTATTTAAATTACGAGTCGCACAAGTAATCTCCCTGTGCGTCTTCACTCCTGCCCCTCCCCTCACACAACACTGGTTGCCCGCCCCCACCCTTCCGAGATTACTGCTTTTTTTTTATATAAATGTGTACAATCATATAAGGTGGGCACGGGGTGATTAAGTGATTTGACCACATTCACAGGATGCTGACCGACGCCGAGGCTCGAACAGTGATCCCCAGGTCCGGAGTCGTCAGCTCTGATGTGACCACTCTTTGGAGGAGGGGGCGGGGTTGAGCCAGGGCTGCTCTGTGAGCTTGTTTCAAATTCTAGGCACGTAATTCCCAGCTGCTGTGCATTACGCCGCCGATCTGCCATGCCAGCATACACCATCCCCATGTCTATGGTGGGGTGAGAAGTCACTTACTTGATAATGGACCAGATATTTGCCCCCTCAGTCCACCTACGGACACTGTTAGACCGGCTTTGGCGGCAGACAAGCGAATGTAGATCTGTCCTCTGTGAGGGGAGGCCAGTCCAAGGGGAAGGGGCAGCTCCGCTCACACAGGGCAGCAGCAATCACCTCTTTCTGTCACCCTTTTCTGCCCGTTGTCACCTTCAACTTAACTACATTTGGAAAGCTGAAAAGTGTAAGTACATGTCCAGCCCTAAAACCGGCTTGGGAGAGGCAGAGACTGTGGACGAGTGAACAGGAGGCAGCCTGGGCAGGGGTTTGTAGCTTCAGATATGTTTGTTGTAGCGAATGCCATTGTCACAGCCTACATAGTTATTTATATGTATGATATGCAGGGCTTTAAGTGGGATTAAAAAACTGGGGGGGGGTGGGGGTCTCTCTAAGGGGTATGGCCAATGTAATTAAGGGCGTGGCATAAAAACACATAAGCTAAAAATCTGTGCTTAGCATCGTGTGTCACCCAACTGGTATTTTGCTGCTTCGGTCATTGCACCAAGATATAACAACAAGCAGCATTACACCTACAACAAGCCAGGGCTATTGGCTTTCTCAATGGTTGTTAGTAGCCTATAATAAATAAGCACCAACTACGGCTTCGTTGTATACGACACTGAAAATACTTCAGTTCTGACATGATGAGACTATGAAAGAACTATAAGGAGTCTCTTTGAAGTTACACCCAAGGAAGTGAAGAGTGGTACTGCTGCAGAGTTCAGATTTTTTTTTCCACCCTGAGGGTGAGGGCAAAATGGAGAGCCCGATAGGGACCCCTTTCGGCACCTGCATTTTTGAACTACCGCTGCTGAGCACCGGCAGGACCCGATCCACTTAAAGCCCTGATGATAAGGATGGGTAGCCAAACGTTAGGATGTGGAGTAATTGCCGGAGCTGTCGACTTTAGAACCGGGTAACCCGGTTCGAGTCTCGGTGTGGGCTCAACATTCTGGGCAAATCTTTTAATCTCTCCCGGTGCCTACCAAAAATTAATGGGCCCTTGTGTAATGTAACTGGTGCTCATGTAAAGCATTCCAGTACCTTTGGGTCGAGTTCGTGCTATATTAAACTGCAAAAACAGAAAAAATGTACTGCACTATTTCTAGGAGTACAGACAGGATTACTTTGAAAACAAGTCCAAAGTAATTTGATGATCATCCAGCTAATTTACAAAGACGGCGACTAGAATTATGTGGCATTGGTAAACCAACTAATGCAGCAAGAATCACTAAATCACATGTCAAGAATAGCCACATTTTGCAGCACAAGGTGGCAAATGGGGTATATTCATCTTTATTTGGAAAGAACAACTGCAGAATTGCTAATTCCAAGTGCACTCCTACCCCAAGGCGCACCCTGGCCCCTTGTCCCCTTGAACAATTGACTGTCGGTGGTAGCGATGGCGAACAGTCACTGCTCTCTCAGGGAGGTGGCCTATAGGAGTTACACAACTGCATGAGAGACATTGAAAGTTAGATGGGCAAACTGTCTTAAATTTAACTGAGGTTATCCTATTCCGGCTCCCTGAGACGGGCGGAGAGCCCAGCCCCGCCCGCCTGGCTTCAGCTGCAAGCTGAATACATAAAATGAAATGATAATAATGATAGTTATTATCATTTTATTTTTTGTATTCAGCTTGCAGCTGAAGCAGCGGGGAAACGCTCCTCCGCTAAAGCGGAGGAGCTGCCACTGGCAACTGCGCGGCCACTTTTCCCTTCTTCAACAAGATTAAGATTCTGGGGACGGAAGCCGAGCCGGCCTTCACATTCCTTACAGGTAACGGACTCAACACACAACAACTGCTTCTGGCAAATATCTTACATGTATTCGAATTGTGCTTGCACCAACATGTGTGTTTTGAAAGGAAAAAATGTTGGTTTAATCACATTTTTGCTTCTAAGAATTAATTTGGAAAACAATTGTACGCAAAGGCTTCTTTATAGGATTACTTACATAGAGTTTGTTTAAACATGTGTGCTGGGAGTCCACTGAGCCATCATATCAGCTGTGGTACTTACGCACCAGTTTATGGACCTCATTTAAAGTTTGGCGACATAGATGACAGATGGCTGCATTGGCATTATATGGCTGAAACATGGCGCCAGATTCATCGTATCAAGCCGTTATCACTTATTTGAGGCCTTCTGGTTGGCTTCAAATTTCTCAATCTCTTTGCGCCTTGCAGCATTTTCTCCAACATTCTTCAACAATCTCCAGCACTTTAAAAGCAAGCATTTGTAATGCAATAAGGCTCGTATTTACGAGAGTTTGAGGTATTGGCATTGTATATGACAATGCCTTTTATTTAAGTGTTTTGAAAACGAACACATAAATAAAAGGCATTGTCATTTACAGTGCCAATAGCTCAAACTCTCGTAAATGCGAGACCTATTGCATTGCAAATGCTTGTTTGCCTTCTTTTTAACCTTGTCCTGGGCCGCTGGGAATAAAAAACTGGTCAGTAAGGATTCCCAGAGACATTTTTAAATTTCACCACTTCCTGAGCACCATTCACACAACAAAAATCCAGCTCCGCTGTAATTCAGGCGTTGAAGCACAACTGGGTGGCACTTGGCTACCCAGTTGGGAACCCTATGATGAAGCATGCCACCAACTAGGTTGGTGGGTGAGGGTTCTTTTTACAAACCTAGTGGGTTCTTGGCACTCAAACAACACAGCAGAGTCGTCTTTACCAGTGGGTTCGTCCACTTTGTTTTTGAAAGGAAATACTTGGTGACTCCAGGTTTCCTAACAAATAACCCAGTTCAACTTTCTCAGTGTGTCTCAATTACACCAGAACTCGACCACACTACAGAATTATTAAAGATTATTAAGTCCCTCATTAATGCTACACCATAAATAACAGTGCCTTCAAATTGGTGTCTGGACCAAATAAAAATGGAGAAACTGGTGTAGGACGATAAGCCTGCAAAATGTGCAATCCCTTCCTCGTATTCGATAAGAACCTATTAGCTAGCTTCAAGTGAGAATTAACACTGCAAAATGTGAAGATCTAGCAGGGTATCATTCAGAGGAAATGCTTGAAATCTGCACAACTGGAGTGGCACAGTGGGCAAAGTAAAAAAAAGTTTCATTCAACATATCAGTTGTCTCGTACTTAGAGTAAAAGATCATAGTAGCGACTACATATACAGGCCGAGTGGTATCAAACGAAACGGTGGGGTGGGGGGCAACACTCATTACTAAGAACTCACCGAATGATACATAGAAGTGGTTAAGGAGTGAGAAGCAAGGATACAAAACTAATGACAATCCCAGGAACTGATCAAAGACAGGAGGTGGCTGGTAGACACGGATCTCTGTTCAAAATCAAACACTAGTTAAAGGGCTAAAGAGCAACATGCCTACACCCCAGACTAAATTGGGAGGCTCAGAGGCAAAACGACACACTAGGAGCCTGGAAGGCTGAGGCTCAGGAATAACATCTGAGGACCAGACAGGAGCAGGCTTAGGAGTATGAAGTCAAAATAAGAGACAAGAGGGTAGAGGACGAATTAAGCGTGACTGGACCAGGCAGACTCAGGAAGTCAATTTAGATATATATGAGACTCACGTGAGTAAAATGCCACAGCATGGACATTTTGGTTGCAGTTACATTATCCATAATAAATGGTCTTTATTCACAATTCGTGCCATGTGGGATAAAAGTGTGGGATCACAGATGTATGTGGTATTCTATAGTGCAAACCTAGTCAAAAAGGCAACAGAGCACTGGGTAGGGTCAAAGGCAAGCATAAAGCCAATAAGTGATAGGAAAGGTTGCTGGTGTGTTGACAGTTAATGCATTAGGTACAAGTTCAGACTTGAGTCAGATGTGTGCGTGCAGGAGTAAAATCAGACCGTGACCACGTGTGAGCTCGCAACTGCGAGATCACAAGATTAAGGGTGGGGGTTGCCTGACCAGGCCTGATTAAAGACTGGGATCACTAATGTGGCATCACCGATATGAGGTCAGACTATGGCTACGTGGTTCTTATGAGGCAGCTTATGGAGAGGCAAGCAGGGAACGGAAGTGTGTTAAGTCACCAGCAATCACATAGGGATTAATATGAACAAACTGCCGAGACTGACTAGTCGTAAAACGTACGTTACTAGATACAGCAGCTGTCCACTCTACTTTGTTATGTTAAAGCATTTTTGAGCTGTTTGATTCCTATGGGGTATAGGTTATGAAAATAGACAGAAGAGGTCACAACCAGCACACTAACAATTGGCTCTCAAATGCTGTAGACCTGTAAACGTTCCAGAAATTCAAATGGACACTGGCAAAGGACTTTACTGACATATCAAGTAATTGCCAATTTGACTGTCTCTCTCTACGCCTTAAATGGGCTGCAACATTTTACATGTGCAGTGAACTTTAACATTATTTCCCCAAAAAACTAAGAATGGGACACTGTGTCTAACCATAAGTCTGGTCGATGAAACATCTGCCTTGCTCACCCATTGTTGAAACATCTGCACTGCTCACCCAGCATGATTTACAGACGATTTGTGATGGGGAGGAGAAGGTGAAATCAGAGTTGCGAACACAAAGTGTGCTGAGATTCTGCCTCCCTCAGAAAGGTTCAACCATTCTTCGTCTTTTCAGGTGAGCATATGTCCCAGTCACTGGCCAATAGAACTATAGGAACTAGGTTAGCACGTTGCATAGAAATCATCTTTATCATTGACTGATTACACCGAAGAAGCAGCTCAGCCTTCTCGAGGCAGAAGTGTGGGGTGTGCATCTCGCCTCTAAGCTTCTTGAACAGAGATTTCTCGCAACTGTCATGACAAGGTGAAGATCACCGCTGTACCCAGACATCATAAGATTGCCGAGGTACAAAGACCAGACAAAAGTCGCCTGCTCACTGGCATCAGAAATCCAAGGAGGCCTTCTGATTGCCAGTCTGCCCTCCACTTGACAAAAGTGAGTGGATGAAATCATGGACACATTCTGGCACTACAGCTCCTGTTTCCATTTCCTTGGTGACGGGTATATTGACACTTTGAACATTCCTCTATGCATATGACCAGTCTCCATTGGCATTTGAAAGGATTTGCAGGCAGAGTTAACGTTCTCCTTCAAAAAAAAATTCTAAATAAATGCTGCTAAGAATAAGGCTATGTTTTTTTATATATCACTAGAAATGTGGCATGCTAGGTATACCCATAATAGTTTTATCTCAGAACCTGCCAAGTCTTCACTATATAAAACGTTTAATAGGCAAACCGACACCCATTGGAGGAGGTCGATGTCCATGTGTTATAAAGGAAATATCTCCGTGTAGGAAATATCTCGAAACTCCTCTGAAAGTGTCTTGTACCAAAATGACCCCAACGCTTTCTTATTGGGATCAAAATGTATTTCCAGTACACAAGCTGTTTTTTATTATTATAAAATAAAGGAGGGAATACTTTGAAATCTTCGGATTCAGTCAGAAAAAGCCTGCTGAGTGCTTATGCTCAAGCTTTACGACCTCTATCTGATGTGAATTTTCTGTAAAGCACAAAGCGCCCATAACTGCAAAGCAAACGTGAAAGCGTTAAGGGGGTGCCCGTCACTCGCCTGGTTCTAGAAAAAAAATCTGGAATTAACTCACAAAGTCATGAACTGTGAATAGCAGGACTTTCCGAGGTGGTCACATATTAGTCAGGTAAACATTATTGTTAGACTAGAAGTTTTAGACTGGATAAACGGATTCTTCGCCATTGGTAAGCAAACATATTGTCACTAACTTGGCAGTACTAAAATAAATGCCGTCTTCTTAATAAAAACGTATTAGAAATGTCAACGTTAAGACTCTTTTTGAACCATCGGACTGATGATTCACATTTGCGGATTTGAATGCATCCTAAGATTGAATAGCAGTGAAGAAACTGTTTCTGGGCAGAAAGATAGGCAAGGGACCTCTCGATAAACAGTAACCGAACTCTCTCAGATAAGAACATTCTTTCAGTGTATATCGTTCCGACAGTTACTCAAAACACACGGTAAGCCAGGCGGTGTCGAAACCCTACCCTGATCTTATGCCGTCCGAACCCGCAGGATGAGCACAGGCATTGACCCGTAAACGTTAACGGCGTCCTCACCTGCTCTGTCCCCACCCCTTCTCGCTGCGGGTAGAGCCTCTCCAGACTGTAAATGCTGCGGTACTCTGCAGTAAATCCAGTACTGTGTAGAGCTCCCCGTGGAAGTCGCGCTGGTCCTGAAATCAACCGACACAGTCTAAAAGAAGACCTTAACAACGTCGCCATGTTTGAAATACCTCCGCAGAATAACTTCCGGTGCACTGCACGCCGCGTTTACGTATTTCCTCCTGTCGGGTCTAACTAGCGTCCTGGATTAAGCAGGTTCTTGCACTAGGATTTCTGTTCACGAATCACGAAAGGCAAGGTCTCCTTTGGCGGTGCCAGAACGTTATGAGGTCTCCGAGTACTACGAAAGATTCGTTTCTGAAGGTTGTTCATAGTCAGCGGTCGAAGTTAACAATTGCAAGCATTGGCAATACCTAAAGGTATTTTATAAAATATGTATATCTATAGTTATGTACACAAAAACAGGTACAAAGTAATGTAAACATTTTAAGCTATACACAAAAACACATACAAAGTAATCTAAACATTTTAAGCAGATTGTGAATTAAACATTACTAAGGTTTGTGGAAAGTCTAGCCGGAAATTCAGACATTAAATATCTATATATATATATATATATATATCTAGTGATCTATCTATATACATATAGATAGCTAGACATAGATATATATATATATATATATATATTTACTGAAAAAAGCAAAGGTTACAGGGACGTTATAGTTAGACTTACGTTTGACTCGTACAAAACCAGAGAAATTCAGCAGTTCTAGTTAGCTGAGCTAACTATAACTTACGCCCCGCATTGTACTGCTTATGACTTCACATATTACATCACTCATGACATGGTCAGTGACATCACTGATGACATCCCAAACCCAACATCACTCATGACATCACTGATTACATTACTGATGACATGATCCAGTGATTGTGTTTCCTAAAAGTTACTGAGTGTTAAACATATATACTAAGTGGCTGTAGGAGTTTCTATATGGGTGAGTGAGTGGGTGTGTAAGTGGTATATACAAGAGTGAGTGGGTATGTGAGAGATGGTGTGTCAGTGAGTGTATACGTGAGTGGTTGTGTGGGTATCTGTATGGGTGAGTGAGTTGGTGTGTAAGTGGGTGTAAAGGTGAACGAGAGGATGAATGAGTGCAGTGGTGGTGCGTCCATTGGGGCGCTGAGGCGTTGGCCCACTAACCACCACATGCCCCATTTACCGTTTACAAAATGTAAAATGTGGGTCAAAAATAAATACTTCAGCAACTCAATTCCTTGCCCGGTCACCGGGCCACGCCCGAGGCAACCAGGAATCTGAAGGGGGTCGGGCCGCGGCAGCACTCAGTAGTGCGCATGTTCGGTTTTGGGCTAGTCATTTTAATGACCAGCCCGAACATGCGCACTAGCCTTCCCCTTAGGAGAGCGAGGGTTGCTTCATGCCGCAGCCCCGGTCTCCTAATGGGCGGGTAGAATGCCTGCTCAAGCCAATCCTGGCGCTGCTCCAGCAGCGCCAGGATTGGCTGAGAGAGGCACAGCACGCGTTCACACTTCACCGCGCAGGAGGCTGGCTGGCATAATAGTCAGGCATTGGTTGCTGCGCGTGGGTGGCACGTGTGGCCAATCACTGTGGCTTATCAAGCCATGCAGAGACAGTGATTGGCCATTTGCTCAGGAGGATGACGTCGTCGTCACAGCAGACCACGCGGCGCCACACACAGACACACACGACTCGACAAGTGCCTGCTGCAGCCTGCCTAAGTACTGCTCTTCGTGGCTGCCTGGTCACTGGTGCTCGGGTCACCATTGATAGACCGACGTCGACTGACTCGTAAGGTAAGTCAGCTTTAGCCTTTAGAGCTCTTCGGGCCCGGACATTGGGGGCAATGACGATACTGAGTGAAGTCAGAAGTGGCCACGCTTGGGTGACCCAACTCGCTTTCGAGTCTGGTCCGGACAGTCCCCGGACAGTACTGTATCCCTTTTAAAGCACTGAGTCAATCTGGCCTTACTTTATAAAACGCAAACACAAGGAGATGATGGACGGAGTGCTGAAACTTTTCAAACACTCACCCCCAGTCACAGATCTGGGTTGAATCCATCATCATTCTTTAGCTCACTTTGCCACCCCAGTTCAGACACAGCTATATGAATCAGTCTTGACCCTGTGCCTCATGGGAACAGTTCTGCCCGAACTGCCAAGCCATGTCTTCCCTGGACCGGAAACAAGCATCCTGGGACCGGTTTCGGGCTAACAGCCCTCATCAGCCAGGCTAGCTTGAATCCAGTGGCAAAGTGAGCAAGGGACCCACGTCTGGGCATACCCTGCCAACGTAGGGCGAACAAAGCAAACACAAGGAGATGATGGACGGAGTGCTGAAACTTTTCAAACACTCACCCCCAGTCACAGATCTGGGTTGAATCCATCATCATTCTTTAGCTCACTTTGCCACCCCAGTTCAGACACAGCTATATGAATCAGTCTTGACCCTGTGCCTCATGGGAACAGTTCTGCCCGAACTGCCAAGCCATGTCTTCCCTGGACCGGAAACAAGCATCCTGGGACCGGTTTCGGGCTAACAGCCCTCATCAGCCAGGCTAGCTTGAATCCAGTGGCAAAGTGAGCAAGGGACCCACGTCTGGGCATACCCTGCCAACGTAGGGCGAACAAAGCAAACACAAGGAGATGATGGACGGAGTGCTGAAACTTTTCAAACACTCACCCCCAGTCACAGATCTGGGTTGAATCCATCATCATTCTTTAGCTCACTTTGCCACCCCAGTTCAGACACAGCTATATGCAAATCAGTCTTACTTTATAAAACAGCAAAACAAGTCTGCAGTCAGCAAGCCAGCCTGGAAGGCATTTTATTGCAGAGTTGCTGATTATTTCCCCGTGGCTCCAGTAATCCTGCTCGCCCCCCTGTGTGCTAGTCAGAGTAAACACGCCTCCATTTGCGCACACTCACATGACATTGATGCCGTGCTACGACCCTGAGCCGCTAAACAAGCTCGCCGAGAGGCAGTCGGTGTACCGATCGGCCTAACACGTTGTTGAGACATTTTGCGTCATTCCACCAGTGTAGACAAACGAGCCCGCGCCGGAGTCACGGCGTCTGGTGCTGGGCCTCCGTGATCTTCTCAGCAATGCCAGTGTAAAATATCGCGCCATTTTATTATCTTAGCTCGAACACCCTTCTCTTGTTCATTCCGCCAACCGCAGACATAATTGTTGTGATAAAAAAAACTAAAATAACAGTGCATATTTATACATAGGACTGCACGATACGTCTTAGAGTTCCTAACCGGATCGTGTTGTATAGTTGCAGGAAAAAAATTGCTGAGTATTTGGGTGATGGCATTGGTAGCGCATGAATCCTAGAGCCAGGCCGCAGGCCTGCTGTAGCTAGCTAGCCCTGTCCCTTATTTTGCCGCTGTGCGCATACGGAGTGAAGAGCGAGGGGGGTGCTGGTGAGATCTCCAGGACGTTTGTTTGCCACGGTGCGTGGCCAATTGAAGAGCGGGGGGGAGTGAGGTGCCTGTCCCGAGACTGCAGGTAAGAGCTCCCCCTCGCTCCTTGCGTGTAAAAGGTTACTTCTGAGTGCCCGGTGTGTGCACTGGTCCATGTGCTTGTTTATTTTACAATTCTTTCTTTCTCGCGGAAATCTCGCCGTTTCTTCAGATCTCTAATTGTTTCTTTCTTTTTTCGTTTCTTCCATGTGTTTCCTCTATTTTTCACTTCAAAACCCTAAGCTTTCTACTTGTTTTTAATATCTATCAGCGTTGACTTTGACTCACTGAGCCATTTCACTATGATTGGAACCTATGATCACCATGTTAAACCCAAATCTGTGCAGTAGGCGTACTATTCACGAGATTTCTCCCGAAGATCAGAGTTTCTGCCTGCAGCAGCCCCATATACATTGACTTTTGACAGGGTTTAGTCAGAACCTGGGACCTGCAGAATACGCACGGACTACTCTAGCAAAGATTAGAACTAGTCACCTGCAAAATCCACGTCGGAGATATAGAACCTGTTTATTTACTTTTTCCTTTCATTGGTTTTTTTAGGTTTTGCATCATTCTTAACCATTATGTTCATGGGCCAGTGCAACCATAAGTCTGTAGAACATGTTGGCAGGCCGTGTCCTACAAGTAATGCAAGCAAGGGTACTCTGCAAAGGACATGGTCAAAGACTAGGCCCTGCGAGTAATACCAAAAGAGACTGGTCACAGATCAGGTGCGATGTCACAGGGCCAGTCCCAGAAGTTGTAATGCCCTTTTGTATTGCCGCATGGAATTTTTGGGAAGTGAGAATGCCAAAACCTAAGACAGAAGGTGATGCCCTGACTACACTGTATAAAATTGTAGGAAGCTTTGTCGTGCTATATCTCCTACCATAACTGTAGGGACATGCCATGCCTGTTGACAATGCATCACATTTACTGTGGACAAAGGTACCGAATACAGAGCAGGACGGACCTATCTCTGGTGTTTTGGCACGGATTACAGCAAATTAAGTGAAATGCATGTGTATTTTTAATTCCAAATACACATACTTTCATATACTCATGGATTGTCTGATGCAATGTTTTAACTATGAAAAATACATTGCTTTATTAACCTTCCTGCTTTCTCAAATTTGTTTGAAAATGCACCATTTGTCCACTCTTTTTTCAAAATTTTCTCGGGGGGAGAACCCGCCCGAACCCCCCTTAGGTTGTTCCGGCTCGCTCGCTACGCTCGCTCGCTACGGTGCAGGATGACAATTAATTTACGCCTCACCACCTTGAAATGTCACCAGCTGCCACTGAATGAGTGGCTGTATGGGTGAGGGTGCGGGTGTGTCAATGGCTGTAAATGGTGAATGCGAGTGCATGAGTGGCTGAATGGGTCACTGAGCAGGTATATAAATGTCTGTATGGGTGAGTGACAGGGTACATAAGTGACTGTACGGGTGAGTGAATGGGTGTGTGAGTGGCTGTATTGGTGAGTAAGTGAGTTTGACAGGTTGTATGGGACAGTATGTACTTGTCTCAGTGACTGAGTAGATGTGTTAGTATATCTATGAGTAAGTGAGTGGTGTGTTAGTAACTATGGGTGAGTGATGGATGTGTGAGTGACTGTATGGTGAGTGAGTAGGCATGTGAGTATTTGTACAGGTGACTGAGTTTGAGAATGGGTGTATGAGTGGTGTGTAAGTGTCTATATCTGAGTGGATGTGTCAGTGGCTGTATTGTTCAGTGAGTAGGTGTATGAGTGGCTGTGTATGGGAGTTAGTGGTTATGTTAGTGGCTGTATGGGTGAATTGATGTGTGAGTGGCTCTATGAATCAGTGAGTAGGTGTGTGAGTGTGGATGATCTCATCAATGATGCCATTTGAGATGTCACCAGTGATGTCATGAGTGATGTCGCTGACCATGTCATGAGTCATGTAATATGTGAGGTCATAAGCAGTGCATTGCAAGGGCGTAAGTTATAGTAAGCTCAGCTAACTAGAACTGATGAATTTCTCTGGTTTTGTACCAGTCAAATGTCAGTCTAATTATAACGTCGCTGTAACCTTTGTTTTTTTCAATGAATTTCTAAGGTTTTTTAAAATTCTATTTCTTAACTATCATGTCCCTGTAACCATTGTTTTTTTCGGTGAATTTCTATGGTTTTTTAACTACTAGTCGTGTTTTTAGAGTGGTGGAGAAAGGGGGCGGACCTCTAACCGGCTCTCACGAATCCCGCTGTGTCACACTTACTAGAGGTAACAGGAGGGCTTGTTGGACGCTAAGGGCCTTCAGCTTCCAAGAGGACTTCATCCCCCAACCAGCAGTGCACCAGGAGACGCTTTTGCAGAGTGGTGGAGAAAAGGGGTGTGGCCTCCGAAGACCTTTCAGCAAAATCTCTGTGTGGGATTTACTGGAGGTAACAGGAGGGCTTGTTGGCCCCCACGGACCCTCAGCAGCCAAGGAGACTTTATCCCCCAACCAATAGTGCACCAGGATTTGCAGATTAGTGGAAAAAGGGGGCATTGTCTCCAACGACGTTTTTGCAATCCCGCTGTTTGGGACTTACTGAAGGTAACAGGAGGGCTTGTGGGCCTCCAAGGACCCTCAGCATTCAAGGGGACTTTATTCCCCAACTAGTGGTGCGCCAGAAGGCGCGTTTGCAGAGTGGTGGAAAAAGGGGGTGTGGTCTCCGACCACCTCTCAGCAGTCCTGTTGTGTGGGACTTACTGGAGGTAACAGGAGGGATTTCTGGCCCCCAAGGAGCCTCAGGAGGCAAGGGGACTTCATCCCCTAACCAGTATTGTGCCAGGAAGTGCCTTTTGCAGAGTGGTGGAGAGAGGGGGCATGGCCTCCGAAGACCTCTTAGCAATCCCGCTGTGTGGGACTTACTGGAGGTAACATGAGGTCTTCTATGAACCCAATTGGCACACACTAAACAGTATATATGAGTAATTTTGCAATCACAATATTCAACTTTTCAGTTGCTGTGTTTCTTCTGAAATTGGACTCCACGTGTCAGTATATTATTTCAAGTCTTGGACTCCACAAGTCATTTATTTTGCTTGTTCACAAAGGTTGATTCTTTACTGTAGCCAACACGTGTTTCGTTGAGAATTTCGACTTCGTCAGGGCTACAAATATCAAAGAAAATAACAATGTAGCCATTCCGGGCCATAAAGAAAAATTAACAGTCATAGGCAACTTTTCTTGCCACCACCAATGACTAAAGGCGAACCATATCGCATGCGTACATTGTGAACAGTTAGAAGACACAAGGAACGGACAGTGGACCATAAAACACATGTGCAGCACCAGTACCGAAAGTTACCCAATTATTTTTAAGTCTTACGTATTATTTTGTGTGCAAGTTCACAAAAGTGCCCCCTGTCCAGAAGCACTTCCCCTCCACAGGGAATATAACAAATGAAAAAACTAAATTGGAACTGCACCACCGCTTGAAGTCCTTAAGAAATTATTGTCCATAACTTTTGCGGAAATCTGATTCCAAGAAGACAGTCGCTTTTCATGCAAGTTGTATGGTGTATCTCTTCTTTATTTATCAATTCGTACAAAAACATCAGCCAACGTGTTTCGTTCTTTTTTACATAAGACTTCTTCAGGGCTGGAAGATAAAAAAGATGTGTACAAAACATTTACAAACCACTATACATGACCCACAACATTATATGTACACAACATATATTACACAGAAAAATTAGAGACAAAAGAACAACACATTGCTGCTATCTACATACATTAAAAAAGTTCATTAAAAAGACATACCCTGATTGGCATGCAAGAGCCATGGACATAATAATACCCTAAAGTGACAAAAGAATGTGATATACTTGTGTCTAAAATAATGAACTATAGGAGAAGAGGAGGAGAGAAGAAAGAGAAGAAGAAAGACCCCAAGGTGAAATAGAATTCTGAGAGTAACAAACTACTAAAATAATATCCCAAAGATGAGATGATAGGATAGAATAAAATCCAGATATGACATCAAAGAGAAGGAGAAGAAAAACATACAATCGAGCGCACCCACTCCTCACTTAACTGTGGTGAGTGCTATTGCTAAGGAATACAAATGAATATAGATGCAGATGAAATGGAAGATTGAACAAATTCAATCCGTATGACGCTCCAATGTGTTCAATACCCAGTGCACCTATATCCACAGTTGTCAGTGAGTCATACACCTCTGTGTGCGGTAACCCCATGCAGAGACAGAATACGAAACGTACCAAAATTAATTTGGGGCGACACCCAATTCCCTGGGTTGTTGCCTGGCTGCAAACGATATCTCAAACCAAAGTCGCCGCCTGGCTTCTAAAAGTAAGGCCAAAAAAACGCTTGGTCAATGACAATGCGCATCCTGTATTCTAGATATATGGGCAGTGTCACGCGCAATCCGATAATGATGCCTACCGTTTCCAAGTAATACACTGATATTCCAAGCCAAGTATGAGCAGGCTGTTTGAAAGCAATCCAATGTGCAGATGAATGAAAATCCCAAATGGATATGGTATGATAACCATGGGTCAGTGATCAGCGTGCACGTTCAAATACGCACTAGCACATGTTGGTGGGTAATATCCACTCAGATTAGTGCACCGGAAGACAAAAAATATATATCATGTAATTACTCGATGTCCCTGTAGTCCCACATAGTGAGGCGCAGCATTTACTAATCAACATTCTACAGGTCACCCCCAATCTGACACAGACTGTAATAAATTCCCTGCCAAGCTGCAGTGGACGCAACCCACCAAAGTCAATATACAATTCACATGCTGCGAAAGGAGATTTCCCCTGTGTGTCCAACACATATTCTGCCCCTTCTGTCTGTGTGCAGATTAAAATCATGTCCTAAGCGATCAACAAATGGCATTCACATATTCTGCCCCTTCTGTCTGTGTGCAGATTAAAATCATGTCCTAAGCGATCAACAAATGGCATTCACATTACATAGACTCACACGGCTAATAAATGCCAGGCAAAGATCATTATTCCTCAACATAATATTGGCGTGAAGTCTTCGAACAAGTGCCCAACCATCCCCCAACGATCGGAGCCCCTATGACAATGTCCAAAAATTAAAACCCCAAAGCAGACGTTGAACTTACCAAAAATTCAAGCCCCAACGATGTAAATGTAACTTGCCCAAAATGTGATCGACAGTTGACACACCAACCATGTGTGCCGATACGTATAAAGCATAACAGACGGTATTGAGTAACCAATAAATTCATAATGTAAACCCGAAGCATGCCTCACATCAATGCGCACGGAGCCCTAGAGAAGGTGCACCAAACCTTGGACATGGCAGATTAGGTAGGTATCGCATTTTGGCCTGTCTCCTATGTGTATTTGTGGTAATGCAGAAGGGGCAGAATATGTGAATGCCATTTGTTGATCGCTTAGGACATGATTTTAATCTGCACACAGACAGAAGGGGCAGAATATGTGTTGGATACACAGGGGAAATCTCCTTTCGCAGCATGTGAATTGTATATTGACTTTGGTGGGTTGCGTCCACTGCAGCTTGGCAGGGAATTTATTACAGTCTGTGTCAGATTGGGGGTGACCTGTAGAATGTTGATTAGTAAATGCTGCGCCTCACTATGGGGGACTACAGGGACATCGAGTAATTACATGATATATATTTTTTGTCTTCAGGTGCACTAATCTGGGTGGATATTACCCACCAACATGTGCTAGTTCGTATTTGAACGTGCACGCTGATCACTGACCCATGGTTATCATACCATATCCATTTGGGATTTTCATTCATCTGCGTATTGGATTGCTTTCAAACAGCCTGCTCATACTTGGCTTGGAATATCAGTGTATTACTTGGAAAAGGTAGGCATCATTATCGGATAGCGCGAAACACTGCCCATATATCTAGAATACAGGATGCGCATTGTCATTGACCAAGAGTTTTTTTGAGCTTACTTTTAGAAGCCAGGCGGCGACTTTGGTTTGAGATATCGTTTGCAGCCAGGCAACAACCCAGGGAATTGGGTGTCGCCCCAAATTAATTTTGGTACGTTTCGTATTCTGGCTCTGCATGGGGTTACCGCACACAGAGGTGTATGACTCACGGACAACTGTGGATATAGGTGCACTGGTTATTGAACACATTGGAGCGTCATACGGATTGAATTTGTTCAATCTTCCATTTCATCTGCATCTATATTCATTTGTATTCCTTAGCAATAGCACTCACCACAGTTAAGTGAGGAGTGGTTGCGCTCGATTGTATGTTTTTCTTCTCCTTTTGTTTGATGTCATATCTGGATTTTATTCTATCCTGTCATCTCATCTTCGGGATATTATTTTAGTACTTTGTTACTTTCAGAATTCTATTTCACCTTGGGTTCTTTCTTCTTCTCTTTCTTCTCTCCTCTTCTCCTATAGTTCATTATTTTAGGCACAAGTATATCACATTCTTTTGTCACTTTAGGGTATTATTATGTCCATGGCTCTTGCATGCCAATCAGGGTATGTCTTTTTAATTAACTTTTTTAATGTATGTAGTTGGCAGCAATGTGTTGTTTTTTTGTCTCTTATTTTTCTGTGTGATATATATGTTGTGTACATATAAATGTTGTGGGTCATGTAAAGTGGTTTGTAAATGTTTTGTATACATCTTTTTTAACTTCCAGCCCTGAAGAAATCCTATCTAAAAAGGACGAAACGCGTTGGCTGATGTTTTTGTATGAATTGATAAATAAAGAAGAGATACACCATACAACTTGCATGAAAAGCGACTGTCTTCTTGGAATCAGATTTCCGCAAAAGTTATGGACAATAATTTCTTAAGGACTTCAAGCGGTGGTGCAGTTCCAATTTAGTTTTTACATTGTGAACAGTTGCATGCGTATGATGTAGGTAGGCGTGCAAAGTGATAAACCAGATAGTAATGTCTAAAGTTAGGTGTTTGTAAGTTATTTGTGTTATCCTATATGGAGCTACATTAGATGGTAATCACGAGGTCAGGGTGATCCTATATCAGAACCCACTTGCAGGTGAAAAGCAGAAGGGGCATCAGGCCCTTTTACCTTATATTCTGAGTAGATTCATATTAGAAGCATAGTCCTCACTAGTTCACTTAAGTATAAGAGAAATAGTTCCTGTCACGAACCTAATCTAACCAGAAATATACATTGCCAAATAATAATCTCTTATAGGTCTAAATATTTACTCACCCTATCTTGTTCAGAGAGACACTTCGAAATGAACCGTCTAGTCATTCAGTGTGTCCACAATCCAATGTTATAATCTATGAAAAAAACAGTAATTACTATTTCTGTCCTATATGCAATATAAATTGCTACAAGGACCCCACAACCAAAATTAATACTTAGAGTGCTACTCACCAGTAAATTCAACCGCTATCCCCTGGCAGTTACGCGACGGTAATTATTTAAATCAGGTAGTCCTCCAGGTCCAAGTAGGCCCTATAGGGTGGAACCGTAATAACCTCTATCAGTTAGGAAAGGGTATATTCTTGTCTATATAAGTGATATCCCAACATGTATACCTCATATACCATAAGAGACATGAAACTTACCTAATTTTTCACTATTGATGTCCGCTGAGAGTGCTCAGCGCAAAGTGGCGTTCTACGTAGGCGCCATATTGCCCTGTCGATTTATTGGTAGGAAGGAAGACGGACTCACGCTAGAGAGTGCGTCTGTCTCCGGCGATACCTTTGGTCGCACCATCTTGAAATGTCAAGTAATTCCATATGGGAGCACCAACATTTAAACATTGAACAAGGGAGTGTGCATTATTACGCAGTATTCTTCTTCCATACAAGACAAATCCTAAGTCAGATGTAATTTATGTCATAAATGTGCTATCTTTCGCTTGTAGTAATTGAGTTAAAAAAAGGAATAAGAGCGCACTCTGCACTATTAACGAGCTATCTGTCGCTAATGAGAAATTAAAACCCATAAAATCTTTAATTATATTTGTAAAAGCCGAAGTATCAAAGGTCGTATTTAAGAAATATGAGTGTGTAAATGAATTTATGAATGTGTAATGATGTGCCAAATTCATATCTAAAAGTAACAAGACCACCATAGATTTCAAAGACAGTCTCTTCCGTGTCTGTCACTGAGGGGGTTCATAATCAAATCTGAGTGCCTCTAGCAAACAAACCCTAGCCCACGGGTATTAATATGTACACATGGTGTTTGACAAACAAAAGTCACAATAAAAATGACAACATAATTATGTGTAAAGGTCAGTGTAATCTGTGTTAATCACTGACAAGGGTCCATAAGTTAAGCCTGAATGTCTCAAGGAAACAAATTACCGTATATCTTGGGTATTTGTTATTCTCTCTAGGTACAAATATCCTGAGAGTAAAACACCGAAGTGTTCCATATATCCAACCTCAGTGTTTTACGATGGACAAAGTCCAGTAAATTATTGCCATTTATCTACATCTGGGTTCGAAAAGCTTGTAGATTCATGATGAAAAACCACCGTCCATAGAGCCTGTGACCTCTGGATGGTTGATTATAATCATAGCATATTACCCTCTGTGTGGTACAAGTAATCACTGGTAATTTACATCAAATATAACAGATAGTTCAAGTGGCGGGTAACGTCAAACCAAAAGATATGGGAAACATAACTTCAATTATTAACAGTTTGGGTCAGTTAGTGAATATTGTATTAGTCCAGTAACATATTGCCATTTATCTACATCAGGAAATGGTGGGTAAAGTATCAAAATGAAAATATGGAAACCATAACTTCACATGTTGACAGTTTAAATCAGTTAGTGATTATTGCATCACTCCCCCCAAAAATACTGTAACTCATGATCAATATTCAATCCTCTTTCCACGGACTGCAAACGCAGTATCCACATGGCCTCTTTGCGTCTGAGGATGAGTTCTCCGCCCCCCCTCTCCCCTCTCCCGGGGGTCTCTGGTTACATGATCAATCCCACAGAATTTAAAGCTTTTATGTTCTGTCTGCTCTTCGCATTCTAAGGCATGGGTCGCAATGGGGTATCGTGCCTCATTGAATTTACCAGCCCTAATGTCTTCACCCAATCTTTCTCTAAGGCACCCGATAGTGCTCCCGACATAAATCCATTCACATTTGCAGAAGATGATATAGACCGCTAATTTAGTGTTACAGGTAATATTGTGGGAGATAACCAGTGTACCCTTATCTGAAATTGAGTGTCATTTTTTTATCCATTGCCCATCTGCACATTCCGAAGTTCCCACATTTGAAAAACCAAGTGTTTGCTTCAACAGCCAATTCTCCTTCTGTTTACATTTAGGATAACTGGGACTGAGGAGATTCTTAAGTGTCAGCCCCCTACGGAAGGTCATGTCCTGTCTGTTTGAGATGTAACCACTAAGGAGCCTATCTGGTGTTATTAGGGGCCAATGTTTTTGTAGGTACTTTCTGAATTTAAATGAAAGTCTACTGAAGTTTGTCACTAATCGTACCTGTTTGGAACCGTCCTTTTTGTCATGTTGTCTCTGCTGGTTCTAGCAATCCGCCTCCTGGCAGCACTAACCACCTGATTGCTAAAACCCCTTTGTAGGAACCTAAGTTCAATGTCATTAAGTGCTTTGTCACATTCTTTTTTGTCACTACAGTTACGCTTGGTCCTAATCATCGCCCAAATGGAATAGCGTTAACTTGACATTTTGGGTGGGCACTTGATGCATGTAACACTGAGTTACATGAAGTAGGTTTTCGAGAGAGTCTGTTCAGAATTCTGTTATTCTCAATGTACAGTTCCAGGTCAAGGAAAGTCATTTTTCAGTACTATGTTGGTGTGTAAATGTAATATTGTAAGATATGAACAAAAGTCATTGAGTCGTTCCACACTGCCTGTCCAGATCATAAGACAATCGTCTATGCAGCGACCCCAATAGAATATATGTTAATTCCAAGGAGCTCCCTTTGGGCCCCAGATCAGCTCCCCCTCCAGCTTCCCCATAAAGAGGCAGGCATACGAGGGAGCAAATCTGGAACCCATCACAATCACCTGTAGTTGTCGATACCAGTGGTCCTTAAATAGGAACACATTGTTTTTCAAAATGAGTTCTGTCATCTCCAATAACATTTCAGTGTGATCCCAAAGACTTGTGATCTCGTATTCAATTTTTGTCGCAATGCTGCAAGTCCATAGTCATGTCCAAGGCTTGTGTAGAGGGATATAGCATCTAAGGTAATCAAAATCATACATGGTTCCCAATTTATATCTCCTAAGAGGTTAAGTATATGTTTCATGTCCTGCACGTAAGAGTGTAGGTTCTTCACAAGGGGCTGTAAAAACACATCTACATATTCCGATAGCCGTTCAGTAGGTCCTCCAATGCCTTAAATTATTGGTCTCCCAGGAGGGAATGGCAAGTTTGTATGTACCTTAAGGAGAGTATATATGCAAGGGTACCTAGGGCGATCAATTCGCAAGAACATGTATTCATCATCATTAAGTAGACAGCTGTCGTGCCATTTCTTTAGATTTTGGTTCATCTTAGTCATTAATGAAAAAGTTGGGTTACCCACTACCTTTTCATAACAAATACCGTCATTTAGTTGTGATAATATTTCAGACTCTTAATCACACCTGTTCATTACTCCAATGTTGCCCTCTTTGTCCACTTCTTTAGGAATGACCTCTTCATTATCCTGGAGGGTTCTAAGAGCTATCCTCTCACCAGGGCTTCGATTATCATTTCCCCTAAAATATCTAATTCCATGTTGTTTCTGATTTAATTCATCCAAATCCTCACAGACTTGACCGAAAAATGTGTCAATATTATTAGCACCCATTGCTTGTGGTGTCCATTTTGATTTATTCTTTAAACCACTATCCACACTTAAATAAGTCTGTACATTTAGAACATCCAGAACCTTTGATACAGTAATAGGATCTTCCTCCAAGTTTGAGATTGACAACAACATCACAGTATCATATACATCCTGGGTGGATAATTCACTACAGCCAGACCTTAGTAAATCTGTTTGTATACCTTTATTAGTACTACACTGAGAACAAATGGCAGTGGTTATGAGAACAATCAGCACCTCCGTAACGTTATGCACAGTTAGAAGAAACTACGTATGCATGCATGCTCAATATAAAACACTGTGCCACTTACTCAGTGTTGCCCCGTATGAGAAAAAACCAGGTTCCCCTCAGTAAATGAATTGAAAATATACAATATAGAGCACAGCAAGATTGTTTGAGAGACTGACTCTGTTGTCAGTTAATTAACGGTTTTCAATTCATACCTTTATTAGTAGTAGGATTCAATTAAAAAATTTCCGCAATTTTAAGCATCTAGTGAAATTAAACAAATCAATTTTCATTTTGAAAATGTCCCCCCTTACCTCGGGGCAGAGCCTCATCCCTTTTTTCAGCAAAGATTCCATATCATGGGTTAGGGGAGTATCAGAGAGGTTTAATATTGGTACATCCTGAATCGGGTTCTCATTCATTTCTTTTTGTCGTCCGGTCTTGTGTGCATCCCTCTTCGTTCTCCTGTCTGCACCAACCCTTCTCTTGCCCCTTCTGCATTTTTTGTATTTTCCATTCTTTTTGGCTGTTCCCGGTTTCCCGTTTTTATCCTCAAAACTTCCCTTAAAAATGAATTCTCCCCATAGTCTGAAGTGAAGTGCCCTCACCAGCATCTTAAAAAAAAAAAAAAATGTATGTCCTCATTTTGCCAACATTCTTGTTTGGGTGTGCTCCGATCCCTCTAGGTCTTGTTTCGGGGGGGAGGGGGGGGCTTTGGCCTGTGACCCATAGGGTATCCAGTGTAGTGACCCACAAGTTAACTGCTGTGTCTACATCCATCTCCTAAACCCTCTGATACCGTCCGGAGGAGAGGCATTGACCAAACAGCAAGATGGACATAATCATAGGACACTCGTTTACATTCCTCTCCACCTTACCAACGAAGCCCACATTTTTGTTTTACTTGTAGGATCACATGCCATATCTGACTCACTGGTGTATATGATGTTTCTAAGACACTCAATGAAACACGGTGGGGTTTCCAATTTCCATAATCTGCATATCTCCCGTCTTGCCAACAAAACCACATAGAACAGGAATTAGCCCGAAAAAAATTAAACAATGACTTACTGAAATCCGTGTCCCGGTTGTTTCCCATATAAAATTGCACACTGAGTTCCAATAGGATAATAATTTGGGGCAAAGCATAAATAGATGGACATCATCTGCAGCTATCAGCATACATCTTGGGCAGTGATATAGTTTGCTGGTGATCTTGGATAACTTTGCAGGTGACCAGTATTCTCTATAGGTGGTATATAGAAGGTTATGTTTAAGTGTAGCAGGCTTGACTACTGTTCGTAGAGTATCATAGGAGTCGCACCACATTTGCTTCAAATCATCCTCACCAAACGCCGGACCCCATAGTTTTTTGATTTCAGTTTCGAGTTTCGTATACACTTCCAGAAAAGCCCAATACCAGAATGACATTTCTTTTTTCCACTGGTCAGTTCTCATCACCTGATTAAATTTAGTGTCCTCTACCTCCACCCAATCTTGGGTCGCCCACCAGGACCTCAGTTGGTAGTATTTAAATCTTGTTAACTGCCCCTTAGACAGATTGTTCATAACTTCCCAACTTATCATACTTTCGCCCTCCTTAAAATCCGCCCAGTAGTAAATGCCCCCTAATTTCAAGGGCTGGCTAAGCTGATCCCTCAAACACTCTGGGGTCCCAGGGGAATCCCAAATTGGAGCATAGGATAAAAAGTATGGGACTCTCAGTGTTTTTCTCACATAAATCCACATATTCAATGCAGCCTGTAAAACCTTTAATCGGACCTTCTTAAAAAACCTGGGATCCCCGAACTTGAAGAGAAAATGCCTCTGGCCTTGCAGGTTATCCTCCAGCATAGCCTCAAAAAGTAGACTGATGGATGACTTATCTATCTTATTTGCCAACATGCGCATATTTTTAAAGTGAAAGGCGTAACAGTATGCCAGCAAGTCTGGGAGTGCCAGTCCCCCACCTCCAGTCTTCTCCTCAATTTCTTCCAGGATATCCTGGGACCTTTTGATGCCCAAATAAAGCTCCCTATCTTCCCCTGCAATTTAGTTATATCTTCTTTCTTGAATGTTAACGGGATAGAATTAAAAAGAAAAGTTATTTTCGGAAGGATGATCATTTTTATTAAGTTTACCCGACCATAAATATTCAAAGGGAGGTTCATCCATTTTAACATCAGCCCTACTACTTCCTGACTAGTTTTCTTCCAATTGATTTTTACAATATCCTCCAATCTCTGTGTGATTAAAATCCCTAAGTATCTTACTTGTGTTTTAACTTCATGACACTGGAAGTCCTGATTCCACTGCATTATCTCCGTTTTATCAATATTTACTTTATATCCAGAGACTTGGCCAAATAGTTCTGCCTTCCTCATCAAATTCGGGATTGCCTCCTGCGGGTTTCTTGTGTATAACAACATGTCGTCTGCATATAGTGCTAATTTGACTTCAAGGCCGTTCGATCTAAAGGGGAGAATAGTAGTGTCTGTTCTTATCAAATTTGCCAATGGTTCTATGTATATATTGAACAAAAGTGGGGACAGTGGGCACCCCTGCCTTGTCCCCCTGAAGATATCAAACCAATCAGACAGCTCCCCATTAACCAGGACCCTAGCCTTGGGGTCATGGTACAAATTTTGTACTGCCATAACCAGGTTCTGAGGGAATCCAATACAACGTAAGGACTCCCACAGATATTCCCAATGCACCTGGTCAAAAGCTTTGGCCGCGTCAACAGCTACTATAGTAAGTGGTGCATTCCGAGCCTCAGCTATATCGATCACCCCTACCAACTGGAACGTTAATTCGTTGAGTTGTCTCCCAGGTATAAAACCTCTTTGGTTCGGGTGAATAACCTGTTTTATTACCTTGGCTACCCGGGCTGCAATAACACCAGAAAAGATCTTATAATCTGTGTTTAATAAGGAGATCGGTCTATACGAATCGACTCTCCGTGGATCTTTATTGGGTTTGACAATCAAAGTTACTATAGCCTCTGACCAAGACCTAGGAGCATTTTCCCCACTCATATATATTGCGTTGAATAAGGCCTTTAAAACTGGAATTATTACGTCAATAATACAAAAGAAAATCTCAACAGGAAGACCATCCGGCCAGCCGCTTTTCGCTTTGCCATTTTCTTGCACTGGGCTCTTATCTCTCCATCAGTGATCTCTCTTTTTAGAGCTTTCTGTTGTTCATCGGTTAGCTTTGGGAGAGTCGTGAGGCCCAACCACTCGGACATGTCCGCATGGTCTGGATGGATATCTTCCCTATATAGATCCCTCATAAAACTACATGCCTCTCGACATATGTCGGCATTTAAGTGCAGTCCTTCCCCTGAACTCCTACTAATTAGCTCACGGATTATATTTCTGGCTCTATCCACCTTGGTCTTCCAAGCTAACAAGGAACTACATTTCTCTCCGTAGGCAAAATGTTGGAGCTTACTAGCTTTCCATTTGTCAGATAGTTTCTTATCTATCCGCCCTTGAAATGCTGCCTGTAACCCCTCTAGCTCTTTACTTAAGGCTTGCACATTGTCTGCACCCTCCATTGAGGCTCTCTGTAGTTCCCTCTCTTTTACCTTGATCTCTTCCATTTTGTGCTCATCCTCTCGTTTCTCCACCCTACTTTTACCCACCATTATAGAGCTTAAAACCCCCCTTAAGTAAGCCTTGTAGGCATCCCAGACTATTTGGTTTGCCACGGAACCGGTATTTTCACAGAAAAATACCTCCGATTTTTCTCTTAAATCTTTGGCCACCTCCTCGTCCAAAAAAATGGTCCTGTCTACTGTCCATCTTCTCTGGCCCCCTTTTGCTGTATCCTCAAGGCCAAAAAACTGCAGAATGATCTGACACTGTCGCGGGGATATGCTCTACCTCATCCACATCCCCACATAAAACCTGATCCAGTAGAAAGTAATCTATACGGGAGTGATGCCCATATTTTTTACTATAAAAAGTAAACTCCCGAGCCTCCCTCATCTTAATACGCCAGATATCTATTAAATTGAACTCCTTCATCATGTTTTTCAATCTAGAGAAAGATTTCGGAGGATTGATGAATTTGGTTTTTGAGGTCCTATCTAGTGCCTTATCCATAACTAAGTTAAAATCTCCTCCCAACACAATGGGTGCCCTTGTCTCTAATAGGCAGGTCTCCAACTTAATTAGAGCCTCTGGATTGTCATTATTTGGCCCATAGTATACTGCACAAATCAGAGGCATATTTTGGATTACAAGGGTTACAACTAACCATCGTCCTGAGGAATCAGCTTCATACTTAACTACCCTAATTCCATTGTTGCTCTTAATAATGATAGCGACTCCTCTAGTACTCCCCCTCTGATCAGAGCTTACTACTTCTTGGACCCATCTACATTTATCAAAGCATTGCCTACATTCAATTCGTTCTAAATGAGTCTCCTGTAATAATATGATTTGAACTGCACTTTTCTTCAGAACTTCCATAACCCGCTGCACTTTCCTCCTAGATCTCAGCCCGTTAACATTCCATGTTAAAAAATTAACTGTTTTACATGTATCCATTCTCTAAGTCAACAGTACCAAATTTACCCAATGCGTCGTTTTCTGATCTTATCTCCACCCCTTCCATTAATAGACTGATGAGGACTATTTTTATTTGTATTTTTCCCCACTGCTCCCCACACCCTGTGGCCCCCAACCCCCCCCCCCCCGGGAAACCCCCACTCCATACCTTGGGCGATGCATTCCGCCCTTTGCGACCTCCCGCATCCCTCCCAGAGGAAAAAAAAAACTTACAATAGTGAAAAGAGAACAGCCTATCTGTACCATTCGACCATAAACTTCACTCAACTCGACATTCTTTTGAGAACTCAACCCATTTTAGTGTGGACTTATATTTTCTTTTCTTTCCTTTTCATACTATCTGAGATAGAAAGATATCCACTTCTTCTGGATTACTTATATTATACATTTTGTTTCGCCACATTATTTTTGACATGGCAGGGAATTTCAGCTCCGCCTGGGCTCCTTTGCTTCTCAACTCACTCATTCTGGTGCCCAGCTCCCACTGTCTCTGGGCCGTCCTCTTACCCAGGTCTGACCTGATTTGATAGGGAACCCCTTCATGACTCAACGACCCCCCCTTCAAGGCCCTCTCCAAGACTAACTCTTTCACAGCGAAAGTCAACACATTTATCAGGATCTTCCTAGGGGTCTTCCGATCCGGGTTCAACTTGAAGGGGTCCCGATGAGCCCTCTGAATCTCCTTTTCCCAATCAATATCTGGCCCATCCTTCAAGACATTCTCCCTCAGAAGACCACATATGAAGGCCTTAACACCTCCGGAATTTTAAGGAATCTCAAATTATTGCGCCGGGATTGAGTTTCCAGCCTTTCGAGATCGTCTTGCAACATCCTATTCTGTTTTTTTAGAAGCTCAATATCCTTAGAGTTGCCCGACACCACTCCTGAAAAAGCTTTGACCTCCTCTTCAAGAATTCCTGTGCGTGATGCAATATCATCTAGCTTCTCCTCGAGTGTCCCACACTTATCCCGAATCTCCTTTTGATTTTTCTCAGAAATCTCAAATTTTGTAAACATATCCTATCGCAAGTTGAGGAACATTTTTTCAATGAAGTTTTCTCCGCCATTGTCAGACACTCTGTCATCGCTTTGTTTCGGGTTCTCCACCTCCCCCAGGTTCGTGCTTCCTTGTGATGGCTCAATATTAGGAGTTGGTGCAGCGCCTAAGCATGACTCAGAACTGAGGCTAGAGGCAATCTCCAAACTTAAGTTTCCAGCTTCTAACTCCTCACTCTATATCAAACCTACGAGAGGAGTAAATCGATTCTCTAGAGGAAGGGGGAGTTTCTGTAACTTATCCTCCTTTTTCTGCGAAAACTCAACCTGCTCCATGATTTTAAAGTAGGATCTTAAAGAGGGTGTAGGCTTAGCAGGCACCAGTACCCCTTTGGGGCCACAGCGTCTAGGCTTCCCTCCCGGCTTCGGCAGCTTCTTAATAGGGGAGGTTGCCACTATAGCCTCTTTGGCTGCCTGCTCCCTGGTACCACCTCCTCTACTTCCCTTTACTTTGCTCTTAGGCTCTGGGAGTGACCTAAGCTGGTATCGACTCCTTACTCGATTCCCAGTTAGACTCTTTGTTATACTCTCCAGTCCCACCTCCGTGGTAGTTGGTTCAATTGAGGGTGAATTCTGAGGGGGATTTACCTCTACTCTCACACCTTTCCTCTCTCCACTACTTGCCTCATAAGATAATTGAGGCGCTGGTGCCTCTTTTTCCGTCGACCTCAGCCCACCCTGCCTGAGCCCCGGTACCTGCCACGATGCCTGTAGTTCGCTGCACCTCTCTCTCCTCCTCCTGCCTTCAGGGACGACACCCAACTGCCCCTCCGCTTGCGAAATCCACTGCATAGGTTTCGTTGATCTGCGCTGGAAAGCCTCCCCACTGCCGTCAACGCTGTTCCGGAGTCCGCACTTCCCCGATGGCACGCTCCCTGTGCTTCCTCTGCCTCTGCCTCTCTCCACCCGGAAGCCTGCCACCGCTAACGCCGCCCGCGTCTTCCGAAAAAAGCGTGCAGCGCAATACCAGACCCCCCACTGCAACTTATCCGGAGCCATAGGAGCGTCCACTTGGGTGAGCCGTTTTAATATCGATGTCTGTACGTCTATATAGTGAAGATTTTAGCAGATTTTTGAGCCAGTCAGACTCATAAACTTAACCGCATATATTTTTATCAGAAAGCCGGCGATTCTCTTCCATACAACCGCATTCTTCCCTCTCGGGTCCGGGAGCTCGCGCGACCGGCGTCAGCCCGCCGCCATGTTTCCCGAAGGCCCGAAAAGGAATTCTCCCCATAGTCTGAAGTGCCCTCACCAGCATCTTGTTCACCATCACTACTGGAGGGAATGCTGACTGAGGTGCTATGGCTAATGGAGGAGTCATCCTTTTGTGTATTATCTAGATCCCTTCTAACAAGATGGTAATATTTTGGGGAGAATGTGAAAACCCTCCCACTCATGTAATCCACTTTATCCCTCTTGAGTTTTCTCGGCTTTCTCTGTTTCACATCCTCTTGGTGTTTGTAAATTATATTGTTCAATATGTCCTAATTCTTTATGGTGGGTTCTGGTAATTTCAGATCTAAGATCTTCTTTTCCAATAGTTGGAATTCACATTGTAGTTTGGTCACTTTTTGGTCTGCATTTTCTATTAATATCCCCATAAGCTTCATAGAGACTGAGGTAAGTTCCTGTTCCCAGCTACAGAGTAGATCATCATCAAGCTCATCATAAGAAGGGATTATCTGCGCTCTTACTCCTTTTTTTCAACTCAATTACTACAAGCGAAAGATAGCACATTTATGGCATGAATTACATCTGACTTGGGATTTGTCTCGTATGGAAGAAGAATATTGCCAAATAATGTACACTCTCTTGTTTATTGCTTAAATGTTGGCGCTACTCGTGATTTACAGTAATGAACTCGATGCAATCCCTTTTATAGGGACACAAGGCAGTGCAATAGGGGACGAACACCAGTGGGGGAATGCTACTTTATTTGATAAATGTTAGTGCTCCCATATGGAATTACTCGACATTTCAAGAGGGCGCGACCAAAGGTATCGCCTGAGACAGACGCACTCTCTAGCGTGAGTCCGTCTTCCTTCCTACCAATAAATCGACAGGGCAATATAGCGCCTAGGTAGAATGCCACTTTGCGCTGAGCACTCTCAGCGGACTTCGATAGTGAACAATTAGGTAAGTTTCATGTCTGGTATGGTATATGAGCTATACATATTGGGATTTCACTTATATAGACAAGAATATACCCTTTCCTAACTGATAGAGGTTATTACGGTTCGACCCTATAGGGCCTACTTGGACCCCGAGGATGACCTGATTTAAATAATTACCGTCGCATAACTGCCACGGGATAGCGGTTGAATTTACTGGTGAGTCGCACTCTAAGTATAAGTATTGGTTGTGGGGTCCTTGTAGCAATTTATATTGGATATAGGTAATTAATTACTGTTTTTTCTCATAGATTTTAACATTGGATTGTGGATACACTGAATGACTAGATGCTTCATTTCGAAGTGTCTCTCTGAACAAGATAGGGTGAGTAAATATTTTGGCCTATAAGAGATTATTATTTGGCAATGTATATTTCTGGTTAGATTAGGTTCGTGACAGGAACTATTTCTCTTATACTTAGGTGAACTAGTGAGAAATATGCTTCTAAGATGAATCTACTCAGAATATAAGGTAAAAGGGCCTGATGCCCCTTCTGCTTTTCACCTGCATGTGGGTTCTGATATAGGATCACCCTGACCTCGTGATTACCATCTAATGCAGCTCCATATAGGATAACACAAATGACTTACAAACACCTAACTTTAGACATTACTATCTGGTTTATCACTTTGCACGCCTACCTACATCATACCCATGCAACTGTTCACAATGTACGCATGCGATATGAGTTCACCTTTAGTCATTGGTGGTGACAAGAAAAGTTGCCTATGACTGTTAATTTTTCTTTATGGCCTGGAATGCCTACATTGGTATTTTCTTTGATATTTGTAGCCCTGACAAAGTCGAAATTCGCGACGAAACACATGTTGGCTACTGTAAAGAATCAACCTTTGTGAACAAGCAAAATAAATGACTTGTGGAGTCCAAGACTTGTAATAATATACTGACGTGTGGAGTCCAAATTCAGAAGAAACACAGCAACTGAAGAGTTGAATATATGGTGACTGCAAAATTACGCATATAAACAGATTAGTGTGTGCCAATTGGGTTTATAGAATTTGGCGATACAAAAGGGGATGATGGACGGAACGTTTGAGCCAATCAAACACTCACCCCCAGTCAACTGATCTGGGTTTAATCCATCATCATTCTTTAGCTCACTCCACCACCCCAGTTCAGACATGGCCATATGCAAATCAGTCTGAACCTGTGCCTCATGGGAACAGTCCAGCCCGAACTGCCAAGCCATGTCTTCCCTGGACCGGAAACAAGCATCCTAGGACCGGTTTCTGGCATTCCAGCCGTCATCAGCCAGGCTTGCTTGAATCCAGTGGCAAAGTGAGCAAGGGACCCACGTCTGGGCATACCCCCGCCAACTTAGGGCGAACAAAGCGATACAAAGGGGATGATGGACGGAACGTTTGAGCCAATCAAACACTCACCCCCAGTCAACTGATCTGGGTTTAATCCATCATCATTCTTTAGCTCACTCCACCACCCCAGTTCAGACATGGCCATATGCAAATCAGTCTGAACCTGTGCCTCATGGGAACAGTCCAGCCCGAACTGCCAAGCCATGTCTTCCCTGGACCGGAAACAAGCATCCTAGGACCGGTTTCTGGCATTCCAGCCGTCATCAGCCAGGCTTGCTTGAATCCAGTGGCAAAGTGAGCAAGGGACCCACGTCTGGGCATACCCCCGCCAACTTAGGGCGAACAAAGCGATACAAAAGGGGATGATGGACGGAACGTTTGAGCCAATCAAACACTCACCCCCAGTCAACTGATCTGGGTTTAATCCATCATCATTCTTTAGCTCACTCCACCACCCCAGTTCAGACATGGCCATATGCAAATCAGTCTGAACCTGTGCCTCATGGGAACAGTCCAGCCCGAACTGCCAAGCCATGTCTTCCCTGGACCGGAAACAAGCATCCTAGGACCGGTTTCTGGCATTCCAGCCGTCATCAGCCAGGCTTGCTTGAATCCAGTGGCAAAGTGAGCAAGGGACCCACGTCTGGGCATAGTTGGCGGGGGTATGGGTCAGACTGATTTGCATATGGCCATGTCTGGGGGTGAGTGTTTGATTGGCTCAAACGTTCCGTCCATCATCCCCTTTTGTATCGCTTTGTTCGCCCTAAGTTGGCGGGGTATGCCCAGACGTGGGTCCCTTGCTCACTTTGCCACTGGATTCAAGCAAGCCTGGCTGATGACGGCTGGAATGCCAGAAACCGGTCCTAGGATGCTTGTTTCCGGTCCAGGGAAGACATGGCTTGGCAGTTCGGGCTGGACTGTTCCCATGAGGCACAGGGTCAGACTGATTTGCATATGGCCATGTCTGAACTGGGGTGGTGGAGTGAGCTAAAGAATGATGATGGATTAAACCCAGATCAGTTGACTGGGGGTGAGTGTTTGATTGGCTCAAACGTTCCGTCCATCATCCCCTTTTGTATCGCTTTGTTCGCCCTAAGTTGGCGGGGGTATGCCCAGACGTGGGTCCCTTGCTCACTTTGCCACTGGATTCAAGCAAGCCTGGCTGATGACGGCTGGAATGCCAGAAACCGGTCCTAGGATGCTTGTTTCCGGTCCAGGGAAGACATGGCTTGGCAGTTCGGGCTGGACTGTTCCCATGAGGCACAGGGTCAGACTGATTTGCATATGGCCATGTCTGAACTGGGGTGGTGGAGTGAGCTAAAGAATGATGATGGATTAAACCCAGATCAGTTGACTGGGGGTGAGTCTTTGATTGGCTCAAACGTTCCGTCCATCATCCCCTTTTATAGAATTTGTACAGGACCCCTTTTGGGGTTCCCGGTTGTGAATGTGGGGTGAACATTCCTCCCTTATCTGCACAACTCTTACTTGTTTGAATTCTGATATATTGTGTTAAAATATCAGGTGAACGCTGAGAAAAACCCCAACTTTCACACCTCTTTCTGTTGTAACGTAACATGAGGTCTTGTTGGCCCCCAAGGTCCCTCAGGATTCAAGGGGACTTCATCCCTCAACCTGCAGTGCAACAGAAAGTGCGTTTGCAGAGGGGTGGAAAAAGGGGGCGTGGCCTCCAAAGACCTTTCAGCAATCCTGCCGTCTGAGACTTACCGGAGGTAACTTAAGGGGTTCCTGGCCCTCAAGGACCCTCAGCATTGAAGGGGACTTCATCCCCCAACAAGCAGTTCGTCAGTGTGTTTGCAGAGTAGTGGAAAAAGGGGGTGGGTCCTCTGGCGACTTGCCAGTCCCGCATTTCTTTTGGTATTTTTTACAGGAGGGGCTGATTTGGGACCCAGGGACCCCATCCCCCGGGGCCAGGCCTATTTTTAATGGGGAGTGGTGGCCCCGCGGCCACCCTCCCCAGGCCGATTTCGACCCCGGAAACACCATCCCCCGAGGCCCGACCTTTAATTTGTTTTTTAAATATTGGGGGGGGGGGGAGTGCACAGCCTTAAGGCCCCTGCGGTACCTGCGGGCTCCCTGCCTCCTGCAGGAGCTGGCATTACTGCCAACATGCAGCTCCCTCTCTGTCAAACCAATTGTGCTCCGCTTCTAGCAAGCAAGAGCAAAATGCTCTTGTTTGCTCAAAGCGGAGCACAGTTTACTATGGCTTGGCGCAAGCGGTAAAGCTCCTGCCAAGCCATTAGCAAACAGCTACCACCAGGCACCCCAGGACATAGCAGGAGCCAGCCCTGGGGGGTGGCAGTGCCCAGGGCCATCTTTGGCTCCAGGAGTGGGGCCGCGTGGCCCCCTCCAATCTTTACTTAAACCCCGGGGTGGTAGTGGTCCCCGGGGCTGCGGAGGGGTCCACGCAGCCCCCACATTATTTATATTTAAAGCCCCGGGGAGGTGGCGGTCTCACGGGCTGCGAGGGTGGCCATATGGGCCTACCCGCACTAATTTAATAAATAACCCAGGGGAGGTGGAAGTCCCCGGGGCTGCGGGGGGACCCCGCATCAGTTTATTATTGTTTGCCCCAGGGAGGTGGCAGTCTCCGGGGGACGGAAGTGCCGCACGGCCACCCCGCATAATTTTTAAAACACTGCCGCCGGGATTTGGCCGACCCGGGGGCTTTATGAAAAAGATGCACTGGAGCCCGCATGTCTTTTTTTTCTCAATTTTGCCGCAAATCCACGTGTCCACCCGCGAATTCGCAGCAAAGTTGAATTAAAAAATGCCTTTAAGCCCCGGCGGTGTCCCTGTGGGACCCCCCACCATATCTGGGGGGGGGCAGGGTTTTCGTACCCTGCCTCCTTTTCCTTAATTTGTACATTTTTTGTGGGATTCGGCTTCAAGCCGACTCCCAAGATGGCTGCCAACACTTCCTGGTTGAAGTTTTGGCAGCCAATCAAATTTTAATAGGATCCGCGAGTCCACTGCAAGGCCTCGCGTCCCCAGATAGCTATATTTTATCAACCTAAATATCTCTAAAACTACTGAACGGATTTACACCAAATCACAAAAAGCACGCTTTCTGGACCAACATCTAGCTTTCTGCCAAATTTTGTATAATTCCGTTCATTGGTTTAGGCTGTAGTGGTGTTCAAAATCCATATGGGAAAATGCATGGGGAAAATGCATGGGGACCCACCCTTTTTTCTCGGCTCCCACTTGACGGGTCACCCCAAAACTTTCAACACAACAGCTGAACCAAAAAAGAGATGTTTAAAAAGAAAATTGTGAAGATTTGTCAAGCGGCGCTAAAGTTATTGGCAAAACAAAGAACACTTTTCCTATGGAAACTTGGTCCTAACTAGAACTACCTACTGGGGACATCTAGATTGCTCAGAGTTTCCATAAAGATTCTAGCAATAATCATTAAGTGCATGTCTTTTGCTTGTGCCCTAAGGTTTTTCAAGCAAAGTAATAAACACCAAGATCATTGCTGCAAAGGTAATATGTGAAATTTCATGCACCTAAATACATCTCTGTAGGCCTCACTCTGGCACAATAACAATCCACCTGTAAATGCCTATTGTTTTTAACACATGCATTTTGTAATTCATAAATGAGGCCTACTGTGCCTTTGTTGTCACTTTTCATAATAAACTGATCAAACATATGTCACCTTGCATAACTTTTCACTATGAACCGATTAGGCCTATAGCCTTTATCATTTCATTGTCACTATTACCAGCCTAGACCTACTGTGCAGAGCACAAGCTTTCCCACAGGGCAACCATCAGGTAAAAAGTAATAAAATTAGAAGTATGTTGAAAATTGCAGTTGTCAAACAGTTCTAAATCCCTTCTATGAGGGCCTAATAAGGATTATCATAGTGGAAAACTATCCTCATAGTTTGTATCATAAGATCTGCCTACAGGCGTTAGCACAGTGTAATAACAATCAACCCTTAAAAGCCTTTGCCTTTTTGCCTTTAATACATGCTTTTCATAATAAGTAAGTGGAGCCCATTGGCTTTGTCATAATGTTTCATAATATACAGATCATACCTGTGGAATATGAAATAAATGTTCCCAATGAGCCAATAAGATGTAAAGTCTTTAACATTGACTTCTCGCCACAACCAACACAGACATACTTCAGGCATACAGCCCTAAAATTACAAATGTATATAAAATTGCAGTTGCCAAGGCAAAATATTACCGCTTCTAAAATGGCCTAACAAGGATTATCACAGTGCTAATATTCTGTCCCCGCAATTTGTCAGAGGTGATGGCCCAAAACCTGTATCTACTACAGTAATCTGTGAGATTTCATGAAGTAAAATAGCTCTCTTCAGGCTCTTCAGTACCTTTTGACTTTATCCTATGTTTTTCACACTAAATATGTCAGGATTAGTCTGTAAAATGAATTTAATAAAAAGATGGTCCTATTTCCTTGATCATTGACTTGACACCATAGCTATCACAGCCCTGCTTTATTGAGAATAAACTTTCCCTCAAGGAAAGCAGTGCAATACCAGCACTCTTATTCAGTGGAAACAGACACTTTTGCCCAAATAAATGCAGTACGCAGGGAATCTAGCATGTTGGCAGAACCTAAGCCACTCACTGAATAGTACTTCTGAAAGTTCTTCTTGCATTGATAACATAAGGTCAAGACAGATTTGATGTTAAGCCAGCCCTAAAAAGTATGGGAACTGTGGTCCTGAGTACAAAGGAGGAGGGTTCAGTCAGTTCGGGCAGGGTCAAAGACATAGCTAAATAGAGCAAAATATTATGTAACTATTTTGTTGTTCTTTCACATATATGTAACCAAATATAAAATATAATGCACACATCTTCAATTAAAAATAAAGGCAGGTTAAATTCCTCTGTGGGAAGTGCATCGATCTGATGGGAAAGCTCAGCTGGTTAATGTAATAATTTCAGGTGTCTGTGTGTATAAATGGTGTGATAGCTGATTTGAATCCTGAATGACGCACTGGGGAATAATGACGTGTGCATTAATAGTACTGTAAGGTCCCGGTCCCAGACTGTGACAGAAAGCACTGTGAAAACATTAGTCCGTGTAAAAAAATGTAGTACATACAGCCCAAGACATGCCACCGCATATTAATAAATGTATTATAGTATAAGTTAGGCTGCTTAGTATACTACACACTGCTGGAAAATGTGAAAAAAGATTCAGTGTTTAATTGCTTACAGTGTTTTCCAAAGGTATATTTTTAGTAATACAAACTCGCACTGTACCTAGTGCAAACCTCTTTTATAGGTTTCCATTAAAAGGAAGCATTCCAGAAATGGTACTACCCTTACTGTATTTCTAAAAAAGAAAATCTCTTTTGACACCTGTAAGCTTCAAATGATTCAATCAATTAAAGCCTATACTATCTCCCAAATAGCCTTCAGATTCATTGGGGAGATTCTGTCCCGAGTGCGAAGTCTCCCCCACGACTGCGGGGCCTCCGCCACAATTGCAGAGGCCCTTTGTGAATCAATTCCATAGAGTGAAGTGCCAATGAGGATGAGAAACTCAAAGAGGGCAGTACCTTTAATGAAGTGCTGGAGGTGTTGGGAACAGTCAAGCCAGGACAGGTGACTTTCTCTAGCCCAGATCAATATCAGGGTCTTAAGTGATGGGGCCGCTAAGCTGAATAGCAAGGGCTCTGTAGTGCTAGAGGCACTCTTATGGTTTGACACCACGTGATGACCTTTGACTACCATCATTTTAATTGACTTTGGTGTTTTACTTTACACTAGCATGAATGTACGACATCCTGCATATGCCTTGTTTCTCTTGAAGATTTAATCTTGCAGTCTTGAACAGCTTGCCAAGAACAGAATGTGTGGGATGTGCGTTTGAAAGCATGAGAGAGAGAGGTGTGGAATGTACTTTTTGGTCTCGAAGTGCAGGGTTATGAGCAGTGGTGCACAAATGTGCATTGTGTTGTACATTGAGAGATGAAGTATGTGATGCAATAGGCAGTGGTGCACAAATGTGCATTGTGTTGTACATTGGGAAGTATTATGAAGTTCTTACTATTGGCTTTGACATGGCCTCATGACATCCTGAATTCTGACTCTGTCTTGCTTGAGCTTTTTTTGCGCGCACAGACAGGCCCCCAGAGTGTTTGCAAGTTGTTTGGATTAATCACGTTCAAGGTTGTTTTGTTTTTGGAGAAGAGATTGTTTAATGTACCGAAGGCTTTCTTAAGCTTCGTTAAGATAAAGGCTGAAACATGTGAGAATGTAGAGGGAACGTGGGAACTCCTTTTGCTTTGGAATGCTTGCATGGAAGGTGGCCAATTCCAGTAGTTTCCTTTGCGCAGAAGGAAAGACTCTCGAACCTTCTAGTGTGTTTTGAGACTATAAAGCTGAGGGTTGTTGACTTAGAAACTGTGATTTTGGAATCCGAATGGGGACGGACGCGTCTACTTCGGTACAGCGGAACCCTGGTTGCTGAGGCTCTTAACCCCGGCTGTAAATCCCCCGGTCTGGAGTGGGCTAAGATGCAGTGTTTGCGCCAGGTGAAGTGTTTGAGTTTTGATTATTGCCATTGTGATGTGTGGCCAGTGGCTGTGGTCATTTGAGGTATTTTCTTTGTGATGTGTGGGTGAGTCAGAGTGCACATCCAAAGTAATCATTTGATGTATTTACTGTATATATCTTTCTGATTTCTTGCAGGACATCCAGTACTATTTGCTGCTTGTTTATTCATTATTATTATTCATGCATTTAACAGTTACATTTGCCAAGTGTGTTATTATTGCTTGCATATAAATATGTATATATCTCTATATACATTTGAATATTGTTCATTTGACATCTGGGAACACCTTTTTGTTAGAGAGCATTGCATAAATAAAACCCCAAGCCTCATTCTAAAAAGAGAGTCTTTGATGTGTTTCATTTTTGTAAAGTGAAACCCCTTTCTAGGTGCTGTTGTGTTTTATGTCTCCTGCTTCATCGTGTTTGGGCCATCGTGTGGGAGTGGTATTTTTGAGGGCGAAGCAAGACAGGCTCCCTCATATGAAGTGAAGCTGCCAAAGATCAAGATTGCGTCATCAGCAGACATCGACCCTAATGGGAACAAGGATGCCTCTGGAGTTTATGATGTTGGTGTCCTCTGCCAAGATGGCGAGGGCGCTGGGAAGGAGTAGTTATAAAACTAGGACTGCTCCGCCACCCGCCTGTTGAGGAGACGAAATAAAGAAGGGACTAACGTGGCAGAGATCATTGTGAATTACAAGAGAATGTAGTAAGCTGAAGTGAAAATAACACTTGTAAGGCGGTCACCATCTTAAGGATAATACAAAAGTCAATATAAACGTAAAGAAATAGCAGTGGGGGAGTAAACCCTTGTTTGCAATTTACAGAGAAAAATGATATTTTTTAATGTATACAACGTACTGAAAAAAGGATAATTTTCAATGTTTATATTACAAAAAAAGTAATTGAAAATCAGACTTGTCACTTCCCTGCATCATGTCTCAATTAACAGCAGCAGCTTCTACAAAGGCAAGTGATGTTGTTATATTAAAGAAGTCCAATCTTACATCCTGTTGAGGTCCAAATTCAGACTGTCCACTCGAAGGATTCATTTCAGCTCCTCTTTGTTTAGTAGCGCTGAGATGTTGCCGCCTCTACTTGGTGGAGTTATGACTGCAATAACTTGCCAGCGAAGATCATCTTTGGTATGTTCTACTGATGGTGCGGATATGACTTTGCATCCTGTGTTAACAAATCCTAATGAGGATCTTCTGGGTTGGTTGGCCGATATATACAAGACAACTAGTGGTATTGCAATTTGAGAAATATTTTAATTTGCAAATCACTTTGCCATGTTTGAATTCTTTGGACTCAATGGTGAAAGCACAAATGCTACATTGGCCACATTTAAAGTGCCCAGTATCGGGAGTCCCCACAGGTCAATGATGGTCCTATCAGAATTATGGTGTGGTAATGCTGCCTCAACTAGATGGTCTCCTTTTCGGAATACAAAGATCAGCCTCTCAAGTGCAAGGTCATCAGCATTTAACACATTCCAATACTGCAGATCACACTGTAGCATAGAGACTGCTACCTTACACATTGTGGACAATGCCATCCTAACCACATATGAAAATGACCCACCTCCTGATATTGCTGGACCTCTCAGCTGCCTTGGATACAGTTGAACATCACACCCTCATACACACCCTGGAGTCTTGATTGGGATTCACTGGCAAGAGCTTTCACTGGTTCTCATACCTTTCCAACTGACACTAGTTTGTTAATATGATTTCCTTCCGGTCCTAAAAGTCTTGATTGGGATTCAGAGGCAAGAGCCTTCGCTGGTTCTCCTCCTACCTTTTCAACCAACTCTAGTTTGTCCATGTGGGTTCCTCCAGGTCCCAAAATACTCCTATCACTGACAGAGCCCCCCAGGCTTTCGTACTGTCCCCTATCATCTTCAACTTCTACATGGAGCCACTTATCCTCTACTCACAAATAGTTGCATCAAGGTTCACCAATACGCCGATTATACACAACTCTATTTGAAAGTCTACTCTGCTTCAGACATCCAATGCCTCAAACACTGCCTGCACATCATCTAGGCTTGGATGTCCGGCGCCTACATGACGTTCAACCCAAACAAGGCAGAAGTACTGTTATTTGCTAAGAACAACAAACAAGAAACAGTATAAACCTAGCTCAGTGACATGAACCTTGACGATTTTGAAGCCCAACTTTCACCAAATGGCAAGTTACTTGTGTAAGAAAGGGTTTATTTTGGCAGGTCAAATTGCAGCTTTTACACACCTAAAATCAGACTACACTGGTAGGCCAGAAGCCATGTTTTACACTACCATCGTAATGGAATGGATGGCACAATAGGTGTTGCAGTCCACTAGAGACATTTACCTTACAGGCCCTGGGTACACTTTGTACCATATACTAGGGGTATATAGGGAAGTTAAATATGCCAATTAGGGGTATACCAATTTCATCATGTTGAAGGGAGGATCACAGGCACTATATCACTGTTTAACAGGGATACAATGCACAGAGTTTTACAGACAGCAAAAAGATCAGGTAATAAATGGTAATTTCCTATAACTTGGGTTTTCCTTGGACACCAGCACCACTCTAAGGGAACACATTGCAAAAAAAACACCAAAGCCTGTCTGATACTAGCCCTCTCTTCTAAAGAAAGTGAAACTGTTTCTTCCAGAATATGACTTCATTACTGCTGTTCAGGGCCTTGAACTCTTGCATTTGGATCATGGTAACTCCATGACCCGCAAGACTCCACACTAGCAGCCCCTAAGGACATCTGCTGCAGCACTTCTCATCCAGGGCCTGAAAAAATATAATTGCATGACTCCTCATCCTGGTGGCAGTCCAACGGCTCCCCTTGCTGGCCCGCACCATATCCAAGACCAGCTGCATCATTTACAAAGGCATCATGACCAGCATCTCCACTTATCTTGCAGACAATCTCACCATCTCTGGTGGTTCTTGATACACCCACAGTCATGAGACCATCGGATTGCAGACTAAGAAGTGCAAAAAAGGAAAAAACAAGGCAGCAGGCCTTTTCTATTTATGAACCCAGGATCTGGAATAACATCCCATTATCCATCAGGGCCTCCCCAATGCTGCCCCAATATGAACGTAAACAATTGAACTCTGCAGCTTAGTAATTCTGTTTTTTATACAGTCTGTCGCTATTTTCTCTTTGATCACAGTTTGGGCTGTACATGCTTTTATTACTGGCACCGTATGTTTACCTTTCGCACTGAGCACCATTTGTGAAATTTGATCCTTGTTAGCTAGGTTTCCTAGTTGAAATTGACTTAAATATGTTTCAACTTTATCTGTAAACATGGTCGATATCCGTTTGGCTTTATTACCTGGTTGGCGATTTATTGATTATATCACTTGATTATATTTTTTAGGTCGAGCCTAGACAGCGCTTACGCAGTCAGGGGATCTGTTGTATGTACTTTGTGGGGTCTGACTCCTCCCACCGCTTTGGATTGGCTTTTGTCTATGTCATACAAAAATTGTAGCCTGCAAATGGCTAGTGGTTGGTGCATGTCTCACCTTTTCTCACAAGTTAACTCCCATGGAGTATTGCCACGGGAACGAGCAGCGACGCACACACATTCCCTACGTATGGAAATCCAACAACTGAAATGTATGTGCAGTCTGGTGCATTATTACTGCTGTTTATGCCCTATTCTCGCGTGTACGCATGCGTGTCATCGTACGCATGTGTACTATGCAGTTTGTCATAGAAACAGGTATTTCTAAGCTCTCCGGCAGCATTCTCTTGTGTGTGCATGCGTGTCATTGTACACATGAGCACTATGTAATCTGTCGTTCATTTCAAAGCCTGTGAGAGGAGTGTATCACTGGAGCTCTCGGAAGGGTTAGAGCTAGTGTCTGCATGGGGTAAGTAAACGCAACAGGCTGCATGGACCAGCTCTAACAACTGCAAAACGCTTTTTATTCTTCTTCCCACTGATTGCCATGATCCTGCTCTAGCACTCCAGCCAACAAGCATCTTGTTTTCCGTGAAGCCAGGGGTATGGTATTACTTCTGGATATTTGCATTGAGGGAATGACCGCAGTAGCCTTTTTTTGTGATAAATATGTTGCCAGTAGCGCTAAGAGGTCTCTTAGGGTGTGCTCCACAAATACGTGTGTTATATCGGGCTTCAGCAGACCTCCCAGGCCTTGTTGGAAAGTGATTCCCTCATCTCTACAGTATGACGCTCTGGGTGTTTTCCTGCTAGTGCGCAGATACCGATCGTGCCGATAAGCACATAGGAACGTGTATCTCCCCCCTCTCCTGGCATGCGTAAAAGGAGGCCTGAGGTATGTGTAGCATGTATAGTGTGTAAAGCTCCTGCTGATGTTTTATGACCAGCTAACCTTGGAGGTACTTATCTGTAGGAATGAATTTGGGTCGCACATTTTACTTAATCATAAAAACATGACTGACATGTAACCTCCACACCATTCATGAACTCCAGATTAGCAGGCCAAGCAGCACAAGCATCTGCCGTAGAACCAACTACCACAAACATGTTATCAGAAAGCTCCCTAACTTTGCGGAATCACACAAAGAAACCAGAATATTGCTGAAGCTTAATTAGGTCTTATGTGTAAGGTTTCCTTGACTGATTTGGGTTCTTGAGATAGTCGCCACTCTGTAAACTGTCCTTACACTTGGGAAAGAGACTGATAGGCTGAGTAATAATTCCAACTGGAATGGGACTGTAGCCACCCTTCTGAATTTATATATAAGGCACATAAGCCACCATTCACCTGGCTGTATGTAAGCTGTGGGTGGAAGCCAACTCTGCACTCTTACGGTCCTCCTGATCCGTCTCAAAAGGCTTCCTGACATTGATGAAGGCTGCTGACTGGCACGTTCACAGGAAATAAATGTTGCTGTACCCAGAATAATGTGCTGCATAGCTAAATACTTACACAAGATCCCAAAGGCAAGACCTATTGCATTGCAAATGCTTCTGTAAGTGATACCTCTTGTAGATTTTTTTGTTATATTCATTTACCCAGGTTCCTTTTGATGCCTATGGGTTGCTCCTGTGGTTTATATTATTAACAGGTTCCAAATGGGGTATTGGAGGCCTTTTTAGGGTCAGTAAAGCCTTGAGAAGATGATTCTACTTTAGGCTTTTTAGTTCCAGAGATTGAAAGGGCAATAACTTTATAAAGCACCTGGACCAGAAATATGCTTATTGACCTGTACCACGCTGAACTAAAATATGGGCCCTTGTTTTTAGGTCTTGTCTGAGACAGCTCATGTGCTGTTGTTTGCATGACATTTTGTTTACTTAAAAGGGGCTTAGAGCCCTTCCATTGCTTACAATTGGTTGGCTTCATCATCACTCTCATTTCCTTGCTTCTCTTTGGTCAGTGCATAACGGCTTCACTTCCTCTTTGCGTATTTATACCTCCTCGAAGCATGACCCAAATGCTGTTTTTTTGCCCTGTGTCCTTCCAATGCTTGCTCTTTCAGAGATACCTTTTTCTTTTAGTTGCAGCACTCCATATGAGTGTATATGTATTTGCAGGCCATTTCTCCCTGACCTGTTCCACCTTGTTGCTTTCCCCCTTCCATGCACAGACCCCCTCCAGTGTTGCTTGCCCTATCCTTCCTACTCCTTCCTGCATTAATGCTGGCCCTGTCCATCCCTCATTGTTTCTTGCCACATACTTCCCGCCCCCTGCTGCGTTGTTGTTTGCCCTGTTCCTCCCATCGTCAGGGTTGTTGCTTGCCCCGTCGTTGTTACTTGTCCAGTCCCTCTGCATCCCTCCTGCGTTGCTGCTTGCCCCATCTTTTTCATCCGCCCCCTTATGTGTAGTTTTTTGCCCAGTCATTGTTGCTTGTCCCATTCTTCCCGCTCGCCTCCCTTGTTGTTGCTTGCCCCTTCATTGTTCCTTGACTTGTCCCATCTGCTCCCCTTCCACGTCCCTCCCCATTTTTGCTTGCTAAATCCCCCTACCCCCTTCCACGTTGTTGTTTTCCCCGTCATTGTTGCATGCCCGTCCCTCTCCTCCCATGTTGTTGCTTGCCTCATCATTGTTGCTTGCCCCTTCCTGACCACACCCCTTGTGCACTGCTGCTTGCCACATCCCTTCCACCCCACTCCTGGGTCCCTCCCATGTTGTTGCTTGCCCTGCGTTGTTGGTTGCCTGGTCCCTCCCGCCCCTTTCCTGTGTTGTTGCTGGCCCAGTCCCTCGTACCCCCTTCACACCCTGTTGCTTTCCCCATCTCTCCTGCCTCCCTCTTGTGTTGTTGCTCGCCTGTCCCTCGCACCTCCCTCCCGCATTGTTGCTTGAACCGTTTCCCCAGTCCCCTCCAGTGTTGTTGCTTGCCCTATCCCACCTCCATCTCTCAGATTTTTGGTTGCCCCTTTCCCTCTCCCACATTGTTGCTTGCTCTGAACTCTCCCATGTTCTTGGTTGCCCCCTTCCGTCCCGACAGAAATTAAAAGCATTATGATGCAGCCAGCCCTGGCCACATCATAACACTTTTTCCCCTAACCTTCAGCCATGCTGCTGTCCAACATGGCTAAAAGACATTGACAAAAGCTCTCGCCAATGCTTGTTTTAATGAAGTCAGCATAAGAAGTCATTTACCACATCCTGCGGTTGACCAAACTTGTCCCATTACATAAAAAGAGGAACCACACTTCTCTGAACAATTATAGATCCATCTTCTTGAGGGATGGCACTGGTAAACTTTAAAGCAATTTTAGTAAACCGCATCCATCGGTGGGTTTATTCTCAAAATATACTCACCAATATCCAAGCAGGATTAAGGAATGGCATTGGAACAATATAGCAGCAAATGAGAATATATGTGATCACCATTAAATATGCTCTGTGCTAAAGCATTTTACTATTTATTACTTTTATATATCTGGAATCCGCTTTGTATAAAGTAAACCATGACCCACCTTTTTATGCTATAGAAGACCTAACTAATTTCTGCATGATCAAACGTTAGATAAGGGATGATACTGAAAACAAGTTGAGGGTACGGAAGAACCTGAATTAAGGGTATGGTAGGAAGATGTGCTTGCACCATTTTTATTGATATTATTCCGGAATGACGTCAGAGGAGATTGCCTGGTAGATCTAACTCTGGACACCCCGAAGTTGTACCCGGCAAAATTGCTATCGTTTGTGAACGATCCAGTACTGCCTACATTATCAGAATTATCTATGCATCATCTCCTCCTAGGTTTTGAAACACACTGCACTCAGAAACAAATGGTTATTGTTTCGAAAACAAAATTCATGGTGTTGAACTAAGGAGAACATTTTCCCTAATAACAAATTATTAGAAAGTGTAATGCATTTTGAGTATCTGGGTGTATGTTTTGACAGAAGGCTTACACAGGTACAACAAAAGGAAAAAGCTGTGTGCATTTTTAAACAAACAGCTTTGACTGTATTGTGATGAAAGGCTATGATTGGCGGCCAATCGATGAGTGCAATCTTACAGTAGTGTTAATGAAGGCAGTAGATGCAGCGTTCTATAGTACAGACTTATGGGGACATATTGATGTTTCAAATATTGAAAAAATATAAAATTAATTTTTAGGATCATTTCTGTGTTTGGATCCTGGTACACCGTTGGCTGCCATATGAGTAGCACAAGGTATTTGTTGTGTGTCTTGTTATAATGGCTTTACGGCCAATTGTGTGTTGGGTTAGGCTTACAGCAGGACTATGCCCTGGCTCCAGTCTTGTTTAACATTTTTATTGGAGATTTTCCTATACGTTTTATTTCCCTTATAACATGACCTCTAGCGTTGGATCCCCAGTGGCCAATCCACTTATTTATGTCACTGACGTAGCTCTAATTGATTTGACCTCTAGAGGCCTGAAAGAGCTATTGCATTTACTTTACGGTGCACCAAAAATAATGAGCCGGTACTAATAAAAGCAAGCTGGTGGTATTTGGTGGACGAAGGAGACTGAAGAATTTTCAATGTTGTTTAAATTTCAAGTAGTTTCTAAATTGGGCAGGCAGACCGTGATTTTGGCAGAGAGTGCCCTCCTTCTCCTTTGCGATTGAGTACCCTCTCTGCCAAACTCTAAATTAGCTCACAAGTCTGATAAGTTCCTAAGATTCAGTCCTTCTGTACAGGAGTGATCCAGACCTTAGAGAAAGCCTTGGGATGGCAGTTTGAGGTTACTTCAAGGTTGGCGTTGCTAAACATTTGCTCTGATTTAGAAGCCAACAGATGTTATGTTATTTTTTGTTATTTTGAATTTATAAGGCGCACAGCTACCCAAGGGTTTCCCGGCGCCAACCTGAGAGGACCAAAGAGAAAAAACAAAAAGAGGAAGAAACTTATTGATTGAATAGCCAAGTTTTCAGTGACCTACGAAAATGGACAAAAGTGGTCTCTTTCCTTAATAACAGAGGAAGGGAGTTCCACAGGGTGGGACCCAGGCAAGAAAAGGATCTGCCACCCATACGTGACAATCTATGCCTAGGAACCGTGTATTTCATTTGAGTGGATGAGCAGAGAGAACGTGACGGGACGTATTGGTGGACAATAGTGTTTAAGTATTCAGGGACCTTGCCAGTTTTAATCTTGAACATATAGATTAGAGTTTTAAATTTGATGCGGCTTTCAACCTTAAGCCAGTGAAGTTCACGTAAAGAAGTTGACATAGAGTCATTTTTTGGAATGTGGCAGAGTAGGCGGGCTGCAGCATTTTGTACAACCTGCAACTTATGTGTCACATCCTTATTGGCTCCCAAAAGAGGATGTTGCCATAGTCCAAGCGTGAGATGACAAGAGCCTGGACTACAGTTCTTTGAGTAGAAACTGGCATCATCCACAAAATCTTTCTGAGCCATCTAAGGATGCAAAAGCAGGTTGCGGCCACCTTTATCGCCTGATGTTTCATAGAAAGCTGATCATCCATAATGAAACCCAGATTACGGGCTTGGTGGGTGGGCAGAGGAAGGGCACCCAGTTCAGATGGCCAGTGTTGGGGACCCCAAAGCTCTTTATTTTTCCCCAATATCAGCACCTCAGTCTTCTCCCCGTTAAGTTTTAGTGAGTTGGCTTGCATCCACCATGCAATTTTACGTAACCCTGTTAGAAGGGATGATGGTTTGGACGCTCCGTCACCAGAAAGGGAGAAAATTAATTGGGTGTCGTCAGCGTAAGAAAAAATCGACAACCCTGCCTCAGCGGCGATGTCCGCCAGAGGTTTCACATAAATATTAAATAGTAGAGGGCTAAGAATGGAGCCCTGTGGTACCCCATAGGGGGATGTGTGGGTTTTAGAAGTTGCGGCTGAGGAGAAGACCTGATACGTGCGATTCTCCAAGAAATCCGCCAGCCATTGCAAGGCAGGCCCAATCACGCCAATAGATCGTAAGGCTTGCAATAGCACAGAGTGAGATACCGTGTCAAAAGCGGCACTCAAATCTAATAGTATGAGTGCCACAGTGTCACCTGCATCTAAACAAATGCACACTAGCCCTCCTGAACATATGCCTCGTCATTGTAAAGTGTGACATAGAATTGAACTGGCATGAGGTTAACTCACCTGGCTTGGAGGATCGGGCTCTTTGTGTGTTTCTTGAGGCTTTGATATACGGGCCCAGAGGATGTCTACCGAAACATCTCAAGATATTTAAACAGTGGGGCCAGCATTGACATCTTGAGTAGCGGGAAGAAGCAGGTAATGCATTGTACAAGGAAGGGGCAATTCTATGATAACTTTATTATGTAGTTATTTGTCACCCGACGGCTGAGCTGGACGTAAACACCTCGTTATCTTGTAAATCCACGTGTGGTAGATACTAAGTGCCTATATTGATGCTATGTAAAATGATAATAACATTTCTGGAAAAGAAAGAAAAAACAGCTTCATTTTAAGATGTCCACTTAACACAAACTACATTCCGAAATGGTTGTCAAATACAATCTCTGTCCCAGAAGGCCCCCTTACGCAAACAGCATTCCATGAAGTCCTTCTCTCACACTGGCTCTTTTCAGCTCATGGTTCCTGTTCAGGACTAGCCCTTCCTTTCAGGTGGTTCTTGCTCTTGAATCAGCCCTGTGGTTTCCGTCTTACCAGTTTCTGATCAGCAGCCCAATAAGTCACAGCTCCTTCGACCTGCTCTTGCTGCCAGACTCTTCGCTCTGTCTCCATTCCTTCCCTGCTCGATGTGTGTGCTGGTACATCAAGTTCCAATTGTGCTTCTGTCCTGCAAGCTCCAGTTCTGCCACAGCCCTGCTCCAGTACTGCAAGCTCCAGTTAGGTTCAGTCTTGCATGCTATAATTCTGCTCTGGTCCTGCAAGGACCATTCCTGCTGCGGTTATATCACCCCCAAACAATCAACTTTATATGAACACTACTGTAATTGGGGCTGGGATTGGGATTCTAAACTTGTTTATGTGTAAGGACTATTTAGCATTATTTATAACATTACAGGAGTTGATGACTGAAGACCTTTGATATTAACAAGAAATGACAGCAGGGAAATGATTAAAAAAAAAATCAGAATAAATATCAAATACATAAAAAATATCAAAACCTCACTTCAGTCGTCATGGCTTACAAAAGTAGTGTAGCAACAATTGAAGGTGTCCAAAGCGCCTTCTTCCATCTGGATCCTCATTACAGATTTGCCAGAATTTGGTGCGAGGATCCGATTCCGACTGTCATCCCCACACCAAATTCCAGTTATTCTCAATGGGGGATAATTGCTCGGGCTTGAAGATACTGGATCCTTTATTGGGCAGTTTTTGTCTAATTCCTGTGAAAAAAATGGCTTGCATTTTCCACCTCCTTTGAGCTGGCAAAATGTGTCAACAGGAAGGCCATGGGGGATTTGTGCGGCGATCTGTCTGCCCAGGAGGAGCATTGTCTGATCCCCCTGTTCTCCTCTAAGTGTTGGGCTACTCTCTGTGCTCCTGCATCTGCACCAGTAATGTCAAGTCCACAGCCTCCCTGCCCGGACTTATTGGGTCAGAGTTTGCGGACCTGGGGCCGTATTACATATTGGCATTGTTTGCGCCTAGTGCATCTTTGAAAAGGTGCCCCCCATGATGGTGAATGCCCTGCCCAGTGGGCAGCCGCGAACTTTCGCTGCCCTGGGGGCAGCGCATTCATGTGAAAACACGGAGCAGCTGCTCCGTGTTTTCACAGTGCAGGCGGCACCCACCTGCACTTTCAAAGGGGATTAGAGATTCCCTTGCAGGCGGGTGCAGTCAGTGACTGTACCCGCCTGCTAGGGTTATGTCTGGGGGATCCTGGGGACCACGTTTACCCCCTGCAGAGGGTTGCTTTCAGGGGGCGCACTGACAGTGCGCCACCTTTTAAATGGCACACTGTCAGTGCGCCTCCCGAGGGCTTCTATGACTCTGCGCCCGCGTCTGTAATATGGCGCGGGCGCAGAGTCAAAGGAATTCCCTCATTTGCATAGGGCACACCCCTATGCAAATGAAGGAACACCCTCTGTTGATAGCGCTGGCGCTTTAAGTGCACCAGCGCTATCGATATTATAGAAGGGGACGCACAAGCGTCTGAGCCCATTTCTATAATACCAAAGTGCCCCGGGGGCACACAAAGCGGGCGCAAACGCCCGTTGCGCACCCGGGGCACCTTATGAAATACGGCCCCAGATAATTACAAGACCAGAGAAACCAGAAAACCTGTTGCGGCCAGAGGGGTATCCACTCTCCCAGTGGGTATACTCTTCTGGGCAACTCACAGAGGCCCATTTTATTGGCCTTTGAGATTCTGCGTTGGTGGGATGATGACTCGCTGTAGCTTCTACAGTGCCTAGTAAAGTACTGCAGGAGTTTTTTTTATTTAGGTTCTAGCCCTTCTTACCAAATGTGTCTCGAACTTAAGCTTAGGGAATTTCGGCCATGGGAATACTCCCTAACTCACTAAGTTGGAGCTGGAGCCTAGGAAATGAACATGACTCACGCTAACAGTGCAGAAACCTGCGCTCCACGTGCCTTGCAGTACAGAAGCCTGAGTATCTAAACGTGCACCAGGGCCTGCTCTATCTGCTCTGTGAGAACTATGTGCTTCCTGACCTGTGCTGCATGCACAGCAACTGATGTTCCGCACAACATAGGGTTCCCACACCAAGTATGCCTGGAGCCATGCATGCCTCATGATGTGTCTCTTGCCTGTGGACACATGAGGTAGAAGTGGCCTATATGGAAAATAAAGAAATATACAGACACATTGTAACATATTTTTTTCAGGAATCGGGGTATTTAGGCGGAACAATTAAACAGGAACAACATTTGGGGAAAATATCAACATTACTGAATGTCGTGTTTTCACCATCCGGGATGCTGCACCCACATCCTGCTTGTACTTCAGTTGAGCTTCCCAAATGTTTCTTATTTACACCCTCCGTCTACATGCAAGAAAATGCTCACACACCACAATAGAAGACAAGAAAAAATAAACTTTGCTTCACTGTATGCCTGTATGGAAGCAGCGGTCTCAGGTTGTTTAACTGATCTCGTAGCTGAGGCAGAGGCAGGCTCCTACCTGCTGTGTAGCAGCAGGGCATTAGCAAAGCTAGTGGTGCATGAAAGGTATATGCTTTTCTCCAGTTGGTAAGATGAAGACAAAAGTGTAGAACATTACTAAGAATATTGTCTATTTTTCTGGAGTAATGAGTGCATCAAGGACCAGTTGATGTTTAAACATGCAAATAAACATGCGGAGAAGAGATTGTGGTTTCTATGAATTTTAACCTCCAAGAGGCAATAGAAGGAGGATGGGAAAATCCTCAAAATGCACACAAATTATGTCTGAGAAAAAGATGTGTAAGAGAAGGGGTGAGGTCCACTGCATAACACAGGGGTCAGCTAGTAATAACAAGACTAAGAAAAGGGCTGTGTGTAAAGCAGCCTGTAGAAAGAACAAAACCTGTAAGGGTAATAATAAACAACATTTATGTATTAGGTATGGTTTTCAGGGACATGTTATTGCTAAAGAGAATCTGGCATGGACGTATGATTGTCACAATTGTGGAAAGAGGGATACTTTTCACCCAGATTAGTAAGAGCGTGGTAAAAGGTGGTGAAGGATACGTGATGGATAAGGAAGGAGTGGGGGTGAGGGGCAAGAAAAAGTCGACATTTAATCAGTATTAGGAGAAAAGTCTACAAAACCAATTGACATATGTGAAGAGGAACAGACATTAAATAATTTTCAGGAGTGTGGAATTTTATAACTATCTACTTATCCAAGGAATAGGATGCTTCAAAAGTCTACTTGTCCTGTAAAAAAATCCACTTGTCATTTTTGGTGCCATGAGGTGACACATTATAGCAGCATTCTCATATCAGAGCTCTGATAACAGCCTCTCCAACTACGCCAGGGCTCTTATTATGTCAGGGTTTGTATTACAGCAAGGCTCCGATTTTGCCACCTTTCCACAAATCTAGATACAGGGCTGGAAATAAGTGGGGCGCAGTAGGTCCAGAGTTGGGATGCTCTGACAGTCTGTTTAGACCCACAAACTGAAATGTTTAAAGCATTCAACACCAACTCTCCAATCTCTCCCCATAGTGGAAAAGGTTGGAAATTTGCTCCTGACAATGGCAGGGGTAAAACATTTTCTAGAGTGGGAAAATAAGGGATGTTGGGAAAGTGAATTTGCAAACACTCAGCAGATTTTCAAATGAGCAAATATGCATGTGCATATGTGCTCATGCAGAATTGGAACTCACAAATGCTTGCTAGGAATCCAGTTTAAAAACCTACTTCTGTAAAATCTTGTGAATTCCTGAAAGTCATAAATCTTTGCCAATATAGCGTCATATACTTGCTGGTGCACTTTTGTGCCTTTCTTCAAGAATTCGGCCCCTAATTAATTTTCCTGTTACCCATGAAGTTGCTCATGATGGTTGTATACGGATTCTCCTTTATTAACCTTTTTAAAATATGGGTTGCATCAAACATGTTTTAATAAATGGTGCCTCAGAGGACTGGTATCGAAAGATGCACTATAGCTAAGCAGAACTTTATTTCCAAGTTGCATTCTTTTGGTACATTTTATTTTGAAAGCAAACAATCACCAATCCTGCTTTCAGGCTTCTACATATTTCTACAGGCTTCTACTTGCATATAATCAGGAAGCAATCCGGGAGCATTATAATTAGTCTGAAATTGTTACATTTTGCAAACGTGTACATGTCTTTATATTGTCAGTAATACAAGCTGAGCTCAATGCTCTTGCTACCTGGGACACTTTGCATGCTTAGTTATTTGTACGCAGTTCAGGAGAGGTTGACAACATGGAGGTTGTCCTGCGGAGAATCTGCCAGGAGATTCTTGTTAAAGATTACCATTGCCAATGATGACTCATCAATTTAAAATTAATGTACCAGCGTCTGAAAGGGACAATTATTGGATACTGTTGGCTGCCCACCTTTGTCTTGCTTTAGTGATGGCAGAGAAGCCTTATAGTTTCTCGATTGGCAACAGGGAACATTATGTTTTTTTCCCAAATACCTTTTATTAAAAAATCACAACAATATATAAGTTAGCAATGCAAGAGATGGTGATTTTCATTTGTGACTAGTAATGAAACTTCATTCATGGATCAAGGTCTGCAAACCAACTACTTGGGCGTTAGTGCTCAGACTTTTTTATTTCTTTTTAGAGGAAAAGATTCAGTCTTTATTAGTACTAGTCCCTGTCACTCCTTTGTCTATGGGTTCTAGCACCTGCATCCAAACCATCATGGAATCGAAAGAGACTGGAATACTTTTTCATTGCACCAACTAAAACATCTCTGCGCTGCACCCCCTCCCAAGTCTGTCAATTGCACTTGACTTGCCTACCTTTTCTATGGGTCCAAAACATACTCAAGGAGCTTTGAGAAAGTGGGGATGGTGGGTGAGTTGTCAGGAGGAATGGGAACACGTCAGGACAGAGTACAAGAATCACTATGATTGGTATTTTGTACTATGGTCTGTGATTATGACATCTGTATAATGTTTGATGTTTCTTTTCCTCATCGAAGTAGATTCTCAGTCATAAATTATGATTGAGAATCTACTCAGATGTGTGTGTACTTTTTGAAAAATTATGGGCTATGTGATAATGCATAAACAGATGTTTAACTGCCTATTAATACGTAGGTTTTTAGTCAATGTTTAAGGAAACTGTGCTAATTAATCCAGGGGTTTGCCTCAATCCCATCGAGGTTTTGTTTGGGATGGTGAGTTTCAACCCGAGGAGGAAGTTAATGCTTGCCTGGAACGCCGGAGAAGTAATGGAATATTTTATTAGTCCCTCTTCAGTCTTTTAGCCAATTTATATGAACATTGTGTATTGAAATGCACCATTTGGCCATTGCTCATTTATACAGTCAAATTTGAGGCAAGTATGTACATGCTGTTTCTTTCAAAGTTCACCAATGGTCACTAGTGGGAGACATGCGGATTCAGTGTTAGTTTTGTGTTGGCAAGCGGGAACGAGCCACAGAGCTATGCTCAGGATCCTCATTTTGTTAAAGATATGTGCATGTCTGGTATAGGTATTTTCAGGAGAGCGTGACTGGGTAAGAGTGCTTGTTATGGGAGGAAGCAGGATGCCGTTGTAATTTCAGCGTGTAAGGAAAGACTTCTTCACGCCTGTACATAGTGCAGGCAATTGATGGATGTTTACTTACAGTTTTGAAGGAGGCTTCCGTGGGAGGAGAATCTGCCCCTCTGGTGAAGAGACTGAGTGTACATAAAGGTGTCTTGATGGTGTGAGTGATAATCCAAGAGGCTGGACCAAGTCAGAGAGAATAAGACGTAGGAGTCCGTCAGGGCGGAGTGAAGCGGCAGATGAGTCTTGTAGCTAGGTCACACAAGTAAGAGCTGCTATTAGGAGGATCCATGTACTCTATCTAGATGCTGGTTCCTCGTGGTCCCCATAGTTGGCAGTCTAACAAGGCCTAATGGGCGTATATCAAAGGGAAAGCAGGTTAATTGCATGCTTGGGAAGGTTTATGTGTCATCCATAAAGGAAAATGTCCATAGTACACAGGAACCAAACTGGACACTTTTTGTAGAAGTAATGATTAATTCTGTCACAAACAGCAAAACATGTATGCTTTATTAAATGTCCCACCAGGAGGAAGTCTGCTGGCTCCAATTGTCGGTCTCCCATCAACATCTGAGAAAAGTGTCATTAGATGGCTTCACTTAGGTATGAGAGAACCTAGCGAGAAAGGAAGCATCTGTGGATGCCAGTGCCTCGCAAATGATGCACCCCAACTTAAGACCCTACATGGGCCCTCCCTACAGGGATTAGGGCAGCAACAACAGGGTAACTTTAATCTTGAGGGACCTTCTCTAGGGCCATCCTGAGCCAGTTGGTGGTGTCCCCCTGGTATGACCTGGTTTCCCAACCACTCCTAAGCTCAGAGTGGCCCTGGATCCATTGGTGCCAGGGTTCCTTGGAGACCAGTGGGAAGGCATGCTGGGTCATGGCCACAAAGGGCCACCACCCATGTGTGTTGGTCTGAGCACAAGGACTTCACCATCTTAGTCCCGATATAGCAGTGTAGTCCCTGGACTACTAAAGCACCAGGTAGAGGCACTATATTTAGTGACATATTGCAGGTCGCTGCGGTTGAGCACTTAGCATAGCACATCTTCACCTTGGTCTGATCAGTCCACATCGTTTCCATTCTACTGGACGGTCACCCTCTGTCCGCACTAGCAGACAAAAACAGTATCCTGCTCCTTGGCCTTTATACCCTGGTGGGTGCACTTGGACCAAGGGATAACAAGGGGTTACAATAAACTGATCTAAAAGTAGCCTGGCACGTTCAACTGCACCATGGCCTCTTTGAGACGTACCCCTTGCAGTATGGAATGTATGAGCATCCATGTATATTGACAGCATCTCGGTGATGGAAACACCCTGGCGTATGATGACATCAATTTTGAATTGTAAACATATTTTATTTTCTGACAGCTAATAAGATTGGATATGGATTGATACTCAAGCTTTAATCAGCCTTATGTATCCTGTGGCATAATTTAGAGTTTGTTGACAATCTTTAGGCAAGGTTTTTTTTCACAAGTACACAATGTATCAAGCACAATTTCTCCAGTGGCACCAATGCTATTTTCGAATGAGCAGATAAGTGTATTTAATGCTGCAAGAAAATAATTCTCTTGTCGTAAACCTTCTTTCCAATTATGTCATATGCGTCCATTCAGACCCATCAACTGTTACTTTTCAGGCAATGTATTTGGAAAAATGTGCTATAATATTCACCATTCAGTCCAGTTTCTTGCTAAAATAAAATCTGGAATGCAAAACACCTCCCTCTGTTTTATTGTCCTACAGGCAGCTCTTTTGATTCTTGGCCAGTGTCTCAGTGATAAGGGGCGTGTATATCACTTTTTAACAGCTCCTTTGAATTCCAATTCTGTCTTGGTTAAGTAAGACTAAATGTATTATATATTTTTTGTGAAATTAATTACAATACAAAAAGGAAGACATACACCAAGTAAATTTGCTGGGTCCTTTTACTATGAAGAGAATAAAGCATCTGTAAATAGAGCTGTCTGATGTGCGTACGAAAACAGCAATGTTGGTCCTCTTTAACATAAGGGAATAATATCTTCCCCACCTTCCACCATGGACAAAAAAATCTTAAGTGAGCATCTGTTGGCATGAAGGTAAATACATTGATACAAAGGATAAACGCACCAGCGGATCATGAGTGAAGCTGTACATGGCAGTAATGCAACATATAGCACAGCAGTTAAGTTGTCTGCCGTGCATGTTCATAAGGCATGGAGCCTTCCGCACTATACCCAGGCGGGAGACTCGGCTTCTGCAGCTGTTAGTATGGCTTTAGGCATGCTCAGCAAAGGCGGGTTAATACACAGTGCAGTGAGTGTAGAACGCATAGGGTTAGCCCTGTGATATAGAAAACTGCATTAAAGAACCATTAAATGTTCACTACACACATTCCACGGGTGTGGTCAGAGAAGGGAGTGTTTCCCAGCATGTAAAAATAAAAGTGGTTAGTAAATGTTCAAGCTATAAACAAAAAATAAAAATTGGATAATTCACTTCTTAAACATTTGATCCAATTTTACACAGTTAACATACATAACTTAAAGCATTAACAATACATTAAAAACACTGATCTGTAACATGTACACCATTAGCGAATGCAATGTGTCCTATGGCCATGGAAGATAAAATACTAACATTTGCAGCCAATGGCACATCAAGCAGCGGACACTACCCCCATGATGGTATCACTAGGTTGGTAAGATGGGGCTGGTCATTCTTCCTTTGCAGAAAACATCAACTGCATGAACTGATACCTACCAAAGAGGGACCTCATGAAGAGACGAAGGACATCAGTCAATGATTTAAAGGACAACCAGAAAGGAAGTGTCAAACAAGGATGAAGTGGTCGACCAAGAAGGAATGGAAAACCTTGAGAGGAATAGCGTCAGCCATTAAAAGAGAAGGGTATCAACCACGGAAGGACATTGTCCAGGATGGAGTCATCTCTTGAGGAAGAGCACTAATCACTCAAAGAAAAGAGAGAAGCTTAGAGAGACATAATCCAAGAAGGCAGGTCATATGTTGATCGAAATGTAGTCACCTACGGAAAAAGGGCAGCAAAAGGAGTTAGCAAAGAAGCAAATTGCCATAGAGGGAGGGAGGGTTTAACCAAGAAGAAAAGGTCACCCTGGAACTTAGGGTCCCAACTAAAGAATATGGGGTCATACCGGGACTGAGGAGTAATCGAGAAAGGAAGGGCCATGTACACAGGGAGGAAGCAAACCAGGGAGGAGTTTCATCTAGAAAGAAACTGTTCATCTAGAGAGTGTCTCTATCAAGGAGTTACATCCTCCAGGGGTATGGTCATTAACTCAGGAAAGGGTGATCCTGGGAGGAAGGGTTGATCCATGAAGAAAGAGACTAACCACAGTGAAAGACCTCACAAAGAAGGAAATGTGTCTAAGAATGGTACCCCCCCCCCCCCCAGAGAATTATGGCAGCATAGGAGGAAGGATGTCTCTCAGAGAGGTGTAAGAGTGCCAGCCATGGAGAAAGAATTCATTCAGGGAGAGAGTGATCATATATTGAGGGATAGCTTCAACCAGGTAAATATGTCCTCCAGGGAGGGAGTGGTTATCCAGAGAGAGAGAGAGAGGGTGCCAATGAAGGAAGGACATCGGTTATTAACCAATGTAGGAGTTAACAACAGACAAGGGAGTGGTCGGTGGAGAGACTAGTGTGGAAGGGTATAATAATGGAGGAAAGGTGTCTATGAGGGTGGAGTAGTGCATGGAAAGGTGGATATGCTAACCATAGAAAAGGGGTCAAAAAGGGATGAAGGGTACCAACCAAGAAGGGGTTACGTAGGGAGGTAGAGCACCAGTTGGGAAGGGCATTCTCCTTGGTAGAAGCAGTCCTCAAGAGAGGATGGTCACCAGCCAATAAAAGGTATGCACTAGAGAGGACAGGGGCTACTGTGAAGAATAGATGCTGAGTGCAAGTGTGCTGGGAAGACCTCTAGGGGCAGAGACCAGACCTTGCAAGCAGTGAAGGGGTATTGCAAGTAAAATGTTACTGCTGAAAGGCCTGCTGTGGGAGTCTGTTCCAGAGGGGGGTGGGGGGGTTAACCAACCCATAGCTCAAAGCTTATCTTCTGTGCATTTACGCAATTGGAAAGGAGTCTGAGATATTGACGATACACCCAGTCAGAGGTTCTTTCACCAATATAAATACAATATAAGGTCCTCTTTCTTGAATTCATTTGTTCTCAACCCTGGTCCGCCATCCTATTTTATTCCTACCGGAACACTTTGCTTTATAAAGGTGCAGGTTTCATTCTTCGCACTCTTGAGGATAATCTGGAGGTCTCATACTTAGGGGAATATACTCTATTTTCAGCGTTTCCACTGAGAAACAGCAGAGCTGAGCCATACTGTTCTAAAGTCAGGAACAGTACAGCAGAGTTGTGCTAAATCTAGGTCTGTAACAGAAACAGTCAGAAGCACCTTTATATATGCAGGTTTCTGAAAAACATCCCACTGCACATTACTGGTCTGTGGTATAAACACCGCTATCGTTCCACTACCTATGTAATAGAACACAGAGCAGCACCATGCTGCAATAAAGCACAGGGGGTTTGCTTGAATCCAGATGTGTAATAAAAACAGCAATTCTGAACTATGCTGCTAGGACTACTGGCTCTCTGGAATTTCCAGTTTGATCCGGGTTGTGAGGAGTCTTTGGACAGTAAGCCATGAGCGCCACTACCTTTCCCTATTTTATTTCATCCCCTTGAATAGTCTATCCGTGGACAGATCACTGCTCTACTTGAGTCCCTGGCTTCCTGGAAGCTCCATAGAAAGCTAGGCCTCTGGGAGGGACTGAGAATGCAGGGGCAGGTGGACTTGCCATTTGTCTCATGTTAGTTTGTGAAATCGTGATGTAGTGCAGTCATCAGGAACGTTCCAAGACAAAAAGGAAGATTCTGGGAAAGGGAAGCTTGATCATAATGTGAACGTAACAGTTCTCCATTGGATACAGGTTGCACATAGCTTTGGCTATGAGGTCGACAACTGTCAGTCTCCCCACAGGGCAGAATCTATGCAAGGCCAAGAAAGAGTCCTTGCTCTGTCTTCTGATATGTCCACTGCACAGAAAGGAGGACATCTAACCTGTTGCTGTACTGCTTTGGGCTTGGCGAGGCGCCTCGTGAGCAGTTTCTTGAGTTGTTTATTGCTGCACAGAGGGTGGACCCCTAATGGAGAAGATTTTTAAGGAGGCTCACCTCGCCGTGCCTTGTGCTTCTTTAAATAATGGGTCCCTGAAAACTTTGGATTTCCCATTTTCTGTTGCACCCTTCCACACAGTATTTCTATGACCTGATCAGTGGTCTACAGCTGATGCAATGAAGAAACAAGTAAGGCTATGATTTTACTTCTCTGCTGCCAGAGAGGGCTTGGAGGGGAACCTTGAAAAAAGGCTTGCTGGCAGTTTTGCACACACTAGGCATGGAAGTAGCACATTGTTGACTTCTTCCTTTGGACTTACCCGTTCACCAGTGCTCATCCCCTCCACATTTCATTAGTCTGCCACACACTCTTGAGGCAGTAAGACTAACTGCCACTACAAAATTTGCTACCTCAGATGTTCCTCAGCCTCAACTACAGCCAGACCCTCAGTTTAGGTAATGCCCCTCAGATCACCAACGGGCCCTGGCTTGGCAGTTCGGGCTGGGTTGTTCCAATTGGAGTAGGGTCAAGACTGATTTGCATATAGCTGGGTCCAAACTGAGGCGGCATGGTGTGAAAAATAACGATGGACTGAGATGCGGCCCAGAGTAACTACCAGTGGCTAACATTACTTCAAGCATTCCACCCATCACTTTTTTGTATACTTCAGTCTTTCCTATGGCTAACATATTTCTTCCCTTCCCAGGAGGATAAACCCTCGTTTTTTAGTTTATGCAATGTCCAGGTTATTTTGTCATTGTCAAGAGTATATTGTGTAAAATGTTGTCATCCGCATCCTAGGATCACCTAAAGCTCCTACATCTCTCAAGGCCTTGTCTTTTTACGGTACTTCACACCAGGGCGAGAAGCAGTACATAGCCTTGCGTGTCTCCTTTCCAGTTGAGCTCAGGATACTGATCCCAGAGAGGGCACTATATTTTACCCCGGAGGAAGACGTGGTGGAGGGTCCTGTGCGCCAAGAGCGTGGCCCCGTGCAGCACACCTCTTATTCATTCATTTCAGAGAACAGAGGTCAGAAAAAGGAGGGGATAGCTAAGGCAGAGTTGTTTGCATACATGTATGATGTAAGTACGGTAGAAGAGGTCAGCATATTCCATTATGGAAGTAATGTAGAAAAAAATGGGAGGTGACAGCCTTCTCATGTCTCTGTTTAGGAGTAACATAAGAGAGGAAAATCTGTGTCAAAGATGGTACACACAAAGAACAGTCTTTCTGCAGGAATGGAGAGAAAGTAAGAGGCTTGAAACAAGGATGTATTCATGGCAAGAGAAGAAAGACCTAGCTAGAGACCAAGTAGATAGCAGTATAAGATGAAGGCTACAAAGAGAGGCATTGGTTGCCTTTCCTCAATATCGCGGTATCCTAGACGTAAGGGCCTTGTGAACGGAAGTTCTGGGGGTCGACATGCCAGTTGCATCACACCCTGCTTTTCGTTCTGGGAGAATGCTGATTAAGGGAACAAAAATCTCAGCCTGTTTCCATCGTTGCTGCTTTGTGAGCTGCAGGCACGTACAGCAACAATACAAGACACTTTAAAATGGTAAGTTGGACTTTCCAAGGGGGCGCAGTTAGTGGACCAAGCAAAATCACTCAGGGGAAAAAAAACGTTACTGCACTTACCGGTTTTTCTTCTGGGCACGTTTACCTCCCCATTCTGAATTGGCAGATCAGAATGGAGTATAGTTGTAGCTGTGGTTTTTTACACGTTAAAAACTTTCCCTCTACAGACAAGTAAAAGTCGGAATGAGGAAGAAATGCCTCCAGACTTCCCCTGGAGGAATTCTGCAGGTTGAAAAGGATCCAAATTTAATTTGCGTGAATCTTAGAGCTAATATTGGCCAAAAAACGCTGTTTGCACCCGATTTTAGATTAACCAAGAAACTCAGGATGAGGGCCTACATTTGTTAAATTAGGTGCAGCCATTTTGGTGACATCACTACCGGATAATCTGCCATTGAAAGCAGAGTTCCTTGCATAACCAGGCGTCTTACTGAAAACTAGAGCTTTGCCATTGTAAATGCATACGAGGAAAAACTTAGAAATAAATGGTCTGGAATGCTGCATTGACGTCACTGCGTTAGTGACATCACCAACATTCCAACCCTCAGTGAGGCATTTTAAAACATTTGATTCCTGCTGCATGAGTCACATACTCACACAATTCCCAACTTACGCAGCAGCAGTGATGGAAATGCTTAGAAAGATATATGCTCCATTTAAAACAGCTGTTATTTTAAATGGCTCAGACAGGCATTATTTAATGGGACATCTGAAATAAAAAAAAAAGTATGGGACCAGAAGAAAAAGTGAATACCACACACTTACGTCTAGGGGTGGAATTACAGGTTCGGCCACTTGGTGCAAATATAACAATACTAAGTTCTCTGTTTGGTCTTCAAGTGTCTCCAGTTTGCAACAAATATTTGCATTGAGAATGCTTGACACAACCTGCCGAGTGAAACAATGGCTTTGCTGAGGAGACCTCGCTCCCTTTGAGAGTAACAGTTTCACGTTTCTCTGTAAGATGCCACTGTGCAATGAAGACTTACTGGGTGTCGAGAAACTATCACACAACAGCTTTTAAAATGGCGGTGAAGGGCATTTCATGGTGGCTGGGCCCCGCAGAGCATGAAGGCAGAGAGTGGAGACAGAATGCGTCAGGATGCTCTGGGGAGGCAGTAGGTCATGTTTTAGATGATTGCCCCAAAACACACATGCAGGAAGTACAAGAGACCGCAAAGGTCCCCTGACACCACAATATTGCTTTTCTGGAGGTTGAGCAGGTTTGACAGACTTCTGCTCAGACTATCCTTAAGGGCTCAAAGCCGATTCCTTCCTTTGCCTCACACTGAATACTTTGCAGGTCTTATCTTCACAGGAAGGTGGGAGTTGCCACTGACCTTTCAGAAGGCAGCGCGCAGTCAGGGTCAGTGGGAATCATGAGGGAATGTGGAGAAAGCACGATGGTGGGACCTTCAGGGCCTCACTTGCCATTTTTCTTGCTAACTTTAGTAGCATTGATGTCTGCTTTGGTCTTCTGAATGCGTGTGAAAATTTCCTTGAAGAGGGCCTTGTACTCAGGCTGGCTCTGCTCCAACCGCTTGTCCACGGCCTCAACCTGCTTCTTCAGGCTTTTTCCCTTGACCTTTCGTTCATCCATCTCATGGCCCTCGGCCCGAAAGTCCCGAATTGAGCTGTCCCGGGAGATGGGTCGCGATGTCTGGACGCCAGTATGGCGCACACTCTCCTCATGCCGCCGGCACTTGCTTAGCAGCTCCTCATACTTTTCCAATAGGGCGTGGTACTGCTCATCCACTTCACGTAGGATGGACATTCCTCGCTTGCGTACATTGTTGGCATGCAGAGTGTAGTTGCCTTCATGGCGACTGGCTGCATCCTTGGTAACGATAGCATTGAGCGCTGTGTCGCTGCAGCTTTTGCGAACTGGGTGGCTCATGGGGTCAGACATGGATTGATCTTGGCTGCTCCCCCGTCCTTCCTCTGAGATATCGATGTAATCGGTCTCCGGGGCATTGTTCAGAGGCTCCAAGAGGACAGCAGAAAAGTTGTCCTCTCTGCTGAGAAGATATTTCTTCACCTGCTTCATCTGCTTCAGCTCAAGCAACTCGGTTTCCAGCTCCGCAATGCGCAGTTTGCAGCTCTCGACCTGGCAGACCTGCTGCTCCAGTTCAGAGTACTCTTGGATGACCGACGTATACTCCCGCTCCACCCTCTCCTTTCGCTGCTTCTCCTGGCTCACCTGTGAGCGCAGTGAGTCCACCATGGACTGTAGGCGCTCATTCTCCTGCTCCAGGGGCTTCTGGTTGCTGAAGTCCAGGGAGGAGCTGTGCACTTGGAAGGCATCCTCATACCTGAAAAAAGAAAGAGGGAAGTAGAGAAGACAAAGAACAGAAAGTAAGAAACAAGGCTATGGTGGCCTCCTGTCTCTTCATGGATGGGCACTTAGAGGCAGAACAAGGATATAACAAGCTAAGCTGAAAACAATACATGTTTCTGAACGTAGCTCACTTAAAAATCACTGCATGTTATTACGTCATCCATTTCTGGAAGGTGAGACCGGAAATTACGGGGGAGGGGGAAGAATTCATCACCAGGCTGCCTGCTCCAGCTTGTTGCATTAGGAAGCCAAGTCAGGGCAAGAGGAGCAGTGGAACTGTGCAGCAGAAAAGGGGCAGAATGGGTCTCTACAGGAAGAGTGTGGACAGGACTGCACAGCAGGACATGGTGTTTGTCACCTGAGTGGGGGAGGGGGAAGGAGCTGAAGTGTGTTGCAGGAGAGAGTCTTTCCTGGAGCAGGGCTAGGCAGCAGAACTGAGCAATGGGACGTGCAAGGGCAAGCTAGTGGGACAGGAAGGAGTGGGTCTCTACTGCAGGACAGGGACAGAGAGCAGGGCATGGTCTCTGCCTTCCATGACTTCCTGTTTCTCTCTTGCTTGAGTTTGTTCTGTAATACACCTTCTGCTTGTCCCCTGAGACCCAGCATTTGAGTTGACTGGATTCCCAGTGTTTTGCATCCCGACAAACACTTGCTTTGAATGTTGTAGTTTCATCTGGTGACCCTTTTGTCCATTTGTGCTTGTGTCTTAGTAAACTTACAGTTCAGAAACAACCCAACCATACTTTGCTGTGCATGATCTTGGTTGTATCTGCATCCCCAATAGGTAGGATTGCAATTCTTCAATGCATTTTCAGAGTTGCTAATGTAAGGCTATCTGCAGCCAGGAGGCTTTACTTGTGCATGTTCTGGGTTTTGTCTTTTATGCAGTTTCCCTGTTTGTATGTTCATGGGACAGCATTACTTTGGTTGTGTGGGGAGCGGATGTACATGTATCTAAAGAGACACATCATGCTGATGATATCAGCCAGACAGTCTGCTGCAGTGCCTAATTTGTGAAAAAATAAGTGCTGGGGCCCTCGTCAGGAGGCTACATCTGCTTGCACCAGCCCATAGCTCCTGTCAGCACCGCCTATGTCAGAACCAACACAACTATTAACCATGAAAACCTACAAGTGTATCAATTCAGTCTATTCCATGTCCCCAAAGCTGTAGGAATGGCCTGGAAGGCAGGTAATAGCCATTTTAAGGTATATTGAATCAATAACCAACTGTTGCTGTGCTCATTTCTATATTGGATAAACATTGCCACCTTGTGGCAGACTGTCATAAGCGCTGGGGCTGACAATTAAGTGCCAGTGCTGAGCACCGGGAACCACCGGCTCAAATTAAGCACTGGTCTGCCTCATGCAATGCCAGATTAAAATGTTTAGTGAGGTTGAGTGTTGTGAATGAGGAAGCCGGAGAGGGACTGGGAAACCGGAAGGAGCTGAAGGGCTCCTGTGCACGGTTATGCATCCTCCTGAGGCCACAGGCCAGCAGTAATCCCTGAGCACGTGCGGAAAGCCATTCCTGGGTCTATCTCGCTGCTCTTCATGGAGAGGGTCCCAGGTTCTCATTGTCATGGTCCAACGTGGTCAAGTGACCCTATGCTTCCAGTATGCTGTCTGTCTGAGAGGTACTTTGAGATTATAGTCACGGATGGACAACCTGGCTTCCTTATGGTACTGATGGAAGAATGGTGTTCCTATCTGGACTGCCCATAGGTAGAATTGGGTACCTGTGGGTTGTGAATAAGAGGTATGTGTGAGGGAACAGGGTTAGTGAACTCCTACCCTCATCTTGTATGTTTGACATGGTTAAGAGTTAAGGGGGGTCCTGAGTAGTTATGTTCGGATCTGTAGTGGCAAGGAGGGATTTGAGGGATTGCTCTCTGTTCCAAATGTGAGTTGCCTCCGTTACAGTCCCAAGCGAGAAAAGTTAAATTTTGGAGAATTCATATTGCTTCATCTCTGCATTGACAAGTGTGTTATGATCTGTTTAAATCTGAAAGTGATGTATAGGCACGGTGAAGGCAGAGTAGGAGCGAAAGTTCTCCTCCGATGCTCACTCTGGTTTGCACTGGTGATGTGTGGATCATCTCCATGCGGGCATATTCACAGTTATCAAGAACTGAGGTCGCTTACTCTCTTCTCAGGAAGAGAACTAAACACCTTCCTCCTCTACTGTTTACCATACAGCACTAAGGTAATACAGATAGCACCTAGTAAACATCTATACAGCGCTATGAGAAAGGGTGTTGTATTTGCAAATTCTTCACCAGCAGTGAGGGATGTAAGGTGCTTTACTTTTGAGGGTGCTGACTATCAATTCCAGAGTTCCTCAAAGTACATCCATAACATTTGTGTTGAATGATCTTGGTTAGTGACGTTTAATTTTACTGATATGCGTTATAACGCTCCCGGGGTCGGGCCTATAGGGTAATCTGTCAGCGGCAGTGCTGGTCTAACCGATCATTGTGCTGGCCAGTATTGTGGCTATTTATGGGCCTGTTTTATGGTCTGGTTTCACCACTAACATTCTCTGCAGGAGGCACAAATGTCTGCAGTCTCCAATGCATTGAAAAACACCTATACAGACTATCTTTACAAGTTCAGAACTGGCCCGATTTGCAGACTTTTTTTTAGCTATCTGATTTGTTAATGGGAACCACTTTTATTTTGGTGCCTGATTCTGACTCTAGTCCGACCCTGAACTCTGCTTGCCATTGGTTGGCAGCTCAGGCTGTGAACCTCTGTTCTCAGTTGTAGTCCTGCTCAGCTTTCCTGTCTCATTTGTTTGCTAACTCCTCCTTAGGGTAATCAGAGTTCTTTCATAATTTAAGGGTTAAATAATCATTTATTTCTTCATTAGTTTTACCAACAACTTTGCAGTCTGGCCAGACCTTGGGCAAAACCCAGTTGTGGTTTGATCCGCGGTGCTGTACCTGATTTCAGAACATAAGGTATACGTTGATAGGGTCAGTAGCTAGACTTAAGCGAGAGTTTGTGAACTAACTGCTGACACTCGACTGATGCATGTGCAGTAGTAGCAGTGTGTGATCAGGGAACCGAGGAAGGAACCAAATATAGGGAGGCCTCAAGCTTTGAACTCTTACCATATAAGGTCCTATATAGCAATCTGTACAGAGCGTTAAACATTCCCAGGAGCAAAATCGCATAGCTGGTGAGTGATACTATGGGATTTCATGGTTCGTTTGCAAGCTCAGCTGGTGCTATCTCGGTATCCAAGGGCTACTGATGGCTCTGATGATGGCATGAAGAATATCCTATCAGTGGATGTTTTTAAATGTAAGAAAAAGAAAGGGGTGGAGGGTGTTCAGATGAGGACAGCTTGTTATGTTATGTTCTGTTCTTTTATGGTATGGTATGTGTATTTGTAAAGTCCACAATCACCCACAAAAGTATCTTGGTGCTTAGCAGGTACGTGTGCCTATCCCTGCCAATGGTAGGTTGCTTAATTGAAGACCCATCTCTTCAGCTTCTTGATCAATTCAAGAACAGAGGAGGAGCCTCTGATGTGAAATGTGAGGTTGATCCACACTTTAGGAGCGCTGTCAGAGAACACCCACTCTCCTGTTCTGGTTCTGTATATACATGGGATGTGTGTGAGTAGGACTCCTGCGGAGCAGGGTATATGGGTGGTAGGTGAAAGGAGGTGTGACTGTTCAGGTAGATGGGGCCTGAGTTGTTAGTGCCTTGAATGTGTGTGGAAGGAGTTTGAATTATGCACGTTTGTGTATCGGGAATCAGTGCAGTTTCTTGAGGTGTGGTGTGATGTAAGTTGTGTGTGAGAGGTTGAGAATGAGCCTGGCTACTGAGTTCTGGATGGTTTGTAGTCTTCTAGTGAGTTGTTTGGTGATCCTGGTGTGGAGGGTGTTCCAGTAGTTCAACTCGCTGGCGACTAAGTATGAGTGACAGTTTTTTATAGTGTTGCTTGGGAGCCATTTGTGGAAGAGGTTTGGGGCAGCGGCCAGGGCGTCTGACTCCGGAGCACAGGGGCTCGCGGTTCGATCCCCGGCACCGGCGGCAGGTCAGCTCAGCACCATGCGACTCTGGGCAATAGCTCACTCAATCTTCCCGACGGCCCCCAGCGCCTTGACGCTTGGGCAATTGTTCGCGCTTTACTAATTCTGGATTTACATTTGAAGATCTTCTACAGCATCTTTTGTAAGTGGAAGTAGAATGCAGCGATGGCATTGACGTGTGCGGTTATGCCCAGTATGCTGTTGATGATTATTCTGAGGCTCCTGGCATGGGTTTTGGGTGTGGGTTCGAGTTTGGCTGGCCACCAGTTGGAGTCCCGTGGTGAGATGTTCTTGTCGAAGATCACTACTTCTTTCTTATCAGTGCAGAGCTTGAGACAGTTGGGTTTCATCCAGTTAGCGACTTTGGTCATGCAGGCGGTGAACTTGTTTCTTGTATTGGGGGTCTTGTATGAGAGGGAGAGTATGAGTTGTGTGTCGTCTGCATAGAAGAGAATGTTGATGTGTTTGTGAATGACGCTAGCCAGATGGATCATGTATGCATTGAAGAGGGTGGGGCTGAGCGGTGAGCCTTGAGACACTCCACAGATGAGTTTGCGGGCTTCCGAGGAGTAAGGTGCTAGGCTGACAATGAGGGCTGCCGTGTCTTCTCTGTCACATGTCATGCGGATGTCATCTGTGGTGGTAATGAGTGCTGTTTCTGTACTGAGGTTGGGCCTGAATCCGGACTGCATGGTGTTGAGCTGGTGGTTGCTGAGGTGGTCAGTGAGGTGTCGGTTGATTATTTCTCTAAAACCTTTGCCGTGTATGGTAGGAGGGAGATGGGCCTGTAGCTGGAAACTGTGGTTGGGTCAGCGAACAGTTATGTTGCTGTTATTGGTGCACCTAACAGCAGGTCCTGCACAGTCCCTGGGCAATTAACAGCACACTCTCCTTCATACAGAGCAACAAATTAGAGTCACCAAAGGATGAATCCTCCGGCAATCACCATTACATCACAGAGTGTGGGAAGCAATGTAGCCCCTCTGAAATCCAAGCCCAATGACTCCCGAGCTGTCAAATCCAGCGGTGGACCCATTTTCTCTAGCCAACAGGGTCTCATCACAGAAATCTCTGACAAATTAGTGTCTCGCAGTAGAAGAAGCAGATTAGCAAGGAGGCTTCAGAATCAGCCCAGAGTCCCCTCCTCTGTTTCCAGTGATGAGAAGTACAATATGAATGAATGAAAGTTTATTGTTTGATTAATTAAAACCTTACAATATATATGCAGTAATTCTTGATAATAAAATCCAATTATAAAAATGGATTATAAAAACATTTGGGCATCAAGTTCATTATACTATTTACATATTATGTACATCCTACATTACTTTCTTTTAGCTTATGATGTTCTAACTTAATTCTCAGTTGCGTTAAGAAGTTTACAAAAGCTGAAGTTAAAATTATATCGTCAGTATGAAGGCATCTTATCAGAGCTTGCCTGCAGCTCCTTATTCCACGAACATTAAAATGTCTTTTAAGAATGGATACTCTCTCAACCTTCAGTTCAGGACAAATACAGAGGAGGTGCATGATGTTCTCTTTACCAAGTTTGCATAAGTTACAAGTCGTTGGTGCCTCTGTGCGCAACCATGGCATTAGATGACATGCGCCCGGGAACACTCCAAAGCGAGCATTTATGAATATTTGCTTATACTTAACAGACCAAGGAATTTCGAGATACGATTGCACTTTGACCTTGGTATATCCATTCATAAGAGGCCACGCATGCTTTCTTTTTGAGAAGGTCTCTTTATCCAAGAGCAATGATAGATGCTTAGTTGTACTATTGATAACTTTTTTAAATGAGTTCGCAGTAATCGGCATTTCCCAGACCGAGTTTACTGAATATTCTTCTAATGATGTAGATAGATATTTCCACGCCTGGGCTTTCCAGTTTAAGTTTATTTCCTGCCACAGTAATTTGGACAATTGATTTGTAGTATCCGTTTTTATCCTTTTCCAGACTTTAATAAATTGGCCTTTCCGCGCAAATACCTGATTAGACAACCCAAATTCCATTCGTATCTGCGCGGGTGATGCATTATGTGGAATTTAAAAAAGGGCTTTATAGATGTTCGTAACTGAATTGTTGATTATGAGTGAATCTTTTCCACACAATGCTTCACTTCCATATGTCAGAGTTGGCAAAAGTTTTGCTGATATTACTTTCAACAACCGTCCATAACTCTGGCATCCTATGGATTTCTGTATAATTCTGAAAGCCGCTAGTAATATTTTTGCTCTCTGTTGAATATCAATCTTATGTGGTTGAAATGAGCCTCGATCATCAAATAGTACTCCTAAGTATCTATATGTACTCACTTGTTCTAATTGTGAGTTGTCCAAAATCCATTTATACTTATGTTTTGACCTTGAGTATTTATTAACCTCCATAATTTTTGTCTTTGTTTCGTTGATCACCATTCTATTTTCTTTAGAGTAGTTAGAGATCTTATTTAGCAGGCGTTGTAGTCCAACCCTCGTTTGACTAAGTAAGATAACATCATCTGCATATAGCAGGTTTGATATCGGAGTATTGACTAATTTAGGTGGACAAGCATTCACCTCATCTAAGGCTTGCGTAAGATCAGCTAAAAATAAGTTAAAAAGCAGTGGGGCCAGAACACATCCTTGTTTCAAACCTGACGCTGTTGGTATTTTTTCTGATACTGTTTGTCCATCACCCATCCGGACCCTGACCCATGTGTCAGTGTAAAAAGTTGAATTAATTTTAAAAGGGAGAGAGGTATACCTTGATCAATTAACTTCTGCCATAAAAGATCTCTATGCACACAGTCGAAAGCCGACTTAAAATCTACGAAGCATAAGTATAGTGGTTGTTTCTTTGTAATGTATTTGTCCGTTAGGACTGATAATACAAGGATATTTGTTGTGGTACCTAAGCCTTGTGTAAATCCAGTTTGGTTCGGAGGGATTATCTGCTTTTCTCTTACCCAATCAGTTAAGTTAGATAACAGTACACCTGCAAATAATTTTGCATCAGTATCCTGGAGCGTAATGAGTCTGTAGTTTTCCGGCAGAGACCAATCTCCTTTTTTAGGTCGAGCCTAGAGTAGCGCGCAAGCGCTGCTTCTGGAGAAGACTTTATGTAGTGGGCATTTGAAAGCTGACCACACGCTCGTGCACAATGGCCTTTTCCGTGCGGTTACCCGCACGTTTCAGGCACGATGCACGAGCGTGTGGTCAGCTCAGCAGGCTGCCACGCTCGCTCACCCCCGCTCCTCTCTGATCCGGCACAGGAAACCAAATATTTACAGCGAAGTAATGCTCCAAAGCGAAAGCTGGAGGCCGCATCGGAAGTTTTACGCTGCTAGCATCGCGTTCCCCGCGCTGTCTCCGCCCGCTGCCCCCCCCACCTCGCTTCCTGGTTTACCCTGCCAGCGCATTCAAGCCATAGCAACGCTGCTAGCATCACGTTCCCCGCGCTGTCTCTGCCCGCTAACCCCCACCCCCACCTTGCTTTCTGGTTTACCCTGCCAGCGCATTCAAGCCATGGCACGCACCTTGCGGCCCCACATGTCCCTGGTTAGCCCTTCTCTTCCTCATTCCTCACCTTTTAGTCGTTTCGTTGTCTGTGCACGAGTAAGAGGCGCCCGAAGTTTCACTCCGGCTTAGCAACGACTCCCGTGACACCGAGAGGCTGGGGTGAAGCGATTGTGACGGAGAGCTGGGGCATTTCACAACCTCCGGCTCCTCTGCAGTCTCGCACAGCACCAGCGGGCATGTTTCCTTGCGCCTGTCACTGGCTTCACCTTGTTCACTGTGTCTTAGCACAACAACAGTACGAGTGCAAGAAACAGTAGGCACCAGTTCGCAGCACATGCGCCTGTTTTTGGGGGCCATGGAGTAAGAAATTAGACATATGCGTTTAGGCTGAAACCGTTTTTAGGCTTTGACAAAAGATGAATAGCAGCCCAACCCCCCGAGGATCCCTCATTAACAGATTTATGGACCGCCATTTAGAGATTCATTAAAATGGCCTCTCGGGCGCAGAGCTGCCGGTGGCTCTGGAGAGGGGCCGTAAACAAAGTTAAGAGTTTCCAGTTGTCCCCGTTTCATCTGTTTGTGTCTTTTCGACCAGGATGTTTATGTTTCTCAGCCGTACGGTCAAATGCCTTTCTCCTCACACCCAAGGTCATTTTAATACGAATTCCAAGGGGCATGCCAATAGGATAAAATTGCCCCTAATCTTTCAGCAGCTCGTCATCTGATCCGCGAGCCCACTGGGGTTTATTACTATGTGTCTGCAGCAGAACAGATGGGGCTGGGGCAGTGGAAAGGGAATCTTTTTCGGCATTCTTCTGAGAGCATTTCTTCATTTCGGACAATATTCGCTTAGCCCTCTTTTGTAAATAAAGTTTAAAATAAATATGTTGCGGTGGGAACTGGCAGAAGTTTTTATTCACCAGCATTTTTGATGTACCTTTAGGTTACTTTCCTACTATGTGACCTCACAAGTAATGCTGAGTCTTCGGAGACTATTTTTTACTAAAGTATCAATTACTACTCCGTGACATGCTCAAGGTATCGATGGTACTGAAATAAACCCGCCAACACGTTCCATTATGTGCTGCCCGTTTGCCGAGCTCTACTCCTTTCCTTTCACACTCAAGGGACATGCCTTATTACAGTATAAATATCCTATTGAATGAGATGTGAACGTACTATTTTGGTGTCAAAGAGTAGTGGCCCACAGGTTTTCTGATTTACTTGCAAGGGTCTTAGGTCGGTGACATACTCATTGCTGAGCATTTATAGATGTTCTAACTGTGGTATGCTTGCTAACTGGACTGTCAGTGCTGTGTTGGACTTGAGAGTAATGTTCTGATATGTTCTTTTTTCCAAACATATTTCTTTATTGTCACCCTCAGGGGTGACAGTGCTGCATTCTGCAAATGCTTGTTGATTAATAATTCTTGGTCAATATATCACACTTGTGATTTCATGAAATAAAGGTTGATAACACAAAGAGAATAACAGAGATGCATTACAAAACAAGCATTGGCATAGCCAATAGGTCTCGCTTTTGGGACATTATAAGTGTTTAGCCATGCAACGGTTGATGTTGTTGCACCAAGGATATTGTGCTGCATAACTAAATACTTATAAGGTCCTAAAAGCGAGACCTATTGGCTATGCCAATGCTTGTTGTAAATAGGAGCTATCAATGATCCCTTCCAAGTTTCAGGTATCGATGTTGACTTTACAGTCTCCTTGAAAACCTTCGTCAGGTAACCTGACCATAGACTGGGGTCATTCTTATAAAGTGCAAACGGGATACCGTTCGGGCCAGGCGCACCATTTTTTTGTTTCTGGATTAATTTACATATTTGTTTGCTCGTTATATCAATTTCTTGTATCATTTCATTCTTTGTTAGTTCAATCATATTGGCCCTAACTTTCAACTCCGTTTTATCCCCACAAGGATTAAGATGTATAGACAGGAACCTGATCCATTCATTCTCTGTTAAGGAAGATGTTACAGCTGTTCTGTTTGGTCGCACTAAACCATTTATTAATGTCCAGAATTCTCTGGAGTTTGATTTTTTACTACAAAAGAGTACTTTAGCCCACAGATCATGTTTTTTAAAATTCCTTTCATCCCACAATAACTTCTGCAAGTTGCGATTGACCCCTTTTAATTTTAAACACAAGTCCATATTTCTCTGATTCTTTTTTATCTGTCTCCTTAATTGATTACGCAATCTTTTCATAATTCTCGTTGTTAAGGTTAACGTAAATTTCTTCCCACTTTCTGCTTGCACCGGTTGTTTTTTGAAAGTTTTTTGCTTAAAGGTATTAACAAGTTTGTGTATAAAATCCACCCATTGGTCAATCGCAGTTAAGGTGTTATTTTCAAAAGAAGTTTCCACCAATTTAAGGGCCATCATGTTAGTCACATCTTTGCTGTGCTCCTTCCAAATTAGTTTCCTGTAGTTTATTGAACCCGTCTGTCCTGGCAATGTTTCATATTCAGTATGCTTGTTGAAGATCAAGTTGGTAATAAGTATTTGTTGCCCGTGATCACTCTCAGATGTTTTTACAATTGAAAAAGAGATCATATTAATAAAGATATTCAAGGATACCATTGTATAGTCAATTCGTGATTTATGATCCTGTGATTGGAATGTCCATGCCGGTGGGGAGTCTTGGGGTAACCTCCCATTTAGGATTCTTAAGCCCAGTGCTTCCACATCTTTGACAAAGGTTAAGCTCAATTTGCTTTGAAAGATGTTAGGAACTGTTGAAAGGTATTGTTGCGGAATTGCCCAGAGATAATCTTGTTCTTGGATTAACTCATCTCTCATGTAAGGTACAAACAAATTTAAATTGAAATCCCCTGTGATAATGTACTCTGAGAAAGGGTCATTCATCATTAGCTTAGATAAAAATGCAATCAGGGTATTAGTCATATCGATTCTCGCAGTAGCTGTAGGTTGTATATATACGTTTATTATAAACAGGTTTTTTGAGAGATTATTTTCCATATACCGCAACTTTACTATCAATAAGTTAGAATTATTCGTATCAATTAGCTCGTCGAGAAGTACAATATCCAATTGACCTTCTGGGGCCTTATAGGGAAAGGGGCCGCTGACCTAGAGGCTCACTGCACTGGAGGCTCTATAAACCTCTCAGGAAGAAGGGGAGCTGTAAATGCCAACATTGGTTCAGGATCCAGTGGACATCCATATGGACACTGCACTACAATGATAATGCATATTTCTCTTTCAGTGGGGTTTTATGAGTTACTCTAGGTTTAAACCTAAAACAAGGAAGCCTGGTTATATCAGAGTTGTGCTCTTATTATGTTTGTGTCACTGTGCCTATAGTGTGTAGTGATGCAAAAGGACTGAGAGATAAGGCATTTATACTTCTAAGATGCTAGTGCATAAATGGAGAGGTGTGGCAGTTGAGGTGTGGCAGTAAAGGCATATATGAGGATTTTGTTCCTAATGGAGTGTGGCCTATGTGAGAACTGTTTCTTATATTGTGTTGGTGAGAACCTATAGCTACACTATGCATAGAGTGAAACGAAGGAGAGTGGGATACAGCTGTGCATATCGTTTTGCCTACCACCCTTGGGGGTGATCTGGGATGGATCCCATCGGGACCTTGTCACTGCAAATAGATGTGATTTGAGGAATAGACTGAAAGCTCATTAAAATATGCCCAAAGCCACTTCAAGCATGTCTAATACAAAGAACGCTACCTGGAAACATAAGACAAGCCACAGAAACCAGAAGATTCTCTCTCCAATAGTCAGGATTAGAGTGGCCTGGGATTCTTTATGGGACTCAGAAAAGCGGTTATCTTGATGCAGTCCTAGAAGGCTATGGGGATGGGCGCATAGAAGGCCAGAAGTGTGGCTCTAGAGGCCGACATGCAAACACAACCCTAAATATGTCTTCCTTACCAAAGTATATCAGTAGAACTCCAGAATGCATAGAAAATGCAAGCAGGTCGAAAAGGGTAGGTTTAGGGAGGAGAGGGAAGTGTCTTATTTCTCAGCAACAGAGATTGAGTCATGCATAGCCAGCTAAAGGAGGACTAACTGTGAACAAGGATTTAGACATGGTGCAGCTTTTCACAGGTGCTTACACCTGTACAGCCTGTACGGGTCTTTACACTTCACATTTGATGCGCCTTTGCACATTAGGGCACTCTACGTTTGCACCATTTGTGTTTTACTTGGCCGACTGTTAGTGCTAGCCTTGGTCTGAGTTTTCTGTTGTGGGTGTAGAAACAGTTACTTTCTGTGGATATCTCTTGCCTCTACCTGCCCTTCCCTACCTGGGGCTGGAGCACAGCTCCTTCAGACATGGGAAGGTGTGAATGGTGCGCCGCCGCTCCCGCTTCTCACGTCGGAGTCGCAGTTCGTTCAGGGTCTGCAGCTCCTCCACCTGCTGCTGAAGCTCCTCCACCTGCTGCTGCAGCCCCTCGATGGTGTCTGTCAGGCTGGGAGAAAAGAGACTGGTGAGGATACCGGGTGGCGAACCGCGTCTAGCTTCAGACAGCGAGTTTGTGCTGTGCAGCGGTAAAGCAAGGGCGCAACGGGCCCTAATGCTAGCATGGAACATGCCCAATCCCCTTTTCATGGAGTAAACCCATTTATAATGTATTTGCAGCTGGCCACTCACAGCCTTGTGCCACTCTACCTGCTGCACCATTGACAGCAATGCCACTGGTGCTATTGGTGTCCCAGTTTAAGTGTTTTCAACAATAACACTGATTTTATTACAAAAATACTATTTACCTATAACATTAAATGTATTAAAATAATCTCAGTTCATAACAACACTGGAGGAAGATCTACTGGTTAAAAATTGCTCTCAAATATCATAGTCTAAAAGACAGCATCAGAATTAGCAAAGAAACCACACACAAAATGCAAAAATGTAGCCTGTGAATGTCACTGCCAGTTTGTTCACACGTAAGTACCAGATGGAGTGATGTGATGTATTTGAATTAATGGAAAAACAAAAACTGAGAAACCACATAGGAGGAATCCAAATCATGGAAAAACAATTTTAAGGAAAGACAAATTTAAGGAAATACAAATAAATCAAAAATTGAAGGAAACAATTGAAAGGAAAGATCATTTTAAGGAAACCTACAAAATCACACCCTTAGGTGCAGATTAGGGGTAGCGAGAGATTTTTGGGCCCTGGGAGGGGTGATGTTTAGGGGTGATTAGTGTTTTTTAGGGTTCAGAGATGGGTGGAGCTTAGGGGTGGTCAGGGTTTTTTTTGATGATCAGGCATGGGTAAAGTTTAGGGTGGGGAGGGTTTTTTTAGAATTTAGGGATGGGTGACTTGTAGGGGTTTTGAGGTTTTTTAGGGTTTACGGATGGGTGGAGTTTAGGACTGGTGAGAGTTTTTAAAGGTTCAGTGATGGGTAGAGTTTTAGGGTGGTGAAGGGTTTTGAGTGTTCGGGACTGGGTGGACTTTAGGGTGGTGTGGGATTTTAAGGGTTCAGGAATAGGTGGAGTTTAAATGTAGAAAGGGTTTTTAGGGTTCAGAGATGGGGTAATTTAGGGGTGGTGAGTGGTTTTAGGGGTCATGAATGGTTGGTTTTCAGGGATGGTAAGGATTTTTTTACAGTTCAGGGATGAGTGGAGTTTAGGGGTGGTGCGGGATTTTAAGGGATCAGGGATGGTTAGGGTTAAGGCATAGAAAGGAGTTTTTAAGGTTCAGGAATGGATGGAGTTTAGGGGTAGTAAGGAGGTTTTAGGTTAAGAGATGGGTAGGGTTAAAGAGTAGAAAGGGCTTTAAGAGTTCAGGGTTGGGTGGAGTTTAGGTGCGGTGAGGGGCTTTTAGGGTACAGAGATGGGTGGAGCTTAGGGTTAGAAAGGGCTTTTAGGATTCAGGGATTGGTGGAGTTTAGGGTTCAGGGATGTGTGTAGTTTATGCATAGGGAGGAATGTTTAGGGGCAGAAATGGATGGGGTTTAGGGATGGTGAGGATTCAGCTAATTAAAAGCATACAAAGTAATTGTTTGACAATGGAAACAATATAAATGTGAAATAATGTCCTCCAATGTAAAGGATTGAAATAAATACTTTTGACACAAATGTTTCTGAAAGTAAGACCTACAACTATTTCATTTACACCGTAAAAAATAAGTATGCAGAAGCCAGTTTCGAGAAAAATACATTCTATGGATTGGATTCTATGAAATGGTAAATGCCATTCATCCTGAAAATATGCATTAAACTGTTTGTATGGAATGGTTTCTCAGTAATGATATTCCATTAAATCGTTTTTCTGTGGAATCACATACAACCGGGTGAAGGCCTGTACATATTCTAAATCTGATTTAAAAAAATGTCAAAATGACAGAAGTGCCTGTGATGTTGAAAGTAAAGCCCAAATAGTGGTCAGATGGCAAAATGATAGACAAACACGTTGATGTATGTGCACCATTCTGCCTACACACTGGCATCTGACAGGCTCTTTTTAAATAATGGTTTCATGAGTTTGTTAATGTTCTACTTGTTGTTTGTGTTATATCACCTCGTGGGAAAGGCAGGTTGCTGAAATTTCGCCTTCCTGACACTACAAACAGAAAGTGAAATGTAAACAGTTCAACTGCTGTGTATATACGTCAAATGCATTGTGTGTGGTTCACACCCGGCAGCAATGTCCTAACAAGGAACAGTACACCTCGCTGCATAGTGGAAGGATCTCGAAAGTTATGACTGTACAATCCGATTGAGGGTCCTCAGATCCAAGGACATACTAATGTTTGTAAAAGATTCTTTCATGGCCTGAAAACATGACACTTTCTTTAATTCATCCTGAAAACTGTTTGGTTCCATCCCTGAGATCTCTATTCTTGGCACTATAACAGTCACTGTCACTACATCAGGAAAGATATGTAACAAACTCCTTGACTGCTTTGCAACCACACTTCACCAGTACCAATGACGACTCACCTATGGCTCTGCATCTTCCAACTATACTCCATCCTTAAAGTTAATTAGCTGGTGAGTAGAATGAAAAAGTACTCTTATGTTTTCAACTAATGTTCTGTCAACATTGCTAAACGGCTATCATTTAAACTCTTGACTAATTGCAGATCTGAAGTGTTGTATATAACCTGCCTGCTACTGGTTCCATACTTAAACAGCTAAAGAGAGTGGTAGTCCATGTTTTAGAAAATCCCTGCCTAGACTTCACTGACATCAACAACTTAGACCTTGCAGTAACATACAATTCTTCTGCAGCACTTCAAGCACAGTAACTTGCTTAATAATCTGCAACCTGGTTTAAGACCCTCCTCCTCCTTGGTAGCTTTTGACATGTTATGGCCTCTTTAGAACATGTTATAGACCTGCAAGCTCTGAAAAGGTGAACAGGTCTTTCTGTGACAATGCTGCCTTGGGTCTAATCTCTCTTGGCAAGCTGAACCCAGAGAATTGTACTTGGACTTTTTGACTTCCATGGCCCTTGTGTTAGCCTTCAGTGTGTCCCAATGATCCATTTTTTTACTGCTTCTTTCAAACATCTACATTGCCCACTGAGATATCCCGGCCAATGGTTTATTTGTCGTTCTTCATTTACACTGCCAGCACATACTTAGTCATAAAGATCCCAGGCTTACAAGACACACAAGTGCGAGTCAGCTATATCTAATCCAGCTGACAGTGCAGTCAGCTGGGATTGCTTGGATGACGCTAAAACAGAATGTATCTTAATATGTCTAGAAAAACCATCTTCCAACAACCAAAGTATTTCCTCCCAATTTACTCATTGTCTAATATCAGTCTCAGGTTAGGTCCCTCGTAATCCTATTTGGCCTCCCATCTCTCATATACTACCCATCAAGTAAACAGTGAGCCCAGCTATGGCACCCTCAACCTGCTCAGCACACTGAAGGTTCTCCTCCATCCCAGCAACTTAAAAGCACCCTCAACCTCTGCTCCTCTCCTTTCTTTAATATATTGCAACTTTCTGTTTCTACATCGATCTGAATCTGGTCCCCACTCTCTCCAATAGGTCGAAAATGTGACAACCACAGTTGTTTTTTGCTCTAAAACACTGGACCTATTTTGTAACACTATAATGCTGGTTTGCCCAACACAAGATGCTCGGACTACATTGCTATGACACCTACTATTCCAAACATAAAATTACTGGCTCCTATAGTTTATTTTAAACGTTGTGTCCATTTCTTCTGGAGTTCACTCCTGTTAAACAACAGGATCACAACCGACTTCCTAGGATTCCAAAAATTACTTCACTGGAACCATTTAAACAAACCTCCACCTCATAACCAATCACCCGATGATCTGATCTAACACCCATTGTGCAACCACTCTCATCAGCCATATGTCAAATTTCACTCCCCAATCCCCAACTCTTCCTTTGTGAAGTGCAGCAAACTACCCATGTGTTCTGTTGGCATATATAAAATACAAAAAATATACAATCATATACTACACTGTCTGAGTACAAAGGAATTTTAGCATCAACTTAGTGTGAGCTGTAGAGTATATTCAGATCTGGGACTCATTCCAGCGGAGATTTATCACTGTCCTGGAAGGAAATGTCCCTTCTTTAGAGGGCTCTGTATTCTCAAGCCAGGTGTTTTCTAAATGAACCTGACTGATGTGACAAACGGGGGAGGTGTTGATCTGGATGCTTACAAAGTCCTGATCACGGGCTTATCAGAAATAGCCCAGATCTCAGGCCCCTCAAAGTTCCATATTGTGCCTCTTTGTGATATGTTCTTTTCTGGTATGACAGGTCTCAGGCCCTGTAATCTCCGGAGCTGGTGCTCCTTAGGGAATGTTCTGATCTCAGGCCACCATAAAACCCTGATGCGGGGTTCCATAACGCCCTGAAGTGATATATCCTGATCATCATCTCTCTTTTTGTCCTGATAAGGAACTACCTTAATGCCCTGACATGAGGTACTTGATCCAGATCTAGGATCCCTCAATGCCCTGATCTTGAACTCTCTTAACAGTCTGATTTGGGGCTCCCCTGATTCACGGGGTTGGACTGGACTAATGTCTGAATCTGAGGCTTCATAAGAGGTGTTCTGATCTTGGATCCCATAATGTCCTGATCTGGGACTCTTAGAGCCCCTGTGGTATGTGCTGATGGGGGCTCAACAGAGCATGATCTGATTTGAGGTCCTTATTGCCCTTATGTCTGGGTTGTTTGGGGAAACTGATCTGATTATTCAGATGGTAAACTATGAAGTTGTTCTACTGGCAGCTCTTCAGTGCCTGAACTCCAATATTCTACTGTTTATAGCATGTTTTAATCTCAACAGTATCGCCTTCACACCCACAGTCCTCCAAGCATCCTTTAGATTTGAGACTTGAAGAACGCGTCTGGCAGTTACCCTTGGATCTTCTGTTGGGCAGCCTTGCTCTCTGCCACAAGCTTCCGGTTGGCAATCTCCTGGTCCCGCATGGTGAGGTCCAGCTGCTCGTACACCTTTGCTTGCTGCTCGTTCATTTGCCGCAGCATCTCCAACTGCTTTGTGAGGTACTGAAATAGAGTGGGATGTATCATGTGAGTGTGAGATGCAGGTGATGAGAGGACAAGTGTTCTTAATAACTCAAAAACATCAAGCTAAATGCAGTCTGGGCAGTTTGCTGATTTTATTTTACAATCAACCAGGCAGTGGCCACAAAGTAAAACAGGCTTTGGCAAAGCCAATCAGTCTTGCTTAGGCAATGTTGACCGAGCAATGCAATCGACTGCCAATGCCCGACTAGCCATGTTAAAAGTATAAAAGCATTGAAACCATTGGTTTCTATACTTTCAAGATACGTAGCAAAAAATATTGTTGCATTGTCATGAGCGTTGCTGCGACGTGGTGACGCCGTGCATGTTGCATCACACAATGTTGCAACCATCTTGAAAGTATGGAAAACAGTTTTTTTTATTGTTTTCTGTATCTTTAATATGGACGGTCAATGATATTGGCTTTGCTAATGCTAGGGAAATTTAAAAGCTTCAAGCACTCGCAAAGCATAGTGTCTACCACCACAGAGAGGGGCAGCACTGGACAGTGCAATGCAACAACATCCAGGGTACAACCAAGGCTGCCAACCCATGCCTGGCTCGTCACGGAGGAGCATCAGAGTAAGGGTGGCAGGGAAGAGACAGGGTAAAGAGAACATCCAGGGCATCACCAAGGCTACCATTCAGCTACACCCTAGCCAGTCAAAACAAAGAGCAAATAAACTATGCTCCAGGGGCAGGAGAAACATAGAATAGTGAGGAAAGCCACCGATAATAAGCAGAGACCTAAGATTGACGAAAAAGCCTTCTAATCAGGGGCAAGGGATGATCCTGTGAAGTATTGTATACAATGCTGTCTGTGGCACACTGCTGGAGCTGTCCAAAACAAGAATGAAAAGAGATAGCAAAGAGAGAGAGAGAGAGAGAGAGAGAGAAGAGAGAGAGAGAGCTGTAAGAAAAAAATTATAATAATTTATGTGCTGCTCAATGTACATGGTTGCCGATCAATATACAAGTCTGCTACAGCTGTCCACATGCCAGGCCATTGATGCATAACCACCAGCACCAGGACAGGGATGACCATGAATCAGGCCTAGTTGCCCCTCCTTGAGGCCAGGGCCAATGCTGTATCGGGCCTGATCCCAGCAACAGGATCAGGCCAATAACAATGATGCTAAACCTTTTCATAACAGAGAAGTAATTATTATTTCTACCCTGCTAGAAATAGATGTTAATGCATTAGGGTGTTCTAATGCAGCAAACAAAAATCATTCCGTAGCCCATTGTTAGACCTGGCACCATTGGCGTGGGTCTCCCCTCCATTTCTCGCTGTTTGTCTCCGCTGTGTTTGCTGGTGTTAGATGCTCTGGGCGCTGTGCCACGGCCATTCCGTGCCACAGCGCGAATGCTCCCTATGGTAAAGTGACTGTTTGAATTGATGTTCCCATAATTGGCTCATTTGGTTTACCTGTTAGTCTCTAGTATTGTGCACCGTGCGTGCCCAGGGCTGGTAGACCGAATGCTGCTGGTGGGCCTGCAGCGCTGATTGCGCCACCCACGGAAGCAGCTTGTAAAGTGGAAAGTCGAATTTGGTATGCCTGAGCTCAGAATATTAAAGTACAACTGTTAGTGAGGGTTATTTCTATATTCTGTGTTTGAAAATACCACTTTGGGAAAGTGGGTATTTTCTTGCCTAAATCTTCCCGCGTGCTTTGCTGTTATGTGTATTCCGTCTGGTTTTGGAGGGACAGGGTAGGCTGAACCCCACCTGGGTCGAGTAGAGGAATCTGCAGCTGGAGTATGGGGAGGGGTGACCCTTTGGTCTGAGCAGGGCTGGGCCTGGCAAGGTGAATGATGGCTCCAGCCCCCACTGTGCGTCTGATAGCAGACCCCTTCTCCCTCAAAGGCAGGATGCCGCCTCGTAAACAACGTGCCCCCAGGACCTCCCCGAACTGGTTCTGACTGGGTTCAGTGACTTGTGACTTTTGAGAGAACAAAGACTTGTGGGGTATAAAGATCTGCGCCGAAACCCCTACACGGTGTGTTACTTCTGGATGCCAAGACGAACCTCTGTCCGTGTAACTAGAGGGAAAGGACTTCGAAACTTTCATCCATCTTGCTGAAGCAACTACCCAAGGGCCTGATTTGAGCTCGCCTCCTGCTGAAGTCTCAGGGACATTAGACTTCACCCATCAGCCGTCTGGATTCCTATTTGAGGGGGATTCTACCCGCAGGTGAGGCCTCTGTCGAGAATTCCAGAGCCTCTGGTTCTACTGCGGGGAATGCGGGATGAAAGTCGCGATCGCTATTGTGGGCCGCTGCAGCTGAGGAGCTGTGCCGCTGAGTGCCCGCATTTGCCATCCTACGAAAATCATCGCTATCGCTATTGTGGGCCGCTGCAGCTGAGGAGCTGTGCCGCTGAGTGTCCGCATTTGCCATCCTACGAAAATCATCGCTATCGCTATTGTGGGCCGCTGCAGCTGAGGAGCTGTGCCGCTGAGTGCCCGCATTTGCCATCCTACGGAAACCATCGCTATCGCTATTGTGGGCCGCTGCAGCTGAGGAGCTGTGCCGCTGAGTGCCCGCCTTTGCCGTCCTACGAGAGTCCTCGCTATCGCTATTGTGGGCCGCTGCAGCTGAGGAGCTGTGCCGCTGAGTGCCCGCACTAGTCACCACTTCCAGGATCTTGTTACCCCCTGCGGGTACCGCTGGGTGCCCGACTTTAAGCCCCGTCCCAGGATTATCGTGAGGGCACGCCGCGGACCGCTACAGCCGGGAGCTGTGGCCGCTGCGAGTCCGCCTGTCATCACCGCGGCTTCCTTGTGAGGCTGCGTGCCGTGCCCCCTTTACATCTCAGGTACATTGTGCATCACCGGGTCGCGTGGACCCCGGCCCCGAACTAAGTCCGTTCCACCCCCGTTTCAAGTGCCTTTATTGCTTTTGAAGTGAATCTGTAATTGTGTGCATTGTGGTTCCTTGAGTGCTTTTAGCCTTGTGTGCAGTCTATATAAAGATAACTATTTTTTTATAACTACTTGTGGTGTCCGTTTGTAGCGTGTCTCCTGTGTTATTGTGTATGGTCATAAATGCTTCACACACTGCCTCTGAGATAGGCCTGTCTGCTTGTGCTACGTTACCACAGGGTTGAGCAGGGGTTATCAAAGGGTGTAGCCCCCTTACTCTGACTTAGGAAGAAGGATCCCTATTTGGACCTCGGCGCCAGCCGCGGCCAACTGGAGATCCCCATTTCTAACACCCATCAATTTGGGACATTAATATTTTCTGGGAAAATGTTTCATTCAATTGTAGTAATCAGCAACTAAAAAGTGACCTGTTAACCTTAGAAAATTGTCTGCCATTGTGCTGCACTGTGTGTGGCACATTATTTTGCAACTTTTGAACCGTTCGAGCTAGAATAATATTTTGTTGAAATCTGTAAAATCTACAGCAGACGGTGGAATATATGACATGGATAGCAAATCCATAATTGTGTGGAAAATGCCATGGCAGCACAGTTGCGTTCTTTCCAGTGGACCTGTTTATAATAAGCAAGATGCTAAAGTAACATGTTTGGCTGTTCCTTTAGGCTTATTGCTTAATGTAATGTGTCGTAAAAATGTTAACATTAAATTGCGGAAACACTGTAGACGAGCTGCTCATGAACTGTTAAGAATGTGGAAAATACATTGTGTGAACTCTTTAGATAAATGGCATTTACGTGTAGCCTCTCACCACACATTGTCAGTTGTTAATCCAATTTGTATTATATGCCTTAAAACAATATTTGTTATCAGTAAGGAGTATGTGCAACTGTACTCAAAAGCAAATAACTAAGAATACGGATTGTCAAAACGATCACCAGCCTACCACCATGCTGAGCATAAATCCTGGTTGTTTTGAGTCAAATATGGCACACAGTGTTCTGCTAGAATGTAAGAACGTACGCTATGCATTGTGGTCCATGGTCTGCACCTAGACTCTTCGCTTGCAGAGGCTGCAGAAAGCAACAGCACATTTCTTAGCACTATTACTCAACTCTTCCCATGCACTTTGAACTACTTAGAAGATCAAACCTCATTAGCATGGGTCAACCTGATTTATTGAAAATTCTTTAAACACTGGCTCAGCAGAAACAGGGTTTCGTCTTTGATTTAATGGTGTTTAAAACTGATGTGCTGATTGGACCAATGCTTCTGCTCTGCTCAGGCCCCCCTCTCCCACACCCTTCCCCAGCTTGGATAGTGCGTCTGACTCAAGGCACGATGTCCCAGTAGGTGCAGATTCAGCTCTCCAAAGTAAGCTAGGTAGCAGAATGTACAAATGTAGTGCCACAGACACTACTTAGTGTGGAGTAGCTACACCCCAGGAGCAGCACTAAAGGATTAGGTGCTCTTCTGCAGTGGGGCCAGGGGCTTGTCCGCATAATGATGTGCAAAACAAATGGTTTCCTCTGTCCAAACTATCCTGCAGATCAAGGTGGCTGCTACATTGAGCCAGTGGGCACATCATACTGGAAGCTGAACTGGTAACATCAGTCCGTGAGTGCTCACAGCGAGTAGGGCGGATTTCTTGGCACCTCCTTGCTGAGAATCACTGTTTTTCAGCGGTGGCCTCATGGCTGAAGCACAGGCTCACGGTTGGTCTCAGACGCAACAGAAGGTTGGCATTCTGCCTCTGGAGGTATATCTGTGGCAGGTCCACATGGACAGGCAGAAGAAGCTGGAGGTGGTCCTACTCAGCTTCAAGAATGCAGACAGCCTATTTTAGGTACATGCCCGCAGAAGGGCAGTATGTTCCCAGTTCGACATATTGGAAAGCTGGCAGTATCCCTGCTCCAACTCGAGGTGACCTTTGGGAACCCTATTTTAGATGCAGCAGTAAACAATGTTCATAATTGCTAAAAGATCCCCCTTGCTCTCAGCACAATTTATAGGGAATTGAGAGTGCTACTTGAAGTTTAAAAAAAGGAATCAGAATTTCAAAGCATCCCTTCAAAGCAGCACCAAACAGCACACAACTTGGGTGGAAAGCACGGTCGTCTGGGAACTGAAGGGGGCAGAGGTCAGCTGATCTCTGAGCCAAGTATCATCTTTGTAGTCGTTCTGGCAACAAGGGGAAAAGGCTTCTGCATGATAGCCCTTCTGAAGGCCATGGTAGCTATCCCAGGCCAAGGCTGGCCCCTCTGATGGGCATGGTTGCTTTCTCGGGTTACGCCAGAAAGACATTGCATGGGGTTTTCTCCAACCCCAACTAGTCCCATGAGGTGCCAGTTTTATATAAGATCCCGGCCTAGACACCTGTCCTCCAGCACCAACACTAGCACACCTCTGTTCAAGTGGCTCCATGCAATATACTCAGGGATAAGACAAACCATACAAGTTGTATATAGTACCACATGGTTTATTTTACGGAGGAGACACACAACTTTGGGCAGTCCCCTCAGTTACCCATCCAACTCAGAGTATTCGTAACCCTCCACAAGCAGTGCTTAATTTGTATATAAATAAGTGCCAGGGCACTTGTCAGGAAGCCACTGCTGCTTGCGCCACCCATTGCCCTTACCAGCTCTGCCAGTGACAGTAACAACACAACAACTAACCATCATACATCTACAAGTGCAACATTTTAGACTATTCGAAGCCCCCAGAGCTATAAGAATGGCTGGGGCGGCATGTATTAGTAATTTTTAATGTATATTAAACTAATAAACAACTGTTATTGAGCTGATCTTTAAATTAGACAAACAGTGCCATTATGTGGCAGCCTGTCATAAGTGCCGGTGTTGACAATTAAGTTCCGGTGCTGTGTACCAGAAACCACTGGCTCAAATTAAGCACTGCTGATAAGATGTAGGGCCCAGCGTGGAGTTCACCCTGACAAGAACCACAATTCTTGTCAGGGTGAACCACAAAAAGCCAATAAATTAACCTGTGCTTAAACCTGTGGTAGCTTGGCACAAAAGCAGTCACGCTTATCTTAGAGGCAAATTGTAAAGTATTTATGCAGCACACAAACAGTAATAAAGTGAAAACACAACACAAGAAAAATATTTAACAATTTAGAAAAATAGGATGCATTTTAATAAATAAATCAGACCAAGACAACAAAAATCTAATCGGTAGAACAGGAGGTATTGAATTTCAAAGTTTCAGGTAAGTATAGCACCTAAAAGCACAATGCACCACTCGTGGTCATCTGGTTGTGCTGCTAGACCAGGGGAGTCACAAGTTCAGGTCAACCACAATGGAGCGCGAACCGGATACAGGACCCAGGTTAGTCCCATTCATTACCTTCTCAAAGTCCGGTGCGAGTAGTCCAGTTCGTGGTAGAGGAAGCTGCAAAGAGCAGGGAGAGCGTTGCTGATGGACGCTCTCCATGAAGAGCATGAAGAGCAGGCTGAGCGTCGCGGACGGTCATTGCTGTAGCATGAAGACCTGGGGAGGCACCTCTTGGGGATCAGGGAATCACTCTAGTAGAGGCCAGCAGGGTCCCGGAGGTCCAGTTACAGGTCCAGTTGTAGCAGGTCAGCGGGCAGCTGCAGGGAGGCCTCTAAAGCTTGTTGTATCCCCATAGCTCAGAACTGTAGGTCAGCCAACTGGCCCTTGGAGTCACTCATGTCTTCCTGGGAACAAGAAGATGGTCAAGTTCTCCTTCAGCAAGGCAGGCCTTAAGCAGCAGGACAGTCCTCTGGGGGTCCAGGCAGGCATTCAGCAGCAGGGCAGTCCTCTGGTAGCAGCAGGGCAGTCATCTGGGGGTTCAGGCAAGCCTCTAGCAGCAGGACAGTCCTCTGGGGAACGAGGAAGTCCTTCTGGAGTCTTCCACAGTTTCAGGAGTGCATTGAAGAGTGGCTCAGGAGGTCCAATATTTATACCTGAAGCCAGCTTTTGCAGAGAGGGGATTCCCTATACTACCCCTGCCTTTGGTTCTGGAAAGTACTTCCTTCCCCTGCCAATACTCCAAAAGGTCTGGGGTGACAAAAGACCAGTGTCAGGTCTAACATGTGCCCCTCCTCTCCCCCCAGCTAAAAGTAGGGAGAACACCCCATCACCGTTATTTTCAGTAATTCTGATTTTTATGCGGGACTAGTTCTTAGTATCTGTTAATTCAGGTCTCACTGTCCACTGTATAGATCAATTGGAATCAAAATGATATAGAAGACTGTGCTACTAAGGCTATTTTCGTTTTAATCTTGAGATTGTGAAACGTTTTATACTTTTATCCAAGTGTGTGCTTGGAAAGAATTCCTTTGAAAACGGTATTTGTATGCTGTTCCTATTTTGTTCATAATAATGTTTACATGATGAATTGTACCGCTGCATATCAACTTCCTTTGATAGTAATCCTTCCTCCCCTCTGACGCGCCTGACTCCTGGACCAGCCTTAAGATTAAACACACTGCAGCAGAGTCTCTGTGAGGTGAACGGCCCAGGACATCAGTGAACTACACTGTAAAGCGTTTTCTCTCCTTGAGGTCAAAACCACTGAGAAAAGTGGAAAGTGTTCAGTGGACCCAGCAGTGGAACTTTCATTATTGGGCGGTATCGTGATCGAATGCAATCCTAGATTTTTGATCAGGGTTACTCCATCCTCCCAACCCATCTACTGCCAAGATCTCAAAGGATTTTGTGAGCATTGGATGTCAATCAGACGGGGGCTGGGTCCAACAACATATAGAAGGCTATTCTGTTCATTTTTAGGAAACTATAACAGGTTGCAAAGAGGACCCTTGAAAAAGCACAGAGGTTTTAAAGTCATCAGTATTTTTCACGAGCACAGATGTTTGCTGCCTTTAGCTCTCTACAAGGGTGGGGAGATCTTGGGAGCATCAGTTAAGCACTAACACTTGCACCAGTCTATCACAAAAACTCTTTTGCTTTTGGACTAAATATGTTGCGGAATCATTAACTTAGAAACTCGTTGATGTCTGTGCCTCTCAACACAAGAAATGTAATTGCAGCATTATGCTCATGAAGAGGCACTAATTGCTTTTTGTGCTGATATCCTTAGTTTCTGTTCAAATGTTTCCCGCCAGTGTTTTTCAGCAGCGCCAATTTCTTTCTTTGTTCAGAATAATGACATCTGTAAAGTCCAATCATGATGCGCATGAGCAATTCTTGTGTTCCTTCTCTGGGGTGTATTAAATGGCTGAGTCTCAAGAGGAGCATCGGTCTATCAGGAGATTTGTTTGTCTCCCAACAGGCTTCCACCTCTGAAAGTCAGCTTGGTGGGAGGAAGAGTCCGTCACATTTCATATGCACCTGGTGAGACCGTAATACATGATATGAGCCTGGCCTGTGACTGATTCTGGCCAACCGCTCCTAGCCATTAAAGGAGTCAAGAATAAAGCTTGTGTGGCCAGGAGAAAGCCTTGGCGATACTGGACTCAAGCCACAAACTTGGACAAAACATTGTCCGCACGCCCGTAGTAGCATGAACAATAAAGCGCTATTATTTATCGGTAACACAAGTGTAACCAAAGAGCAGCCTCACCAGTGGTTAATTTGTAAAAAAAGAAGTGCCGGGGCTCTCGTCAGGAGGCAGCTTCAACCAGCCCATTTCTCCTGTTAGCGCTGCCTAACACAGAACCAACATACCGTTCCACTAGCGCTTGCCGCATTGTGAACACGCCACCGTAAATGCCTGTGTTGGCTGGTAATACCTCGCATGCTCTTTATGTTTTTGTATTGACATAAATAAAACCGCCAATAAATAAATGTAAAAAAAAGTAGTCCCTGCCTTTATTATAATTTAATCCTCCCATCACAGTAGTAGGGATATTTCACATTATCTTTCTCAAACTCAAGACTAAGGAATATTAAGCTGCTTTCAGTGGGACTTTGGCATCATGACCACTGGCTACTACTTAATTTAGTACTTAATTAATTTAGCTGTAATCGTGGTGGGCAGGGCGCCGGCCGGGACACAAACTGCACTGACTGGTTCCGTTAGCCGGCCTGGTGCTGCTGTTAGTACGAACGGATGACTCGCGGTGGGGTGGGGTGCGCGCATGCAGCTATGCTGGGGCGTGGCAATTTGAAAAAAATCTGCACACGCTGCCTGCTGCCGCACAGCCCCTGCCCCCGCAGAACCAGAATCCAGCCCAATGAATCAGTGTCCCGCAGCCCGCCCACTGGGCACCGGCAACTCTGAACTAAGGGGCGCGCCGCCATCAATAAACATTTCATGAATCTACTGGCTGCTCTTGGCTCAGCCTCGGCTCAGTCTCACAGCCGCAAGGCCCGCAACACCACTACTGACCGGGACTCACTCGGGACTGGAGATGGTCATGAAAACAACACTCTACTGCTGCGCCGAGGTAAATTAAATACATCAAAGCAATTCTGACCACATACAGCAGATGGGTGTAGAGTGTAGACCCGGCCCTGACAAGAAAGTGCCGGTGCTAAGCACCGAAAAGCACCGGCACAAATTAAGCACTTAGCCTCACCGACCTTTGTACTCTCAATTCTTGTGGGTGCCAGGTGGGGCGGCAACAGAGAAGTTGGAAGGCCGGACAGGGACAGAAAATAGGCCCAGGCACCAAAATAAAAGTGTCTCCAATTAATAAATGAGATAGCTAAAAAAGTGACTGATGTTTTCAAATTGGGGAAGTTTTGAACTTGTAAAGACACACTCTCTTACACCCCCTTACACTCATTCTCATTCTCACTCACTTGCATTAATTCTTTATCCCACTCATACTCAGTCATACTTACTGACACTCAGGCCCCGGTTTACTACCGCTTAGCACCATGTTTGCGTCACTTTTGTGAGGAAACCCGGCGCCGAGTATTAGGGTGGGATTTACTATCCAACGCAAATCCTGATTTGCGTTGGATAGTGTCCCAAAGAATTAAAAAATTGTACTATGTACTGCTTTGCGTTACATTTTCCATGGGTGGTGCATGGGCGTTCCCATGCAACTACCCATAGGTTTTGATGCAAATCCCTATTTACAAACATCGGTAGGGAGGAATTTATGCCAAAATCTAACGGCTTCTCGAGGCAGGCATTACAAGGAGAAATGTTTCAATTTCTCCTTGTTTTTCCAATTTTGCATATGTGCTGCATTGTACGCTACAAATACAAAATGTGAAAAGCCTTAAAGTATAGTTTTTTTTACTGGAAGGTACCCCTTCCAGTACAAAACCTATGCTTCAGAGAACACACACATGCTTGCACTATGGCGCAAGGGTGTGTGCTTTGGCGTGTGGCTGCCAAAAGTGCATCAGCGCACAGGGAGAGAAACAATGCACCATATCCTAGTAGATATGGTACTTTTTTTCTGTCTCTATAACGCAAGGCAGCACAATAGCTTTTGTGCAGCGTTGCCTTGCGTCAAAGTATAGTAAATTTGGTCCTCAATCTCACACACTACCTCTCACTTGCTTTCACTCACACACACATGCTTACACATATAGACACATGCTCACACGCACACAATCTTTTCTCACATAAACACACTCTCACCTACAAGCACGCACATAACATACATTTAGAAATATTTTTCCTTACCACAGCTGCCCCCAAAGGTCCCATTCCAACTAAGTGTACTCCATTTTTTATTACACTAATAGTGAATAATAGCATATTATTCACTATTAGTATAAATACAAACATGCTGAAAATAAGGAATGCAGAGCCGTCCCTGTGTTCTTGGCACTGAATTTGCCACCTCTGAGGCCAGCGTCCACAAAGGCAGTGCCAGGGGCTGCAAGGGGCAAGCAAGGGTTTCACAGCTAAGACACTTGGTGACCCATAAATAACGTCCATGCCACACACTAACCTGTCAGGCCAGTCAATTGGGGACTGCCTAATTGCCCTATAGGCCAGTCCGACCCTAGAAATTGGTGACACCTTTGTGTCAATCCCTGGTGGATGGGAAAGGTGTTCTGATTCCTGATAAGAGAGCTCTAAGATGCAGGTGCTAGGAAAAGGGTTGCTCTCAGGAATAAATAAGGATTGGCAACACCAATACCTCTGGCCTATAAATAGAAGTGGCTCTTCAGTTATTGATGGGTTTAGGCACTAAATAAACCATCGTACATGCACTGTCACACTAAACCTTGCACTAATACACTCATTCACCTACCCAGTGACTCTTTCTTACATTCGCCCACTTACTCAACCATAATAAAAAACACAAACATATTTAACAACATATGTAAGATAAATTAAAAGAATAGAAGTAGAAAAAATGAAACATGCTGCCACCTAAACATGGCAGGCACTTGCAGAGGCGGCCTGTATTTTTAGTAGGGGTGGGGTCGGGGGGCCAAACACGCACACTCATTTACACCTATGCATTCACATATGTGCACGCACACCCCCATTCACAACATACACTCACAAAGACACCTACATAGATGCATACATACACGCACGTACACATGACCAAACATTAAAAAAAACTAAAAATGGCCTTCACTGCAGCTCTGCGGGAGGAAAGCCTCGGGGGTCCAGCAGCTGTTTTTTGTTTGCTCCCGCCGAGCAGGAGCAATGTGTGTTTCCCTGCCCTTAGGGGTGCAGACAGGAAAACAAAAGTCTGCTCCCACTCGGCGGGAGCATTTTTAATGCCCCAACGAGTGAGGACAGATACGCCTTCCCTGCCCGCGCTCCTGCAGGCAGGGAAGGCATGTCTGCTCCTTCAGGAGCTTTATAAATGCTACCGCTGGGTGGGAGCAGACATATGTTCCCTACCCACGCTTGTTCGGGCAGGGAAACTTCTGTGTCCGTGGGGTGGACTCCCCGGGGCACAGTGTGTGAGCCGGCCCCGGGGGGAAGCGAGGCCTGGGTAAGAGTCAGGGAGGGGTCCATGCGCCTCCTACCCGAGCCTCAGTGAGGCTTCGAGGACCCCATTCCCTTTGGCCACATGTCACTAACATATTTATATATATATATATATTACCCTATTGGTGCTATCGCCAGTGTAGTTATAGTTAGGTCAGACTTTGCTTAGGAAAGGCATTTTTTATTTCTTGAAAAATGTTGGCGCTGTTTGATGAATCTGCACAATATTTTCCAAAATACAAGTTCATCCAATCTGGCTCTTTTGAGGAAAGTTTTATGCTGATACATCAAGCAGATAATATAGATGCGACAGTGGTTCAGATTCTTTATTAAAAGAAAACATTTGTGACTTTAAATGATTCATATCAATAATCAAAAAAATTATGATTCATTACCCTTCAGAAATTAGTCCAAAATATTTTTCTCTTTAGAATGAAATATTTTTGTACAGATACACAACAATACAAAAAGTGCTCCTAAAATTACACAAACATATGTCGATAACAAGGACAAACTTTAGTGTAAACAAATAATAATGGTGGCAAAAAAGGAAACAAGTTATATACAGTGACAAGTTTGTAGAATCACAAAAACACAGAACACTCAATGCTTCCTCTGATTTTTTTGCCAGGGAAGGCGTCAACGGCATTTCGACCATAGTCATTTAGCAGGTCATCATCAGGACAAAAACATATAAGGAGCAACTGTCAGTCGTTCAAACGAGGCTGAGGAAATCTCAAGCAACACGAGGGTGCAATGGTCGCTCAGTGAATCAATCATGATGCAGTTATACGTGGCCAAAAGGAAGCCAGGAGGCTATTGGTTTCATGGATAATTATATTCCTTCCACGGTCCGATCCAACTAATTAGGTTCTTAGGTGAAAATGCACTTCGTGTGTCACCGCATTCCAAATTTGACCATTGCGCCCTCGTGTTGCTTGAGATTTCCTCAGCCTCGTTTGAACGACTGACAGTGCTCCTTATATGTTTTTGTCCTGATGATGACCTGCTAAATGACTTTGGTCGAAACGCCGTCGACGCCTTCCCTGGCAAAAAATCAGAGGAAGCATTGAGTCTTCTGTGTTTTTGTGATTCTACAAACTTGTCATTGTATATAACTTGTTTCCTTTTTTGCCACCATTATTATTTATGTTTACACTAAAGTTTGTCCTTGTTATCGACATATGTTTGTGTAATTTTAGGAGCACTTTTTGTATTGTGTATCTGTACAAAAATATTTCTTTCTAAAGAGAAAAAATATTTTTTGACTAATTTCTGAAGGGTACTGAATCATCATTTTTTTGATTATTGATATGAATCATTTAAGGTCACAAATGTTTTCTTTTAATAAAGAATCTGAACCACTGTCGCATTTATATTGTTTATAAGCCTCAGGTTTGGGTTACAGGGCTGCCCCTGTTGGTTGAATCGATACATCAAGCAGAGGCAAAGAAAAAGGGGAGAGGGAGGGAGGCTCAAAACCGTGATTTACCATTTTAATTCCTATAGCAAAGTTTGCTCTTCAATACAAAGAAAATGACATACGGATTCACACCAAATTTGGCACACAGGTAGAACTTTACTCAGAAAGCGTGCTTTTGAGTTTCTGTGTAAATACTTTCAGCCATTTTCAAGAAAGTAGCGTTTAAAGAGGGGCTTGGTTTGGACATGATGAGGTTAACCCTCAGAAAAAGTTGACACACCTGTATGTTTGGTCCTGCGGTACTCCTGTGGTACCAGAATTTAAAAAATACTATGACCTGATTGGTCGAGGAACCTTTTCCTCCTCTCAGCCATTTTGCTACCTCGGCTATTAGCAACATTGAAGAAAATGTTGTGGCTGTCATTACAGGACTTCGGGACGTGGTCCTCTGAATTAAAGAGAAAAAGAGCATATAAAGGACAGCTTGAGCACACCCGGATTCCCAAGCCCATGCGGGGGTGGAGCCCGTATGGACACCCCCTAGTAAATAAATGTTTTTTTAAAAAGCTGATTTTGTTGCCAGTCCTGCGATACTATTGTGGGACCCAGCGAGGCCCCTGTTAGTATTCATAGTACTGCGGTAGAATTGCTGTAGCAAAAAAATAAAGAGTTTGACCGTCCCATGAAGGCCATGTGCAGCAGGGATTGGCTGCACTATGGTGGGTTGGGCACAGGGCCTAGCCACAGACCAGGCCCTGTGGCCAACCCACACTGAGCATGGCCGAAGGATGTACTAAGCGGGGGTTGGCTGCATCGTGGTGGGTTGGGCGCAGGGCCTGCCAAAGACCAGGTCTTGCAGCCAACTTCTCTGTGGAACTTTGAGAGTAATACAGCCCTTGATCATTGACTTTATGGGTCCCACTGGAGCACCGCAATACCCAGGGTATCCTCAGGGAACTTTACTAAAAAAATAAGCCCCAGGCTTCAGAAAAAAAAGTAGAAAGCAATTTTCTGAACAGCATTAGCACATTGCTGTTCTACAGAGGGCAATTGCTATGCAAAGAATCAGAGCCCATCTGGCCTCCAAGAAATTCCGGATCAGCATCTACCTACCACACAATCCACTGATCGCATCACAGGATGACAACATGATTGTGCCGCCATCAACATCTTTCAGAGGCATAACCAACTAAGCTTGAAAGGGAATCAGTTTGTGGAAGTTCTTTTCATTTCCAGCTGGGCAAAAAAAAAACAACAATGCCCAAAAAGTTACATGCACCTTGCACAATCAGGGGCTCCCATAGGGTATGACCTGACCTAACTCTATGGATGTGGAAGCACCTACAGGCAATGCACCCAAATCACATAGCTGGTTCAAAGATGGAAAAACACAACAGAGAACAGTAGGAGATTAAATTTGCACCACTGGAAATACAGCCTCAACAAGAAGAGGAGGAGGGCGACACTATGCAGTATTCTGCTAAATACTGCAAACCCTGCCAGAAGGTCGCAGCTTCTGACAAGACAAATAAAATATTTTTCTCAAAAGCAGTGCAGGACCATCTGAGAAAGAACATTCACACTTGTACAAAAAAACCATAAGAAATAAAAACAGTTCATTACACCAAAAAAAATTCAAAATAGTTATAAAGTTGAAAAATTCAATAGTTCAACAATGTTGAAAAATAAAAAAGGTTTAAAACAAGGTTAAAAATTCAGAAAATTCTATAAAAAAGGTTAAATAAATACTAAAGAAAACTTTAAAAACAAAACAAAAAATCAAATTGACTAAAGGCAAAGTCTAGCATCCTACCTCCTCTGCACACAGCTGTTGGTTGTGTGCAGAGGTAGTCATGTTGGATGCTTGCAAAGGGTTGGGTACAGGGCCTGCACCGGAAGGCAGGTCATGCACCCAACACCCACTGCACATGGCTGTAGGACATGCGCAGTGGAGTTGGCTGTCTGAAGAAGGTGTTACAAATGCTAAATTTAGTATGTGATAAAAAACATATTCACTGGAAAAAACAAAGGTTAAAGTGATGTTATAGTTAGGTGTTGAAATAAAACTAGAGCTTACATTTCAAAGCTGAAAATGTGTCAGTTATAGTTTAGTGAGCTAACTATAACTTGCACCCCAGTACTGCACTGCTTATGACCTCATAGATTACACATCACTAGTGACATGTTAAATGGCATAATTGATGACATCATCCAATGAATGTGACAGTGTGCTATAGGCTTTTTGCGAAGGAATTTAATAAGCTACAGCTGTGGCACAATTTCTATCAGCAATCAAGTGACAATGGACATCCAAAGAATGTGACAGTGTGCTTTAGGCTTTGTAGACTGGAAGGAATTTATTAAGCTACAGCTGTGGCCAGTTATCTATCAGCAATCAAGTGACAATGGAAATAACCTTTTGCACTAGGATAATACATTGCATATCTGTCCTGCATAGTCACCAACATATGTTCGATGTTATCCTCTTTTTACTGGTATTCAGCTGCCTAAGAAACAAAATGCCTGCACAGACATTAATGTGGTCAATAACTTATTATTCCTGCAATAGCCTCCAAAAAAACAGTTTGTACTTTTTTTAACTTAATGGGATTAACCTCTTAAATACCTCATCAGACCTACAATTTTAAGTCAAGAGCTTCATATTGATGGAGCAGGGTAAACGAAATAATTTTGTACCCCTTGAAAGTTAATGACCTCATAATGATTAATGATACTAACTGTTTGAATTGCATGAATTAACCAACCAATACACCTTTTGAATAGACACTACACGTGGGCAATATGCTGATTTGTGCAAAATCTAATTTATTTACAAATGTGAAGTTAATTAACGTTAGTATTGTGATTTGCGTAGTAATTAGAGTGAATTGCATGATTTGTGTTGCGTAATAAAATTGTATTGTGGCAAAGAATGCAGATGGTAAGTAAAATGGCTTTAAATGTCGCTTCTGCTAGGTAATATTTAACACGGGTCTTTAGAATGGCGGGTGGTAAACAGAAAGGCTTATTTTCCATATCTTAATTTCTATTGTGTTTGTTTTATATTAGTTTCGTTCGGGCCTGCTAGGCCATGCTTCTAAAATGGCCGCTGGAAAGGAAGAGATCACGTGCATTGAATAAAATGGTTCCTGCGCAGATGCGGAATGAACGTTCCAGTCACGTGTGTACGGCCTGTGTCCGGAGTGAGAGATGTCAAGGCCAATCTGACCTGCAATGAAGATCGTGCCAAGTGTTCAGCATATGTTCCTGGGAACGGATGGGAAAGAGCCGAGTGACAATGGATGAACTAATGTGTGACCATCAAAGATCATTACAAAATGAATTAACAAATTGGACTACTTTTGACCTTACGATCATGAGACTTATTGTGTGCTTTATTGTCCCCAAACCAGTTTGAACAAGGAGGGCGATGAGGTGACCATCACCACCCCTCCAATGGACCAATTAGCGTGATTCTTGCCCCTAAGGATTGCAACTTTTATGTGTAGTGAGTCAGAGAATAGGGTATAAGAGAGTCTGCTCTTACGTTGTAAAGGGCGCTTCTTTGTTTTTCATTTTCCACCTTGATGCTGCGAGAGACTCTGTCATCTTGGACTTTGAACTTTGACTGGGGAAGGAACGAGATCGTTGCGGGAATTCTGCCCGGGAGGTGCGTCCGAGGAGGTTAGCGGGACAGTCAGTCAGTTTGGGAGTCTTATCCTGTGATCTGCGGTTCATCTTCCTTTGATGAACCATTCTTGTCATCGCCCCATGGCCGAGGGTAATGCATAATTTTTCACTTTTCTTAAATTTTCCTTAAATGTTTATTGATATTTCAAATGTTTTGCTTAATAAAGAATTTCACTTATTTGATTGAATAATTTTAGATAAAATTATATTCTAACTCTAAAATGAGCCTGTGGTTCTTTTAATAGATTTATGATTAGGGCTCCCGGTTTTATGGTATTTATTTTTTGGGCATTTCCGTCTGTATTTATCCATATTTCTTTTTTGCTAATTTTATCTGTATTTATCCATATTTATTTATGGTTTTGTGGAAAAATGAAGCTGAAATTTGTATATTTCCACATTTATTTAACCGGTAAATATGCACTCATACTTGAATGCCTACCATGTTTCAATGCTGTAAACACCTGCAAAAGATAATTCAATGCACTTAAAAGGAAATATGCAAATTTTAGAATCAACCTTGTGCATATCTACTTCTGTTACAGCCTCTTTACTAAAAGTCCTTTATTGTTTAGCCCCCTAACCTATCAATCCACACAGCCATAGGCCTGGCAGTCATGGCAGACAGTATTTAGAATTACTCAAAAGCAAACCTATTTCCATTTTTATCCACATTTAAAAATAAATACAGACAAGAAAATAAATGTTTTCTGTCTGTATTTATCTATAAAAATCTGTAAAAACGGAAAACAGGGAGCCTTATTTATGATTAATAAAAGTTAAAGGTTTTAATTGTGATTGAGCTGGTCTTAATCACCATCAACTAATTCTACTAGTTGGTCCATCGACCGAATAGCGGAGTACCTTGATGTTTAGAACCGACAGGATCCAAAATTAGTGTATATAATGTATAGATTATTATTCTGTCGAATTTAACAAGGTATCCCGTTCGTCCAGCAGCTCATTCTCCTTAGCGTTTAATCCAGAGATTGAATGAATGTATGTATGCGGTGTCATGGGCCCCACCGACATAAGTTTTAAATGACAAAGGTTGCGTAAGTGTTTTTTCTGGATTGGTGTCCTAAGGAGCAATTTATATTAGCCGCGCTGCATCAATATCTATGCATTACCCACTGATAAAACACATTCAGCTATGTTCTATAGACAACCCTCATCGTTTGTTAAAATATACCACACACATTCCTTAAATGAGCAGAATGGAGTACAACCTTGGAAACATGTTTACAACCAATCACACTGTAAGTTAAACCATCTCTAAGTGGGTCACTCATAAATTGTATAGTCTATAACAATGTATGATGTCTCATAGTATTAAATGACGTTCTGCAAATAAGTATTCACAACTTATAAACCCCCAGTATATGTAGAAATTGTCTATAGCACTATATGATATATATTTAACTTGACATCCACAGTTGTATAATATAATGTAAAAGGAAGCTTTCGTTTTTCTCATATATTTTGGCAACAGACTTTAGATTTAAGCCAAATGTGCCTTTGCAGCCCACACCAGTTAAACTCATTCTTTACCTTGATTAACATGGAGTAGTGCTTGCACTGGAAACTTTACTCATAGGGAAACTGCACACCATATACGTTTCAGCACACTGAAGAAGACTTGACTTCAGGTCTACGCTATTTGTATTCTATATATGCACTAGTGTACACACAGTAATTCTATGTTGTATATGATTGTGGGCCTTTTACTTCCAACGTACTTTCTTTTATAATGATCTAAGCGTCTATGGAGTAATGTGAACAACAGTATCATGAATGACATCTTCAGTGTTGCCATCAGTAATGTCATCAATGAAGTTAACATGTCATGAGTGATGTGATATATGAGGTCATAAGCAGTGCATGTCATGGGTGCAAGTTATAGTTAGCTCACTAAACCAAAACTGGAGAATCAAGGCCAAAACTCACAAGACCGAAACTTGTTGATGCCAACTGTCATAGTTTTGTTATCAACAAACCATCAGTGCTTTATTGCATGAAACCGAGTGCCCGCCTCTTTCTACGCTTAGACATTGCATATACAAGGATTTCCCCTTCCTTTGGCGGTGGCACCAGCTCCTGGAGGGCTCAGAAGACTTTGTTCTCAGAGAATGAACTTTGAATTATATGTATCTAATATTTTTTTCTGTTAGAGTCTGGCAGACAACTAAATCTGTCAGACCCTCTGATTCTAAAGATTCTAGCAAGAATTAGTACAATGCAAATCTTCTAGCCCAATGGAGTATGGAAAGGGAGCAATTAACAACAAAACCCTTTCCTACTAAATTAAACTGTGACATTCCATGTAACAAAATACGTCTGGAGGCTTTAACACGCTGCAATAACAACCCACAATTAAAAGGCCTATTGTTTTTAACATATGTGTTTCATAATAACAAAATCGAGCCTGTTGCCTTTTCATAAGAAAACTATCTGACCGATTACATCAGACATAATTTTTGCAAATGAACCAACCAATTATAGCCTTGATCACTGGCTTATCACCATAAGCAATTCAAGCCTGATGTATTGAGCATGAGCGTTCTAGGTATGTGAATTTAGATGATTTTTAGATCCAGGGCAAATGGGCAACTGTGAAGGATACAGTACCAAACTGACTATTGTATCAGGTCTTAACAAGTTAATGCTTTGGCAGACAGTGACACTCCCACAGCTTTGATATTGCTTGATTTACCACACTTGAGACTATTGGGATTTGACGTATAGTCCTAAAATGGTTTAAAGATTTTTTTTTTTTATCAGACATGTTTTTTTGAGTAAAGTTAACATGCCTTGAATTTTCTTTGGGGCAGTGTGCATGCGGCGCCCCCCAGGGCTCTGTGTTGTCGCCTCTGCTTTTTAATTTGTATTTGACACCACTGGCTTGGCTGATTGAGTCCTTTGGTTTCAAATTATTTTTATATGCAGATGATACACAGATAATTGCTAGCGTTAGAGAGGGTGATTACAAAGCTGCAGTAAATCTACAGTAAATCTACACGTTTAGAGTAAGTGCAGGGCTGGATGAATTTGAACCATCTGAAACTCAACAGTTCCAACTTTGGAATCACCCTCTCTAACGCTAGCAAGTATCTGTGTATCATCTGCATATAAAAATAATTTTATACCAATTCAGATTCAGGAGGAATTAAGACAACTTGGCTCTTTTCCCTGGCCACCACAGGAGGAATGACACATAGCAGAAATGAACTGGTTTAAGACTTGTTTTCAGCACCAGGACACCACAGTGGGGTGACAGATATGCTTTATAAAACATATAAAATAAATAAATATATAAAGGCAACCATTAACAAACAGTAATCAAGTTACAAATATGTACAAATATGTTCAAAATTGGCAATTTGGCCATACAGTTGGCAAAAAAAATCACATTCCTCCTAATAGGGTCTTATAAAGTTCATCATGGTGCAAATATATCCCCACTTTTTTCGAGTGGGTTACCAAAACAACAAAACCCTTTTGCATAGATTCCTATGGTAATCCGTGTAATTCCATATAAGAAAAGACCTGCCTACAGGCTTTAACCCAGTGTAATAGCAGTCAACTCTTAAAAACCTTTTGCCTTTAACACATTTTTCACAATAGGTAAGTCAGGCCTACTGGATTTGCCATACCTTTCATAATAAACATATCTAACCAATGAAATCTGACATAACTTTAAATTTCCCAATGAACCAATAAGGCCTATAGCCTTATATAGCTTTTCACAGTACCCTCCACTACAAGTCTACTGAATTGTGCATAAGCTGGCAACAATCACTCATAGAGGTATAAAATTACAAATATGTAGAAAATTCCAGTTTGCAAAATAATAAACAACCAGTTTCAAAAGGACCGAACAGGGATTATCATAATGATAAACTTTTAACCCCAGGATTTGTCACAGGGAATAACCAACACCTAAACTGTTGCCTACTATGGCAATCTGTGAGAATTCATTTAACAAAATACCTGCCCACAGTCTGTAGCACAGAGTGATAATAATCCACCCTAAAGGCCTATTGGCTTTCCACAATAAAAAGGGTGCATTTGTCATAATAAACAGCTCAGACCTATGACATCAGACACAACCTTCTCCAGTAAACCAATCAGGCTTACTGTCTTTATGATTGGATTGTCCCCATAAACAACACAGGCCTACTATAATACATTTATGAGATTCTATGCAACAAAGTACCTCTCTGCAGTCTCTAATACAGAGTAATAACAGCCCTTCCTTTAATTCCTATTGGCTTTAGCACATACTTTTCACAATACATACATCAGACCTACTGCCTTTCTTGTCATTTTTCATGATAAACAGATCAGGTCTTTAGGCTTGATCATTAGCTGGCTACAATAACAAACACAGCCCTGCTGTAGTGAACATACGCTTTCCAATCAGGCTTAAATACAACACAAGTGTTCTTTGTGTGTTTTTTTCAGTGAAAGCACACAACTTCTGGCCAATCAAAAGCTGTGTTCCAGTATATCAACAAGTAGGCTGAGCCAAAGCCCTCTCTCGGTAGAGCTTCTGAAAGCTCTTATTGTTTTAATCGCATTAGACATAACAGCAGCTGCGCTGTCAAGCCAAACCTAAACAAAAAGGAACCATACAAAGAATCCCTAAAGAGGACCCTTAACTTAGGAGAAATACTTAGCAGCAAGCACTCTTCCTGCTCGAGGAATTGGTGGAAAACACAAACTACGAAGCAATACAAAGACTTTGCTGTCACACAATAGAAATGCCCTTTATGTTCTCTGGAGAGGTTTCTGTAATATTGTACTGTCTTTTGCACTCTCCAGGTCTACGAAGGTGGAGGTCTTCAGAATGCTTCATGATAGAGCGGAGTCTTAAGGCGATATTCTAGAGTAGTCCCCAGCAATCATCCAATGTAGCCTATTTACCAAGGGCAGTAGATTGCCATTTCTCCTAAGGCACCAAATATCCTTGCAGTGGCTCTGATTTCAGCTGACCAAATCATTTTAAATAAGGATGTCACTTCCAACATAAAGCGTTGCATGCATTTCATAAAGATGGTATATTGCAGAGTAAATTTTGTCAAGATTTTTACACTGAGGTTGTATTGAAGAAGGACACGTGGAAGTTCATTTACTCGGATGTTGGTGCGTCTGCTGTGCTTGTGTTTGCTGTCTTACCTCTATCTCTTGCACTTGCTCCTCACTTGTCGTGCACATCTGTTGTAGCGAGTCCTCCAGCTCCTTGTTCCTCTCTAGAAGGGTTTTTCCAAGTTCGGCAGCCAGATGTAGATCTGCAAAACCAAGGTAAGGTAATGATGAGGTGGCTGTGGCTGGCTACGGCCATTGGACTGTAAAAACCAGCAGCTCCCTGAGCCAAATGCCCCCACCAGAAAAAATGGCACATCACAGAAACAAATCTAGACAGGCTGCAAAAAAAGTAAAGATGGAGAACTTTGCTACACTGGGACAGGATTGGGGGAAAGGAAATCAACTCTTTCAAACGTTGCATATGAAGATATTATCAAGGAAATATTGATATACTTAATATTGACTCTTCTGCAGCAATATTTTGGTCTTTATTTTTTGTGATTTGTTTCTTCGTTTTGTCTTCAGTGTTCTCACCCCATTCCTATTTTCATGACAATAGAGGGTCACAATGTCCCTCGTTATCTCCACATCTTATCCTCTTATATTCTTTAAATGTATTTTGTTTTATCATAAAACCTCCTTCAAGCCACCATTCATTCCTTCACCCCATCCCCCTTCTGCAGTTACGTGCATCTGGCTCATTACCAGAAGCACTGAATGTTGAAACAGTTTGACAGGAATGGCATTATTTTGCGTTCCTCCTGTCAGTGCAGTTTTACTGCTGTGTAAGTATGGAAAGATAAATGAAACAAGAAAAACCAGTAAGGCATCGGAAGAGGGTCAGAGAAGGAAGGAGAGTCCAGACGAGGCCAGAGGCAGAGATGAACAATGGAGGAGACAGAGACGACAGAGCAAGCACACTAGGGAGACAACTAGAAAACACATTTACTCTCCTGGAGTGCTTAAGACAAAAGAAACAAGCATTTGCAATGCAATAGGTCTCGCATTTACAAGAGTTTGAGCTATTGGCATTGTAAATGACAATGCCTTTTATTTATGTGTTGTTTTTAAAACAGATAAATAAAAGTTATTGTCATTAACAATGCTAATATCTTAAACTCTCGCAAATGCGAGACTTATTGCTTTGCGAATGCGTTTGGCGCCCGTGCTATACATTTTTTTTAAAAGCGTTAGGAGAGAGCATGTCCTGCCTGCAACAGCAGGCTATTTGAGAAAATTGTGCTCGGAGGCTGTAATTAAAGCCTACTGAGTAACAACACATGTAACAAGGGGTGTTACCGTGGGAGGTTACAAAATGAGACAAGGCGGCACTTAGGAGGGACTACTAAGCCTATTGACCAATGAACAGCCACAGTTTACAGTGGACAATGACACAAGCCAATGAGAAATACGGGTGGAGAGTGTGCGAAGCTTCAAGTCCCTACCTGAATACAGCATGCATTGCAGAGCAGCGCATCCGCTGCCCAGGCTCGACCTAAAAAGTAGGTGCCTAAAAGTGACCAGTGAAAGGAAGTAAATTGACAATGCTCCAGGGGTGGGACAGACACAAGATAGGCAAGCAAACCTTTGAATTAGAAGCAAGCAAATGAGAGTCACAGGAAAGATAAGCAATGGGTGGGCTCCAAGCCCCTGTATGTTGTTGGGAAGTCCGCAATATGTCTCACAGCCGACATTGCAAGCACTGTCTAGTAGGCGCAACCTAAAAATGGGCCCCGTTTCCCAGTTAGCTATTGAAAGACAGAAATAATTGTTGTGCAAAGGGAACTACACACACATGGCCCCGGTGCAGGAGAACCTGCTCCACTAATGGTAGCTACAACCCTGAGATATAGCACTGGAATTCGGGGTGCAGGAGTTGCTGCAGCACCCCCATAAATCTTGAAAGAGGTTAGATGGAGAGTGACTAATAAAGGGGCCTTCACATGTTTTTCTTCTGGCAGCATTTGTTGTGTTTTCAAATACAGACTGTCATGTATCCCCTGTACCTTTAGTGAAGTGATGTTATTGTCCAGAACCCTCACTCTAAAAATCATTCCAGCACCACTTCCCCTGAGAGCAGTGCTTAATTTGAGCTGGTGGTTGGGGCTACCAGTGCTTATTTTCCTCATTAGACTTTCAGCCAGAGGAAGAGAGAGAAAAACACAAAATGCGGAGTGGAAGAGGAAGTGAAAGACAAAAATCAGTGACAACGGTGGTGCGCAGAGATGAAAAAGAACCAGCAAGAGCGAGATGATGAGGCAGGGGATGTTTGTTGGTGAATAAAAGAGGCATGAGGCGGAATCAAGACTACGCTGCCTTGGTATTTAGCACCCCGAACATTCATAGTACCGGCTGTGGGACTTTGGGCCCCGGACTTACTGTTTTACAAATTAAGCATTGCCTGAGAGAGACCTGAAAGGCGTGAGGGAACGTTCCATTGCTCTGCAAGCATTAAGACGTCACCTTACACTGCCTCCCATAGTCTAATCTGTGCACATTAAACCAGTCTGAAGGCGTAAGGCTGTAGCTGCCCACGCTAAAGAAAGTGGTTCTTTGGTAACCTACCCTCGTCATTGAATTAATTCCTCCTAAGGAATGGAACTGTGAACAGCAATCAGCCGTGGACAAAGCGTGACATTCACTCCCTCTTTCCCCGCCCCTCCTCCTTCTGCTGCTGTGAAGGGCACTGCATTTAGGAGATTACAGGGATGTGGGTTGCAGGCACCCAGGAGGGCTGTGCATGCCTCAGAGCCGTCCCAGGCTCCCCAGTTTTGGCCTCCGGCCTACGTGTGAATGTGCACCGCGGAAAGACATCAGGCTAGCTACACGGTTTGTGAGAGTTTAAATGTCACCTCTTATGATGCGTAAAGCTCTTTCTCGCGCACCCACAGGGCAGCCCCCCAACCCGCCCTCACATTTGTCTGCCACATCCGCTCTCTAGTCTGATCTCGACCTTCCAGCCCAGTCCTATCGACCTACCAGCCCCCCCAGGGTTCTAATTATCTGTTCCGTGTGACAGCCGCTACCGCCTCTGCAGCGAGTTTGATAATCAGCCCCTTGTCCCTATAATTGATGTTGTTAAGACGTATAGATACTTAGGGGTGGTGTTTGATAACCGTGTGTCTTTTAAATTTCATCTTAAGGATCTAAGAGCTAAGGCTGTGACCTTAATCCATGCTTTTAATTGTTTAAAAAAATCATTGAACTGTCAATCATATGATTTTATTTTTAAAGTAATCAAAGCCAAATTACAACCAACCCTCATATATGGTTCTCCCATTACTACAGGTAAAGATGTGAAGGTTCTTGACCTATTGGTCGTCAAGGTCTTCAAAGCAATTTTTGGGATTGCCAAATCAGTGTGTCAGGCAGGAATAAGATTGGAGTTTGGTCTCCAGAGACAGAGCCTGGTATCAAAAGGAGCTTTTATTAAATGTATGGTTGCATTGTCAACTTCAGCACCCGCATCCCTAGGGGCCATTTGTTGGCAAGAAATAGACAAGTCTGCCTATGCAGCTAAATGGAGATCTTACATTTTAACTTCCATAAGAGACATCGGCCTGCAAATTGAACTGCAAGATCTGAAAATGCCCAATTACAATTTAGTTTTAAAAAAGCATATTAAAGCTGAATCGCTTAAATTGGATAAAAATGCACTAGCAGAGAAAAATTATGCATGGTATGTGATTAATACATACCAATCCCTGCGCATTCAGCCGTATCTGAATGTCTTCTTTTCAGCGAAGATTAAAAATAAGTTCTTAAGGTTACGCATGGGATTAAACCCAACAAAGGAGGGCACGCAATCCTGGATCATGCAGTGGTCAGATTCTAACTGTAGACTTTGTGGTTGACCACAGGAAACACTAGTCCATATAGTGTGTGTGTGCCCCAATTTGATTAATCTTAGACGTACAGTTTTGAGACCATTTTTTCAGGTGAGCGGGGTGAGATCTGCTCGTCAGGCTTTAATCCTGTCACTATCAGGTGAATCGATCCCATTACTATGTCAACTGGTAAAATTTTTATCGGCAGCTGAAAAATGTCTGATATAATAAGGTAGTTCTCTACTATTTGTATGGCTGCCGACTAATAGTGCTATGCGGTCCATACTTTTATCATTTGAATATTATGTTGTGAGGGTGACAATCTGAAATGTAACGATGGAAGTGTCACCATACAGTAAATTGATGCATTTTAATCTTGTTTTATATGACGGTTGTTGCTATAATTGCACATCAGACCTTTTAGTAAATTGATGCACTTTACTATTGTTTTGATATGATGGTTGTTGCAATAATTGCACATTAGCACTTTGAAATGTAATTTGTGCACTAAATGTATAACAGAAACCTCCCTGTCTCAGTTAGTTTTGCACTTTATCATTACCACTTAGTAATACAATATGTATAATGTTTTGCAGTAGAAATTAATGGTTATTCGTTAGTTATTTTTCCGCTATGCACAAGGAAATAATATGTTGCGCATACGACATTTTAAAATTTAAAATGTGCAATATGACTATGTAATTAATGATGTTGGGAGACTAGATCTGAGTTTACTGATAAGTTTTAACTTGGACATATGGGACAGTTTTTATGTGAAGGGAAGATGTTTTGTCTGTAATGAATTTTTTTATGATTAATCTGGTTTTAAGATTGAGATGTGAAGATGTTTTGATTGCAATGATTTTAATTAATCAAGCAATAAAGATGTTACAGCCCCTTGTCCCTATCGGTCTGTCTCTGAAAGGGTTTGTGGAACCCCTCCAGGCGCACATGATCAGACCACAGACCGCATGATGAGGGTCCTCGGGGATCTCGGCCATTGGGGGGCTTTATGAGAATGGTGTGCGCTGGCAATATACCTCACAGTTTGTCCCACAGGCAACTAAGTCAGTGCCCTACAACTCGCCCTATACTGGTGCCCTGCATAGAGCTCTGCCCTGTGCATCCGCCACGCGTCTGTACACAGCCTAAAACCTCATCAGTTCAAGTCAAAGGGCCCCCACAGGAAGAGCACCCGGGCATCTGAAGGATAGCTGTGGAATACTCAGCCAAGCTGGCTTGGGCTATGCGACCAACAGACCTGCCTGGCACAGACTTTAATCAGGATGTCCAAGGACAGCAGCTGCTACTCTGGCTTGCCAGTGATGCCCCTGGCACAGCCCTTCCTACACTTAGTCTGGTTTCTACTATTTGCTCTTTCCCTAGATTCTCAGCAGCAAACAAAAAACAGTTAAAGAACCAAGAGCAGGACAGAGGATCATCCCTGCGAGGTTAATGGGGTCAAAGGGCATGTAATGTCACTTCCACTCCAGCTGAGAAATAGAATTCCATGCAGCCTAGCCTCTGTCATCCTAGGGACGATATATCCTTAAACCCTGATGGCATCTGCTCTAACAGAAGCCCCAGGTACACAGGCAAGTAAGGGAATGTGCTCAGGATACTCGGTCCAATCACCTCCTCTCTGCCTGCTCTCCCTCACACTAGGGAGGGTTCACGGGTAAACATATCACTTATAGAGAGAGGACAAGGAAGGGGCTGTCTGAAGACATGGTGTCGGTAGATGGAGGGAAAGCACAACCAGGTTATCCTAGGCTCTCGGTCAGACCCTGCTCCCATCCACCTGTTTTTTCATCACACGGACTAGCTCTGAATCGTGTTACTAACATTCCCTGATTTCTAATGGTCAAGGACTTATTGCTCTTGCAACCATGCCACCTCCTGAGGCCAGAAACTAAATACAATTCTGCTTCTATGTAATGTTGAATACTGCCAGTTTTGCTGGGTTTTTGCAGCTAGAGGAACAAGGGCATGGCCTTGAGTCTGTGGTCAACCAGCCCGACATCATCTACTCTCCAATCAAACTGATGAGTCAACCACCACAATCTAATGACGCGTGTGTGGTCGGTCCCTCTCCTTCAGGCTCCTGATGATAAACTACTGGCAGAGCAGATGATTGTCGAAGCCAATCAACTCAACATCCAAACTTCCATCTTTACAACGTCTGAATGGAGGACAAGCGTTCTGAAAGTGATGCATGCTGTGCTCTACAAAACACCTACCTAAAGAAATATAAATTAATTCCCAGCAGTGGGTGGGCAAGCAGATGCTGCTTCAGGAAGAAGGGGAATTGATGGCCTCTGAAACACGAAATTCTACGCAGTGTGCACCCCATCTTCTACGTGCTTTGCTAAACAGGCCACGTTCAAGAAAGTGTTAAGGAATGACCATTCGCTCATGGACCTCCACTACTGCGCAACATCAATCAAGGTGCTACTGTTTTAGTGGCTGAAGAATGTTCTTCTCCCATCAAGATCTCCAGAGAAAGAGAGCTGATGTATTCTCAGCCCACCAGACATTCAGAAGAGGGTCCCCATAACTCACAGGGCTAAGCAGCCAAGACTGCCTCACCACCAGATTTCTCTTGATGAGCAGCGAGAAGATTTCAGTAATGTGTCCTGGTTCCAGATTCCTTTCTTTTGAAGCCCCGTCAGTGCTGGCAAGAAGTGGCATGCGTAGACGTGACTAGGGTGCAAGTTAATTGAGCAAAATGGAGGGAACAGATCAAGGTTCCCTTGATTCTGGTCCTCCTCTTTAAGAGGGGTCCATAAAACAGGGTTGGATCTCATGAGTTCATTCTGATACCACAGCGCCAGTGGAACGTGTTTGATGCTGGATTTGGTACCCAGAAGCTATGTCAACAATTTGTGTGACAGGAAGCCTCGTGCTCCTACTGTGTGTTCTGATGGCCTTCCCAGCCGAGGGGCTTTCTCATTGTAGCTTCCTTTTGCTGGGACCCCTTGTGAACAGCTTACTGCATGCATCACTGGTGAGTAACATACCAAAGAGCAACTTCATGTACAAATAAATGGGTCCAGAGATGCTCTGAGCACGGTTGAGATGCAGCAGGTAAGAGGTCTCTAGATTTGACTGAGATGGCTACAAATGCTGTGCCAGAGCTAGCCAAGAACTTTGGTGCTGTGTGTTGGGGCTTTCGGCAGCACCGTACCTCCAGCTTGCTATGAGCCAGCAGAACTAATCTGCGACCACGGAATAACTAGTTTTCCATAGATCCCTCTTTTAAAAAGTCACATGAGATGTTCTTATTCGTACCAGTAAGGCCTGGTAAGAGGTCGATGAACGAGCACATACCTGTACAGTCATAGTGTACCAGAGCGTATATACTAAGAATCCATAACTAATTCTTGCCAGATGGTGAGGTCATAGAAGTGGCAGGACTGACTATTGCTAAAGCTGCCTGTAAGTACTTGAAACAGGCGGTTTGTGCTACCTGGGTCATTCATACAACTTACAACTGTAAGCTGAGACCTCCCTACAGGGAGAAACAGTTACCACCTGAAGCCCAGGAGCTGTCAAGGGCTGCTGTAAAGAGGCCTTGGCAGGTGACAATTGAAGTGACAGTGAACTCCTCAGGACCAGGCAGAGGCTGAGGGAGCGACGGAGACTAGCATCTGCAGATTTGTTTATTATTTGTAGTCAGTGATCTCAGTGGTATGGCATGGAAAGATGGAAATGGGTCCTCAGCCACCAAGTGGCATAGTAAAAGACAGCTACAATTGGGGTGAATTTGACCCTTGCCCACCAGGGCCCTGGTGCTTCTGCACCTGCTGCACTAATGATAGTTTAGTTTAATTTAGTTAATGATAGCTGTCCCCCTAAATACACTGAAGCAATGCCTAGCCCGTTGCTCACCATGGTGGATTTTGATTGATAATAATACTTTTATTTGATTTGTTAAAATCATTAAAAGGGTGGAACTTACCACCATAATATAAACACCATAACTCAAATACACAAAATAAAATTACAATAAAACATTTTTTAGTAGTCGTGACCCTCACGTGGTATGGTACCAAAGTGCAACAATTTGTTGGAAGCAGCGGTGTAAACATGTCCATGCCTTCTATTTCAAGTAAAGTGCTTGTGCTGGCGGAGGAGGGGGAGAGGAGAAAAGTGCAAAACGATCTGGGGGGGGAGGGGGAGGGGGGTATTGGGTTTAGCCCAGCTGCGAATGACCATCTTTCCAGATTCTTGAGTCACTAAGGCTTTCTATCCAAGATTGTGTACTGATATGGTGGATTTAACACTGGCGGTTCCAGGGGAGCCCCTTGACATCAGAACAGGGGTGTTGCCACCTACCATTGGAATAAGTAAAATGTCTCCTCCTTAGGGGCATAAACCTGGTGAGGGCTCACCTGGAGGAGTCTGCCAATGTTTAGAACGGGTATCTCCAACCTTTTCTGTAGTAAGCACTACTTATATTCAACAAAAATCATCCCGAGCTACTATTATCATTACATTAGTGGTCACTGTATGCAAGATTACCAGCAATGTTCACCTCAGTTCATCCGGAACGGGTACACGCACTAATGTAAAGAAGGGTTTGCCAATGTGGAATTTCTCTTGCTGCGTAATACATAACAGTCACATCTACAATGCCCCAGCACAAGGGTAATAATATTAGTAATATGTTTCCCCAACACCTCATTGTTTATCGCTGAAACATCAGCTTTAAATATACCTTTAAAATACTGCTTTTTGTCTACAAACATCATCTAATGAGTTCTGAAAATACACACATTCTTGTCTTGAATTTTGATACACATAAATTCATTCAACCAAGCCAAGGCTTCTAAATCACTAGCCTGAGCTGCACACAGAAGAGTTTCTTGCAGGTAGCTGGAGAGCTACTCGTTGGAGAAGCCTGATTGAGAAACCTCTAGGCTCATGACCCTGCTATGAATTGGCCTCTCTTCTGCAAGGAGGAGGAGGCGCGAGAGGGCAACATTCCCAAAGGCCAAGAGCCAGACTGCGGATACTTACGGTGGTGGGCAGCAGAGAACGTCAACAGGCCTCCGACTCAAAGGGCCTAAACGGTTCGGAAACATTTGAAAATAAGTGGAGAATTCGGAAAAACGTGAGAATAAGTGCAGAATTCAGAAGAACCGGCGAGGCTGTGGTTTTTAGCCTCCTATTTTTACGAGTCTGTGCAAACTACGTCGCATGTGAGTCCCGTCACTCGGGTGCGCGTCCTGGGACCAGCTGGCCTGTTTTTTAACAGTACACGTGATGTGGCTTTCTGTAACCTCTGCATTCAGCTATTGCTGTCGCAGCTGGGCAGTGTCTGCGTATCTTAAAGTGTTTTGATGCTTGTATACGGTATTCATGCAGCGCAAACTTAGAAAAAAAAGACAGAGTAGATCCGTACACGTTCATAGGCAACGAAATAGTCAACAAATGGGTGTTGTGTGGCCTGTGGGTGCTGTTACGTGTTCCATGAACCCTGCAAACAAGCAGGTGTAATTTGCTCTGAGTCCGAAACAACACAGTGCCCCAGACAAACTCTATAGATGTAGGGGTGGAAGTAAAGAAATAATCAGAGCGAGTCGAGCCAGAGCCGAGCCAGGGGTCTTTCTGGGCTCTAAGAGCAGGTGCACGAGCCCAGCCCTAAAAATGTTTGGAATGTATTTTTTTTTTTTTTTTTTTAAATATGTTTTTATTATTTCCAAAACATAACAATTCAACCATTATCAGAATATGTAGGCAAGCAAGTAGTCATGCAATGATAATATAACCTGATCATGCCCAAGGGACCAGTGACACAGCCATACCCGACTTGCATTGCGTTCCGCTCTTCATTACAATAGTGGCAAACGTCAACGAGGCCCTTGATAAGCAAATGTATTAGTAGCAACCAATTGTCATTGAGGATAATGTAAAAGACACCCTTGCCGCACATTTAAAACTACTAAACGAACTTCCTCTCCTCCCTCTTATCCCTCCCCCTCCCCGGCGTATCACATCTAACAAAGATTCTGGCAACATCAAGGAGTATCACAAAGGGGTACAATAAAGGTATACTGCATCAAACATTAGGAAGTCCCACAGTGCCAGGAGCGGATGTAGATAGGGACACAATGGGTACACACAACAAATTATAGAGTATACAGTGGTCAGGACAGAACAGCCGGGTCACCAGCCACAGGGTCTTCATCCAGATCAGTTTCTGGGATTTTCAGCAAAACCACTAATGTTTCCCAAGCCCTCGCTGCCTCCAAAGCTTTCTCACTATTTGCCCGTTTAGCCAGCTGTAACCTAACGGTGCCCTCACATTCCGCCCATTTAAGGAGGTCAGCCTTCCATCTCTGAGCACTAGGGCCCCTCTTGGATTTCCAATGTGCTGTAATGTCTCTTTTAGCCAAGAGAAGGCCCAAGTCCAAAAACTTACTAGTAATCTTGTTCTTAGATGTATGGGGGAACCAGTGCAGCAGACAAAGGCCTATAGTGGGCTCTACTTCTCTCTCAGTGATTTCACGCAATAGTGTAACAACCTCTTCCCAATAAGTCCCGAGCTGGGGGCAGTCCCACATCATGTGACGAAAATCTGCACCCTCCGTGTTGCAGCGCGGGCACATTGCCGTATCTGTGTTGAAATATTTATTAATTTTTGCAGGGGTAAGGTACGCTCTGTGTAGTATAAAAAATGCACCAGTTGGAAGCGAGCATTTCTAGAACTTTTCCACGCCCGTTCAACTAGCTCAGCCCATACTTTCTCAGGAATCTCTTCACCTAAATCCTCCTCCCACTTCTGCCGTAGTGTCAGTAATGGAGTCAGTGCCTCATGTGTCATACGCCTATAGAGGCAGGTGACTGCCTTAAATGTTCCTGCCGCTAATATTACGTACTGGCAGGCCATTGAGGTTTGTTGTTCAATCAGCCCCTCTCTCCAGTGTTTTTGGATGGCCGCAACGAGCGCCGAGTGGAGCAGAAAGTCCCTGCGAGACAGATCGTACCGTCCCTGCAATGTACCAAAGGGAAGCAAGGCGTTGTCCTCATATAGGTCCCCCAGTGTAGTCAGACCCTTCTCCTTCCAGTCAGTCAGCGCGGACCAGTTACCCCCATGCGGTAGATCAGTGCACATGGCCAAAGGGAGCTCAGGGGCATAGGGACGCGCGATCTGCGCTTTCCTTTGACTCCTGTTCCAACAAAGCCTAAACGTCCGTAGTTCGTTAGAAAGTGCCTTAAGCCGTAACGGCAGTTGTAAAATAATTCGGGAGAGCATCTGCCCGGGGGTCTGCCCTCCGTCTTGTCCACCCAGCCCTCGAAATTCTAATGCTACTGCTTGGGTAAGCCACTGCAACTGGGCCGCTAGGTAGTATGTCTCGAGGTCAGGAACTGCTAGTCCACCCTCTGATTTCGGTCTCATTAGTATTTTCAGCGCCACCCTCCGTATGCCAGCAGCCCAGAGAAACCCCATAATCATTGACTGAAGCTGTTTAAAAATCGACGCTGGTATCCAAACAGGCAGGGTTCTAAAATAATAAAAAACACACACAAAGAGGGTTGAGGCAATAAGTCAGCACCTGTCACTTTCAGTGGCTCAACAGTATAGTGATGGTGCTAAGAGACCAAGAAGTGCACCCCTATACACTTCTTATTGGGATAAACCAAAGATACTAGCAGAAAAAATGGAATCAACACACATCAAATGTAAGTCTCATTAAAGTTCCTAGAGCATCAAGTATCCGCGATGATTTGAAGAAAATGCCAGATCCATATTTGTTATGTAATCTTCACAGTTGTTCTTTATTGATAAATATGTGCAGTTGTTAAAATCCGATTCACAACATTCATTTAGCCAACGCGTTTCATCTCAAAAGAGACTTCTTCAGGGCTCAAAATTGTTTGGACATATGTATTCGTATTCAACTGTCAGAAAGAGCAACCTATGACACACATCGATCTAGTGTCACACAAAAAATCTTAAAACGACGATAGTTGTACCAACGTCGACTTTAAAGGCGGGGTGGCCAGCAGCAAGAGAACAGCGTCTGTATGTGTAGAATTGAATACAACTATCGTTGTTTTAAGATTTTTTGTGTGACACTAGATCGATGTGTGTCATAGGTTGCTCTTTCTGACAGTTGAATACGAATACATATGTCCAAACAATTTTGAGCCCTGAAGAAGTCTCTTTGAGATGAAACGCGTTGGCTAAATGAATGTTGTGAATCGGATTTTAACAACTGCACATATTTATCAATAAAGAACAACTGTGAAGATTACATAACAAATATGGATCTGGCATTTTCTTCAAATCATCGCGGATACTTGATCCTCTAGGAACTTTAATGAGACTTACATTTGATGTGTGCTGATTCCATTTTTTCTGCGAGGGTTCTAAAATAGTACAGCAGCCTGGGGAGAGTCACCATCTTAAGGAGGGCCACTCGGCCGACCACCGAAAGAGGCAGCGTTCCCCAAAACTCAAGATTGCTTTTAAGACCCTGGATGGCTCTACCCATGTTACCCTCCAGCAAGTCAGTCTGTGTATGATATATTCGGGTCCCCAGGTATGTCAGTCATCGGTATTCCCATTGCACCCCGTCTGTGACTGGAGGGCCACCATCCAATGGGGCAGCGGGGAACAGGCAAGACTTTGCCCAATTCACTTTGAGTCCAGCAACAGTGCTAAGATCATGAAGTAGGCGCTTCGCTCCGATGAAGGCGTCAGCAGTATTCGCTAGAAACATGAGTAGGTCATCGGCATAAAGCGCGATGTGGTGAGTCTGTCCATGCACGCAAAGCCCAGGATACCGCAGCCACGTCCTGGCCTGGGCCGCTAGCGGGTCCATGGCCAGGGCAAATAATAGAGGGGAGAGTGGACAGCCCTGTCTCGTCCCACGGCTCACAGCGCAGGCGTCCAAGATCAATCTACCCATTTTAACCCTAGCAATGGAGTGTTTGTATAATAAAGCTGTCCAAGCTACAAAAGTATCCCTCAAGCCAAAACTTTGCATGACCTGAAATAAATAGGGCCATTCGAGACTGTCGAATGCTTTCTCTATATCTACCGCTAAAATGGCAGCGGATTCTTTCGAATAAGTGTCAGCTTCTAATATATGAAGCAGGCGTCTCACATTTATGGCTGTGTTCCTGGTCGGAATAAATCCCGCTTGAGCCCTGTGTATTAGGTGAACCATGTGTGGGAGCAGCCGGGTTGCCAAGATCTGACTTAAAATCTTGTAATCAGTGGTAAGCATGGACAGCGGACGATATGCAGTCCTATCAGAAGGTGGTTTCCCTGGTTTCAGCAGTGGAATAATAATTGCTTCGCGAGTGGTGACGGGGAGTTGTCCCGCTCGCTTCGCTTCATTATAAAGTGTCACTAACTTAGGGGCCAGAAGATCAATGTAGGTCAGGTAAAACTCAATCGGCAGGCCATCTGCCCCAGGAGTCTTTTTTCGCGCCATGTGTTTGATCGCTCCTCGAACTTCCCCAATGGCTATATCTTGACCCAACAGCTCCGCCTGTGCCCTGTCTAGTTTTGGAAGATCTGCTGCAGCTATAAACTCCCCAAGGACCCCGTAATTCAGCGTCACCTTGCTCTGATAGAGATCCGTATAATAAGCAAGGAACTGATCATTAATCCCTTGCTGGGTATAGCAAACTTCCCCAGTTGGGCTACACAATTCTAAGATGACCGTCCCTCGTCTAGCTGGCTTGGCTAACCAAGCCAGTAACGCCCCGGATTGGTCTCGCTCTGCAGGAGTACACGCTAAATATTTTTTATAATCAAAACAGCGCAGTCTCTCGACCCGTGTGGCTACTGCCTTCCTCGCCTCCACTACGTCCTGCTGTCTATCGGGTTGCCCAGGCCGTTCTTGTTCCACTTCGCGCAGACGCTGGTCCGCAGTCTCTATCTCTTGTAGTAGCACCTTACCCACCCCCATCATGTTGGTAATGCAATGACCTCGTAACACAGCTTTAAAAGCGTCCCATTCTACAGCAGGCGATGATGCCGTGCCAGTGTTCTCTAGAAAGTATGGAGTAATGCCAGTACCCACCACCGCGCGAAAGGCCTGATCCTCTAGCAGCTCTGGGTTTAAGCGCCATGTCGGGATTGTAGGACGCGCATGTGCCCAGTGTATTCGCAGAAGAAGCGGGTTATGATCTGAAAGTGTCCTGGTGAGGTATTCGCTATGTTCGACTGCTGCGTGAATATCTGGGGAACAGAGTATCGCATCTAAACGAACATGGAGCTCATGTAGTGCCGAGAAGAAGGAATAGTCCCGAATTCCCTGATGATGTGCCCTCCATGTGTCAACTAACCCCCATCTATGCTGCCAATCCCTTCTAGCTTTAGAAATCTTGTGAATAGGTGCGTCAGGGAGGGGTGGATGGGACCTATCCAGTGATACATCAGGAATAGAGTTAAAGTCCCCGCCCATAATCACTGAGCCTGTCAAATGGGGCGCCAGTTTTCCCGACAGCTGGGTAAAAAAGGCCGGCTGCTCTGTGTTGGGTGCATAGATGTTGCTCAGCACTACGTCCCTGCCCTTTAGTCGTCCCGCAACCATCACGTATCTCCCCTCTGGGTCCGTAAGCTGTTGTGTGGGCTGGAAAGGAACCCCCGCCCTGACCCATATTAATACTCCCCGCGCAAAGGCAGAGTAAGTTGTATAAAAGATCTGACCCCGCCATCTACGTTGCAGGGCTAGGCCCTCTTGGCTTATGATGTGCGTTTCCTGAAGGAAAGCGATTTGAACCCCTCTACGCACTAAATACGCATGTATTTTGTGACGGCGCACCATTCTATACATGCCCCTGACATTCCATGATATGCATTTCAATTCAAGTAACGAACCCATGATAGAGCTGTGCACAGTACCCTATTAATCTGTTTAAGGTGACATGCCAAGGCCCCATAAGCATCCCATTGCAAAACAGAAAAAAAAAACTCCCCCTCCCCATAACAGGTACTAAAACGCTAGTCCCCATCCAAACTAACTATACACTCGGTATCCTCTAGTAACTAAAGGAACAAGGGGGAAAGCAGCTGCGAACCGGCGTTGCCTTGCAACGTAAGCAATAACCATCTCAGCGCCTGTGCCTCAAGTAACAGACAGTGCCTCACATAAGGGGCGCATAACAATGACCTAGAGACCCACCCCACCATTCCATCATCTCAGCAATGGAAGAAGAGACAGTACAGCGCCGGGAAGCCCGGGAAAAGGATAAGCAACAGATAGGAGGGAAGAAAAAAAAAAGGGCGAGGCAGAGCTAGTAAAAAGCAGGAGATCAGCCAAATAATGTTGTCTGCTGTGCCTGGAGTAACATGTGGCAACTTAACACTGCCATCCTTGGATACCTCTGAGTCCGAGCCGTCAGATGCCTTTTCCGACCCTGTTTCTGCTCCGGACGGCATTTTATGGTCCTGCAACAGTTCCGACACCACCCGCAGTGCATCAGTCCTATCCCTCTCCGTCTGGGAGGCACTAGGTGCCCGCATGGGGTTGCGACGATGCCTTGTCCGTCGTGTCCTTTGTGGGAGTTGCTCCCCAGGGGGTGGCGTGTGTCTCCGCTCCGTCGGTCTGCGGCCAGTTTTGTAGGATTCAATCCAGTCCCAAGCCTCCTTGGGGTCATCGCAAAAGTGAGTCTTGCCATCTAGTATAATCCGCAGCCGAGCCGGGAACATCAAGGAGTACTGGAGCCCTTCGTCTCGCAAGGCCTTCTTGACCGCTAAAAAGGACGTGCGGTGTCGTTGGACCTCCAATGTGTAGTCAGGGAAGATCGACACTCTGCTATTATCCACTGTGTAGGGCCCTGATGAGCGTGCTTTCTGCAGCAGGAAATTCCTGTCTTTGTAATGAAGGAGTCGGGCCACAACCGGGCGAGGAGGCCTTCCCGTCGCCGGAGGTCGGGCAGGGACTCGGTGGGCTCTCTCCAGGGTGTAGAACTGGGTCAACCCAACGGGTGCCACCACATCTCGAAGCCAGCCTTCCAGGTAGGTGATCATATTAGAGCCTTCTATCGCCTCCGGGAGACCCAGCACTCGTATGTTGTTTCTGCGGTTACGCCCTTCAGCATCTTCAGCTCTTTTCTCCAATGACTGAACTCTGTGGGAGATATCCCCCATCTGGTCGGAGAGGGATTGCTGCACCGGCGTCATGTCCGCCAGGGAGGCCTCTGTTTGCTTCACCCGCTCAACCAGCCTGGTGTGTTCTGCCTGCAAGAGCCCCAGCCCGACAGCCACATTGGCAATGTCCTGATGCAATGTTTCTTTGGTATCCGTTATAGCCTGCAAGATCTGAGCCAGTTGCTGCTGGACTAAGTTGTCAGCTGGGGTCTCAGGTGAATCCGGTCGTCTGCGTTCCGGAGCCGGGTCGTCCTGGTCCGATGGAGCCCCCACCTGCTTGCCCCTGGGTTTCCCCATGTCCGTGGGGGAGTAGTACCACCGACCAAGCACAGATAGACAATGGTGCTCACCAGTGCGTTCGCCGGATCCGGTGCAAATAAGAGGCCCACGTATTAGCGCGTCAGTGTTGGCCAGGCACTGTCCCTGCTGGCTGTCAGCGCCAACCATGAAGTTCCAGTCACCAGTGTCTGGCCACCACGAGCAGCACCAAAGCCAGCGGCACGGCGCACCCTGAGAAACGTGCACCCTACTTCTCCCCAGGCAGGTAATTCAGCGCGCAGCAGTACTGGTAGAAACGGAGCTCGACCACCCCTCCAGCAGGGTCAAGACCCCAAGAGCAACAGGGCCCCTCTCCAATTCGCAGAGTCACAGAGTCGGAGTCCCCAAGTATAGACGCCCGGGCTTCGCACCGTTCAGCCCCAATCAGCAGGAGACCTCCAGGCCCCCGACACCAGCAGCAACACCCTCGCCGGTATGCTCTTTGTGCGGCGGCCCACACAGGGCTACCCCGCCTCCAGCTGTCGCCCGCTTCAAGGAACCCCCCGTCCCAGCGCTCCAAACAGGGTTCAGTGCACTCCAGGGGCGCTGCAGCGGGGGATCTCCGCTCGTCAGTGCATTAGCAAAAGGGCGCCGGTTCCCGCGTGCATTACCTCTACCATTGGCAAATTACGCCCGGGACGGCCATCAAGGGGGGCCCCCCCGCAGTCCATGTAAGCGGGGCGCCACTGCAGGAGTAGTCCTCGGCCCGGCCCCAAAGCAGCCGCCGGCACCGCAAGCAGGCGCGCGAGGGCTCTGTCACAGCACTCGAGGCTCCGCGCCGGGAGAACACCGCATTGCCAAGTCCTCACCTCAGCGGCCCCCGCAGGTCAAGTCCAGGCCGTCAGAGCCCCCGCGCAATCCCCCGGGCAAAGCAGGCAACTGTACGGATCGGGCAGTTCATCTCCGCGTCCACCGGGTGCTCCGATGCATCGAGTGCCGCCATCTTGGTGTCTCGGAGCCGGAGCCTCTCCCTTCCCTCGACTCGGCCTCCGCGGCGCCACAGGCACTCGGGACCTCTGAATGTCAGGCCTAGGCGCTGCCCAGCAGTGGTGAGGTCCAGTGTATGCCCCCGGATTCGGGTCAACAGCAGTCAAGCAGGGTAAATGATTAGGCCGGCGCGGAGCTCCAAGCTCACGCGTCCGTCGCCATCGGCTCGCAAGCCATGCCCCCCCTTTGGCATGTATTTCATGCAACAAATATCATGTACAAATGTGACGAACTCTCTTCCAAATTTAAACAACTAAATTTCTTTAAAATGCAGATGTTCACCCTAGTACAACAGTTATAAATCTTTGAAGTGTTTTGGGCATTTTTTTAAAGTGATAGTTTTTTTACATGAACGTGAACACATTCATGCCTCCCGCCCTGATGACTTTGCCACGAGTGCACTAAGAGTCGATGTGGGTAAGACAAAGAATGCCAGCTCAGCTTTTCACATCTTTCAAATACGAGCAAACTGAGCACTGGTGAATTTGGACAAAGAAAATCAAGTTACTTACTGATTAGCGCTTAGAAAAAGCAAACTGCGGCATTTGGTGCTATACTAAAAGCAAGTTATAATCAACCGCCAAAAGTAGAGAAGAACAAAAAAGAAGCCCCTTGCCTTCTGGGCACAGTTCACTGCAAATTACTAAAACAACCATAATGAAGCTTTAACCTTGTATGGTGGTGCAAAGCTCCCGCTGAAGAGGCGCTGAGCTGGTGCTGCAGAGCGATTGCGCAAGTACAAATTACAGGGATTAAAAAAAATAATAATAAAACTTGCTCTTTCCTAGACCCTAGGGCAGAGGTCTTCAAACTTTTTTCGGTTGAGCCCCCCAGCTGATTTTTTTAAAATGTCGGGCCCCCCACCACCTGACAAAAATCCCTGGAATCTGGTACACTACATAATCGACCATCATTCGCATATTCCAGGCCATATCTGGCAAATAATGTTAAACACAGTAAGAGTGTTTAGTAAACTGCAGGTTTGTGAGTGGGTTTTGTTAAATGAGAGAGGCTTATTACATAGTTTAAATCAAAATTTTCCCAGATAAAATGTGCGCAAATTGTTTTTACTAGAGTTTTACTTATCCAGTTGAGTCATAATGGGACAGTGTTCTCTGGAGCAGCCCAGTCACCTCCTAAGTAATTACCCTCAAGTCAGGCAAATACCTACCAACCTCTTCATAAACATTTTGAATGGAAGTGACTTGAGCAACTCAGTCCCAGACTTGTTGTTGCAACTTCTCAAATTGTTGAGCGTTACCAATACAATTGAAGGCTTTGTCTTGATAAAACGTGTGTTACTATCAAAGGAGGTGGCCATAGCAAGCAAGGAAGGAAAGCCTAGCACATTTATTTTAAAATGAAGGATCTCACAGGGTGGTGACATCTTTTCCTGTGATGTCATGTGACACCAATGCACATTGCTTATGCTAATTAGTCCCCCATTTGTTTTTTTAGGACTTGTGCTCTGAGTGGGGGTTTAGGACACATGTCAGGCTTATGTTTAAAAAAATAGAACTAATAAAAACTGAATGATGTTGCCTATTTTACTTCAGAGCAATGTTGTCTGACAGACTTTTTGGTGATCAAATGGATCTGGCCCAGCTGCACAGTGAACTGGCAGCATTACAGTGTATGTAAATGCAGCAGCAGCCGGCGCAGGTAAGCGCGGTGGCGGGGTGGGGAAGTCAACAGACAACAGAATAGATCAAACTAAATAAATAAATAAATAAAACCTATTCCGTCCCCCTGCCCTGCTCCACCACCCCACCACGCTTACCCTCACCAGCCGCGACTGATGTGTGAGCCTCCAGGGAGTGGGTCTAGGCAGAGAGTAGAAAAGATTGTTAGAGGCTAAAAGGGTTTATGGTGGATACCAAAGGCAGTGCTTAATAAATTTGAAAAAAGCGCAGGGGCCAAAGCTTTTATTACGTCTCTTCAGCAGCTGTATACCAGGACTGCCGGGTCTTGAATGAACCAACACATGCCTCCTTCTTCCTCCACCCTGTTTTTCCTTCCTCTGTCTCATTCTTGCAGGTGGTTTTTCATCTCTGCTTTATCCCTTTGTCTCTGTTTTTCCACAGCTTTATTGTCCTTTTTCTTTCCCCCTATTCTGCTTTGCTCTCTCTTGCTCAAAGTTGGATGCTGAAAAAAATTCTTGGTCCAGGGACACATACTCAAAGGATGTCAACCTTGTCACTGATGAGAACAGCATTCTTCATAGCTCTCACTTTCTTTTATTTGCCTCCTGAGGCTCCCAGCACCATTTCCACTTGAATTCCATTCACTTAGTAAAAATAAAATGGTAGTTGCTTAATTGATTATACTCTCTTGTGAGAGAACCTCAGCTTCAAAACCGCGTGACCAACTGCCCTTCATTTGTCCCTAAGCCATTTGTTTTCAGCCTATTATACAGAAAGGTCTGTCTTAAAATTGTTCTCTATGAGAACGATGTATTAATCAAGCATGAAAAATGGCTACATTAAATGTACACTTTTGTAATTTTGAAAGAAAACCGTGAGTGTATGGCATGCCCATACTTATGTGATCAGCCCTGCCAAGTACCACGCATCAGGCGTTAGACTAAAGCTTTTCAGTGCGGTGATCCGCATCACTGCACTGAAATGCAAAGTCACGCATTATAGCGCCTCCTCATCTTTCAAGCTGGGATGCTGTTACAATAAAGCACCATACTAGCTGCAGTGGCAGAGCGCACTGCACGCTGCTTCCGGCAGGATTGGGGGCTCTCTGGCTCAGCTATAGCTCATCTCAGCTGCACAAGTTACAAGGACACCAGACAGCGCTGCGATATCACTGACATCAGAGGAGCCTGGACGGGTGAGAGCCCATTTGCTACCGAGTGTCTGTGTGAGTTAGTTGACTGACATTTGAGTTTAGGTGGGTCTGGCTCCTGCTTCCTATGGCAGGAGCTGGTGGGCCGCCCTCACAGTTTAAAGTTGACTGCTGGCAATCATGGATTTATATATGGCAGTCAATGCAGCTTGCACGCATGCTACTTTGGACCCGACTCCACGTTGGCTGGGGCACACAATTATTGCTTTCCTTTGGGAGAGCTTGTATCCGGCAGCTGCTACCCGGACCCGACCCCACCGGTGCCATCAGGGCTGTCTAAGATTGCTGCGGGAGACAGTCAACGACAGTACTAGGCACAGTCGCTGCTTGCGGCCAGTGGGGAGTTGCTGCCCGTCGCCGTCCGTGTTCTGAGTCAGGTCAGTGAGAATTGTATTTCTATCACCTCGTGGCCAATGGGAGAGAGAGGTTGATGTGCGCCGAGTTGAGGTGCTGAGCTCCCACGTGCAGCTGTTCCGCTGCCTCGGGTGTCTCTTCTCTGTGAAGCCTTAGGAGAGCGGGTGACGGTCTGTGCTCTCGTCTGTTTATTTCTTGGTAAAGGAGCCCCCCCTCATCGGAACTCCTTGCTTCTTCAGAACCGCAGGTCTCCCCTCCTTTACCACTGAACTGGCCGACTGACGGGGAGGGGAAGCTCTCTGCAACAATCATGGCTCTGCTCACCTTCAGGCCACTCAGAGCCTGGAGCAGTTGCTGTGCTATGAGAGGGGCTGATGCCGGCCAGCTCACTCTTACAGTAACTTCAACACTTCCATCAGACAATGCTGGCCCCTAGTATATCACTGTGAGCCTTATAGAAAATAGTGAACCAGACACCACAAGGCATAGAGATAGATGGCTTTTTCAAAAGGTGAAGTAAGTAGTGAGACAGTGTACAGTGCAGTAAGACACCCGCGGCCGAGTGTGTGTCTCAATTAAATTCATTGGCAGTGCACGATCAGGCCCTGCCTGCAGTCAGTGGGTGCTGGTCGTACAGTGTGTGTCACATTACAACAGTTACTCTAAAATGACACTGTTTCTCGATGCTCAAATGGGTGTAATTTATGAATATTTAAATGTTTCTCTCATCTTCATTGCTTGATTTTACTCACGAGAAAATGTCACTCATAGTCCTTGAAATGTGACTCAAACTTACACTAAAATTATGGAAATGTCACATATAGCACTCTGAAACCTTGGCAGCTATGTGTAATTTAAAGAGAAACTTTGCCTCCTTTATGTGAAAAGCTAACCATCCTGGGAGGGTTAAATCCGAGAGCTGAAATGCTTCAGCTGCAGTGGGAGGCAGGAGTCTCCTCTGAAACCGAAAGCGAACGAACAGACAGTCTGTTCCTTCGCTTTTGGTTTCATAGCAGAGGAGACTCCTGCCTCCCACTGCCTGCAGCTGAAAGAATTTCAGCTCTCGGAGACTCGGAATTAGCTTTCTTTCGAAATCATGTCGTGCCCCATTAATTGGGAAACAATGAAATGAGAGATCTTAGGGTGGAGTGCGCGCCCCCCCTGAGATGGCGTCGCGCCCCCCCAGGGGGGCGCGCCCCACAGATTGAAGAACTCTGCCCTAGGGCATGATGTATACAAACATACAGCTCTTTAGATGATTTCTCGCCTAAGCCCAAGGGGTAAGTTTTAGAGAGGCAGTCTGGAATTACTTCTTTTAATAATTTTGACTGATTTGCATATGGCTGGGTCCAAACTGGGGTGGCATAGTGGGCAAAAGAACGATGGATTTAACCCAGATCTTTTGACTGGGGGAGAATGTTTGCATTGTCAGCATTCCGTCCATCATTTGTTTGCTGTAACACTTTTCGCCCTAAGTGGGATGGGTATGCCCAGACGTGGGTCCCTTGCTCACTGTGCCACTGGATTCAAGCTAGCCTGGCTGAAGAAGGGTGACATACCCTCAAACCGGTCCCAGGATGCTTGTTTCCGGTCCAGGGAGGACCTGGCCTGGCAGTTCGGTCTGGACTGTTCCCATGGGGCACAGGGTCAAGACTGATTTGCATATGGCTGGGTCCAAACTGGGGTGGCGTAGTGGGCAAAAGAACGATGGATTTAACCCAGATCTTTTGACTGGGGGAGAATGTTTGCATTGTCAGCATTCCGTCCATCATTTGTTTGCTGTAACACTGCCATCTCTACTGAGCATGCAGAGGCATTCCACGCATGCGCACAGGCAGACCTATATTACACTCTCCCTGCTTGCCAGGACGTCAGCAATGTAGCTGAAAATACAATTTCCCCAAATATTCGAGACCTGGCACTGGAATAATAAATCACCCTGTCCTTGAATGTTTGGGCATATGTCTATGCCTCTCTTTAGCTTTTCATAGGAAGCTTGGAAATACGGCTACTTCTGGGAGCCATCGACATACAAGGGAGATTCCACTGTTAAACACTCATTCCCCCCCTCTGTAATAATAAATGGGTAGGGAGTGCACCTCCCTCAAGTCCATTACAGACACTGTTTCCAGTCCTGGACTTTTGTGTGACGGTCCAATGCATTCTGAGTTTTGTAGTCTTCCTTTGCTTCCATCAAGCTAATTAGACTTATAGACCTGAAATCAATGATTTGTTGGTGAAACGTTCAAGCCTTGATTCTGCTCCAATAGGGGCAGTTGAGCCCAAACTGCCATGCCAGGTGTCTTCTGAACCGGAGCACAAGCAACCACATACCCATTTTAGCTTACTTGTGGCTGGTCAGTAGGGTGCAGCAATGACCCATGTCTGGACATGCCCATTGCATTAGAGAATTGCACTGAGGAAAACAAAAAAGTGATGGGTGGAATGCTTGAATTAATTTCAACCACTGGTAATAACTGGGGTCAGATTCCAGTCCATTGTGTTTTATACCCATGTGCCACCTCAGACAGGAACTAGCCATGTGCAAATTGGTTTTGTCCTGCTCCAGTAGGAGCAGTCCAGCCTGAACTGCTAAGGCAGGTCCTTCTGAACTAGAAAACAAGCAACCCCAGATTGGTTTCAGACATCTCTAGCCTCATCAGTACGGTGCCAATTTGTTTCAGTGGCACAGCGAGAGTGGGACCCACATCTTGGCCTACCTGTGACACTTAAGGCATTGCACTGAAGCAATCAAAAATGTGGCGGGCAGAATGCTTGAATTAATCTCAATCACTGGTAATTACTCATACCACATTAAAGTTCATTGTATTTTTTTGCCCACCATGCCACTACAAACAGGAACCAGCAAAATGCAAATCTGTCTTGGTCCTGTTCCAATAGGAACAGACCAGCATGAACTGTAAAGCCAGGTTCCATCTGATATAAATGCAGAGTGTACATTATGGATGAGCTCAGCTGCTGTTATGAAAGCATTGCTAAATGCTTTAATGTCAGGGACACAATGTTACTTGGACTACTTTAGCACTATTAAATGTATATTCCTGGAGGTTGTACGTCAGGACATCATTAATAAAAATATCGTCTGACTGAAATATCGTATCCTACGTATTGATAAAGCATCCCTTTTGGGTTTTCTATTATTAACTCTAATTGGGCAATATTTTAGCACACAATATTTAGGACACAGTAGTTCTGTCAGACGATATTTTGGTTATAATATACATCTTCCTAGGAGCAAAAATCTAAACTCATTATAGCAAATTATGGATGGGAAGGATTAAAAGTTAATGGAATTAGAAAGGGGGGGACAGACTGTGATAATCTGTGATGTTTCTTACTGTGATGTTTCTTACACAGTGTACTGTCGATTGTTTTGTGTTCTTATGGAAAACAATAAAAAAGATAATTTATAATTTAAAAAAAGGGGGAACATAACTAAGGCTACCAGTTTTCGGTTTTTACTGATTTTTACAGATAAATACATACAGAAAACAATGTGTTTATTGTCTTTATCTATTTTTAAAAGCGGAAAAATACTGAAAATGGTGCTTCTTGTGAGAGACTGTCCATGCTGTATTTCATGAATTCCAGGCAACAGCTGAGCAGACAGACAGCATGGTGAGTTAAAAAAACAGGATGAGATTTCCTTAAGTACAGGCACATGTTAACATATATTTGTAGTTTAATGCTAATATGTACCTGTAAGCGTAGTGTTTTGTTATATGTGGCTGCTTAATTTGCTAAAACGTGACAGGCGATCATGAATGAGTGCACGTCTAAGAGTTAAATAAACGTGGAAATATACCATTTTGCAGCTCCATTTATTCTCAAAACACAAAATAAATATGGATAAATACCAATAAGATGGCCAAAAAATAAAATGGATAAATACAGACGGAAATGTTAAAAAATAAATACCATAAAACGGGGAGCCCTAAACATAACTCAGGAAACATGGATAGCCATTCTTCCAATTTCAAATGGGTCAGGTTGCCAGGAGTAAAGGAGGGATTTGGACTATAATAGCCCAACTTGCCTGCGTCTACAAGCCTCCTTGTACAAACTATTCTGTGGTGTGTGGGCCCATCTTCGTAGTTTTTTCAGTGGGCTGGTAAGTTTTGCCTGCTAGGCTCAGGACAAGTCTCGGGTTCCTTCTGCCACCTTGTATCCAAGAAATTGAAGCACTCTCCTTTATTTGTCTGCCACTGTGTAGACTCAGAATGCAATGTTCTATGTGATCTCACATGTGATTCACTCGAAAATGTTTGTAATAAACATAACAGTGATAGGTTTTAAAATCTGCTGCCTTTGTTAATACTGCATAATATTCAACCCAGCAGACACTTCCAAGCCTTGTTCCAGGGCAAGGCCCTCTTTACCAATACAGCGTGTCTGTTTTGCCCCAGCTCAGAGCAGGAATTGGACAGTGGACAGTGGCTCTTACTAAGCCCTGGCCCTGACTCAGATGTCTGCTAAATAAAGTGAGCTTTACAAATACAGAGTTGGATGTATTGTGCACTCCGTTTCGTGAAAAATACCTTAAGCAGGAGTACACAACTTTACATCAATGTATACCGGAAAAATGATAAACTTATTATATTGCCTCATGAAATAAACACGATGAAAAGCACTCCATTTACAATGTAAGGAAGTAAACACTTCAGCATTCAATGTCTTACTCTTGTCTACGAGTGAAAACTGCTACTAACTGGGTGCAACTATAGATCATTTCAAACTATAGATCATTCTGCAGAATTTTTTAATTTTCCAACCAATCAGTAAGAGGAAACCATTAGTACTGTATGGTCTCATAAACAGACTTTAAGCAAAAAAATGATGCGGGCATACTGTGTATCAGCCTGTAAACAGTGTCCTGTTTACATCGTGGTGATTTCAACAACGTGATTAAAGGCCCAAATCTGACCCACCCACTCAAAGGCCCAAGATTTTACAGAGACATGATAAGATACGAGAATCAGAGAGAATTGTTTACATACCGAAGTGTCCATGCGGGGAGAATGTATATCGGACAGATGTCACGAAACATCCAAATCAGGCTTGAGAAACAAATCCGAAACACAAACACCTACATGAATCCGAGTGCTGCGTGGCATTTATATGACTACATTTCACAACTTTGAAATATCAGGTTTATAAATCATACCCCCCCTCCTCAAGGGATTAACATTACATGCACGTTTTTACAGAGAGAGAGTTGGTGGATCTCTTTTGGACACTGTAAAGCCAAAAGGGGTAAATGAATTTCAAAGCTACACATTTTGGTAACAATGTGATACAAAAAACAAAGAAAATCTATAAATGGATCAGCAGGAAATAATGAATCACCAGCACAATTTCTGTTTAAAACAAAAGAGAACTCACAGAAGCCATTCAACATATAGCTTTGGCGTTGTGTGGGTGGCTTAGTTTACCTTTGCAGGAACAATTAATTAACACCATAAATTAGTAACCGCTGCAGGCAAAAGTAAGACACTGAATGCTAAACCGTTACCTTTGTTACATTGTAAATATCATGATTTTTATTTACTTCAGCTCATAAAATAATTTTTTTTGTTTAAATTTGTTTTATTGAGTTTTCTTGAAATTTTAGAAAAACAAAACATAACAGAATAGACCGTATACATGTCATATGTTTCCCATCAGAAAAAACCAATGCAGTTTATTCCAGTATATACATATTATTATTAGTAAGTTACTAACACTAAGTGTAATAATGTGACGCTCTGTCCCGGGGACATATAATGAAGGTACGCAAGTGAAAAAAAGAAGGGAAGGGGGAAAACATGATGTAAAACGAATAGAAAAACCTCCCTCTGGTACCCATAGACATACAATTCCGCTAATTAGCAACACGTCTCGTCTGCTATAACCATGCTTGTGAAGAATATGTACCTGCTCAGCCAAGGAAGCTACTAGTCTAGTGGCACATCGTTGTGTGATGGCAATCACCCATGCCTGCGTGACTAATGTATAATATATTAGTGTCAGAGAGGATCAACAGCCTCGCGTATTGCACTTATGTCCTATGGGAGCTAAGTGGGTGTCCATCATGGTGCTACTTGTATATCATCACCCGTTGCTGCATCAACTGTCACGTCAGGGTCCTGATTTGCCAAGCGAAAATCCGACAATATTGCGTCCCATGCTGATGCCAATGGTTGCTTACGCAACCCAATCGCGTCTTCTCGGTGCAGTGCAACACTCTCCGCCTGTGCCCAGCACAGGAGGGAGTGAATCCAGGCCTTAGCCACTGGGGGGTCGGGGGACTTCCAACGGCACGTGAGCAAACGCTTTGCCACCACCAGTCCTAGATCTATATATCTGGACGTAACCTTATGTCTCGTAGACCTGTGGTAAAGTCCTAAGATGCACACCTCCCAAGTCCAGTCCAGTATTCGTTCCGTGCATTGCGCTAGCTTCCTGGTAACTTCACCCCAATACGGCTGTATAGCAGTGCAGGACCACAACACATGTAAGAGGTCCACTCCCACTTCGTTACATCTGGCACATTTGGTGTCTATACGATTAAAATATTTGTTTATTTTTGCCGGCGTAAGGTACGCCCTGTGCAATATATAATACTGAATGAGTCTAAATCGCATATTGCGAGGAATGCGCGTGGGGCCTTCAAGCATGCTACACCATTCACGATCTGTGGCGGGTCTTCGAAGGTCCGCCTCCCAATGAGCGCTCAAAGAGAGCAGTTGCGGCGCTGTGTGTGTTCTGAGTGACTCCGCAAACCACTTAGTGAGGTGACGACCCATTCCCAACTCGTGTAAATATTGTATTGTGAGATGCGTGGCAGGTTCCTGTGCCACATTTCCCCAGTGTGTGCTCAGAGTGCGAGTCATGGCAGCATGAAGGAGGAACTGACCCTGCGGGAGGCCATAGCTCTCCGCCCGTCATTATATATAAGTCGCCAACCGTTATTACGCCCGCCTCTTCCCATGATGTGAGTTCCGCGCTGGATATCGCCCGATGTCGCCTGGGGGTGCCTAACAGGGGCAGAGATGGTGCATAAGGTATAAGCCGGTGCGTGAGGCGAAGGCAACGGCGATAGCACTGATAAGCCACCTTTAACAATAGTTGCGTAGGTGAGCCGCCCTTCCTGTTAGGGTGGAAAAGTGCCACTATCTGAGATTGGGTGCTTCCAGGTGTCTGTGTCGCCATGTCCCCGAGGTATCGCGCACTGAGCCAGCGCGCCACACACTCAGCTCATAAAATAATAACAAAGGTATCCTTCTTTCCTTGCTCTGAGATGAAAAGTAATATGCACCTGATAAAGAGGTTTTCATGAAACGTAAGCAGTGCATAATTAATTTGAGACTTTGAACACTAAAATGTAATGTCAACAGTAAAAACTTTCTATGATTTAGAAAGATTCAGAAATTGACTAATGTGTACATGAAACAGGGAACCTATATGGCGACCTGAGATGCAGAACCTAGAAGTGCAGCCCGATAAGGAGAACCTAATGGAACCTAAAAATCTAAGAAGCTAGAGGTGCAGCACAGGGGCATAGAGTCCATTGGTGCAGCAGCACCGGGGCCCAGAAAGAAGGGTGGGGGCCTAGCCTGCCCTGCACCGGCTGCACATTACTTATTAGGCCATCTGCAATGTTTTTTTTGGTAAGTATTTGCATGGGACGAGGCAGCTCACTGTTTATTCTTGGCGGGGCAGAGGGGGGCGTGGTAGGGAGAGGCCTGGAGGGCACAGTCACAGAGAGCAAGACAGACCCGGGCACGCACTGAAGCACAGGAAGGCAGTGAAGCTTTTCAGTTCTCATGTAGACTTCTATCTATCTCAATCTCCCTGCACCTGTCTATCTATCTACACTACACCTATCTTTCTGCCTATCTCAATCTCTTTGTACCTATCTATCTACTCTACATCTGTCTACCTACACCTATCTCTTTTACTCCCCTTTCCTCCTTTCCTCTCTGTTTCTGTCTCTCTTGGTGCCTCTGTTCTTGTCTCTGTACCCACCCCTCTCTCTGCCCTCTGCCTTTCTTGAGACACTGGGGTGAATGAAGAGATACAGCAAATGGAAGCAAGGAGGTGTATAGGGAAAAGGAATAGATAAGGTGGAGAGATCCCAGGGAAATGGAAAAGTACAGGGGAGACATGGAAATAGAAAGAGAGGAGAGAATAGTAAAAGGGAACGAAGAACGGGGAGGTACGGATATAGTAGAGGGAGCATGAAAGGTGGAAAGTAGCGATGCACAGAGAAGCCAGGAGGAAGGAGCATGGAGGTGCATAGGGAAGGGTGTACAGATGCAGGGAGACTCTTAAGAAAAGAACAAAAGCTTAGAGATGTGGAAAGTAACTAGATGTGGATGTGTGTTGAGTTGCAGGAGACAATGGAGGAAAGTTGGTGAGAGTGAAGAGAACGGGAGTAAAAGGGGAATGCAGATGATTTGAGTGACGCAGGAGAAAAAAGAGAAATTAGGGTTAAGTACAGTGAACACCAGTGAGGAACAGAGTGAGGAGCGGGCAAGTGGAGAGGTACAGGTTGGAGTTTGGGGAGAATGAAAGGTGGCATGTGGCGAGATACAGAGGAAGCAAGAAGAGAGGAGCGTGGAGCTATACAAGGAAGGATGTACACATATTAGGAGAATGAACACGAGTGGGAAGGTAAATATATATGGGCAGAGAAAGGAGTGTGGAAGCCTAGAGAGGAGAAATGGGAGAGGAGGCTAGGGGAGCGGGGGTGCAGCTATCAATAGTGCAACAGGTGCAGCGGCCCCAGGGCCCTAAACATCTGAGGGCCCACTGAATCCTGATTATTACTGCATTTTGCTATACAACCAGTATATATGGGAGCCCTTCTCACTGCTTGCATTGGGGCCTATAGTACGCTTGCTTCGTCACTGGTGCAGCCCAAGATAAAGAACCTATAAGTGAAGCCTAATAAGAGAAATCTAGACGGGAGCCGCCTGAAGCAGTGGCTGCGCCTACGGGTTACAACTGCGTCTCCACTTCTCACCCCATTCCTCCTTCTCGCCCAAGAGTGTTACGAGGCATTACTCACAGCTCTCAATCCAGGACCCTCCATTTGCTTTCAAATCTCAGCAGTAGCTGACATGAGTTGCTCTACTCCTTTCTTGACTCGGATAACCCTGTCCTATTCCATCTCCTTATCCTCTACGTAGTCCTTCCTTTATGTTTCTCTCTGTTCCTTCCTTCCGGGTCTTCCCCCCATGGTTCCCTTCTGGTTATATGTCAGAATATCATATAAATAGAAATTTCATCTGACATTAAAATCGTGTATTAAATATTGCTTAGAAAAATATTGTCCCATTAGGTGTCGATTTTTAGGTCTCGCGCCTAGCGTTGCAGTGCACAGCCCTTCTCGCGCAGCGCGAGACCTCTTGTACGGGCTTCTGAAAGCTGCCCACACGCTCGTGCGTGTGGTTTTGCTTTCGGAAGCCCACATTGGCTGAAGCGTGCGTTTTTTAAAAAAAAACGGCACGCAATTGGGCAAAGGCGGGCGCATGTCCCGCCTTTGCTCCTCCCATTCCCACTGGTGGCTAGCACGCACAGCAGCGCGCGTTCGCCTCGCTGCCGCGCTCCCTCCCCCCGCTCCTCTGTGGTGCGCGCACACCACTGTTTAGTTTCATTTAGCTTGGCGCCCGTCTCTGTCATGACTCCCCCCCCACCACCAACCCGCGGTTGCTGCGCTTCCTCTACTTTTCTCCACTTCCTCAGCAGAGCGTCTGCGAGCCTTCTTTTAAAAAGCAATTTTTATGGTTTTTTTACAGTTACGGAGTGTGTGTGTGTTTACAGGTCAGTGCAGGAGCCCATGCCGCTGAAAGGGCAGAGTGGGCGGCCCCCGACACAGTCCATGCTGAGGGTCCCACTTCTCCGGTGGTAGGACCGCATTGGTAGCGCAGGAGACTCACCCTGGCAGGCTCCATAACTGCTGCAGCGGCTGCGCAGACACAGCCTCCTTCCTGGCTACCTGCTGGGTTGGGGCTTTGCTCTCTCCCACTGTAGCTACCATGGAGCCTGCCGCGCCCATTACTCAGCTCTAAGTAACACTTCAGCTCAGTGCCAATTGTTTGTCGCTATTGCCTCCCCTCGCATTCTCCATGTTCCTTTTACTTTCTACTGGCCCTCTCCATGTTGCTTTAATATTAATCCCCCACCCAATCCCATATTGCTATGAAGCAGCTCACGTGGCACTGGTTTCAGGAAAGTGCAAATCAATTCTATTAAACAATATTTAGCTATAGTTGTTCCGTTACACAAGGACACATTCATTTTTGTAGCCACATGAGATAAAGTGATTTGCCCAGAATCGCAGGGCGTTGAGCCAACGCCAAGAGCCGAACGTGGTTCTCGAATTACAATTTCGGCAGAGTGGGCAGCTCTGGGGTTATGCCACACCCTGTCCCCCAATGGAATGTGCCTTCCTCGGCTGCCACATGTGAAGTGAGGGATTTCAAGTGCGGGATGGAGGGCTTGGTAGCGAGGTGCTGAATTTGCTCTTCTCCCTCAGCCTAATCCTGTCCAGCCTCCCCCCCCCCCCTTTGTCCAGCAGCTGCTTGGTTATTCACTTCACACGTCTATTGTCCCCTCCAGCTCCTCCAGGCAGCGAAGGCCTCTTCCTTAAAGGCCTCAGTGAATGGTGTAAACAGGGCATTTGGGTATTTAGGTGACTTGATTAATCAGTGATGGACTTTGATGCCGCACGTGACGTTGCAGTCCTGATGGGCTTTGTTAATAGTGCACATCTGACACTTGTAGTTGTTCGGGGATTAGGTGTATTTATTGTTCTAAGGAGTGCGTATTTCTTAATTGCTGTGTTTTTTTTTTTTGCGCACTGAACAATTAGTTTCACCTGGAAGACTTCCTCTTCCCCCGTCAGCTGGACAAGTCTAGCCCCAATACATAACCCTGGTGCACTGTGTGGGTGAGGGCGGGGTGTAAGAGTAGGCAGACAAGACATGCCACACGATCAGAGCTGGTGGCGGAAGGGGAGGGGCAGCAGGAGGCTGCGCAACTCCAGCTGCCGATCAGGTTTCTATACAGCCATGGCAGTGGCAATCCGAGCTCTAGGACGGGCTAAGTGGCCTTGCAGGCTTACCAGCCCCACACACCTCCTGCACATATACCTCTGTGCACCTCATCCTCCTTTGAAGTATCATTCTACATTTTTAAGATTTCCATTTATGTTTTTGTCTGCATGCACCTTTTAGAAATATATTTGTGTCGAATGCATTTTGACAGGGCGTTTGGACCTGCTTTCCTGTATTCATATTTAGTGGAGGTGGGTGAACAACATGAATCTAGAATATCCACAAGCTGAAAAACTAATGTTACATATAAGTAACTTGAAACATAACAAAATATGGTTCTCGGGCTGAGAGGAGAGATGCTGAACTAAAGTGTACTGATGACTTTTTCAGTTTTATTTAGTGCAAACTTGATCCAGAGGTATCTACATAAGCACCGGTTACATTACACAAATACACATTATTTTTTGGGGTTAATTTTTTTTCAAAGGCCGGGAGATTAAGTAATTTACCTGCAGCTGCTTCTTTGGTCCTGTCAGTAACTCCCCCATTTTAAGTCCTCTAAGCAGTGCTGCAACTGTCTCTGTCCCAATTGTGTTTCCTCATTCTAAGTCCTCTAACCAGTGCTGCTAGCTGCTTCTCTGGTCCCGTCTATAATTCCTCATTCTAAATCCTCTAGACAGTGCTGCAGCTGCTTCTCTGGTCCCAGTGGTAATTCCTCATTCTATGTCCTCTACACAGTGCTGTAGCTGCGTCTCTGTTCATACATCCACTAGACTCCAAACCACAATACATAGGTAAAAGACATTGTCATTTACAGCACCAATAGCACTAACTCTCACAAATGCGAGACCTCTTGTACGGGCTTCTGAAAGCTGCCCACACGCTTGTGCGTGTGGTTTTGCTTTCGGAAGCCCACATTGGCTGTAGCGTGCGTTTAAAAAAAAAAAAAAAACGGCACGCAATTGGGCAAAGGCAGGCGCATGTCCCGCCTTTGCTCCTTCCATTCCCACTGGTGGCTAGCACGCGCAGCAGCGCACGTTCGCCTCGCTGCCGCGCTCCCTCCCCCCGCTCCTCTGTGGTGCGCGCGCACCACTGTTTATTTATTTCAGCAACACAGCTCGTGCCAGTTTCCCGCCGGGCGTCCCTTCCCTATCCTATCTCGTCTCGCCAACCCACAGCTGGTCATCCGCACCAAGGACTCCGGTATGTTTTTGAAGTGCTTCCCTTTGCTTGTTTATCAGCATGTCGCCCTTCATGGGCATAACTTTAATAGGTCCGTTAATGTGTTATCGATATCGCACATAAAGGAGTGTGATGCTTTGATAAGTTGCTGGGTTTCTCCTGTACTGAGCGGTCGTCTCTTGTGCTAGTTGTGGGCATTTAAGTATGGTAAACTGGGAAGGTTCCCCCAATGAAACTTGTAATAAGCACAAAATAAATATTATGATTGACATTCCCATTTATCATGACATCGATATCATGACGATTGGACCGTAATTAGAGTTTTACTTTTTTTTTTGGAGGGGGTTACCGCCTCAATGGAACCTGCAATTAGCGCAAATTAAATATGATTGACGTGCAGTGACCTGAGTGAGGCACCTCTATAGTACTACCACGAATTGCATGCTTAATTCACAGCACCGCCCTTCTGTACTGGAACAACCTCTGCATGCTCTACAAACTGGCATTTATATCAGCCTTTCTTTAGCACATTTACCATTAAAGGCGGTCCTGCACAATTACTGGCAGCTGATGGGCGAGGAAGGCTGTCGGAACACAGTTGGACCCCTTTAATTGGAGGCAAACTAAGTAGCACTTAAGAGGTTGTTGCAAAGTTTTCTCTTCCTCATTGTTTTTCGCATTCACGTTCATTTTCTTTCTTGAACACACAAGTCAGAGCAGTGCATAGGGGTCCTGGAACTGATCCTCTCCATGCCATGGAGCTGGAGGGGCAATGGTGGAAGGGGCAGCTGGCTGCAGACATCCACCAGGTGCTTCCCTATAAGGTGAGTTAAAATAAGTTCATGTGTGCGTGCGCATCTCCTCATTGCAGCTTAATTTGCTCAGTAGGATAGCCTTTGTTTGGGCAACTGTTCTTACAGTAGTTTGTTGGGGAAAACCGCACCCCGAAACTATGCAAACCCAGCTTCTCTTCAGGGAGCCAGGCTGACCCTCCCTAGGCCAATTTATCCCTCCTACCAGCTGCTCCGTCTCTAGAGGACCGTGGCTCCACCCCGGGTGTAGTGTATTATGCCCAGTCCTCGTGTCTTATCTACGGCCTTTTGCTTTTCATGCGGGAACCTTCGCAGTAGATTCCCGTTGCTTTTCGTTTTCTTAATCTCCTTATTTGTGCCATTTTAGATTCGTTGTCTGCTGTGTTTTCTGTTTCTACCCATGGTGTCTTGATTCTGAGGGGTTTCATTTGTGTTTGGACTGTTTCCACGCTGAGCACATTTTGGCTCTTCGTTCAGTCTTAATATTTTCTTTCTTTTTTTTAACATTTTCTCATGGTTTTACATACTAAGCTGCATGTGTGTGGAAGCAAAAAATGGTTGCCTGGTTTTGGATATAATGCAGCTTGAAATGTCTATGTTCAGAAAGTTGCCTACTGCCTCGTAGTGATCCTTTCAACTTAGTAACAAACTTTCGTGATCTCACACTGTGCGGCGTTTTCAAGATCTATCAAAATGGTTACAGTTGCTGTATGATGCATTTTAGCGGTGCTTTTACTTGTTATAGTCTGTTGTTTGCACACTGTTGCCCCCCACTCCCTCCTCTCCGGCAGCACTTGCTAATCAGCCAGAACTGGCTTTGTAATTTGGAAGAGACATCTGTTACACTGCGCCGTGCACACATTTGTTTTTCGTTTTACTGTACCCTCGGGCACAACTTCATTAGCTCTTGTGCACTAGAAACACAGTTTGCCCACGGTCCAGCTTGCCTCCGGTTGCAAAATTATGTTTATATATACTGCAAGGCTTAAAAAAAATGGAGGGCATTAATAATGCGTTTTCCAAATCAGCTACCAAAATCCCATATTGTTTTAAAGCTTCCACCCATCCATACCGTCCCCCCATGTTTAAAAAGTAGGCTCCATTGTGTTTTCCAATCCATTGTTACGACATCTTGCTGGAATGTATGTCTTAATTTTGCCCACTACCCTCCCCCCCCCACCCCCTGCCCCCTTCCTTGCCCTACATCATCAAAAAAGCCTTAGGTGGCAAAATGTAGTGAGGAGAGTCCATTGATGGAGGCCGGAAAAGCCGTTCCGCTCTACAAATGTATTGATTGATTGATTGATTGATTGTGTTCTGCCCCGGTCTGATTATATTTCCCTGTTTAGTCATTTACAGAGATTACTACAATAACAATAGAACTGTGTGCCTCAGTGCCACCAATGTATGTTTGCAGTTCCTCTTCCGTTGCCCTAGCTGCTCTACTCCGGTTTTAGTTTTGCTTACTTGCCCCCTCCTGTCCTAACTTCTGCTTACTGTTTCATAAACCCTACCCTCAGTTAGCATCTTCTTTTTAGCACCACCTGAGCTTCTTTCTTGTGTGCCAATGCCTTCTTCCCTGCTCACTCGTCTGCATTATTATTAAGCCATTCTCGTTCTTATCTGGAACAATTAACACCACCCCACCTCACGCTGCTCTTCTCCTCCTCAATCTCCTTCCTTGTGCCTTACGGTACTCTCTTCCTCACTCTCCTTCCTTGTGCCTCACGCTGCTCTTCTCACTCTCCTTCCTAGTGCCTTACACTACTCTCCTCTCCTCCTCACTCTCCTTCCTTGTGCCTCACGCTACTCTTCTCACTCTCCTTCCTCATGCCTCACGCTGCTGTTCTCCTCTCTCTCCTTCCTTGTGCCTCACGCTGCTGTTTTCCTCTCTCCTTCCTTCTACCTCCTGCTTCTCTTCTCCGCTCTTTTTCCTTATACCTCCTGCTGCTGTTCTCCTTGCTCTCCTTCCTTGTACCTCACGCTGCTCTTCTCACCTCTCCTTCCTTGTACCTCCTGCTGCTCTTCTCCTCGCTCTCCTTCCTTGTACCTCCTGATGCTCTTCTCTTCGCTCTCCTTACTTGTGCCTCACGCTGCTCTTCTCACTCTCCTTCCTTGTGCCTCCTGCTGCTCTCCTTCCTTGTGCCTCCTGCTGCTCTTCTCCTCGCTCTCCTTCCTTGTACCTCCTGCTCTCTTCTGCTCGCTCTCCTTCCTTCTGCCTCCTGCTGCTCTTATCACTCTCCATCCTTGTACCTCCTGCTGCTCTTCTCCTCACTCTCCGTCCTTGTGCCTCACGCTGTTCTTCTCCCCTCCCTCTGCGTCCTATTGCCTCCTGCTGCTCTTCTCCTCACTCTCCTTACTTAGGGTTCATACTGCTCCACAACTAACTATCCCAATACAACACACATAATTCCACTACACACCACATACATACAACTCCATAACACATAGGTAAAACACATTCCCATTTACAACGCCAAAAATCTAACTCAATTAAATGCGAGACCTATTGCATTTTCAATGCTTGTTTATAATGTACTCAAATGGAGCAATATTTTTGTTGAAGATATTTAACACACAATATTTATAATTGCCGATGATATTCTGCAACTACACCTCTCTTCCACCACCATTCCATCACTTCCACCTTGTTCCATCACTTACACCTCTCGCCCACCACCACCGTTTCATCACTTACACCTCTCTCACATCACCGTTCCATCATTTACACTTCTCTCCCCATTCCATCATTTACACCTCTCTCCCACCACTGTTCCATCATTTACACTTCTCTCCAACCCCATTCCATCACTTACACCTCTCTCCCACCACCATATCATCACTTACACCTCTCTCCCACCACCATATCATCACTTACACCTCTCTCCCACCACCATATCATCACTTACACCTCTCTCCCACCACCATATCATCATTTACACCTCTCTCCCACCACCATATCATCATTTACACCTCTCTCCCACCACCATTTCATCACTTACACCTCTCCCCATCCCATTCCATCACTTACACCTCTCTCCACCCCATTCCATCACTTACGCCACTCTCCTGCCACCATTCCATCACTTACACTTTTTGATTTTATTTATTTATAAATTTTTATATAGCGCAAACATGACCCTTGCAGGTATCAGAGCGCTTTACAGTGTTTAATGAGATAGGGAATAGAAAGAACAACATTATTATCAAGGGGGGAACAAGTTATTACAGAAGCCTTCAAGAGAGACCACCACAGGGTCCAAGGCATGCAAAAACCCAGAATCCAAAAACAATAAATACAAATGTGAGGGATAACCATGCGTGCAAGACTAGTGTTCAGGAGTGGAGATTGTGGATTCTATGGCAGAAATGTGTTCATCAATATCACTTTAACTTCTTTCTTGAATGAAGCAGTTGAGGGGTTCAGTCTGATTTCAGGGTGTTCCAGATTCTTGGTACAATAGCTGAGAATGCTTTGTTATATGTTTTCTTTTTCTCCCACCACCATTCCATCACTTACACCTCTATCCCGCCACATCATCCCTTACGCCTCCTTTCCAACACCATTCCATCACTTACACCTCTCCCACAACCATTCCATCACTTACACCTCTCTCCCACCACCATTCCATCACTTACACCTCTCCCACCACCATTCCATCACTTACACTTCTCTCCCACCACCATTCCATCACTTACACCTCTCTCCCACCACCATTCCATCACTTACACTTCTCTCCCACCACCATTCCATCACTTACACCTCTCTCCCACCACCATTCCATCACTTACACTTCTCTCCCACCACCATTCCATCACTTATACCTCTCTCCCACCACCATTCCATCACTTACACTTCTCCCACAACCATTCCATCACTTACACCTCTCTCCCACCACCATTCCATCACTTACACTTCTCTCCCACCACCATTCCATCACTTACACCTCTCTCCCACCACTGTATCATCACTTAAGCCTCCCTTTCACCACCATTCCATCACTTTCCCGGGTTGTGGCCCAGCCCCGTGGTGCCCGCCTTACCCTGCTCCAGGTCATGTTGGTGGTACCAGGGCTCCTCTTCTTCACTCTGGAACTCTTCCATTCTCCCTGCGCTCAGCATCAGCGCCACGTCCCTGGCACAGGGGCAGATCAGGAAGGTCGGGCGAGGAATAAGGTGAGGGGGGTAGTTAATTCACTAGCTTAGCTGGAGCAAGCAGCCTGCAGCTCTCATGCATGGAGTGTACTAAAAATACAACAACAGAGCCCAGTGCCAGGATGGAGCTTGGCAGGTTCAGAGCATCCAGAGAGTGCAATACCAGGCGCCAACTGCAATTACCAGGCAGCTGGGGATGCTAGTGCCAGGCTGGGACTGGCTGGAGACAGAGTTCTGGAATAAGCTGGTAGAAGCAGACCCTGAGCGTCTAGATAGGCTAGTTCCAGGATTACCACAAGTGCAAACGGATTACCAGCCACTGAGAAAAGTTCCCAGCGTGGCAGAGGCGGATCCTGAGCAACCAGAGGGGTTAGTGCCAGGCTGGGTGAAGCAGATCTTGGGCATCTGCAGATGTCGGTGCCAGCTCCTGATTAGTTAAATGTTGTTCATTTGGGACCAGCCGTTCCAGAACAGCAAAAGACACACAATTGATGGACGGAATGCAGAACAAAACAAAACATTCACCCCCAGTCAAGAGATCTGGGTTAAATCCATCGGTTCCAGAACAGCGGCAGGAATCTGTGGCAGGCCGGTCCGTGGCATCCGGAGAGGCTGGCTCCAGGCCGAGGAAGGCAGGCCCTCAGAATCCGAGAAGTTAGTGCCAGGCTGGGAGTGACTGGTCCAGAGAACCTAGAGAGGCTGGTGCCAGGCTTGGGCGAGCACTTCCTGAGCATCGGGAGGGGTTATTGCCAGGCTGGGCCCCGCAGATCCTGAGCATTCAGAGAGGCTGGTGCCAGGCTGAGACAGTCAGATCTGCATCCAGAGAGGGTAGTGCCAGGCTGAGACAGGCAGGCCAAGGTAATCCGGAGAGACTGGTACCAGGCAGTGACAGACAGATCTCCTACATCCAGAGAGGGTAGTGCCAGGATGAGAAAGGCAGATCTCTTGCATCCAGAGAAGGTAGTGCCAGGCTGAGACAGGCAGGTCAAGGGAATCCGGGGAGGCTGGTGTCAGGCTTGGACTGCTTCCCGAGAGGCTGTGCCAGGCAGGTCCTCCTGGGCAAACAGACAAGCTGGTGCCCGACTGGTATGAAAGACTCTTACTGCCTTCTCCTCCGTGCCCAGGACGTTCCCTGGCTGGGCACTGCAGTACCAGGCGGGACCCCTGCAGCCGTCGTGCCGGCCTACTCTCAGTCTGCACTTTCCGCTTACAGCAGCTGCGCCCACCGGCCTCCTGCAGTCAGCAGGGGACGTGGCAGTTCAGCCCCTCACCCAACCTCCTCCCCCGGTGCAGCACTGACAGACAGAGACCCCTCTGCTTCAGCCGCTCGTCACCGGCCCCGAGTATGAAAGGAGAGGCGCGGAGGGAGTCTCTAGCAGGGGTGGGGGTTGGGAAGGCGAGAATCCGGGAGAGTTCAGCCTGGGAGGGAGCCTGCGGAAGCCCAGAGCATCCTCTGCAGCCTGAAGGGGAGGGATGCCGGCCCAGCATCCCCCAGCACTGACAGCGGGGGGGGAGGGAGGGTACGGGAGGAGGAGAGAGGGACGAGACCAGTGGGAGGAGAGAAGGAGGAGACGGGGTGGAGAGCATGGAGGGAGGAAGGAAAGGGGCTGTGTTCCTGCATCCAATAAAATGCGCGGTACTGTGCTGGCAGGACACGTCAGACAAGTGCTTCCAAAGTAAGTATATGGACTACATTTCTCCCACGGCCTCACCACTTGTGGGTCGTTTCAGTTTACAGGCTGTACAGATGTATTTGCCTTTTTTTGGGACAGTATCTTTGGGCCACGTGAGTGGATCCTATTTACTGCTTTTCCAGCTGTTTTTGGCAAGTCTCCCAAGACACGCGTTTTTGTCTGCTTCTAGCTCACGGCGTCTCTCTCGTGAGCTATCATCTCAGATGTTCTTGAATGCAGAGCTGAGCGGCTCCTCACAGGACACGCCACTGGCATTTGCCATCATCCCTGCCAGTCTCATTTTCCAGCCTATGGCCACTCGCTCCATCAGCTCTGACAGCTGTGAGGGGCGTGGAAAGAGAGGAGGGAAAACAAGGAGTGGGGTTGGACCATCAGACGGCACAACCCCCATCGAACAACTCACCACCAGCACACAGAAACAGCTTGGAAAAGCCATGTAAGAAAGTGTCAGCTATGTATCACTGCTTGCAGGCTTGGACTGGACCATACGGCCAGTTAAGGCTGGTTTTATATACCATTATGGACAGGACCATAGGGCCAGTGACGGCTGGTTTAATATTTGTCAATATGAGCTGGTTAGTGCATTACACATGGAATGTACTGGAGGAGCTCAGCGGTACAGCTGCTGGGGCTCTAGTGCCAGGAACATTTGTACGTGAGCATGTTATGTTATGACGATTTGTAGAGCACACATCTCCCCCAGGGGGGTAACCAGGCACTGCATAAGAAGGGACCTGAGCTGACTGAGTCTGAGTTCTAGGTAAAGAGTCATGACTTAGTTTCTTGCAGACTTAAGGACAGAGGAGATGGCTTAGATGTGCAGGGAGAGATTATTCCAGCCAATGGGTGTGAGGTATGAGAATGTGTAACCTCCGGTTCTGTGGCTGTAGGGGATGTGAGTAAGCAGGAGATTGGCCTAGCGTAGGTTTCTGATCGGGATGTGGAAGCTGTTGAGGTAAACAGGGCCTAGGTTGTGAAAGGCTTTGTATGTGTGGATGAGGAGCTTGAAGAGTGAGCGTTTGTGGATGGGTAGCCAGTGGAGCTCTTTGAGATGTGGAGTAATGTGTGTGCAGGGTGGGAACCTCAGAGTGAGTCTGATCGATGCGTTCTGTATGGCTTGAAATCTCCTGGTCAGTTGGGCAGTGAGGCCAACATAGATTGCAGTGCTGTAATCCAATTTGTTGGTGATAAGTGCTTTGGTGGCGGTCGGCATGTGTTTATTGGGAGCCATTTGAAGATTTTTCTGATGATCTTTAGGATGCAAAAGCAGGAAGAGGCAACAGTGTTGACTTGGGTGGTCATCGAGAGTTGGTTGTCCACCACTATGGGGTGACAAATGCAAAAAGAACAACTGATGGACAGAATGCTGAACAATGTTAAACATTCACCTCAGTACTGTTGGGGAAATACTGGCACCCTCCCAAGAGCAAATGAATGAAACTCACCAGACATAGCAGGTTGCTCAGAAACAGAGTAAAATTTATTTATTGGTACCAAATGCATGCATCATCATTGCTGATCAGCAAGGAAGAAGTCAGGCCTCCTGCCTTAGTTGCTCTCAGACTGCTTCTTCCCAGAGTGACTGGTTTCTGGGTGTTATATGCATTTTGGTAATGCCATGTCAGCGGAACTAGAATAAGGCACCAAGCCAAATATGGCTAACAGGGATGTGCAAGATCTGTACTATGCCAATTATAAACAGCTAGATATGGGCAGACCAAGAAAGGCTGGCTCGGCCCTGTGTAAGCAATTTGTACAACCACATAAGGAAACTATCATGAAGTCAGGACAAGCAAAGTGACCTCTAAGCTGGTTCAGAATAGCTGTTGAAGCTTGTCCAGTCAAGGTCAGATAGATAGCCCTTTGGAGCTCCGGGCCTCATGTTAGTGTGCTATATCTAAGCATGATATTTTTGTAGTGCCTACATATGAATTTATATGGATATATATATATTTTTCAACAATCCTCCCTTTAGGATAGTCCTATTGTGGCGCTGATTGATGCTGTGCTGGCTCTGATTGATGCTGTGGTTGCGCTGAGTGATGCTGTGGTGTTGCCGAGTGAGAGATAGAGTGAAGATATAATGCCCAATTAGAGAGGGTGGTGAGAGAGAAAGAGAGAGAAAGGGTGTACATAGAATAAAGAGTGGAGCGGGATAGAGAGAGAGAAAGAAGGGGAGAGAGAGTGAATGAAGGAGTTTGAAAGAGAAACAGATAAAGGGGTGAGAGAGAATGAAAGGCTAAAAAAGATAGAGAGGGGAGAGTTAATTAAGTAGAGAGAGAGAATTAGAGAGGGAGAGAGAGAGAAGGAGAGAGACAATAAGAGTGGGGGGTGTGGAGTTTAAATAGAGTGAAGAAGTGACGCGGAAAAAGTAAACTTAAATATAGCTTTGTGCTTTGCGCGAATAAATATTTAAAAAAAAACAGTGAGAGACAAAAATACTGGTAATTAGGCTGTGACTCCCAATATAAAACAAATAGCGATATAAGGTGAAATCAACCCACCGAAGCAATATTTCTAACTAGACAAAAAAAAGCTTGCATTTCAATGCTAATCGCTGTTGTTTTTCATGTGACTGTAGTCCAGGGCCCTCAGTTGGTAATGTGAGCTGCTGCTGCGATTGAAACATCAGAGTCCAGAGAGTTAATGAGCCATGACGAGGAAATGAGGAAGAGATAGGAAACCCAGATGCCAGCTGCGCGTGCACGCCATCGTGAACTCAAGCTGGTCGCCAGCCGAAAGCCAGTGTTTGCACTTCCAAAACCCGCTTACTAAAACTCTCGGCCAGACCAGCGCAAGCGCTGGTGCAGGCCGAGACCTAAAAAACCAGGCATTCCAAGCCAGTCAAAATCTATTGTTTGCAGTGTGATAAAAGGGAGGACGCTTCTTTTTTTTTTTTTAAAACAGATTTTATTTGTCAAAATAACACAAATGATGCAGACCTCTGAAACCCAGAGACAGCTGCCGCATGTACGATACAAAAGAAATTGACTTTGACCATTTTACTCATTTAAAGCAGGAGAATATGAAAGGCAATACAAATAAAATAAATCCCTGCAAACACCCAACAGCCCCCCCTCCCTCCCCACTCCCCAGTGCACCGTCTCCTTATTCCGGAACAACAAATCTCTAAGCCTGACTGCCATTGCTCTACATAAAAAAAAAAAACCCCAGTGTCTACGATATCCCAGCCCGCTGTGGAAGTAAGGGCAACCCATAAGAGAGAATAGGGTCACGGCTCCGGCCCTCCCACGGTGGCTCCAATTCCAAGCAGCGATAAACCGCCCAACGCCTCCAGATCTTATAGTGCTTACGGGGGCACCCTCTAGCTTCAAAAATGGGAATCTCGAGGCCCATACAAAAGTCCAGGCCTTTTTTCCAGGTCGAGACCGAGGGGGCAACCACCGCCTTCCAGGCTCTAGCTATATCTCTCTTCGCTAAAGTAAAGCCTAGGAGCATAAGATGGCGTTTGTAGATGTTGCCCACGATCCCTTCCATCACATGAAGGAGGACAAGTTTCGGTGAGCTAGGGAGCTCCCACCCCAGTACTTCAGAGAGGCAGGCCAGGACCCCCCTCCAGAATCGTGCAAGCGCTGTGCAGTGCCAAATGGTGTGTAGCAGGGTCCCCTCTTCGTGCCCGCAACGAAGACACACCGGGGAAGCCACCAGGCCCGCCCTCCAGAGCCTAACCCTGGTAAAATAGACCCTATGGAGGTATTTAAATTGAATAAGCCGCAGGCTCACCGCAATAGCCGCCCCACGCGGGGAAGCCAAAGCTTCTGTCCAGTCCTCTTCCTCCATCTGACCTACATCTCCCTCCCAGGCCTCCCGCAGACGCTGCAAGGAGGGGGAACAGTGCGTAACCAGGGATTGATAGATTTTAGAGATCTTATGGTCTAGGAGGTCCCCCATAAATACCTTGGCCTCTACTGGGCTAAATTCCGCCAATGAGTCAAGGCCCTCCAAGCTGGGGGAGATAGCATGCCTAAATTGTAAATATTTAAAGAATTGGGTCTTTGACATCTGGAAATCCTTCTGGATATCCTGAAAGGATTTTAAAATCGTGCCCCGCATGACGTCCCCCAGAGTGGAAATCCCAATGTTGTCCCAATCACGAAACCCGGAGAGATTCAGCAACTGCGGGAAACGGCCATTGTACCAAAGTGGGGTCTCCCGAGTCAGTCTATTCCACCAGCCCATCCTCCGCAATGCCTGCCTCCAAAGCTGAGAAACAATCCGCGTGGCAGACGGCAGAGGACGCCTCAGCGAGGCAGAATAAAGGAGAGTGTGTAGGGACTGGTCACCCATGCAGCGCCGCTCCACCGCATAGGCTGGGTCCGTTCTGTCTCCATACCACCACTCATTTAAGACAAGTAAATGCGATGCAACATAATAAGACCAGATATCAGAGGTTGCCAGCCCCCCACAATACGTAGATAAGAAGCATGTACGGACCGCTACCCTCACCGCTTCCCCATCCCAAAGAAACTGACCCAGGGCAGAGTTCACCTGCCGGAACCACCGCGGGGGAATCAGGTAGGGATGATTTTGTAGTTGATACAATAATCGCGGGAGCGACACCATCTTAAAAATGTCTTATCTGCCGTAGATGGACAAGGGCATATGGGACCAGGTCTTAATATCCTCACGCACACGCTCCCATACAGGTGCAAGATTTCGCTCCCAGGCCGTGGTGGGAGAATCGGACAGATACACCCCCAAGTATTTCATGCCCCCATACACCACCTGGACCGGCGATGCCCAATTACCGAGCTCGCCCCGACCTCCCAATACCCACAAGGTGGACTTCCGGGGATTCATATATAGACCCGACGTTTCCCCAAAGATCTGCATGATACACATCAATTGGGGGCCCGTGCGTTCCAGGTTGGTAAGAAAAAACAATATATCATCCGCATAAAGGGCGATGCGATCAGAGAGCCTGTGTGCCCACTCAAAACCGGACACCTGAGCGTCCATCCGCACCCAGGCAGCCAAGGGTTCCATTGCTAGGGCAAAAAGGTATGGGGAAAGCGGACACCCCTGCCTGGTGCCCCGCCCAATAGAAAAACCTGAAGAAACGAAGCCCGCAACACCCACCGATGCCGTCAAGTCAGTGTACAACAGGGTTAGGTAAGACAAAAAACGCGGTCCGAAATTCAGCCGCCGCAGGAGCGCAAATAAATAGACCCAACTCAGGGAATCGAACGCCCTGTCCATATCCGCCAGCAGAAGCGCTGCCTGTTCTCCCAATCCCTGGACCTTCGCGACCGCCACATGTGCCCGTCTGATATTATGGCGGGTTGCACGCTGGGGCATGAATTCAGCCTGGTCTGGCTGTACAAGTAGGGCGATATGGGGGCGGAAGCGGTTCACCAATGCCTTGGCTAATATCTTAGCCTCCACGTTCAGGAGGGAGATAGGGCGATACGAGGCATGGTGTTCCGGCGGTCTACCGGGCTTGTGGAAAAACACTATCTCCGCATGCCTCCAGTCACTGGGCAGACATCCCCGGTCCCTGGCCTCCACCACCACCCTGCGGTAGTGGGGCCCCAGCTGCCGAAAATATTTCTTAAAAAATTTGCATGGAAAGCCATTCGGGCCAGGAGCCTTGCCAGAGTTTAGCTCCCCTAGGGCCGCCCCCAGTTCCTCATCAGTAAGTGGGTCCTCCAGTTCTTCCCTAACTTCATCTGGAAGCGCCTTCAGCGGGAGATCATCCAGGAAACGATCAATGACTTCCGCCTGGAGGCATTCCACGGGGGCATATAGCTGAGCATAATATTCTGCAAAGCTACGTGCAATATCCGAAGCACCAGACAAAGGTAGCCCATCCGACCCCACAATACCCGGGAGGGTCTGGGGGCGAAGCGAACCCTGACACAACCGATGCAACATTTTGCTAGACTTGTCGCCCCACTGGTAGATCCTACTGCGAGTAGCCAGCCAAGCCTGGCGAGCCTCATCCAAGAGAATACGAGAATATTCCTGCTGCGCAAGAAGTAACTGATGTCGAGCCAATCGCCCTCCCTCTTCCCCGCCGCGTGCCTCCAGCTCCATAATGGTAGCTTCCGCACGAACCAGGGCCTCTCTACGCAGACGTCTGGCAGCAGCGCAAAGTGAAATGTCTACCCCCCGAATAGTGGGCTTCAAGGCCTCCCAAAGAGTCCCAGCCCCCGAGACCGAGCCCAAATTCACAGCTAGATATTGATCAATGGCATCATCCATTCGGTCCCTATAATCCTCCTTCTGAAGGTTCCAGACTGATAGGCGCCAACGGAATGGCCCACAGGCTCCCCCAGCTCGTATAGTAATTACCACCGGAGAGTGAGCGGAGAGTCCCCGCGGGAGAATGTCCGCCGCCATCACCCTGTTGTCAAAGACCCGCGGAACAAACAGATAATCTAGGTGGGAAAAGGAACTATGAACTGACGAGAAATATGTATAGCCCTGTACACTACCGTGCATCCTGCGCCAGGGGTCAACCCAATCCAAGCTCGTCACTAAGGAGTATAATTTAGTAGGGTGGCGAGCTTCTGATACACCCCCGGACCTCCATCTGTCTCTGGCAACATCCATCACATCATTCCAGTCCCCTCCGACAACCGCTAGGCCCTCTGGTATATCCGCCCACAGGGTCATAATTTTCTCCGCCAGCCCCTAGGAAAGAGGCGGGGGCGTGAGACACTCCCAGAATCAAGATCTCACCATCCACAGTGCCCTGCACAAACATGTACCTGCCCTGAAGGTCCCCCCAGGTCTTAACATGTGTATATGCAACTCTACGGTGTATTAAGATAGCAACCCCTCTGGAACCCCTCACAAACCCGGAATGAAAGACCTGAGTAAATCCAAAACGCTGAAAGCATAGTGCCTTAGTCCCCATGAGGTGGGTCTCCTGCAACAACAATACATCTGCGTGGGCACGCTTGGCCGACTTTAGGATAGCCCCCCTTTTGATCTTGTCGAGTGCCCCTCTCACATTCCAACTAAGTACTCTAATAAGATCAGGGGCCTCCTGTATACTAACTGGCATTCCTACTCCGTGCAGGCCCTATACCGTACAGAGGCAGCATCAAGAATCTTCCACATAATAGAAGAGAGTCCAGAACCAAGGTCGACAGCGCAGCAACCCCACAAACCCCCCAAAAACACAACCCAACAACACCCCCCCCACCCTGTACCTCCAAAAAAACGAAGTACCTGTCGCGGCAGGCAGAGCAGGCTGACCCCAACAGGAGGTCCCACCCCTCACCCGCAATGGATCCCCAAGTCACAGCCCATTGTCAATTGGCCTCCTCTCCTTCTGTGGAGCCCCACAGAGAGACCGGCCATCATACTCGCCTCTCCGGTCTATGAAGAATATTCAAGTTCGGATAATTGCCTGGTCAACCTGGTGTCAGTCCGCCGAAACATGTGACCGAGAGACGGACCCCTCCCGGGCCACGGCACCCGCAGACTGCGAGCGAAGCCTGGATTTGGAGCGCCTTCCCCCTCGGCCCACGATGATTCCGGGCAGGCCCGCCCGAAGAGGAGTCGGATTCTCTTCCCGGGGGAGAGTGGGGGCGCAGCCGCACAGTTTCGTCTGTCCAGTTGAATACCTCCTCCGGTGTGTCAAAGAAGTGGGTGCGGGACCGGTATACCACACGCAGCCTGGCTGGGTAAAGCAAGGCATAAGGGAGTTTGAGTTCACGGAGGCGGGCCTTGGCGGCCAGGAACGACTGCCGTCGCTGCTGTACTAACTTAGTGTAGTCCGGAAATATTAAGATGCAGGAGTTGTTGAAGAGCAGCGGTTCCCTAGCTCGGGCCTGTTTCAGGATAGTGTCCCTGTCATGGTAGTTGAGGAGCTTCGCGATGACAGGCCGCGGGCGGGCGCCCGGGGGGGGGCTTCTGCATCAGAGCCCTATGTGCGCGCTCCACCACAAAGCAGGTCGATAGTTCTCCAGGGGGGAGCCAGCCCTCCAGCCATTCCGTAAGAAATCGCTCCATTTTCCCCTTTTCGCAGTCCTCCGGGAAGCCAACAAAGCGCAGGTTGTTGCGTCGCGCCCTCCCCTCCGCGTCCTCCACTCTCGATGCCAGGCCCCGTTGTGTGGTCTCAAGAGACGATACCTTCTGTTGCAGCGTGGCGACCACATCCTCCACGCCCGAAATCCTCGTCTTCGCCTCCGTGATGCGTGCGACCGCATTCCTCAGGTCCTGGCGCAGGAGCATTACATCCGAGCCGACCGCCCCGATCTTGGCTTCTAGGGCGTCCCTGGACTGGGTAATGGCGGCCAGGAGGGCCGCGTTGTCCGGCACAGCATTTTGGGACCCCCCGAGCGGTGCCGCCGGAGCCCCCTGGCCTGTGAACTTGTCCATAGTGCTCTGCTTAGACGAGCCGCCGCCGGGCTTATCCCTGGTCATAGTGGCCCAGTCCCTGCCACCGACCCCAGCCGAGAAGCCCCCAGGCGGCGGATACGCAGCCGCTCCCACGAAAGCCGGGGTCCCACTCCCGACAGCGTCTATACGGAGGCTGGCCGTCCCCCAATCCGCCTCTCGTCTGGCTGGCCCAGTGAAGCCCCCAACGATGAACTCAGGGGCGCTGATCCCAACGATACTCCCCACCGCGACCCGACTCGGTCGCCGATGCCCCTGATACTCCTCTCTGGCCGTGTCAGTCTCAGGACAAAAGCCCCCTCACTTGCGATGAATCCCCGTGCCGCTGCAGGAGCACAGGCTCCCCCCCGCGTTGCCCGACAAGACCACCGGCCCCCCAATGAGTTCAAACACTCGGAGGGGAAAGAAGGGGGGGGGAGAGAGGCGAAGAGGTAAGAGGCGCCGGCCTCGTGGGAACACCGGCAAGCCGCCACTCGGGGTCCCCCCCGCACAATGCCACTCACAGCGGATCCCCAAATAACTGCAGGGGCGTAGGCTGCCCCCCGTGTGGCTCGACAAGACCACCGAACCCCCAGTAGGCTTTCACGTTCAGAGGAGGAGAGGGGGGGGAGAAACGAGGAGGCAAAAGGAGCCGGCTGCCGCCAGGCCACCCTCCCTAGCTGCGCGGCTGTACTCACGTGCTGGGCGCCCAATGAAGCAGGACTACGGAGGTCCCGGGCCCCCTTTCTGCCAGGAATCACACGGGCCACTGCCGGGAGAAAACCGCAGCTCCAAGATGGCCGCCGGCTGCACCTCGCGCTCCAGCCACCTACGCCGCTCTGTCCGCGACCCGATCAGGCCGCCGATAATAAGCGCACCCCGCAAGGGGCCGGAGGGCCACCGACACGTTGGGGCTGGCCCCGCTCAGGATGTCACCGCGGAGGCCCCAACGGCTGTCTGCGCAGGGCGCACTCCACACTTGCGGCGGCGGCGGCCGGGCAAAGCGGCAGGGGATCTACGCGACCCTGCGGCTCAGGATGGGGCCTCGTCACAGTCAGGCCGCAGCCGCCGCCGATCACCGCACCTCCGCCCCCTCGTCCTCCGCGGCTCCCAAGCCTGCTCCGGGGGCAGCCCTCAGCAGGCGACAGTGGCGGGACAGCCCAGGAGCCAAATACAAGGCCGGAGAGGCAGGATAATTGCAGGATTAAGGAGAGGCTGGACGGAGCGCGCTCAGCTCACGTCCGCCATGCTGGCCCACCAAGCCACGCCCCCGGACGCTTTTATTTTAGCAGGTCACCCCTACAGCAGCCACCAATTACTCATATAATGTGAATGCCTTTTAATATTTAATATCATGTATCTAAGGAGAGTCAAAACTACGCCACATCAATGATAAATTCAGCTTAGCTTTCTAATTTTTTTTTTTATTAACAGCTGTGGTGTATACACTATTGACATATCGAGTTTACTTGAAATTTCATTATAAAGTGCAATGCCATTAGAGTGCTGCAACATTTTGCACAGGAGCCTTTTGAAACCCTAGGCCTTGTGCGCATTTTACTGCTACTTTGACTTGGCATATGAAACTACTTTCCAAGCTCTGAACTACTATTTTTCTACATATAAGATACCCCTAAGATGCTAGGTAGCTGATAGGCAGTACTAACAAAAGGTTGGGCATCTATTTTTAATTTTTGTGATGTCCTAGTTGTGTAAAACACACAAATTTGTTTTTCTCTGTGAGGCCTACTTTTTTCCTATTGAGTACCTTTTTCTAGGTAAAGTTAGTTTTAACATTACTATGTTAAAATTATTATTATTTTTAGTATTATATAGCTCTAGCTATACCCAAAGGTATCAGAGCGCTTTATTTGTTATGAAATAACATTTACAAGAGAGTACATAAAACATGAACAATCCTTAATACATCAATTATGTACATAAACAAACACAAAATATCTTCTCTGAAACATAGGACAATGTATGCAAAGTCCATTCTCTTTTAATATGGAATTTTTGCCTCGATTTTTAATTCTAATTTTTACCATTCTGGGAATATAATAATTGAAGTTTCACACATCTATACTTTGTTACAGCTACACTTTCCATAGTAGCGCGCAACTACTTAACATATTTTATATAATTTATATTCTTACCTTTATTTGCAGAGCTATCCGGGGATGATTTGTTTTGAACTTTTCTCTCCTGCCAGTTTTTAAACAACTTTCTAGTGGGCTTACCATGATTTTCTCCTGAGATCCACTCTTGTGAAATGTGCTTTTTACTCACCATGTGCACTTACACCCTGAAAGATAAATACAAAAGGTCTCCTACAGGGGAAAAGTTGTTAGGTAGTGGATAGAATGAGTTAAAAAGAGGAAAATCAACAGTTATGGACCAGCCAGAGACATCACATAAAACCATTTTTCTTCTCTAATGCATTAATGCTCTATTTTTCATATAATTCAAAGAAACATTTCAAGTAAACATAGTGGCCCAGTACTGTTGAAGATCAATACACTATTTAAATGCAGTCATTCATCCATGACAGAACTGCGCATATTTCAAAATCACTTCCCTGTGTTCCAGTGCAACCCGCCAATCAGAAGCTCCACTCACTATATTCCGGGAGGGTTTCTTTTTCTGGGGAAAATCAATACCCCATCCTGGCACAGGCTCTTCTGCAGTGGACCTTATAAGCCCCCGAAGGGCCTGCCACTTGTCAATATTTACTGACATAAAATAACTTAGTTACTTATCAGTCCCCTGTTTCACTATTTCTTATATGTGTAGGTACACCTCAATTCAATATTTCACTACTAACCATGTTTGGGATCATAAATTATTCTCTAGCCCAGGCTCTCCTGTAGTGGAAGTTAAGAGATTCCGTAAACCTCTGCCACATATCAATCACTATTGATACAGAGAAAATTTTAAAAACATTCTCTACAGTCCCCTGTTTAGTTTAAATGCCAGTTGATGCCCTTTTTTATTAATACTATGTGTTAAATACGCATTTGAAAGGCAAGGTATCGCACTTCTGACGCCATTCTGTTAAGGAAATACTGGCACCCTCCCAAGAGCAAATGAATGAAACTCACCAGACATAGCAGGTTGCTCAGAAACAAAGTAAAATGTATTTATTGGTACCAAATGCATGCATCATCATTGCTGATCAGCAAGGAAGTCGTCAGGCCTCCTGCCTTAGGGGCTCTCAGACTGCTTCTTCCCAGAGTGACTGGTTTCTTGGTGTTATATGCATTTTGGTAATGCCATGTCAGCAGAACTATAATAAGGCACCAAGCCAAATATGGCTAACAGGGATGTGCAAGATCTGCACCATGCCAATTATAAACAGCTAGATATGGGCAGACCAAGAAAGGCTGGCTCGGCCCTGTGTAAGCAAATTGCACAACCAGATAAGAAAACTATCATGAAGTCAGGACAAGCAAAGTGACCTCTAAGGTGGGTCAGAATAGCTGTTGAAGCTTGTCCAGTCAAGGTCAGATAGGAAGCCCTTTGGAGCTCCGGGCCTCATGTTAGTGTGCCATATCTAAGCATGATATTTTTGTAGTGCCTACATATGAATTTATATGGATATATATATATTTTTCAACAAGTACAGAGATCTGGACCTAAAGCCATCCTTTTTTTTCTCCCCATGCCATTCCAGTTTAAAAACAGCCATGTGCAAATCAGTCTTGACCCTGCTCCCCATGGGAACAGGCCAGCCCGAACTGTCAGGCTAGGTCCTCCCCGGACCAGAAACAAGCATCCTGGGACCGGTTTTGGGGTGGACTGTTCCCATGAGGAGCAGGGTCAAGACTGATTTGCATATGGCTGGGTCCTAACTGGGGTGGCATAGTGAGCAAAAGAATGATGGATTAAACCCAGATCTCTTGAATGGGGGTGAGTGGTTGAAGAGTTTCAGTACTCCGTCAATCATCTTGTTGTGTTTGCCATGTTCGCCCTAAGTGGCCAACCGTATACCCAGATGTGGGTCCCTTGCTCGCTGTGCCACTGGATTCAGTTAGGGCTGGACTGTTCCCATGAGGCACAGGGTCAAGACTGATTTGCATATGGCCAGGTCTAAACTGGGGTGGCATGGTGAGCAAAAGAATGATGGATTTAACCCAGATCTCTTGACTGGGGGTGAATGTTTTGATTTGTTCTGCATTTCGTCCATCAATTGTGTGTCTTTTGCTTTCTCGCCCTAAGTGCGCCGGGTATGCCCAGATGTGGGTCCCAGGCTCACTGTGCCACTGGATTCAAGCTATCTTGGCTGATGAGGGGTGAAACCCCGAAACCGGTCCTCGGATGCTTGTTTCCGGTCCAGGGAGGACCTGGCTTGGCAGTTCGGGCTGGACTGTTCCCATGAGGCACAGGGTCAAGACTGGTTTGCATATGGCCAGGTCTAAACTGGGGTGGCATGGTGAGCAAAAGAATGATGGATTTAACCCAGATCTCTTGACTAGGGGTGAATGTTTTGATTTGTTCTGCATTCCGTCCATCAATTGTGTGTCTTTTACTGGATTCAAGCTAACCTGACTGATGAGGGGGTGATACCCCGAAACCGATCCCAGGTTGCTTGTTTCTGGTCCTGGGAGGACCTTGCCTGGCAATTCGGGCTGGACTGTTCCCATGAAGAGCATTTTCAAGACTGGTAGATGAGTGCGCCTCTGGGGGTGGAGTTGTTGAAGAGGTGCAGTTTGAAGTCCAGTGTCCTAGAAGGTCGCCTGTTTTGGCAGACATGATGGAGCAGAGTATGGTTTCTTTGAAGTAAAAACAAGGCAAAAAGCAAAAGAGCAGAGCAAGAGTCAGTGTGCAAACACTGAAAGGAAAGTGAGCAAAGAGACAAAAAGAGCTGAGCGAGAGTGCAGAGAGTGAAAGGAAAATGGCAATGAGGCAAAACGAAAGAAAGAGAGAAAATCTGGCAAAGAGGCAAAAGAGAGCTAAGAGGAAAAGCTAAGGGCAGGAAAAGGAGGATTGCTAGACAGACGCAAGACGCACAAGAGACAGAGGTGGGAGGCAGGAGTGTTAGGCTGTGAGCCCCAGGAAAGTATTGGAGCTGGGTGTCCTAATGCCAGACCTGGTTAAAGGACTGGGCACAGGTAAGTGGTTAGGGAAGGACGAGCTGTGCCCTCATAATAATGCATCAGGGAAGATAGACATAAACTGACCCAAACACAAACTATCCAAAAGGGTCATGAAAAGTCTCTAATCACAGTTAGTAAATGTGGGCCATATTTGTTAAATGGTCCATATTTGTGTCCCAATCGTACCCTTACTTCGCGTACCTCTCTGTACTTTCTTTGGTAGTACTTCTCAGACTAGTGCAGCTAGTGAAGAAATGGTATAGTGTATGGCTTGACCTAGAGTGACGAACACAGGAAGGGCAAGAGGTACGCCAAACAGCAGTGACGGAGTGGTGAAGGGCAGAGGTCTGTGGACAGTAGTGGGAAAAGGCCATTGGAAGGGAACAAGGAGAATATATCTTTTTTTATTTGGAGGACCAGGCAGCCAATTGTTGCCTGCCCCTCCGCCTTAACAAAGAGCAATCGTACTACTTCAATTTCATATTTTTTTTAAATTGCCTATCCATCTAAGGTATATAAAAAAAAAATTGTCCATGTGGGGTAGTGCATGCGTGCCTACAAAATGGTGTGCATCATTACAGCTTTGTATATATATATATATATATACATATATATGATTAAGACCTTGATGGGGTCGAAATGCGTTATGGAATTGCGAAAAGTTTGAGGTGAGGCCACTGCTAATTAGACGGGAGGCCCACTCAGTACACACTGATTCTGGAAAACATATTGTGGCAGTTAGGATTTACGGAGCATGCCGGAAGCCTTTATGAGAAACGAATGTTGCAGAGGAAGCTATGAATCAATGAAAAATCTTTTTAGACTAACATGTGCTTGGACATTATAGCGGTGCTGTTGTCTTGTATATCGTATTATCGGTTCCTGCACAATATGAAATTAATTTCTTGGAGGCATATGGAACAAAATAATGCACCGAAATGGCAGCTATGCTATAAAATGTCAATTAAAGGATTTAAATGGTAAAAAGAAATCCATGATGATGTTGAATGGACAATTATGATGCATTATGGGTACTGTGGTCTGAGAATTAAATCAGCTGCAAAAAACTGATAACATTTTGCTTTGGAGCTAATCTATGGCTAATACTATGGATGAAGTATTCTACTACCGACCATGGAACCCGAATTTATGGACTACTACAGTGAAAAAGAGTTATTGGAGTCTAATACAGTCCATCTTCAGTTTCCATGGATTATAGAGTTTAAAAGAGGAACCACGAGTTAAGCACATGATGCATATGATTAAGACCTTCATGGGGTCGAAACGCGTTATGGAATTGTGAAAATTCTCTGCAAATAAATTAAATTTAGATGCTACTTACCGGCTGGTGGGCTCGTTTGTCCCTAGATACATGGGCTTGTTCTTTTGGAATATAGCAGCGGTGACGCCAGCTTCCGAGCCCCGATCCGAAAGGCAGGGCATCCTCACAGCGTCAATTTCATGTGGATGTTTATATGAGAGGACGCCCGCCAACTGCTGAATGGAGACAGGAGCATTGGTTTGAGGTGAGGCCACTGCTAATTAGACGGGAGGCTCTCGAACGCCCCAGAAAATTCCTGGATTCGCCCATTACCTTAGAAGAAGTCCGACAGGCCATCGCTGGACTCTTCCCGGATAAAGCTCCAGGACTAGATGGGCTCACGGCTTCCTTTTATAACGAATATTCAGATATCCTAGCTCCCAAGCTTTTAGACACATATCAAGACGCACTAGAGTGGGGGCTGCTCCCACCCACTATGCGGGAGGCGGTGATTTTTACGCTCCTAAAACCCGACAAGCCAGCCCATCACTGCGATTCATACCGGACGCTCTCCCTTATCAACATCTTCGCCAAAATCTTGGCGAACAGATTGCAACTCTTGCTGCCAGTGATGATCAGGCCAGACCAGTCAGGGTTCATACCCGGCCGATCTACAGCGCATAATCTCCGTACTATGTTTTCGGTCATGCACCGTTTGAATCCCCAGACCCCTGCTGTGGCAGCGCTGCTCGACCCTACAAATGCGTTTGACACGCTTGAATGGAAATACTTGTTCCCACTGCTTGAGAGGATGGGACTCGGCCGCATCTTTCTATCGCAGGTCCATCTCCTTTATGCCCAGCCCACAGCGCATATACGCCTTAATGGTCAGATCTCGGAGCCCTTTCCGATTGGCAGAGGCACGAGACAGGGGTGTCCGCTTTTCCCTTTACTCTTCGCCATCGCCATGGAGCCCCTGGCTGTGCAAATACGCCAACTCCACGCAAATCGGGGTATAGGTTTCTCCACCCGTGGGTTGGTTGTGCCCCTCTATGCGGACGACATCACACTGTATGTTACCCACCCGGCACAAAATCTATTGCCGCTTATCCGCGAAATTGTGGGATTTGGCGGCATGTCGGGCATCCAAATAAACCGGGCCAAGTCTACGCTGCTCCCCTTAACAGAGGTCACAGCTCCATTCCCAATGGAATATCCGCTCCAATGGGCTGATGGCCCGGTGAAATATCTGGGGATCTACATATGTAACGACACGGAGGCGGTCTGCAGAGCCAACTTTGGCAACGCAATTAATTGGCTAGAAGACAGAATTCTCAACTGGACAAAACTCCCGCTGTCCCTGGCAGGGCGTATCGCCATAGCGAAAATGGTGATCCTTCCTAAGTTCCTCTATTTGTTCGTCAACATACCCATACTGCTTACACAAACATTCTTTACACGCCTACGATCCAATCTTATAAAGCTAATTTGGTCTGGGAAGCAGCCCAGAGTTAAATACGAGCTACTGATCTTACCGCAGGCACATGGCGGAATGGGAGCGCCGGATCTACAACTCTATGCACTCTGCGCCCAGGCACAATTTTTACGTTATTGGACACACCCAAAACCCTTCCAGCCGCATGTCGCGGTAGAGATCGACAAAGTCTCTCCGTGCCCACTCTCGACAGCCCTTTTTCTGCCATACAAACGCCAGGACCCGACATAGATACTCCGCAATGCCTGAGGTGGGGATGGAAGGGGTTGGCGCGCCGAGCGGGATGCGCACAACTATATGCCCTGTCCTTCCCCGTGTCCAAAAATCCAACATTGCCTCCGCTGATGGATGGGGGTGCCTGCGCATGCGCCGCCAAACTTGGCATCCACACATTCGCAGATCTCTACCCCAGCGATCACTTCATGGACCCTCCCATCCAGACTCAGGGCGGAAGCACCCCCCTGGACACTCTCCTCTACTACCAACTTCGCGCAACATGTCGTTCAACATTTGACACTCTTCCAGCCCCCCCACAAACATTAATAGCCCTAGAACACATTTACACAGCCAGCACCGCGCGAAAACTCATCACATCCCTATACAACCACATGCAGCGCTCAGCTCCTGCGACGGGAACACCAGCATGGGAAGCCTGGGGTAACGACCTTCACACACCTCTTACTGACGAACAATGGACATACTGCTGTGGCCAATTAGAACTCTTATCTCCTAACTACAGATTACGCCTCATACATTTAAAATTTCTACATCGTATATATCGAACCCCTGCCCAATCATACAAAATGGGTATTTCTTCCGACTCCCACTGCGCCCGATGCCACAGGCCAGACGCGGATTTCCTCTACCTTGCTTGGCCATGCCCTACGGTTGCCGCCTACTGGACGGAGGTATTTAGCACTATTGGGAAAATTATAAGCATACAACTAGATCCCTCCCCACTGATCGGCCTTCTGGGACATGTGGGAAACTTAGACCGGGCCTTTAGGAAATTAGTGGCGCTAATGTTACTTCTAGCAAAACGCAGAGTTGCGATGCACTGGGGGAGGGCTCGGGCACCACTGACCCGAGACTGGCTCAAAGATACCGCATACTGTCACAAACAATTGTCTAATTACTGGGAATTAATGCCAATAAGATCCCGCCCGCGCTACATCTGGGAACCGTTCACTGCATATCTCCGTCAACTAGAACCCCCGCAAAATGACCCGCCCGAATAAAATTTCTCACTTAGGCAATTCGGGATACAACCGGTGTATCTTTTTCACTCCCTCTCCAAAAATACCACACACATGTGAGCTTATATTCAAACGTGGCCCCGATTGTGGATGTTAACAAATGTAATAACGTTTACTGCGTATGTGTTGTGTCATGTAAATTGTTATTTATGCATTGCTTGTAACAACGCCAACAAGTTTAATTGAAAATCTAATAAAAAAAAAATAATAATAATAATTAGACGGGAGGCCCACTCAGTACACACTGATTCTGGAAAACATATTGTGGCAGTTAGGATTTACAGAGGAAATGTCCGCTGTACATGCCGGGAGCCTTTATGAGAAACGAATGTTGCAGAGGAAGCTATGAATCAATGAAAAATCTTTTTAGACTAACATGTGCTTGGACATTATAGCGGTGCTGTTGTCTTGTATATCTTATTATCGGTTCCTGCACAGTATGAAATTAATTTCTTGGAGGCATATGGAACAAAATAATGGACCGAAATGGCAGGTATCCTATAAAATGTCAATTAAAGGATTTAAATGGTAAAAAGAAATCCATGATGATGTTGAATGGACAATTATGATGCATTATGGGTACTGTGGTCTGAGAATTAAATCAGCTGCAAAAAACTGATAACATTTTGCTTTGGAGCCAATCTATGGCTAATACTATGGATGAAGTATTCTACTACCGACCATGGTACCCGAATTTATGGACTACTACAGAGAAAAAGAGTTATTGGAGTCTAATACAGTCCATCTTCAGTTTCCATGGATTATAGAGTTTAAAAGAGGAACCATGAGTTAAGCACATGATGCATATGATTAAGACCTTGATGGGGTCGAAACGCATTATGGAATTGCGAAAGTTCTCTGCAAATAAATGAAATTTGGAAGCTACTTACCGACTGGTGGGCTTGTTTGTCCCCAGATTCAGGGGCTTGTTCTTTTGGAATATATATATATATATATATATATATATATATATATATATATATATATAGTTCGTTTCCGCGTTTCCACCTTGTGGCTGCCGTTCTCGTTCGTGGCGGGTGCTGCAGCTTGCAAGGGTGGTCTCTCGTACAACACATTTCTGTCCACACAGGAGCGCTGTGCACTTGGGAGTGATGATTGATACATCTTTATTTCTTTTTTACCACAACACAAACCAACAGATGCGTTTCGGCCCCCTGGCCTTTGTCAATGTCAGCATCCGTCTGTCGGGTTGTTGTCGTGGTAAAAATGAAATAAAGATTTATCAATAATCGTTGCTGAGTGAGCGACGTTCCTGTGTGGAGAGAAACACACACACACACACATATATATATATATATATATATATATATATATACACACACACATACATGTCATATATATATATATCTATTGAAAAAAGATATGGATTTCGCACACACAGAATTATAAGTCCATTCAAGATCAGTTCAACACAAATTAATGGTGATTTCCTGAAGAAATTTCCAAGTCGTTTTGTTCTTTTTTTCTTATGTACTTTATTCTTTAATGCGAATGGTGAAAATACATCAAGTTGATAAAATCCAAGATACACACTCCATTAGCTGACGCGTTTCGTCCTCATAGGGACTTCTTCAAGGCTCAAAATGTAATTCAAGGAGATTGCTCCTTTAGGAAGTTTAGTTTCAGCATTAGCAATCTTGAGACACAGTTCATAGAAAATGACAATGTTGTCACCAAGAAGAGGGCATGGTAGCCCGATGAAAGCGTCCTAGCGTCTGTTTCCGAAAAATGCGCATCCTCTAGGGCTAATAATGACCAAGCGCCTCATCACTCGGCAATGGAAGGCACGAGAACCCCCAGTGCATGCAGTTTGGACGTAATCTCTTATGACTTGGGCTCAGACAGAAAGCTCCACCTTGCACAGGGAAGACAGTTTAGGGCTACGCAAATACCCCATAGCAACCAACTGGGATGCTATCCTGATTGACCTGTAAGCTGCCACTCAATCAGCTCCAGGCGGTGGCGCTGACTCGCCGCCACAACAGACATACGACATAGTTCACTAATTGGTTCAATAGCTGCTAGAGCTGTTTCGGGTATGCACTACCTGCCATACATAGAGCTCCAGGTTAACATCTGGTTACAGGGCCTCTATGTGCGCATTCATTAATTGCCCAGCATGTGTCGAACGGCTTTATTGAGGGGAGGGCCAAGACGGGCGGAGAGACTGTTGATGTTTTGTTATAGTTTCTCTTTCTAGTTGCACAGTTTACCTGTTTATTGCTGGGTACACAAATGGCCTCATCGCCGAAAAATATTGCTTGTAGCACACTGATTATCCAGAATAATACAGTGTAACTTGATGCCTTCATAAGGGCTTTTACCTGTACATCTCCTGTGATGCAGCTAATAACTGGTCAGCGTAACACACTGTACGTTATGTGCCTAACTCTTGTAATGCTGTACTAATGTATATTATGCAAATTGTTATACCAGATGTGCAAACCGCATATAATGATTGCAAAATATAAAATTCAATAAACAGATTAAAAACATAAAATAAAAAATGAAGCAGCTAGAGTGATGAAAAAGAGTTTGAGGTCGCAGGTGGGCCAAGGCAGAGGACAGTCTTCTTTAATGACCTACATCCAACCCGAAAAGCCCTTTAACATCCTTTCATGGGGTAGAGGTACCAGGCTCATCGAAATCCCGCCAGGACGTGTCTTCATAGACTGAGTTCACTGGTTAGGTTCTGCTGCGCTTGGGCAGCTCCGTGACCTGATGGGGCAACTTTTGCAGGATGAGAGGTCTGGACAACCATTTCATCCCCACCGCACAGCTCAGGTGAGTTCCCAGACCTGGTGGCGTGAGCCTGAGGCCTGGTGTTTGGTACGCGGGATGGACCCGGAAGTGCCCTGTACCTAGTCCTCGGTTTGTTAGGCCCCATGTTGGCCCCCCGGTCATGTGAGAGGGCTAGAGGTGCTCGAGAGAATTGCCCTGGTCAATAGTGATTACGATTTGCAGCCCTCCACCACTGTCACTACTGGGGGTGGCCTGGATGCCTTGCTGACTTTGACTCTGGGGATGGGGGCCTGCACATGGGGAGGAGAGTGGCGCGGCCAGATAAGTGTGGCTTTGGAGGCTCAGAGGTGCTCATGCCCCTCCTTTCCCCTTTTCCTCTTGCCCCTTTTCTCATTAGGGGTCGGAGGCTCGCTGCAGGCCTCCTCACAGAACCTCCTCCGCTATCTGCAAATTGTGAATGTGACTGGATGGTGTAAGACCCATGATTGCTGATGATCCTCTTGGTAATTTGCTCCACTGTAATGAGTCAATTGATGGGAGTTTGGACCTGCATCATAAGGCTCATTGATTGAGCAACAGACTCCGGCAGAAGCAGATCAGATGGGGTTGCCTGGTCGCTCCTTTGGGCCAAGACACTATGGGGGCTTGCACGCACCTTGTATGGGTACATGTCGTGGGACAACACTAAAAACTGTCGGGCCGCAGACAGACTACCCTAAGATGCCTTGTACATATCGAGAAAAGTATCAACAAGGGAGGACTTCTCGTGCTACCCCAGGCCGAGAACTTAACCACGAGAACCCGGGTGAAGGCGGGACCAATGATGTAAGGGGGGGGAGCGGACATTCAAAGCACTTGTGACAGTCCTACACCCCTGCGGGCGTCTCGGTTCTCGAGTGAGAGAGGGGTGATTGCTACCTCAGCCTGAGGGGTGCAGTGCATTTATTATAAGCAATATAGTCAAAGACAAGGCAGCTCAGTCCTGTTGCCAGGTCACCCTCAACAAATTTGCCAGTGCAGGTTCGTCCCAGCCCAGTACCTCAGCTGGAACATGCCAGGAAGAAACTGCAGATTTGATACTCACACTTCACTGAATTGATCCTGCAAGCCATACAGTTCTCTAAGGTATCGTTGGAGACCAAGATCGGAGAGGTAAAATCAGATGTCCCCTTACTGCTTCAAGATATACAACAGGCTGTAGTGAGGATCACGTGCAAAAGAAACAATTGATGGACGGAATGCTGGACAATGCAAACATTCACCCCCAGTCACAAGGATCTGGGTTTAATCCATCATTCTTTTGCTCACCACACCACCCCAGTTTGGACCCAGCCATATGCAAATCAGTCTTGACCCTGTTCCTTATGGGAACAGTCCAGCCAGAACTGCCAAGCCAGGTCCTCCCTGGACCAGGAACAAGCATCCTGGGACCGGTTTCAGGGCATCACCCTTCATCAGCCAGGCTAGCTTGAATCCAGTGGTGTAGTGAGCACGGGCCCCACGTCTGGGCACACCCTTCCCACTTAGGGCAACATATGCAAAAGAGACAATTGATGGACGGAATGCTGGACAATGCAAACATGGCCTGGCAGTTCGGGCTGGACTGTTCCCATGAGGCACAGGGTCAAGACTGATTTGCATATGGCTGGGTTCAAACTGGAATGACATGGTGAGCGAAAAAACGATGGATTTAGGCCCAGATCTCTGTACTGGGGTGAATGTATGACATTGTTCTGCATTCTGTCCATCAATTGTTCTTTTTGCATTTGCCACCCCGAGTGGAACGGGTATGCCCAGACGTGGGTCCCGTGCTCTCCATGCCACTGGAGGCAAGCTATCCTGGCTGATGAGGGGTGAAACCCCGAAACCAGTCCTAGGATGCTTGTTTCCAGTCCAGGGAGGACCTGGCCTGGCAGTTCGGGCTGGACTGTTCCCATGAGGCACAGAGTCAAGACTGATTTGCATATGGCTGGTTTCAAACTGGAATGGCATGGTGAGCAGAAAAACGATGGATTTAGGCCCAGATCTCTGTACTGGGGTGAATGTATGACATTGTTCTGCATTCTGTCCATCAATTGTTCTTTTTGCATTTGCCACCCCGAGTGGAACGGGTATGCCCAGACTTGGGTCCCGTGCTCTCCATGCCACTGGAGGCAAGCTATCCTGGCTGATGAGGGGTGAAACCCCGAAACCGGTCCTAGGATGCTTGTTTCCAGTCCAGGGAGGACCTGGCCTGGCAGTTCGGGCTGGACTGTTCCCATGAGGCACAGGGTCAAGACTGATTTGCATATGGCTGAGTTCAAACTGGAATGGCATGGTGAGCAAAACAATGATGGATTTAGGCCCAGATCTCTGTACTGGGGTGAATGTATGACATTGTTCTGCTGTTGTATTCCTCTTAGGGTGTCCATACACGGGCTTTCCTGTATCATGTCCTTATATAGGCACAATTCGCCCTGCCCTTATATAGGCATAAAATCCCAGTCCTTATTTAGGCATTAAACCGTGCACTCCAAATATAGGCATGGTCTCCGACATCCGTCCACCCTAACGTCACAACGAGTTCTTGAAGAACAGACCCTTAGGCTTCGGGAGTTTCCTAGCACAGGACTATTGATTTCTTCAAGGACTCATTTATTATGCATGAACCGTTATACCTTAGGGGTTCATTCATGACGTCTTCCGCTGTCCGATTCACGTCAATGCTAACATTCTGAGGTACCTCTCAGGTATAAATATACCTTCCCTAGCCCTTGTAAACTAGAGGAGACCTCGACTTCAGAGGAGCCCGTTTCCCGGCCTGACGCACTGAGAAGACGCTGTCATCCCTGCACGCAGAGAGTCCAGCTTCCAGTGATCTGACTTCCCTTGCGGGGTGTTGGAGTTCGAATCTGGAAAGAGATTCCCGCCTCTCTCATTCTTAAGGTATGGAGCTGACTAGAACCTAGAGGGACTCTTGGCATACTAGGCATACTAGGCTTAACATACTCTTAGTATACCATAGTAAGGAATACTTCACCTACTTCATACCTCTCCCTACACCTAGGATAGGTTAGGTACATTGGGGTAGAACTAGCTTAGAAACGCATCGTATGAGTACTCGCATTTTTAGCTCATGTTATTTATGTATGTGCATATACGCTAAAAGATAATGCTAACGCAGTATTATTTATTTCTACTGCTTACGCTGTACATTATTTATCTTGCATACTGTCTTGTGATCATAACAGCACATTTAACTTACACGAGAAACAAGACTGTTCAATAAACCTTTTATTGAAACGCCCGTCTATTCTTTCTGTGTAACTTTGAGGAAAACTAAGTATGCACGATTGAGCTGAGTGAAATAGTTATCTATTGTTTCCACGACTCTGGGACACGTTCTGATTCTAAAGGGAAACAAAGTTGTCATGTTTTGCGGCTGCCAGAAACTACTCCCTTCTTGTTGTCAAGGAGTTTCTAGTGGCCTCTGAGCTAGCTGGCACAAGTAATTAAGTTTAATATACTCAATAGGGACATACTGACCTTAGTCCTATGTCAAACCTATAGGGGATATTATTCCAATGAGCAGAGCCTATTAGGGAAATAGGAGCTACACTACATGGCGCCCAACGGTTTGGTAAGGCGGTAATTTAACGCTAGATACTGAGTAACTCAGCTGTGCTTTTTCTCTCAGAGACCCCTACCCATATACTCCAAAAGACGTCTGGAGTGGGCAGGGTTTAAGTATCCACCACGGCTAAATAGGGAAACACCCTATATATTAGCTGTTTGGTTTGTTCAACGTTGAAGGATACAGTGTTCCAAAATATTGTGCACCTTATCTTTTGTTTCCTTGAAACATTTTTCAAAATGCCTGGCTCCGACACTGAGACCGGAAACGGTGAAGTTACGGGTCAACCAGCTTTAAGAGCTTTTAACATTATAGGTTTAATTGAAACCGAGGAGGGTGTTATAAACATCCCCCCAAACTTAAGAAGAGCCATCACTCTAAAACTCATAAAACACGGCCTACCACCAAGAGGCGGTAGAGCAGTTTTCGTGATAGAGGCACACGAATCCTTTCAGTGAGAGGTATTCTATTCATGGGTAATATTTCCTGAATCCAATCCAGTAACACACATGTTTCACTTCTACAAAGAAGATGATCCACCAGAGGAATACATTCCTTTCGAGGATATAGAAATTCCACTAACATACCAAGAGCATCAACTCTGGTTTAAAGGCGCCCTAAAACATCACAAAAACATTACCAGGCTCGGTCCACTAGGTAGACCAGGAGCAACATGGCCGATTCTAGCCGGCTAGACACCTCATCCTGACATTGAAGAGATGTCAGATGAGGAATTACTTACTCAACTTACAGAGTTAATAAAAATCTACAGACAATTGGTTCAATATGGCATGCGGACTTTCACAGTCCAACCACCATTGACAATTCCAAATCAAACCCCTCACCAGGGGAATACACTAAAAATTACACCACAGACTCTCTACGTAGTCATGGGTAAAATACCCACAAAACGTGAGCAAATTCCATTCTGGATAGCTCAAAAAATTACTCAAATCGAAGCAGTATTTCCAAATACTAGCCCGTATGAGAAACACAGAATCCTAACAATCAGTTTACCGATGGGGATCACACCACAACTGGAAGACTGCACCACTTGGGGCTCAGTCTTTGCTGCCATCTATACTAAAACACATGGTATTCCGTCAATTGCGGTAATCCCAGATGTCCTGAAACAAATTCAAAACGAATACGGGGCAGAGCCTGCTCTAAATTTAGGTATGAAATTACTGAAAAATTTCGACCAGGTCTCAACAATAATATTATCTAATATTAAAGGGGAGGCAGCAGCAGTGGCGATCCGCCAAAAATTAAGGGAATTCGATGTTACAGAACATCAAACTGAACTACCCAAAATAATTGAACAATCTTATGCAGAATTAGGCAGAGATAGTTTGGGTGGAAGACCACTGAAACCAAAACTATCTGAAAGTCCTGAGAAGGACTCTGTTAAACAAACTCCTATATCTTCTAAAAAGAAGTGGGAGACTAATAAACAAAATTCAAAAGAGAAAGGTTCTCAATCCCGAGGTAGGTCTCCTCAAAAGGAGCCCTCTGAAAGGAGGTATAACCTCAGGAATAGGGATAATTTGAGAAAACCTGACAGGTATCAAGATACTGATACATGTTCCTCTCGTCCCTTTCAGATCTCATCACAGACTTCGGAAAGAAGAGGACGATCAGAAAACAGAGAACAACGCGTGAAATCCAAAGAAGATAAACACGCTCCAAAAAATAAAACAAAACCTCAATTCTCCAAAAGAAAGTAGCAGGTCTGAAGATCAGACATGCTGAGGATACTGAGAACACAACTCAAGAACGGAGAATGGGCTCAGACAATGCTGGACAGTGCAGCAGAAGTCACAATAGTTCGCCAGAACCTGAAGGAACTTCTGGAGATAGTGGACTTGAATGAGTACATTACAGTTGAGACTGTAGACACCAGGGTTAGTACTCCACAAAGGTTATATGAAATAACACTCCGGAAGGAGGGAGACATACCTAGACAGGTGAAAGCACTCTTTTGGGAAAAACTATCAAGGGGCTATGACATACTTCTAGCAGAAAAAGACGGGCCACCACAATTTGTCAGGGAGTGCCCACACGGCGAGGACATTATTATGCCTGCCTTCTCCAACCATATTCCAATTCATCTAAAATATACTTATGCCAGGAAATGGGCAGTAGCCCAGGCCCCAGCATTATATAAAAATCATGTAGGATGGGATGAGGACTCACCTCACCATAAAATACATCTGAAACATGAACCAACTGCACAAAGGCAGTATCCAATAAAGCAAGAAGCTAAAAAACAGGTCAGGGAGATCCTAGATCAACTTGAATACCAAGGGGTGATTGAAACATTCACCTCCTCAATGAAGAATCCTTTGTTTCCTGTCTCCAAACCAGCAATACCTATCGCCTAGTTTTGGATTACAGACACCTAAACACTTGTTGTAAAACATTTGCAGTGCAAAATGCACATAGCACAGCATTAATGAATAACATTTTGCGTAAAAAATATAAAACCACATTAGACATCTCAAATGGTTTCTTTTGTCAAAACATAGCACCTGAAAGCAGGTACTTAACAGCATTCTCCATAATGGGGACCCAGCGTCACTTTTGTCGAGCTCCCACAAGGGTTCAAGAACAGCCCAGGTTTATTCTCAGCGAGGGTAACGGAGTTACTACAAATTTATGACAATGAGGCATTGTCCTATGTCGATGACATACATCTGACAGACGATGACCTGGACAAACACTTGAACAGGGTAAGCACCATTATACTGGGCTTCGCCTCTGAGGGCTACAAGTTCAACTTTAAAAAGTCCCGAATTGCCCATCTCAATGTCCTATTTCTAGGATATGAGCTTTCAAGTGAAGGCAAGAGCTTGGCAGCTAACTTTTTAGAAAAGTGTGCGCTGCTCCAACCTCCAAAAACGCTAAAAAACTTACAATCCATCCTGGGTTTCCTAAATTTTGGAAGAATATACATACTAAACTACGCAGAAAGGGTTAAACCTCTCTACGCATTAATCAAACCTGATTTTTCAATCAAGAATTGGACACAAGAACACACAGAAATCTTGCGTTCAATACAGGCTAACATGTTAGCAACAAATCACTTACAAACACGCGTAAGTCAACGCAATTTGGTGATTCGAATAATTTCGGGTCAATGCGGATTCACCTACTTAACCTTCAGTGAGGGTGAGAAAATACCAATTGCATACAAATCTCATTTGTACACACAAGCGGAAATGCGCTTCAGTTCAACTGAAATTTTTTTAACAGCAGTTCAAACCGCTGTAGCAAAAGAAAGAGCCCTAGCCCAAGGGAAACGCATTATTGTCGTAACCCCTGTACCAGCTTTAGAAGCGGTTACAAAAGCAAGCATTCCAAATGCTAAAGCATTACATCCAAGATGGATACAATGGGTTAATTCACTTGCTGCAACAGATGTTGAATATGTTTTTGATCCAGATTTAAAAACACAAGCATTCCTGCAATATGAACAAGGATGTCCTCTGCCCACTGAAATTCTGCCTCTCGATCAGTACGAATTCATAATTTACACTGACGGATCTGCACAGCCCGCAACAGGGGGTAAGCAAGCTTACAGTGCAGCGTGTGCAATCGTTAAAGGTCGCATGCGAGATGGTACCTTCAGACCTATGGTCACAAAAACTCAATCTCTAGGACACAGCTTTCCAAACTTTTCATGTTGGTGACACACTTTTTGGAGATGCATGATTTTGGGACACAGTAAGGCAGTGTAGCGAGCGAGCGTAGCGAGCGAGCCCGAACCACTTAAGGGGGGTTCGGGGGTGTTCTCCACCCGGAAGAAAATTTTGAAATAAAAGTGGGCAAATGGTGCATTTTCAAGCAAATTTGAGACCATGATGTTGAACACAGGCCCCTGCAGCGGATGCCTTCGTCCACTGAGCCACCAGACCCGGCATACACACATCTTTCTCTCTCTCTCTCTCTCTCTGTCTCCCTCCCTCTCTCTATCTCTCCCTCGCTCTGTCTGTCTCCCTCCCTCTCTCTCTCTCCCTCTCTCTCCCTCCCTCTCTCCCTGTCTCCCTCTGTCTCCCTCTGTCTCCCTCTCTCTGTCTGTCTCCCTCTCTCTCTCTCTCTCTCTCTCCAACTGTCTCCCTCTCTGTCTCCCTCCCTCTCCCTCCCTCTCCCTCCCTCTGTCTCCCTCTCTCTCCCTCTGTCTCCCTCTGTCTGTCTCCCTCTGTCTGTCTCCCTCTGTCTGTCTCCCTCTGTCTGTCTCCCTCTGTCCGTCTCCCTCTGTCTGTCTCCCTCTGTCTCCCTCTCTCTGTCTCCCTGTTTCTATCCCTCTGTCTCCGTCCCTCTGTCTCCCTCCCTCTGTCTCCCTACCTCTCCCTCTCTCTCTCCCTCTGTCTCCCTCTCGCTCGCCCTCTGTCTCTCTCCCTCTGTCTCTCTCCCTCTGTCTCTCTCCCTCTGTCTCTCTCCCTCTGTCTCTCTCCCTCTGTCTCCCTCTCCCTGTCTCCCTCTGTCTCCCTCTCTCTGTCTGTCTCCCTCTCTCTCTCTCTCTAACTGTCTCCCTCTCTGTCTCCCTCCCTCTCCCTCCCTCTGTCTCCCTCCCTCTCTCTCCCTCCCTCTGTCTCCCTCCCTCTGTCTGTCTACCTCCCTCTGTCTCCCTCTATCTGTCTCGCTCCCTCTGTTGCCCTCCTCCCTCTGTCTGTCTCCCTCTGTCTGTCTCCCTCCCTCTGTCTGTCTCCCTCTGTCTGTCTCCCTCTGTCTGTCTCTCTCTGTCTGTCTCTCTCTGTCTGTCTCCCTCTGTCTGTCTCCCTCTGTCTGTCTCCCTCTGTCTCCCTCTCTCCGTCTCCCTGTTTCTATCCCTCTGTCTCCCTCCCTCTGTCTCCGTCCCTCTGTCTCCCTACCTCTCCCTCTCTCTCTCCCTCTGTCTCCCTCTCGCTCGCCCTCTGTCTCTCTCCCTCTGTCTCTCTCCCTCTGTCTCTCTCCCTCTCTCTCCCTCTGTCTCTCTCCCTCTGTCTCCCTCTCTCTGTCTCCCTCTCCCTCCCTCTGTCTGTCTCCCTCTGTCTGTCTCCCTCTGTCTGTCTCCCTCTGTCTCCCTCTGTCTGTCTCCCTCTGTCTGTCTCCCTCTCCTTCCCTCTGTCTCCCCCTGACTCCCTCCCTCTGTCTCCCTCTGCCTCCCTCCCTCTGTCTCCCTCTCTCTCTGCCTCCCTCTCTCTCTGTCTCCCTCCATCTGTCACCCTCTGTCTCCCTCTCTCTCTCTCTGTCTCCCTCTCCCTCTCCGTCTCCCTCTCTGTCTCTCTGCCTCTGTCTGTCTCAGTCTCTGCCTCTATCTGTCTGTCCCTGTCTCTGCCTCTATCTGTCTGTCTGTCCCTGTATGTCCCTGTCTGTCTCTGTCTCTGTCTCCGTCTCCCTCTCTCTGTCTGTCTCTGCCTCTATCTGTCTGCCCCTGTCCCTGTCTCTGTCTCTATCTCTGTCTGTCTCTGTCTCCCTCCCTGTCTCTGTCTCCCTCCCTCTCTCTGTCTCCCTCCCTCTCTCTGTCTCCCTCCCTCTCTCTCCCTCTCTCTCTCTCTGTCTCCCTCCCTCTGTCACCCTCTGTCTCCCTCTCTCTCTCTCTGCCTCTGCCTCTATCTGTCTGCCCCTGTCCCTGTCTCTGTCTCCCTCCCTCTCTCTGTCTCTCTCTCTGTCTCCCTCCCCCTATCTCTCTCTGTCTCCCTCTCCCTCTGTCTCCCTCTCTCTCTGTCTCCCTCTCTCTCTGTCTCCCTCTCTGTCTCCCTCTCTCTCTCTGTCTCCCTCTCCCTCTGTCTCCCTCTCTCTCTCTCTCCCTCTGTCTCCCTCTGTCTCCCTCTCTCTCTCTATCTCTCTCTCCCTCTCTCTCTGTCTCCCTCCCTCTGTCACCCTCCCTCTGTCTCCCTCTCTCTCTCTCCCTCCGTCTCCCTCTCTGTCTCCCTCTCTGTCTGTCTCAGTCTCTGCCTCTATCGGTCTGTCTCTGTCTGTCTGTATGTCCCTGTCTCCCTCCCTCTGTCTCCCTCTCCGTTTCTGCCTGTCTGCCCCTGTCCCTGTCTCTGCCTCTCTGTCTCTGTCTGTCTCGGTCTCCTTCCCTCTCTCTGTCTCTCTCTCTGTCTCCCTCCCCCTCTCTCTCTGTCTCCCTCTCTCTATCTCTCTCTCTCCCTCTCTCTCTCTCCCTCTCTCTCTCTCCCTTTCTCTCTCTCTCTCTGTCTCCCTCCCTCTGTCTGTCTCCCTCTTGTCTGTCTCCCTCCATCTGTCTCCCTCCATCTGTCTCCCTCCATCTGTCTCCCTCCGTCTGTCTCCCTCCGTCTGTCTCTCTCCGTCTGTCTCCCTCTGTCTGTCTGTCTGTCTCCCTCTTGTCTGTCTCCCTCTTGTCTGTCTCCCTCTTGTCTGTCTCCCTCCATCTGTCTCCCTCCATCTGTCTGTCTCCCTCTGTCTGTCTCCCTCTGTCTGTGTATCCCACGGTTTCCCTCTGTCTGTCTCCCTCCCTCTGTCTCCCTCCCTCCCTCTGTCGCCCTCCTCCCTCTGTCTGTCTCCCTCTGTCGCCCTCTGTCTCCCTCTCTGTCTCCCTCTGTCTCCGTCCCTCTGTCTCCCTCCCTCTCTGTCTCCCTCCCTCTCTGTCTCCCTCTCTCTCTGTCTCCCTCCCTCTGTCTCCCTCTGTCTTCCTCCCGCTATCTCCCTCTGTCTTCCTCCCTCTGTCTGTCACCCTCTGTCACCTCACCCCAGCTTCCGGGGCACACACACAGCCGCACCCGAGTACTTCGCAGGTCTTTAAAAGACCATTTACTGGGAGACATTATGCAATAGATGAGGCATAGTGAGAACAAAGCTTTCAAAGGAATGCCTCTTAATTAGCAGCAGTTATGTGCCAAGTGCCCGTTAATACCGGTGTCATCCCGCGACACACCCACCATTTGCAGGCGACACAGTACTGTGTCGGGACACACAGTTTGGAAAGCTCTGCTCTAGGAGATTGTACAGCTCAGCGAGCTGAACTACAAGCATTCAAACTGGCACTTGAAAGTACAGATCGCGGATTCCCCACACTAATAGTGTGCGATTCCTTTTACTGTGTTCAGTCATATAATGAATATATACAAAACTGGCTTGAAAATGGTTTCAAGGATGCGAAAGGTGGCACAATAAAGCATAAAATGCTTTGGGAACAAGTAGTTCAGTTGAAAAACGAACTACCAAAGGCTCACGTGATCCACACACTGAGTCATCAACGTGATGGCGTTCACGTTGCAGGGAATTCATTGGCTGATGAAGCCGCAAAGGGGGCTGTTCAGTCGGCTTCCGTAGCTGCGATCACTCGTTCAAAACAAAAATAGACGGTGAGATAATGTTGGCTGTCAATGCTTCGAGCAAGGGCAGCAGTGCAGCGTTACCAAAAAAGTTTCCACTCAAGTACTCTTATGTAATTGATGCGAACAACGTTCCTTTTGCTCGAATCCCTGGAGTGGGGGATAGGGTAATTCCAAACAAGGAACACAGATTAGGACTGATCCTAGCAGCACATGAAGGGATAGCTTCTGCCCATGCAGGTGTTTCTGCCCCAGTATCTTTACTCAAGCCAAGATATTGGTGGCCTGGCATTCGGAAACAAACAAAGAACTATGTTTTAGAATGTGATATATGCCAACAGATGAAAGTCTCCTGCGCAGACACCCCTGTTAATTTCAGACAAACCATTAGCTTGTGTTTACCTGGACCACTGCGGTCCCTTGCAAAGGGACGGTAACTATAAATATATCATGGTTGCAGTGGATTCATGCTCTAGGTTCCTATGGATATGGCCTCAGCGCTCGGCTGACGCTCGAACTGTTATAAAAGATTTGCGAGTCTTTATCGGCACATACGCAATAGGCACGCTACATTCTGACCAGGGCCCTGCGTTTAGCTCTCGGGCTTACAAAGAAGCCATGGCCAGTCTGGGCGTTGCATTGCGGTACTCCTCTCCATTCCATCCTGAGGGAAATTCGGTTGTGGAAAGGAAAAACCGGGACATAAAGCAGTCTATAACAGCTAGGGTATTAGGTTCGGGTGATGGGTGGGTCAAACATCTTTATGGGGTCCAACGCTCATTGAACAACCTGCCAAGAAGTTCTCTAGGGGGTCACTCCATATGAGGTCCTATTTGGAACAAGAATGTGGGTACCAGATCTCGATCACGTAGGCACAGTGGTGGAAAATAAAAAGTTTGATATCAAAGATCGTTTGGCTGTTTTACAGGAACGGAATGAGTTAAGAACGAAACAAAGCAACGTATTCCTGCAGCCAACCACCACTGGGGAAAAACCGGCGGTCCCAGCAAGGCCTGTCTGGATTCCAAAAGTTGGGGATCTGGTCAGAGAAAAAATTGCGGACAAGAAGGAATTTGGACCTTCTTACAGACAACCAGTACCTGTCCTAGCCATTCAAGGAACAAGAACAGTACTTCTGCCGCCCCTTGCTGGAAGAAAGGAGAAAAGATTTGTGTCCATCGACCTCATCAAACCACAGTATGTGGCCAATACTAAATAGTAGGCCTCGTGGACTCCGACCTAGTAGCAGACGCACTCCTCTCGCTACTATCCAAGAGGTTCAGACTGAAAGACTGATAACAATCGAGAATTCAGCTGTAACAGATGGAGGACTAAGCAGCAATGCAATGGAACTCATCCCACTTGAAAACCAAGTAACAGTTCATCCAAATACACCTGTCTACACCAACGTAGCAAGTGATCAACTGGTTCCAGCGATTTCTACAAATCCTGATGCAATTCCAACAATTGACAGAACTGCTTCTGGCTATTTCATTAACTTTGATACGTTCTCAGAAGATCCGAGAGGACCTGAAACGACGCCAGCATCATTGAAATTCAAGCAGCAAGTACAAGACTTTCTTCACTTTCTGAAAAAGACTTATTTGGTTTCTCCATGGATTGAACTCTGGATTACATCTGGACTTTTTGTTTTCCTGCTCTGGCTAGCTTTGGTTACAACTGTGAGCGTGCTTCTAAGTGGCAGATACATCCATGTGAATACTGAAGGAAAAGACGTGAACGTACTTTTGAAACCTCATAAATCTTCCCAACGTGAAGCAAGAGACTTGTCATCAGTGAACATCACAGCCGTTCCTATACAGGATGGTATAGTGTGGGACAAAACTGATTTTGATATATTCGGTCCTACGGAACAATTGAACATTGCACATTTGTTTAAAATTTCACTAAGTGATCTAATTTCGTCCAGTACCTATTCTGATGATTGGGACTTTGAGACTGTTAATGACATAATGTTTGACCTAGAAAAATCTGCTGCATTTTCTAAAAATGATTATTTAGAGGGTTCTTCAGACTATGAAAAGCTATATTGCTATAACCACTATGGTCATCATTATTTGCATAAATCTGCATACCCTAGAAATGTGTTTATGTTTAACCAATGGGAGCATTGTCCTACACCACCACGCGGTAGTTCAAAAACATTTACTAATAAGTTTCCATATTTTTCAGGTTACAATACATCTGATCCAGAAACGTTTTACTATAAAAATGTAAACAAAACAGGACTGAAAATTATGTTAACAAATACAAAACAGATTTACTCTGCAGCATTTATTGCCCAACTGTCTAGACAGGGTTTCGACTTATGGAAAGACACAATAGACTCAAAAACTGTCTGGGGTACTAAAGATTGGCAAGTGCAGGGGATAGAAGCTTTATTTAGAGCCTGCATCATCCCTGAACAAATAATGTTTTTTAATGAAACTATCCAACAAACATCTTGTCTTGGTCTAGCCAAGATTAAAGAGATGAAAAATCCTTCTGTACCAATACCTGCAAGTGATAACAATACACAAGCAGTGGTTACAGTTGACAATATACTACAACTCAACAGATCTAATCCTGATTGGAAAAAATGGTTGATCTGGCCCACAGACACGAACAACTGTCAGGAAAGATTCCTGAATAAAACTCAGGGCTTTACTATTCATAGGCCAGACCCAAGATATGTCCAAAGACAGCATCCAGGGGTAGTAACAACATATAGTGTAGGAAAATTATGCCTCGATTGGCTTCAGAAATCTACACTACAGGATGTGAAACAACACTTAACCTTACTTAAAGAGGACGCAGACCTTAGGGAATTCTTGCTTGGACCAAGAAAACCGCGTCAAAAACGTTTCATATATGCCGGCATTTATGCTGCCTATAATGAAGCATGGAAAGTGTCACAGATGGAGGCTGCAGAACGAATACATGAACTTGATCGTATTAATTTAGAGAAAACTCTCTCTGTGGTCGACAATGGGTTAACAACTTTGTCCTCCAGAATATATTCTTTGGATGGCATTGTATCCTCTGCTATCGACATACTAGAACAGGATTTGGCGATGTTACAACAAGGCCAATCTCAATTACGTTCTATTGTGTTATTAAGCTGGACGCTGCAATCTTTGCGAGCGGGCTATGTGCCTTGGCGTTTTATCAACACGACGGTTCTGTTTGCAGAATACAATCTAACTGATAAACAGATCGAACTGGCACAAAGAGGAGCAAAGTATACAGTGCTGAGCATTGAAAAACTGGAAAAGTTACCATTCACAGTGGCTGAAAAACCAGCTACAGAATGGCTTATTCATGGCAAAATCACACTGCCTGTGACTACTTTTCAGTTTCAGTATTGCCTCAAACAAATGCAAGCAGGCAAATATGAAAGGTTGGGTAAGGGATACATTAAGACATCTTGGAATTTACCATATACATATAGATATTGGAGTGGGGATCGTGAAGTGTTTCTAAGCGGTACACACTGTAGAAAAGCACTGAGTGGTTCACTAATATGTCAGGACATTTCTTTACACTGGGCTTGTAATGGTTCTGTGGCAAATTTGTCTTGCCATCAGCAGGGTACACCAGCTGCTGTGATTAATCCAACGTTTGGACAACTTTCTAATGGGAGTTACCTCATGTTGAATGATCAGAGTTGCTGCGGCATGTTGCCAGGCATCCCATATCTAGTAACGGTCAACTCCAGGGTCACTTGATGTATGCAAGATTTGTTTGCCCCAATAGACACAGTCAGGGAGTCGCCTCTATGGCCTTCGCTGAACGTCTCTTTTATAAGATTTGATACTTTGAGCAGAATGAAAGCCATGCTTTTACAGCAAACAGTGCCTTTGACCTCGGCCAAAGAAACCTATGATTACAAGTAGCAAGGACTTCGGCTGAGATACAAACTTTAATACGTACAAACTGCCCTATACATTTCATAGAAATGATAGCACGTATCTTCAACATGTCTGATACAAGCGGAATTGTACATGTATTTAAGAGCATCTGTTCCGGACTGTTAGCACCTTTCCAGGCAGTCCTCGGAATAATCCCAAACTTTGCACATTCGGTGTTTGGTGGCATACCATTAATTCTAGCACTTGTTGCCGGAATTCTATTTCTCTTCCTGCTATTACGCTATGGCCAGCCTATTCGCAGACATCACTCCGAGCGAAATGGAGAAAGCTCTCCTTGAACGAAAGTGCCGTGAGCGAATAGTACAGCTTTTTGGCATGACTCGTCTACGGGACCTGAATACCACGTGGTTCCTGTCATTCAGACCAATCTGGCAAGATTGCATCTTACCTGTTCTACGATGCCTGCTATGCGGTGAAGAATGCGTGTTGGACACCTGTCTAACATTTCCATCAGCTACGCCAACGGATATCGATACTCTGCTGGACCCGATAACGGCCCATGCTCTGTGTTGTCCCCAGAGGCTGCCAATCCTGATGTCAGCATTCATTGAGATCTCACAGACCCTTCCGGCTGCTGCTGAGGTACAAGAAAGATCTACAGGCACACAGGTAACAACGGACGCGAACATTGCTGCGGCAACATATGCTGAAAGCGATGCTTCACATCTCTGTGCAGTTAATCTACTACGCGAGGTGTTCCAACTGACACCAACTTCAGTGGACGATGTTTTGTCTACGGAAATAGATGATCTCATGTTTACACCAGACCCGTGAACTGACTCTGATTCAGCCCACAGTGTTCCAGAGATGCAGTAACAATTTGGCCTTCATACTTCAAAAAAACGTGGAACTCTCCCCAAAATTGAACTTTTTTCCATTTTTCGAAATAAAATGGCACTTCAATCTGCTTAAAGTAGAACTAGCCTTATAGTACAGACTTCGCGGTACTTCCACAGACACTTAGTCATCTTGTTTGTCTAAAAGTTCATTAATTTCCATGACATGAAAAGACTTTAATTTTTAAACAACTTATCGATCATTTTCTGTCAAATGTAAATATTACTGCTAATTTCATTCATATTGTATTTTATTTTAAATATATGCCTGAAATGAAAAGCAATGCTTCAACTGTACAGTACCTTTTGCATTCTAATAGGTTTTTAAATGCCTTTTAAATGGTTTTATGCAATATTTTAGCAATATGCGGTACTTCATTTAATGTTTAGCATTTTAAATGTTTAGCATTTTAGTATTATCGTACACACGAAAGTGGAGTGGGTGTTGTATTCCTCTTAGGGTGTCTATACAGAGGCTTTCCTGTATCATGTCCTTATATAGGCACAATTCGCCCTGCCCTTATATAGGCATAAAATCCCAGTCCTTATTTAGGCATTAAACCGTGCACTCCAAATATAGGCATGGTCTCCGACATCCGTCCACCCTAACGTCACAACGAGTTCTTGAAGAACAGACCCTTAGGCTTCGGGAGTTTCCCTAGCACAGGACTATTGATTTCTTCAAGGACTCATTTATTATGCATGAACCGTTATACCTTAGGGGTTCATTCATGACGTCTTCCGCTGTCCGATTCACGTCAATGCTAACATTCTGAGGTACCTCTCAGGTATAAATATACCTTCCCTAGCCCTTGTAAACTAGAGGAGACCTCGACTTCAGAGGAGCCCGTTTCCCGGCCTGACGCACTGAGAAGACGCTGTCATCCCTGCACGCAGAGAGTCCAGCTTCCAGTGATCTGACTTCCCTTGCGGGGTGTTGGAGTTCGAATCTGGAAAGAGATTCCCGCCTCTCTCATTCTTAAGGTATGGAGCTGACTAGAACCTAGAGGGACTCTTGGCATACTAGGCATACTAGGCTTAACATACTCTTAGTATACCATAGTAAGGAATACTTCACCTACTTCATACCTCTCCCTACACCTAGGATAGGTTAGGTACATTGGGGTAGAACTAGCTTAGAAACGCATCGTATGAGTACTCGCATTTTTAGCTCATGTTATTTATGTATGTGCATATACGCTAAAAGATAATGCTAACGCAGTATTATTTATTTCTACTGCTTACGCTGTACATTATTTATCTTGCATACTGTCTTGTGATCATAACAGCACATTTAACTTACACGAGAAACAAGACTGTTCAATAAACCTTTTATTGAAACGCCCGTCTATTCTTTCTGTGTAACTTTGAGGAAAACTAAGTATGCACGATTGAGCTGAGTGAAATAGTTATCTATTGTTTCCACGACTCTGGGACACGTTCTGATTCTAAAGGGAAACAAAGTTGTCATGTTTTGCGGCTGCCAGAAACTACTCCCTTCTTGTTGTCAAGGAGTTTCTAGTGGCCTCTGAGCTAGCTGGCACAAGTAATTAAGTTTAATATACTCGATAGAGACATACTGACCTTAGTCCTATGTCAAACCTATAGGGGATATTATTCCAATGCGCAGAGCCTATTAGGGAAATAGGAGCTACACTACACTGCATTCTGTCCATAAATTGTTCTTTTTGTAGTGAGGATCACAACAACCGAAACTAAACTGGCAGAGACAGAAGACTCCCTCAAGGACATGAGACAAACAACAGTTAATAGACTGACTGAAGTGACAAAATCCCTGGAATTGAACAGAAGCCGCTGAAGGCCATGCACTCCGAACAACCTTCGCTTCCTCACCTTGCCTGAAAGCTTCGATGTGGGGAGCCTCGCCTGCTTCCTGGAGCAATGGATAGGGAAGTGGTCTCCAGAGGCGAAGCTATCCAAGTGTTTAATTATCATACTGGCCTATCATTTGCTAACCCAGAGATCACTGCTGGGGGCTACACCTTGACCGATAATTGCACATGTCCTCAATTGTCAGGAAAGCAGGAACTGTAACATATGAATCTTACAGTATTTTGATCTTTCTGGACTTTACTAAAAATGACCAAAAACAATGAAAGTCCTTTGAAGATGCCAAGAAGAATCTGAGAGCTATGGATCTTCGATATATGCTGATTTCTCCCACTGAGCTGAAGGTAATATTTCAAAATTGTGCCGCCTTATTCTAGTCCCCTGAGGAGGCATGGAAATGGGTCGAGTAGAGACCGAGAACTGGGGCTCCCAGGCCCCCTCCGGGAAACCGTGACAATTGTAGAACATGATCACTTTTCGCCCGAGGGAGCAATGACAATCACATCATGGCAGAACCCTCTCACGCCAAGCCAATTAATTATAAGAAATGTTAATCCTGGGTACTAAAGCTGGCATGGTCCCTGACAGCAATGGTTCCCACGAATGATCAGACTCCCTCCTGGAGACTCAGTATGCTGGTACACAGTCAATAGGAGCTAATGGCAAAAGAGACCTCCATGCCCCTTGCTCGTTTACTCTTTCCCGAACTTCTGGTTTACCCTGGTGGAGCACTAAGTTGGGTTAATCTTCTTATTTTTTTGGGGTGGGGGAAATCGAGTGAGGAGGTCGCTATCCTTTTGCTTTTTCTGCTAATCTTCATCAGTTCTAGACCAACGTTTCACAACAGATGCTTCATGTTTCGAGGTATAAGATGAGGACAGGGGTTTCTTATGCATTACTAAGTTGCCAAAGTTCATGTATCCGGACCAGAACATGCAACCCCTGGTGCACACTTGCGTAACGTAGCATTCAATGGCGGATTACTTTCTGCATTTGCGACCACAAACCCCAGCGAGGTGTGTCTCTCTGAATGTATGTGGTCTCCTTAATTAATTTAAAAGAGGGGCTGTCCTCGGCACTGCCAAACAATACAGGGCTGATATCCTCATCTTACAGGAAACACACTTTACTGGTGACCTCTGCAGTTGCTTCAATAGATATGGTTTCTTCATAGTAGCTCACTCCGGCTTTGGGTAAGGGCGTTAAACGGTGGCGATATTGATAAACAAACACCTCCCATTGGTGGTGACAAACACATGGAAGTTTGCCGAAAGGAGATATGCTATGGTGGCCGGTGCATTATACAATCAACGCCTTACATTCTGCCATCATTGTCCAAAGGTTTCCTGTTGAAACTCGGCTGCATTGTATTGGAGATGCCGCGTGGTCTAAAGATAGTGGGTAGTGACTTCATTAGTTTGGTGGACTAGAGGAGTGATAGATCAGGTCTTCCCCTCACAATGATATCCTGGTTGTCCTTACTGGCTGACTTCCGTAGGTGCATGTGATTAAGTGGCACATGACGCCACTGTTACTATCAGGATGGGGGTCTCACCTTCAATCAGGGGGGGGGGGCTGGGGCACACAGATCCTATTGTTGTGTTGATTATTTCTTGACACCTACCTCACACTTGAACCGAATTAAGAGTACAGACCTCCATGCCAAATGAATTTCTCACCATGCACTTAGCAGACTTCTGTTGTATGGTAAACCTCTGATTATCCCATATAGAAGGCAGTTGAGCCTGTGTGGCTTAAAAATCGGGAGATAAGTGACTCCTTAGCAGAGGAGACAATGCAGTACTTCAAAATCAACCAGGTCAAATTTGATTCCCTGCTGTGTTAAGGGAAGCATATAAAGCAGTCATTCGGGCAGGTGATTAGTACAGTCTGGTACCAAATAAAAGAACAACAAAGTACACACAATTGAAGCAGGAGGTCCTTACAGCTGAAGGGAAACATAGATTGAACACAACTGAAAATAACTTACACAAACTCACTGAATCGAAGCTACACCATTGAACAATTTAAAAAGAACTGAGACCTTAGACATGATTGCAGGACCAGAGCATCCTTATAAGCAAGGAGATAAAATGGCCAAATTGACACATTGGCTGGCACGTAGGCAGGAGGAGTCTAGATACATTCACCAGATATTGGGGGGGATGGAAATCTCCACTGCCAAGCAGGTAAAATTGCAAGCAAATTTGCACACTACTACAGCTCACTATATAGGAGAAATGTCCCAGGCCTGCTAGACCACCTACAAGTCTACCTGATCTTTACATCCATGCCAAAATTATCCATAATAGACATGGCACAGTTTGACTAACCCAATACTGCATTAGATATCAATGAAGATGTCAAATAGATAGCCATAGTTAAATCCACGGGACCAAACTGATTCCTGATGGAATTGTATAAATGTCTTGTTAACCCACTGGACAACCATTTTGAACTTGTTTGAGAGCGCCAGAGATAAGGGGAGCCTCCCACCAAAACTAAAAGAGGCACACATTGTAAATATCTTTAAGCAGGACCGCCTGGACTGGAAGTCTCTCCAGGGAGGCAGACGTATATTGACCGATTTCCCTGATTGAAACTGAGGCAAAAAGACTTGCATATATACTGGCACTACAGTTACAACTGACCTGATCTGGGATTCGCGCAAGATAAGATGGCCGCCCCCCGGTGAGCTCTTCACCGCATCAGCCCTTCATCGACGACTTTTGGCTTCAAAAAGCCAGAATTTGTATTTAAATATATTGGCAGCAGCGTTTGGAGGCATTTGCTCATCGGTGAGGTGTTTTTCCAGTTCTGCAGGGCAACGGAAGCTGTCTTTTTTCCATTCTGGTTCTTCCTCGATCTCTTCACACAGGTACAGGTGAGCATTCCAGTCAGGGGGGAGGAGTAACACTCTGGAAAGGGCGAGGCTATGGCCTAGTCACTCCCACAGTCAGTTTTAGCTGCTGCACCTCCTTATATTGAAAGATTTTCTTCATTATTAACTCTTTCCTGCGTATTTTATTATATTTTGCTGCTGAAATCCAATTTAGGAAATATGGAGAGCAAAAATGCACAGGTTCAGCATAATAAAAGGAAACAAAATATTTCTCCTCCTCCTGTTAAATCAAAAGTGGTGAAATCTAATGAACCTTCTCTGGCTTTGTTACTTGATGAGATTCAGGCAATTCATTCTAGCACAGATACTAGTGCGTCAGAGATTAAAAACTTAAGAAAGGACATGGCTAGTATGTCAATAAAAATATCTGACAATGCAATTAAAATTCAAGACAATAAAGTCAAAATTGATACATTCTCACCGCTTGTAGCAAAGATATCTCCTATGTCTAACCTTCTTCTTGATTTGGAAAATCGTAATAGACAATATAACTTGCGTATTTTTAATTTACCAGATGATGTAGAAGGTAGTGATTGTCGGTTATACTTGGAGAATTTATTGCCTGGTCTTTTACGTATAAAATTTCCTAAGAAATTTGAAATAGATAAAGCTCACAGGATTCCTTCTCATCGTAATCCAGACCAAAATAAACCGAGACAAATGATCTTTAAAGTTTTACGTCATCATTATTTAGTGTTAATACGAAAAGCGGCACAAGAAATTCCTTCCTTAATGGTTAATGGCAATAACATTTTTATTCACCAAGACTTTGCTAAAGAAACTGTTAAGACCCACAAATAATTCACGGACCTTCGACCACGGTTGCGAAGCCTTGGATTTAAATATGGTCTTTTTGATCCTTGGACCATGCAAATCTGGAAAGACGGTTTTTCAAAATCCTTTCAGTGCCCTGAAGACCTGCGGCTATTTTTGGATCAACATTCACAGCTTCCTATGGATACGCATGAGATTGCTACTTGAATATTAATTCATTATTTTTTCTGGCTAGCCTAATTGTTTAATTCCTTACAGGGCTTCAATGGTTCGGTCATGCTTACAAAGCGTGTGTGCATTTCAAGAGTGTTATTATTGTTTAAATGTTGTCTTTTTCTATGTTTTTACATGTCTTTATTTTCCTTTTTCCCTATTGTTCTTTTCTAGAACTACGTTTTTTCCTTTTATGCTTTAAACTTCATCTCTTCTTTTTCTCTGTATTTTCCTTACCTCATTATGGCTAGTTTTAATAATATTAAAATTGTTTCATTGAATGTTAAAGGTTTAAGACATCCTGTGAAGAATACAAAAATCTTAGATTATTTAGGTAGTTATAAAGCGGATATGTGCTTCATACAAGCAACACATATTAATGATAAGGTCTTGGCTTTTATGAAAAAAATGGGTCGATAATGTTATATCTTCTCTTGCTGTAAGTAGAAAAAATGGTGTTGCTATCCTCCTCGCAAAAAGACTACATTGTCAAATATTAAGTAAATCTTCAGATACAAAAGGTAGATATATTATAATGAAAGTTAAAATTCAAGACACAGTTATGATTTTAATTAATGTATATGGGCCAACAACTGATGACCCCAATTTTTGGTCTATTTTAACTACAGAAGTTCTCAAGTTAGGTAATGTCCCACTTATAGTAAGAGGAGATTTCAACCTTATATGTGACCTTTTATTAGATAGATCATCTCACACTAAATATCTACCACCTAGAGCATTTCTTACTCTAAAGTCTTTTTTTAAAACAACTAAGGGGCCAATTCCGATTCGGGCCGGAAATCTCTCTGACCGAGCCGGACTCGGAGAGATTTCCGACCGAATCGGACTCTGGCAGCCCGACCGAACGAGTGCGATACGCACGTATGCCATCGGACTCGAGTCGGTCGGACTACCATTGAAGTCAATGGGAGCCGGTCGTACAACGCGTACGCGGGCTCCCATTGCCTCAATGGGTGCGAGACGGACAAGGGCGCCCCCTACAGCGTGTACGCGGCGAAGCGATTTGCGCCGTACACGCACAGGTAGGGGGGACCCATGGGTCCCCCCTGTGTGCGACTCGCGCGGCTATGCGTACAGGGGGGTCCGACACGGACCCCCAAAGTACGGCTCCGACTGCTCTTTCGAGCCGGAGTGCGCGGCTCGGTCGGACTGCTCACGGCACGCATCGTACATACCCGGCCGGGGAACGTCTCCATTGCGCGGTGCGAGTCGAGTCCGAGCGAGTCGGTCGGTGCGGTTCGAGCCGGGAACGAGTCGGTCGGAGCGGTCGGGGCGCCCGGACGAGTCGGTCGGCGAATTCGCATCGTACTCGCTCGCCCGGACGCGCGTACGAATCGGTCGGGAAATAGGGCTCCGAATCGGATCCGGTTAAGCCGAATCCGATTCGGAGCCCTACCGGCCGAGATCGGAATCGGCCCCAATGTTTGTGGATATTTGGCGGTTACATTATCCTACTGAAAAATATTAACTTTTTTTTCTATACCTCATAACTCTTATTCAAGATTAGATTATTTATTAGTTTCTCAACAATTAATTCATTCAGTTGTTACACCAAATGTCTATAATATTGATATTTCTGACCATGCTCTGATTTCTATGGTTCTACAACTTAGCTCAAATTTTAAAGCTCAGTCCAGATGGCGTATGAATACTAGCATTGTTCTAAACGAAAATAATAATCCAAAAATTTTAACAGCACTTCAAGATTACTTTCTGCTTAACCCAGAAGGCTCTACATCTATGGTGACTCGATGGGATGCCTTCAAAGCCTACATTGGAGGGACTTCCATTTCTCTTATGGTGCATGAAAACAAAACCTTCAATTCCAAAATTAAAGAATTGGACAAACAAATTGCAAAATTCGAGAGACTTTTCATAACATCTAATGATCCCCAATTTAAAATAAAATTACAAAAGCTACGTTACGAGTTTAACTCAATTTTAAGTAGAAGAGCTGGTATACAACTTTCTAATTCTAAAGCCAAATTTTGTTTTAATGCTAATAGATCTGGTCGACTTTTGGCTAACTATTTACGTATCAAAAAAGATAAAACACAAATAAATTCAATTCATGGTCCCAATGGAAAGATTGCATTATCACAAAAAGATATTGTTAATGAATTTCTAAATTATTACTCAACCCTATATAATAAAGCTCATTTGGATGACCCTTCCCTGATTGATCATTTTTTATATAAATGTGGATTACCTAAAGTTTCACAGTTAACCAAAGATGAATTAGATTTGCCAATTGTTAGACCCGGGATCCCTGGTTGGCTGAGGTAGGTACCTTAGGCCAAATAGGGACCCCCGCTCTCACGTCAGGGAAAGGAAGGACACCTTCTCAGATAGCCCCCGCTCACCCCCTTGGTAGCTTGGCACGAGCAGCCAGGCTTATCTTCAAGGCAAATGTGTAAAGTATTTGCAACCACGCTCACAGCAACCCAATGATGACACCACAAATGGACTCCACACGAGTTTCATAAAAACGAGTATAAATTTATATAAAAAGATATACGATAAGACCACACAATATAAATCCAACATATGCGTAGTTGTAATCTTCCTGGCCGGTTGTTAGGCCAGCCAGCCCTTGCAAGTTCTGGCGATATTAATGAGCACTTCTAAACGTTCCACTGCAGTCCTAATGCAATGCTATGCAGTTCGTAATGCTAGAATCAGGCACTTTGCAATGTAGAAATAATGCAGTTTGTAATGCTCGAATCAGGCACTTTGCAATGTAGAAATAATGCAGTTCGTAATGCTAGCATCAGGCACTTTGCAAGGTAAAAATAATGCAATGCGTAACACAACAATCAGGTATTTCGTTATGCAGAAATAATGCAATGCTTAATACGACAATCAGGTAGTTCGTTATGCAGAAATAATGCAATGCATAATACGACAATCAGGTAGTTCGTTATGCAGAAATAATGCAATGCGTAATACACTAATCAGGTAGTTCGTTATGCAGAAACAATGCAATGCGTAATACGCTAATCAGGTAGTTTGTTATGCAGAAACAATGCAATGCGTAATACACTAATCAGGTAGTTCGTTATGCAGAAACAATGCAATGCGTAATACACTCCGGCACCGATCACGGTGCCTCAGGCGGTCTCTCCGCCACTCGTACTGACTCACAGTCAGCCTCTATCAACAGTTGCCCCCACACGGGTATGGTGTAAACAAAAAGTGCAGCTCCGCACTCCGGCCCCGGTACTGCCACTCCGTTGGCAAGTACGGGCCGCGATACAAGCCGAAGCAGAGGCTCGCGCTGCAGGAATGGGAGAGGCCGAGAGCGTCTCCCTCCGAGCCCGCACCCCGCCCCAGGCATCAACACACATTAGCTGGGGGGTGCGACCTCACTCTCCTCTCCTCTTCCCGCGACTTGGGCCTCCGATGCAATCTTTGTGAATTCCGGGCAGTGGGACTCGGGCCCTCCCTCGACGAGGTTGGTTCGAAGTCCCGCTCTGGCTACGGCGGGCTCGGGCCGGCGGCTCGGCTCCTCCGGGGCTGCGGGTCCGGGCCGCTGATGCTACGAAGATCTCAGGCTGCAACAGGGCACACGCACACAGCGTCGCTGAGACTCACTTGAGCTTCGGGTGCACGATCACAGGGCACTCCTCACGAAGGTCTCAGGCTGCACGAAGCACACACACACAGCGTTGCTGAGACTCACTTGGACTCTGGGTGTGCACGATAACAGGGCAATCCTCTCGAAGGTCTCAGGCTGCACAAAGCACACGCACACAGCGTCGCTGAGACTCACTTGGACTCCGGTGCACACGATCACAGGACAATCCTCACGAAGGGCTCAGGCTGCAAAAAGCACACGCACACAGCGTCGCTGAGACTCGCTTGGACGCCAGATGCCCACGATCACAGGGCAATTCTTACGAGGGTCTCAGGCTGCAAAAAGCACACGCACACACCGTCGCTGAGACTCTCCTGGAAACTTTTGCGTTCCTGAGTTTCCGCAACAGGGAGCCAGCTCACCTCGGGCCCTTGGGGATAAGTTACTTCCGGACACAGCACACAGCAAAGTCCTTTCAAGCAGGGGGACACAGCACACAGCAAAGTCCCTTTAGCCTCTCCTTGGTTAAAGCAGCAAACTGCAGGCCAGCCCCAGAACACACAGCAAGGGTCAGTCCTTTCCTTCAGTCTCTTCAGCTGTTTTTTCCTTAGCAAAGGTTCCTCTTGACCACGAAGTAGCTTCAGTCTTGTTCAAACTTGATCAATCCATTTCTCCAAAGTTCAGGGGCTTCAGCTCTCATAGTTATACCCCTAAATGTCTTTGAAGTCTTTGTGTTCAGGGGGGCACTGACCCCTGTTCAAACCAGTTCTGGGTGCCTCCCTGCCAGTGACACCTTATTCCTTTGATAGTGGGGGTCTGGATCCTCAATCACTCAGCAGGGGACGGAGCCATTGGTTTATGGATGCAGCCCAGGCCTCTTCACCTCTAGGAGCTACTCCTCCCCCCTACACTCCAGATGCAGGTCAGCCTGTTGCTGTCTCACCTCCTCCCCTGGGTCAAGACATTCCCCAGATCCTATCACTTTCAAGTGCAGACAGTCAATCCACAACCAGACAGAGACACACAGAAATGTTAGAGCACAAAAACCCAGCCACTTCTAAAAGAGTGGCTTCTGAACACACAATGCAAAAACCACCTTCATAAAAAGATGTGTTATTACATTGTGAGTTCAGGCACACTAAACTTCACCTCTCCATCTTAAGCCTTTTGGGAAGATAGGCTGGAAAACATTTTACACAGCCTCCCCATTTTATCCTATGGGCAAGATGGCCTTTCCACAGTGAAAAACGAAATGGTGATTATTTCACTGTCAGGACATGGTACACACCTTAGTACATGTCCTACCTTTCACATGCACTGCACTCTGCCCAGGGGGTACCTTGGACCTACCATAGGGGTGTCTGTTGTGCATAGAAAGGGAAGGGTAAGGTCTGGCAAGTGGGTGCACTTGTCAGAACAACATGGCAGTTTAACAAACTGCGCGCAGGCACTGCAGTGGCAGGCCTGAGTTCCCTCTTTAAGGCTACTTGTGTGGGTGGCACAATTCGTGCTGCAGGCCCACTAGTAGCATTTGCATTACCAGCCCTGGCACACATAGTGCACTTTACTAGGGACTTTACTAGTAAGGCAAACATACCAATCATGGACAACCAATTACCATTACACTTTATACAGGGAGCACTTGCACTTTGACACTGTTTAGCAGTGGCAAAGTGTCCAAAGCATTTAAGTTGGCAAAACAAAATCCATCACAGCACCAAAAATAGAGGAGGTAGAGGCAAAAAGTCAGGGGTAACCACGCCAAGAAATGCCAGGTCTAACACCAATTACTGAGGAAGAAATTCAATTGGCAATTAAATGCCTTAAACAAAATAAATCCCCAGGTCCTGAGGGAATTCCAGCAGAATTTTATAAAGAATTTGGCTTGCAACTTATTCCTCATTTGTTTAAACTTTTTGCCTTTTTAGTGCTTCAGGCTCAACTTCTGGTTCTTTTACCGAAGCTTTGATTATAGTTATACCAAAACCTAACAAAGACACGACAATTGTATCGAATTATCGCCCTATTTCCTTAATAAATCAAGATTGTAAACTGTATGCTAAAATTCTTGCAACCAGATTGACCTCTGTATTGGATTCCCTTATCCATCCTGACCAATCTGGTTTCATGAAAAATAGATATCTCATCAATAACACAAGAGTTTTGTTACATGCTATTAAACAGGGGTCTGCTTTATCCTTACCATCTGGAGTACTTGCATTGGATGCTGAAAAAGCTTTTGACAAAGTTCATTGGCAATTTCTATTTCATACTTTAGCGGCACTTAATTTTGGTGATTTGTTTATTCGCATGATATCTGCTCTCTACTGTAGTCTTTCCGCCGCTCTATTTATTAATGGTCAAATTTCAAATCAATTTTTTCTTTTTTAGAGGTACCAGACAAGGTTGTCTATTGTACCTGCTGTTATTTCTTCTTGTAATCGAACCCTTACTTACTTCCATTAGAAAATGTACTGATATCATTGGTATTAATATCAAGGAGGTTACCATTAAAACATTAGCATATGCAGATGATATACTATAGTTTATTAGTAATCCTGAATCCTCACTCCCTCCTTTATTAGATATTATCTCATTATACTCTCAGATTTCCGGCAATACGTTAAATACCAATAAAACTGAATTTTTCTTTAAATCTTCATTGTACACCTGACATGTTGCCCATACAAGAAATAATTTGGCAAAGAGATAAAATCAAATACCTTGGCATTTTGTTCTCTAATTCTATTAAAAAAAACAATTACATTGAATTGTGAGTCTATTATAAACTGCATTAAAGATAAATTATCCAAATGGTCTATGCTACACCTTTCATGGTGGGGGAAAATGGACTCAATAAAAATGATAATAGCTCCTAAAAGTTTTTATTCTCTAGCTTTGATCCCTAGTCAATTTCCTATGAAGTTTTATAAAATTGTTGATCAGCACTTTTCTAAGTTTCTTTGGAATAATAAATCACCTCGTATAAGTTATAAAAAAATAAAATTGGCAAAATGTAATGGAGGATTTGGTTTGCCAGATTTTTTTAACTATCATAAAGCGTTTATCTTAAAACAAAGCTCTCTTTGGTTTAGTCATACCCACCTTAATAATCCTCCTACATGGCTTCTTATAGAAAAGGGTTTGGTAACACCGTTTCCATTATCTACTTTGCTAACCATGTCTAACACTTCAATGGTAATTAATAAATCTATTATTCTGAAATCCACAAAGCTAATATTAAATGATTTAGATTCACTTTTTCAATTAACTATTTCTAATTCTGTTGATATGTCAGTATGGTACAATTCACGACTAAAACCTTCTCAAACTGTAAAATTTTGACATTCATGGATTAACACAGGTATTTTTTATCTAAAAGATATATACCATAATAATACTATATCGTTTGATGTATTACAGCAAAAATTTCACTTACCTCCTTCTGATTTTCTTAAATATGAGCTTTTATGTAATTCTATACTAGACTCCTTTCCTAATAACATTCCCTCAAATATAAATTCAGACTTAACAATTTATGTTCAAGCAGTATCTTCTTCGTCTCATGCTGTTTCATTAATGTATAAAAGGCTGAATAATTTTCAAGGTAACAATATCGATATGATTTCGACGTTTTGGAATAATGAACTTTCAGTATCTTTCTCATATGATACATGGAAAAAAAATATTGTTGAATAATATTTCAGGATGGTTACCTGTATCACTTTATCAAACAAATTCCTATATTCTGTTTAATTGCTTATGGACTCCCTTAAAGGTATTCAAGGCTAAGCTCCTTCCTACTTCGAATTGTTGGCATTGTAATTCACATACAGGTTCGTTAAAACATATGCTTTTTGAATGTACGTTTGTTTTAAAATTTTGGAAGGAAGTTTGGGATGTCATACGAAAAATATTCAATATCTCGGACGGACTTCCATTTAATATGTTGATATGCAAATCTGTTGCTCTTTCTAAGGGATTGTCTGACTTAGATTGTAAACTTCTTAATTTTTTATTGTCAGCTGCTTTAAAGTCTATTACGACATGTTGGAAAGATGTGTCATTATTATCTCTTCATGCTTTGTTGTCATGGATTATTTTTACTAGAAGAGGTGCCAATTTATCCTTGTCTGGTATTACTCATAATTGTTCCTCTTATCATTCATTTTGGAAACCGATTGATCATTATTTAACTTTTTATTTATAAATTCTTGTTATTCATATCCCTACATTATAAATAACATATGTTTAACTTATAGTAGCTCTATTCAAAACTGTTTTTACGATATTAACAGATTGTTTCTTCCCCGTCCTTTTTTTATTTTAAAGTCTCTATATTTCATACTATATTGTACCTGTTTTATATTTAATTATTGTTCTTTATAGACAAGTTTCTTATATGGGTACTTTGTTTGGTGCTCTTTTTTGTAATGTCTTTGTTTATTATAAAATGTAATAAACTATTTTTGAACACAACTGACCTGATCCACCCGGATTAAAATGGCTTAATGCCACACCATGCAACCATGCACAACCTACATCGTGCCTTTAATGCATTCTCTCTCACTGAATGAACTCCTTGCATTAATTTTTATCAATGTCACAAAAGCCTTTGATAGTATCTCATAGGGTTATCTTTTCACGCTCCGCTGAAAATATGGGTTGTGGATCCCGATTCGTTGAGTACATCTGCACACTTCACATGTGATGAAGTGCCGGTGTTCGGGTGGGAAGGACAGTTTCATCCCCCTTTCCACTGGAGAGCGGGTGAGGCAGGGATGACCCTCCCTCCCCAATATTATTTGCAATAGCGATAGGCCCCCTTGCTCGCAAGGTTTGACAATCCGAGCAGGTCACTGGTTTCCATTGGTCAGAGGACCTGGAGGATAAAACATTGCTCTATGCTATCTGAGTAATTCATTAGCCTCTTGCCCTGCTGTAATGCAGATGCTAGAGGCTTTTAGTCAGTATTCAGGTTAAAAACTGTGCCCTGTGGAGGAATATGAGGCCTGGGTCTATGAAGTTGGGATCCTAGTTAATACACATAAAATAACTTGGAGCACACCTAACTCATGTAGAAAGGTTGGTGTTGGCTGCTTTAAGGCGACCAAAGAGATTCGTGATTCTGAATGTCTCTCCCCCTATCTGGATCGTAAGAATCACTCTGACACTTCAACTAAAAACATTTTTTTGGAATAAAGATCACCCCTAGGCCTCATTTGTTAAATGGTGAAAATCAACTTATAATAGAGACTTAGCAATGATTGACCCTGTGTCTTATTACAGGGTGCGGCCTTGATTGTTGTGAAGGAATGGATCCACCCTCCCACAGATTAGTTCAATAGCAGACCCAACATATACGTCTGAATTGTGAGCCATGGGGGCGGGCTCCCCAATTAATTTTATGCATGTGGAGAGGCTCCCTGCTGGAACGCCCCCAGATATCTAGGTGGTGGTGAGAACATGGAAGGCATCCAATAAACAAATGGAATGACATGAAAAAGAGACAGACCAGACCCCTCAGTGAATGGAGGTTGCCTTTCCCGAGGTGATCACCCTCCGGGGCTTTTTGGGGTTGGGACCTCATTGGAATTTGAACTCTGGGAGAAATTGCATCTGAGGGTACATAAAAATCCTTCTCTGAAATGAAAGAAGTGTTGGAAATCTGCCTCTATTGAGTGTTCACCCCGAATTGTTATATAGGACCCTATACTTTTGCTGGTTTTAGAACTATGTGTACATTACACTGCTGACCAGTAGTAAAGTGCCTGTGCTCCCCCCTATAAACATGGTTGAATTGGCATAATTCTATTTGGTATTTTTAACTTACCTATAAGTCCCTAGTATGTGGTAAAAAGTCTAATCAAGGGTTGTAAGTCAAAAATTACTAGTGGACAGCAGCACCTATTATGCCATCCACTAAGGTGACAATGTAAAACATTGCTTCAGGCCTACCAGTGTAGCCTGGCTGTAGCAGTGTAAAAGTGCAATTCGACCTGTCAAAATAAATCCTTTTAACAGATCAAAACCTCACTTTTAATATATTAATAAGCCACCCCTATGTAGTACTTGTCACCACAAGGCACATCTATGAATATGTTTGATGTAATTGTAATGATAATTGTGTCAACTGTTGTTTTTTCACAATTGATATTATTAAAAGTTTCAGTTAGTCAACGGTGTCCCTCTGAACTCCGTATTCTAGGCTCTTGGGGGAGACTCTTGATTTCAGTTGTAACTTCCTCAAATCTATCTTAATGTGCAAGCTCATAGCTGGTTGAATGGCAAAGGATATTACCAGTCAGGTCCTGGCCAAGAGACACCTGGTATATTTCTGGACAATGGTTTTCACCTGGAATTGTGCACCAAACCTTGAGCTGGACTTAAGGAGGGTATACTCCTAACGTATCAAACAAGGAGAGGGACTAAGGGGGCTGTTTAACGGAGTCCAGCGCACAGGCCCACATACTGTAAACTAAGAAGGGTACGCTGTTCCCCAGAGAGATGGAAAAACAGAAAAGGGGGGGGAGAGGCAAAAGGAGGGGAGTCCTCCTAAGTGGAACTAGAGTCCTCACACACCCAGCAAGCTAGGTGTCATGCTTCATCATATGGACTTGCTCCTCGTCGGGTCGGCGGTGCAATACCCGACGGGCACCCATAAAGGGGCTCTTTAACGGAGATCTTCTGTTCCTGCCGTATGGTGCCGTGGGTGTGAGGGCCCTAGAAGTGAGTGTAGATGCGAATAAGTGGTTAAAAAAGGTTGGATATTCCCAAAATTAGAGTTTAATAGGCTGGTTACCCACCTTACTAAAAAATACAGTGGAGCGGCTGTTCACTGGCTAAATACACCAGAAGAGCAAAGCTCAACTCTCACAAATGGTCGACATGTTTCACACAATATGATCAAACTATGATGCTATGCATTTCTTCAGGACCTATAGAAAACTATCTACACGATGTGGTGCGGTGGAGGAGTTCCTACGTACCACTGTTCCTATTTGCGGGCAAGCAGTCCCGTCAGATCTAGTTGTAGCCTAAACAAGGATGACAAAAGCAAAGAAATTTAAAAATGATACTCTGTAGGGAACAGAGTGAGGTCATCCTTGGATCCCCAAACCAAGTAATACATCAAGTAAGTGCAAAGAAAATAATGCTAAATCATTATTAGTGAGCAAGGAAAATATTTCTTTAAAATTCATATATACAAATATACATCATGACTGGAAGAATGACGTAATAAAAAAGGAAATCAAACAAGTGCAATTTGTGCTGCCTCACCTATCTAGGTGATGGCGCTAGCTCCTGTGATACCCTCAGTCCATGACACCGTAATGGTTGGTGTCCTAAATAAGGGGAAATGGAGCAATCATGAAAAGGAAGAGACACAGCGACGGACCCCACTCCTAAGACCGGCGGGCCAGCAACCTCGCTTCCACCAAGGTTCTAACAGCATGAGTCCGTAAGTGTCAACCAGCTCGACACGGAGTCATGAAACAGGCGGTAAGGGTGGGCACGACGAACAGAGAGAGTCCGCTCTGTCAGAACCCCCCAGAGAAACACACCCGTCCACGCCCCACAGTTAACAGGTCGGACCCACTGTCCCAACCCGTAGTGCAAGGTGGGTGCCAAGCGCACAAGTCCATGGGGGAACCTTTTAAGGAATACAGATAAACCAGATCAAAGCCCGCTAAGGGTACAGGGCCGTCACAGTCAAGCGACTCACTCACCTGTCCTATTGTGGACGCAAGCCTGAAAACTACCCCCTGCGCCAGACTGAGGAACCAGAGCGGTGCATGACGGCTACACAGGAGTTGTAAAGGAGACCGCTAGACTGGTCAGAAAGTCGGGGCAGCTGGTACGATTCTACGTGGCGTGGCGTCAAGTCACGTGGTGAACACGACGTCGGACCCAAGTACTCAGAGCTGCAGCCCTGGAAGCGTGGCGGCCATCTTGTAGGGGGCATTGATATCAATGTAGAGGCAATATGTGGACACACAAGATACGCAGAAAACAAGCCAATTCAGGCGGAGGCATAGTTGGGTGAGTACCCATAGGGGTAATCCCCCCTCCTCCATGGCTAGTGGACTCATGCACGCTTCACCAGACACATATCATTTCCACAATAAAGCGACACCACACCAATTCCATAAAAAACGGAAAAAGGTTAAAAGGTTGGGTGCGAGTGGAGGGAAGGGGCAGCAGACAAATTAATGTAAAAAATATAGACAATAAGACAATTCCATCCTATTAAGGTCTGGTCACTCACCCCGCGGAGTGCGGGGGGCTAGTGAATGAAGTAAAAGGTATTCACTGGGCACATTGGACACAAAGGGAATGGAAAAGTAAGTAAGGATGCAATGATGATATCTAACAGTGTTCCTTAACAAAGCCCGCTATCCATTTTTCAGGGCGGCCCAGGGTATATTGTCATTGAGGCCGCATGTGTCAGTAGACAACCGGTACACCCATCTCTGTTCAAGTCTAAATAATGCTTGGTGACTGATCTTGGGGTGTGATTCAAGTACCATCCATTTGAGGGTGTCTACCTTGTGGTTAAGGTCCCTAAAATGTGTATACAGTTTTGTAGTAGTCTTCATGCACCTCACATTGCTCTTGTGTTCAGTGATGCGTATCTTAACTTGCCTCATCGTCATACCTATATATTTTCTGTCACAAGGACATGTGATAAGGTAAATACATCTCGATGTGTTGCAGTTGGTGTGTCTTTTAAGTTTCCATAAGAAGTTATCAGTTAGTTTTATCTCCTTATGAACAGATGTCTGATCACAAACTGAGCATGTACCGCAGGGATAGTGTCCTATAACTGGTGGTAAATCCCACAAGGTCCGTTGGACACCTAATTCCCTAGTCCTGGGCCGGGTATGTACAAGAATGTCCTTAAGGTTGGAAGTGCGTTTGAAGGCAAATCTCGGTGGGGGGAGCCTCAAATCACCCGTGATAACTATACCCCAGTGTTTCTTAATTGTTTTTTTGATCAGGGGGAATTATGAGTGAATGAGGTAACGCAGGTAAGTATCTCAGTAGGTTCTTTTGTCGAGACCTGGAGTAGTGCCTCTCGCAGATTATTCATTGCTCTTTTGTAAGAGTTCTTAACCTGCTGAGCTGGGTAACCCCTCTCTCCCAATTTGTGTAGTAACAATTTAGCCTCTGTTTTATAGTCAGACAGAGTGCTACAGTTTCTCCTTGCGTGAAGGAATTGTCCAAAAGGGAGATTATTCCTAAGTGCTCTTGGGTGATGGCTATCATAGAGGAGCAAACTGTTCCTGTCTGTCGCTTTCCTGTATAAGGTTGTGCTCAGACCAGTATTGGTGAGTGATATCCTCTAGTCCAAAAGGGGATACTAGAGCTGGATATAGTATGTGAGAACTTCAAAAGGCATTCTTTGTATTAATCCAAATACAAAATGCCTCACAAGTAGTCATGTCACCTTTCCATAGAATAAGGATATCGTCAATATACCTTTTCCAAAATGTCAGATTGTCTCTGTAAGGGTTATTGGAATTCATAATGACATTCTCTTCAAAAGTAGCCATATAGAGACAGGCCACACTCGGGGCAAAGGTACTCCCCATGGAAGTACCTTGTGTCTGATGGAACAATAGTGTCTCATACTCAAAAAAGTTTTCAGTCAAGGCTAAGGTGGCACAGTCCATGATGAAAGGAATGGGTGTAGGGGAAGACCAGACCTCTTGGAGTAGGCTTGCCTCCACCGCCTCCAAAGTAGCGTGTTGTGGAATATTAGTATACAGCGCCTCTACATCCAGAGTGACCAGTAAGTCCACTCCAGCTCTACCTTCAATACTGTCAATGATGCGGAGGACATCAGTGGTGTCCTGCACAAAGGAGGGTATCTTCTTGACCAAAGGCTGGAGAAAGTAATCACAGAATTTGGAAAGCGGCTCTAGCAAGGACCCTATACCTGACACTATCGGTCTCCCTGGGACTGGTATAGTATTCTTGTGAATCTTCGGGAGAGTGTAAAAGTAAGGTGTCTTAGGGTCCTTGGTCACAAGGAACTCAGCTTCCTTCTTAGTTATCCATCCACTACTCTCGGCCTCAAAAACCAAGGTGGCGATCTCGGCTGCCAATCTAGGTGTGGGGTCCACTGTTAGAGGAGTGTAGTGGTTGGTATTATCCAGTTGGCGTCTACATTCTCTGTCATAATCCGTAAGGGATTGGATTACAATGGCCCCACCCTTATCAGCCTGTTTAATGATGATATTGGGGTCATCTGCTAGTCTCTTGGCTGCCTCTTTTTCGGCATTTGATAGATTATGGAAAAAGGAGTTCTAGGAATGTCAGTCAACTCCTTAAGAACTGCACCTTCAAATGCTAAAATCTCAGGGGGAATCATACTATTGTTAGGGGTGAACCTGGAAGGATTACGCAAACCAGTGTCATCTTGTTCAAGAGTGACTTTGTCATGAAAGAAGGCCTTAAGTCGTACCTTTCTGAAAAACTCCTGTAGTTCACACATCTCAGTAAATTTGTCAGGTGATGGTGTAGGGACAAAACCCAGACCTTTCTCTAGGACTGCCTTTTCAGTGATAGTTAGGGGTCTAGTTGAGAAATTAACTACTAGACCCTCCTCCCCCTGCTCATGCTCCTTGTCTCGACCGCAGGAGGGGTCTGGTCCTGCCATTGCACTCCCTTCTGTGCTCCTTTTCTTCGCCCTCTTCCTTTGCCCCAACCTCTGCCTAAAAAAGGGGGTTGTTCATTGGAAAGTACTGTGGAGGGCCTGGAGGGTACATAGGATATTGCCAAGGTGGAGGAGCAGGACCATGAAAGATAGGCCCATTGTCATAGTTGGGGTATGGTTGGAAATTGGGACGGCGTTGGTTGTAGTTGCCCCAACTCCCAGTACTCCCAGTGCTTGAGTCACTGTTGGATGATCCCCTTCTACTGCCATTGTCAGAACTATCATCAGAAGAGTAACTATTCTTAGATGTAGTATAGCCATCTTTGAGGTAAGGATAGACCTTTTCCTTGTCAAACTTGGCTACATCTTTTTGCAATTTCGCAACCTTTTGTTTTAATAGGTACTCTCTGTTCTCTGCGATTTCATTATTAATCTCCATTAGTTTAGATGAAAAAGCAGTTTTGGGAGTGGATGATTTCAAGGTAGCTTCCGCCGTTTGTATTCTTACAAGGAGGGCATCAGCCAATCTTTTAGCTGTGTTAATAATTAAGACCAGTAGATCTTTAGTACACTTCCATGATACTTGGCACCAATCCTTCTTAAAAGGCCCATCCTCTAGAAAGATTCTAGGTAAGATGTTAACTATGAGGCCATGGGGCGCAATATTCGCCCGTAAATATTCGGTCATTAGGGCTCTGTGTAATGTAATCTTGAGCCATTCCTTTTTCAAAAGCGTAATCGCTGTCCAGTCATCAGATAGTGACCCAGAGGCCACAGCCCCTCCAGAGCCTAAAAGGGAGGGTGCTGTTCTTAAAATGTCAGCGATAGCTTCCTCATCGAAACTAAGGCCAGGGGTGTCTTCCATTGTAAAAGGGGGAACCCAACTATCCACCCATAAATTAAGGACGTGGTATAGTACACAAGCTAATGGGCCAACCGGTATAAGTATACCGTGGTTGGTAACCTAATCAGAAGTCCCACGGGGGTAACCCGTGCAGTTACGTATCAAACAAGGAGAGGGACTAAGGGGGCTGTTTAACGGAGTCCAGCGCACATGCCCAGATACTGTAAACTAAGAAGGGTACGCTGTTCCCCAGAGAGATGGAAAAACAGAAAAGGGGGGGGAGAGGCAAAAGGAGGGGAGTCCTCCTAAGTGGAACTAGAGTCCTCACACACCCAGCAAGCTAGGTGTCATGCTTCATCATATGGACTTGCTCCTCGTCGGGTCGGCGGTGCAATACCCGACGTGCACCCATAAAGGGGCTCTTTAACGGAGATCTTCTGTTCCTGCCGTATGGTGCCGTGGGTGTGAGGGCCCTAGAAGTGAGTGTAGATGCGAATAAGTGGTTAAAAAAGGTTGGATAATCCAAAAATTTGAGTTTAATAGGCTGGTTACCCACCTTACTAAAAAATACAGTGGAGCGGCTGTTCACTGGCTAAATACACCAGAAGAGCAAAGCTCAACTCTCACAAATGGTCGACATGTTTCACGCAATATGATCAAACTATGATGCTATGCATTTCTTCAGGACCTATAGAAAACTATCTACACGATGTGGTGCGGTGGAGGAGTTCCTACGTACCACTGTTCCTATTTGCGGGCATGCAGTCCCGTCAGATCTAGTTGTAGCCTAAACAAGGATGACAAAAGCAAAGAAATTTAAAAATGATACTCTGTAGGGAACAGAGTGAGGTCATCCTTGGATCCCCAAACCAAGTAATCCATCAAGTAAGTGCAAAGAAAATAATGCTAAATCATTATTAGTGAGCAAGGAAAATATTTTTTTTAAATTCATATATACAAATATACATCATGACTGGAAGAATGACGTAATAAAAAGGAAATCAAACAAGTGCAATTTGTGCTGCCTCACCTATCTAGGTGATGGCGCTAGCTCCTGTGATACCCTCAGTCCATGACACCGTAATGGTTGGTGTCCTAAATAAGGGGAAATGGAGCAATCATGAAAAGGAAGAGACACAGCGACGGAGCCCACTGCTAAGACCGGCGGGCCAGCAACCTCGCTTCCACCAAGGTTCTAACAGCGTGAGTCTGTAAGTGTCAACCAGCTCAACACGGAGTCATGAAACAGGCGGTAAGGGTGGGCACGACGAACAGAGAGAGTCCGCTCTGTCAGAACCCCCCAGAGAAACACACCCGTCCACGCCCCACAGTTAACAGGTCGGACCCACTGTCCCAACCCGTAGTGCAAGGTGGGTGCCAAGCGCACAAGTCCATGGGGGAACCTTTTAAGGAATACAGATAAACCAGATCAAAGCCCGCTAAGGGTACAGGGCCGTCACAGTCAAGCGACTCACTCACCTGTCCTATTGTGGACGCAAGCCGGAAAACTACCCCCTGCGCCAGACTGAGGAACCAGAGCGGTGCATGACGGCTACACGGGAGTTTTAAAGGAGACCGCTAGACTGGTCAGAAAGTCGGGGCAGCTGGTACGATTCTACGTGGCGTGGCGTCAAGTCACGTGGTGAACTCGACGTCGGACCCAAGTACTCAGAGCTGCAGCCCTGGAAGCGTGGCGGCCATCTTGTAGGGGGCATTGATATCAATGTAGAGGCAATATGTGGACACACAAGATACGCAGAAAACAAGCCAATTCAGGCGGAGGCATAGTTGGGTGAGTACACATAGGGGTAATCCCCCCCTCCTCCATGGCTAGCGGACTCATGCACGCTTCACCAGACACATATCATTTCCACAATAAAGCGACACCACACCAATTCCATAAAAAACGGAAAAAGGTTAAAAGGTTGGGTGCGAGTGGAGGGAAGGGGCAGCAGACAAATTAATGTAAAAATATAGACAATAAGACAATTCCATCCTATTAAGGTCTGGTCACTCACCCCGCGGAGTGCGGGGGGCTAGTGAATGAAGTAAAAGGTATTCACTGGGCACATTGGACACAAAGGGAATGGAAAAGTAAGTAAGGATGCAATGATGATATCTAACAGTGTTCCTTAACGAAGCCCGCTATCCATTTTTCAGGGCGGCCCAGGGTATATTGTCATTGAGGCCGCATGTGTCAGTAGACAACCGGTACACCCATCTCTGTTCAAGTCTAAATAATGCTTGGTGACTGATCTTGGGGTGTGATTCAAGTACCATCCATTTGAGGGTGTCTACCTTGTGGTTAAGGTCCCTAAAATGTGTATACAGTTTTGTAGTAGTCTTCATGCACCTCACATTGCTCTTGTGTTCAGTGATGCGTATCTTAACTTGCCTCATCGTCATACCTATATATTTTCTGTCACAAGGACATGTGATAAGGTAAATACATCTCGATGTGTTGCAGTTGGTGTGTTTTTTAAGTTTCCATAAGAAGTTATCAGTTAGTTTTATCTCCTTATGAACAGATGTCTGATCACAAACTGAGCATGTCCCGCAGGGATAGTGTCCTATAACTGGTGGTAAATCCCACAAGGTCCGTTGGACACCTAATTCCCTAGTCCTGGGCCGGGTATGTACAAGAATGTCCTTAAGGTTGGAAGTGCGTTTGAAGGCAAATCTCGGTGGGGGGAGACTCAAATCGCCCGTGTTAACTATACCCCAGTGTTTCTTAATTGTTTTTTTGATCAGGGTGGAATTATGAGTGAATGAGGTAACGCAGGTAAGTATCTCAGTAGGTCCTTTTGTCGAGACCTGGAGTAGTGCCTCTCGCGGATTATTCATTGCTCTTTTGTAAGAGTTCTTAACCTGCTGAGCTGGGTAACCCCTCTCTCCCAATTTGTGTAGTAGTTTTTTAACCACTTATTCGCATCTACACTCACTTCTAGGGCCCTCACACCCACGGCACCATACGGCAGGAACAGAAGATCTCCGTTAAAGAGCCCCTTTATGGGTGCCCGTCGGGTATTGCACCGCCGACCCGACGAGGAGCAAGTCCATATGATGAAGCATGACACCTAGCTTGCTGGGTGTGTGAGGACTCTAGTTCCACTTAGGAGGACTCCCCTCCTTTTGCCTCTCCCCCCCCTTTTCTGTTTTTCCATCTCTCTGGGGAACAGCGTACCCTTCTTAGTTTACGGTACACTCCTAACATCAGCAGGCTGTAGCACTGAGTGTTCTGTGTGACTGAATGCACCCACTCCGCAGCTCCAAAATAAATTGTCTCAAGGTTCAGAGGAGTGGGCACAGTGGAGACTGAGGGGGAAGGAGGGTGTCGTTTTTAACCCTACATTCCAGTATAATAGAGATATGCTGGGACTTAGTGGTGATTTGGACCATCGGCACGGATTTTGAAGCCTACATATTCAACTTTCCAACTGCATTAAAGTTGGAGTGTGGTCCGGGGTGTCGATGGTCTAGTCCGACTTACCTGGTTCGAAACAGAGTGAATCAATATAGTGAAATACACCCCACTTATCAGCGTGGAGATTAGTATGCCCTACAGTAAAACATACAGTGGCTGTTACATTGTTCAATGGGCCATAATCAGTGATAGGCCCCCCCGCACACCACCTCATGTATCAGGGCAGAAATTAAAGGAACCAGGCTGCAGTACTTATAATTAGGAAAGAAAGAAAAGTATGTGCATTAACGTGAGGTAACAGTAGCAGGCATCAGCTGTCATCCTGATCGCCACTAACTTATGCAAATACTGTGTGATGCTTTTCAAACACAGAATCAAGCACATGAATGCCTCACTGTGTTCTGAAAGTATGCTCATTCATAAATCTAATACAAATGTGTAAACATTTATTTTATGAGGAACAAACTGTATGTCCAGGAAGACTGTTAACCATAAGTTTGGTGGACACCTTAGACCATTAATTCAAGGCGCTAAAGCTTTATTCAGCTTATATTGTGACATTTATACAACAAACAATCAGACTTAATTATGCATATATTAGAGTGGAAAACACCAAGTTGAAGTGGCGTCATACAAAACTCATTTTGTGTACATATTCAAACTAAATCAACATCACATCAAATGTAACAAAAATGTAAATTGTTACATTTGATGTGATGTTGATTTAGTTTGAATATGTACACAAAATGAGTTTTGTATGACGCCACTTCAACTTAGTGTTTTCCACTCTAATATATGCATAATTAAGTCTGATTGTTTGTTGTATAAATGTCACAATATAAGCTGAATAAAGCTTTGGCGCCTTTGAATTAATGGTCTAAGGTGTCCACCAAACTTATGGTTAACAGTCTCCCTGGACATACAGTTTGTTTCTCATTACACAGTGGTCCAGTCCAGGCAGCTAAGGACCCAAGCCTTGCTTGTTTATACTAAACATTTATTTTAGGCATCCAATAAAAGCATAAATGATCATTGGTTGGGCGGGGGAGGAAGTCCTAGATGGGGGAACCATGTCCATGGAGGAGAGGGTCAACACGCAGGGGAACGGGAGCTCCAAGTATATTGGCTTACCCCTGATTAACATATTTAACTTGCCTATAAGTCCCCAGTATACAGTGTAGGAAATACACCCAGGGCCCGGATGTTAAATAGTACCTGTAGACTGAAGCCCCCATTGTGCCATCCACAGAGTTGGCCTGTAAAACATGACTTCAACCCTACCCTGTTTAGCTTGACTGCAACAGCCTAAAAACCTGATGTCAAGCCTGTCAAAATAACCCTTTTTGACAGGCAGGAAACCCTGCTTTTAAATATTAATAAGTCATTCTAAGTACACCTTGTTAGCCACAGGGTAGAATACCCAGTATTTAAAAGTGAAATATTTGTGAAATTAGTACCTCCAGTGACTGGCCCCTAAAAGCTATTTTCACTGCCAGGGCTGTTGCTGGATCCTAGAAAATGTCAAAGTTCAGATTTTAAAGTTTACTCTGTAATTATTGGCTGGAAATGGCTAAAATATTTATTCAAGGACTATTTTTCGCATTTATTAAAAGTTCAATTCATTAGTTAATTTGGATTGTTAATAAATATTTAGGAACTTTATTGTGAAAGGGACAGAGGTGAGGCCTGCTCATTCACAGTTTAGAGTAGGAGAGGCCTGAAGAAGGGAAAGCCTTTGACACCAAGGCCCCCCACAAGCCAGCCAGGCTCTGAACCTACTGGGAGGGAAACTATTCCCAGATGTAATTTGGATTGGACATTGGGGAAGGAGCTGCTTATTTTACTGGCCACTCTGAGGTGACACGAGATCTGCAAAATGGAGAAAGTTTTCCTCATCTTGGATTTTAGGAGTAAGGGGCACTATGGGACTATCTGCAGTAGGAACTGATAAAAAAGTGGGTAGGGTTGACCCCAGGAACCTTTACTCCACTGGTTAGGAAGAACCAGGAGTTACTTCCTCTCACTAGCTACTATCAACCATAAATATGGCAGCCAAAGGCAGCATCATCTAAACACTCTCTGGACCTTATGTCTGTGAACTGAAAGGAACCATGAAGGACTTGACTTGCTCCATCTTGAACCCAGGACAAAGAAGTGGCTCCAAGGGACAGTTGGCTGACGTCCTGTGAGACTACAAGGACTCAAGCTGCAAGATGCCTTTTTCCTGAAGTGATTGGTTGACTAGTACCAACTGGACCTGGACTATACCTTGCTAGTGGCCTCTGCTGGAGAGAGTCCTGGCCCATAAGTACTGTCCCTGAGGTCCCAGAAGCCTTGGAAGTCACGCTCCAGTAATCTTGAAATGTTGGAACGTGAAACATTTTTGACTTCCAAGACCCCAGGAGCCTTCTGGGGAAGCTTATGCAAAAGTGTCCAATTTCAATGCAACTTCTTTGAAAATAGCTTGAGGCTTGCCCTGCTGGAGATTTTTGAGTTCAGTAAAAAAGGTTAAGGGCCTTATTACGAGTTTGACGGTCAGTGAACCGCCATACCCGCGGTCGCGGTCCGACTGCCTTCAGCTCAGCGGTCCGCCGCCCGTATTACGAAATGGGCGGATTGCTTTTGGAAAGACCGCGGGTGAACCACCAACACCGCCAGCACACCACAGACCACCAGGGTCACAGTCGGGAAAAAGCAGCTGCCATATGGCAGTACAGGGGAGTTTCACCGCTGCCTGCATTACAAGTTGGCTTTCCGACGAACCGACCGCGGCAGTGTGACTGCCAGCTTCAAGTCGGTGGAAATGAAGGATTTGGGGTGCATACTCATCCCTTTCCCATTCTTTCCATCAGAGTTCAACATGGATCCCTTTCTTCAGGTCCCTCCTTCACAACAGCATTTTCACCCCGAGGATTACGACCCTGTTTGCAGCAATATATAGGTGAGTCAGTTTTGTACTATAAACCCATTGCCTGGACAGCCCACATATGGGCCAGACTCCAGCAATGGGTGGGTGGTATTTTTCCTCATGTATCATGCATATGTGTGCATTCAACACATATGCAGTTGAAATGTTCACACAGGCATCGAGACATGGGAAACTAATCACCACCGCCGCAGGATCTCTGCAACCACACTGCCGGCACCGTGGTAAATTCGTAATACGGTGAACTAAAAATTGCCAGCATTGTGGTCTTCTGGTGGCCGCGGACACGGCGTTCGGGCGGTCGGACCGCCAAACTCGTAATCAGACCTTAAGTCAGAAGGTAAAGGGCCTGATTCACAAAGGACCTACGCATTCGTGGCGGAGGTCCCACAGCCATGGGGGAGTCTCTGCACTTATGGCGGAATACCCGCACTGAGAAGTCTCATTGCGGAGACTCCCCCCATGACTGCGGGGCCTCTGCCACGAGTGCGAAGGCCCTTTGTGAATCAGGCCCAAAATCTTTAAACAGGATGAACCCACTTGGGGTATCCAAACCATGCTCCATTGCAGTCAGCCTGAAATCGCTTCTATGTCCCGGTCTACTGTTCTCATAATCCATAAATTGTGCTTAGGGCTTTTTGGTGCTATTTTACAGAAAATTGTAAAAATTCTAATTTCTAGTTCCCATAATTGCATATTTGTCGTTTTAGTGTCATTTTGTTAATTAAATTTTGCTCTTTTTTCTAATTTGATTTGTTATTTTTATTATTTGATGTTTTGACTTTGTTACTGTTTTGATAATGCAAAAATATTTCACATATCGCCCTACGTTAAGCCTGTCTGCTCTGTGCCATTGCTACCAGGCGACTGAGCGCAGTTTAATATAGTGACATTAGGATTCCCCTTGATAAGTTATTATTCCTTGAAGTCGACATTTATTCACTTTCCTACAGAAACCTAATGAGAAATATCGAACAATACTCACCTTTTAACTTCTATTGTCTTCCAGGACCAGCAATTGCTATGTAACTAATGGATAAAACTCGTGTGAAATATGCTCGTAATGTTCTTAGAATTGGCATGCTGGTGCTCTGTCATGATTTATGTTTATTTGCGCTCATTTTATGTTTTATAATAAAGAACTTTATTAAAAACGGTGGTACAATCGTATGCAGAGTCTGGGCTGCTGATCTTCTCTAGCAGGAGTAAACAAAGTAAATGGCACAATGGCAGTTCTTTGTCTTTCGGAAAACTCACCAATAATAGTTCTAGTGGTAAAAAATTGTTATCGTATTCCAGGTTCCTGAGGGAGAATGGCTGGTCCCCTGGTGATGTGCCCTAGCACCCGAGTTCTCACTCCCCACTGGGTGTAGCTTGTGGAAGGCAAGGACGTAAACACCCTTACAGTTCCTCGCTCAACAGTATCCCTGAGCAGGCTGAAGACATCTGGGTTCACAGGAGCTGCTGATGCCGAGCGCATGGGGGGGCAGGCGGTCTTGCCTCCCATTTGAAGGGGTGTCAAAGCAATGCAATGTGCCTTAATTGGACATGGAACTTGCTTCTGCTCCCTAAGTCTGTGAAACGTAGTCAAATCTCCTGAGGTCAGACACCAACCACACAGCCAGGTTCTGCACAAGTTGTTTCCTCAATCAAGCAGCAGGCCTACTCAAGGAACAGACAAGGTCACAAAGAGGCCCCTCATGACCTTCTGCAACTTCCTCACCTGCACTGGTAGTCCATGGGAGAGCCATGAAGAATATACATTGCCTGGTCCCGCAGGTCATGACTGCATCATCAGAGAGCTTCACGCTCGATTTCTGCCATGCCTAGACTCTGCAAAGGGGCGTTGATATCTCAGACACATCGAATCCAAGTACATGCTAAGAAAGTGACACAGTGGGGTTCACCTTACTGCCAATGAAGACGCTTTTGTAGGGACAAAAGCACTTGTTTTGCTTGAAAGGCAGTTATCCTGCCTCAAATTGACACCATCTGACCTGAACTTTAATCTTCTCAGGGATCCTCCCCAAAAGGTCTTTGAATAATGATGGCAAAGCAGTGTAATGTTTTAGCACAATTTCCTAAAAAATGGTTAAATTGCTATATCTCTTACAGGCTGTAAAACTGATTATGCAGTTTGGCAAGGCCTATTAATATAAAAATGTTTGTAGCATCAATTTATTTCTGAGAATCAGCTTGGAAGTTGAAGAATTCAAAAGTTCTACAAGCCTTACAATCACATGCCAAACACAGCGGTGCTGGACAGATCCTACAGAGTCACAGAGCAATGCTACTGCTCAGTGACAAAAAGCAGGATCAAAGAGCAGATGGGTGACACCAATGTCCCCTATAGCTGCAGAAGATGAACTATGTTTCTCCCCAGGAGTAGCAGCTCAGTATGCACATGGAACAAGGAACTCTGCAAGGACGTCCACGGGAGGAAGCTGCCCACATTCAAGAAACAGAAGATAACATAAGGTACAAAGCTTAGTCAAATTTGACATTTAACCCAACAGGCAAAAGTATTTTGTAGGCTTAGACTTCAAGCCGCATATTTAGGGCCTGCGTCTCAAAGGTAAACTTACACTTTCTAGTAAGTCTACTCATTGTCGCTATTCACAAGTTGCGTGTGGAAGTTTACGGCTCCACACTCTCTATACTTATGTGTGTGGAGTTCTCTGCACCCGGAGACTCTGCATTCGTGACTGAGAACTCCGCACACATAAATATAGGAAGTGCAGAGTCGTATAACGTCACACACAGTTTGTTATTTACATTTTGTAGGACAGTTTGTACTACTACAAAACTTACAGCAAAGTGTAGTTTGAGCAAAAGGTTCTTAGTATATACTGAGCAAATGTAAAACTGCCAGACACAGAACACAAACACCTGTTGCCTATAAGGTATAGAAATGTGTCCAGTACACAGGTTGCACACTTCAGGTGTGCAGCAGTCTTCACCACTCAGTGGTGGCTCCTCCGCTATGGCGGCAGAGCGTCGCCCCCCTGCCTACAGAGGCAGATGAAAAATAAAATGATTATCATTTTATTTTTCATCCGTCTGAGTCTTGTGGGCGGGGCCACAGCACTGCAACAGGGGGAGGGGAAGTGTTGGACACTGCTGTCTGTGCGCATGAAGGTTTGGCCGGATGTCTTAGGACGTCCAAACCGCCATACACTCTGACTTCTCTACAACACAGCTGCCTTGCTGGGTGGAGAGACCAGCAGACACAGGGTCCCAACTCCCGATGAAGCGCAAAACCAGTGAACTCTGCCCAATCCCGGCGCTGCTCTCATGGTGAGAACAGCATCTGGATTGGCCTCAGGGGAGTCTGTGCCCAGAGGAGCAGAAGAGCGGCAAGGAGAAGAGCGCCAAGCATCAGGTAAGTGTTTTTTTGTTGTTTTTGTTTGTTTGTTTGTTACTGCCCCCTGCGCTGCCCCATCATTTTTACCAAACACCAGCTGCTACTGTCACCACTACCAAATAACTGTTGCCAATGGTATCCCAAAGTGTAACAGAGGTGCTGATTACAAGTCACTGGCCTATATGTCGAGTGAAAGTCTTTCAAAAAGGACTTTACCTATCCCTGTTCCCTCCCTACAGCTAAAAGAAACTCCATGACGTCTTTTAAGTTCCGCATTTGCCTGGTCAGAAGTAATAGAGGAGGACAGTATGCCACATCCCCACTCTGAATGTGGTCAGTCGCTGCTGAAAGCGGGTCCCTCAGTAATTCACCAACCAAATATACAGTTGTTTCGGAAATAAAATTCACAAGGTAACAAATTTGAGATAATCCCCTTCATACCCCATACTTACTAAATATGTGCCAGAGACACTAATATATTTCATTGCTTGAGGGAACATCTGAAAAGTTATGCTCCAGGTATTTCCCCATTTGGCTCTTTCTCTAAATGAATGAACTGGAAGAGACTTGGATATCAAGATGTCTCCCTCTCAGTACCTATCCCTTTCACCCACTTCTCACCCCCTCTGTTTCTTAGCATGTGGTGTGTTTTTCATCATGGACTTTTTTTGGTCTCTCCCTCTAACATATCCTCTGACTCTTACCATCCAGCGTTCCCCTCGGTCTCCAGAATAAAATGATACCTCACTTGTGTGGGTGGGCCAAGTGCCTGTGACAAGGAAGGGACAAAAATGTGTAGAGATAGAGGGGATATTACAGCGAGTTGATAAGCATAATTGTTTAATATATTTTTAGGCTGATTCTGCTTTGGACACCCACACATGTGAGGTATCATTTTACTCGGGAGACAGAAGGGAATGCAGGGTGGTAGGAACTTTCTGCCAACGCGATGATCCCAGACAGAAATGTGAGGAAAATTTGATTTTTTAAAGCTAAATTTGACGTTTGCAGAGGATTCTGGGTGTGAAAACACTAGCAAAACCTAGTTGTTTCGTGATCGATAATTTTGATGCCTCCACGATATGTTTTGGGCCCTTCCCTGTCGCGGTCACTTGGCCCACCCACACAAGTGAGGTAGCGTTTTTATTGGCAGACCTGGAGGAACGCTGGGTGGTAGTAAATTTGTGCCAACTCGGTGATCTCACAACTGTCCCACACAGAAATGTGAGGAAAATTTGATTTTTAAGCTAAATTTGAGGTTTTAAGGGATTCAGGGTAAGAAAACTTTGGTAATCCAAGCAAGCCACACCTCCCTGGACTCCCCCAGGTGTCTAGTTTTCAAAAATGTCAGGGTTTGGCAGGTTTTCCTAAATGGACGCCGAGCCCAGGACCAAAAACGCAGGTGAACCCCTTGCAAAACCAGGTCATTTTGTGATCGATAATTTTGATACCTTGACAATACATTTCAGGCCCTTCCTTGTCGCGGGCACTAGGCCTACTGACACAAGTGAGATACCATTTTATATAAGGAGACTTGTGGGAATGCTGTGTGGGTAGAAGTTTGTGGCTTCCTGCAGATTCCAGATCTTCACAGAAATTTGAGGAAAATGTGTGTTTTTTTACAAAGTGTGAGGTTTGGAAGGGATTCTGGGTAACAAAACCTGGTGAGAGCCACACAAGTCACCCCATTCTGGATTTCCCTGGGTGTCTAGTTTCCAAAAATGTACATGTTTGCTAGGTTTCCTGTTAGAAATGGGATCTCTGGTTGGCTAAGGCTTGCGCCAAAGCCAGGCAGAGACCACCACTCTAGTCAGGGCGAGGGAGTTACACGCCAAAGATAACCCCTGCTCACCCCCTTGGTAGCTTGGCACGAGCAGTCAGGCTTATCCCGGTGGCAATATGTAAAGCGTTTGCGCAACACGCACACAGCAACAACATACCAGGCACACCACAAAAAGGAACTCCACACAAGGTTATATCAAAAATACCCTTTGTATTATCATAAAACACATTAGAATAGTACTCACATAATATACATCGTGCCACCTGGCACAGGGTCATATTTACAAGGGATTATTTACACCTGACAGGGCCAACTGGACCACTGTCAGAACCAGCACAAAGCGAACTTAGTAAAAGTAAGACATATCATAAACGTAGAACCAGTAATCACTGGTAACCACTGTACTCAGCATCATCCTGTAACATAAACCACATTATGCACAGTATCACATTTAGGCGCGGAATACATTCTGCGCCAACCTCACCAGCATAAACACATTATACAATCATCTCAGAAGTCTAAACGCATTAGACAATAACCTCCTAAGTATAACTCACCTTAGGAAATAAACTCGTACTAACATAAAGCGCAGTAGGGAATAACTCATACCTAAACCACAGTAGAGAATAATCTCACATGCATAAACCACAGTATGCATATAACCTCATAATCATAAAAACACATTTAGAGGCATAAATCAGGGTGCGTAAATCATACTACATGAATTACATTTCCTAGCACCCAAAATCACATCAGCACATAAATTACATTAGGGCCTGGCGCCCTATAAACCTAACTGTCCCCCTGGCCAACTGGCCACCTCAAAAGGGGCTCAAATGCCCTATGTCCATGAGTCATGGCACGCTGCCAATGCAGCAGAAGTCAAGGGTGCGCAATTGCGCAAACCTAAACGTTGCAGCTGGCACTAAGTGCTGCGCAGCTGTGAAAGTATGAGGGAGAGGAGTGCATCTCACTCCTAACTTCAAAAAGACAGGCCCCCAAAGCACTGTGGCCTAAACGATGCAGCTACCCACTACTTGCTGGGCAACTGTGAATATTAAGTAAGGAGCACGAGCACCGACAATGTGCTCCGACCTGGGAACCCCCACTGGGCTCTTGGGACTGGAATCTCCCCCACGACGTTGCAGCTGCCCTCTAGTAAAACGGGGCAGCTGTGTAAAGAAATGGCCACACAAAGGGGGGAGAGCATAGGCCCCTCTGGGCCCTTTTAACATAATTATGCCCATCGTTGGAGCCACATGGGGCTCGAAAACCATCATGCCCCACGTTGGAGCGGCCCGCTGCCAGACGGGGCCGCTCAAGAAAACTAAACACGGTGCCTTCACTGGCACCACCAAACTGCGCCCATCGGTGGAGCGACCCTCTGTCAGTGGGGCCGCTCGGGAAAGAAGCATCGGCGTGGTGCCTCGACTTTGCTCCCCCCAGCCAGCTCCACTCACCGGCTCTCCTGGCGGGGACTCTTCTCCTTTTCTCGCCGGCTCCTCTTCTGCTGCAGCCACACACGGGACCGGCACCACTTTGTCAGATCCCGTCTGCGCGGCAACCGCGCCCGTGTGAACTCTGCCATCGGGAGCATTTGAACTACACTTCCCATCAAGCTATGCGGGCGGAGGCGCGTGCGTCCTTCACCCGACCTGCATTTCCGCGATATACTGTTTCCGGGGCAGAGAACGCTGCCGATTATTCGTTTATCTACGCAGCGGTCCTAGGAGAGCTGGTCCGGTAAGGGTGTCTCTGACACCGTGATCTTTTCTCGTTTTCCTTTCGAGAAAGCTTGTTTACGCTCTCTCTATCTCGAGGCTCGTTGGATTACTGAGTGGCATATCTTTGCTGATATTCTCCCTGCTGTTGGCGGGTCATTAACTTGATCCTTGCAGACGGGGAGAGTTGTTTTGGTGCTCCGTGCTTTCCTCTGTTTGGTGGTCTCGGCTGAGACCTTGCAGAGGAGAGAATTATCATTTACGGACCACACCTCTGTCTGTGGGCTTCCCTCTGTCGGAGAGGAGCTTTTCTGCACTTAAAGGTGCTGGTCTACTCGAAAGCGGAGTGATTTGAACTCCGTAACTCTGGGTTATTTTGAGGTTCATGAGTATGGATATATCATGATATTCCAGAAGGCAGCAACTGATAACATTTGAGCTGTACTTCTATTTCTGCTACGAACCTGCCATCCGTATTGTATTGAGGAGTTCTGTACAACGTATGACCTTAAGGAATCTGTTACTTATATGCTACCTTCATACATTTTTGTTTGTGCTTTTGTTATACGGTAACAGGGGATCTGAAGTGGGAGTGCGTGAGGATTCACGAACACCACCCCTGTGATTCATGGTGTAACAAAGAATGGGGTATGTGTACAGTCACTAAGAGTCATTTACAAATCTTCCTTATCAATAGTATATTTACGTTCTTTCTCTCTTCCATGTACTTATTCCTAGCACTTCTATACTAGTACCAATGGTGAAGAACCAACCTACCTTTCCTTACAGTTATTTTCCTTTACAGGTAGGACTCTTACTCACTAGAAAAGAAAGGGAAAGTTGTTGTACACAGAGATGGTACCACAGACGAGTTCATATCAGTAATAGCGTGTTTTCTTTGCAGGTCTCCCTCCCCGCTGATCCCATCCTTTCCTTCCCCCGCTTAATCACTTCAACAGTCTATGATTTTATATCTGTTAGACTTGAGGCGATTGGGAGGTGGACCCATTAGAGCATCAAACCAACCCTGAGGACTGCCTACGGATTACAGAATAATCGGCCCAAGAATATTGTCCTCCCGGTTGGGTTGACTGCAATGGCCACCTTAGAAGATGTCATAACAGCTCTTGCCGCTTTACAGTTAGAAGTTACTGCATCACGTACAGAGACCGCAGCTCTCCAGGCCAGGGTAGAAAGACTGCAACAGAATCCTTTTGAGGTAAGGGGTGGAACTCCCGTGGTAGTAAAGGTACCCACACCTATTCCTTTGGCCCCTCCTGAAAGGTTTCATGGTGACCCAGGCAAGGTTCAAGTGTTTCTTACACAAGTCAAGTTGCATTTTACCTGTAAACCTAAGGCGTTTGTATCAAATCAGGCCAGAGTGGCTTTTCTAATATCATATCTGGCAGGAGAAGCAGCACAGTGGGCGGTCCCTTTGGTTCGGAGAGACGATCCCCTCTTATATGATTGGGAGGCATTCAAAACAGACTTTGAGAAAGTATTTGATAGGAGATCCGCTTCTCTTTCTGCGGATAAAGAATTGCTTGAACTCCGACAAGGCAATAAGGAGCTGGTGGTTTATTTGAACACCTTTAGGAGGTTGGTGGCGGAAACCAACTGGCCAATCGCGAAACAGGCAGCCGTCTATTATCAAGGACTGAAGGATGAATTGAAAGACGTCATTGCACAGGTGGATCCACAACCAGTAACTTGTGAAGATTTGATAGACCTCACCTTGCGTCTTGATCATCGTTTAGGTGAAAGAAAGGGGGCAAATCAGAAAAAAGAAAGGACCTATCATCGTTTCGAACGACAACGTACCTTTGAAACACCCTCCCTTCCACCTCAAGAACCTATGGAAATAGGGACTGTAGGAGCAGCATTAACCTCTGAGGAACGAGAAGAGAGACGGAAGAAAGGGCTATGCCTCTATTGTGGAAAGAAGGGGCACTTCATTCGCGACTGTGTATCCAGACCCCGAGGCGCTCGACCTGGGAACGGATCAGTCAAGTCTTTCGCAGGAATAAAGACGACGGAAAACTAAAGAGCTCGGGACAAAGGGAAGGGTTACCCTCGAGCTTTCTGAACATCCCTTCCATAACGCAACAAGTCAATTCGTCCACCGACCATTTATATCTTGAGGTGAGGATGTTCATATCTAAGAAGTGGTGTGTCGTACATGCCATGATTGATTCTGGAGTCACGGGATGTTTCATGGACTATAACAAAGCCAAAAGATTGGGTATTATCCTGCAGGAAAAGGATGTACCAGAACAAGTCTTTGCGGTAGATGGCAAGTTGCTGGATTTTGGACCAATTCGTCATGGTACTGAGGAACTCTCTGTTGTCTGTGACAACAACCATACAGAAGTTATGTCGTTTAGCATTATCCAAGCCCCGCAATACGGAACCATTTTTGGATTACCTTGGCTACGTAAACACAACCCAGAAATTAACTGGGGAGAAAACGGTGTGAAATTCACTTCCGCCTATTGTCTAACTCACTGCTTGTTGTCAGCCGAACCCCCTGCTAGAGCTTTGGCGAACATTTATCATATAGCCACAGCAGCGGAGAAAGATGTCGTCCTGCCTTGTCAATATCAAAAATATGCAGACGTGTTCAGTGACAAGATGTCGGAAATATGATTGCCAAATCGATCTCATACCCGGAGCAGTGGTGCCGTGTGGACGGATCTATGCGCTGACAGAACCAGAGAACAGTCATCTGCGTAGTTATCTGGATAAATACCTGGACCTTGGATTCATCCGCCACTCAAAGTCCCCCGCAGCCTCTCCGTTATTCTTTATACCCAAAGCTAACGGGGAGTTAAGAACCTGTATTGACTTTCGCGCACTCAATGCCATCACTGTGAGGAACCAGTATCCCCTCCCCCTGATACCCGTCCTTCTGGAACAGGTTAAGAAAGCGGTGATTTACACCAAATTGGATTTAAAAGGGGCTTACCATTTGGTGCCCATGAGGGAGGGGGACGAATGGAAGACGGCATTCAAGATTCGCTACGGATTGTTCGAGTACCTTGTAATGCCGTTTGGATTGTGCAACGCTCCCGCCGCTTTCCAGTTCTTTCTCAATGATGTGTTGCGGGAGTTTCTGGATCACTACGTGGTGGTGTATATTGATGATATACTTATTTATTCCAACTGTGAGGAAGACCATATACAACACGTGAATGCAGTCCTACGTACCCTTCGGAAGCATCTTCTGTTTTGTAAGCTAACGAAGTGTGAATTCCATGTAACAACAGTGGAATTCTTGGGTGTTATGCTCTCAAAACATGGACAGGAGATGGCAGAAAGGAAGGAGTTGGCGGTGAAAGAGTGGCCTCGTCCCCAAAATGTTCGTGACGTCCAATGTTTCCTGGGATTCGCCAATTTCTACTGGCGTTTCATTTGCCAATTCTCTCACATGGTAGCACCCATTACGAAGCTCTTGAGGAAGAAGGTGGCATTCCTTTGGGCGGAAGAGGCCCAAAGAGCATTTGATGGACTAAAAACCGCGTTTGTTACTGCCCCTGTGTTGACTCACGCTGATCCGGACCGGCCCTTTATTGTGGAAGCCGATGCTTCGGAAGTAGCTGTGGGGGCAGTTCTATCACAAGAGATGTAAAAACAGGACAGATGCATCCCGTAGCTTATATGTCCCGTAAATTGAATGAGGCTGAGAGGAACTACTCGATCGCTGAGAAAGAGTTACTGGCCATCAAAAACGCTTTTGGTGAGTGGAGACATTGGTTGATGGGGGCGAGGCATATGGTTACTGTTTTCTCGGATCACCGCAACCTACAGTTCATGCGGACAGCCAGACAACTCACACCTCGCCAACTTAGATGGATGCTATTCTTCGCAGGCTATAACTTCGTAATCACCTTCAGACCAGGCAGCGAGAATAGAAAAGCTGATGCTCTCACAAGGCAAGACTCCACAAAAGAAATAGAAGAGACCCCGGCCAGAGCCATCATCGATCCTCAGAAAGTGCTTTGCGCCCTCAATTGTGACCCCTTCTTGAACCAGGTGGCTCGAAGTTTACAGACATTTACATGGAGAACATGGGTGAGGTGTCATCCGGAATGGAAGGTCATAAAAGGGATCCCTATGCGAGGCCAGCAAGTGTTAATTCCCAATGTAACGTTACGCAAACAAGTGTTTCAATGGTGTCATGAGGATCCATGTGCAGGACATAATGGCATAGAAAAAACCCAGGAAAGAGTGCTACGTCAGTTTTTGTGGCCTAGCGGACGTATGGATATTGTGCTGTGGGTCAGGAAATGTGAGGTGTGCGCCAGAAACAAAACGGACACTATGAAGAAACAATGTTACTTATGTCCCCTTCCAACACCCACCGTTCCCTGGGAAAACATATCCTTGGATTTTATAGTGGGGTTGCCCAGTGACCAGGGGTATACCACCATATTGGTGGTAGTGGACTACCTAAATAAGCTAGGACATTTCATTGCCTGCAAACAACTACCTACGGCAGGTCAATTGGCCCATTTGTTGTTAATAAACATTGTTCGGTTGCATGGTCTCCCAAGAGTAATTGTATCCGACAGGGGGTCCCAATTCACTGCACGATTTTGGTCAGTATGGTGTAAAGCTTTGCACATCTCCGCTGCCTTATCCACTAGCTACCACCCCCAAACGGATGGGCAGACAGAACGACTCAATCAAACACTAAAACAATACCTTAGGTGTTATGTGGATAAAAACACAGAGGCATGGGTGGAGTGGTTGTGGTTAGCGGAGGTAGCGTACAACAGTGCATCACATACTTCTCTACAGAATTCCCCTTTCTATTGCACATACGGCTGTCATCCAAGGTTTATCCCGTTCATTCATCCAGCCGAAGCCCAAGCTGTACCTGAGGTACAGAAAAGAATACAACATATACACAGCACGTTAAAAACAACACAAAAGCAGTTGAAACAGGCTAAGGCATCATACAAAAAGCAGGCAGATAAGCACAGAAGGGCATGCCCACTTTACAAAAAAGGAGATAGAGTGTGGCTGTCTACAAAGAATATACATTTCAAGCGGTATAGCGCCTTTAACCCGAGATTCATTGGGCCTTACAAAGTGATAAAGGTAGTCAATCCTGTTGCTGTTCGCTTAGCGTTGCCTTCCAGCTTACGCATACACCCTGTTTTTCATGTGTCACTTCTGAAACCCTCTCTGGTCCCAGTAAGGAGGAGACCTGATCCAGTCGGGGTTAACGATGAACAGGAATATGAGGTTAAGAAACTACTGGACTCAAAAATTAGGAGGGGACGGTTATGGTATCTGGTGTCATGGAAGGGATATGGCCCCGAGGAAAACTCCTGGGAGCCTTCCACCAACCTACATGCCGCCCGTTTGATAAAAGCATACCATAGTCAGCATCCGCAGAACCCCTGTCCATGTCAGAGTTCTCTCGGAGAGGGATGTACTGTCAGATCCCATCTGCGCGGCTACCGCGCCAGTGTGAACTCTGCCATCGGGAGCGTTTGAACTACACTTCCCATCAAGCTATGCGGGCCGAGGCACGTGCGTCCTTCACGCGACCTGCATTTCCGCGATATATACTGTTTCCGGGGCAGAGAACGCTGCCAATTACTCGTTTGTCTACGCAGCGGTCCTAGGAGAGCTGGTCCGGTAAGGGTGTCTCTGACACCGTGATCTTTTCTCGTTTTCCTTTCGAGAAAGCTTGTTTACGCTCTCTCTATCTCGAGGCTCGTTGGATTACTGAGTGGCATATCTTTGCTGATATTCTCCCTGCTGTTGGCGGGTCATTAACTTGATCCTTGCAGACGGGGAGAGTTGTTTTGGTGCTCCGTGCTTTCCTCTGTTTGGTGGTCTCGGCTGAGACCTTGCAGAGGAGAGAATTATCATTTACGGAACACACCTCTGTCTGTGGGCTTCCCTCTGTCGGAGAGGAGCTTTTCTGCACTTAAAGGTGCTGGTCTACTCGAAAGCGGAGTGATTTGAACTCTGTAACTCTGGGTTATTTTGAGGTTCATGAGTATGGATATATCATGATATTCCAGAAGGCAGCAACTGATAACATTTGAGCTGTACTTCTATTTCTGCTACTGAACCTGCCATCCGTATTGTATTGAGGAGTTCTGTACAACGTATGACCTTAAGGAATCTGTTACTTATATGTTACCTTCATACATTTTTGTTTGTGCTTTTGTTATACGGTGCGATACCAAAGGGGATGATGGACGGAGCACTGGAGCAAATCAAACACTCACCCCCAGTCAACTGATCTGGGTTTAATCCATCATCATTGTTATACGGTAACAGGGGATCTGAAGTGGGAGTGCGTGAGGATTCACGAACACCACCCCTGTGATTCATGGTGTAACAAAGAATGGGGTATGTGTACAGTCACTAAGAGTCATTTACAAATCTCCCTTATCAATAGTATATTTACGTTCTTTCTCTCTTCCATGTACTTATTCCTAGCACTTCTATACTAGTACCAATGGTGAAGAAACAACCTACCTTTCCTTACAGTTATTTTCCTTTACAGGTAGGACTCTTACTCACTAGAAAAGAAAGGGAAAGTTGTTGTACACAGAGATGGTACCACAGACGAGTTCATATCAGTAATAGCGTGTTTTCTTTGCAGGTCTCCCTCCCCGCTGATCCCATCCTTTCCTTCCCCGCTTAATCACTTCAACAGTCTATGATTTTATATCTGTTAGACTTGAGGCGATTGGGAGGTGGACCCATTAGAGCATCAAACCAACCCCGAGGACTGCCTTCGGATTACACACTTCTCCCGGTCTCCACCATGTGGCACCTCATCACGCGGGGCTCCGTCCTCCTCACAGGAGCCCCGCCTGGATTCTTGCTTCGGCCGCACTCATCACTTCACCCGGGCCCTCTCCTGGGACCCGGGACTTCGCTGTGGAGCCCGCGAGGCTCCAGACGGCTTTTCCGGCGGCGGGCGGGACTTCCTGTACGTGTCCCGCCCAATGCCAGGCAACTCTGCCTGACTTCCGCTTTTCGCTGGGGCCGCGGCGGTGATTTTGAAAAGAAGGATAATAATGCGGGGTGGGCACCCGCTCAATTAATAAAACATAAAGCGGGGTGGGCACCCGCTAAAAAGGCAAACAAGCAGGGCGGGCACCCGCAAATATAAAAATAAGCGGGGGAATCCCTACGTCGGGATTCCCTCGAAGATGATTGCAGCCCAGTGCTGCAGGGGGAAAACAGAAGCGCTCTTCCTCAGGGAAAATAAAGCGCTCTGGAGAACTAGAAATAAAGCGCGCACCAGGCGCTAAGAGTAAAGTCCTTAGGGGTAAGGAAATGAAGCAAAAGCTCCCAGCAAAGCGGTCTTCAGGGATGAAGGGGCAGTGCAGGGCCCAGGGAGGCAAGCCCTCATGGCAGCCCCCCCTGGGCCCCAGCAGCAGCACGCCCCGGCAGGATTCTGGATCAGAACTGAACAACTCTCATGGGGTCACAGCCCCTATATTTATATGCCCTTTTCCTTTGTGTCACAGCACAGGGCTTGGGGATACCAGTCAGAACTGGTTTAGGGGAGCTTTGGAGCACTTTGTTTTGCTCAGCTCCTCTCTCCTTTGTCAGGTGGGGGCTCAGCGATTAGACGCACCACAGGGGGCGGAGCCAGCATTGTGGAGGGAAGGCACAGCCCTATTCAGGTCCCAGGTGCAACTCCTCCCTCCCATCTGCATGCAGATCTCTCTATTCACCACTGGGCAGACTCACCCTGCCCCTCCTGGAGCCACATACACCTCCCAGCCCCTGTCACTCACAAGCCAGACATGCAATTCACATCAGGCAGGCAGACACAGAGCACACATAAATGCCAACTTCTAAAAGTGGCATTTTAACACCAGTCATAATAAATCTACGCACACCATTGCGCGGCATTTATTCACACAATTTCATACATACCAGACTTGACCACACTGCTCCTCTCATAACAGAAATTACCACTGACACACACTGATCAGGGAATCCCCCATGCATTCCTGTGGGAGGGCAGGCCAAGCTCACCAATGTAACACAGAGAGCGCACGCACTTTCCACTGGACCACAGTGCGAAAGTGCTCAGAGGCCTAAAATCACCAACACCAGGTTACAGACAAGGCAAAAAGTTCAGGGGTGAACCTGCCAAAAAGGGCCAATTCCAACACAACCCCCTTCCAGCCAAAACGCAGGGCAGACCAATCACTACTTTGATGGGCTTCCCTGCTTTGGGCGATAGAACACGGACGCGGGCCCTCAATGCAGGGACACCCTCCGGTTCTACGCCACTCTGAACCCACGTGGTTCCCTCTGAAAAAGAACTCTCAGGCCCAACTAGGCTACCCCACTGGTACTTCCTAGTTGTCCACGGCCAGGACCAGGCCCTAGGCCACCCAGACGTCACTGGTCCTTGCCAATCCACAGAGTGGGGGGCAGTAACCCCTGGCATACAATAGCCATTCTCCACTCTCTCAGTGTAGTTCCAAACTACCACTGATCCTTCAACCTAGGGTCCGCACCCTCAGGCTGACCAGAGGTCACGGGCAAAGCATCTCCTCACCCTACCTCTCTTCTGGGGTTACGCACCCTCCCAGGGGAAGCACCCACCAGAACACAACTCTCCCACCAGTTCAGGACCTCTCTCCATCAACTGGTCTACCACCTGGGAACCAAATTCACCGGATGCACCAGGGTCAGAGGCGAGGACTCCCTCCCTCTGCACCCCCTTCCAGAGTTCTGCACCCTCCCACTGTAGAACAGGGTCCCTTCACTTAAGATGGGCCCCACCTGCTCTCAGGGTAGTACTACCACATTCAGCCAGGGACCCTAAAGATCCCGGCTAGGCCTGCACCACCCCTTCTGGGAAACACAGGGTCTCTTCACTTAAGATGGGCCCCACCTGTGTTCACAGGGGTACCCCTAGAAAGCAAACCGGCCAGGACACTGATTACAGTCGCCCTGCCGTCCAGGTCAGGAAACACCTAAACCTCGCTCCCCAACCCAGGGACGGTACCCTTTGGTCAGACAATTGCCCGGCGAACCAGGACTTCCTGAGGGTGACACATACCTAATGTGTCGTGTGACAGTCTGCCTGGCGCAGAGCTCACGACCTCCTGTCCCTCCGACAGTGCGTGAAGATGCCCCAGCAACCTGGCGCAGAGCTCACGTCCTCCTGTCCCTCTGACAGTGCGTGAAGATGCCCCAGGACAGAAGTGGCGTCACCATGGCCAATCAATGGGAACTCAGACCTTCTGGCTGGCCCCTGACCCACTGGTTCTTCCACTGGGGACTCTTTCCCCCTCTCACACCTCACTCTGGACTTCTGCACTGTGAGAAGTTGGCCTGGTATATGCTGTCCACTAATTATAGTGGGCACCTTGCACCAGTCCAAACAACCCCTTATTGGAGATAGGTTAAAGACAACCTTTATTGAAAGCTATCCTAGTGGTAGCTATGGAGACCAGCCTTCAGGCTAAGTCTTGAAGGAATGTAAAGCAGCTTGTTTTACCAGTCTATAATCTCTTGAGTGACCAAATGAAAGAGGACCACACCAGGTATATATTCAAAATATATGTATTTATTGCTAAACACACCCCTCTAGTCTCTTTATGAGGCTAGAGTTCGAAGTACATAAGTTATAAGTTAGTTATCAACAGTAATAGCACAAATACACGTTTGAGCCCTAGGGGCGTACCAAACCATATATCAATAAAGTGGTATAAGAACCACGACTGAGCTAGACACAAGGCCTAGAGCCTGTAGAAGTGCTTGGCCCTCAAGGAACCACCCAAGGTAGTGACACAGGGGACCCACGGGGGACGCGTGCAGTGTGAGAACACAGCTGCGAGCCGCCGTTGACTTCTATGGGGAATGTCGCGGTTGGAGTTTCAAAGAAAAGGGACACTTAGAGGAGGACTTGGAGCAAACCCCTTTAGAACTAGGTTGTTCTAGAGCCTATACCCACGGGAGCACCGGAGTACTCGAGTTACCTCACCCAGGGAAGCCGGGTGCATAGTTGTCTTTCGGGGTCGGGTTTCGTCGTCGTTTTCAATGGCGATCTGCTGCAAAGTGCTGCTGGCGGCCAAGTCGAAAGTGTTCGGGTGGATCCAAAGGTGGATCGAAGATCTGAAGAACCTGAAAGCAGAGGGGACAGAGTCTGGGTCACTAGCCAGTGACCAGGAAGGCGATGAGCGGATGCCCACCAAGGTCGGGTGCTTCAGGTAGGTTGACGGTCGTCTTGACTCTTCAGCCACGAGGTCCAGGAGGCATCGACGATGACCAGGAGCTGGATTCGAGCTGTCCCACAACGTCTGTCGATTGCAGGGGTGTCGGCGACATGATTGGACCCAACAAGCCTTGGCAACGGCAAGTCTCTTGGAAATAGAAGAAGGACGGTGGTGCAGACCAGCAAGGTCTGAGGGACTCACCCAGCGAGGGTAAGTCAGGGCACGCCTGGAGCAACCAGGGAAGCCCAAGCAGAAGAAGAGTTGCCTTCGGGAGGGCCCACTAGCCAACGGACTAGCGACCGCGAAGGAGCCTCGAGTGGACGCACTTGGAGCTGGCTCACGGGACACTCATGGAGTGGAGGTCAGTGATCTTTGGTGCAGTCGGTGCTGGAGGCGGGGGCTACTCGGAGCCCAAAGCACAACTTCGTGGAAGACCAGGAAGAGGATGCACTTGCAAAAGTACTCGGTGTCCAGGGGTCACGGTTCCACGTTACCCACGACAGCTACGGGCCTCAGCTTTGCTGGGGACTCAGGGAAGCCTCGGGGAAGTCTGGAAATCCACCTCTGGTGATGCAAAGACTTCGGCGTCCGGCGGGAGCTTCAGCGATGCAGACCGGACAATTGCTTCGTTGGTGCCTGCCAAGCAGGGGCGTCACTCCTTGACCCCAAGGGAGATTCTTCAGTCCTCTAATCTTAAAGTAGAGCGTCGAAGGTCCAGGATTCAGTGTCAGAGTTTCGTCCAGGGTAATCTAAAGTCCTAAGGACTGGGGTCCCATACTTATACCAAGTTAGGGGGTTGGACATACTCTGGGGACCCACCTATGGGAGGGTCAGGGAAGAGGGGTGGTTACACCCATTCCCTTTGTCCAGTTTCGCGCCAGAGCAGGGGCTGGAAGCCCCTGAACCAGTTTGAACTGGGGTATGCACATGGACACCAAATGTGCCCCCAGTGCAGGACTTCAAAGCACCAGAGAGTGCTCCCGCCCAGCCCCAATACACATTATCCTGTCTGGGGAAGTGGTTACACCTCCCTGGGACAGGAAACCTATTGTCCAGGCCTCCCCTGCTGGAGTTTCAGTCAGCAGCAGGAGGCCAGACCCGTGTCTGTGGCAGCGGCATCCATTTTGTGATGCCAGGGCTTGGAAAGAAGTTACCGGGTAGGCCGGTGGGTACATGTCTCTCCCTCTAGAAGGGTGGAATGCTACCCCCGCCGCCAGAACTGGCGGGGGGTAGTATTCCAAGATGTTTGACACCAAACACGACATGTTTTCGTGCAGCCATCCCAAAGTTGGCATTTAACGCGAGGTTATAATGCGCTTAAGAGTATATGGTCAGGCTGCACTACAAACAGCATCAGAGAAGGGTCTCCGAACGCTGCAGAGGGGCTCTGCTCATGCAGGGCACCCTCTCACATAGGAACCAAGCACTCTGCCATCAGGATTGATAAGGCCGGCCATAGGAGTGACTTATAGGTTTATATGTGTGTATGTATGTAGTGATATAGGTAACCTATATCACAGTAAGGGGTGCATGCACCACCTTACCCAGGCTGCAGTAGCAGACTTGTGGTGTCCTTTTGGCTGGCCTTCCAGGGGTGGCATAATACATGCTTCAGCCCCTGGCAGGCCTCTGAGGTACCTATGCCGTGGGTACATAGTATACCATATACTAGGGACTTACAAGGGCACTCCAGATTCCAATCAGAGATGTGCCTAAGGCACATGGAAACCATTTTAGAGAGGAAGCAGCTAGGCTGGGGTTCTGATTAGCAGGGCCCCAGCCAGACTAAAGTCGAAAAACAGTGAAGCATCAGCAAAAAGTGGGGGTACCCATGTGAAGGAGATCCTACTCTCCTACACAACCCCCCCCAAACGTAGGGACATTAAACTAACCTTGACCAGTTGAGTCTTCATGTTCTAAGTGGAAGTACCTAGAGAGTCCATTTGCATTGGCATGGTTACTCCCAGGTCTATGTTCCACTGTGAAGTCCATCCCCTGTAGGGAAATGGACCACCTAAGCAGTTTGGGGTTTTCACCCTTCATTTGTTTTAGCCATAAGAGGGGCTTATGGTCTGTTTGAACAAGGAAGTGAGTACCAAACAAGTATGGCCTCAACTTCTTCAGAGCCCAGACCACAGCAAAGGCCTCCCTCTCAATGGCTGACCAACGTTTCTCTCTAGGGGTCAGCCTTCTGCTAATAAAAGCTACTGGCTGATCCTGACCTTCATCATTGAATTGTGACAGTACAGCCCCTACCCCCAATTCAGATGCATCTGTTTGGACAATGAACTTCTTGGAGTAATCAGGACTCTGTAGAATGGGAGCAGTGCACATGGCCTGCTTTAGGTCATCAAATGCCTTTTGACAGCTAACTGTCCACTGAACCTTTTTGGGCATTTTCTTGGAAGTTAAGTCATTCAGGGGTGTCACTATTGATCCATACCCCTTGACAAATCTCCTATAGTACCCAGTCAGGCCTGAAAAGGCTCTCACCTGAGTCTGGGTAGTTGGAGCAGTCCAGTCCATGATGGTCTGGATCTTGCTCTGCAAGGGTTGAACCTGGCCTCCACCCACAAGGTGGCCCAGGTACACAACCTGACTCTGCCCTATCTGGCACTTTGTGGCCTTGATAGTCAGGCCTGCTTTCTGCAGGGCCTGCAAAACATTTCTGAGGTGGACCAGGTGATCCTCCCAGGTGGAGCTAAAGACAGCAATATCATCTAGATATGCTGCACTATAGGCTTCCAGACCTGTAAGGACTGTATTCACCAACCTCTGAAAAGTGGCAGGTGCATTCTTCAGACCAAAGGGCATTACCACAAATTGATAATGCCCACTAGGGGTTGAGAATGCTGTCTTTGGCTTTGCATCATCAGCTAGTCTGATCTGCCAGTAGCCAGCTGTCAGGTCAAATGTGCTTAGATACTTGGCTGAGGCCAAAGTGTCTATTAGCTCATCTGCCCTAGGTATTGGATGGGCATCAGTCCTAGTGACTGCATTGAGACCCCTGTAGTCCACACAAAACCTCATCTCTCTTTTCCCACCACTGGTGTGAGGTTTTGGCACAAGGACCACTGGACTAGCCCAAGGGCTATCTGAGGGTTCAATAACTCCCAAATCCAACATTTTCTGGACTTCTGTCCTGATACAGTCCCTGACATGGTCAGGTTGCCTATAAATCTTATTTTTAATAGGCAGACTGTCCCCAGTGTCCACTTCATGAGTGCACCAGGTGGTCTGACTTGGAGTCAGAGAGAACATATGTCTGTACTGATTGAGCACTTGTCTACAATCAGTTTGCTGCTGAGCAGTGAGGCTGCCTGCCAAGGCTACACCATCCACTGACCCATCATCAGGGTTCTGTGAGAGCAGGTCAGGGAGTGGGTCACTCTCTTCCTCCTGTCCCTCATCAGTAGCCATGAGCAAGCCCATGTCTGCCCTGTCCACATATGGTTTCAGTCTGTTGACATGGAGAACCCTGTGGGGACTCCTGGGTGTTCCTAGGTCTACTAAATAGGTAACCTCACCCTTCTGTTCAACAATGGTATGGGGTCCACTCCATTTGTCTTGGAGAGCTGCTGGGGCCACTGGCTCCAACACCCACACCTTCTGTCCTGGCTGGTAAACAGTCAGTACAGCCTTTTGGTCATGCCAGGCTTTTTGCAGTTCCTGGCTAGCCTCAAGGTTTTTAGTTGCCTTTTTCATGTATTCAGCCATCCTGGAGCGGAGACCAAGTACATAGTCCACTATGTCATGCTTTGGGGGCTTGAGAGGTAACTCCCATCCTTCCTTTACCAAGCACAATGGACCCCTGACAGGGTGACCAAACAAAAGTTCAAAAGGGCTGTAGCCAACCCCCTTTTGAGGCACCTCCCTGTATGCAAATAAATGCCAGGGCAAGAGTATGTCCCATCTTCGCCTAAGCTTCTCTGGGAGCCCTTTAATCATGCCCTTTAAGGTTTTGTTGAATCTCTCAACTAAACCATTGCATTGTGGGTGATAGGGTGTGGTGAACTTGTAAGTCACTCCACACTCCTTCCACATTGCTTTCAAGTATCCAGACATAAAGTTTGTACCCCTGTCTGATACAACCTCCTTAGGGAAGCCCACTCTTGAGAAAATTCCCAGGAGGGCTCTTGCCACCACAGGTGCTGTAGTGGTCCTAAGGGGAATAGCCTCTGGGTACCTGGTGGCATGATCCACTACCACCAGGATAAATCTGTGCCCAGATGCTGTTTGGGGATCCATGGGACCAACAATGTCAATCCCTACCCTTTCAAAGGGAACCCCCACCACAGGTAGTGGTATCAGGGGGCCTTTGTAGTGCCACCTGCCTTGCCACTGGCCTGGCAGGTTACACAGGAGCGACAAAACTCCTTGGTGTCTTCAGACATGTGGGGCCAGTGAAAGTGAGGGACAATTCTGTCCCAAGTCTTGTTCTGGCCCAGGTGACCTGCTAAAGGAATGTCATGGGCTAGGGTCAATAGGAAGCCCCTGAACTTCAGAGGTATAACCAACCTCCTGGTGGCACCAGGCTTGGGGTCTCTACACTCTGAGTACAAGAGTCCATCATCCCAATACACTGTATGGGGACCACTAGCTTTCCCAGCAGCCTCAGCAGCAGCTTGCTGTCTGAGGGGTTCAAGAGAGGGGCAGCTCTGCTGCTCCTGGCTCAGATCTGCCCTGGAAGGGCCCCCTGTCCCTAAGAACTCAACCTGATCAGGCTCAAGCTCCTCTGGGGCAGTTCCTTCCTCAGGACTGAGATCATCTCCCTGAAGAGACAGATCTTCCTTCTGAGCCAAGGGGGAAGGCACTGCCTTTACCCTACTACTCCTCTTCTTGGATGGCACTTGGTCCATTATTCCAGAATCCAAGGCCTGTTCAGTGTTAGACATTTTGGCCTGTGACCTGGTCACAGCAAACACATCTGCAGGGATGCCCAGCATTTCTGCATGGGTCCTGAGCTCCACTTCTGCCCAAGCTGAAGTTTCTAGATCATTGCCAAGCAAGCATTCAACTGGTAGGTCTGCACTTACCACAACCTTCTTAAGGCCAGTTACCCCTCCCCAGGAGAAGTTAACAACTGCCAGAGTATGGTCTGTTCTGACATTGCTAGCATTGGTCACTTGGTACATTTCACCAAGTATAATCTGCCCAGGATCCACAAGATCTTGTGTCACCATGGTGACACTTGCTCCTGTGTCCCTAAATGCCAAAGCCTCTTTTCCATTTATTAATGGCTGTTGCCTGTACTTGCCCAGATTACTGGGACTCACAGAGGAGGTCACATCCATGCCTCCATCACAGACTAGGACAGCCTGAGTGAGTTCTCTGACTAGGTCAGAGCCCATCTCCTTACCCAGGGTCAACCCTACTAAACCCTTGGCTTGTGTAGTCCCACCACCAACTGTAACTGCACTAGGGGGAGCAGGTGCCTTAGGGGCATTGGTGGGGGCTGGAGTAGAGTCTTTGGACTTGGTGCAATCACTGGTCCAGTGGGTCTTTTGCTTACAGACCTTGCACCATGGTTTCTTTTGGCCTTTCCCTTTGTTAGACTGTGAATCCCCACCTGAAGAAGATTTTTGGGGGCCTTGTGAAGACTTCTGGTCTTTACCCTTCTCCCCACCCTTATCAGAGTTCTTAGAATCTTGCTTCTTTGGGTCACCACCTTGGTTCTGTACCTTCTGCCTCACCCTGGTTCTGACCCATTTGTCTGCCTTCTTTCCCAATTCTTGGGGAGAGGTCAGATCAGAGTCCACCAGGTACTGATGCAACAGCTGATTTTGACAGTTATTAAGAATCTGCTCCCTCATGATAAGATTGTACAATCCTGTGAAGTCACATACCTTACTGCCCATCAACCAACCTTCCAGAGCCTTAGCAGAACAATCCACATAGTCTACCCAGTCTTGAGTCTGTGCTTTTTGGGTATCTCTGAACTTTAACCTGTATTGTTCAGTTGTTAGGCCAAACCCATCAATCAGAGCACTCTTCAAGACTTTGTAATTGTCAGCATCCTCTTCTCTTACAGTGAGGAGCTTGTCTCTACCTTTGTCTGCAAAGGAGAGCCACAAGATTGCTGCCCACTGCTCCTGAGGGACCCTCTGTACTTTACAGGCCCTCTCCAGTGCAGTTATCCATTTGTGGATGTCATCCCCACTCTGGTAGGGAGGGACAATCTTGCTCAGGTTTCTATGGTCATAAGACCTTTCCCTATCTCTGGGGAAATTGCTGCCACCATGGGACTCTAGTCCCATCTTTTTTCTTTGCTTTTCAAGCTCTAGGGACTCCCTGTCTATAGCCAACTGCTCTCTTCTGAGCCTCAACTGAGCTTCTCCATATCTGAGCAGTCTCTCTTTCCTTTCATGAGAGGATTCCCTCCTATGAGAGGAAACAGAGGTCCCTATTGAGGTGTCAGAGTGGTTAGACTCCTGACAAGGAGATCTTGGCCTTCTGGGCACACTCACAATTCTTCCTGGGGGGACAAAGGGGAGGTCATTCTGATCCTCCTCCTCCTCCTCCACAGGAGGAATTGGGTTTACCAGGTCAAGGTCATTTTCACCTTCCTGGCCAGTTTCAGAGGGGGGGGCCTGGGTTTCTTCACCCCTGACCCCTTCCTCATCTTCTGCCCCACCCTGTCTGCCTACCCCTTCAGACCCTAGGGGTCTGCTGAGATCATCTGACAGTAGCACCTCCCTGAGGTGTTGGGTGCTGGCACTTTTGCCTGTCTTCAGCTTCCTAGTATTGCACAATGCTCTCAATTCCAAGAATGGGAGATTATCATACTTGGAGGGAAGAAGCCCACTGGCTTCTGGCAAGGACTCACTGGGTCCTGGCTTTGAAGACATTACTAGTGAGGTGTGGTGTATGCACTACCTACTCTAGTGTGGCCTACTAAACTCTCTTGAGTTGTAGAAAGGGTGTGCTATCCCTTAACACACAACTCTAAGTTCAGTAGAACTTACTGTATCCTAAGCTTGATTTATATGTACCTAAGGTACCCTTAGTGGTTTTCAGTTGATCAATTCAATTGAGATTATCTGGTAAAACAATAGCAAGCTGGAATCCCACACGCTGCACACCAATGTGAGAAGTTGGCCTGGTATATGCTGTCCACTAATTATAGTGGGCACCTTGCACCAGTCCAAACAACCCCTTATTGGAGATAGGTTAAAGACAACCTTTATTGAAAGCTATCCTAGTGGTAGCTATGGAGAGCAGCCTTCAGGCTAAGTCTTGAAGGAATGTAAAGCAGCTTGTTTTACCAGTCTATAATCTCTTGAGTGACCAAATGAAAGAGGACCACACCAGGTATATATTCAAAATATATGTATTTATTGCTAAACACACCCCTCTAGTCTCTTTATGAGGCTAGAGTTCGAAGTACATAAGTTATAAGTTAGTTATCAACAGTAATAGCACAAATACACGTTTGAGCCCTAGGGGCGTACCAAACCATATACCAATAAAGTGGTATAAGAACCACGACTGAGCTAGACACAAGGCCTAGAGCCTGTAGAAGTGCTTGGCCCTCAAGGAACCACCCAAGGTAGTGACACAGGGGACCCACGGGGGACGCGTGCAGTGTGAGAACACAGCCGCGAGCCGCCGTTGACTTCTATGGGGAATGTCGCGGTTGGAGTTTCAAAGAAAAGGGACACTTAGAGGAGGACTTGGAGCAAACCCCTTTAGAACTAGGTTGTTCTAGAGTCTATACCCACGGGAGCACCGGAGTACTCGAGTTACCTCACCCAGGGAAGCCGGGTGCATAGGTGTCTTTCGGGGTCGGGTTTCGTCGTCGTTTTCAATGGCGATCTGCTGCAAAGTGCTGCTGGCGGCCAAGTCGAAAGTGTTCGGGTGGATCCAAAGGTGGATCGAAGATCTGAAGAACCTGAAAGCAGAGGGGACAGAGTCTGGGTCACTAGCCAGTGACCAGGAAGGCGATGAGCGGATGCCCACCGATGTCGGGTGCTTCAGGTAGGTTGACGGTCGTCTTGACTCTTCAGCCACGAGGTCCAGGAGGCGTCGACGATGACCAGGAGCTGGATTCGAGCTGTCCCACGACGTCTGTCGATTGCAGGGGTGTCGGCGACCGGATTGGACCCAACAAGCCTTGGCAACGGCAAGTCTCGTGGAAATAGAAGAAGGACGGTGGTGCAGACCAGCAAGGTCTGAGGGACTCACCCAGCGAGGGTAAGTCAGGGCACGCCTGGAGCAACCAGGGAAGCCCAAGCAAAAGAAAAGTTGCCTTCGGGAGGGCCCACTAGCCAACGGACTAGCGACTGCGAAGGAGCCTCGAGTGGACGCACTTGGAGCTGGCTCACGGGACACTCGTGGAGTGGAGGCCAGTGATCTTCGGTGCAGTCGGTGCTGGAGGCGGGGGCTACTCGGAGCCCAAAGCACAACTTCGTGGAAGACCAGGAAGAGGATGCACTTGGAAAAGTACTCGGTGTCCAGGGGTCACGGTTCCACGTTACCCACGACAGCTACGGGCCTCAGCTTTGCTGGGGACTCACGGCAGCCTCGGGGAAGTCTGGAAATCCACCTCTGGTGATGCAAAGACTTCGGCGTCCGGCGGGAGCTTCAGCGATGCAGACCGGACAATTGCTTCGTTGGTGCCTGCCAAGCAGGGGAGTCACTCCTTGACCCCAAGGGATATTCTTCAGTCCTCTAATCTTAAAGTAGAGCGTCGAAGGTCCAGGATTCAGTGTCAGAGTTTCGTCCAGGGTAATCTAAAGTCCTAAGGACTGGGGTCCCATACTTATACCAAGTTAGGGGTTGGACATACTCTGGGGACCCACCTATGGGAGGGTCAGGGAAGAGGGGTGGTTACACCCATTCCCTTTGTCCAGTTTCGCGCCAGAGCAGGGGCTGGAAGCCCCTGAACCAGTTTGAACTGGGGTATGCACAGTGACACCAAATGTACCCCCAGTGCAGGACTTCAAAGCACCAGAGAGTGCTCCCGCCCAGCCCCAATACACATTATCCTGTCTGGGGAGGTGGTTACACCTCCCTGGGACAGGAAACCTATTGTCCAGGTCTCCCCTGCCGGAGTTTCAGTCAGCAGCAGGAGGCCAGACCCGTGTCTGTGGCAGCGGCATCCATTTTGTGATGCCAGGGCTTGGAAAGAAGTTACCGGGTAGGCCGGTGGGTACATGTCTCTCCCTCTAGAAGGGTGGAATGCTACCCCTGCCGCCAGAACTGGCGGGGGAGTAGTATTCCAAGATGTTTGACACCAAACACGACATGTTTTCGTGCAGCCATCCCAAAGTTGGCATTTAACGCGAGGTTATAATGCGCTTAAGAGTATATGGTCAGGCTGCACTACAAACAGCATCAGAGAAGGGTCTCCGAACGCTGCAGAGGGGCTCTGCTCATGCAGGGGCACCCTCTCACATAGGAACCAAGCACTCTGCCATCAGGATTGATAAGGCCTGCCATAGGAGTGACTTATAGGTTTATATGTGTGTATGTATGTAGTGATATAGGTAACCTATATCACAGTAAGGGGTGCATGCACCACCTTACCCAGGCTGCAGTAGCAGACCTGTGGTGTCCTTTTGGCTGGCCTTCCAGGAGTGGCATAATACATGCTTCAGCCCCTGGCAGGCCTCTGAGGTACCTATGCCCTGGGTACATAGTATACGATATACTAGGGACTTACAAGGGCACTCCAGATTCCAATCAGAGATGTGCCTAAGGCACATTTAAACTATTTTAGAGAGGAAGCAGCTAGGCTTGGGTTCTGATTAGCAGTGCCCCAGCCAGACTAAAGTCGAAAAACAGTGAAGCATCAGCAAAAAGTGGGGGTACCCATGTGAAGCAGATCCTACTCTCCTACATGCACCCTCCCAACTGGAGCGGTACTGCCAGACACTAGAACTGATGGAGGTCTGATTACAGGCACTCCCAGCTCACCTAACACGGGGAGATCCCCCTCGAAGAACGGTCCAACAGGACAGACTAGGCTCCCTACCTGGTGTTCCCTCTAAGAACCAACCAGTCCTGGAGACCGAGGTTGGGGTTCGGAATACGACCCAGTCTCACGCCCGCTTCAGCGAGTTTGGGCGTGAGGCCACACAACCTCCTCACAATAAGGTTACCTAGCTGGGCTACTCTGAACCACTTCCACCACTCTGGGTTGGAAGACACCTGCACCATTCCTCTATTCTCACTCCCCAATGCAAGCTCCCTTGAATCAAAGAACTCACACACTCCAACAGGTGTTGGCGCGACTCCGGAAAACAATTACGGGGCATGTTCTCTCTGACAAAACAGATTGAACAGCCCTTTAACACCATTTACCATGCTAACCAATCACCCAAACGTCCAGTGCACCAGAACACTCATCCACACTGCCCCCACAAGACTGGTGAGACAGTATCTTACTGCCCCTGAATCTCAACCTATCCCCCTCTTACTGGGAGCCAGGTACCATACTCTGGGAACTGGGAATGGGACTTCCTGCACTGGACTTCATCTTGCTGCCACCACTGGATCCCACCCTTACTGGGGATTCCAGAAAACTCACACTGCACTTAGGGGATAATCTACCCTCCTGAGCTAGTTACTCCATGCCAATTAAGTCCCCACTGTAGGCCAACCCTAGAACCAGCAGACAGCACAGGGGCAGTCACTCCTTCAGCATCAGGCCAACCCAAGAAATAGCACGATGGCAGTCCCTCCTTCAGCTTTAGGCCAACCCAAGATAGCAGTCTGCACAAGGGCAGTCACTCCTCCAGATTCTCTGGTTTCTGTCCTTGGCAGGACCCCCAACTCATAGTGCAATAAAACACAATTCAAAGAAATGACTCTTAAAACAAACTCAGAAACAATAATCCCCAACATGTGACTATCTAAAATGCAGAGTTTTGTAATGCAGCCAGTTGTCGCTGTGGTACTGCGCAAACGCAAGTCCTAATCCCCAACGCTGACAACCAATGTTAGAAATGGGATCTCTGGTTGGCTAAGGCTTGCGCCAAAGCCAGGCAGAGACCACCACTCTAGTCAGGGCGAGGGAGTTACACGCCAAAGATAACCCCTGCTCACCCCCTTGGTAGCTTGGCACGAGCAGTCAGGCTTATCCCGGTGGCAATGTGTAAAGCGTTTGCGCAACACGCACACAGCAACAACATACCAGGCACACCACAAAAAGGAACTCCACACAAGGTTATATCAAAAATAGCCTTTGTATTATCATAAAACACATTAGAATAGTACTCACATAATATACATCGTGCCACCTGGCACGGGGTCATATTTACAAGGGATTATTTACACCTGACAGGGCCAACTGGACCACTGTCAGAACCAGCACAAAGCGAACTTAGTAAAAGTAAGACATATCATAAACGTACAACCAGTAATCACTGGTAACCACTGTACTCAGCATCATCCTGTAACATAAACCACATTATGCACAGTATCACATTTAGGCGCGGAATACATTCTGCGCCAACCTCACCAGCATAAACACATTATACAATCATCTCAGAAGTCTAAACGCATTAGACAATAACCTCCTAAGTATAACTCACCTTAGGAAATAAACTCGTACTAACATAAAGCGCAGTTGGGAATAACTCATACCTAAACCACAGTAGAGAATAATCTCACATGCATAAACCACAGTATGCATATAACCTCATAATCATAAAAACACATTTAGAGGCATAAATAAGGGTGCGTAAATCATACTACATGAATTACATTTCCTAGCACCCAAAATCACATCAGCACATAAATTACATTAGGGCCTGGCGCCCTATAAACCTAACTGTCCCCCTGGCCAACAGCCACCTCAAAAGGGGCTCAAATGCCCTATGTCCAAGAGTCAGGGTGCGCTGCCAATGCAGCAGAAGTCAAGGGTGCACAATTGCGCAAACCTAAACGTTGCAGCTGGCACTAAGTGCTGCGCAGCTGTGAAAGTATGGGGCAGAGGAGTGCATCTCACTCCTAACTTCAAAAAGACAGGCCCCCAAAGCACTGTGGCCTAAACGATGCAGCTGCCCACTACTTGCTGGGCAACTGTGAATATTAAGTAAGTAGCACGAGCACCGACAATGTGCTCCGACCTGGGAACCCCCACTGGGCTCTTGGGACTGGAATCTCCCCCACGACGTTGCAGCTGCCCTCTAGTAAAACGGGGCAGCTGTGTAAAGAAATGGCCACACAAAGGGGGGAGAGTATGGGCCCCTCTGGGCCCTTTTAACATAATTATGCCCATCGTTGGAGCCACATGGGGCTCGAAAACCATCATGCCCCACGTTGGAGCGGCCCGCTGCCAGACGGGGCCGCTCAAGAAAACTAAACATGGTGCCTTCACTGGCACCACCAAACTGCGCCCATCGGTGGAGCGGCCCTCTGTCAGCAGGGCCGCTCGGGAAAGAGGCACCGGCGTGGTGCCTCGACTTTGCTCCCCCCAGCCAGCTCCACTCACCGGCTCTCCTGGCGGGGACTCTTCTCCTTTTCTCGCCGGCTCCTCTTCTGCTGCAGCCACACACGGGACCGGCACCACTTCTCCCGGTCTCCACCATGCGGCACCTCATCACGCGGGGCTCCGTCCTCTTCACAGGAGCCCCGCCTGGATTCTTGCTTCGGCCGCACTCATCACTTCACCCGGGCCCCCTCCTGGGACCCGGGACTTCGCTGTGGAGCCCGCGAGGCTCCAGACGGCTTTTCCGGCGGCGGGCGGGACTTCCTGTACGTGTCCCGCCCAATGCCAGGCAACTCTGCCTGACTTCCGCTTTTAGCTGTGGCCGCGGCGGTGATTTTTAAAAGAAGGATAATAATGCAGGGTGGACACCCGCTCAATTAATAAAACATAAAGCGGGGTGGGCACCCGCTAAAAGGCAAACAAGCAGGGTGGGCACCCGCAAATATAAAAATAAGCGGGGGAATCCCTACGTCGGGATTCCCTCGAAGATGATTGCAGCCCAGCGCTGCAGGGGGAAAACAGAAGCACTCTTCCTCAGGGAAAATAAAGCGCTCTGGAGAACTAGAAATAAAGCGCGCACCAGGCGCTAAGAGTAAAGTCCTTGAAGTCCTTAGGGATAAGGAAATGAAGCAAAAGATCCCAGCAAAGCGGTCTTCAGGGATGAAGGGGCAGTGCAGGGCCCAGGGAGGCAAGCCCTCATGGCAGCCCCCCCTGGGCCCCAGCAGCAGCACGCCCCGGCAGGATTCTGGATCAGAACTGAACAACTCTCATGGGGTCACAGCCCCTATATTTATATGCCCTTTTCCTTTGTGTCACAGCACAGGGCTAGGGGATACCAGTCAGAACTGGTTTAGGGGAGCTTTGGGGCAGAGAACGCTGCCAATTACTCGTTTGTCTACGCAGCGGTCCTAGGAGAGCTGGTCCGGTAAGGGTGTCTCTGACACCGTGATCTTTTCTCGTTTTCCTTTCGAGAAAGCTTGTTTACGCTCTCCCTATCTCGAGGCTCGTTGGATTACTGAGTGGCATATCTTTGCTGATATTCTCCCTGCTGTTGGCGGGTCATTAACTTGATCCTTGCAGACGGGGAGAGTTGTTTTGGTGCTCCGTGCTTTCCTCTGTTTGGTGGTCTCGGCTGAGACCTTGCAGAGGAGAGAATTATCATTTACGGAACACACCTCTGTCTGTGGGCTTCCCTCTGTCGGAGAGGAGCTTTTCTGCACTTAAAGGTGCTGGTCTACTCGAAAGCGGAGTGATTTGAACTCTGTAACTCTGGGTTATTTTGAGGTTCATGAGTATGGATATATCATGATATTCCAGAAGGCAGCAACTGATAACATTTGAGCTGTACTTCTATTTCTGCTACGAACCTGCCATCCGTATTGTATTGAGGAGTTCTGTACAACGTATGACCTTAAGGAATCTGTTACTTATATGTTACCTTCATACATTTTTGTTTGTGCTTTTGTTATACGGTGCGATACCAAAGGGGATGATGGACGGAGCACTGGAGCAAATCAAACACTCACCCCCAGTCAACTGATCTGGGTTTAATCCATCATCATTGTTATACGGTAACAGGGGATCTGAAGTGGGAGTGCGTGAGGATTCACGAACACCACCCCTGTGATTCATGGTGTAACAAAGAATGGGGTATGTGTACAGTCACTAAGAGTCATTTACAAATCTCCCTTATCAATAGTATATTTACGTTCTTTCTCTCTTCCATGTACTTATTCCTAGCACTTCTATACTAGTACCAATGGTGAAGAAACAACCTACCTTTCCTTACAGTTATTTTCCTTTACAGGTAGGACTCTTACTCACTAGAAAAGAAAGGGAAAGTTGTTGTACACAGAGATGGTACCACAGACGAGTTCATATCAGTAATAGCGTGTTTTCTTTGCAGGTCTCCCTCCCCGCTGATCCCATCCTTTCCTTCCCCCGCTTAATCACTTCAACAGTCTATGATTTTATATCTGTTAGACTTGAGGCGATTGGGAGGTGGACCCATTAGAGCATCAAACCAACCCCGAGGACTGCCTTCGGATTACACACTTCTCCCGGTCTCCACCATGTGGCACCTCATCACGCGGGGCTCCGTCCTCCTCACAGGAGCCCCGCCTGGATTCTTGCTTCGGCCGCACTCATCACTTCACCCGGGCCCTCTCCTGGGACCAGGGACTTCGCTGTGGAGCCCGCGAGGCTCCAGACGGCTTTTCCGGCGGCGGGCGGGACTTCCTGTACGTGTCCCGCCCAATGCCAGGCAACTCTGCCTGACTTCCGCTTTTCGCTGGGGCCGCGGCGGTGATTTTTAAAAGAAGGATAATAATGCGGGGTGGGCACCCGCTCAATTAATAAAACATAAAGCGGGGTGGGCACCCGCTAAAAAGGCAAACAAGCGGGGCGGGCACCCGCAAATATAAAAATAAGCGGGGGAATCCCTACGTCGGGATTCCCTCGAAGATGATTGCAGCCCAGCGCTGCAGGGGGAAAACAGAAGCGCTCTTCCTCAGGGAAAATAAAGCGCTCTGGAGAACTAGAAATAAAGCGCGCACCAGGCGCTAAGAGTAAAGTCCTTAGGGATAAGGAAATGAAGCAAAAGCTCCCAGCAAAGCGGTCTTCAGGGATGAAGGGCAGTGCAGGGCCCAGGGAGGCAAGCCCTCATGGCAGCCCCCTGGGCCCCAGCAGCAGCACGCCCCGGCAGGATTCTGGATCAGAACTGAACAACTCTCATGGGGTCACAGCCCCTATATTTATATGCCCTTTTCCTTTGTGTCACAGCACAGGGCTTGGGGATACCAGTCAGAACTGGTTTAGGGGAGCTTTGGAGCACTTTGTTTTGTCCAGCTCCTCTCTCCTTTGTCAGGTGGGGCTCAGGGATTAGACGCACCACAGGGGCGGAGCCAGCATTGTGGAGGGAAGGCACAGCCCTATTCAGGTCCCAGGTGCAACTCCTCCCTCCCATCTGCATGCAGATCTCTCTATTCACCACTGGGCAGACTCACCCTGCCCCTCCTGGAGCCACATACACCTCCCAGTCCCTGTCACTCACAAGCCAGACATGCAATTCACATCAGGCAGGCAGACACAGAGCACACATAAATGCCAACTTCTAAAAGTGGCATTTCTACACCAGTCATAATAAATCTGCGCACACCATTGCGCAGCATTTATTCACACAATTTCATACATACCAGACTTGACCATACTGCTCCTCTCATAACAGGAATTACCACTGACACACACTGATCAGGAATCCCCATGCATTCCTATGGGAGGGCAGGCCAAGCTCACCAATGTAACACAGAGAGCGCACACACTTTCCACTGGACCACAGTGCGAAAGTGCTCAGAGACCTAAAATCACCAACACCAGGTTACAGACAAGGCAAAAAGTTCAGGGGTGAACCTGCCAAAAAGGGCCAAGTCCAACATTTCCCTAGGTGCCGGCTGAGCTAGGGCCCAAAATCCACAGCTAGTCACATTACAAAAAAAGGGTCAGTTATCAGTGGAAAAATGTAATGTGTCCACGTTGCTTTTTAGGACGTTTCCTGTCACGGGCACTAGGTCTACTCACACAAGTGAGGTATTTTTATTGGGAGACTTGGGGGAATGCTGTGTGCTTGGAAGTTTGTGGCTCCCCACAGATTCCAGAACTTTCCATCACAAAAATGTGAGAAAAAGGAGTTTTTTTTACAAAGTATGAGGTTTGCACGGGATTCTGGGTAACAAAACCTGGTAAGAGCCACACAAGTCACCCCATCCTGGATTCCCCTGGGTGGCTATGCATCAAAAATGTACAGGTTTGCTAGGTTTCCCTAGGTGCCGGCTGAGCTAGAGTCTAAAATCCACAGCTAGGCACATTGCAAAAAAGGGTCAGTTTTCACTGGAAAAATGTGATGTGTTCATGTTGCGTTTTGGGCCGTTTCCTGTCGGGGCACTAGGCCTACCCCCACAAGTGAGATACCATTTTTATCAAGAGACTTGGGAGAATGCTGGGTGGGTGGAAGTTTGTGGCTCCCCACAGATTCCAGAACTTTCCATCACAGAAATGTGAGGAAAATGTTTTTTTTTTTTTTACAAAGGTTGAGGTTTGCAGGGTATTCTGGGTAATAGAACCTGGTGGGAGCATTCTGGATTCCCCTCGGAGTCTATTTTTCAAACATGTACAGGTTTGTGTTGTGAAGTGATACCACAACACACACGTAGCTTTGAATATTGTTTTATTCAGAAGCAGGTTGAACGTAACTCCCTTCATCGCAAGTTCAACTCAACTGAAATTTAATGGAACCCCGAAGCATCAGCGCTCCCATGGCAACCAACAACAAAGCCCCATTCTATAGTGAGGCACACATTCTACAGCGAGGCACAGAAAGGTACAATGAAAGATTACAACATATCTTTCCCCCTTCATACCCACAATGAATAGTACAAAAAATGAAACAAAGATTTCTCCACATGGAAAAAAAAAAAAAAGCATTACAAAATTAATACACAGAATAATTGCCCCTGGAAAAGGAAGAGAACAAGATCAAAAGAATTAGCAGTGGAAGTAGATATTTCATTACAAAAAGAAAAAAAAAAACATTATAGCATGTGGGGCTGCACTGAACAAAACGAAAAGCCTACACTACAGAACATAATCCTGCATATAAGCAGGAGCTCTCCTTTGTCTTTGAGACTTTAAACCACCTCGCTCAATGGGAATACCAGAATTTTTCCAGTTCCAGAACAGTTCAAGGACTGAACAGTGTCAAGTTCTCCCACCGATTGGCCCACCGAGTTGGGCTCCAATTCTTGCTCATGAATGATGTCAGTTACCAAATCATGATTGAGATCAAGCAACTGTACAGGGCTGCCTCCAGATACCTGGTTGTGAATACACCCTTCATCACCCAACCACACACTTTCATCCTGCTTCTCACAAACGTCTAGAGTGTCTTTGCCAGACTGAAATTTCGCCACCCTTCTGCAATTCCACGTCTCCCCATTAGTGAGCACCACATGCCACCTATACACTCTCTTGACCTGGTAGGGACCCTGAAACTTGTTCAGACCTCTGCTTAGACGCCCCCGTTTGACCTTCACCCAATCACCTGGCTTAATTCTACATTTGTCTGACTCAACACTTGGGTCAGACTTGCCTTTCTCACAGAGACCTCTTTTAGCCAGACTGTCAGTGTCATCTCTTAACAAAGCTCTCATCCAAGATAAAACCAACTTAGTGTTGGGTTTTCTGCCTCTCATCAACCAGAATGGAGTAAGATTCACTGCCGCATTTCCGTGGTGCGGTATGCCCAAACCAGATCCGCAACAGTAGTTTCCACACTGAGTTTGTTCACCAATACCAGTTGAATTGCCCCCTTAACCATTCTGTTGGCCCTTTCCACAATTCCATTTGCTTGTGGATTATACAGTGAAGTGCGTGAATGTTTGATGCCAGAGGCCTCCAAAAACCTCACCATGTCATGGGAAGTCAATTGAATGCCATTATCTGTTATGATGCACTCCGGAAAACCTTCTTCCCTAAATATCTTGCCAAAAACTCCTATGGTAGCTGTGGTTGTTATCTCACTCATAAATCTGACTACCAACCATCTTGAGTGCACATCCAACAATACTAGAGCAAATCTCTGACTGTGCCTTACTCCACCCAGCGGGCCAATAAAATCAGCACAAACAGTGTGCCACACCCGACCTGGATCACGTATGTTGACAAAGTTCGACTGGCTTACCACCTTCAACCTTTTTTCACCTTCCATACACTCTATACACCTCTGCACCCAGTTCACCACATCTTCATCCATACCAGGCCACCAGAACTCAGCTCTAAGGCATGTTTTAGTCATGGTTTGCCCCAAATGTCCCTCGTGAGCTACGTCAAACAACTTTTTCCTGACTCCAATGGGTGGAATTATTCTCTCAACTCACATCAACAACATATCTCCAACAAAAGATACCTCATCCACAATTTTGCCATAAACACGCAAGGCTTTAGGTAAGGTGCTCTCCCTCCGTCCTCCTTTCAAAATCAAACTTTCAACACCACTCAGTACCTCATCCTCTATCTTGGCCTCACACCATTCTTCAGTGCCCACAGCACTGAAAGACCAGCACACCACATCCTCTATGTTGGCAACAGCACCCTCTCTCTCACTTCTCCTTTCCTCTTCATCATCAACCAGTTTCCAGTCCATAGGCAAGCGTGATAGACAATCCGCCTGTACATTTCTTCAACCAGGTATGTACTCTAATGCAAAATTAAATTCCTGGGAGCGTGCTGCCAACCTGGCAAGATGCACAGAACCCTTACCAGCTCCACCTGGGGAAAGAATTTTCATCAAGGGCTTGTGATCTGTCCGCAATTTAATCTGACTGCCCCATACATAGGTTCTGAAGTATTCCATTTCCCACACAGCCGCTAAAGCTTCCCTCTCTATCACTGAATAATGACGTTCAATATTGGTCAGAGAGCGAGAAGGGAAAGCTATTGTTTTACTCAACATTACCATGCATTTGGGACAACACTGCCCCAATCCCATTAGCACTTGCATCCACAGTAATTACAGATTTTCCACTATGTCTCCATAAATCAAGATGTCATCCTGGAAGAAAACAATGTTACCAACACCTTTGAAAACCTCTGTGATGACTCTCTGAAAGACACTGGCTGCAGAACACAGGCAAAAGGTCATCCGCGTGAACTTGAACGTGCCCTCCATAGTTATAAAAGCCGTCAAAGGTTTGGACTCATCATGCAACTTTACTTGATGGTAGGCATGGCGTAAATCCAATTTGGAAACATATTTTCCACCCTTGAGCAAGGAGACCAGCTCATTAATGTTAAGAGGGGAAAATTATCTGACACGACGTTTTGGTTAATACTTCTTAAGTCAATACACATCCTACGTTTACCATCGGCCTTGTGCGTGATCACAACTGGAGAAACCCAACTAGAAGTTTCCACAGGTTCCATAACCCCACTCTGTAACATCTCTTCCAACATTTTTTTTACTTCTTCTCTGACCTTTATGGGCACTCTCCTCACTTTGTGTTGAACTGGCACCACCCCTTCTTTCAGTTGAATCTTGTGTGTGTATCCTTTTAACAGACCCATCTCCTCCCTTAATACATTTTGTGCATTATGAAGAACCTCTTCCAGTGTCATTTCACCGACCACTATGACCTGATTTGAAGCCCTTGGATTTATCACTATGTGAAGATCATACTGGTGAATCCACCCTAATATTGGTACAACATACACTTTGCCTTTGATTTTCCACTCCCCCAAAGTCAATGTCTGCCACCATATAGCCCAAGATGTCAATCTTCTCACCTTGATAACCACCCGGATTAATGTCTTTAGGGAGTAGTCTCACCCCTGGCCATTCTGACAAAAACATTTCCTTTGGCACAATAGTATATAAGGAGCCTGAATCCACCATTAAATCGACCTTCCGTCCACGTACCACAAATTCAGCTTTAGGTCTCACAATCCTTCCCACACTGTTGTCATCCTCCTCCACACACAAAACCCTGTTCACCCCCAAGCTACTAGACATAGATGGACCCTCATCAGACACCACTGCCACCTTACCTTTCACTGGAGCTTTAAACATGTGTGGAAAATGTCCGTTGTGCCCACATTTACGACACTCTTTACCAATCGCAAAACAATTCTTTGCTTCAGAGGAGTGATTGTTACTACCACATCTTCTACACCTCTTACCTTGATTTTTGACAAATGACTGTCCTCTGTCTACCTTGCTAACAGTTCCTGACTTCTGTAAAGCTGCCACTTCATTGAAACCATTCTCAACAGCAGAAACATCCCCCTTAATCTCTTTCTTATCCATCTCACTCATACAATATTTAGATTCTTCAACCATCTTAGCTATGTCTATAGCATCTTTTAAAGAAGGATTTTTGGCAGCCCAGAGTCTCCTGCATTTTCTGACTCTTACACTGCACTATAAGCTGAACACGGATTATTTTGTCCATCATTGCACCAAATTGACATTTTACTGACAATTCCCTTAACAAAGTTGTCAACCGACTCTCCTTGGCCTGAGGTTGAGTATAAAATTTATGGTGTCTCATTACCACATTCCTTCCGTTGGCAAATCTTAACTCCAATTTCTTATGTGTTTCACCCTAAACATCTAAAATTGGTTGACCCTCTTGAATTGGTAGAGCAGGTAAGTACCTTAAAATATGCTGCCCTTCCTTACATAAAGCATTAAGTAAAAATGCTTTTTTCCGATTGGACCTGAAGTCTTGCCCATCCAGCACCTCCAAATAATTATCAAAAAATTCTAGCCACTCCTCCCATTCAATAGGTGGCTGACCAGCTTGAGCTAAAAATGGAGGTGGTGGTGTTATGGACGACACATCCATAGCAAAAACTCACAGAAAAAAACAAATATGAGAGAAATAAGATACTTATGAGTCAGGGTTCAAGGAAACAGTAGCATTCATACCCAAAGAAGTGTTGTCTCAATAAAGATAACACACAAAAAAATGCTTCCTTGTGTTCCTTCAAGAACCAGAAGTATTTCTTCCCTGTCCTCTTGAATCTCCCTTGCAATGTCCTCTCCTCTAATCTTTTCGACGATTACAAGATGTCCTGTTCATCAAGAACTCCACTTCAGAAGGCAATTGAGACACCAGGTTTGTCAGGTCAGCAAGAAAAGGACGAAGTGATACCAAAGGGGATGATGGACGGAGCGTTAGAGCAAATCAAACACTCACCCCCAGTCAACTGATCTGGGTTTAATCCATCATCATTCTTTAGCTCACTCCACCACCCCAGTTCAGACATGGCCATATGCAAATCAGTCTGACCCTGTGCCTCATGGGAACAGTCCAGCCCGAACTGCCAAGCCATGACTTCCCTGGACCAGAAACAAGCATCCTGGGACCGGTTTCGGGTTCAAAACCCTCATCAGCCAGGCTATCTTGAATCCAGTGGCAAAGTGAGCAAGGGACCCACGTCTGGGCATACCCTGCCAACTTAGGGCGAACAAAGCGATACCAAAGGGGATGATGGACGGAGCGTTAGAGCAAATCAAACACTCACCCCCAGTCAACTGATCTGGGTTTAATCCATCATCATTCTTTAGCTCACTCCACCACCCCAGTTCAGACATGGCCATATGCAAATCAGTCTGACCCTGTGCCTCATGGGAACAGTCCAGCCCGAACTGCCAACCCATGTCTTCCCTGGACCGGAAACAAGCATCCTGGGACCGGTTTCGGGTTCAAAACCCTCATCAGCCAGGCTATCTTGAATCCAGTGGCAAAGTGAGCAAGGACAGCACGCCCTTGAAGAATGTGGTGCATGCGAATAATAAAGCTTGCGCAATAGTGGAAATCACAATGGTTCGTTCCTCCAAGACTCCGTCGCACGCGCAAAAGGCACGAGGTACTTTGCTGCGTTCTCTACTGCAAATATGTCACGTGCGAATAGGCTCGAGACGCCGTGTCTCTTGACTGAGTTGTCAGCCCGTGATCCAGCGGGTTACTTGCAACAAGCATTCATACACAAAATACTCACTTGGGCCCATACATTCATACTACGCTAGCAATTTCCGCTGGTGGGTCAGTTGTACTCTTTATCAAAATCCCTGCTACCAATTACTTTTCTGATTGATACCAATGGACCCTTTGCTAATTGGGAAGTTTAAAATGAGTGACATTCAATACAATTCATAATTCCTGAAATAATCACTGAGTCAGGAAGTTTTAAAATGTTTATCTAAAGATTTAGCAGAGTAAAATACAGAACCACATGATACTTAAATCGTATATCAAGGATGAAGCATAATAATCAATTATCGATCAATGACAGTCCCTCAGAAAAGGAGAAGATAGAGACAGCAGCGCAACTAAGGTTTGCATTTATATTTACCTAAAAGTGCGAGAACCAAACCCCTTGGCCAAGGAGTTGGAAAGGTAGGACCCAGGAAGGATGAAGAGCAAAGACCTCCTCCAGGTTCAGGACAGGACCGGTGACCTCTCTATCAACGACGCCTGAGTCGTTCCCCTCTCTGATACTTCACTTCTCCTCGAATTCTCCCGTGTCTTCCTTCTAATGTACTCCGCCGCCCCCACCTCAGGACCTCTCTGGACAGCGGTTCAGTCTGCAATCGATCAGCTCGTCATGGATCTCGAACTAACTAATTAGCTAATACTATATATATTATACCCTTCTACGCCCATGTACCTCCCCTAAATGTTGCAAAAATATGGGTCCACTACTTCTGATTGGACGGGGACAGGGGGTTGATCCTCACACCATATTGATTTAATTCAATTTCTTTAGGCCCGTTGTTTTAAAATACCACCCATCACAATTAATACATTTGCTTTATTTCCCACCCGTCTCATGACAAAGTTTATTACAATGTTTATATGATTTGTTTCTTTCCGTAGGGACATCGTGGGTACAATAATGTTGGCCATCAGGTCATGGGCTTGGACGACGTCCAGGTTGACTTCATCCTCTCTTCTGGGCAGCCTCGCAGGGCGCATGCGCAGAACCATTGTCTCTCGAGTTTTCAGTTCAACCAACCCCAGGCCCATTTACGAACTAATAAAAATCAAAGAAAAAAATATTAAAATCACAAATAAATGGTTTCACTGTATACCCACTCTTTCTACGCTATTCCCATTTAATTATAAATTCTATCCCGCATTAATAGCGTTAGGATATCACAGTTTAATTGCAGCATGTAAGCAAGCTGTAGCACGTGAAAACATTAAGCAGCCATTTTAATACACACTGCGCAGAAGCAAGGATTTCCCTCCAAGCAAAGAAAAGACGTCACACCACGTGATATGGTTGACACATGCGCAAATAGGTTTCCCGCGTTTTAGCGGCCATTTTAGATTAGACAAGCGTTAATTGTTAGTTTAAACACATAGGCAAGCTTCCTTCTCCTTGTATTTGTGTGTGCAGTGGTTAGTACGAACTTAACAAAGATTAATAATTAATACTGTGAGAGGATTGCTTCCGAGCAAGTCTCATTTGTGAGTTCTTGCTCCATCAATCCCCTCTTTGATGGCGTTTCTGAGCCATCAAAATACTTCCCACAACCAGATGCCAACTTTTAGCATAAAATTGTCTCAGCTTCATTTTTACACTTTCTATTTTTCACATCTCTTTTCAGTTTCTTGTATAATTCACTTCTCAAATCTTCTAGTTCAATTTAGTCAAACTTTCTCTTCTTTCCCTTTCCTGTCACATTATACGATTCATTCTTTCTACAACATTTGCACCATATTATTATTGACAGTACTATTATTGCTATCCCTGCTAAGGGTACTAATATTTGACCTATAAGTCCTTTCCCTACATTAGCAAACCAGGTACCAATTGACGTAATGCTATTTGTCAATCTTTCCCATACACTATCAACTTCCACTGGTTTTAGTTCCTTCTCAAGTTTAGTTATATTCTGTATATATGTTCCAATTTCTGCACTTTTATCAGGTATGTAAGTGCAACAGTGTTTCGTCTTCAATAATTTACAGACTCCGCCCTCTTTTGCTAATAGTATATCAAGAGCAAGTCGATTTTGCATAACCATAGATCTAATCGCAATCATCTCCGCATTAATCATTAGAAATTCTCCAGCAGTGTCAGTTGATAAACGATCAACCACTGTAGATAATTTACATATCTTCCTTGAGTTCAGAATTATTCCCACTGAAGGTATTAATGCACCAAATATATCACCTACAATTCCAGAAAAACGAGCTCTTTTGCTACGTGTTAATTCACTATTATTTTCATTGCTCCCAGTGTTCCTTTTTACATGGTATATTTTTGGAAATACTATTCCAAAATAACAACTTCCATACCACCGTGCAGGAAGCCTAAAGTAAGCCTTATTCCCACACACATAATAGATTCCAGGAAAAACTGAATCCGTTCCTCCTTTTAATCCCCAACCTCCAAGAATTAAGAAATTGTGTTCACATTCACTGGTACCGATGAAAATATTGTTATAATCAGTCTTTAACCTATGTAGACAAATTTTCCCTGTCTTCACAAAATCCAGAGCCATAGCAGCTTGAGCCTTGCCAGGTGTGAAACTACCCTCTTTCTCAGCCCAAGGTGGCAGATGAGCCTTATGCTCAGAAGCTTTCTTTTGGAAATCTTCTCTTCTATTCTCCACTAAATTCAAAAATATCTTTTCTTCTTCATGTAATGAACATGTTAGATTGCTTCTATGTGCATGTATTATGTCTATTGATTTCATTGTTAAGAAAAATTTGCCCATAAACTGTGCATCTTTACTACTAAGCACTGGATTCATATTCTTTCGAATCGGAACCTCAGAAAATATCACATCTATATTTGAATAATAATACTGAAGCCGCCCTGTTTTATAAAATAAACTAGCCAATACACTACATGATATGCCGTAAGTTAATGGCAAGTGATGATATGTTAACCCTTCTGTTACTGATTCAGGTAATTTCATACAGACATAACAATTACTAACTTCCATGGTATCTACATATTGAAACAATAATTTTTTGAAAACATTCAGACTAGTGTCATTATCTGTTACTTCATGATGAAATTCTGGTTCATCTTCTGCCTTTAGTTCTACTCTATTACCTTTTAATTTATCTGTCCTTTCCTTCGTTTCGTTGTTAATCTTTTTATCTATTATCATAAGGTAAGGAATTGCTACGATCACAACTAACCATACTATAAGCACCACTACCAGATTACATATGCATATAGCACAGCATCTTTTACAACCTTTCTGCTTTGGTCTCCCAGAAACTCTATCGTCAGGCATTTTTTGATAAGGAAGATTTCTCTTCTTATCGTAATTTAAAGTCTCTTTACGTTATCAAGGTGGTTTTATTTCTTTCTCATAAGTCAATTCCGCACTTGTTCCTTCGTCACCACTTTCACTTGACTCTGAGCTCTCGTAGTCTTCAAGGATAATATAAGTCCAATCGGGACCTTTAAATTTGTTGTTCACAAGTTTCAGTCTTTTGCTTTTTCGTTTTTCTATTCCACTTGTTTGTCCCGTTAGGCTTGTCACTTCATTTACTTGTTCTGGATCTTCACTTCTGGTTGTTATGTGGTATTTTACTCTTTTAATAACACTAGGCCAATGATCACCTTTTCTGACCTTCTTTGTTTGCACTGTCTCTTTGCCTTTTATTTCTTCTTCAGGAATTCTTTTATTTTCGGGTTGTTGCACAGTTTTGTTTTCTTCAATTTCTGTTTCCTCTATTTGTTCTTTTTCAGGTCTTATTGGTTTCTTTTCAGCTGTTCCACTGTGAGTTTCCAATAACTGACCTTGTTCAGAATCTACGTCTTCATGTTCGAGATTCTCGAGATCTTCTGTTTGAATGTATTTTCCTAGATCTAACTGATTCTGATCAGGGCTTATTGCACTTTGTACTTCTGCAGCCTGACCGCATTCTTCTAGACCTGTCTGTCCCTGCTCAAATTCTGTTGGTTCGTTGTTGATTTGAGCCCAATTTCCTCTCCCTATCTGATCCTGCTCAGGTTCTCTTATTGTTTCTTCTTCTTCTTCCTGAGCTGCTTCTGCTTCACCTATCTGACTTTCCGCAATTTCTTCTAAATTTGCTTGACTTCTTGTTTTGTTGTAGACTTCAGATATTTCCACCACCGGTATCCAGTCCTGACTTGTGCTCGGTGTTCTTCTTCAGCTTCCCTCGAATCTCGGACCTGAGATTCTTCAGCTGGGCAACCTTCAGCTTCCTCAGTTATCGATGCTGTCTGAGGATTTTCTTCTTCAGGGTCTGGTACTCTTTTGGTGTGGCTTACATGAATCCAATTAGGATATCCTGCACATTTCACTGCTGTGTTCGTAACTAGTATGACCTGACAAGGTTCGCCCCACCTGGGTGATAGACACGTTTCTCTGGTGTGATGCTTCACAACCACCCAGTCACCGGGATTCAGATCATGCTCTTGTTCTGGCTGCCTGGAAACTGCGTCTTCCCCAACCTGGTGAGAGACAGAATGCACTAGGTCAGCCAATCCTGTGCAATAATCCAGAACCATATCATCAGTTATATTCAGCAGTTTATTTGTAGGAACATGTGCTTGTCTCATTGCTCTTCCCATAATTATTTCGTGTGGACTCAATCCGGTATTTCTCTCAGGAATGCATCTGAGTCCCATCAAAACAAGTGGCAATGCATCCGGCCAATCTAACGATGTTGATGCACACATTTTTGCCAGTCTGGATTTTATTGTGCCATTCATTTGTTCAACCACTCCAGAAGCCTCTGGACGATATGCACAGTGCAATTTTTGTTCAATTTGGAAAGCTTCACAGATTATTCAAATCACATCATTGTTGAAGTGCCCTCCTCTATCTGATTCCAAAGTTACTGGGAAACCAAATCTAGGAATGAGTTCTCGTAGCAACAACTTGGCGACCGTAATACTGTCATTCCTCCTGGTAGGGTAAGCCTCCACCCACTTTGAAAACAGACACACTACGACAAGTACATATTTCAGTCCTCTACATGGTGGTAACTGAATGAAATCAAGCTGAAATCTCACAAATGGACCCTCTGCCTTTCCTATTTTCCCAAACCCAATTACTGTTTTTCTTCCTGGATTATGCATTTGGCAAGTTAGACATCTCTGGCAAAGACTCTCTGCTACAGCCCTAAACATTGGATTGTACCAATTTTGTCTGAAGAGCCTAATCATTGCATCTCTCCCTACATCCTGGCCATTTGTGAAATCAGACAGTCGGGCATGACTGGTCTGCTATCGGCATAAATCCATACATCGTCGTCTGACCTTCGAGAACATCCCATTTTAATCCATGCATTTCTTTCACTCTCATCAGCATCATCTTGTAGTCTTTTCACATCATTCCATGTTTCAGGAGGTGCATACAGCATAAGTTGGCAGCTGATTCCCATTCTTTCAACCCTTTTATTAACTGATAACCTGTTTTTGGCACAGTGTTGCGCCACCAAATCTGCATATCTGTTACCGACTACCACCCAGTCATCTCCTGACTGGTGTGCGGCACATTTCACCACAGCCAATTCTTTTGGTGATTGTATTGCTTCCAATAGTTCTTTTACGAACTGTCCATTTTTAAAGGGGGATCCTGAAGAAGTCATGAAATCCCTCTGCATCCAAAATTGGCCAAAATCATGCACAACCCTGTAACCATATTGGCTATCTGTAAATATAGTTACTTTCTGGTTCTTCCCAATTTTGCAGGCTTTTATCAAAGAAATTAATTCAGCTACTTGTGCAGATTTTACTCCTGGTAAATAGGATGCTTCGACTATTCCAGTTAATTCACATACTGCATATGCTGCAGTTAGTTTACCATCTTCATGCCTTTGGCACGAACCATCAACAAACAGCTCCCTGTCTGGTTCCCTGAGGGGTAGTTCTTGTATGTCAGGACGTGGTTTTGTGCACAATTCTGTGACTTGTAAACAATCATGTTCCTCTTCATCATCTTTAACTTCCTCATGATATGGGTCTGGTAGTAAGGTAGCAGGATTTACTATTGTGCACCTTACAATAGTCACATTCTCAGCACCTAGTATTATTCTTTCATATTTAGTCAGCCGACTAGGAGTAAGATGCTGAGTTCGGGTTCTTGTCAATAGAATCACAACCGAATGTGGAACAAACACTTTGACAGGATGTCCCATTACAATTGATTCACTTTGCTCAATGCTCAAACATGTAGCCGCTACTGCATTTAAGCAGCCTAGCAATGCGGCTGCCACTGGGTCCAATGTAGCAGAAAAATATGCTATAGGACGTCTGTCCAAACCATGTCTCTGGGTTAGGACTGAAAGTGCACAATTTTCTCTTTCATGGCAGAATAATGCGAATTTTCTTTTATAATCAGGCATGCCTAGGGCAGGTGCTGCACACAAAGCATTTCTTAATTTTACAAAAGCTCCTACGCTCTCATCATCCCATTCAACTGGGTCCTTTGCCTTCTTTTTCGTCATTTGAATTAAAGGCTTTGCTAGTAGAGAAAACCCTAGTATCCATTGACGACAATAACCCACTATTCCAAGGATCATTCTCACTTCTCGTTGGGAGACAGGCATTTGTATTTTCTTGATTAATTTTACTCTTTCAGAGGTTATCCTTCTTTTTCCCGTCTCGATTTGGTGTCCTAGATACTTAACTGCTGTTGTACAAAACTGCAACTTTTCAGGTGAAACTTTATGCCCTTCTTCAGCTAAATGATTTAATAATGCAATGGAGTCAACAACACAGTCCTCTCTGGTGTTAGATGCCACCAGTAAATCATCTATATATTGTACTAGGACTGAGCTTCCTGGCATCACTAGTTTCTCTAGACACTTTTTCAATATCTGATTAAAGATGGAAGGACTTTCCGTGTACCCCTGAGGAACACGATTCCATACATAGACTCTGTTCTCAAATTTAAATGAAAAAGATACTGACTATCTGGGTGCAATGGTATTGAAAAGAATGCTTGACATAAATCAATCACGGTAAACCATCCTGCACTCCAAGGAATTTGGTATAGAATCACTGCAGGATTTGGCACTATAGGACAACAAGGTTCCACAATTTTATTTATTTTTCGCAGGTCTTGCACAATCCTATATTTTCCACTAGGTTTCTTTAAACCCATTATTGGTGAGTTACAAGGGCTACTCATTACTTCTTTTAGTATGCCTTGTTTTACCATTCTGTTAATTTCTTCAATGACTCCTGCTTTTACTTCTGCACTCATTTTGTACTGTCTGGTATTTGGGAAAATTGCACCTTCCTTTACAGTAATTTTAACTGGGTCTATTTTGGCCATAAGTCCTACTTCCTTTCCCGTGAAATCCCATACTATGGAATTTACTGTACTTTTGAACTCTTCTGGCAACTCATCTTTTGTTATCAATGAAAACATCTCATCTACTTCTGTACCTTGCTTTGCAATCATAAATTTATATACATGGTCTTCATCCGGTGTCTGAACTGCCACACCATCCGGTGTGCAGAAAATTGTGCAGTTCATTTTACACAACAAATCTCGACCCAATAAGTTTACTGGACTGGAATCACACACTACAAATTGATGCATTTCTCTAAAATGTCCAATTTTTACTTCCATTGGTTCGGTAAGAGGTGTTCTAATCTTCCGATTAGCTACCCCCACAACTTGGATAGCTTCTCCAGAGAGAGGAAGGTCTGGGATGTCTGCTGTTCTCACAGTAGACCTGGTAGCGCCAGTGTCCAAAAGGAAAGTAATATCATTACCTTTCACATTCCCTTCAACATATGGACCTGACTGCTCTACCGGTAAGGATGCACCAAGTACGCACTCCTTCTCCCCTTCTCCTAGGCACTGTCATTGACTATATGGACAAAAGTCGTCCTGTAAAAGAAATTGTGAGGTTACATACTCATTCTTACCACTTCCTCCTTGATATCCGACGTCTGTACCGTGCTTTGCTCTGCTTACGTTACCCTGTATAGGTGCAGGTGGCAACTGACTGAGGATTTACACCCTGCTGTGAGTCATTCTGCGTCTGTGGATTTAAATTTTGATTTGGGCCATTATTATTCCGCATCTTTTTACATTCATCCTTCCAATGCCCCAACTTTCCGCACCCATGACATGGAAACTTCTTTTTAGCCTCTTCTCTGCTCATTCGTTCTCTTACTTTTCCTCCATTCCCAGTGTCACCACTCGTATCCAGAATCTTTTCCCTGATTATCACTTGGATTATCCAAATTAATTCCCTCTCGCTCAGCCATTTTTACCTGAGCCCACATCACTTTCTCTTGCAGTTTCTTGTGCCTATCCTCAATATCATCTCCACAATATTTCGCATATTTCAAAATCTCATCAATCGGTTTCCCTTGCCAGCACAACATGTGCTGCTTAATCATCTGACAAATCTCTGGTTTTAATCCATAAACAAATCGGTAAACAAATTGACTCATGTTTTTATCTCCAATATCCTCAAATCCACTATACTGTTTGAATACCTGCAATAAACGTTCATAATAGGCATATACCGATTCGCTGGCTTCTTGGGTAGTTCTGTCTATTTTCACCCAATCTGTTTCTTTTGGTGGTATTTTCCCTTTCAGGTAAGTTATTACCTGCTGATACTTTTTCATTACATCACTTGACGGGGCACCTGTCTTTGGATCTCTAGGATACTCTTCGCTTGGCCAATCAACTGTGATTTTACAATCTGTCCATAAATCGGCAGGTACCACTATGTCGAACAGTCCATCCAAGTCCTTCAACAATACCTTTGACACTTTCACAAACCTCTCAACTTGCTTGTACCATTCTATTGGCTTTTCTCTCAACTTTGGAAAATCATTCGTAAATGACAAAATATCCTGTCTGCTCCATGGGACATGTACATAACCTCCTCCTGGAACTTCTCGCATCGGGTACATCTGATCTGCTTTCCCTGTTTCTTTCAATAAATATTCAGAAGTTGTTCTACTGTACCGTGCCTCTTCCTTTTTCTTTGTCCATCTAGCTTTCCATTTATCTAAATCTCCCCATTTCTGTAAAACTGTCATTAATTCCTTTACTTGTAATTTTCGACCAGAGGCATTCATGTTTTCTAAATCTTTGTCAGAAAAATCTGCTCTATAGGGTTTCTGTAACACTTTTGACTTCCCTATTTCGATTCCCATCTGTAAAGCCAAATCTGATAACTTCTCATGAAATATTTTTACATTTCTAGTGATGCTTCTGCATACAAATAATAGCTCTTCTTCATCGTAAGTATTTAGACGATCTACTCCTACATTTCCTGCTATCATTTCTTCTAATTCAACCTTTAATTTGTAAATGTCCATAATCTTTGGAGGTGAACTCTGTCTGATTCTTGTGCCCACCTTTCTAAGTCTTCTGGTGTAACTACTGTGGCACTTTTGGTTCCTGATAAGGTTACTATGTTTACATCTTTGGAACAACCAGGTGTTATTCTTCTAGGAGTACTATTTATAGACCCTCGAATAGGCAAATCCATTAAGGATACCATAGATTCAAAATCACTAAATTGATCATCAATTATTACAGGATCTGGTTTTGGGATTTCTACAGATGTGGGCATTGCTAAGGTTTTCGGATAACTTACTTTGTCACCATATAAGGGAACCACTGGACCAATTGTTACAGGTATGGTCAGCGAATCAGGATGGACACTCAATTGTGTTACTTTCTGTATTAATTCTGCTCTGTTTTTATTTATTGCTTCCTTTTCTTTATCATGAAGTACCCTACTAACGGGGGATTATGCAATACTTGTGGTACCAATGGTGTCTTTAGCAGTGGTGCACTTGGGGTGCATCCACTTGTCCCTTCCTGATATGGTGGCGGGTTCTTTAATATTTCTTCCATAAACTCATCTTCTGAATCTCCAAATCTAGTCAAATGTTTTGTCTTTTCTGTGCATTTATTCCCTGACGATTCTTCTGCCATTAATATTGGATATAAACCCTCTGTAAGCATCGCTCTTCTCCACTGTTTCATCTGACCGTCCCTTGACTCATTTTGGTATCTAGGAAAAATCCCCTATAACCCCTATTACTCCTGGATCAGTCGCGTTCGAATGCCTCGGTTTCCCACTCTTCTAAGGCTTCATATTGAGTTATCCTTGGTCTGGGTTCTAAGTCATTCATCCTCAATCTCAAATTTTGAAGAATTCTCCCATTGAAAGTACCATTCTCGGGAAATGCTAATATTCCATCATTTTTGGTATATTCTATCCAATTTTCTAACCATACGCAAGTATGATAACCTCTCTCCATCATCATGAATGAAGCGGGCGTTTTAGCTGGTGGAATGATAATTCCTTCTCTAGTTTTGATTGTTTTATCCTTTTTAAAATAATTCTTAATCTTTGTAGGAATGACATTTTCCTCTTCTCTCCGTACATTTTGGATAAATCTCGATGTACAAAATTATAGTCTGCAAAACCTAGGAATCTCCTATCCGGACGAGTTCCTATTAAAGTTGGATCACGTTTAAACATACGATCTCCACTATCCACTAGAATTCCGACTTCTATGGTAACAACCAATCAAATTCCAGCTAGCTTTTTGTCTCTGAACCAATCCTAGCGCGGCCTTTCAGTGACGTCTTTTCTGACGACCCCTCCTTTACAATCTGCGCTTCTCTGTCCCTCGCTGTTTCGACCAAACCCAGCGCGGCGTTTGTGACGTCAATACTGCTCCTGACTACTGACCCCTCCTTTACAAGAGTCGTTCTACACCCGCGGTTTCAACCAATCCCAGCGCGGCGTTTTGTGACGTCAGCTTCCTCTCCGGCAACTGACCCTCCCTTTACAAAATCGTACGCAAAACTTTATTTTCTCTATACTTCTTATTAAACTTCAGTAACAACATAAAACATTCGCTATCGTGCCAGTTTCTCTAAAATTGAAAAAGATAGTTTCTCTCACACTTAGTAAAACCTTTCCGTTTACTAAACATACACTACGAGTAAAACCCTTCCACGTAAGCTTCAGAAATACCTGCTACTTCTTCAATGTTGCCCTTTCTAGGTGATATAACATCAAATTTTTACCAGCATATTCATTTGCTATTACTCACACGCATAGAGTCCCTAACAAGTACTGATAGCCCTACTTAACTTTTCAGTACTATTTCTGCCTGACAGATAACCTCACTGCAGTATGGCTTCCACTTACCATCCGCTATTCTTTCCCCCGGGGATTTTCTAGACAACATAAAACAAACTTTAAACACACGGATGTTAGTTTATAAAAATAAAATTCTCATTACCCAATTAACAAAGTGCAACCATCCTCTGATAGCCAGAAAACTGATCCAGCGGGTTACTAGCAACAAGTATTCATACACAAAATACTCACTTGGGCCCATACATTCATACTACGCTAGCAATTTCCGCTGGTGGGTCAGTTGTACTCTTTATCAAAATCCCTGCTACCAATTACTTTTCTGATTGAAGAGTAATGACTTACCAATGGACCCTTTGCTAATTGGGAAGTTTAAAATGAGTGACATTCAATACAATTCATAATTCCTGAAATAATCACTGAGTCAGGAAGTTTTAAAATGTTTATCTAAAGATTTAGCAGAGTAAAATACAGAACCACATGATACTTAAATCGTATATCAAGGATGAAGCATAATAATCAATTATCGATCAATGACAGTCCCTCAGAAAAGGAGAAGATAGAGACAGCAGCGCAACTAAGGTTTGCATTCATATTTACCTAAAAGTGCGAGAACCAAACCCCTTGGCCAAGGAGTTGGAAAGGTAGGACCCAGGAAGGATGAAGAGCAAAGACCTCCTCCAGGTTCAGGACAGGACCGGTGACCTCTCTATCAACGACGCCTGCGTCGTTCCCCTCTCTGATACTTCGCTTCTCCTCGAATTCTCCCGTGTCTTCCTTCTAATGTACTCCGCCTCTCTGGACAGCGGTTCAGTCTGCAATCGATCAGCTCGTCATGGATCTCGAACCTCGAACTAACTAATTAGCTAATACTATATCTATTATACCCTTCTACTCCCATGTACCTCCCCTAAATGTTGCAAAAATATGGGTCCACTACTTCTGATTGGACGGGGACAGGGGTTGATCCTCACACCATATTGATTTAATTCAATTTCTTTAGGCCCATTGTTTTAAAATACCGCCCATCACAATTAATACATTTGCTTTATTTCCCACCCGTCTCATGACAAAGTTTATTACAATGTTTATATAATTTGTTTCTTTCCGTAGGGACATCGTGGGTACAATAATGTTGGCCATCAAGTCATGGCCTTGGACGACGTCCAGGTTGACTTCATCCTCTCTTCTGGGCAGCTTCGCAGGGCGCATGCGCAGAACCATTGTCTCTCGAGTTTTCAGTTCAACCAACCCCAGGCCCATTTACGAACTAATAAAAGTCAAAGAAGAAAATATTAAAATCACAAATAAATGGTTTCACTGTATACCCACTCTTTCTACTCTATTCCCATTTAATTATAAATTCTATCCCGCATTAATAGCGTTAGGATATCACAGTTTAATTGCAACATTTAAGCAAGCTGTAGCACGTGAAAACATTAAGCAGCCATTTTAATGCACACTGCGCAGAAGCAAGGATTTCCCTCCAAGCAAAGAAAAGACGTCACACCACGTGATATGGTTGACACATGCGCAAATAGGTTTCCCGCGTTTTAGCGGCCATTTTAGATTAGACAAGCGTTAATTGTTAGTTTAAACACATAGGCAAGCTTCCTTCTCCTTGTATTTGTGTGTGCAGTGGTTAGTACGAACTTTACAAAGATTAATAATTAATACTGTGAGAGGATTGCTTCCGAGCAAGTCTCATTTGTGAGTTCTTGCTCCATCACCCGCGCCAGACACTAATGATAAAATCTACGCGTCTTTTAAAGATGTCATTCACGCCTACTAAGCGCTGTAACATTACCGCAGGGTCTCATGTGGTGACGCGCTGGCACACACTTACGCTAACTAGAAGTAAAACTGAATTTACCTCCGCCGACTGCTGCCACCACCACAACCCAATGTGGATGAGATTCCTCCCCAGGAACACAATACTCCACTTTGGTGACACCAAATGGTCCACCCGGTCTCGCCACTCCTTTTGTCGTCACGAAGAGCGATCCGCTGCTTCTCACCCCAATTACACTCCGTGACTTATCTTCTTCAGGAGTGCACGTTACAACCTTGATACAATGTGCTGGCGGGAAACTCGTCAGCAAAAATTATGCTGTGAAGCGATACCACAACACACACGCAGCTTTGAATATTGTTTTATTCAGCAACAGGTTGAACGTAACTCCCTTCACCACCAGCTCATCTCAACTGAAATTTAATGGAACCCCAAAGCATCAGCGCTCTCATGACAACCCACAACAAAGCCACATTCTATAGCGAGGCACAGAAAGGTACAATGAAAGATTACAACAGTTTAGTAGGTTTCCTAGGTGCCAGCTGAGCTAGGTCTCAGAATTCAGTTAGGCGCATTGCAAAAAAGGGTCAGTTTTCACTGGAAAAATGGGATGTGTCCCTGTTGCATTTTGGGCCGTTTCCTGTCGCGGTCACTTGGCTTACCCACACAAGTGAGGTGCCATTTTTATCGGGAGACTTAGGGGAACACAGAATAGTAGAACAAGTGTTATTACCATTTGACTTTCAATGCATTTTGCCTTCCAAATATAAGACAGTGTGTACAAAAGAAGTCATTTTGAAAAATGCCCTCTAATTCACATGCTAGTATGGGTACCCACAAATTTGGAGATGTGCACATAACCACTGCTTCTAAACTCCATATGTAGTTCCCATTTCGGAAATACATAGGTACCCTAGATACCTTTTTTTCACTCTTTATATTTTACCAATTGAATTGCTGTATACCCCTTACACAATAATAAACTATTGCAAGGCGGAGCTCAGTTATTGGCTTTGGGTACCTCGGGTTCTTGGTGAACCTACAAGTTCTATATATCGCCACAACCAGAAGGGTCCAGCGGACGTAACAGTATATTGCTTTAAAAAATCTACCATACTTGGAAGAAGTTACAGGTGAAAACGCTGGCAAAAATGGCTGTTTTTTTCAACTCAATTTCAATACTTTTTATTTCAACTGTTACTTTCTATAGGAAATCCTTGAAGGATCTACACAGATGACTTTTTGCTGAATTTAGAATTTTGTCTACTTTTCAGAAACATATAGTTTTCTGGGATCTATTATTGGTTTCATACTCATTTCTACCACTAACTGGAAGAAGGTTGAAATCACAAAAAAGAGGAAAAATAGGCTATGTCCAAGTAAAATGCCAAAACTGTGTAGAAAATTTTGGTTTTCTGACAAAAGTCTGCCTGTTCCTGAAAGCTGGGAAGATTGTGATTTTAGCACCACAAACTCTTTGTTGATATCATTTGCAGGAAAAAACAAAAATGCTTTCTTCTGCAGCACTTTTTTCCCATTCCCCCCCCCCCCCAAAAAGATTTTGCGGTATTTTGGTTAATTTCTCGGCCCCCTCCAGGAAAATCCACAAACCCTGGGTACCTTTAGAATCCTCAGGATGTTGGAACAAAAGGACGCAAATTTGGTGTGGATACCTCATGTGGACAAAATGTTACAGGGGCCTAAGCACAAACTACCCCAAATAGCCCAAAAAAACTTAGCACAAGGGGGAAAAGGCCTAGCAGCGAAGGGGTTAAGGGAACTGGGGCAGCTTGGCCCTGCTACCTGAGCCTTAAAAGGCACTAGGGACCCCATCCCCCAGGACCGTTTTTTTTAAAAAGGGGAGCCTATTTTGATCCCGGGGAACCCATCCCCTGGGTCTTGATTTTAATATAGGTGAGTACCCTGTTGCCCACCCAGGGCACACACCTTACACAACGTTGGTACCACGGCCCCAGCCAGCTCCCCGCATGCTGCCAGAGCCGGCATTGCTGCCACCCACAAGTAGCAGGTATTTATGTTGCTCCCGCTGGGCAGGAGCAATATCATGATGTGTTTCTCTTCTCACATCAGTGGGGGCAGGGAAATAGATCTCAACTCTGCCCCCAGCCAGTGGGAGCATTATTAAAGCTTCTGCCGGCTGGGAGCAGACTTTGTGCTTCTGTTTGGTGGGAGTTTCAAAATGCTCCCACCAGGCGGTAGCAAACACAAGTTTCTCTGTCTGTGCCAATGCTGGCAGGGAAACTGGCTGTGTCCCGGGAGTGGGCTCCCAGAGAAACAGCAAGTGAGCCGGCCCTTGGGGATGGGGTCCCATTAATGGCTCAGGGAGGGGAGACCCGTGCCCCACATCCCTTTTAAAAAGTTTATCGCCTCAGAAGATGGGGTCCCCGGGACCTTTTAAAGGCTGCACGGCCCATTCCCCTTTCTTAGAAGCTTCCGCTCGGGGTGAGATTTCTGGAGCCTATTATGGCTCGGGAGTGAAGCCCAATGGCTTCCCTCCCCTTTTATACACATTTTGGCCCTGGGGAGGGTTCCCTGGGACTATAATGGCTTGGGGAGGAGGGGCACCCACTCCCTGCCCCTTAATTAAACAATGTGTCCCTGGGGCGACATTTTTTGTTTTTGTTTACAATTCCGCAGGAGTTCCAGGGGATCGTACCAACACGTCATCTTCAGCGTCTATGTTAAATTTTATATATACTTTGAAATAATTTTTACACTACACTCTATAATACTCCACTCCACTTCACAAGATGTCACTTGACTCTATGACACGTCACTCCACTGTACGACACGCCACTCCACAACATGCCACTCCTCTCTATGACACTACACGCCACTCCAATCTACGAGACGCCACTCCACTCTACCACACGTCACTCCATGCTACCACATGCCACTCCACGACATGCCACTCCACCCTATGACATGCCACTCCACCCTATGCCACTAAACTCTATGACATCCCAGTTAACTCTACGCCACTCCACTCTACTGTACCACATACCACTAAACTCTATGCCTCTTACTGTACAATATGCCACTCCACTGCACGACAGTCCACTCCGCTGCATAACAGTCCACGCCATGCTACGCCACTCCACTCTCCGACACACCACTCCACTCTACGATATCAATCAATCAATCAATCAGGGAGATTGTAAGCGCGCTACTCACCCATGAGGATCTCAAGGCTGCCACTCCAGTCTACCACACGTTACTCCACTCTACAACATGCCACTTCACTCTACGCCACTCCACTCTATGGCATCCCACTTCACTGTACGCCACTCAAATCTATGCCCCTCCACCCTAAGACACTATATGACATGCCACTCTATTACGCGCCACAGCACTCTACTGAATGACATGGCACTACACTCTACCCCACTCCACAACATTCTACTCCACTCTATGCCCCTCCACTGTACGCCATTCTACTCCACTCTATGACACGCCACTCCACTCTGCGACACCCCACTCCACTCTATGACACTCCACTCTACAACACTCCATGCCACTCCACATTACGATACGCCACTCCACTCTACGACACACCATCCCACTCTACGCCACTCCACTCTACGCTACTGTATGACACTCTAGTACACTGTACAACACTCCATGCTCCTCCATTCTACGACACCCTACTCCACTCTATGCCACTCTGTGGCACTCTACTCCACTCTATACCACTTACGACAATCTACAACACTCTACAGCACTCAATGCAATTCCCTCTACTCCACTCCACGCCACTTTACTCCACTCAACTCTATGACACACTATTGCACTATACTCCACTGTATTACAGTACTCCACTCTATGCCACGCCACTCTACACAACTGTATGCTACTCCACTCTACGACACTCTATGACACTCCACTATAACACACTGTACAACACGCCGCTCAACTCTACGCCACTCCACTCTATGACATGCCACTCCATTGTACACCACTCCATGACACCCCAATTCACTCTATGCCTCTCCACTCTATGCCCCTCCACTCTGAGACACTGTACCACACACCACTTTATGACACACTACTCCTCTCTACTGTACAACATGCCACTCCACTCTGTGCCACTTCACTGTACAATATACCACTCCACTCTACGACAGTCAACTCCACTGTATGAAACTCTACACCACTCCACTCTACAACACGCCACTCCACTCTACGATATGCCACTCCAGTCTACCACACACTACTCCACTCTACAACATGTCACTTCATTCTATGCCACTCCACTCCACGACATCCCACTTAACTCTATTCCACTCAAATCTACACCCTTCCCCTCTAGGACACTGTATGACACGCCACTCTATGACACGCCACTCCACTCTACTGGATGACATGCCACTCCACTCTACACTACTCCACAACACTCTACTGCACTCTATGCTCCTCAAGTGTATACCACTCTACTCGACTATATGACACTCTGCGACAAGCCACTCCACTCTATGACATGCCACTCCATTGTATGACACGCCACTCCACTCTAGGACATATCACTCCACTCTATGGCACTCCACTCTACAGCACTCCACACTACAAGACGCGACTCCACTCTGCAACACACCACTCCACTCCACTACACGCCACTCCACTTTACAAAGATGCCACTCCAGTGTATGCCACTCGTCTCCACTCTATGCTTCTCCACTCTATTACACTCTACTCTATGCAACTCTCTGTATACTACTCCACACCACTTTACTCTACCCTGCTCTATGACACACAACTGCACTATACTCCATTGTACTACAGTACTCCACTCTATGCCACGCCACTCTACACCACTATACGCCACTCCACTCTATGCCACTCAAATGTAGCACACTGTACAACATGCCACTCCACTCTACAACACTCTACTCTTCTCTATGCCCCTTGACTGTACGCGACTCTAATCCACTCTATGACATGCCACTCCACAGGACGATACCCTATTTAACTCTATGGCACGCCACTCCACTCTGCGCCACTCCACTCCACGACATTCCATGTCACTCCACTCTTCGACACCCCACTTAACTGTATGACAGTCAACTCCTCTCTATGACACTCCATGTCACTTCACTAACCTTCCATGCCACGATACGCCACTCCACTCTATGACATGCCACTCCACTCTACGCCACTCCAATGTACAACCTCCCACTTCACACTACGACATGCCACTCCACTGTACTACACTCCACTCTATGTCACACCAGTCTACGCTACTCTACTCCACTCTACGTCACTCTACTCCACTCTATGCCACTCTGCAACACACCAATCTACGCCCACCCACTCTAAGACACTGTACGACACAGCACTCTGACACCCCAATCTACTCTACTGTACGACACGCTACTACACTGTATGCCACTCCACAACACTCTACTCTATGCCTCTCCACTGTACATCACTCTACTCCACTGTACAAAATGCCACTCCATTCTACAACACGTCACTCCACTCTATGACACACCACTCTACTGTATGACATGCCACTCCACTCTATGCCACTCTACGACTCTACTCCATTCTATGGTCCTCCACTCTGTGACACTCTACTCCACTATGCCACTCTGCAACACTCTACTCCACTCTCTGCCAATCTGCAACACTGCACTCAACCCAGGCAACTCTACGCCACTGTATGCCACTCCATTCTACGCCTCTCCACTGTATGCTAGGACACTGTATGCCATGACGCTCTACGACACTCTACACCACTCCACTCTACACTATTCCACTCTACGCCATTCCACTTTATGCCACTCCATTGTATGCCACTCCCTTCTAGGCCACTCCACTCTAAGCCCTTCCACTGCAAGACACTGAACAACACGCAACTCTATGACATGACACTCTACGAGATGTCACTCCACTTTACTCTACGACACTCCACTACTCCACTCTACGCTAGTCCACTGTATGCCACTTCACTCTCCACCACTCCACTCTATGCCACTCCACTCTGTGAGGTTACATACTCATTCTTACCACTTCCTCCTTGATATCCGACGTCTGTACCGTGCTTTGCTCTGCTTACGTTACCCTGTATAGGTGCAGGTGGCAACTGACTGAGGATTTACACCCTGCTGTGAGTCATTCTGCGTCTGTGGATTTAAATTTTGATTTGGGCCATTATTATTCCGCATCTTTTACATTCATCCTTCCAATGCCCCAACTTTCCGCACCCATGACATGGAAACTTCTTTTAGCCTCTTCTCTGCTCATTCGTTCTCTTACTTTTCCTCCATTCCCAGTGTCACCACTCGTACCAGAATCTTTTCCCTGATTATCACTTGGATTATCCAAATTAATTCCCTCTCGCTCAGCCATTTTTACCTGAGCCCACATCACTTTCTCTTGCAGTTTCTTGTGCCTATCCTCAATATCATCTCCACAATATTTCGCATATTTCAAAATCTCATCAATCGGTTTCCCTTGCCAGCACAACATGTGCTGCTTAATCATCTGACAAATCTCTGGTTTTAATCCATAAACAAATCGGTAAACAAATTGACTCATGTTTTTATCTCCAATATCCTCAAATCCACTATACTGTTTGAATACCTGCAATAAACGTTCATAATAGGCATATACCGATTCGCTGGCTTCTTGGGTAGTTCTGTCTATTTTCACCCAATCTGTTTCTTTTGGTGGTATTTTCCCTTTCAGGTAAGTTATTACCTGCTGATACTTTTTCATTACATCACTTGACGGGGCACCTGTCTTTGGATCTCTAGGATACTCTTCGCTTGGCCAATCAACTGTGATTTTACAATCTGTCCATAAATCGGCAGGTACCACTATGTCGAACAGTCCATCCAAGTCCTTCAACAATACCTTTGACACTTTCACAAACCTCTCAACTTGCTTGTACCATTCTATTGGCTTTTCTCTCAACTTTGGAAAATCATTCGTAAATGACAAAATATCCTGTCTGCTCCATGGGACATGTACATAACCTCCTCCTGGAACTTCTCGCATCGGGTACATCTGATCTGCTTTCCCTGTTTCTTTCAATAAATATTCAGAAGTTGTTCTACTGTACCGTGCCTCTTCCTTTTTCTTTGTCCATCTAGCTTTCCATTTATCTAAATCTCCCCATTTCTGTAAAACTGTCATTAATTCCTTTACTTGTAATTTTCGACCAGAGGCATTCATGTTTTCTAAATCTTTGTCAGAAAAATCTGCTCTATAGGGTTTCTGTAACACTTTTGACTTCCCTATTTCGATTCCCATCTGTAAAGCCAAATCTGATAACTTCTCATGAAATATTTTTACATTTCTAGTGATGCTTCTGCATACAAATAATAGCTCTTCTTCATCGTAAGTATTTAGACGATCTACTCCTACATTTCCTGCTATCATTTCTTCTAATTCAACCTTTAATTTGTAAATGTCCATAATCTTTGGAGGTGAACTCTGTCTGATTCTTGTGCCCACCTTTCTAAGTCTTCTGGTGTAACTACTGTGGCACTTTTGGTTCCTGATAAGGTTACTATGTTTACATCTTTGGAACAACCAGGTGTTATTCTTCTAGGAGTACTATTTATAGACCCTCGAATAGGCAAATCCATTAAGGATACCATAGATTCAAAATCACTAAATTGATCATCAATTATTACAGGATCTGGTTTTGGGATTTCTACAGATGTGGGCATTGCTAAGGTTTTCGGATAACTTACTTTGTCACCATATAAGGGAACCACTGGACCAATTGTTACAGGTATGGTCAGCGAATCAGGATGGACACTCAATTGTGTTACTTTCTGTATTAATTCTGCTCTGTTTTTATTTATTGCTTCCTTTTCTTTATCATGAAGTACCCTACTAACGGGGGATTATGCAATACTTGTGGTACCAATGGTGTCTTTAGCAGTGGTGCACTTGGGGTGCATCCACTTGTCCCTTCCTGATATGGTGGCGGGTTCTTTAATATTTCTTCCATAAACTCATCTTCTGAATCTCCAAATCTAGTCAAATGTTTTGTCTTTTCTGTGCATTTATTCCCTGACGATTCTTCTGCCATTAATATTGGATATAAACCCTCTGTAAGCATCGCTCTTCTCCACTGTTTCATCTGACCGTCCCTTGACTCATTTTGGTATCTAGGAAAAAATCCCCTATAACCCCTATTACTCCTGGATCAGTCGCGTTCGAATGCCTCGGTTTCCCACTCTTCTAAGGCTTCATATTGAGTTATCCTTGGTCTGGGTTCTAAGTCATTCATCCTCAATCTCAAATTTTGAAGAATTCTCCCATTGAAAGTACCATTCTCGGGAAATGCTAATATTCCATCATTTTTGGTATATTCTATCCAATTTTCTAACCATACGCAAGTATGATAACCTCTCTCCATCATCATGAATGAAGCGGGCGTTTTAGCTGGTGGAATGATAATTCCTTCTCTAGTTTTGATTGTTTTATCCTTTTTAAAATAATTCTTAATCTTTTGTAGGAATGACATTTTCCTCTTCTCTCCGTACATTTTGGATAAATCTCGATGTACAAAATTATAGTCTGCAAAACCTAGGAATCTCCTATCCGGACGAGTTCCTATTAAAGTTGGATCACGTTTAAACATACGATCTCCACTATCCACTAGAATTCCGACTTCTATGGTAACAACCAATCAAATTCCAGCTAGCTTTTTGTCTCTGAACCAATCCTAGCGCGGCCTTTCAGTGACGTCTTTTCTGACGACCCCTCCTTTACAATCTGCGCTTCTCTGTCCCTCGCTGTTTCGACCAAACCCAGCGCGGCGTTTGTGACGTCAATACTGCTCCTGACTACTGACCCCTCCTTTACAAGAGTCGTTCTACACCCGCGGTTTCAACCAATCCCAGCGCGGCGTTTTGTGACGTCAGCTTCCTCTCCGGCAACTGACCCTCCCTTTACAAAATCGTACGCAAAACTTTATTTTCTCTATACTTCTTATTAAACTTCAGTAACAACATAAAACATTCGCTATCGTGCCAGTTTCTCTAAAATTGAAAAAGATAGTTTCTCTCACACTTAGTAAAACCTTTCCGTTTACTAAACATACACTACGAGTAAAACCCTTCCACGTAAGCTTCAGAAATACCTGCTACTTCTTCAATGTTGCCCTTTCTAGGTGATATAACATCAAATTTTTACCAGCATATTCATTTGCTATTACTCACACGCATAGAGTCCCTAACAAGTACTGATAGCCCTACTTAACTTTTCAGTACTATTTCTGCCTGACAGATAACCTCACTGCAGTATGGCTTCCACTTACCATCCGCTATTCTTTCCCCGGGATTTTCTAGACAACATAAAACAAACTTTAAACACACGGATGTTAGTTTATAAAAATAAAATTCTCATTACCCAATTAACAAAGTGCAACCATCCTCTGATAGCCAGAAAACTGATCCAGCGGGTTACTAGCAACAAGTATTCATACACAAAATACTCACTTGGGCCCATACATTCATACTACGCTAGCAATTTCCGCTGGTGGGTCAGTTGTACTCTTTATCAAAATCCCTGCTACCAATTACTTTTCTGATTGAAGAGTAATGACTTACCAATGGACCCTTTGCTAATTGGGAAGTTTAAAATGAGTGACATTCAATACAATTCATAATTCCTGAAATAATCACTGAGTCAGGAAGTTTTAAAATGTTTATCTAAAGATTTAGCAGAGTAAAATACAGAACCACATGATACTTAAATCGTATATCAAGGATGAAGCATAATAATCAATTATCGATCAATGACAGTCCCTCAGAAAAGGAGAAGATAGAGACAGCAGCGCAACTAAGGTTTGCATTCATATTTACCTAAAAGTGCGAGAACCAAACCCCTTGGCCAAGGAGTTGGAAAGGTAGGACCCAGGAAGGATGAAGAGCAAAGACCTCCTCCAGGTTCAGGACAGGACCGGTGACCTCTCTATCAACGACGCCTGCGTCGTTCCCCTCTCTGATACTTCGCTTCTCCTCGAATTCTCCCGTGTCTTCCTTCTAATGTACTCCGCCTCTCTCTGGACAGCGGTTCAGTCTGCAATCGATCAGCTCGTCATGGATCTCGAACCTCGAACTAACTAATTAGCTAATACTATATCTATTATACCCTTCTACTCCCATGTACCTCCCCTAAATGTTGCAAAAATATGGGTCCACTACTTCTGATTGGACGGGGACAGGGGTTGATCCTCACACCATATTGATTTAATTCAATTTCTTTAGGCCCATTGTTTTAAAATACCGCCCATCACAATTAATACATTTGCTTTATTTCCCACCCGTCTCATGACAAAGTTTATTACAATGTTTATATAATTTGTTTCTTTCCGTAGGGACATCGTGGGTACAATAATGTTGGCCATCAAGTCATGGCCTTGGACGACGTCCAGGTTGACTTCATCCTCTCTTCTGGGCAGCCTCGCAGGGCGCATGCGCAGAACCATTGTCTCTCGAGTTTTCAGTTCAACCAACCCCAGGCCCATTTACGAACTAATAAAAGTCAAAGAAGAAAATATTAAAATCACAAATAAATGGTTTCACTGTATACCCACTCTTTCTACTCTATTCCCATTTAATTATAAATTCTATCCCGCATTAATAGCGTTAGGATATCACAGTTTAATTGCAACATTTAAGCAAGCTGTAGCACGTGAAAACATTAAGCAGCCATTTTAATGCACACTGCGCAGAAGCAAGGATTTCCCTCCAAGCAAAGAAAAGACGTCACACCACGTGATATGGTTGACACATGCGCAAATAGGTTTCCCGCGTTTTAGCGGCCATTTTAGATTAGACAAGCGTTAATTGTTAGTTTAAACACATAGGCAAGCTTCCTTCTCCTTGTATTTGTGTGTGCAGTGGTTAGTACGAACTTTACAAAGATTAATAATTAATACTGTGAGAGGATTGCTTCCGAGCAAGTCTCATTTGTGAGTTCTTGCTCCATCACCCGCGCCAGACACTAATGATAAAATCTACGCGTCTTTTAAAGATGTCATTCACGCCTACTAAGCGCTGTAACATTACCGCAGGGTCTCATGTGGTGACGCGCTGGCACACACTTACGCTAACTAGAAGTAAAACTGAATTTACCTCCGCCGACTGCTGCCACCACCACAACCCAATGTGGATGAGATTCCTCCCCAGGAACACAATACTCCACTTTGGTGACACCAAATGGTCCACCCGGTCTCGCCACTCCTTTTGTCGTCACGAAGAGCGATCCGCTGCTTCTCACCCCAATTACACTCCGTGACTTATCTTCTTCAGGAGTGCACGTTACAACCTTGATACAATGTGCTGGCGGGAAACTCGTCGCAAAAATTATGCTGTGAAGCGATACCACAACACACACGCAGCTTTGAATATTGTTTTATTCAGCAACAGGTTGAACGTAACTCCCTTCACCACCAGCTCATCTCAACTGAAATTTAATGGAACCCCAAAGCATCAGCGCTCTCATGACAACCCACAACAAAGCCACATTCTATAGCGAGGCACAGAAAGGTACAATGAAAGATTACAACAGTTTAGTAGGTTTCCCTAGGTGCCAGCTGAGCTAGGTCTCAGAATTCAGTTAGGCGCATTGCAAAAAAAGGGTCAGTTTTCACTGGAAAAATGGGATGTGTCCCTGTTGCATTTTGGGCCGTTTCCTGTCGCGGTCACTTGGCTTACCCACACAAGTGAGGTGCCATTTTTATCGGGAGACTTAGGGGAACACAGAATAGTAGAACAAGTGTTATTACCATTTGACTTTCAATGCATTTTGCCTTCCAAATATAAGACAGTGTGTACAAAAGAAGTCATTTTGAAAAATGCCCTCTAATTCACATGCTAGTATGGGTACCCACAAATTTGGAGATGTGCACATAACCACTGCTTCTAAACTCCATATGTAGTTCCCATTTCGGAAATACATAGGTACCCTAGATACCTTTTTTTCACTCTTTATATTTTACCAATTGAATTGCTGTATACCCCTTACACAATAATAAACTATTGCAAGGCGGAGCTCAGTTATTGGCTTTGGGTACCTCGGGTTCTTGGTGAACCTACAAGTTCTATATATCGCCACAACCAGAAGGGTCCAGCGGACGTAACAGTATATTGCTTTAAAAAATCTACCATACTTGGAAGAAGTTACAGGTGAAAACGCTGGCAAAAATGGCTGTTTTTTTCAACTCAATTTCAATACTTTTTTATTTCAACTGTTACTTTCTATAGGAAATCCTTGAAGGATCTACACAGATGACTTTTTGCTGAATTTAGAATTTTGTCTACTTTTCAGAAACATATAGTTTTCTGGGATCTATTATTGGTTTCATACTCATTTCTACCACTAACTGGAAGAAGGTTGAAATCACAAAAAAGAGGAAAAATAGGCTATGTCCAAGTAAAATGCCAAAACTGTGTAGAAAATTTTGGTTTTCTGACAAAAGTCTGCCTGTTCCTGAAAGCTGGGAAGATTGTGATTTTAGCACCACAAACTCTTTGTTGATATCATTTGCAGGGAAAAACAAAAATGCTTTCTTCTGCAGCACTTTTTTCCCATTCCCCCCCAAAAGATTTTGCGGTATTTTGGTTAATTTCTCGGCCCCCTCCAGGAAAATCCACAAACCCTGGGTACCTTTAGAATCCTCAGGATGTTGGAACAAAAGGACGCAAATTTGGTGTGGATACCTCATGTGGACAAAATGTTACAGGGGCCTAAGCACAAACTACCCCAAATAGCCCAAAAAAACTTAGCACAAGGGGGAAAAGGCCTAGCAGCGAAGGGGTTAAGGGAACTGGGGCAGCTTGGCCCTGCTACCTGAGCCTTAAAAGGCACTAGGGACCCCATCCCCCAGGACCGTTTTTTTTAAAAAAGGGAGCCTATTTTGATCCCGGGGAACCCATCCCCTGGGTCTTGATTTTAATATAGGTGAGTACCCTGTTGCCCACCCAGGGCACACACCTTACACAACGTTGGTACCACGGCCCCAGCCAGCTCCCCGCATGCTGCCAGAGCCGGCATTGCTGCCACCCACAAGTAGCAGGTATTTATGTTGCTCCCGCTGGGCAGGAGCAATATCATGATGTGTTTCTCTTCTCACATCAGTGGGGGCAGGGAAATAGATCTCAACTCTGCCCCCAGCCAGTGGGAGCATTATTAAAGCTTCTGCCGGCTGGGAGCAGACTTTGTGCTTCTGTTTGGTGGGAGTTTCAAAATGCTCCCACCAGGCGGTAGCAAACACAAGTTTCTCTGTCTGTGCCAATGCTGGCAGGGAAACTGGCTGTGTCCCGGGAGTGGGCTCCCAGAGAAACAGCAAGTGAGCCGGCCCTTGGGGATGGGGTCCCATTAATGGCTCAGGAGGGGAGACCCGTGCCCCACATCCCTTTTAAAAGTTTATCGCCTCAGAAGATGGGGTCCCCGGGACCTTTTAAAGGCTGCACGGCCCATTCCCTTTCTTAGAAGCTTCCGCTCGGGGTGAGATTTCTGGAGCCTATTATGGCTCGGGAGTGAAGCCCAATGGCTTCCCTCCCCTTTTATACACATTTTGGCCCTGGGGGAGGGTTCCCCTGGGACTATAATGGCTTGGGGAGGAGGGGCACCCACTCCCTGCCCCTTAATTAAACAATGTGTCCCTGGGGCGACATTTTTTGTTTTTGTTTACAATTCCGCAGGAGTTCCAGGGGATCGTACCAACACGTCATCTTCAGCGTCTATGTTAAATTTTATATATACTTTGAAATAATTTTTACACTACACTCTATAATACTCCACTCCACTTCACAAGATGTCACTTGACTCTATGACACGTCACTCCACTGTACGACACGCCACTCCACAACATGCCACTCCTCTCTATGACACTACACGCCACTCCAATCTACGAGACGCCACTCCACTCTACCACACGTCACTCCATGCTACCACATGCCACTCCACGACATGCCACTCCACCCTATGACATGCCACTCCACCCTATGCCACTAAACTCTATGACATCCCAGTTAACTCTACGCCACTCCACTCTACTGTACCACATACCACTAAACTCTATGCCTCTTACTGTACAATATGCCACTCCACTGCACGACAGTCCACTCCGCTGCATAACAGTCCACGCCATGCTACGCCACTCCACTCTCCGACACACCACTCCACTCTACGATATCAATCAATCAATCAATCAGGGAGATTGTAAGCGCGCTACTCACCCATGAGGATCTCAAGGCTGCCACTCCAGTCTACCACACGTTACTCCACTCTACAACATGCCACTTCACTCTACGCCACTCCACTCTATGGCATCCCACTTCACTGTACGCCACTCAAATCTATGCCCCTCCACCCTAAGACACTATATGACATGCCACTCTATTACGCGCCACAGCACTCTACTGAATGACATGGCACTACACTCTACCCCACTCCACAACATTCTACTCCACTCTATGCCCCTCCACTGTACGCCATTCTACTCCACTCTATGACACGCCACTCCACTCTGCGACACCCCACTCCACTCTATGACACTCCACTCTACAACACTCCATGCCACTCCACATTACGATACGCCACTCCACTCTACGACACACCATCCCACTCTACGCCACTCCACTCTACGCTACTGTATGACACTCTAGTACACTGTACAACACTCCATGCTCCTCCATTCTACGACACCCTACTCCACTCTATGCCACTCTGTGGCACTCTACTCCACTCTATACCACTTACGACAATCTACAACACTCTACAGCACTCAATGCAATTCCCTCTACTCCACTCCACGCCACTTTACTCCACTCAACTCTATGACACACTATTGCACTATACTCCACTGTATTACAGTACTCCACTCTATGCCACGCCACTCTACACAACTGTATGCTACTCCACTCTACGACACTCTATGACACTCCACTATAACACACTGTACAACACGCCGCTCAACTCTACGCCACTCCACTCTATGACATGCCACTCCATTGTACACCACTCCATGACACCCCAATTCACTCTATGCCTCTCCACTCTATGCCCCTCCACTCTGAGACACTGTACCACACACCACTTTATGACACACTACTCCTCTCTACTGTACAACATGCCACTCCACTCTGTGCCACTTCACTGTACAATATACCACTCCACTCTACGACAGTCAACTCCACTGTATGAAACTCTACACCACTCCACTCTACAACACGCCACTCCACTCTACGATATGCCACTCCAGTCTACCACACACTACTCCACTCTACAACATGTCACTTCATTCTATGCCACTCCACTCCACGACATCCCACTTAACTCTATTCCACTCAAATCTACACCCTTCCCCTCTAGGACACTGTATGACACGCCACTCTATGACACGCCACTCCACTCTACTGGATGACATGCCACTCCACTCTACACTACTCCACAACACTCTACTGCACTCTATGCTCCTCAAGTGTATACCACTCTACTCGACTATATGACACTCTGCGACAAGCCACTCCACTCTATGACATGCCACTCCATTGTATGACACGCCACTCCACTCTAGGACATATCACTCCACTCTATGGCACTCCACTCTACAGCACTCCACACTACAAGACGCGACTCCACTCTGCAACACACCACTCCACTCCACTACACGCCACTCCACTTTACAAAGATGCCACTCCAGTGTATGCCACTCGTCTCCACTCTATGCTTCTCCACTCTATTACACTCTACTCTATGCAACTCTCTGTATACTACTCCACACCACTTTACTCTACCCTGCTCTATGACACACAACTGCACTATACTCCATTGTACTACAGTACTCCACTCTATGCCACGCCACTCTACACCACTATACGCCACTCCACTCTATGCCACTCAAATGTAGCACACTGTACAACATGCCACTCCACTCTACAACACTCTACTCTTCTCTATGCCCCTTGACTGTACGCGACTCTAATCCACTCTATGACATGCCACTCCACAGGACGATACCCTATTTAACTCTATGGCACGCCACTCCACTCTGCGCCACTCCACTCCACGACATTCCATGTCACTCCACTCTTCGACACCCCACTTAACTGTATGACAGTCAACTCCTCTCTATGACACTCCATGTCACTTCACTAACCTTCCATGCCACGATACGCCACTCCACTCTATGACATGCCACTCCACTCTACGCCACTCCAATGTACAACCTCCCACTTCACACTACGACATGCCACTCCACTGTACTACACTCCACTCTATGTCACACCAGTCTACGCTACTCTACTCCACTCTACGTCACTCTACTCCACTCTATGCCACTCTGCAACACACCAATCTACGCCCACCCACTCTAAGACACTGTACGACACAGCACTCTGACACCCCAATCTACTCTACTGTACGACACGCTACTACACTGTATGCCACTCCACAACACTCTACTCTATGCCTCTCCACTGTACATCACTCTACTCCACTGTACAAAATGCCACTCCATTCTACAACACGTCACTCCACTCTATGACACACCACTCTACTGTATGACATGCCACTCCACTCTATGCCACTCTACGACTCTACTCCATTCTATGGTCCTCCACTCTGTGACACTCTACTCCACTATGCCACTCTGCAACACTCTACTCCACTCTCTGCCAATCTGCAACACTGCACTCAACCCAGGCAACTCTACGCCACTGTATGCCACTCCATTCTACGCCTCTCCACTGTATGCTAGGACACTGTATGCCATGACGCTCTACGACACTCTACACCACTCCACTCTACACTATTCCACTCTACGCCATTCCACTTTATGCCACTCCATTGTATGCCACTCCCTTCTAGGCCACTCCACTCTAAGCCCTTCCACTGCAAGACACTGAACAACACGCAACTCTATGACATGACACTCTACGAGATGTCACTCCACTTTACTCTACGACACTCCACTACTCCACTCTACGCTAGTCCACTGTATGCCACTTCACTCTCCACCACTCCACTCTATGCCACTCCACTCTGTGAGGTTACATACTCATTCTTACCACTTCCTCCTTGATATCCGACGTCTGTACCGTGCTTTGCTCTGCTTACGTTACCCTGTATAGGTGCAGGTGGCAACTGACTGAGGATTTACACCCTGCTGTGAGTCATTCTGCGTCTGTGGATTTAAATTTTGATTTGGGCCATTATTATTCCGCATCTTTTTACATTCATCCTTCCAATGCCCCAACTTTCCGCACCCATGACATGGAAACTTCTTTTTAGCCTCTTCTCTGCTCATTCGTTCTCTTACTTTTCCTCCATTCCCAGTGTCACCACTCGTACCAGAATCTTTTCCCTGATTATCACTTGGATTATCCAAATTAATTCCCTCTCGCTCAGCCATTTTTACCTGAGCCCACATCACTTTCTCTTGCAGTTTCTTGTGCCTATCCTCAATATCATCTCCACAATATTTCGCATATTTCAAAATCTCATCAATCGGTTTCCTTGCCAGCACAACATGTGCTGCTTAATCATCTGACAAATCTCTGGTTTTAATCCATAAACAAATCGGTAAACAAATTGACTCATGTTTTTATCTCCAATATCCTCAAATCCACTATACTGTTTGAATACCTGCAATAAACGTTCATAATAGGCATATACCGATTCGCTGGCTTCTTGGGTAGTTCTGTCTATTTTCACCCAATCTGTTTCTTTTGGTGGTATTTTCCCTTTCAGGTAAGTTATTACCTGCTGATACTTTTTCATTACATCACTTGACGGGGCACCTGTCTTTGGATCTCTAGGATACTCTTCGCTTGGCCAATCAACTGTGATTTTACAATCTGTCCATAAATCGGCAGGTACCACTATGTCGAACAGTCCATCCAAGTCCTTCAACAATACCTTTGACACTTTCACAAACCTCTCAACTTGCTTGTACCATTCTATTGGCTTTTCTCTCAACTTTGGAAAATCATTCGTAAATGACAAAATATCCTGTCTGCTCCATGGGACATGTACATAACCTCCTCCTGGAACTTCTCGCATCGGGTACATCTGATCTGCTTTCCCTGTTTCTTTCAATAAATATTCAGAAGTTGTTCTACTGTACCGTGCCTCTTCCTTTTTCTTTGTCCATCTAGCTTTCCATTTATCTAAATCTCCCCATTTCTGTAAAACTGTCATTAATTCCTTTACTTGTAATTTTCGACCAGAGGCATTCATGTTTTCTAAATCTTTGTCAGAAAAATCTGCTCTATAGGGTTTCTGTAACACTTTTGACTTCCCTATTTCGATTCCCATCTGTAAAGCCAAATCTGATAACTTCTCATGAAATATTTTTACATTTCTAGTGATGCTTCTGCATACAAATAATAGCTCTTCTTCATCGTAAGTATTTAGACGATCTACTCCTACATTTCCTGCTATCATTTCTTCTAATTCAACCTTTAATTTGTAAATGTCCATAATCTTTGGAGGTGAACTCTGTCTGATTCTTGTGCCCACCTTTCTAAGTCTTCTGGTGTAACTACTGTGGCACTTTTGGTTCCTGATAAGGTTACTATGTTTACATCTTTGGAACAACCAGGTGTTATTCTTCTAGGAGTACTATTTATAGACCCTCGAATAGGCAAATCCATTAAGGATACCATAGATTCAAAATCACTAAATTGATCATCAATTATTACAGGATCTGGTTTTGGGATTTCTACAGATGTGGGCATTGCTAAGGTTTTCGGATAACTTACTTTGTCACCATATAAGGGAACCACTGGACCAATTGTTACAGGTATGGTCAGCGAATCAGGATGGACACTCAATTGTGTTACTTTCTGTATTAATTCTGCTCTGTTTTTATTTATTGCTTCCTTTTCTTTATCATGAAGTACCCTACTAACGGGGGATTATGCAATACTTGTGGTACCAATGGTGTCTTTAGCAGTGGTGCACTTGGGGTGCATCCACTTGTCCCTTCCTGATATGGTGGCGGGTTCTTTAATATTTCTTCCATAAACTCATCTTCTGAATCTCCAAATCTAGTCAAATGTTTTGTCTTTTCTGTGCATTTATTCCCTGACGATTCTTCTGCCATTAATATTGGATATAAACCCTCTGTAAGCATCGCTCTTCTCCACTGTTTCATCTGACCGTCCCTTGACTCATTTTGGTATCTAGGAAAAAATCCCCTATAACCCCTATTACTCCTGGATCAGTCGCGTTCGAATGCCTCGGTTTCCCACTCTTCTAAGGCTTCATATTGAGTTATCCTTGGTCTGGGTTCTAAGTCATTCATCCTCAATCTCAAATTTTGAAGAATTCTCCCATTGAAAGTACCATTCTCGGGAAATGCTAATATTCCATCATTTTTGGTATATTCTATCCAATTTTCTAACCATACGCAAGTATGATAACCTCTCTCCATCATCATGAATGAAGCGGGCGTTTTAGCTGGTGGAATGATAATTCCTTCTCTAGTTTTGATTGTTTTATCCTTTTTAAAATAATTCTTAATCTTTTGTAGGAATGACATTTTCCTCTTCTCTCCGTACATTTTGGATAAATCTCGATGTACAAAATTATAGTCTGCAAAACCTAGGAATCTCCTATCCGGACGAGTTCCTATTAAAGTTGGATCACGTTTAAACATACGATCTCCACTATCCACTAGAATTCCGACTTCTATGGTAACAACCAATCAAATTCCAGCTAGCTTTTTGTCTCTGAACCAATCCTAGCGCGGCCTTTCAGTGACGTCTTTTCTGACGACCCCTCCTTTACAATCTGCGCTTCTCTGTCCCTCGCTGTTTCGACCAAACCCAGCGCGGCGTTTGTGACGTCAATACTGCTCCTGACTACTGACCCCTCCTTTACAAGAGTCGTTCTACACCCGCGGTTTCAACCAATCCCAGCGCGGCGTTTTGTGACGTCAGCTTCCTCTCCGGCAACTGACCCTCCCTTTACAAAATCGTACGCAAAACTTTATTTTCTCTATACTTCTTATTAAACTTCAGTAACAACATAAAACATTCGCTATCGTGCCAGTTTCTCTAAAATTGAAAAAGATAGTTTCTCTCACACTTAGTAAAACCTTTCCGTTTACTAAACATACACTACGAGTAAAACCCTTCCACGTAAGCTTCAGAAATACCTGCTACTTCTTCAATGTTGCCCTTTCTAGGTGATATAACATCAAATTTTTACCAGCATATTCATTTGCTATTACTCACACGCATAGAGTCCCTAACAAGTACTGATAGCCCTACTTAACTTTTCAGTACTATTTCTGCCTGACAGATAACCTCACTGCAGTATGGCTTCCACTTACCATCCGCTATTCTTTCCCCGGGATTTTCTAGACAACATAAAACAAACTTTAAACACACGGATGTTAGTTTATAAAAATAAAATTCTCATTACCCAATTAACAAAGTGCAACCATCCTCTGATAGCCAGAAAACTGATCCAGCGGGTTACTAGCAACAAGTATTCATACACAAAATACTCACTTGGGCCCATACATTCATACTACGCTAGCAATTTCCGCTGGTGGGTCAGTTGTACTCTTTATCAAAATCCCTGCTACCAATTACTTTTCTGATTGAAGAGTAATGACTTACCAATGGACCCTTTGCTAATTGGGAAGTTTAAAATGAGTGACATTCAATACAATTCATAATTCCTGAAATAATCACTGAGTCAGGAAGTTTTAAAATGTTTATCTAAAGATTTAGCAGAGTAAAATACAGAACCACATGATACTTAAATCGTATATCAAGGATGAAGCATAATAATCAATTATCGATCAATGACAGTCCCTCAGAAAAGGAGAAGATAGAGACAGCAGCGCAACTAAGGTTTGCATTCATATTTACCTAAAAGTGCGAGAACCAAACCCCTTGGCCAAGGAGTTGGAAAGGTAGGACCCAGGAAGGATGAAGAGCAAAGACCTCCTCCAGGTTCAGGACAGGACCGGTGACCTCTCTATCAACGACGCCTGCGTCGTTCCCCTCTCTGATACTTCGCTTCTCCTCGAATTCTCCCGTGTCTTCCTTCTAATGTACTCCGCCTCTCTGGACAGCGGTTCAGTCTGCAATCGATCAGCTCGTCATGGATCTCGAACCTCGAACTAACTAATTAGCTAATACTATATCTATTATACCCTTCTACTCCCATGTACCTCCCCTAAATGTTGCAAAAATATGGGTCCACTACTTCTGATTGGACGGGGACAGGGGTTGATCCTCACACCATATTGATTTAATTCAATTTCTTTAGGCCCATTGTTTTAAAATACCGCCCATCACAATTAATACATTTGCTTTATTTCCCACCCGTCTCATGACAAAGTTTATTACAATGTTTATATAATTTGTTTCTTTCCGTAGGGACATCGTGGGTACAATAATGTTGGCCATCAAGTCATGGCCTTGGACGACGTCCAGGTTGACTTCATCCTCTCTTCTGGGCAGCCTCGCAGGGCGCATGCGCAGAACCATTGTCTCTCGAGTTTTCAGTTCAACCAACCCCAGGCCCATTTACGAACTAATAAAAGTCAAAGAAGAAAATATTAAAATCACAAATAAATGGTTTCACTGTATACCCACTCTTTCTACTCTATTCCCATTTAATTATAAATTCTATCCCGCATTAATAGCGTTAGGATATCACAGTTTAATTGCAACATTTAAGCAAGCTGTAGCACGTGAAAACATTAAGCAGCCATTTTAATGCACACTGCGCAGAAGCAAGGATTTCCCTCCAAGCAAAGAAAAGACGTCACACCACGTGATATGGTTGACACATGCGCAAATAGGTTTCCGCGTTTTAGCGGCCATTTTAGATTAGACAAGCGTTAATTGTTAGTTTAAACACATAGGCAAGCTTCCTTCTCCTTGTATTTGTGTGTGCAGTGGTTAGTACGAACTTTACAAAGATTAATAATTAATACTGTGAGAGGATTGCTTCCGAGCAAGTCTCATTTGTGAGTTCTTGCTCCATCACCCGCGCCAGACACTAATGATAAAATCTACGCGTCTTTTAAAGATGTCATTCACGCCTACTAAGCGCTGTAACATTACCGCAGGGTCTCATGTGGTGACGCGCTGGCACACACTTACGCTAACTAGAAGTAAAACTGAATTTACCTCCGCCGACTGCTGCCACCACCACAACCCAATGTGGATGAGATTCCTCCCCAGGAACACAATACTCCACTTTGGTGACACCAAATGGTCCACCCGGTCTCGCCACTCCTTTTGTCGTCACGAAGAGCGATCCGCTGCTTCTCACCCCAATTACACTCCGTGACTTATCTTCTTCAGGAGTGCACGTTACAACCTTGATACAATGTGCTGGCGGGAAACTCGTCGCAAAAATTATGCTGTGAAGCGATACCACAACACACACGCAGCTTTGAATATTGTTTTATTCAGCAACAGGTTGAACGTAACTCCCTTCACCACCAGCTCATCTCAACTGAAATTTAATGGAACCCCAAAGCATCAGCGCTCTCATGACAACCCACAACAAAGCCACATTCTATAGCGAGGCACAGAAAGGTACAATGAAAGATTACAACAGTTTAGTAGGTTTCCCTAGGTGCCAGCTGAGCTAGGTCTCAGAATTCAGTTAGGCGCATTGCAAAAAAGGGTCAGTTTTCACTGGAAAAATGGGATGTGTCCCTGTTGCATTTTGGGCCGTTTCCTGTCGTGGTCACTTGGCTTACCCACACAAGTGAGGTGCCATTTTTATCGGGAGACTTAGGGGAACACAGAATAGTAGAACAAGTGTTATTACCATTTGACTTTCAATGCATTTTGCCTTCCAAATATAAGACAGTGTGTACAAAGAAGTCATTTTGAAAAATGCCCTCTAATTCACATGCTAGTATGGGTACCCACAAATTTGGAGATGTGCACATAACCACTGCTTCTAAACTCCATATGTAGTTCCCATTTCGGAAATACATAGGTACCCTAGATACCTTTTTTTCACTCTTTATATTTTACCAATTGAATTGCTGTATACCCCTTACACAATAATAAACTATTGCAAGGCGGAGCTCAGTTATTGGCTTTGGGTACCTCGGGTTCTTGGTGAACCTACAAGTTCTATATATCGCCACAACCAGAAGGGTCCAGCGGACGTAACAGTATATTGCTTTAAAAATCTACCATACTTGGAAGAAGTTACAGGTGAAAACGCTGGCAAAAATGGCTGTTTTTTTCAACTCAATTTCAATACTTTTTATTTCAACTGTTACTTTCTATAGGAAATCCTTGAAGGATCTACACAGATGACTTTTTGCTGAATTTAGAATTTTGTCTACTTTTCAGAAACATATAGTTTTCTGGGATCTATTATTGGTTTCATACTCATTTCTACCACTAACTGGAAGAAGGTTGAAATCACAAAAAGAGGAAAAATAGGCTATGTCCAAGTAAAATGCCAAAACTGTGTAGAAAATTTTGGTTTTCTGACAAAAGTCTGCCTGTTCCTGAAAGCTGGGAAGATTGTGATTTTAGCACCACAAACTCTTTGTTGATATCATTTGCAGGGAAAAACAAAAATGCTTTCTTCTGCAGCACTTTTTTCCCATTCCCCCCCAAAAGATTTTGCGGTATTTTGGTTAATTTCTCGGCCCCCTCCAGGAAAATCCACAAACCCTGGGTACCTTTAGAATCCTCAGGATGTTGGAACAAAAGGACGCAAATTTGGTGTGGATACCTCATGTGGACAAAATGTTACAGGGGCCTAAGCACAAACTACCCCAAATAGCCCAAAAAAAACTTAGCACAAGGGGGGAAAAGGCCTAGCAGCGAAGGGGTTAAGGGAACTGGGGCAGCTTGGCCCTGCTACCTGAGCCTTAAAAAGGCACTAGGGACCCCATCCCCCAGGACCGTTTTTTTTTAAAAAAGGGGAGCCTATTTTGATCCCGGGGAACCCATCCCCTGGGTCTTGATTTTAATATAGGTGAGTACCCTGTTGCCCACCCAGGGCACACACCTTACACAACGTTGGTACCACGGCCCCAGCCAGCTCCCCGCATGCTGCCAGAGCCGGCATTGCTGCCACCCACAAGTAGCAGGTATTTATGTTGCTCCCGCTGGGCAGGAGCAATATCATGATGTGTTTCTCTTCTCACATCAGTGGGGGCAGGGAAATAGATCTCAACTCTGCCCCCAGCCAGTGGGAGCATTATTAAAGCTTCTGCCGGCTGGGAGCAGACTTTGTGCTTCTGTTTGGTGGGAGTTTCAAAATGCTCCCACCAGGCGGTAGCAAACACAAGTTTCTCTGTCTGTGCCAATGCTGGCAGGGAAACTGGCTGTGTCCCGGGAGTGGGCTCCCAGAGAAACAGCAAGTGAGCCGGCCCTTGGGGATGGGGTCCCATTAATGGCTCAGGGAGGGGAGACCCGTGCCCCACATCCCTTTTAAAAAGTTTATCGCCTCAGAAGATGGGGTCCCCGGGACCTTTTAAAGGCTGCACGGCCCATTCCCCTTTCTTAGAAGCTTCCGCTCGGGGGTGAGATTTCTGGAGCCTATTATGGCTCGGGGAGTGAAGCCCAATGGCTTCCCTCCCCTTTTTATACACATTTTGGCCCTGGGGGAGGGTTCCCCTGGGACTATAATGGCTTGGGGAGGAGGGGCACCCACTCCCTGCCCCTTAATTAAACAATGTGTCCCTGGGGCGACATTTTTTTGTTTTTGTTTACAATTCCGCAGGAGTTCCAGGGGATCGTACCAACACGTCATCTTCAGCGTCTATGTTAAATTTTATATATACTTTGAAATAATTTTTACACTACACTCTATAATACTCCACTCCACTTCACAAGATGTCACTTGACTCTATGACACGTCACTCCACTGTACGACACGCCACTCCACAACATGCCACTCCTCTCTATGACACTACACGCCACTCCAATCTACGAGACGCCACTCCACTCTACCACACGTCACTCCATGCTACCACATGCCACTCCACGACATGCCACTCCACCCTATGACATGCCACTCCACCCTATGCCACTAAACTCTATGACATCCCAGTTAACTCTACGCCACTCCACTCTACTGTACCACATACCACTAAACTCTATGCCTCTTACTGTACAATATGCCACTCCACTGCACGACAGTCCACTCCGCTGCATAACAGTCCACGCCATGCTACGCCACTCCACTCTCCGACACACCACTCCACTCTACGATATCAATCAATCAATCAATCAGGGAGATTGTAAGCGCGCTACTCACCCATGAGGATCTCAAGGCTGCCACTCCAGTCTACCACACGTTACTCCACTCTACAACATGCCACTTCACTCTACGCCACTCCACTCTATGGCATCCCACTTCACTGTACGCCACTCAAATCTATGCCCCTCCACCCTAAGACACTATATGACATGCCACTCTATTACGCGCCACAGCACTCTACTGAATGACATGGCACTACACTCTACCCCACTCCACAACATTCTACTCCACTCTATGCCCCTCCACTGTACGCCATTCTACTCCACTCTATGACACGCCACTCCACTCTGCGACACCCCACTCCACTCTATGACACTCCACTCTACAACACTCCATGCCACTCCACATTACGATACGCCACTCCACTCTACGACACACCATCCCACTCTACGCCACTCCACTCTACGCTACTGTATGACACTCTAGTACACTGTACAACACTCCATGCTCCTCCATTCTACGACACCCTACTCCACTCTATGCCACTCTGTGGCACTCTACTCCACTCTATACCACTTACGACAATCTACAACACTCTACAGCACTCAATGCAATTCCCTCTACTCCACTCCACGCCACTTTACTCCACTCAACTCTATGACACACTATTGCACTATACTCCACTGTATTACAGTACTCCACTCTATGCCACGCCACTCTACACAACTGTATGCTACTCCACTCTACGACACTCTATGACACTCCACTATAACACACTGTACAACACGCCGCTCAACTCTACGCCACTCCACTCTATGACATGCCACTCCATTGTACACCACTCCATGACACCCCAATTCACTCTATGCCTCTCCACTCTATGCCCCTCCACTCTGAGACACTGTACCACACACCACTTTATGACACACTACTCCTCTCTACTGTACAACATGCCACTCCACTCTGTGCCACTTCACTGTACAATATACCACTCCACTCTACGACAGTCAACTCCACTGTATGAAACTCTACACCACTCCACTCTACAACACGCCACTCCACTCTACGATATGCCACTCCAGTCTACCACACACTACTCCACTCTACAACATGTCACTTCATTCTATGCCACTCCACTCCACGACATCCCACTTAACTCTATTCCACTCAAATCTACACCCTTCCCCTCTAGGACACTGTATGACACGCCACTCTATGACACGCCACTCCACTCTACTGGATGACATGCCACTCCACTCTACACTACTCCACAACACTCTACTGCACTCTATGCTCCTCAAGTGTATACCACTCTACTCGACTATATGACACTCTGCGACAAGCCACTCCACTCTATGACATGCCACTCCATTGTATGACACGCCACTCCACTCTAGGACATATCACTCCACTCTATGGCACTCCACTCTACAGCACTCCACACTACAAGACGCGACTCCACTCTGCAACACACCACTCCACTCCACTACACGCCACTCCACTTTACAAAGATGCCACTCCAGTGTATGCCACTCGCCTCCACTCTATGCTTCTCCACTCTATTACACTCTACTCTATGCAACTCTCTGTATACTACTCCACACCACTTTACTCTACCCTGCTCTATGACACACAACTGCACTATACTCCATTGTACTACAGTACTCCACTCTATGCCACGCCACTCTACACCACTATACGCCACTCCACTCTATGCCACTCAAATGTAGCACACTGTACAACATGCCACTCCACTCTACAACACTCTACTCTTCTCTATGCCCCTTGACTGTACGCGACTCTAATCCACTCTATGACATGCCACTCCACAGGACGATACCCTATTTAACTCTATGGCACGCCACTCCACTCTGCGCCACTCCACTCCACGACATTCCATGTCACTCCACTCTTCGACACCCCACTTAACTGTATGACAGTCAACTCCTCTCTATGACACTCCATGTCACTTCACTAACCTTCCATGCCACGATACGCCACTCCACTCTATGACATGCCACTCCACTCTACGCCACTCCAATGTACAACCTCCCACTTCACACTACGACATGCCACTCCACTGTACTACACTCCACTCTATGTCACACCAGTCTACGCTACTCTACTCCACTCTACGTCACTCTACTCCACTCTATGCCACTCTGCAACACACCAATCTACGCCCACCCACTCTAAGACACTGTACGACACAGCACTCTGACACCCCAATCTACTCTACTGTACGACACGCTACTACACTGTATGCCACTCCACAACACTCTACTCTATGCCTCTCCACTGTACATCACTCTACTCCACTGTACAAAATGCCACTCCATTCTACAACACGTCACTCCACTCTATGACACACCACTCTACTGTATGACATGCCACTCCACTCTATGCCACTCTACGACTCTACTCCATTCTATGGTCCTCCACTCTGTGACACTCTACTCCACTATGCCACTCTGCAACACTCTACTCCACTCTCTGCCAATCTGCAACACTGCACTCAACCCAGGCAACTCTACGCCACTGTATGCCACTCCATTCTACGCCTCTCCACTGTATGCTAGGACACTGTATGCCATGACGCTCTACGACACTCTACACCACTCCACTCTACACTATTCCACTCTACGCCATTCCACTTTATGCCACTCCATTGTATGCCACTCCCTTCTAGGCCACTCCACTCTAAGCCCTTCCACTGCAAGACACTGAACAACACGCAACTCTATGACATGACACTCTACGAGATGTCACTCCACTTTACTCTACGACACTCCACTACTCCACTCTACGCTAGTCCACTGTATGCCACTTCACTCTCCACCACTCCACTCTATGCCACTCCACTCTGTGCCACTCTACTCTACACCACTCCAGTCTACGTCACTCCACTATACTGTATGACACATCACTACACTCTACGCCACTCCACTCTATGCTATTCCACTCTGGGCCACTCCACTCTACACCACTCCATTGTTTGCCAAGACACTGTATGCCACAACACTCTATGCCACGACACTCTACGCAACAACACTGTACGCCACATCACTCTTCACCATGACAGTCTACGCGATAACACTGTATGTCACGGTACTCTATGATACGACACTGTATGAAATGACACTACAACACTGCACTCTATGCCACTCCACTCTACTACACTGTAATCCACTGTATGACACTGTAGTCCTGTCCACTCAACCACACTGTGCAACACTCTACTCCAGTGTATGCCACTGTACTACACTCTACTCCACTCTATGCCACTATTTACAACTCCCTCTATGCCATTCAACCCCAATTTACCAGACTCTACTCTACTCTACACCACTTCACTCTACAACACTCTACTCCACTCCATGCCACTGCACTCTACAACACGTTCCGACACTCTATGACACGCCACACCACCCCACTGTATTACACACCACGCCACTCTATTACGCTTTACTCCACTCCATGCTACGCCACTTGCTTCTACTCTACTCCACGCCACTCTACTATACGACAAGCCACTCCACTCTATGAGACTTTTGCTTCATTCATTGCTACGCCACTCCACTCACCTCACCTCCACTGCACTCTACTCCACTGTTTGACACTTTACCCCACCCTACACTACAGTATGAGAGTCCACTCTACGCTGCTCCACTCTATGACACTCTACTCCACTCTATGCAACTCCACTCTAGAACACTTTACTACACAGTATTCCACTATATGACACTGTACTCCACTCTATGCTGCTACACTCTACCCTACAACACGCTGCTCCACTCTACATCACTGTACTACACTCTACTCCACTCTGTGCCACTATAAGATATTCTACTCCACTCTACAACACTCTACAGTACTCCCTCTATGCCACCCCACCTCACTTTACTCCACTCTACGACACACTACTGCACTACACCACTCAATGCCACTCTATGCCACTCAACTCTATGACATTCTATATCACTCCACTCTGACACTGTGCTCTACACCACTCCACTCTACAACACTGTCCTCCACTCTATGCTACTCCGCTCTCTACAGCACTTTCCAACACTCTATGACACATCAGTGCCCTCCACTGTACACCATGCCATTCCAATTTATGACACTTTACTCAACTCTATGTTATGGCACTCCACTCTACTCCACATTACTGTAGTCTACAACATGCCACTCCACTCTATGAGACATTACTCCACTCTACGCCGCTCCACTCAACAACATTCGACTTCGCTCTGTGCCACTCTACAAGACTGTACTCAATGACAACCCACTCCACGATACTCCAATCGACAAGGCTCCACTCTACTCTACTCCACTCCACTCCACTCAGTTCTACTCTATGGCACTGCACTCCAAAACACCCTACTCCACTGTATGCTCCTCCACTATACACAACTCTACTCCACTCTACGACACTCCACTGTACAAGAAGTGATTCTACAACACTCAAAACTTTATTTCTATAGAAAAACAAATTAAACTACACAAACCTTAGAAATTAAAAATGTTATAGTTATAACTTAAAGTTATAATTACCACCTGACTAAAACTTTCTATAACATGTGCACCACTGTACACCATGCCACTCCAATTTATGACATTTTACTCAACTCTATGATTCGCCACCCCACTCTACTCCAAACCACGCTGCTGTACTTTACAACATGCCACTCCACTCTATGACACTTTACTCCACTCTACGCCACTCCACGGCACTCTACTCCATTCTGTGCCACTCTACAAGACTGTACTCGATGACACCCCACTCCACGACACTCCAGTTGACAACACTCAATCTACGACACTCCATTCTAAACCACTCCACTCTAAAACGCTATACCCCTACTGTGTGCCCCTCCACTCACACGACTCTACTTCACTGTACTCCACTCTAAGACGCTCCACTGTACGACACGTGACTCTACGATGCTCAAAACTTTATTTATTATTTCTATAGAAAAACAAATAAACTACACAAACCTTAGAAATAAAAAAAGTTATAGTTTTAATTTCCATCTGACCAAAACGTTCTATAACTCGTTGTGGGAGGGACGGGCGGAAACAGAATCTAGGAGGCTTAATGTGTGGCTCAATTTTGGCGTAATTTTGTGATGACAAAGTAATATTTCAGAACAGAAAAGGTAGGGATTTTCCTTGAAATTTCCAAGCAGTCACTCTTCTCCTTGCTTTTTCTCCTCTACAGGTATCTTCCGTCAGGCTGCCAGTCTGAAGTCCCCCGGAGTCTCAAAAAGAGAAGAAAGCAGCGGTAAGTATATTGGCCCTGGCCTTGGGCTTCCAAAGCTACACCGTCACCACACCAAAGTGCATGCAGGGAATTGGAAAAGGGTTTTAGGAATGTGCTGGTCAATGGACTAAGAAGGGGGTCCTGCTTTAGTTTTTTTCTGCCCCTTCTGTCTCTGTCTATCCCTTAATCTCAGGGAATAAAATGTGCACGCCGCGAAAACAAAGAAAAGAAAGACAGCAAGGTTCAGCTCAGCATGCGCGTTTTCAGTGCAATTTAAACGTATTGCAGTAGTGCACACTTCTAGGGCGGCGTCCTTTTGTGATCCCTCTCCTCCTCCTCCCTGGTGTCGGACCCTAGGGTTACCTCCCCCCTGCCCGAGTCACCTACCGCAAAGTTGCGGCTGCTTGAAGGCAATCCCCGGGGGCGTCCACCAGTCCTCACGCCAGTCATCGGGGCTGTCGTCTTCACCAGTGTCCTCCTCTCTCCTCGCATCCGCCAGTCTGTCGTCGTCCGTCGGCTTGACGTCTTCGCTCTCCTTTTCCTCAGGGCTCCTCCAACACTCAGCATCTTCCGGGTTTTCTTTTTCCGCTTGCTGGGATTCCCTCCTCTTTCGTTCCGAGGACTCCTCCTCTTCCGCCTTCGTCGATGTCATCCATTCGTCCTCCTGCTGGGAACGCTCCTCTTTCTGTGAGGAGGAGGCGTTAGTAAATGTTAACCCCTTCCTCTCCATTGGGTCCCAGCTGCATATGTCGGAGCGTGATAGACCGGGTAGCAGATGCGGTGAGTTTTCGGCCCTTGTTCTATAGTCCCCCTCACACTTGTGCACTGGTACACAGTATTGTAAACTTGATAAACAAACTAAATCAAATATAACTCGTCCCTTCACCATGCATTGCTTATATCCTTTCATAGTACATGACTTCTAGCAAGTTCAATGATAGCATTCATTATAACACTCATCCTATCCCAAATGACATAATTTATTAGAACACTGGTACAGGTTATTGGTACATGGTACAGGGCCGAGTTATAGTTGATTTAGTTTGTTTATAGAGTTTACATTACTCTGTACAAAGGTGCGCAAGCTATTGATAGTTTTGGTCGGGTGGAAGTTATAACTTTAAGTTATAAAGTTATAACTATAACTTTAGTTTTTAAGGTTTGTATTATTTGATTTGTTTTCATATAAAAATAATGAAGAAAGTTTTCCTACCTATACCTATACCTCATCTTCATCCTTTGTTTTTTTCATTGAATTGTGTTGTTCACATTTTTCTTCCACCCACTACAGCATACAGCCTGGGGACATGTGTTAAACCATTTCAGCTACTGGCTAACTTCACCGTGAGCGGCGGCATTCTTATCTTTTCAAAAAGAGCCCAAAAATCACACCAAGTATTTCCCTTTAGTACCATGGACTACAACGGAAAAGTGCTTCGTGAGGCTATAAAATACTTTTGCTTTCAGCCAGTGATTATTTTTAGGTCGAGCCTAGCGCAGCAAGCATGCGCTGCCCTAGGAAAACGACCTCTTGGAATCACTCAGGACTTTTCACACGCTCGTGCGTGTGGTTTTTTTTCCAGCATTTTTCCTATTGGGCTTTGCTTGCGAAGACAGCACGCAATTGGGCAAAGGCGGGTGCATGTCCCACCTTTCCCAGGAAATGTATCCGCCCACGGCCTACGGCTTGCGGTTACGAGCAGCAGCGCGCAGTGTGCCATCTGTTTCGGGTCAGATTTCAAAGGTTGTTTTTTTGTTTAGCTTTCGCGCGGCCGCGCTTGTTCGTTTAGCTTTTGCGCGGCCGCGCTTGTTAAAGCCTCCTCTCCTATTGTTCTTCTTTTTTCAATGGACGAACCACTTGTATACCGGAACGCTGAGATAACCAACCCACGGCCTCTGAAAATACCTGCCTTTTCTCTTCTCTGTTTGTTTTTGATTGCTTGTAAAATGTGTCTTATTTTTGTCGTCTCGCACACTGGCACTTAATTACAGTATCCGAGCATTGCTCGGTTGAATGCCGAGGTTTGTCTGTGACTGCAGGGCAGCATGAACTTCAATCGCTGTAGGGGCTGCTCGGCTTTTCATCCTTACCATGTCGGTAAACCAAGTGCTATTAACTTGCAGCGCTTCGAGGCTGTGTCAGAAGCACGAGAGGATGCAGTACATGACTGTCATGGAGTTATTATTATTAAGCTCGTGCTTGCAGCATAGTGATGCGAGGGAAGGCTTTAATAGCATGAGACCCCAAGCCTGTTCACTCCATGCATTGTTTTTTCCAGTTTAACCCCTGGCTCTCCTGCCCCGCCAGTGCCTACAAAAGCGCTCCAAGACCGACTTCGGGTCGAGTCTGCGCTATATAAAACTGCAAGAAAAGCTTTGTGTGTGTTTGAGGACATGTTGTACTTCATCGATGTCGCTGAGATCGGACGGTGACGGTCCTGGTGAGGGGCCATTCTATGGCATACGAATGAGGAACGGAAGGGGGAGAGGGGAGGGGGTTTTGAAAATGCCTGCCTTTTCTCTTCTCTGTTTGTTTTTGATTGCGTGTAAAATGTGCCTTATTTTTGTCGTCTCGCACACTGGCACTTAATTACAGTATCACAGCATTGCTCGGTTGAATGCCAAGGTTTGTCTGTGACTGCAGGGCAGCATGAACTTCAATCGCTGTAGGGGCTGCTCGGCTTTTCATCCTTACCAGGTCGGTAAACCAAGTGCTATTAACTTGCAGCGCTTCGAGGCTGTGTCAGAAGCACGAGACGATGCAGTACATGACCGTTGTGGAGTTATTATTATTAAGCTCGTGCTTGCAGCATAGTGATGCGAGGGAAGGCTTTAATAGCATGAGACCCCAAGCCTGTCCACCCATGCATTGTTTTTTCCAGTTTAACCCCTGGCTCTCCTGCTCCCGCCAGTGCCTACAAAAAGCGCTCCAAGACCGGCTTCGGGTCGAGTCCGCGCTATATAAAACTGCAAGAAAAGCTTTGTGTGTGTTTGAGGACATGTTGTACTTCATCGATGTCGCTGAGATCGGACGGTGACGGTCCTGGTGAGGGGCTGGCCTATGGCTTCCAAATGAGGAACGGAAGAGGGGAGGGGGTTTTTCAGAATGCGTTATGCAGCAGGGACTGCGGCCTCCTGTGGTGGGGTGTCCACGGAAAGGTGGGTACAAACTTCTGGTGACAGCTGTTAAGTATACAAAAACCCTGCACGCGGTGCTTGACTGCGGATCGATAAATAGGCCTTTACAGCCTCGGACCGATGTCTGTACAGTGACTTGCGGCAGCTGTTCGAATAACACGTGAGATCGTGTCTAATTGAATAAAGAATCCTTCGTCGGCCGTGTGTCATGGCAGGCAGCTTAACCAACAGAGCATTACCTCTTGCATCTTGAGGTGACCGTCCTCCAAATGCACGAGTTTCTCATCTGTTGTCACACCCTCCGTGTGCATCATCAGTATATTCCTTCTAAGGAGAAGGCGGAAAGGCGGAAAGGTCCGCCTTTCCATTCTCACTCTTGTTCTTTTTAATGAGAGTTTTGTAGGTATTAGAGCTGCAGCCAGACAATACCAGTATTGATCAAAAACTCAATTTACAAAATGAGGCGTTTAAGAGAGTGCCATAACTGTTAGCATGGTTTAGGACTTGCTGCCGCTTTTCATTTGTATTTTTCGTCGCCCTCAGCGGCCTCCTCGAGTAAGGCACTGATGACAGCTTGTGAGCGGGGCAGTTTTGGCCCTGTCGTTGCATCGAAGCAGTTGTCATTTGCTTAGCATCATACATTCTTCATCGTACCATGCCAATTTTTGGGAGACAGGGCTTTTTTTTTTGCTACAATGATCACTGGCTGGTAACAGAGAGGACTTTACATGGGCCAGCCCCCAGGGAGCTCCCAGTCCTGACAAATCAAGCAAAAGCTTATTGCTCCAACTGGGTATGTCTGTGCCTTCCATGCAGTGTGGGGTTGACAGAACACAGAAGCGAATCTGCACATAGCACACACCTGGTCCGATGCCTTCTAGCAGTTAATCAAGGTATCAATCAATTTCTGACAAAACAATCATTATTACTAATGTGCTTGCATATTCATTTATTTGATGGCTTTTTTTGACAGCATATGAATTGTCTCCCGCCATTGATTTACCCCAAAATTTAATATCTTAAATGGCTAATGTAATAGATAATGTGCTGCCTGGCTAAAAACTTATAAGGTTCCAAAGGCGAGACCTATTGGCTATGCCAATGCTTGTTTATATTGGCCAGGGCCAAACAGCTCTTCAAAAATAACGTTTTACGAAAACCATGAAAAAACCAAACATGCATTGGCAAAGCCAAAAGGTTGTCTGGCTTTGTCAATGCGTGTCTAGCACTGAGGCCCAGCACTTCTTTGGTTAAAGGTCCCAGGGAGGTCAGAAGGGAGAGTAGGAGGATTGTTAGTCCCTAGTCCAGGCGCTTTTTGAGGGGCCCGAGCTCGTGCTGCAATAGATTTTAAAGCACAAATACGACGAGGCACCTGCTAATACAACCAGTACCGTTAGATGGCGCCAGATGTTCGATTCGCTGTGTTTTCTGTTTTCCTACAGTACTTACGTTTAAACGCCGAAACAGTCCCTTTCCTGTGAAGGGTCCGCTTCAGGTCTGACGATCTGGGCCCGCTGAAACTTTTAAACGCCTGAAAGTCCCTTTCAGGAGTCTGGCCTTCAGGAGTCCAGTAAACCCTCTCTAAGTGCCCTTGGAGTCAAGTCAAGTTCTGCCTCTGTGTGCCCAGTATCTGAAATGTGGCCCTGGTTATCGGGGCTGCAAACTGTGACGGAATTTATTGTTGGGGAAGTCTTACCCGAGCTATAATTGAAATCGACTGTTGGTCATGGTTCTGGCGTCTTTGCGAGGCAATTTCAGGAACGGATATATTAAGTCTTCACAAAAGTGATTTTTTTCTTCATTACAGGGCTGAAACAGAATGAAAATATCACAGAAGGTAATGAATGCCTGATTCCAGGAGACAGGCCAGGTCATTGTCGGAGGGATGACAAGCACCTGCTGATGCTGAGTATATAAGCCTGCGTGCCAGAACTGGGGCCGGGAGACAGACGCCCCTTGCTCTGGACCACGCCCCCACACGTTTGATGAAATCTAGCATCTCTGCTTCCCTTCCCACAGCACAGATTTGACTTCAAGCAGGAAACTGTGAAATAAAGCATGAGTCATGCCACAGACGTTTCCTTGAAAGCTTTCCTGAAAACTGGAGCACGGCTAACTTCTAGAGGACGACAAGCAGCCCTTTGAAGTACACTGCGGAGAGAAAGCCATGCAGGAAGCCCTTGTTAGTAGGAGCACTCAGAAAGGAACAGAGAGAGACATGTCTCCCGGCACTGACCCAAATATTTTTCAACATAACTGAATCTATGTCTGTCATTTAATCAATGAGAAGAGAACTGTCCAGGGCACGAGTCGGGGTACCACGCGGGTGGACGGCGTCCCCCCACTTATTTTCCAGGGTGGACGCCGTCCCCCCTGCTTATCAAAACGCCGTCCACCCTGCTCTACTCCTTCAAAATGCGATAAAGCGCGCACCGACCAAACCACGCATTTCCGGGTGATTGCCTCGGACTGCCGATCACCACGCCCCTGCACCTAGGTGTTAGGTTAACTTGCCCGCCTATATTTAGCACTACGGCCTATCGCAGCTCTTGCTCTCTGCTCTTTGAACCTGCCCTCACCCCTTCTTAACCTTGCCGGGGACTCGGACCTACCAGTAGAACAGACGATCTGCGACCAATCAGTGGTCATAGCAGACGTCACTGGATGGGTGTATCTGCAACTCAGTGCTGTAAGGACTGGCTGGCCGTTGCCATAGATATGCGGCTCAAATCTGTGGATGCTGAATCTAGTAACACATATTAGTAAAATGCTTCATTATAAAGATTACTATAAACACTTTACAACACTGTAAAAGTAAATGTTTGCCTCTGACCAACCTAGGCCGAATTTACCACATTTTATGATAGATATATACCACATCTACAGTCACCAGGAATATGGTACTCTAATTTGCGCTAAATATCTTATTGTCAGGACGGAGCGGTATGGCGCAGCGTCCAGAGCGGCTGACTCCGGAGTGCAGGGTTCACGGTTCAATTCCCGGCGTCCACGGAAGCTAAATTCAGCATGAGCTCACTGAATCTCCCCGACGGCACCCCAGCGCCTGGATACCCTTAGGCGTGATAAATTCGCGCTTCACTAATGTGGAATTTAATTTATCTTCCATTATTTAAAAAAGGTATCATTTTACTTTCGCTGACTGAAAAACAAAGAGAGTTATACAACCTGGATTAGGACACAGAGGTACTTGTACAAAAGCTCATTTTCGGACCAGAAAACATATTCAAGCGTCAAACAACATGAAATATTACTTTGATTCAGATGCATCAACGTAGGTTTGTGATGTCTGTATTGCCTGAACCTTGGAGGGAAAAAAGCGGGGCGCTGAACTTGTTCCAAAGCAAAGATGCGGCTAACAATTTTGATTGGCGTCGCAGTTGATGATAAAAATATAATAGAAAAACGTAACTGCATTTAATATCCTGGGAGTAATTTATCAGAAAATACAATATTTCACAAAACAAGAGCGATTTCCTTGAGGTGTCTGTCTAGTTATTCGTGTCACAGAAAAAAGCATTGGCATGGCCAAAAACGCCTGGCTTTAATGCAAGCTTGTGTCTGCATGCGTTAGTACATTAAAGCAGACCTAATGTCTTTGCCAAGGATTCTTGCTTGCTGATGATTGGCTGCATTGGACTGTGAAGGCAACGTTTAGTCTGCAGGTGCAATAGGAAAGAAGGTTTGAGGGATGGGCATCAAGAGCCACTCAACCTGTCAAGATATTGGGTGCAACTTCGCATCAAATTGCCTATTTCGAGCACCAATGGAATCAGAAGGCTGCCTCATACAAACCCCTGCAGCAAGAAAGACGCCAGGCGCCAGCAAAAGGGAAACACCGCCAACTCTTGTTTTCCACCTGAATGGTCAGCAGGAGCAGAAGGCTGCTTCACATGTGCACCTAGGAGAAGGAGAGCCCCTGGGCCAAGCACAAGTGCAGCTAGATGCTCTGATTTTTACACGAGTTCCTGCCAGGTGCATACGGGGGACACAACAACAACACAGCATGCGCCAACCAATTCATTACTAATACTACAACCCCACTGTTCATATGGACTCTGCTGGCAGCTGCAACAAGCAACAAGCATTTGCAATGCAATAGGTCTCGCATTTACGTGAGTTTGAGCTATTGCCATTGTTAATGACAATGTCTTTTATTTATGTTTTCGTTTTTAAAACATAAATAAAAGGCATTTTTATTTACAATGCTAACAGCTTAAACTCTCACAAAAGCGAGACCTATTGCATTGCAAATGCTTGTTGAGGTAGGTAAGCATACATTCATGCCTGCTCCCCGCCACCGGAAGTCCTCACATGCTGGAAACAGTGACACCCAATGGAGTGACCTCAGCTACTGCAAAGAGCTCTGTAAACATAGCCTCAGTTTGCTGTCCTGCCCAGGGCCTTCCATCCAACCAATGGCAGAGGCTCATACTCGCCTGACCTCAGAGTCATTCCCTCTGGTTATCTTTGGTGCGAGGATGCCTCAGCCGCTTACTTCCTGCTACCAAGAAATAAGCACTAGGGATTGGAGCAGAGGAGCAATCTACGTAATTTCCACTAGCCTAAGCAGGGCAAGAGTCGGGGTACCACGCGGGTGGACGGCGTCCCCCCACTTATTTTCCAGGGTAGACGCCGTCCCCCCTGCTTATCAAAACGCCGTCCACCCTGCTCTACTCCTTCAAAATGCGATAAAGCGCGCACCGACCAAACCACGCATTTCCGGGTGATTGCCTCGGACTGCCGATCACCACACCCCTGCACCTAGGTGTTAGGTTAACTTGCCCGCTATATTTAGCACTACGGCCTATCGCAGCTCTTGCTCTCTGCTATTTGAACCTGCCCCCACCCCTTCTTAACCTTGCCGGGGACTCGGACCTACCAGTAGAACAGAGACGATCTGCGACCAATCAGTGGTCATAGCAGACGTCACTGGATGGGTGTATCTGCAACTCAGCAGTCCCGCCCTCGTACTCGATGCCCTTTATTTTTCGGGCTTTTCTTGCTCTGGCTCCTTCCCTTTTTAGATGTGACCGGATCCGGATATCGACGCGGCTCGCCCTCCCTTCCTGGCCTCGCCTGCTGCCTGACCTGCTGGAGACTTCCCTTCCTGCCTGGCTTTGCCTGCTGCCTGACCTGCCTTGCTTTTCCGTTGCATCTACGACCTACACCGTCACCTAGGAAACCATTTTCGGCTTGGCGACGTTGGCGACAGTTTCACTTTTTAAGGTAAGTGTTCAACAACACGCCATTGAGTATTGCAGATCGTAGCGCTTTTTATAAGCACCATGCAGACTGACGAATTCATTTTTAGGCACGGGCCACGGGGAGAGATTAAGTGATTTTACACCAGACTCCAACCTGGTCCTCAGCTTTAAAGTCGAGCGCTCTAGCCTACAAAAGTAAGCCTAACTTACTTTTGTAGGCTAGAGCGGCCGACTTTAAAGCTGAGGAACCAGGTTGGAGTATGGTGTCGGCTCAAACATCGTGAGGTTCTGGGCAAATCACTTAATCTCTCCCCGCGAGTCTCCTTAAACTGCACCCCCGCATTCTCTGGATTATTCCCTATTGAAATTTTAGCATGTAAAAATGGCGAAATTTAGGGGTGGAAAGTCCCGTTAAATATCGTTGAATGCATTTTTTGGTGCAAAATTCGCATGCTGTGCCCCATTTTGTTTACGGGCAAACTCGTGGTTGGTGATGTTTATCGCACTCAGCGAATTCAGAACTTCTGGGTATCGGATTTCACTGGTTGCAGAAAAGGGCATTTTATTTGCATCATCTGAAACACATGGGTGTCTTGTCTAGATACTTACCAGAAGGGGCCCAATTACAAACTGGGGGAATCACAACGGGCACACTGTTGCCACACTCAAAATTATTGGGTGTTGGAACACCGGACTCACACATGCAAGCCATAAAATCTTTTACAGGGCCTATTGGCATTAGCATAACTCTTGGCACACCTGATGCCTGCAATTCTAAGGGGAGAGCATTGAGCCACTTTAAACATCCCCTGGACTGGCCACAGCCTCCACTGGTCTTTACAGCCCTAAGCAAAATCCGCTTCTCAAAAGACAGTGATTCGGATTCTGTTTACCTCCTGCTGAAGTTTCCAGGGACACACAGGAAGGAGGCTGAACAAGCTATTGAGAGTCGCTTATTTAGAGGAGTGCCAATCAGCTGGGAGGACTCACGTGGGCAGGTAAAAATAAACCTTCCCCAGTTTTATCAAAATCTAGCAGATAACTTGCGCTCCAGGTTGTATGCACAGTCTGCAAGCAATAGGTCGGCCACATCATCTCGGACAGATGCATTTTTAGCTCTTACATCAGAGATAGATGTTATCAACCCACAGAAGTGGCCAAACGACATTGAGAGCCCATGATATGAAGGTGAGGAGAAACTACAAGACCTGTGTACGAGATTCGCTCTTAATTATAAAGGCATATCTGAAGGCTTCAGAGACTATGTTGACAATGGTGGTAATGAGATTCCAGAGCAACTGCAACCTGTTTTGAGGGCTGTAAATACACTTCCTGTGACTTCAAGTGACTGCAAAAGGGGTTTCAGCACAATGAACTTGATAATGTCACCCATACGAAACTGCCTTGTTATCGGACGTCTTTCCTCATTAATGTTTATAAACCTCATGGGCCCTCCTCTGCCTCTTTGGAATCCAATGCCATATGTCAACAGGTGGTTAATTGCTCATTGCCATGCAGATGATACTCAGTCTAGAAAGGTAGATCCTACTGCCCAGCACAATAAAAGATATGCAGACGCATGGGCGTTTTTTAATTGATGGTTTTCAATGCTATAAGCGGTCTCACAAATTTTCCATGGGCAAACATCCTGTGGCAATATAACATGTCCCATAATGTCTGCAATAACTGATGTACAGAGTATCAGGTTGAAACTGTACAGAGTGCACCTTGCATTTTTTTTCTCACGGTCACAGTGTATTAAACTTGTCAGTATATTTAAATGTGGTGTTCTAGGTAGCGTAATAAATGTTATAGTTTTGATAATCACTATTGTAGTTTCTAGCATGTGGTTTTCTTCGGGTTTTTTTTCAATGCACAAACTCTGCTTTTGTTCATGGTGCCATGTTTAGTATGCCTCACTTACAGCACTTAATGGCTTGACTAATGTAGTTGTATGCCAAACTTCATCCATATTTGGGCTGTTAATTCCCAAAATACAGGGACCTTAAGTCACAGGCTTAAGTACTGAGCAGCTTCAATTGTTAAATCTTGCAATATGTGCAAATGATAGATCTGCTGCACATGTGATGTCACTTCCTGCTGTGATGTCACTTCCTGCCGTGTGTCACCTCCTGTTGTGATGTCACTTCCTGTCGTGATGTCACTTCCTGTCGTGATGTCACTTCCTGTGACATCACCTAAATTGGAGAGTCCCCCCACTTCTTTTTTTAGGACTTGTGCCCTGGAACTGTCTCTGGGATTTTATGTGCTGGACTTGTTGTCAAGTCACCAATTGGTTTTGTGTGACATAAATCAATCCAGGGACTAAAGCAAGGAGTTCTCATTCGCTGACAATGGCCACTGCTCTGCTAGAAGAGCCTGTGTCCATTTCAGTGGTCAAGAAATGGCTGCTGCTGCTCCACTGTTGACATGACCTGACCAGATGTCTGGTTAAGTCTTGCTGTAGAGGGAGCTGTGGTGGTATCTTAAGGATTGTAGGGGGTTAGTCTGTACCATTTACACAGTTCAAGAAAGTTTGGTATGGCAGCTGGGTGAGATGGGGCAGTAGTTCAGGAGATCAGAGAGGTGTCGACAGAAGGAAATGAAGTAAAGGCAAGAGGTAGAAGGGAGGAGCAGCAATAGATAGCACAAGGGAAGCTAGGGACACAATCAGAGTAAATGGAGAATGGTTGTGGGAAAACCATAATCCAATGGAAAACACTTCATAACAGAGATTTAGACATTGCTGTAAGTGATTGCCACATGAGAGATGAAGCACGAGTGAGAAAAAGCTGCTAGATAAAAGAAGCATTGGCAAAGCCACTAGGTCTCGCCTGTGGTTGGAATTGATTGTTAGAGTTGAAATTAAGGTTGAGGTTGGGGCTAGGGGTAGGATAAGGGCTAGTGTTTTATTTATGTGTAGGGGAAGGTTTGTAATTAAGGTTAGGCCTCTGGTTAGTGTCAGGTTTAGAGTTTTGTATAGGTTTATAGCTTGGGATAGGGTAAGTATAAAAGTAAGTGTTAGCGTGGTAACTTTTTCATGAGTGCATAGTCAGAAACGGGATTCTGGGCTCAGAATCAATCAGAGCTGTTTACTCTTTGTGCCTAAGGGCCTAACGTTCCTCTTGAGCTCGAAGCTGAGCACGAAATACAACCTTGGGGATCTTCTCTGCAGGGTGTAGGATGCAGAAAGGCTACTCGAGCAGCCAGCTTTTCGGGAGTCTGTGCAGGCTGTTATCACTTTTCCGCTGGTGTAAGTTCTGTTTGCTCCCCTCTTAAGTACCTCCAGTGTCCTTCTTCAACAGCTGGCCAGCTCTCTCCCTGAAAGTATAGTCCAGACAGCATGTTCTGGCAGGTCAAAGCGAAGTTCTCAAGTTTCTGGTCAAGGGAAGTTCACAGTGACACCCCAAACCTGGAGCTTAAACATTTTCTTGATCCCAGTTACAGATACTGTAGGAAGCTGGCTCTGTATATACTATACCAAAGTAAGGTAACGTGTGCACAGAGTCAAGTGGATCCCCAGAGGTATAGCAGAGGCTAAAGTAGATAATACCTTACTCTCTTTTGTGGCAGTGTGGTTGAGCAGTCAAGCTTATCAGGAGGGTAGTGTCAATAATTTTTTGTACGCACTTAGGCAAGAAATTATAGCACACACTCAAAGACTGAATCCAGGCTAATTGTTTGTATAAAAAGTTATTTTGTTGCTTTATTTCTAGAACCAAGGTTTACTTAGTAGAAGGTAAGTGATACTTTCCATACAATGTTACTTTTCAAAAGACAGTGAACATTGGTTTTGTAGGAATATTCAGATTACTTTTGCAGTTGAGAAAATGCTTTGTAAGCTGTTCAAAAACACTTGACATTACTTCTAGATTACTTTGCAATTACTTTTCTAGTTTGGCATGAAACAAACTCATAACACAGTCTAAGCAACACAGGACATTAGGAAACAGGTTAACTCTTTTCAAGGCACTAAGTTACTTTTGTTTGCAGTGCAAGACAGCTCAACACCATTTTTCAGAGAAAACCCACCATAAAATCCTATGGAGGAAAACAAAGTTAGCACTTGCAGGTAAGTAAAATGGTTTACATTAAATAGCTTTTGGGTGCCGAACCAGGATTCAGCAAGGTTCGGTTCTGCACTGGACTGCACCGGCAGCAGCACTAGGGCGGCGGAGTGCAGAGGGCAAAATTCGGTACCGGGGCCAATGCTAGCCAATGGGGGTAGCAACACCGCGTATTGAGGCTCCTCAAGGGCAGGCCAATTGGGCTAGGAAGCAGATCTCTTGGGGTTTAGGTGAGGGCAAAGGGGGACCTAAGGCAACACCAAAACTACACCACCAGCGACACAGGAGTGGTTGGATGCAGATTGCTTACTGGGCGTCAGATGCCAAATGCTTATCTACAGAGATCCTCAAAATCGGTCTTGGGCTGCAGGCATCTGTCAGGAAGCCAGACGAGGGAAACCAACTGCTAGGTATGTAACTTCAGATGCAGGGGGACGTCAGGACACCTTTGGAACTGGTTGGTAGGTCCCAGGGCAGGAGGCTGCAGGGGTGTCTTTAGACGTCGGATTTCTCTTTACCCGGCAGGTCACGGTGGAGAGGGTCTCGGTGTTGAGGCTGCAGGCGTCAACACACGGGCTTGGAGGTGACACCCCTCACTGGATTCAGACTCAGGACAGCTGGGGAACCTCTTCTGGACCGGTGGGCCTCCAGGCCATGGGCGTCGGGTGCAGAGGTAGGTCCGGAAGGTGAGGCTTCAAGGTTCCGCAGGGCCTGTAGGTCTTTGTCTGGGTTCTTTTGTGGACAGAGCTGCTGTCCTCAGGAGTCTTGGAGTCTTTGTAGAAGTGGGTTAGTCCTCTCAGGGTTTGTGGAGGTTGCTGATCCCTGGCTCAACGTCTTCTTCGCTGCAGGGGTTTCTAAAGGTGCAGGCAGGCTGCTAGGGCCAATTCAGTTGTTGCCTGTGTCTTCTCTGCTGCATTGTCTTCTCGGGCCAGTATTCATAGGTCGTCAGGAACTGCTTTCTGGGTTCAGGGCTGCCCCTAAATACTGTATTTAGGGGGAGTTTTAGGGGCCTCGAGATCAGTAGCCAATGGTCCTGTGACCAGTTCTGGGGAGTTCTGCACTTTTGCTATTTCCACACAGACTAGTAAAGCTATTTCCTTCATCACAGGTGTGAGCTGGAAGCAGAGGCGTAGCTACAGCTTGTGGCGCCCGGGGCTATCCTTCAGATTGCCGCCCCCCTGGGGGTTTGCTGGGGAAAAAGGACGGCGAGCACCTGAAAGAGGTCCGAGAGACACGTAGTATCGCCGCTAATAGTTACCTCGATCATGCAAGTTACATGCACATACATGACACGGTACAGGGCTAGACAGCCCCCGTCCCCAAAATAGTGCCGCCTGGGGCGGACCGCCCCCACCTAGCTACGCCGCTGAAGGAAAAACAGAAGGAAACCCAAAACTTACATCAGTTCTACCTCCCTGTTTGTGACATCTCACTCATAACATCACAGCTTGTGCAGGACCCTTGTCCCCTGTCCCCTATCTGCCCCGTCCATGACCTCAGCAATGTCTGTAGACCGGTCCACCACACTGGGTTTGACCACGATTCCCCTGGCAGCACCTTCAGGATACTACAGGTGAGTCCAATGCACCTGATCACTAGACTAACTTGAGTTCTGCAGTTGGGGCAGTACCAGCCCTGCAGTGGAAGCCTTCTCACTCCACCCAAGCCCCCCATGAGTGCTCAGTAGAAGCCATCCCACGTGCCCCTCCCAGGAGAGAGCAGTGGAGCCATCCACTGCCCCAGCCGCAGAAGAACTACATACCCTGACCCCTCCCCCCCCCATCCCAGGAGAGAGCAGTGTAACCATTCTACTCCTCCCTCCCGCCAAACAGAGAGCATTCAACACCAACTCAGTGTCGCCTACGGTCACTACAGTATAGTAATGTGAGTTTTTAAAGACTGTCAGTGCTCCGAAAGCATTTCAATAAGCTGGAGTGTCAGGCCAGAGAATGCAGTAGAATGTGAAAAATGCAGTTTTTACCTACCCAGGCCAGAAGGGGGATCTGACCCGTGGCCCATTGTAGAGACAGCCTTGACCCTGCACCTGTCACTAGAGACAGCCCCATGCCCGCAAAAAATATGTGAAAATCTATAGAAATATTTTCATATTTTTGTGGGGGGAAAAGGGTATACTAGGAGGGGACAACCCACGGAATCTGCAGAAGGAACCGTGGCAATGTATACTAATAACAGTTTCCCAATGTAATATTAAAATGAATTGCACCCAAGGTGCCTCGTTTCAATATTCCTGAAAGTTTAGAAAGCAAAGTAATTGAATGTGAGTCCTGATATCACGGTATGTGACTGTCCTCACAAACATCTCTCGTTAGCACGTGAGTAATGCCAAGGTCTCTGCACCTTCATATCGCCCCCGCACTCTTTTTGTGTGTGTTACTAAGAACACACAGGTGTTGCTTGCCACATTCACTCTTCAGCTGTAAATGTCCACTTCAGCACAGACTTACTTTGCTGAGCTGACACTGTAATAAAAACAAGCACTGGCAAAGCCAAAAGGTCTTGCTTATGAGAGCTATTGCTTTGGCAATGCTTTGTAGCCATGCTGTACAGCAGTGCAGATGCTTTGCAGTGTGGCTAAAACTAATTTTAAATGGCACTAATACACAGCCAGGGCTAATGCACTTTACCCGATACTGCCCCTTAAACTATCCCAACCATCAGATATCCCAATCTTCCCTCACACTGTCCCCTTCTACCTTCAGTCTAGCACTTCTATGCTCAAATGATCCCTCCCCTTTTAACCTAACCTCCTTCACCCAAACTGCACCAAAACAACCTCTCCAACACTAAAACTACCCCATCTTCTCGCTACCCCATACTTTTAGACTACCCCTCCACTCAAACTACTTCCTATTGTCAAAGAACTCTGCCTACAGTCAGAGTATCTCCACTTACTACCTTCTAGAACAAAGTTTCCCCTTCAAACAAACTACCCCTACCTTCATGCAAACTCCACCTTCAAACTACCCCTCCAATGCTGAAACTACCGCCAGTTGTAAACTATTCCCTTCCAACTTCCTCCCCAGCACCGAAGCTACCCTATATTTTGTCACATCCCTCCTGACCTCTAAATACTTCCAACTTTCAAACTGTCCCCACCTCCTACCTACTACTCCTATACTCAGTCTCCCAGTATCAACTTACCCTGCGCACTCAGCATGACCCATTTTACCTGAGCAAATCTTCGATGTCACAATGTCAGCCTCAATACCCCATGCCCCTTGCCTTTCACAATACCAAGGATTTCTAAAACTGGTCTTATTTACTGATATTGAAATTCACCCTCTCTCATCTTACTTTTTAATATTCCATAAATTATAATATTTATGTAACAACATAATGTTGAGTAATCTAATTCTAGTCGCGTAGCAGAAAACCCCTTAGAATTCTTGCAAAGTGGGTGTAATGGGGTAGGAACCACACCAACAGGCCTAGAACTCCAAGCAAAGCCATATCAACTAAACTAAAGCCATACAAACTAGCGTAGCCCAGTACAAACAACAGACAATGGGAAATTCCAAAATATTTCAAAGCATATTAGGTGTGATATTTGCTAAAATTACACACAGTGCCCAATTTACCCTTAGGAGGCTGTCTGCATGAAAGAATTGTATTTGAGGGTTTACTCAAAACACAAACCTCATACAAAGTATTGTTTCTCTGTCTTTGCATAAAGGAAAAATCATATTTATTGTCACAAATAACAGAGTTATTTGCATGTGTGTGGCTGATGCCATCATTGTGGCACAATGCGCAGTAAATACAATGCAATGCTAATTTTGGTTGTGCAAGGGAGACTATTGCACATAGTTGCATATTGTGAATCTTGGTAAATCTGCTCACAAGTGTACTGAATTTAGAACGTGCTAGATCAGTAAATGCATACAAACATAATTACCCCTTCAACACCCAAACTACTCCATACTCCTACTACCTCTGCCTTATCTTAACCCATCCTATATTTAAACTATCCAACCTTTAAATTACTTCTTCTACCCTCACATTATATCACCAAAACTCACACACTACACTCCGGTTTTAAAAACTGCCTCTTCACACCCACTCTGCTCTCCTACCTTTAAAATACACTTTATAATCTTAAACAACATCTTACCTGTAAAATGCCATTCCCACCTTCAAAACACTGCTCCTTCTCAAACTACAGAGCCTCCTGCTCTACTAACGCATCTCATTCTTCTACGGATGATGAAAATGCCACAAAATTTGAATGTTATGCAAAGTAAAAATATGGAAACTGCCCTGTTCAACACGCAACAGAAAATACACAAAGAGCTTTAAAAGTCTACAGAATTTCTGCGAGGTCATCGATTTTATACGCTTTGCTCCTTGTGGCCGGCAGGCACTGGAAGAACAGAAGCTCGAGGAAAGGGGGGTGAGTGAGGAGAGGGGTGTCACTGAACCCCTGGCTAACATGCAGTATCTGTGTCATCATAGCTGCCAAGGTTTCAGGTTTGGTTTGTGTGACATTTTCATAATTTCAATATAATTATGAGTGACAATTCAACGACTATGAGTGACATTTTCTCATGACAGTCAATTGTCCTACCACTTTGACAGCAGCCCCGCTATATGAGTGCAGTAGTATCAATGCTTAGCCTGCCCAGGTAGAGGGGCCCGATTTCCCTGCTTAGCACAAAGCCACTGTTCCTGCCCTTGCAGCCAACTGGGTCTCGTGGCGCCATTGAATACAAGTATTGGGAAGTCTTGTATGCTCGATGGTATGGGGAAAATCAACACTCTGCTCTCAGCCTGCAAGGGGGAGGGGCCGGTATTACAGTCCCAATCTGTGGTGCCGCTATCAAAGCTGTCCCGATTTACCAGGAGGGCAGAAGTGACGTCATCACCTGCCTCACAAATATGCAGTCTAATCTAGGGCCGTGGTGGCCAGAAGTGCAGAGGCGCCGGCCGCCTGTAAAAATTACCCCAAATGAAACCCAAGCGGTCCGGCCCAGTTGGCAGCACATGACACACGCAACTTTAGGACAGCCACCGCGTCAACATGGGGTATTATTTAAGGGGTCAGCCTCATGCTGGGATACAATTGGCCGGGCGGCAGCCTGAGAGTGTGCTGAGGCGCGGTTTACGTGGTGTCGCGAAAAACTACAGTGTGGAGTCACATAGAATTAGAAGTGTGAATTGCACTAAGGACATTTTTATTAAAAGTCTGACTCACCTTGCGAGCCGTGGCATTTCGCTTTAACAGACAGCCAAGTGGCCGCAACGACTGACTCCTGGGGCAAACGGCCCTGCCACCTGGGCGTTCACACTCGGCTCAGCAGAGCAGCTCAGTGGTGTGATCTGGCCTGGCTCCAGCGGCCGCCGCGGTCCCTGGAGTTGGGCCCGATCGCAGCAGCGCGGAGGATCATCACTGATTTTAATATTTTACCGCAGCCTCCAAAACATTATATTGAGGAACTCCAGCCTAAGCCACCTGTAGCGCTAGCGCCACTTTTAAGTCTGCCTCACGAGTGCTGACGTCGCGGTAGCCATTGGGCACTGTCTATCCTGACGTCAGACGCTGCAAAGCACACGCATAGGGTAGGGCATCCACTGTAAAGAGCAGGTTTTTTTTTCGTTACAATCTGTTACACCAGAACGCAAACAGAAAGGGTTAATGAATTACCGGCACCCCTACCCACCACCCCGCCTGCGGCACAGTAGGACACTTCAAGGAAACGGGTCCTATCCGGGGGTGTCAGGCACCATAGCTGATTCACCCACCGTCATCGGGGAGTGGTGGTAGGGGTGCAGGAATCCATCCCAACCCCTGCACGCCCTCTCCCTGGCTGCACCGGAAGTAGTGGGCTGCTCAGACGTCACGAGGTGCACGCGCTGGAGCTTTTTGCAAGCAGGTCACGTGCGCAGCGCTTGCACTTCAGACTGCGGTCGCGCGGCACTGGCTCGTTGCGGCGGCCTTTATAATTTATTTGGGTACACTGACTGACAGTAGTGTCAGTGAGTGTCCCCAAATAAATTATAAAGGCCGCCGCAACGGGCCAGTGCCGCGCGGCCGCCGCCCTCAAAATAGTACCGCCTGGGGCGGACCGCCCCCACCGCCCCCCCCTAGCTACGCCGCTGGCTGGAAGGCAAGCTGGAGCTGGCAGTCTCCTCCTAGGAGTAACCCAAAATAGGAGCTAAGACAATGGCAGTCTGACCCAGTTAACTACCTGTTGAACTGTGGGGCCTCTCCGACAGAACAATTGGCCAGGAAAGGGCTGAGGCGAAAAGGGTCCTTGGAATGTTCTGGGGGGAAGCCCTGGAATTCACATCTGCTGTCTGGGCTCTCTAAGCAATCCTCCCTCTTAGTGACCACTAAAGTATAGCCAAATACTAAATGGAACCCTGTGTGGCCACAAGAGCTTGTGCCATACATGCTCCTCAAGCATCCGCTCCAAATGCAAGTGAGATGCACTCTCACGATATAAATGGTAAACTGATACCTTTTCTTGGGGTTCTCTCCCTTCCCGCGAGAGTATCAGGGTTCCGATTTCTCATCCCCTGTGGCAAGGACATAGACTGATTCTGTTCAATATTTATATGGCCCCTTTGATCACACTTATTAAATCTCATAAGGTGACTGTGGTAAATTATTCTAATGATACTCAACTCATTCTTTCACTGGCAAGCAATTAGCAGCTCTCCACCTTCCATGATTGTATGAAGCACATTATCCAGTGGCTTAGTCTTAACTCCCTGAAGTTTAATGGGGCTAAGATGGAGCTTCTATGTTGGTCAGCTAATAAAGTCCTGGTTGTACTCCCTGGTAACTTCTCGCCGGTACCGTACGACGGGACCTCTGTTCCCGCCGAGTCGGTCCAGAATTTGGGAGTCATCTTTGATGACACACTCAATATGGAGGGACGTGAATAAAACTGTGGGCACTTACTTTGTGCTCTTGAGAGCTCTGCGGAAGAAATTTCCGGTGCAGCCCCTTTATGCTAGAGCATTGGTAGTTAGTTGTATTATCCTAAGTCGTCTGGACTATTGTAATGCTCTCTTGTTGGGTGCACCGGAATATCTGCTGCATCGTCTTTCAAGAGTCCAGATTACGGTAGCCAAACTTGCCTTGAATAGACCCAGGAGAGCCTCCACCTCCTCGGCACTAAAGGATCTCGATTGGCTATTTCTTAGGCAAAGAATTCTGTTCAAATCGCTTTGTATTATGTTCAAAGCGCTTCATCGTCTAGGCCCTGCTCCTATGCGAAAGAAGCTGAGAAGATACACTCCCACTAGACCTCTTCATTCTTCGTCAGCCAACCTGGTGTGTGCGACTAAGTTTAGGAAATCCAGGCAAGGTGGCCGGACCTTTACGGTTAGTGCGGCCAAGCTATGGAATCTACTTCCTGTCTCACTAAGGTCTTTAACCGATCTGCTGCAGTTTAGGAAAGCCCTTAAGACTTGGCTCTTCCTTAGTAATCCAAGTCTTGGCTCTGCTTTTGATCATCTGACTTATTAATTTTGACTATTTTTCTTTTCCCCTCTCTCTGTGGTCTCTACTACTTTGAGCTCTCCGGTTTCTACCACTTTAGTGGCTAGCGCCAGGATACCAGTTGGTGACAGAGCGCTCTATAAATAAATAAAATAAATTAATTAATGCACCAATTCAAATTGGAAATCCAGTTGGACTGCAACCCATATGCAACCCACTGAGCAATAGTGTGTAGGAAGTATTTTGTCGTAATGATCAATCCCACATGATAAGTACAGGGACGCAGTGGAACTCCAAATCCTCTTTTATTAATGAAAAACACACTCAAAAGCAGCACTGGGAAACAGGACATGTATTTTAAAATGTTTATTTTAAAATCCTAATCCTAATCATAAATCCTCATATAGTGCATACAATGTGGATGGTAAGCACCCAGAATATGAAAAGTGAGGCAGCAAAGCATGTCATGGACAATGAAAACAACAATAAAAACTAAAACATTGTTATTGAGTTCTATATTTCTAGCACCCTCGTGCTATTTTTAAGTGTTATGTTACTCTAGCTAAGGCAGTAAATAGCAAACATATTCTTGAGTTTCAGAGATGGTTTGTACAGCATACCTGTGTTTTCATCATGAAATACCAAGTTTTTCCTTTCTTATGATGGCTTGTACAGGGTTGGAACATAAACAGCGACCGGTTGAAGGCCACTTCTCTTCACTGTCACTCCTGCTAAAGTTGATGCTGCAGTCTGGCATTACCTCTGATTTGACAGCCAAGACGCGAAGGACCTCTCTAACTTAAAGTTTGATGCCTGGGTTTTATAGGATCTGATCACTGATCTTATGTAAGATCGAACATATTGTAATTATTTATATATTATATTTTGAAAACAATTATGGGGCTCAGAGATACTAAATCAGCAAAAAGATAAACAGTTATGGTGACATTTGCACCAGCTTGATTATCATATCGATAAGATGTACAAGCAGGTGCATAGATGCAGACATTTTTTGCATTTCTACGCATGTCTAAAACTTCCCACTTTCTATGAAAGAAATAGAAGAGTCTGAAAAGGCAAAGTTTGGAAATAGTAAAGTCTGAAAGGACAAAATGATAGAAATTGAAAAGTCTGAACAGTCACAGTGTTCACGACAGAACCAAACAACATGGCAAAGGTTCCAGTTGCAGTGGTTTGGCAGAACAATTTAAAACAAGGGAGAGACTTATAGGCTGCTCTACCAAGCAGGTGACAGGTAGAAAGGTCTGTTCTGCTATTATAATAATTTCCCTTTCACCACTGTCAGTCATCTACAGGAAGAATGCAAACAGCGTGTGCCCTTCTGACCACAGAGCCTCACTCTATGCCGTGAAAAAACCTGAGCACATGAATGATCACCATGCGTGCTTAGGTGGGGTCAAAACGACTATAGTTTCCTATGGGGACTTTGAGGCGGGGGCACACGCTATCTAGAGCCATGCAAGGGACCCTTCTCCATCCCAACAATTAGGATCAAGAAAGTTCTTCATGATGGCATCCATCGCAGTGGTTTCTTTATAATTTTCAATAGGTTTTAGAATGGATTCCTCCTTCCAATGAGTATCTCATTAATACTTCTTTTAAATGTATTTGTTTTTGTTAATTTTTGCCTTCCTCGTTTAGCAGAAGCTCTTTTGTTGACTTTCCCTACCCTCTCTTTTTCATAGGAGAAGCAGCACTCTACGATGCCAAGGGCCGTATCATAAACATGTGTGAAGGCGCAGAATGGAGCAAGAATAAACTGCTGCTGGCAGATTGCTGCCAATGATATGATTTCACAGCAGGCTCCAAGTTTGGTGACAGCAGCAGGTCTAGTGCAACAACAGCACCACCGAAGAAATGTGCAAAACCTAGAGTAATAAGTCTCCCTGTGGTGCTGAGAAGCTGGTGAGGGGATTCCCGCCCCCTGAGATGGTTACTGCATCCAGTCATAATCACATGGCAGCCTCTCCATGTTGCTTCACTAGATTCTTATTGGCTTGTGAGGGAATTTGCTTCCCATGAGATGGCTATTGAAGCAGCCTATGCTTCATCATGCTAAAATCTGCTCTCAAGCCTGAGCTCAGCTGCATGCAAGAATGCATGTTGCACACCGCCAGTATCATTCCCTAGTACCTCAGATAGGGTGACCATCTGTCTCCAGGTCATTGTGGGCACTTTGGGCCTGATTCACAAAGAACCTCCACACTCATGGCAGATGCCCTGCAGTCGTGGGGGAGTCTCTGTACTTGGGGCGATATCTCCGCATTGAGAAACCTCATTGCGGAGATATCGCCCTGAGTGTGGAGACTCCCCCATGACTGCGGGCCTCCGCCACGAGTGCGGAAGCCCTTTGTGAGTCAGGCCCTGACTCTTTTGTGTCCTTTGGCTGCCAGGATTTCTTGAGATTCAGTCTTGTTGGCCATATTTGATTTGAGTGTGAATCCAAAGGAGTTGACCTATTCTATCATTTGGGGGTGGCAAGCCCGTTAGGTTTAAGCTGGGGAGCCATTTTTGCATCTGAGAATGTTTGCCACACAGGAGGAATTCAGACTTTATGGGGCTTGGAATCAAGTAGTTTCTTAACATCTAGGTTTGGATTCATTCGAAGCAGGCTTTGAGTCTTTTTTATGTTAGTGGCTGAAGAGATGTTGAAATACAGTTGGGTGTTGTCAGCATATTGGTGGATCTTGATGTTCTCTGCAACGATGGCTCCCACGGGTTCCATATAAAGGTTGAAAATCATGGGTGCCACGATGGAGCCTGAGTGGCTTTACAGAAGAATCTGGTAGTTACTATTTCGAGTTGCTGAGGTAGGATGTGACACGTAGGATTGTGCCAGTGAAGTCTATGTGAGTATTCAGGGTGTGAAACGATGTTTGACAGTGTTGAAAGCTGTAGGGATATCAAGCAGAAGATGAGGCAAGGATTGTGTTTGTCGCTGAGGAAGAGGGCATTGTTGACTTCTTGGAGCATGGCTTTTTCGATACTGCAGCATTGTGTAAATTCCGATTAATAGCTCTGGGGTCATTTTTTAAACTTATTTTTATTGTTTTCTTGAATAAAAGTACAGTTAATGTGCACTGGTAAAAATGGGGTCTCTAGTTGGCAGTGGCTTGCACCCTGTCCAAGCATAGACCCGTATTCTAGTCAGGGCCAGGGAGTTACACACCCATGATAACCCCTGCTCACCCCCTTGGTAGTTTGGCATGAGCAGTCAGGCTTATCTCAGAGGCAAAGTGTAAAGCATTTGTATATAAACACACAGTAACACAGTGAAAACACTACCAAAAGACCCCACACCAGCTTAGACGAATAACCAATCTTTTTCTCAGTAAAACAAGACCAAAACGACAAAAATCCAAAATACATAAGCAAAGATATCACTTTAAAAAGGTTCAAAATAGTTCAGTCCATAGGAATTATATATACGTCACTTTTATTACAAAGTACCTGGGATGTGTCAAAATCAAAGATGAAAACAGGTGCAGGGGAGGTGAGGTGCCGGAAAAGAAAAGCGCTGCGTCGGTTCCTTACTCCCAAAGGGAGGTGATGCATCGGTTCCTTACTGCCAGGGGAGGTGATGCGTTGGTTCTTTTCTGTATCGCAGGGGAGGTGATGCGTCGGTTCCTTACTGTGAGGGGAGGTGATGCATTGAAATCTGGACATGTGGCCTCAGTTCTTACTGCTGGGCAACGACGATGCAGAAGTTGGTGCACAGGTGCGATGCATCAAAAATCCAGACGCGTTGGGTCGATGCAGTGGCAGCTAAACAGGTGCTGCATCGATTTTCCGGCCGCAAAGCAGGTGATGCGTCGATTTTTTTAGCTGCACAGCAGGGCATGCGTCAAGTCCGAGCGGGTATCTCGGACTTCGGAGACACAGTGCTCAGGACTCGAGCTGTGGCAATCTTTCAGCCGCATGGCATGCGCTGCGTCGATTCTTCAGCCGCTCCGCGGCGATGCATTGTTTTTTCAACCCCATGGCATTTCTGCGGCGGGAATAACAGGCACTGAAGGTCGATGCATGATTTTCTTCTGTCCTTTGCATAAAAGCCACCTCCTAGGCCCAGAACTGGAAGTTGCACCACTTGGCAGGTCAGATATCCAAGAAGAGGAGTTCAAGGGCTGCAGGTGAAGTCTTTGATGGCCCTGAGGCATTTTAACAGGAGGCAAGCACACACAAGCCCTTGAAGAACCTTGGAAAGCAGGATACAGAAAGCAAAAGTCCAGTCCTTTCACTGTCCAAGACAGAAGCAGCAAGCAGTAGGCCAGCACAACACAGCAACAAGCAGAGTGGCAGTTCCCTTCCTACAGCATGCAGCTCTTCTGGGCAGAATCTCCTCTTGGTCTAGAAGTGTTCTCAAGTTATGGTGTCATAGCTCCAGTATTTATACCAGTTGCTGTCTTTGAAGCAGGCCAACTTCAAAGAAAAGTCTTTGAAGTGCACAAGACCCTGTTTTTCCCTGACCTGGCTCCAGGCACACTAGAGGGGGGTGGAGACAGCTTTGTGTGAGGACAGGCACAGCCCTATTCAGGTGTCAGTGACAACTTCTCCCACCACTCTAGCTTGGGAAGACCCATCAGCCTGGTGATGGGCTATCATGTTTTGCTGGGCACACCTCAGCTCCCTTTGTGTGACCATCTAGAGTGAATGCAGAAACAGCCCAATTGTCCCCCTCCCTCATACGTGGATTTCACAGCGAGGCAGAGGCACAGAATGGTAAAGCAAGAAAATGCCCACTTTCTAAAAGTGCCATTTTCAAACATGCAGTTTAAAAACCAACTTCACTACAAGATGTATTTTTAAATTGTGACCACAAACTCCAAATCTCTATCTCTTCCCAATTGGAAGTTACACTTGTAAGATGTTACAAGGGGATGTATGACACAATCACGCATGCTTTTACAACGCATGCCATTACAATGCGGGCAATACAACGAACGCCTTGTTACCACGCGTTCCATTACCACGCAAGTCAGTACAACGACTTGCCTTAGGAAGCGCTGGACATTGGAATAGTATATATTACTATTCCAACTCCAGTCTGTGCAACAGTAGGGAAGGTGTTGGATTTAAAATCCAACAACACGTTCCCTAATGCAAGTCATTGTAACGACTTGCGTGGTAATGGAGCGCGTGGTAACAACGCATTCGTTGTATTGCCCGCGTTGTAATGGTACTGCGTAGTTCTGGCTGTGTAGTAAAGGCTGTTTCCCATTACAAGGCAGCTCCAATGATAATCTATGGGAGCGAGAGTCCTTGTAATAGTGGACATGTAAAACACACCAGTACATGTCCTACCTTTCACATACACTGCACCCTGCCCTTGGGGCTACCTTGGGCCTACCTTAGGGGTGCCTTACTTACAGTAATGGATAAGGTTTGGGCCTGGCAAGTGGGTACACTTACCAGGTCGCCATGGCACTTTAAAACTGCCCACACAGACACTGCAGTGGCAGGTCTGAGACATAGTTACAGGGCTACTCATGTGGTTGGCCCAATCAGGGCTGCAGGCCCACTAGTAGCATTTGAGTTATAGGCCCTGGCACACACAGTGCACTTTACTTGGGGCTTGCTGGTAAATCAAATATGCCAATCATAGATAACTAATCACAATTATAGTTTACACAGGGAGCACTTGCACTTTAGCACTGATCAGCAGTGGTAAAGTGCCCAGAGTTCTAAAACCAACAAAAATGAAATGCAGCCCAAATTCAAAAGCAGCAGGTCAGAAGCAAAAAGACTGGGGAAAACACACTAAAGATTCCAGGTCTAACATGCACATTACCATACAAAGCCTGGAAAAAGACATTAAGTACATTTCATTAAGTTCCTTTCTCCTTCCACCTCCTACTCGCTTGAGTCTTTTGATGAACATCTGGTTTTCTTCAGTCTTACCCATTAAGGCCCACCCCCTGTCGCTATGGACCCCAAATTATAAAATATTTCCCCATGCTTCCACACATTCTGCAGAAATAACATAGATTTTTTTCTCTCAAGTCTGCATTGTCACAACTGTACTCACCAATTGCAAATTAATGATTCATCTTTACTTTTTCACAAATGTTACCAAATCTTAAATATACTCTTGGACAATATGCCTTTTTCAGCTTTGAAAACGCCCCATGCCCGAGTGCCATGCATGGGGTGAAGCATGTGTAGGCTGAGCCCTGACTAGCTCACCATGATGTCAAATGGTGGAGGTGGCTTTCTGTTGAAAAATAATTTAAACACAATTGTATAGTAATATCTGTTAAACCAATGCATCAAAACTGTGATGTCCCTATATATAGTCCTCACATGATATTTTGGATAAATATACATTCATATTTAAAAACAACAGCTGTTCAAGTTGTCATTTTCTGTGATCAATCAACATTGTATACCAATGTATAATTAATTATTCTGTTCCTGATGTCAGCACCTCAAATCTCCTTTCTGTAGCGTATATTTGGAGGGCTGTGTCCATGCACCAATTTTATTTATTCTTAATATAAATAACTTAAATTCGTTTTTTGGTAAGCAGTGTCCAAGATTTTCCCTAATCAATTCTAAACCAGTTCCAGCACTTTTAAATGTGGACAATGCTGTCCTTTGGCATGCACGTTCAAGGCCTTAACAAACTTGGTAGAGACTTTTACTTGCTTTAGGACGGATCTAGATTTAGAGACCAATTTTGCTAAGTTGCAAGTCATGTCTTGTGGCCCCAATAGCATGAGAATGTGATTATCCTCTATAAAGGGTAAGACTCTTGAGAAGGTGCGTCAATTTCCTTATCTTGGAATTCTGCTAACTCATGGCCATCAAACATTGCAGTTGGGCATAAAAGTTTAATCAGTCAGTGGGTGTGGTCTTTAATCTTACCTCTAAATTAAGAGGCAAACTTAATGCCCCCGTGCTTCAAATTTACAAAAAACAATGTGTCCTGATCGCATATTATGGTGCTGGAGTCTGGGGCAAACACCAACTGCTTGCAACTTGCAGAGAATCAATTTTGCTGCTGCCTTCTTTCTCTTTCTTCAAGTTATCCACACTTCTTTTGTCATGGAGAATTTGGGCTATGCTATAGTGATGACTATATTAAGCTGGCCTCATTGCTGCTCTAGATTTCAGTGTGGTCTAATCCTCATGCTGCTGGAGGAGAGTAGTTTGGGCTCCCTTTTGAATTGACAGTAGGAGTGTGTTATAATCACAGGTTTTCTGCACCCACTTATATTTTGTGTGACTAATGTATGAAAAAGAAGAAAGAGGGGTACGAGATGTTAAAGTATCCCCATGATTAACCCTAATCACATGTGTACTTTAGAAAAGTAACTGACAAGATTGTGCACTAATACTTAGTTAAGGGATAACAAACTAAACGTGTTTTTGAATTTGGTTTAATATTTTATTCATGATGATAATATTTAATGATAATATTTTAAGGTGCGCCATTCATTTTATTCATATGGAGGGACGTGAATAAAACTGTGGGCACTTGCTTTGTGCTCTTGAGAGCTCTGCGGAAGAAATTTCCGGTGCAGCCCCTTTATGCTAGAGCATTGGTAGTTAGTTGTATTATCCTAAGTCGTCTGGACTATTGTAATGCTCTCTTGTTGGGTGCACCGGAATATCTGCTGCATCGTCTTTCAAGAGTCCAGATTACGGTAGCCAAACTTGCCTTGAATAGACCCAGGAGAGCCTCCACCTCCTCGGCACTAAAGGATCTCGATTGGCTATTTCTTAGGCAAAGAATTCTAATCGCTTTGTATTATGTTCAAAGCGCTTCATCGTCTAGGCCCTGCTCCTATGCGAAAGAAGCTGAGAAGATACACTCCCAGTAGACCTCTTCATTCTTCGTCAGCCAACCTGGTGTGTGCGACTAAGTTTAGGAAATCCAGGCAAGGTGGCCGGACCTTTACGGTTAGTGTGCAACTGTTAGGGTTTATGTCGAAACTATGGTTTGTTTGCTTGTAAAAGGGTGCACATAATGTGAACTGTGCGTAATTAATTTAGCTTAACTGCAGGCCTGAAATGCATTGCCAATCTACTTTCCAGATAACATTTGAATTCGCATTTTGTGGAATGTTGCATGCATTTTGTATTCCCACTGCCGGTGGACAAGGCTTCATTAGTTGATGGAAAGAGTTATTGTTCTTAGTAAATAGAGTGGCCTGAGAAGAAGAAATGTGATAACAGATGGGAGACGAATCCAAAGACATGCAAAATATCTCAACATGTCTACAGGGAGGCAGAGAAAGGAAGCTGGAGGATGCCGCAATAATGGAAAAATATTAGTAGAACTGTGGGAGGCGCCATTATCCAGCGATTGCTTATGTTGTAACGTAGTTAGGGATAGCTGACACTTTTGCTTGAGGATGCCTTCAGTTACAGACCTCATCTTTGGCTGTTGTGGCCTTATGCTACATCACTCAAGTTGGAGTTACTTCTTTGGAAGGCTCTGACAGCTGACATCTTTTCCCCATCATTCTGCAACTTGTCTTAGACTAGGACTCCCTCTTTATTGTAGTGACAGTTAGGAATTTTTAGAGTTTTTCTGAATGGAGCATTGATGCAATCCAACGCACATTTTTGTCTTCTAATTACCTATGTTGTTTTTTTTATTTTTGTTATATAGGGTGAATTGGTTCCGGAGATCTGACTTCATCCTATTTACTTTGTATTTCTATACCATTATGCTAAGATTGGTGTATATTAATCTTTGAAATAAACAAATTAACATGAGTTTAGTTGTTAACCTGAGTTCTTTTATAGCAGTTTGGTTTCTCTGGAATTTGGTCATTCTGAAAAGGAGTTTTCTCTTTACCTCTAATACTGCAAAACAAGAACCATTGACCAAGCTGTTGAGACGATGGGTTCCAGCTCTCTGAGACGGTGGCACAGGATGGTTGTGCACTTGAAGTGAGGAAGAACTTAGAACCAGATCTATAATAGCCATAAAGCCTACCCCAGCATCCCTAGTCGAGTGTCTAAATTGAGAATTTGAGGACAAGCAGAGTTCCGGTGACGTGCGGCGAATTCAGTGGCGGTGGAGAAGTGAGTATTAGTAGGGTTGTGAGTGTGTGACGGTTATGTTAGATCGCGGTGAAGAATTGGTCGTGTGATGTCTGGCGGTGATGTTGTGAGAGTCGTGTGAATGTGGTGATAAGTTGTTATCTAAGTGTTATTGAGACTGTTGTGGCCTAAGATCCCAGGATATATAGTAAGGTGCAAAAGACACCATGTTGCCTGCTGTGTTTTGTGGGGTTGTGGGGTTGTTGGGAGACGTCGTCGACGGCCCAAATTGAGACAGGGAACTTTGTGTGAATGAGACAGTTGTGAATAATGTGGTGGACCTTTTTGCATAGAAGGGAAACTATACTGATTCAGGTGATTCCCCGCTGGTCGAGGTTTCATTTGCGAGTGTGCGTTCTTTGAGTGGTTAAATTCTATCTATTCTTTTAGTGAAGCAGACAATTGTTGTTTGAAGAGGAACGTGTGTGTGCAAAGAAAATGTGAAGAAGGGTGAGCTGATTGTCTCAATTGTGATTACGTTATTAAGACCTCCTGGTTGTCTTGCATACAGTCTGCATTGGAGAATATGGGCACCCCTTCTCTGTTTTTGAGTCCTTCTGCCATTTGTAAGCTGGACATGGTTTTCCTTAATGAGACTTTTTGGTAAAATGATTGGACACTATAATATTTTACAGACTACTCCTGGCATTGAACCTTATTTATTTTATGTATCTGGTAACTGGGAAAGCGCTCTTCTAAACAGATTCAGAGTTAGTTCAAATAGTAATTTGTTATCCTTTCCCTTTGGACAATACAATAGGGCTCCTGTTTACACTTGTTAAACGCTACAACTTTAAGAAATGTAGACCAGCACCCTGTTATCTGCAGATGCTATAATTTGTTGGGGCGGGACTTGTGTTATGTGTAACTTCATATTGTGGCCCAACCTTCCACAAGGATTTAAGGGCCCATCTCGTAAATGAAGCTAACTGTTAAACTCCACAGCAGCAGCTGTACTGGAATGGCTTATGGTCTCATCATGAATTCACATCTCTGGGCACCTGAAAGGAATCACAGCAGCACTGCGGTCTGGGACTATGAGGGAGCAGCAGTGATACAAAGAACCGATTGTCCCGGTGACTCAGTGGAATAATTTTGCGTGTGGTGTGTATGATGATGTGGTAATGTGGTTGGGCATGTGTGGTGTGGAATGAGTTCTACTGAAAAGTTAGGTGTAGCAAAAAGCTTCTGGAGTGCTAGATCTATGTTCATTAGAAGTCTTTTTCAAGGAGCTGCCAAAAGCTCCAAGAGACAGCATAGTAGAGTTGTACCTAGAACTGGACTCCAGACATAGGTGATGGCTTCTGGTACCGCAGTACAATTCTCATTGAGAGTTTCCTAAAAGGACACAACACTGTTTCCTTAAAAGGACACAATACTCTAGGGTCAGCCTCCATAGCTGTAACTCGAACTGGTTACTTCACTAAAGATGGATACCCCACTGCTGAAAACAGTTTGTCAAAGCTGACCTTCTGATTGGATGACCTCCAAATGAGGTAGCAGTGTTCCAGATGAGACAGCGAGAACCGAGCACGAAAAATTTCCAACACTTTACAAAATACCACTGATGAACTCTTAGAACTAGACAGACTGCACCAGCTGCGACAATCAAAGATAAGAGCAGTACTACAGGTGAAATACTATGAAGCAGACACACCATTTCATATGAGACCATGAGACCTGGGCACAGTACTCCGGGTGCGGTTTTCTCTAGGTGCTGTCATTCCCTCAACAGCTCACTTGTCCTTTTAGCTCTCCACATGGTCTTGTCATGTGGTTTACACACTCTTATGTCCTCAAATATGAGCAGTCAAAGATTCCCAATGAGCAGGAGATATTTTTACTGCTGATGCCTCAGCTGTAAATGGTCTTTATGTGTAGAGGAAGCTTGCTCCGCTGCACACAGTAAGTGTGCGCTGTGTTTTCAATGATGCAGTGGTGTACCTCTTTTTTGTGTGTCCCACCGCCTCATGTGCTGTGTGTTGTGTGTGCATGTGTGTTTATGTGCCTCATGCTTGTACCTGTAGCTGTTAGTGGGGCACGGTTAAAACATTTTAATATACAAAAGCCAAAACATTTAGCCTTGTCAGCTGTAAAACTCCTAAAATGTTTAATGTATTATGGAGAAGGATTCAGGTTCCAGCAAGACATTAAGACAGGAAAACAAATGTATTCCTAGACAAACACAAGGATAGAGACCAAGAGGTTACAGGTGCCACCAAGCAACTGCCATGAGAGTTACTGCAAGAAGGGCCTCTGGTGCCACGACCTTAGGAGCGCATCAGGGCATTCCATGACCTTTGGCATCAATGGACTACATCTATAGAAGAGGACTAACCTGTCATCAAACCCTGTGCTTCGGGTATGCCAGTGGAAATGTTGAGTGCACCTCCCATCAAGGGTTCTGGATTCTTACCTGCAATGAAACCAGGGGTGACAGAAGCTGGGCAGTGTGGCTAGTATGCTAGTATGCACTCCAGTACTGTTCCGGTCATGATCAATGGAGATCGGATATTGGAAAGAGAAGGAGGACTGACCGCCTGCTCTGGATTGAACTCTGAAGTCAGGTGGTCTGCTGACGTCATTCCTCCAGAGACATTCGGATTCAGCTGCAGAAGCTTTTCAAGTTGTTGCAAAGTTCCTTGGTCTGTGACTGCAAGAGACCCGGTGGCCATTATGGCTACAGACTTTGTTCTCACACACTGAATGTTTATGCCCCTGTTCGATCTCTGACCCCAGCTGGAAGGGTCCTCTTTCATACACCTCCCCTCCTGCATTTCTGCCCCCGCCAGCTGCTGTGCCCTGCAGCTTAAATTAGTCTTTACTACTTCTGCGGGAATTGTCTCGCTAACCATCTGCAATATTTCTGCCCCCCCAACCAGAATCACTCTAGCTGTGTTTTCTTTGGTTGGATGGGGGACAAGACTACTCCTTTCACTCCTCCCTCAGCTGTCCATGACCTCAGAAAATGCTGGTGGTGGCTCCACATAGTTACAAACCAGGCACACTTATTTTCCACAAATGTTCTAACTATTATCACCGAAACCCCTAAACTCTAGGAAAGGGACAGTGTCCAGTGGTAGTACCTTGAAAGATGATGGACTGGGATCAATTGCAATAAATAGTCTTGAGGATCCCTGATTCCATCTGAAACACGAATTTCCCATTACATTGCAAAATTTGGCAAAGCCTCTGTACAAAAATTAGCAGCTATTTTCTTTCCTGTAATGCCTCAGGGAGGAGACTCAGTGAAGCCTATTAATCTAACCCAACCCGGTCTTCTCGACAACCATCCTGTAAAAATTCAGTCATACCTTCTTTTTAATTAAAAAAAGAGGGAAGTGAAGAGCCACTGTCCTACCTCCCAATAAGCCACATTGATGCTGAAACAAAAATCTACACAAAGATAATATTGAGTGACGTCAAAGTTTGGCGAGAAGAAAACAAAATTGTCACACTATACCACAAAGACTACTGCCAAGCTTGTCTACAATAGATCCGACATACATCTTAAACTGCCTGATAGATCATCTTCCTGTAATCTTGGGTTGTGGAGTGGCGTGCTACTTCCCGCAAAGTGCTTTAATGCCTTGTCAGGGGTAGTAAGCGCTATATAAATGCAATTTACAATTAGAATTACAATAATCCCTCAGCAACTAACTTTACGTTTAGAGAAAGACTATCCACAAAACTAAAGGGAACACCTCTTAATCATCACCTCGCATATCTAATCCAACTGTTTTATGCCACTACTACTTCACAAGTCCAATATGGTGCTCAAGTTCAGCTTTCGAAAAACATCGGCATCACAAGTGGAGTCAAGCAGGGATGCCATGCAGCATTTACATAAATTATCTTCCAGAAAAGCTACATATGGCTTCAAAAGATGTGTAAACAATCTGAGGAAGAAGAACTGGCATTCTAAACTATGATGATGATTTAATGATGGTAACCCAGCGGTATCCTGTCCGCCAAAGCAAAGTTCTGCTCGCCTCATTTAGAGTCAGGCGGGACTTCAGTATGTAGATGGCAGAGACTACTCCTTCTCCGCCGCCTACATACACCTCCGAAGGCCTGACGAAGTAAAGGCCGTTGGAGGTTTGGCCATGTGTTACCTCACCCTATTTAGAGCGGACGAACCCCTGGCCAGTTTTCACTGTCTGTCACCACCAGTTAAAACCTGGCGATAAGGGGCAGTGAAAACTGCAAAATGACCACCACGGCATGGGAGAAATCTCTCCAATGCGAAGGGGGATATTATTTATTTATTTATTTTAAAAACAAAATCCTGCTTTTGGATTTTATTTTTTAAAACAAAAAGAAAGTTGAATGTTTGACGTATGGCTCCATTATGTTGACAGAACTGCAGGTCAAACTTTCAATTCATTACAGGACTCCATGTGACAGCAGTTCCATTAAATGGCGGTAAACATCTCTAAATTTGGTAGGTGGGTACTTCCTCAGGGGAACGGAGTACCTTACTCCACACTCTCAACAATCAGGCCCTTTGTTCTGTGACCTGGCATCTTGTTTTCGTCACAAAAAACTGATACTAAATTTCAGAAAAGGGGAACACCACCACTCGAGGCATTGCAAGTTCCACAAATTTGTTTGAAACCTCTCACTCTTGCATGACTGGTATTTCACAGGCGAACATTGATTCCATTATGTTCTATGTTGCAGGAATCAGGACTCCTTAAGGTATTTCTAAATATATATGAGTTGCACAGAGAAATACATGGTAGAAACTGTTGACTTTTCATACAGCCTAAAATTAGACTGCACTTTGAGTTAATTAGATACGGAGTTAAAAATGACAATGCTGAAGTATGCCAAAAGGCTGGATGATGCCTACTTGCTGGAAGAGTTATCTGTCAAGCATCTGTTAAAGTAAAATACTTTTATTGAATAAAAATCGAGAATACCAGCCCTGTCGAAGGAACTCTTTTTGTTTTATGGCTGTGAGACTTCACTGCAACATACATGGGAGCTCCTGAGAATAATATACGAAGTCATAACATTTGGGAATGGCAGGAGAAAATTGCTGACAAATCAATATAGAGTGGCAGGGAATTGTCGAATTACGGGAAGCAGTGCCACCATATTTTATATGAGATGAGGGGCATTGTGCCTTAGCCAGGGTACACTTATTACTGAATAGCCCTAGTGAAAAGGGAATGGGGATGCTCAGGTAGCGATCCAGGTGATCCTGAAGACCTCAACATGCCCACTACCATCAGAATTATGGGGAAGAAAGAGACAGTCTATTTACTTCTGGGGAGAGTAATAAGACCTCTTCTATTTGAAAACCTTAAAGACATGTCATCGTACCTCGATCAATTTCCTGGAGAGATCAAGCAAGTAGTTTCCTTCATTTTGCGGAAACACAGAATTGGGAAGATGAAAGTTATAAATTCGACCACAAGCATTTGTTAACATATGCTTGTACCCTTACTGCGATGGAGGAGGCATGAGGCGCTAGGCATGAGACCTGACCTTTGTGAGCAGCTATAGAACAAAGATGCATGGTCCATGCATGACTTTAGACCGCGATGAGCAGACATCAAACAGTTCATTGTCTATATGGTTAATATTTCCAGGGCAGGGGACCTAGTAAGAGAATGTGTTCCTAGTCCTGGATTTCCTAGATACACGGGCTCCTCCCTCACCTCTGCCCTTACTTTGCTACTCTTCCATATGTGACTCTGACTAGATGTAAGTCATGATGTTTAAAGAGGAAGCCACTGTTTTGTGTAAGCACTGCTTCTAGTGGCTGTACTCAGAGGGTATAACTTGGCTGAATGCTAATACAACTGGATGCACTGAAATGGAGCGGAATAGAAGGATTTGCTTAACACAACAGATCTCTGGGGAGACAAGCAGAAAAGTTTCTACAGGCCGAGAGTCGGTGGATCAAAGAGAAGAACAGCGATCTGCATATGAATGGTGTTGTGCTGGAACATAGTCACCTTACAATATGAAAAAACACACAAGTCAGAAAACGTAGCCAAAGAACCAAAAGCATAACACAGACCAACCCATCAAGCCTACCATCAAGCGAACCACAAACAATGTGACTTTGTCACATGCCCTTTCTGTTAGAACAACATCGCATCTCTCACTTCTTCATCAAAATAACTGACCATGACCGACAAATTAATCTGAGAACCTTGCATTGTGCATCGTGCACCTGCTTCCATCCACAACATTTTTATCTCCTGCCTGTTGGAGTCCTCACAGGCGAAAGCTACTTTATGCAACCAATAACCATATATTTAGTGTGAGCCGCTGGAAATGCTTCCTCTCTCCTTATGTTTTTTCTACACTAGACCCCAGTTTCAACAAGGACTTCTCAAGTATTTGTGAAAAAGTGGGACCCACTTCAGACACCGCCTGCCAGTCTCTCTCTTCAAGGCGTTCTCCTATGTCCTAAGGTAACTTTTCCCAACAGGACCAACACTCATCATCAGGAAAGTCAAGACTCAAGGTGCTCTGGACTGCTTAAAGATCATAGTCCTGCTAACAATACCAAAAAGCATTTAGGACCACATGAACGACCATTTCATTTTGCAACTAGCAAATTGCGATTTTTAGTGATTCGCAATTTGCGAGTCGCAAAATGAAATATACTAATGTGTCTCAGATTCCCAATGGGGTCACAAATGGCCTACCTCATGAATATTCATGAGGTAGGTCGCAATTTGCAACCCATTGGGAATGGCCTGTAATCACAGGGATGGTGGCCTGCTGGGGTCAGCAGACCACCATGTCTGTGATTGCTTTTTAAATAAAGATTTTTTTTTCAAAATGCAGTTCATTTTCCGTAAAGGAAAACAGAATGCATTTAAAAAAGAAAATTGAAAAGTTTCCTTTTCATTTTTTAAGACTAGGCAGTGGACCATGGAACCACTGCCTGCTTCTAAAAATCGTTATCTCTGCCAATCATAAAGGGAAATGGGTTCCCTGAGGACCCCTTCCCGTTTGCGTCTGGCTTACCACTTTTGTATGTAGCTTGAGACCCTCAAAATTTGCTAAATACACCTCCTGTAGTCAGGTCATGTCAATCCAGCAACTACACAGGAAGGTATGTACCTTATATCTTTTGATTTGGTTCTTCACATCCTTCACATTCCAGGTTAAAACCTGCATACATTGATAGCTGCCATACTAGGGATGGTTCACTCAATTGCTTATTAAATTGTGCCTTTCAGTTTAGATTTAGTGTTGTAATCTACTGTCTGGTATAATACATTCTCCCCATTGATGTTCTCTGCCTTGCTGCTCAGCCAGTGAGTGAGGTCATTAGAATGCTGAGAGTGTTTGTGCTAGGATAAGAGTCAGTTGGGGTGTATGGGCTGAGCAGCAAGGAGGCTGCTCCTGATTGGCCATTATATTGGAAACCACCGTCTTCCTGTAACCTGTAACTGAAGATATAACTTGAAGAATAAACTGACATCATTTTTAGGTCTCACCTGAGCCAGCGCATGCGCTGGTCTGGCGAGACATTTTGTAGTGTGGGCTTGCAGAAATGCGACCACAACTTTTGGCTGGCCTAGAGCATGCGAGTACGCGCGCATTCCTCGCATGCTCCAGGCGCCATATGGCTTTCCTCACTTGCTCCTCCCCCGAGCGCTTCTCGGGGCCGCGCGGCCGTGTCACTTTCACGGCCGCGCTTCACTTGCTCTCCCGCTCCTCCCCCCTCCCCCACCACAGAGCGCGTCTCGCGCGGCCAATGCTTGTTTTACTAACCCTTGGGACTCAAAGCTACTTGCAGCACAGTATGCTGACAGATAAATGCAATTTAAGTTAAAGGGAGCATTTTATAACTCTCCCAGTCAGTGTAGTTTGCAGCACTGGGTGCGCTACATGATGGTTCTGCCTCTGTCATTGTTACTGTATCACTAACAATGTGACCGAAGGGGGCAGACTCCACTTATAGACAAGGCTCCGGCCCAGGTTTTCCATCTCTCTTGGCTGGATCTGCTTTCTCAACCTGCCCTCCACCCCCACAGCTGGTAGCAGCTGTGGAGGTAACATGGCTATCTCTGAGACTGCTAGCATTTGGAGGTTTTCACAGCGAGGGTTTGGGCATTTAAAATGTGAGAGAAGGCAATAGCTTGTTTTTCACCCCCACAAATACACGTTATTGTACACACATGCCGTATTGTGTCTTGGCTCCAGTCAAACTTATCTGTGAAAGAGAGAGCACATCTGCGCTACATAGGTTTTGTATATACCACACAAATGCATTTCATTATATTGTCCAGCGGAGTCCATAAGGCAGAAAGAGATTGCAATAAAAACGTTCGTACTCAACTCAAATGTGCCCTCCTTAGTTAGATACACTGTATAACACTTTTCAGCACTCTCAGTGTAAATTGTATGTCAGCATCTTTAGTTGTGCTCTTGTCAGGTTATATCGAATGTCATTTCTGCTGTGTTTATTTCTAAATGTGCTACAACGTTTGATCGATCATTTGACACTGGTAACGCGCTTGAGCAGATGAATTTATTTATGAGTATTATTTATTCCACGATATGTCCTAATTCATTAACGCTCCATAGCTTTTGTAATCGAGTTGATCCCTATTGGCAGCCCCATAGGTAACCAAAGGATGGAATGGAGAGTGAGTGGCTATTACTCTGTTGTGAGGTCACAAGCAAACCTAGCTTGACAAGAGAAGGCAGGGGTTAGAAGGTGTGCAGCGAAGCACTGTTTCTTTGTTAGGATATGCCTATTAGGTGCATTCCTAACCCCTTCGCCCCACTCCTCTAGCCTCCTACCAGGAACCTCCTGTGTGTGTATTGGTGGACGGCTTCAGCTAACTGAAGTGTAAGTGCTGTTTGAAGTGGATTGAATCCAATTAAAAAGATGGCTCCGCTGCCCCTTTTTTCGGCTTTATTGATCTTTAAAAACATCACCATCCTCAGTTATTTTGCTATCCTAGCCCTCACGGAGTTGGCATGTGCTGGTTTGGTGTTTACCATAGAACGCTGGCTTAGCCACGCCTAAGGGAATGGTGAGAATCACAATGTCACACAGTTACATGCCACACAAATAAACTCCACACATTTCAAATACACACCACATAATTCCACACCAAACTACATAGTTCAGCTACACAACACAAGTCCACAAAACACCACATACCTCCAATACACACCACAAATTCCTACATCATGCCACAAAATTCAACAGCACACCACATAATTCAAGTCCACAACATGGCACTACACAACAAATAATACATTTCCACATAATTAACTCCGTAGCACAAAATCACACTCTACATAATTCCACTACAGTTAATACCATTTAATTACTATCCACATAATTCCAAAGCACACCGTACCACACATTTCCACTACACAACTCCACAACACACCACACAATCCCACAACAGACAATTCCAAAACAACAGATTTCAACTTCACACTTCCACCAACTCTGTCATCTCTTCTCCACACACCCACTGCCCCTCAGATCTCTCCCTCACACTGCCACTACCCCCTCTCATCTCGCAATTCCACTACCCCCTCTCATCCCTCCCTCACACTCCCTGTCTCCTCTCTATACTGCCTGCTCACAGATGCTACCTTCCTCTACCACCTCACGTTGTACCAAAGCCCACCTCTCGCCACCCACCCTCTAGTTGCCCCTCTTACTCGTCCCTCCCTCACTCTCTCTCACACCTCTCTCAAGCACTATTTCCGCCACTCTCATATTAGTTCACTTCAGGTCTTCAAGCACAATTTCCTGTGCCTTTTCAGCATTTCCGTCCCTCAAACCCACACTCTCCTCCTCTTCTTAGCGTCTCTTCTGCAAACACAGGCTCCCTCTTTATGCGTCTGTGGCCTGCTCTCCCCTTCTTTCTCTCTTTCTCGCACACTCTTTCTGCTCCTCTATCTAGAGTTCATTCACTGCTTCGCATTCTTTGCAGCTCTCACCCCTATCTATTCACGTCACATAATTCCACTACACAAATACAGTACACACCACACAATTCCACAACTAACAATTCCAATTCAACCCACATAATTCCACTCCAAACCACATACATCCACTCCAAACCAAAACACATAGATAAAAGACATTGTCACTCACAATGCCAATAGCTCTAACGCTCCCAAATGCGAGACCTATTGCATTGCAAATGCTTGTTCTACATGGCATGCCTACATGGCATATGTCGTTTTAACACTGGCGGCGATTGCAAAAACCTGCGTGTGGAAGAAAATAAAGTGTACAAGAAACAAGGTGAAAGGAGATGAAGACAAAGTAAACTAAGTGAAGAAACTAAGAAAAAAGTGAGTTTGGAGCCTGAAGGATAGAGCATCATCCTGAAGAATAGTACATGACCCACCAGTGTCTATTTACACCAGACAGCCTGCAGTTGGAGGGCGCGTGACCTGTTTGGCTTTCAAGGCACTTTGTTAACCGTGTCTGCATAACCTATGAGAAGTGCAATTGGAGGGTACTGCATTTATTTGTGTTTATGGGATGTACCGGGGAGAGTAGACCAGCACCTAACAGTTTGCTCATTTGAACTAGTCGTTGCAGTTTAAACAGGCTGCGTTTGCTGCTGGCAGGTAGAAGATATTTTAAAGTGCAGCACATGTTGGAACATAAGTGTGAGTAGTCTCCGTAATTTATAATTTGGCCTTTTGGGGGACAGAGCAGCGCGTGCTGACTGTGTGTTTCAACCTAACGAAGTCTGGCATTGTGATTGTTTGAATGCACCTGGGGCCATGCGGCGCTGGCCATCGGAGGTAACGATCAAACCATGGCAGCATGGGGAGTCATTGACGCTAGGCTAATGCCGGAGAGGACTTAAGTGGCTGTGCTGCTGTTGTGAGGAGTTTGTTGCCAAGGGAGGCGCATGCATGTCATTCGCACTGCGTGGGAAGTGCAGTCGTAGCCAGAAGTGCAGCAAGGCAGTATGAGCTGTGTAGTCACGAGCCGTCACTTAGAAGAGGTGCATCTTTCGAACTGCTTGTTGCTATGAAGCCACGAGTGGAGGAAACGGCAAGCAGCAGGAGTTCTACGTTTCTTATTTTCCTGGGAGAGTGCGTGCGGGAGCATGCACAAATGATCATGATCACCCGGTGCTGTCACACTCTGGCTGTGACTGTGAATGTAGGAGCATTGTTGGACACTACTAGCGTGACTTTATGACATGGCGGCTCAAGTGTTGGGCCAGCACTGTGATGTACGCATCAGAACCAATTATGATATGTGTTGGGAATGTGGCTGTCCGCGGCCCCCGCAGGGGGCCACCTCAGCAGGGCGGCCCTTTAGTGCCATCTTGGCACCACCCACCCGCTCTAGTGCTCTGAGGGGTCTGCGAGCCCTCGGCCGGGCGCTCCGTGACGTCCTTCCTGTGCGCCGGGAGGGTGGGAGGGCTTATATGCCTCCCCTGCCCCTCCTGGCGGTCTCTTTTGCCCAGCCACGCCCGTCTTGACTGGTTGTCTCGCGTCGGCCGGGCGTTGTTGCGGTCCCACCCCGCACTGGAAACGTTGTCCAGGCTCGCCGGGGTCATCGTCGCGCCGCCTAGTCGGGTTTGGCAAGGTGAGTCGGGGTTGGTGTGTTTTGCCCCTGCCTCTCACAGCCTTGGGCTTCGATATGACTCCCCGCACTCCGGTGTGGCAGGGAGCTCTTAGAGGCGGCAGACTCCTTGTTTGTTGTATATGGCGTCAGCGGGGGCCCACTAGGGGTCGGACACGCCGTCCAGGACGCCGTCGTTCGTGGTCTGGAGTCCGGTTTTGTATCCCATGAGTGTGTTGGCGCTGTAGTCCTCTCCACCCCCTCCCTGGGCTTTCCTTTAGATCTGTGGCTCCAACCGCGTGTTGGAGCCTGGTCGCACGGGTGACCTGGGCGGGGGGGTCAGGGGCCTGGATGTCGAGCCTTTGGCCAGGCGGTGTGTTGTGTAGCAGGGGAAGCAGCAGGTTTCGAGCCTCGGGTCGCGTTCGCATCCTGTGATCCTCGGCAAAACACATAAGCTCCCGGCGCCTGAAGGGTAATGTAGATGCGGTGCTCGTGTGGAGCGCTCCTATGCCTTCATGTGAGGCTGTGGTTTGTTGACCGTGGTGGTGTGGCGCAGGAGATCCCGGTAGTGACCCGATGGTGTTCCCCATGAGGGTTCCAGCGCCAACGCTGCATGGGGCAGGAGGAAGCTCAATGGGCCTGACCGTTAGGGTCAGAACAACATTCATCTTGAGTTGCGGTGGGAGCATCGGTGTGAGCGTGAGTCGGCCTACCTACCCCCTCCGCTTGGTGCCCCGGTGTGGGTCTTGTCCCCTGCCAGAGATGTGCAGCTTTAGGACGCGCCGCGAAGCGGCATGCTGGCTCAGGGCTAGTTAGACGGGCGGGGGTCACATTCTGTTTGTCGTTCGTGTGATACCCCTCGTACTGCGGCACTCGTCATTATACTGCGGAATGAGGAGTAGCTGCCGCAGCTCGACAATATCTTGTTTGCACCATCCTGCAGGCCTGGGGTACTTTATGTTGTGGGGGCCATGGGCAAGGTATGCACATGTTGGAACCTTTCCCTGCGTGCACTGCCGTTGGATCGCCCGCGGGGTGAGCTTGTGCGGGCCGTGTGGCCGTTCTCGGACTGGGGGTCGGTGTCAAGTGTTCCACTTGGCGTCTTCCCCTGTGATTCAAACATCGCGTCATCCGGGTTGGTCGGGGTGAGTTTTCCTGGTCATTGAGGGCATTTGTGTTGATGTTCGTGTTTCCTGTCCCAGGCATCGGTGCCTTTCTGGCTCCAGGAGTACAGACCTGGCGCGTGGACAAGCTCAAGCATAGCATATGTAGGCCTGTATTGAGGAGCCAACGAATGTTGGAAAGGGTAGTTTCTTGAGTTTGGGAATGGAGCGTTTCGAACGGAAGCACCAAACAGGGCATCTTTGTGCATTGCTCGTACATGTTTTGGAAATGAGTCGTCCGGCAACTTCCGATGAGAGCGCACGGGAGCCGGGGTCTGTTGGGGTTTGCGCCAATGAGCATGGTGTGTTTTTGAGTTGGACCGCTCTCCCTCGCGTCTGGATGTACTACAGAGGTGCCTTTGGCACGCATGTGTCCAAATTTTGCCGCTCTGTTTTAGCAGCCGAGTCACAGGACTGGGCGAACGTGCGTCTTAGATTGGGCCAGAGACAGAGATTGAGCCACGATTGCTGTGCAAGGGAGGCTATTTGCCCCTGCATGGTGTGACCACTGTTCGGTCAGCCATCTTTCATTTGTGTGCCTCCGCTCTGATTGGTCCAAAGCATGGCAGTGTCCTTTCGGAGTCTGTGCTGTGAGATGGGCTCACTTCCATCGTGAGCTGGACCTGTTTGGTGCCGTATTCCATTGTGATTGCTATGATGGGTGTGTGTGTCGGGGGATCGACAGACACCTTTGGGTTGCACTGTCGTTTTATGCGGGGTGGTTTTGTTTGTAGTTGGTTAGTGAGTTGTCCAGATACTGCGGGCAGGGAATTTCAGTGGCAGCCTTGGGTCTACCACGTGGATGGCGGCTTTGGGTGCAGCACGGGTTGAGGGTGCACTGGTGGCACCCGGAGGTGGCGCGGCCATCTTGCATGGCACTTCTGCCAGAGGATGTGGCCTTACGACCTTGACTCAGCATCCTGGGATTCGGGGCAAATGACTTAATACCGTGCCCACCAAAAAAGAATGTGTCCTTTGGGGGAGTTGGCAGTTTCTAATTCATTGTTTCGCATGGGAGAGACTGCGAGGATCGGCCTTCGGCTGTGGATGCAATTTGGATGCAAGGTTTAATTGGGCCTTTAACCAGTTACCGTGCTGACCTGTTTTTCATCCAGGGAGCCCATACTGGATATGATGTGTGCTTGTCTGGGGGCCGTGTGCCCCTGGCGTAGCGGGCGGTGCACTTGCCTGGGGAGACCGCCGGTGTGCCCAGAGGGTGCCGCTTTATTGGTGGTGGACTGTGCTCAATGAGTGAGCACTAAAATGCACCCAATCTGCCAGGCAGCGTAAACCTCGGTACAAGTAGTAAGTATGGCAGTGCGGTCCATGCCCAAGGGCCAAAGTGTCCAGTTTGGGACGGAACACCAAGTGTTGGTCCCTCTGGTGCAGACAGCTTGGCACGCCTTACAAGGGGGCAATAAGGGTCGGAGAACTTGGCAAGGAAACCATGTTCCATGGTGCGGGCCTGATTCATTAGACATGTGTTGGACCTGTATCCCTTGTGAATAATGCAGAGGTAATGTGTGAGTAAACAGCATTGTTGTTTCATACATAGTTTTCCTATAACATCTCTGGATCGATCTATGCGAGGGGGCTTGTGCACATCACTGTGCAAGGAAAACGGCGCTGTCATGGCATCTTTAGAATTATTGACTAATAATTACGCAGCACACTAATTACCTTTAAGCGGTCAGGTGGCACATTAGGATAATTGTGCTGAATATGTAATGTAACTGGCGCTCATGTATAGCGTTTCAATCCCTTGGCATTTACATACACGTTACATTTGGGTACTTATTTTGTAAATTATCAATGCGCGTTAGATTAACGCTATGAATGGAGGACCGGATCTGCCTTCAGCTGGCGTCGCGGTGCCTGCCTTGGCGGCAACCGGATAGGGTGCCCTGGGTGGGGCAAAACAGTATATCAGTTTGGGGTTGATGATTGGTGCGCTAAACCAATTCATACTGCCAGGGTGCCACAAAGTGGGAAGGCCACTTGGGGGCAGGGTTCCCCACTTTGGGGTACATGAATGAATAATGCCTTCATTCACTAATACCAATAATGGGCATTGCTCCTTCCTTCTCAGCAAAGTAGACCAAGGCGCTTTGATATGTCCTTTGACTTTGAGCGGGTCTTTCAATGCTTTGCTTTCAAAGAACTATTCTTGCCAATTTTAATTCGGTAGTTTGGATGGCTCATAGGTCTCAAATCCATCAATATTTCTTTGACGATCTGGTGGCTCGCATTTAGGGGATGTCCATGGTTCTTTGCGTGGCTAATTAATGTTTCCAGTCACAAAGACACCCGTTGCTTAAGGTCTCATGCTCCTATTGCTTCAGCCTTGGTTGGGTCATACCATATAAACCGTCGGTTGGCTACGTTAGAAAGACTTTTTTCACACCTGAGATTATCTGGAGCCGCTATAGCTGAGAAATTCGGAGGAGAGTTGGAACGACCACTGCCTCCAGGGGGTGGCTGACCACTGTAGCAACAGGTGGCTAGGGCATGGGTGCAAGTAACACAATTTTTAATGGTGCAGGATAATTATTGTTTTACTCTAGGAAACTGGGATCTCATGACCAGGTTCTGTCTTTTGGCCGTCGGTTACCAGCCCAAGGGTGGGAAAGTACAATTTTCATTTACTCCGGCTGTGTTATGCTAAATACAGTTCCTGCCAGCAACTACGGGGTAGTGCTAACTGAGCTGTAGGACGGTGGCCCGATTGACCTAGGAGTTATGTATTCCCTGTGATGTCATGAGGAGGTTTGGTAGCACAGGGTAATAGGGGCAGATGGTACTAAGTCTCTCTTGGGTGGCCGATACGAAGGGTAATTAAAATAACCCGGTATGGAGTCTCTGCTGTAGTGTGCCACTGTGGGAGTGCGGTTGGCACATTAAATGTACACTGCCTCTGGGATAAGCCAATGTCTCTGCCTAGCCACCTAGGGGTGGGCAGGAGAAAGCCTAAGTGTGCACCTCCTTCTCCTGACTAGAGGGGTGGGTTCGGCCAGGCTTAGGCGCATACCCTAGCCTACCAGTAACTCCATCTCAACATGAGTAGAGAATGCCTAGGAGTTGTTTGCAGTCCATTCGCAACCGCCCCACAGGGCGAATGTTTTAGGCCACAAGGTTGGGGATGACTCTTGTGTGGGAGCCTGGTGAAGAGCTAAGGTCAGGCTAGGATGTCTCGTGCTTTCACCGCACTGTTGAGTCCCAGGCACGAGCGGATTGTATCAGGGTGAGCTGGCTGTGGGTCAGGAAGCGCCAAGGCATCAGTAGCACTGAGCGGCTTACAGCCAGAGGCGGTATCCGATGCACGGGGCGCTTGTTAGATTAGAGCCCTACTTAGAGGTACCGCCTTAAGTGCTTGGATGTCTGTTGGCACCGCCTTTCAATGGAAGCCATTGTCTGGCGGGCTGCTCTGAGCAGAGCATTTGCAGGCGTAAGTAACAGTTTCCGCTACCAGCTCAAATGGGCATCTTTCACTAAGTTACTCAGATAACGGGGACAGGAAGGGCTGGATAACTCTTGCTTCTACCTGCATTGGCACATCTTGTCAGGAGTGATTGTCAAAGGGATTGCACTTCAGCCAGGTATGGTTAGCACCCATCCACACCAAGCCGAGTGTTTGAGGTCTCCCTGGGCCGCATTTACACAGCCCAGATTAGGCCCTTGTGGGTCAGTGCCATGAATTACTAAATTGAACGAAACAGGAGGCTTGCCCGCGGGTAAGCCAGCAAAAGTTTGGGGAGAGCTAGACTCCGCCCATGGTCAAGGGGTAGGTTTAAGTAGTTGGAGTGGCACTCTTATTTGACATGGGGTTCAATGCGACACTAGGGCATCGCCGCGTCGCGGCCAGAGCACGGGCATTGTATGGCTCCCAGGGGGCAGCAAGTGTAGGCTAGGCGCTTTCCAAACCTGGCACCAGAACACAAGGTAGTCTGGGCCAACTTGCCTGTTGGGTGAGTTGTGTAGGCACCTGGGTAGTTGTCACTCCAAGAAGAGGTGAGTTGTCTCCAATAGTGGGCACAACACATATATGTGTGTCTCTGGCCTACAGCGATGTGGGGCCTGTCTCATTTTGAGGTGCGCACAGGCGGAAATTGTGTACTTAAGGTTCGCATGACCAATGTGGTTGTGGTATCTCCTAGCCTACCCACTGAAGGTGTACTGCAGCTAAACAGGAAACTGGGAATCTTGGTTTCCGTTACTTTGGCAGGTTTTAAAGCAGCCAGGGTCGGCAATGGACAGTAGGTACTGCGCACCTGTTATCCGACGGCAGTTATGCAAGCGGGGTGCGCTGCTTAAATTGTAATTACACGAAAGGGCGAGGTGTCTCCAATAGTGGGCACAAGACATGTATTGTTTCAAACCAACTTCGATACCATTAAGGTGTTCACCAGGGTTTAGCAAACAAAGGGGTTTGTGCAACCGTCTGGTCAACGGGGGAAGTAAGTGCACCCAGAACCTAGGGTAGGTGACAAGTTCCTGCAGTAAGCGATGCCCGCCCGGTTAGCTATGGTAGCCTCGCTGGGTGATGACGCTGACAGCCAACATAGTGTGCTGCCGTTCCGAGATAGGGGGAAACAAGGTGTCAAGCACAAAAGGCTACTATGTAAAAGAACATTTGGCACGTCCAGTGATCAACAATGATTAAAATTTAGCAGAGCAGGTAATTTTCCACCCATGGGGTGGGAACGCCCCTGTCCCCCTGGCCGGGAATATTCTAGGAGGGGGGTTGGTAGGACTTGGACAATGCTTAATGTTAGGCACCATACCGGTCAGTGCGTTGAATCACAAAGATTCTCTTAGCTGGTATGCCCAGGGGTTTCCCCACAAAGGAAGCTGAGCTGGCGGAATTCCCATAAGGAATAAGGGTGCATTGGCATGGGCAGGCAGGCACCCTTGATCATTGTCACATATTGCTAGTTATGAACATTCCTGTGCGTCATGATGTAGAAAGCAAAGGGACTGCAAAGGTCAAGCATAATCCTCCTCGCCCAAACAGCCAAGGCAGGCGGGGGTGGGAGCGGTTACCCAACAAGGGGGCTGCTGTCCCATAGATGGGGGACACAGGGGATCAGGCACATAGGTGCTAGAATGACGGCAGCTAGGTGGGATCAGCAAATAGATGGGGCAATGTGAGCTTTGGTGTTGGAAACCGTCCCGCCCGGAGTTGGCACGGGGCTAGGTCATGTAAGGCAGAGGAACTTTCCCGCAGGAGGGTGAATAGTTCTTGGCACAGGTTCACAGGACAGAAGAGTCTTTGGTTTCTTCAGACACTAGCTGACCCAGGCGAATGTCAAGGGCTATTGTGATAGAGATGGTGTTCATCTATCATCAGTAGGGAGTGATCTCTTCCCTTAGATTTGCAGGAGGCCTGGAAATGAGCGGTCACATGTGGAAATGCGCTGTTTGGTGAGTTCAGCAACTACATGGGTCAATGTGAAGCCCTGATGGGCGGAGATGATCCCCCGCTAAGGTGGCATGTAGCTAAGTCAGAGGAGGCCGTTGAACATCCCTGTAAGAGGGAACTGTTCATGGCGTAAGCTCGCAGACCAGAGGGGTCTGGGTTCCATCAGACACGAGCTCATCCAGGCAAACGTTAAAGGTTACTTTGATAAGGACGGGGTCCACTTGTCCCCGGTGGGGATGGACTTGTTTCTCCTGGATTTACAGGAATGCTTGGAAAGGGCAGGTTGCAGGTAATAGGAGGTGCAGTGGTGGGGGGCCCTGGCTGCGACGGTGGCCGCCTCCAGGGCTGTGGCGGAGTTACAGGGCGATCTGGAAGCAGACTGGTACAGTAAGGGTACCTCTGCGGCAGACCGGTACAGTAAGGGTACCTCTGCACGGCACAGTAGGGGTGCCAGGGCCAAAGACCGGGAGCCTCAGGGCAGGTTCCGGGAAAACCGCGACGGCGCCCCGTTAGTCCTTTGGGCGGTTGGGGGCCTGACCAACCGGGGTTTGCCCTGCTACGCTCCGCCCTGAAAAGGGCGTGAGTAGAACAGACCAACGTGTCACGTGATCCGAAGAGGATCGTGTAAGGTAGCACTGACGGGGTGCCCCACAGTGCTGGCTCACCAGGCGGGCGGGGGCAGCATAGGCTGGCACAGCTGCCCCGCCCTTGGATCGCCCGTAAGATAACCCACATATTGCATACTCCTGTATGGAATAAACCTGCAGCAATATTTTCCCACTACAAAGTTGTCTTGTGTATTTATTTATTGCATGCTCAGACAAGGGGGGAGAGGTTGCCAATAATGGCACTATGTGGCTGTCCGCGGCCCCCGCAGGGGGCCACCTCAGCAGGGCGGCCCTTTAGTGCCATCTTGGCACCACCCACCCGCTCTAGTGCTCTGAGGGGTCTGCGAGCCCTCGGCCGGGCGCCTCCGTGACGTCCTTCCTGTGCGCCGGGGAGGGTGGGAGGGCTTATATGCCTCCCCTGCCCCTCCTGGCGGTCTCTTTGCCCAGCCACGCCGTCTCCCGCCCCACCTCTTACCCGGCGTCCTGGCTGGGGGTCAGGGTATCCTGAATGTTTTAATGTTTTCCTTTTGTGTTGCAGGCGGAGTTACAGGGCGATCTGGAAGCAGACTGGTACAGTAAGGGTACCTCTGCGGCAGACCGGTACAGTAAGGGTACCTCTGCACGGCACAGTAGGGGTGCCAGGGCCAAAGACCGGGAGCCTCAGGGCAGGTTCCGGGAAAACCGCGACGGCGCCCGTTAGTCCTTTGGGCGGTTGGGGGCCTGACCAACCGGGGGTTTGCCCTGTTACGCTCCGCCCTGAAAAGGGCGTGAGTAGAACAGACCAACGTGTCACGTGATCCGAAGAGGATCGTGTAAGGTAGCACTGACGGGGTGCCCCACAGTGCTGGCTCACCAGGCGGGCGGGGGCAGCATAGGTTGGCACAGCTGCCCCGCCCTTGGATCGCCCGTAAGATAACCCACATATTGCATACTCCTGTATGGAATAAACCTGCAGCAATATTTTCCCACTACAAAGTTGTCTTGTGTATTTATTTATTGCATGCTCAGACAAGGGGGAGAGGTTGCCAATAATGGCACTATACCTTTTCCAACCAAGGTTTGGTGTTAAGGAGCTGACTTCTTTTACTTGTGGCGTGAAGTTTTGGAAGAGCATGACGATAATTAGTGTCTGGAACATGTGTTGCGATTATTGACAGTGAATTAACACACATTTGTATCATTCAAGCGGAGGTGGTGAGAGAAGAAATAAGCCAATGTACATCATGGAGATTTAATGCAAGATATTTGTCTATTCGGGTGAGAGGTTGCTCACCGGAGAGGAGGTTTTAAAACTCACTGCCAGTGAACAATGTTTTGTGAATGCTGAATATTTTGTCAGTGCTATTTTATCTTAGGAATGTTTTTATGGGGTCGTATGCTGGAGTTGAATGTGCTGTGGTGACATGTTAGTGTCATTTTGAGCACTGAGTTTTTTCCCCTAGTTTATGTGTCCACCTTTCCTAAGGGGTAAAGGGTGTAGGGGCAGTGTGTTGAGCCCAAGTTGTATGTTGAAGGGGGGTACATGTCTTACACCCAGGTTTATGTGTCTAAGGAGTATGTGAGTTATACCCTGGTTTGTGTAAGGGGAGTGTGTAAGCTCATAGTTCACCACCCTTCTGTAGGCATGTAAATTAGTTGCAATCTTCTTTATTCTGACAACCCCTCAGCGTGAACCAAGCAAGCCGAGAAACGAGTAGAAGAATGCACAACATTCTAGCACAAGGCAATAAATACAGAGAACACACAAAATGTTCTGATTCTTAATTCCTAAGAATCAGAACAATTCCAATAATGATGACGAGAGAATATAAAGCAAGTGAATAACATAACATTGTAAGTGAAACCACAATACTACACTCTTCTCCTTTCAAAAAATAAACAAAAACAGAATATTAAGACTCACAAACATAATCTTCAAAGCGCTTTGGTTTAACAATGTTTCTACCAAAGGTGCTAACCTTCTGAGGTTGACACGGTCCAAGTTCAGAAGAAATTTCAGTCTGAGGAAGGCCCTCAGACGAGACTTCGGTAGGTGGAAGATCCACAACTGAGGGACCATCCCCACCCCGAACACATAAACCGACATGGTATTTGAATAAGAACACTCAGGATGAATACTGATCCACCAATAGTTGCGAGAAGACACAAACTGTTTGGGATCACTGGGTGTGAAGTCACCTTTGACTAAAGACAAATGACTCATGTGACGTACATTACCATCAGATAACTTGACAGTGTTTTTCATAACTTTCACAATTTGTACAGGAGAACTAAACTTCCTTTGACCTTTAGTAACCATTCTATTAGACTTGACTCGAACCCATTGACCGACAGCCAATTTGACATCGCAGGTACCTTGCTTCTTATCAAAATATTATTTGTTTTTACGTTGAGAAGCTAATATGCAATTTTTTATTTTTTATGCATCCCAAATTACCTGTTTGCTCCTGTCCATCCACCCAGGGTTGACCTTTGAATACGGAATGCGACCTCTCATGACTCCAAAAGGAGTCTCACCAATGGAATCATGACTAGTGACTATATGTCCACAGCATTTTCATAAGTTCATACTCCAATTTTTTTTTACCATGGATGGCCATCTGCAGAACACTTTTGATAATACGGTTGACCCTCTCCATAGCACCATTGCCCCTTGGATGATAGAGTGCAGAAAATGTATGCGAAATGCCAGCAACATCAAGAAAATCCTTCATTTCACTTGACTTAAATTGGACGCCATTGTCAGTGAGGATCTTTTTAGGAAAACCCTCCCGTATAAAAACACTGCCCAAAAAGTCAATGACACTTTTAGTATCAGCTTTGCTAACTACTTTGAATTCAAACCATTTCGAAAATAGATCTACGAGTACAAGAATGAATCTGTTTGAACCATCACTCCAACCTATGGGACCCATAATGTCTAGTGCTAATTCATTCCAAGAAGGGAAGGACACCCTAAGGAACTTAAAGGAGGGTTGAGCGTTTTTTGTGACTTGTCAGCACATTCACATTCACTACATGATCTCACAAATCTTTCAGTTTCTAAATCAATTTTAGGCCACCAATATAAAGATTTGACATTCTTCTTAGTACGTGTAATGCCAATATGGCCTTCATGGCAAAGAGAAATAATTTTGTTTCTTAAAGTAAGTAGAGGGATAATTGTATCTACTCTGACAATGAACATACCATCAATACCCAATTCGTTTCTCACCTCCCAAAAAGCTTTCATTTCACCAAGAAGTTCAGATTTAACAGTGCCCCAACCATGTTGGATTTTGATTCTGATAAGTTTGAGAATATCATCATTCTCCACTGCTTGTTCCCATTCCATTCTATGTAAACCTTTTGTTTCATTAGCTGAAAAAATGCTTGCAACACAAATATCGTTCCAAGGATTAGAATCAATTTCTCTGAGCGGTAAGGATAACCTGCTTAAAAAATCTGCGGTTACATTTTTTTTTCCTGTATCATATTGCACATCATAAATAAAATCCTGAAGATGCATGGAAAGCCTAGCAATTCTTGCTGATGCCCTGGCTAATCCATCTGAAGTTAGTAATTTTGTCAAAGGTTTATGGTCAGTGCGCACCGTAAATCTCCTTCCCCACAAAAATTTACGAAAGTGCTCTAAAGCCCAGACAAAGGATAAAGTCTCTCTCTCTATAACAGAATATTTCTGTTCAGTGGGAGATAGTGTCCTGGATGCAAATGCAATGACGATGTCTGAGCCTCTGTCATCCTTTTGAGTAAGAACACTGCCCAAGCCCTTGCCACTCGCATCTGTAGTGACAAAAGTAGGAGCAGTGGGATTAAAAGCTTGCAGTTTAGGAGCTTTACTGATGGCACGTTTAATATCAATAAAGGCATTTTGACAATCTGTAGTCCATTCAAATTTGTTTTTGTTTTTTAACAAAGTTCGCATTTCATGAGTACGCTCAGAAAAACTTTCTACGAACTTCGAGTAAAACTCTGCTAACCCTAAAAATGAACGTAGTTCATCTTTATTGGAAGGTGAAGGGGCATGATTGATGGCTTCTACCAGTTTTTGTTTAGGTTTAATGCCTTCGTCAGTAATTTTGTGCCCTAGGTAAGTGACCTTTTTTTCTGCGAACTTGCATTTACTCATTTCGGCAGTCAAACCTTTCTTAGATAAAATGGATACAATTTTTCTTAACACTTCATCATGATGTTGTTTAGATTTACCCATAATTAATATATCGTCTTGAAAAAAAATGACTTCTTTTATATTACCAAATAGTTCAAACATAAGCCTTTGGAAGACGGCTGCTGCCGACGCTAGCCCGAAAGGCATGCGCCTAAATTGGTAACAGCCGAATGGTGTAAAAAAAGCTGTAAAATGTTTCGATTTTTTGTTAAGAACTACCTGATGGTAGGCACAAGAAAGGTCTAAGGTGGAAAACCACTTGGCATTTCTGGTTAACGTTAACATTTCGTTAATGCGGGGTAACGGGAACTGGTCTACCACAATATTATCTTTCAAACCTCTCAGATCAACACATAGACGAACTTTGCCGTTAGCATGTCTGGTAACGACTAAAGGCGAAATCCGCTCAGAGGCTTCAATGGGCTCAATAATTCGTGCATCAAGTAATTTTTGTAACTCAGCCTTAACTTCATCTCTAACAATGAAGGGGATGTTGCGTGCTTTGTGGATTTTAGGTGTAGCGTCGTGTTTTAATCTGATCATGTGGGTAAAACCATTTAACTTACCAACACTGCCATTGAATACCTCAGGGAATTCATGGAGAACCCAATTTTTAGTGTCCTCACCATCACACGCTACAAGGACTTGTTCCGGGCTATTCGGATCAAGTATAATGTTGAGTTTTTTCTGATCCTTCCACCCCAAAACAGATGGTCCTTCCTTAGCCACATACATTTTGCAGAGAGCATGTCTACCCTTAAATCTGAAAATAAGTTCTCTAAAACCTATGATGTCAATCTTTTCACCAGTATAACTTTCGGGAGAGATGTCTGAAAGCTCCAAATGATCACCAATGACGTCAATAAACTGACTAGACCAAATATTTTCTGCAATAATTGTGTATGGGGAACCTGAATCGGCAGCGACTTGTAATGAAACCCCACCAAAAGAAACACAGCAAATAGGTTTACTACTAGATTGACTAGAAATATTTAGAATCTTTTTTCCCCACTTTTATTAGAGTTAGAGTCATCATCACTATCATCAGAGGACGATTGCTCCTCATCACTCTCCTTTATACATGAGATCCCACTTTTACCCATCTTCTTACCTTTACGCATGCAAGCCTTGGTAAAGTGCCCAATTAGACCACATTCTGAGCACTTAACGAACCTAGCTGGGCACTTGTCAAAGCGAGCAGAGTGAGATGGGCTTTTACATCTATAACATGCAAAGTTCGGATTTTTGTAGTTGTCATTACGTTCAAATTTCTTAAAGTCTTTTTTTACTATGTTGAGAAGGATTGAAAGAAGATTTCTTTTACTATCTGAAATCTTATTCACAGATTCATTCCCCTCAGTTTTAGTATGCCCTAATGAAACCTTAGCACAACGTTCAGAAAGTTCTGATTTTGACAATAGTTAAAATATCTTTCAGGCTAGAATCTCCATCGACCCATAGCCTGTCTTGAATTGATTTGGTTTTAGTGTACATTATAACTTGGTCTCGTATAAGGTTATCATGTAAGTTACCAAATTTGCAAGTGATAGCCAATTTCTTAAGTGCGGATACATAGTCATCGATGGATTCGTGTTTCTCTTGCTTTCTTTGGAAAAAAGCATGTCTCATAACTGCCTCACACACTGTGGGAGAAAAATGTTCATCCAAGTCTAATAAAGCCAGTTTAAAAACATCTAAATCGCCAGGTCTGTCGCGCTTTTGAAGTTGATTGTACACTCTTAAACCTTCTGGCCCTAAACAGTACAATAAAATTCTCTTTTTCCTTTCAGGGGAGAAAATGCCACTGCAATCCTCTAAATTAGCAAGGTAATTCAAGAAGTATTCTTTTCATTCCAGCCATTGTACTTTAGGTTCACCCGGGTCAGTTAAAAATTCTTTTGGAGAATTGAGGTTAAAAGCAGCAGAGGTTCTCGGTGGTTCTTCAGTAGACATTCTCAAGAAAAATAAAAAAAATAAAAAAAATGGAACACAGCAGTACTCGCAACTGTAGTGAATTGTCTGTAACTGTAATAACAACTGGTATTGGTAGCAACACAACCAAAGTACTTACATAAGTAGAACGTAGGTAAAAACTAAGTTAAAGCTTGTAAAGCTGTATCGCGTGCTTGTAATAGCAGTAAAAGCCGGTAATTGCACACACCGAAACTGAAGACGTGACGAAGATGATGAATTACGTGATAATACTTGCGCTTGGTTGATAAGGAGATCCAAGATGGCGGCACGTCGGGTTCACGACCTTACGTGACCAACGTGGTTGTGAAGACGAACTGCGTGCGCTCGGCGTTTTACGTGCGTAGCAAGATTGCACGAGATACGCTCGAGGGCACAAAGCAGGCTTGTGTAGACCGTTGGAACAGAAGGTAAATTTGAAGGATGCCTTACCTAACCGTTCGATGCAGGAAAATCTTGTAATGGCTCCAGAATCGTTCAGGAAAATGCGGTTCTCGGCGATGTACGTAGAATTCACCAATTTACCAAGCGGCAGAGTAATAAAAAAAATTCCAGAAGAAAAACAGAAGTCCCACTGCAGCTTAGGCCTCAAAGTACAACGTGACGAAAATATGAGTATAATCACGTAGAAGTGGGTTCGTGGGTTGTCAGCAGGTCCCAGCTCGTCGCAAAATTCTTGAAGTAAAGAGACTGTAGGCATGTAAATTAGTTGCAATCTTCTTTATTCTGACAACCCCTCAGCGTGAACCAAGCAAGCCGAGAAACGAGTAGAAGAATGCCCAACATTCTAGCACAAGGCAATAAATACAGAGAACACACAAAATTTTCTGATTCTTAATTCCTAAGAATCAGAACAATTCCAATAATGATGACGAGAGAATATAAAACAAGTGAATAACATAACATTGTAAGTGAAACCACAATACTACACCTTCTTAAGGGGTTAAAGGTGCAAGGGGGGTACGTTGTTACACCCCAATGCAGTTGAGGGTATAAAGTCACTGGTAGTGCTGTGTGTGTTTAGAGACACCTATTGTGTAAGGGTTGAAAGATGCCCAGTGCGAATATGCCCCTTGTGTGAGGTGATGTGGGGTGATAGACACCCATTGTGTAGGTTTGAAAGATACCCATTGTGAAGATGCCCTGTGTGTGAGGCGAGGTGGGTTGAGAGACACCCATTGTGAAGATTCCTAGGAGGATGCATATTGCACCCTTATTCAAGTGTCCTTCCTAGTTGGTTAAGGGCGTGTGGTATGAACGTGTTTCTACTTTCCCTGAGGGATGAGCAGAGGGGTTTCGGGGTTCCTTATTAACCTTTTCTGATTACTGCTTTGGAGTGGTATCGAGGAATTTGTTGGACATGTTGCTTGTGTGTTTTTTATCTTGCGTCCGTAGGATTTTCTATTATCTCTATAAGGGGGAGATGTGTTGTAATCTACTGTCTGGTATAATGCATTCTCCCCATTGATGTTCTCTGCCTTGCTGCTCAGCCAGCGTGTGAGGTCATTAGATTGCTGAGAGTGTTTGTGCTAGGATAAGAGTCAGGTGGGGTGTATGGACTGAGCAGCAAGGAGGCTGCTTCTCGTGCAACATTACATAGGAACATACCATCTTCCTGTAACCTGTAACTGAAGATATAACTTGAAGAATAAACGTACATCCTTTGTCTACATGACCTGACTACATGGCATACTTTGTTTTACCACTTTTTATGTAGCTTGAGACCCTCAAAGTTTGCTAAATGGACCTCCTCATCTACTCAGGAAGGCATGTACCTTATATCTATTGATTGGGCTCTTCATAAGCTTCACATTCCAGGTTAAGAACCTGCATACATTGATAGCTGCCATACTAAGGTTGATTCACTCAATTGCTTATTAAATTGTGTATTTCGGTTTAGGTTAGATGAATGATCGACACGCGGAGCCCCTTTTACGTGCTTTAGTGGGGTGATCACACATTGTTTGTTTCTGTACATGTCAGGACATACAAATGAAACGTAACTACTGTAGAACTTGTTGGAACTATTACCAAACATCCGAGACGGGAAAAGTTCAAAACTTCCATTGATATTTCTCATTGCGGAGATTCTGCCCCGAGTGCAGAGACACCCCCATGACTGTGGGGCCTCCGCCACAAGTGCAGAAGCCCATTGTGAATCAGGCCCTCAGCGCAGATATATGTGGTGATCTGCAGGGCACAGTTCAAATCCTGGCAACTCAGACCTAGCGTTCCATCATACAGAGGTAGGTAAACTGAATACCATTACATTGGGTAATAATAAAACCATTTACAGCATTTAAAAACCACTTACATGCAGTATGGCACACTTTATTATTATTTTGTGTTGCATACTTGTTTATTATTAATGCAATTACACTCTAGAGTAAGACATACCTGACGTTCTCTACAGAACACAAACAGACCACTATACCTCACATAAATAATTATCTTCATAGCTCAGTGTAACTCTTGTGAGCTTATAAAGTGACAAGATATGGTTTTGTTCCCATGATGGGCTGCGTCTTGTGGATCGAGCAGATACTGAAAGTACAGACACCACAGCATGCTTTCTAGTGTTACCATACTGGACTGGGGCAAAGACATCATGACTCACCTAGCGGCTAATTGCTACTCTCAGTTCTGCACATAGTTGAGAAAAGTGTGCATGAAAGTATACTGTTGCTGCACACAGAGAGAAAAAATTAGGGGAACATTGCTACTTTGGGGGAACATTGCTAATGATTCGTGCAAATATTTATGGTAATCGACTGCTCAGTCCCCAGACGTTGCCATCAACTTAATCATTACTAAATGGGTGTCATGAAGAACCAGGGCTACGGCCCACCCCTGCGCTGCACAGACCCTAGCTGTTTATTGGGCTTTATACATGTGAATCAAGTCATATCAGGTCGTCAGCGGTCATCGGTGTCACATCCCGGAGCCCGTCCATTATGTGTTCACCTTCACTTTACTTCAATTTGGACCCTGCTTCCAGATCTCCAGATTCGGAGGACCCATTGGGATTGTTTTATTTCATGCTCCTCCAACGAGTTACCTCTTTACGTTCATTTCTGACTTGTTTTACAGATGGCCTGTGCTCAGTTGTCAGCTTATTCTTGCTTTGCGTTCTATTCACTGTACATTGCTTGTGAGTACCTCCCAGTTTAATCCTTCATTCCATCGCGCTCTCTTCTGTCAATGGCGTTGCTTTCTCGAACTCTGTAGAGAAGTGCATGGTGCCATTCTGATTACCCCAATTGAGACCCAATATAATCTTAGATTAAGCTTGGCGTTAAGGAACAAATTCCTTTGCTTCTAAACTGTTACAGTGTAATCCGGGAAGAGAACGAATCAGTTTCCTTCCACATTAAATAAGCCATCACACCTCACTGATCGCAGAATGTTTTCCCGGTCCATGTAATTCAATAGGCATGGTATCACCGCTCTAGGAGGTGTCCCCAGTCTCTACTGAAAAGATAGGCCCTTGGGTGCCACTTGTCATGAGCTACTGTTCCAGGAATACCTCAATGCTTTGACCTTTATTTTTTTCAGGAAGTCCCTCTTTCCTGACGTTGGTCCTCCTGGTGCAGTCCTAGGAATCCTCTGCCCTATGATCCGGTAACTCCATTCTGGATTTATGGTCCAATACTTGTTTTTGTAGCTCCTGCACAGTGAGTTGATCGCCTGCTTGAGCAGATTCCACCTCCTTAACTCTGTCTGATATCTTGCTTTGGTATAAGCTGGGTAGACTTGGATCAATAGCCATTGCATCTATTTTTGCTTTTAGAGCTTAACTTGTCCCTGTTATTGCTGCAAGTATGGCATCCAATTTTTCAGTAGATCCTGATTCTTGTAGATTCTTCTGCAGGCTGTCCATGAGAAATGTTTGGGCACATTTCTGCACTGTGGCAGGTCCACCCATTCCATGTGTGAAATCAGTTGGTAGCGCCTTTAGATTTGCCCATGTTCTTCTTTGGCGTGTGGGGAGTAGCAGCATGTATACTGACCACCCATCTGGAATGCGAGTGTTAGTGTTTAAATTGTTCTTTCCCTGTGTTATACTAGGGGTTGTGTACACTGTGGTTCCAAAAGTTTATTTTCTTGTGTCTAGGGAGGCTTGCATTCAACTCTGCACTGATCACTGTCATGGTGACAGGGCTGAGTGAACATCACAGTTTTTGCACGTTGATTTTTATATTTCCAAAGTTCTCAGGTTCAGAACGTACTCCACATACCCCTTAATAGGAAAAAGACAGGCCCGGTTCACCCAGTTAATCCCTTTCCCCCACCACAAATAGTGAGGTGATGACTCAACGGCACATGGTTCCCTCGCTGTTTTCCACGCTCCAATTCTGGGCAAACAGCCACTTGTCTTCACTGCACCTACCCCGTTCTTCAACAAGCGCCTCTAAGTGCTCATATATGGTGGGATCACCTTCTATAGTCCTCTGGGGCAGTGAAAAGCATGCAATGGTGCCGGCTCAGCCTCTAAGGGTGCCAGTGTACACTATGCCATCCTCCTGCCACCGATATTGTGCGCTGGTCCTCTGTATGTCCCCCAGGGCCACCAATGCCTAACTTCAGGCTTTTTTTTCTTGTTGCAGCCTCAAAATGTCACTTGTGCGCTGGAGAGCAGGCAGAGGGTCCAGCAGTCTTCATCCAGGCTGTGGGCCTGTGTTTCTCCCTAGCTCTTCCATTGGGATCATCCCCGATTTCTTGAGATTTTATAGAGGGAGATAACAAGAGATTGTAACTAGTCTAACAACACAGAAAGGGATGCTTCAAGGTCATCCCTATAACACTTGTTGAGGGTGAGTAGTCGCGCTTAACAAACGCCTGATTGATTGATTGATTGATTGATGCTCATTTTCATTTTCCATACGGAGTTTCTTATTGGGATTAGTCTTTTGCTCCCAAGGAACTATTCAATTTATTTTTCTCCAGTTTCTTTGTCCTAAATTAAATAAAAGGAGTAAGGTGTGATCGTTAGAGTGAGTTCATGCAAACGGTTGATGGGGTGAATGGCTATTGTCACATCACAGGGATGTGCTATCAAAGAAGGAGAGAGAGAGGTTGTGATGTGAAGTGTGGGTAATTTTCGGAAATATATTAATATAGAGTAAGGCAGACAGCTGTGTAACGCAGAGTATGTTATATTCAGAAGGAGTAAGACATGTAGACAAGGGAAGAGAAGGTCACTTGGATGAAAGGAAGGAGAGGAAATGATTGAAAGTTGAAGGTCAAGGTCATTTTTTCATGCAGGGTTGTTAGGAAAATATTGGAAGGAGGCTTTTTTAATAGCTTACGATCTGTAGATGTAAAACTGTAGAAAGAGACAACATTATTTGCTTGCAAGATGGCAAATTGTACTGTAGATTTTATACTATTGCACCCCTATTTTAGGCACCAGAGCATGAATCCACCCGGATAGCATGCTATGCTGAGATATACAAAATTATGTAGACAAATGTCCGCCCCCAGATGAACACAAACTTGTACTAAGCACTTACTTAGACATGTAAGGGAAAGAATGAACACAATATATTACTGAATAAATAAAATGTGGAGTCGGATTTTCTCAGCTGAATGTAATTAAAAAAACACACAAAAAAGGTAAATGTCATGAATTTAAACATTCCCATCTTCAAGTAAGGGGAAATATGTTATCAAACGCACCGGAAAGATAAGGACTCAAACGATTAATCCTTATGTGCCCTTTGCCAAGTAATGCTTAGTCATTTAAAAAAATCACAGAACCCTGTGCAATACAGACAATGGAAATTGTCATCATCAATTACGTACTGTAAAACATGTTTAAGACATTAATTACATGGCTTATTGTATGAAAATAAAAATTAAGATAGTCTTAACCTGTGGTCTGTGGGACCCTTGAGGGTCTGCAACCCCTACTCAGGGGGGGTCCGTGACTCTTTAGAAAATTAAATAATATTAGCAAATTAATAAAGTACTGACACATTACAAAAGCAAAATTGAAACGAAAAGTTTTAAAATCCTTTATAACTGCGAATGAATTCGAAATTAGAAGCTAATTTGGTATTCTTATCTTCACTTATGGACGTACAGCAAACTGAATCTAGTATGGACGATTGGTAGCCTCCATTGACGCAGCACCGGTATGATCTGACAAAAAGAGAGCATGCCCTATGAGGAAAAAAGACAAAATGGTATGCTAGCGTCAAGCATATCACTTCGTCTTTTAGAAAGAAGCCAACATTTTGAAAGCATCTAACCTTCCATTAAATTTAAAGTTTTGATTTTTATATATTTTTTGTTAGTGAATTAAATATAATATTTCATAATTTATGTATGTGATATATACTTGTTTCTGTATTTGTATATATTATTTTGAGGTTCAAATTGTAGAAATTGCTTGCGTTGGGGTTACCGGCTTCCAGTAGTCATTGAGTGAGTCAAAAGCATAGGCGCTAGAAGTAGGGGTGCTGCGGCTGCTGAAGCACCCCCAGAGAAGTAGGGGTGCTGGGACTGCTGCAGCACCCCCAGAAATAACTATGGTGGAGTTCTGAAGGTGAATAAGCAATAAAGATGCCTCTAAATGTTGTCTCTATCTTGCCACATTTGCTATGCGTTCAAAGACAGAGAAATTGCTGCTTGTTCGTTTAACATGGAGAATGGAGTTTACTTTTTATTCTGAATACAAAGTGAGAGTAACATTTTAATACTTTCAAATGGGCTGTATAAATATGTCAAAATATATCAGCACAAGAAAGCATAAGTTAAGCATTTTTTTTTCGTTCTAAAGTGTGATAGAAACCCACATTTTTATTTGGATCAAAACAAATCAGGACACTTTGGGGTCGATTCCGATTCGGGCCGGAAAAAGCACCGACCGACTCGGATCCGGAAAAAATACCGACCGACACGTACCAGTGGCGCCCGACACGCCAAGTACGATGCAAGCCGCGATAAATCCGACCGACACGTCAGGAAACCAAGCCGACCGACCGAGCCGCTCGGAAAATAGCAATCCGGCCGGAAAAACACGCGAATCCAACCGACCGACACGCACCCGGAACAAATCCGACCGAATCGTACCCGCCAACTCCAACCCGCAAAGTACGATGCAAGGCGCGAAAAACACGACCGAGTCGGACGGAGGACAAGCCGTACGACCGACACGCATACAAAACCGAGCCGAAGCAACACAATACACCGCGACCGACGCGTACGCAGCATACAAAACTGCACAAACACAGCGTGAACGAAACGGAAAACACCGTACGAGACCAATGCAGGGTCCGACTCGGTCACAAGAACGTTTCCAACATACACAAACAGCACAAAGGAAAAATCAACCAAAAAAAGGCCAAACAAGCAATTACCAAGCCAATAAATACTGGGGGGGTGGGGACAGAGAACAAAGACACACCCACAACTCCACCTATATAAAGGACACAAATCACTACCATGAGCCTTTGCAAATGCCATTTCACTGCCAGCACCCAAGAGAAAGCAACCACACACCCACAGCTCATCCCTCACACAAGCCACACACCATCAGCACACCAACAAATACCTACCTCACATACACCCAGCAAAACACACACTCACACACCCTCACCTGCACACCAACACACACATCACCCACCATCACCACCCATCACCATGCCCCCCAAGAAGAATCCCAAGTTCCTAGATTGTGAATTGGAAGTCCTGGTAGACGAGATCCTCAGGGTGGAGCCACAGCTGTTTGGCACTCTGGTCCAACAGACCCCCATGTCGCAGAAAACCAAGATGTGGGAGAGGATCATCAACAGGGTGAACGCCCAATCATCATGTCGGCGCACAAAGACGGACATCCAGAACAGGTGGTATGACGTGCGCAGGAGGGTACGGGACCTGCTGAAGATAGACTACATCAACAGCCAACAGACCGGCAGTGGCCCTCCTGCCAAGCCAATATACCTCAGGCCCTGGGAGGAGAAGGTGCGGGCCATCCTTCCGCCAGTGAGCGTATATGGACTAGAGAACATCCCAGAGCCTGGTGAGTACACAACAAATGTACACAATAAACTGCCACAAAACACACACATCACTGTCAAGGGGAGAGTCAAACCATGCACACATAGCAATTACACAGCAACTAGAACAGAATCATCCCAAAATGTGTATGTCAGTCAGATAAACACAACACATGCCATCAAAAAAGTCACATCCAACTGTGCCAACACATGTACAAACACAACCACAACTACAGCTAGGCAGTGGCACAAATAGAACTAACACACATCCACACATGTAGCCACCACAACAACACCAACACACAGTGAAGACCACTCAAAGGAAGGAATTCTGTGTATGCTGGCCAAGTCAGTGTAGCCAATAGCATCATGGGAGTCGCAGTCACACATATTGCCCCCCCACAACTGTCCCATCAACACCACCCTGAACCATGCTCACATCACAGGGAGTGGAGAAGGACTCACAAGATGGCTGACACTGGCTACTGCTGTGGGGAGCACAAGGCCCTGCTGCCAACTGTGCACCAACAAACAGCAGGACACCACTGACTGACATCCTGAGAGACAACTTACACTCCCTGCAATGCAAGCACGTTCCATGGTGGGCTATCTGGCTGGCTGGATGGGAAGGGGGACTTGCAGCACTGACCATAGTCACCAGCACCTCCCCTCACACCCCCCCCAACACAAACTCCACAGTACCCACCTGGTAGAATGCAATGCCCTCCATCCCAACACAAGATCCCACAAAGCACCACCACCCTGGCTTATGTTGTGTGAAGCACAGGGACACTCTTGGGACTCTTAGCCAAACAACTGCCAGGACAACACTCCCAGCCATCCTGTCAGCACAGCCAGCCCACCCCACAGGGAAGCAGAGTCAAAAGGAAGGAAGCATGGGCATGCTGGGAAGGGGGTGGAGGCAATAGCATGATGGGAGTCGTAGTCACAGACATTGCTCAGCCTCACAACTGGCCCATCAATACCACTCCTGAACCATGCTCACATCACAGGGAGTGGAGAAGGACTCACAAGATGGCTGACACTGGCTACTGCTGTGGGGAGCACAAGGCCCTGCTGCCAACTGTGCACCAACAAACAGCAGGACACCACTGACTGACATCCTGAGAGACAACTTACACTCCCTGCAATGCAAGCACGTTCCATGGTGGGCTATCTGGCTGGCTGGGTGGGAAGGGGGACTTGCAGCACTGACCATAGTCACCAGCACCTCCCCTCACACCCCCCCCAACACAAACTCCACAGTACCCACCTGGTAGAATGCAATGCCCTCCATCCTAACACAAGATCCCACAAAGCACCACCACCCTGGCTTATGTTGTGTGAAGCACAGGGACACTCTTGGGACTCTTAGCCAAACAACTGCCAGGACAACACTCCCAGCCATCCTGTCAGCACAGCCAGCCCACCCCACAGGGAAGCAGAGTCAAAAGGAAGGAAGCATGGGCATGCTGGGAAGGGGGTGGAGGCAATAGCATGATGGGAGTCGTAGTCACAGACATTGCTCAGCCTCACAACTGGCCCATCAACACCACCCTGAACCATGCTCACATCACAGGGAGTGGAGAAGGACTCACAAGATGGCTGACACTGGCTACTGCTGTGGGGAGCACAAGGCCCTGCTGCCAACTGTGCACCAACAAACAGCAGGACACCACTGACTGACATCCTGAGAGACAACTTACACTCCCTGCAATGCAAGCACGTTCCATGGTGGGATATCTGGCTGGCTGGGTGGGAAGGGGGACTTGCAGCACTGACCATAGTCACCAGCACCTCCCCTCACACCCCCCCCAACACAAACTCCACAGTACCCACCTGGTAGAATGCAATGCCCTCCATCCTAACACAAGATCCCACAAAGCACCACCACCCTGGCTTATGTTGTGTGAAGCACAGGGACACTCTTGGGACTCTTAGCCAAACAACTGCCAGGACAACACTCCCAGCCATCCTGTCAGCACAGCCAGCCCACCCCACAGGGAAGCAGAGTCAAAAGGAAGGAAGCATGGGCATGCTGGGAAGGGGGTGGAGGCAATAGCATGATGGGAGTCGTAGTCACAGACATTGCTCAGCCTCACAACTGGCCCATCAACACCACCCTGAACCATGCTCACATCACAGGGAGTGGAGAAGGACTCACAAGATGGCTGACACTGGCTACTGCTGTGGGGAGCACAAGGCCCTGCTGCCAACTGTGCACCAACAAACAGCAGGACACCACTGACTGACATCCTGAGAGACAACTTACACTCCCTGCAATGCAAGCACGTTCCATGGTGGGATATCTGGCTGGCTGGGTGGGAAGGGGGACTTGCAGCACTGACCATAGTCACCAGCACCTCCCCTCACACCCCCCCAACACAAACTCCACAGTACCCACCTGGTAGAATGCAATGCCCTCCATCCTAACACAAGATCCCACAAAGCACCACCACCCTGGCTTATGTTGTGTGAAGCACAGGGACACTCTTGGGACTCTTAGCCAAACAACTGCCAGGACAACACTCCCAGCCATCCTGTCAGCACAGCCAGCCCACCCCACAGGGAAGCAGAGTCAAAAGGAAGGAAGCATGGGCATGCTGGGAAGGGGGTGGAGGCAATAGCATGATGGGAGTCGTAGTCACAGACATTGCTCAGCCTCACAACTGGCCCATCAACACCACCCTGAACCATGCTCACATCACAGGGAGTGGAGAAGGACTCACAAGATGGCTGACACTGGCTACTGCTGTGGGGAGCACAAGGCCCTGCTGCCAACTGTGCACCAACAAACAGCAGGACACCACTGACTGACATCCTGAGAGACAACTTACACTCCCTGCAATGCAAGCACGTTCCATGGTGGGATATCTGGCTGGCTGGGTGGGAAGGGGGACTTGCAGCACTGACCATAGTCACCAGCACCTCCCCTCACACCCCCCCAACACAAACTCCACAGTACCCACCTGGTAGAATGCAATGCCCTCCATCCTAACACAAGATCCCACAAAGCACCACCACCCTGGCTTATGTTGTGTGAAGCACAGGGACACTCTTGGGACTCTTAGCCAAACAACTGCCAGGACAACACTCCCAGCCATCCTGTCAGCACAGCCAGCCCACCCCACAGGGAAGCAGAGTCAAAAGGAAGGAAGCATGGGCATGCTGGGAAGGGGGTGGAGGCAATAGCATGATGGGAGTCGTAGTCACAGACATTGCTCAGCCTCACAACTGGCCCATCAACACCACTCCTGAACCATGCTCACATCACAGGGAGTGGAGAAGGACTCACAAGATGGCTGACACTGGCTACTGCTGTGGGGAGCACAAGGCCCTGCTGCCAACTGTGCACCAACAAACAGCAGGACACCACTGACTGACATCCTGAGAGACAACTTACACTCCCTGCAATGCAAGCACGTTCCATGGTGGGATATCTGGCTGGCTGGGTGGGAAGGGGGACTTGCAGCACTGACCATAGTCACCAGCACCTCCCCTCACACCCCCCCAACACAAACTCCACAGTACCCACCTGGTAGAATGCAATGCCCTCCATCCTAACACAAGATCCCACAAAGCACCACCACCCTGGCTTATGTTGTGTGAAGCACAGGGACACTCTTGGGACTCTTAGCCAAACAACTGCCAGGACAACACTCCCAGCCATCCTGTCAGCACAGCCAGCCCACCCCACAGGGAAGCAGAGTCAAAGGAAGGAAGCATGGGCATGCTGGGAAGGGGGTGGAGGCAATAGCATGATGGGAGTCGTAGTCACAGACATTGCTCAGCCTCACAACTGGCCCATCAACACCACCCTGAACCATGCTCACATCACAGGGAGTGGAGAAGGACTCACAAGATGGCTGACACTGGCTACTGCTGTGGGGAGCACAAGGCCCTGCTGCCAACTGTGCACCAACAAACAGCAGGACACCACTGACTGACATCCTGAGAGACAACTTACACTCCCTGCAATGCAAGCACGTTCCATGGTGGGATAACTGACTGGGTGGGTGGGTGGGTGGGAAGGAGGTCTGGCTGTCAACCAAACACAATCAATGCAGACCATGTTCACACCCCAGAGAATACATAGAAATGCCCAAATAATGCAGGACAATGTGCCACACCAATATCAACCCCTGACTGTGACGACTTAGGACAATACAATGTACAGGCCCGCACCCCGAGGCACAGTCACAACTGTCAGGTGTGTCAACCACTGATGCCTGCAGAAACATGACATACATTGTTTGTGTCTCCCAAAAACAGGTGATGATAGGGACACAGCAGCAGACGCTGAGGAGTCCCAGTCCCAGGCTCAAGAGGATGCCGAGCTCACTGGCGTCGTACAGCCTCTGTCCTCCTCGGACGATGAACAACCTGGCACATCCGGTGCAAGTCAACATGCTGCACCAGCAGGACCACCAGCTGCAGCACCAGCAGGTCCACCAGCTGCACCCCCTGCACCCACCCCTCCAACGACTGTCACCACGAATACCATCCCTGCCGACATGGACAGAATAAGGAACAACACCAGCGCAGTGACCCTGGACCAACCTGGGGCCATGGACACCACCACCACCACCAACCCCCAAGGTGGACCAGGGTTATCTGTGCGTGCAACTGCACACACTGCACATGTCAGCAGGGGTGGTGGGAGGGGTGGGAGACAGAGGTCGCTGCTTGCAGACGTTGCTGGTGTGCATGAAGACCCACAACTGGTACGCATAGCTGATGCGTACCAGTCCAGCACCGGAGAGCTCAGCCAGGTAGTGGGGCTCCTCAGAGACATCAAACAGCAGCAGGCTGCCCATCATGCCCGCTTGGACTCCCACATGTCCCAAGTGGAGTCACACATGTCACGTGTGGACTCCCACATGTCACGTGTGGACTCCCACATGACCCGCGTGGAGTCCAAGTGGGATGTACTACATGAGATGACGGCGGTGCACAGGGACATTTTACAATGCCTCCGCCAGATGAACAGCAACCAGTCCACACCTCCCTGTGTGCCAACAACATCTGGTACCGAACAAACTGCAACTGCCACAGGGAGGGAGGAGGACTCTGGCGGAGAGTCCCCTGCACCGCAGCAGCCTGCACTTGAGGGCCCCTCCCCCAAGAAGAGGGGTCGTCCGAGGAGGGGAAAGTGAGAGGCTGATGGCCAAGCGCAACTCCCAGGAAGCCTGAACCTGTTCTGGATTTTCGCCTTTGTGCACAGACTGTTCACCCTGTTGATGGCAACACTACTCCCACACATTGCATGGGGAGTATAAGTTGGAACAATGTGTCAGACAACAGTGGCCCCGATACTGGGGATCCTGTCTACCTGGACTTTCTATTCATCTAGGAACTTGGGATTGCAAGATTCATGTACAGCACAATCCATCCTATGCACTATTATCACAATAAACACACTAATACACCATACTTGCCTCTGTCGTGATTCCAACGTGGGTGCTGTTATGGGGATGATGAACTGCAAAATTACACAGTGTATGCGAACTGCAACAGCAAGGACAACACAGGCATGTGAGTACAGGCAACGTGACACATATGAGGGAGACACACCACCAGGGCTACACAACACATACACACCTAGGCCATCTGACTCATTGCCTACACTGATGTTGCCAGGGAAGACGGTGCAATGCACAGACACCACACCCATTCCCAGTTGTAGTCAAGTAGCCCACAGGTGCAGTAAGCAAATGGCAGTCAAATGTGTGACCACAGACAACGCACATCACTAAGTGAAGCACAGGTTTATTACACAGTAGCAACATGCCGTAACCACTACAGATGCAAGGTAACCCCACCTGGTAGCGGGCACACAGTCAACAACTGTAGACAGAAGGAAGTCCATGGGTGTGGCGCACATCACCTGTAGGGACACAACAGCTACCAGCCTGGATGTGCAATCACGTCGTCGGTGGACACAGTTGACCAAACGAATCTGAAAGTACCCTGTGAAGGACAGAAATGACACACAGTCAAAAGCAATGCAGTACAGGACAGAACAGCAAAACTCATGCACAATACATGTTACAAGATACCCACCCAGAACCAAGTTAGCATGTCAACACTGTTGGGGAGTACAGCCCACCTGTCACCACACATCGCAACACACATCCTGTCAAGTAGCCCATGGACACACTCCAACAGCACCAGAGCACCACCCACACATCATGCCAACTCACATCATTCACATGACACCTCAGGATACTCACATTCAGCTAAAGAAGTTGGTGATGAGCTGTGTGCGGACATCACCATCATCATCATCATCGTCACTGGCATCGTGGTCCAGGCCAGGATCCTCCACAGGTGGCGGATGTTGGTCATCGTCATCCTGGATGAGAGGCAACTCCTTCCGCACTGCCAGGTTGTGGAGCATGCAGCAGACGATGATAATCTTGCACACTTTCGCAGGGGCATATGGGAGGGACCCTCCGGTCTTGTCCAGGCAGCGGAAGCGGCTCTTCAGGAGACCAAAGGTCCGCTCAATCACTCTCCTGGTCCGACCATGTGCCTCATTGTAGCGCATCTGGGCAGGTGTCACAGGGTTCCTGAGGGGTGTCAGCAACCACGGCATGTTGGGGTATCCCGAGTCACCTACGGACAGACAAGTGCACATCAGCTGACTTGGAAAAGTGGGCGGAATACTACAGATCAGATCACACACAATGGCACAAAGTCAGTACACACCGACAAGCCAGGCACGCTGGTTCTGCATCTGTGCCATCAACCTGGGGATGCGACTACTCCTCATCACAAAGGCATCGTGTGCTGAACCAGGGAAACGGGCACACACGTGTGTGATGGTCATGTCTGCAAGACACACCACCAGTGCATTGACCGAGTGGTAGTGCTTGCGGTTCCTGTAGGCCTGCTCCTGGGCCTGTGGTGGTACCAAAGCCACATGTGTCCCATCAATGGAGCCAATGACATGCGGCATCCTCCCCAGGGCATAAAAGTCACTCTTCACGTCAGTGAGTCGTCGCAGTCTAGGGAAATAGATGTACCGGTTCAGGAAGAGCAACATTGCCGCCAAAACATCGCGGAGCACACGGCTGAACATGGTCTGTGACATCCCACCAGCAGACGCCACAGTATGTTGGAAGGTACCGGTGGCAAAGAAGTGTAGGGCTGCCATCACCTTCACCTTGGGGGTCAGCGCTGTAGGATACGGCCGGCCAGGCTGCAAATGTGGGGACAACTGCACTGCAAAATCCTCAATCAGCTGCCTGGTGAAGCGGTACCGTCGGATGCTGTCCCGTTCCACCATCGTTGCCAGGTCTGGGAATGGCCGATGGACAGCAGGAGCCCTGCAGTGCAGAGGAGAAGTAAGCAAGATCGTCAGTCACCCCACATATGCGGCATTGAACACACTCAAGATCCCAACATACATCATCATGAGGCACAACTACATGAAGTGTGCAGTACCGGAACGACATTTATGGTACATACATGGCCAACATCTGTCAACACGGTCCTACAGGTGGCATCAATTTGTCCCTGTTTGGCCCATTGGATATCATGATGCTGTGTCACAGTCACCCCCCAGTGACATGTGAGGACAGATGTGCCCCAGGCACCACAGCTCAACGACAGGCACATTCCCAGGGACCCTGTAATGCCACATGGACACTGGCATCACCTGGAGTATCATGTGTACACCACAACAAAACAAACATGACCCCCACAGGTAGTGGCCACACTTGCCATGGCAGGAGAGCCATGGACGTCTGTGACACACACGCACAACATCAGAGTCCATGCACACACAACGTGGATGTGGAGACTGTCTCCCATTGTGCACATGAAATCAGAGACATTGTAAACACTACATGCACAAAGACTGTGGAGGGCCATCACTATTGTGCCACTGGGACACCCTGGCTCAAACATACCGTCCCACATGGGACTCACGGGGTATGTGACATGACATACACAAACACCACTGTGAAATGTGACCATGGCACATGCACAGATATGAACAGTTGCACATCACAGTGGTCACGTACACGTAACACCCATGATCCTGTCCCCATGAACACGTGCACAGCCTGGGGGTGGCTGCCCACAGGTGACACCCACAGGACAACATGTACACCAACATACACACAATAGGAAATGCAGCCTTACATGCCTTATGATAAGGTTTGGACAGGCTGTCGTGATGTAGGTGTGCCCCTCACTCCCTGGGAGCTATCTGTGGCTGGCATATGTCCATCTGAGACAGGCATGCTGACATATGCCAGTCACATGTACAGTGATGCGTTGTACTGCAATGGACCGATCGGTGCCTCCGGCCGGCCCATTGCTTTCAATGTGTGCGGGTACGCGTTGTACCCCTGTGCGCGTTGAACAGCAATGGACCGATCGGTGCCTCCGGCCGGCCCATTGCATTCAATGTGTGCGGGTACGCGTTGTACCCCTGTGCGCGTTGTACTGCAATGGACCGATCGGTGCCTCCGGCCGGCCCATTGCATTCAATGTGTGCGGGTACGCGTTGTACCCCTGTGCGCGTTGAACAGCAATGGACCGATCGGTGCCTCCGGCCGGCCCATTGCTTTCAATGTGTGCGGGTACGCGTTGTACCCCTGTGCGCGTTGAACAGCAATGGACCGATCGGTGCGCACTCCATTGACAATGGGCTTGCCTGGCAACGGACGCGTTTTCGAATATTCGAACGAGTCGGTTGCTGGAAAATCAGTTGGTCACCCACAACAATGTTGCAAAATCATGTATGTCATGAAGTTGAAGATTTGAAGGATGCTGTGGGCGTGTTTTGGTGCTGCTATTCCATGGATTGGCCAGATTCAGAAGATGCAAACGACTTGGACCTATCACTTTGGACACAAGGGACAGTATCTGCCTCTCCAGCACATATATATTGCTGCATGTTCCCCTGAGAGCCCACTTGCCTGCACTACATGCTCCAGGACGACATCTGCCACTGCACTGCTGCTGTCTCTGCCCCTCTGGACCCTGCAATGGCACGTACTGTGGAGAGAGCCCCAGCCTTCAGCCTTGAAGAGAACCAGGCCCTGCTGGACAGCCTACTTCCACAGTACAGCAAGCTGTATGGGACACCAGGGGAGCAGGTGAGTGTTCTGTGCACTGCCTTTCTGAATGTGCATTTTGTCTGACTAGCAAGGCTGAGAGTCAGCACACCACTGGCTAGCAGGCTCACTGAGTAGTTGTCACCCCCCATAGTGTGTAGTGACTTGCACTGGACAGGTATGGTGCAGTGACAGTGCTTCTGAACAGGGTTTTACTCCCCATGCTATGATACCATGTAGTGACTTCTGGAAAACTGTCCATGGGCAGCCGTGCACTGCCTGGGTACACCATGTGCCCCTGTGATTGCGACATGTATATGCAACTGTGTCATGCACGGATATGTTGCATGTGTAGTAATGTCCTTATCACTTTGTCATCCTGACAGGCTTCTGCCCATCGGAAGCATGAGATCTGGAAGGACATCGTCCGGGCTGTCCGGTCCGTGGGGGTCTACAAGCGCCGGATCCGCAACTGCCAAAAGAGGTGGCAGGACCTTCGGGGCTGGACCCGGAGGATTGCACGGGTCCAGCTGAAGCTGTCGCCTCCTCGCAGGAGGGGCGGAACACGGACCCTGACCCCCACATGCTCAGGATCCTGGCGGTGGTCTTTCCAGACCTGGATGGGCAGCTGAAGGCCAGAGAGCAGCAAGGAGGGGGTGAGTCAAAGACTGCACTGTGTACTCTGTCTAACATGTTATGTGCCCTCCTCGGGCCAGGTTGAACTGCCACAGTACAGCAGTCATGTTGTCCAGGAGCCATGTCCCTCTATTGTGCACTGCCCACTCCTCATCTGATACCCAGGTGTGGCCCTTACATGCAGGGAATTCTGTCACTTAGGACTGTGTCCTTGCAGTTTGCTTGACTCAAGGTGGGAGACAGCATCTGTTTCCCTGACTCTGTGGTGGGCATCATGGGTGGGTCCATTGCTTACACAATGCCTGTATTCTGACATGTATTCAGCGTGTTACTTTGATCTGTGGTCAAATTGCTGAGCTGATCCACCACATGTGGCTGGGGTACCTGGCACACACCCATGCTGCGGGTGGGAACAATGTTTGGGCCCCAGGAGTATGTATATGACGTGTGTCACACATACTTAGCCAGCTGCCTACAGTCCAGGGCTCATCCCTCATTCATGTGGGGCTGGACAGTCATGCCTACTCCAGGCCATACAATACACTCTGTACTCCCACTCCCGTGTATCAGAGGACACATTGTGCACAGTGATTTGCCCCTCAGGTGTCTGCCTCTGTGTCAGTGTGCTGTGGATTAGTCGCCAGGACTGCTGTGGAGTTTCTTGGTAGGGGCTCAGCATGCCACTGGAGATGTGACCATAGGAGACGATACTTGTGTGACACATAGGTGTCTGATCAGCTGCCCATGCAGACTGGGGCATGTAAATGTGAAGTTCAGGCAGCTGTTCCCCATGCACAGCAGAGTGTGAGGGGCTCAGGTTCAGAGGGTAGTGTCACAGGTCTCCCATATGTCCAATAGGTATGACCTGGACAGATGAGGGTTAAGAGGATGTGTTGTGGGGGATGTACATGTGCACTTGTGCAGCTCCAGGACTTGCATTCCCCATGACCTACTATTGTGACACAGTGCAGAGTGTTGTTAGTCTGGCTGCAAAGTCATACATCACTGAGACAGTGATGTATGACTTTGCAGTCATGCCTCCGCCATGGCATGTGTCTACTGATTGGTGATCCTGCAGGGGAGTGACATGTGCTACATGCACACCATAGTGGCGCTGGCTATCAGGACATGGGTGCATCATGGTGTCTGTCGCTGGTATGCATCACATGCATTTCCTATTTGACTCTGGGCATCCCTTACATCCGTAAACCTGTACTGACTCAGTGGCAAGAGCTGTGATGTGTCCACACCGTGTTCTCTGCACTGTCCAACTACTGTGTACTTGGTGCATGTGTCAACACTGGGGTGTTGCAATCCAACAGACACCAGACAGATGGGTGCAAGGCCATGTGGGATGTGAGTGCCATGCTTGGCATCAGACTGACAATTGACTTCTCCTGTTCAATTAGTGCACTTTTAGCAATGTACAACTAATGATGCCAGGGCTTGCTCTGTGATGTGCTGTGCTCACAGTGGTGTGTGCGTTATGTGCAGGTGACTGATGTCTGTCTGTTTCCCCATTGTTTGCAGATACATCCACGGCCACGGAAGGGGACAGCTCCACGGACCAGGAGGAGCCGGAGAGCCAGACTGGGTCAGCAGCCGAGGAGTGGTCGGAGGGACCCAGTGGCACGGAGGGCGAGGGGAGCCACACCGAGGAGTCCTCAGCAGCATCCACCTCAGCTGAGGACCAGAGCAACTCGGAGGATGACTCCCTTGTGGAGGCGGGTGTCAGCAGCCACCACACCCCAGCTAGTGTTGCTGTCCCCGCCACCACCAGCACCACCACCGCCCTCCCATCGGCTCCCATTCCCCAGGTCCGTGGAGGCTCCCATGTCCGGGAGCGTGTCTCCTTTGGGCCAGGCACCGCACCCCCTGCCCCTGTGTCCCCTGCTGCCCTGAGTGAGGAGTCTGTGTACCTCCTTCGCCAGCTCCATGTAGGGCAGACAGCCATGCTGAGTGTCCTCCATGCGCACACCGCGCTGTTGACTCAGCTGGTGTCGTTCATGGAGGGCATCTCATCGGGCATGTCTGACCTACAGAGGGGCAATAGGTCCATGGACTCCTCCCTGACGGCAGCAGTGTCCCTCCTCAAACGGTCCCTCACCCCTCCTGCCTCTGCTCCATCCACACTCCCCAACACCTTACCCATCCCAGGCACACACACACTGGCACACACCAGCACACACACATCCAGCACACTGACACACACGCCAATGACAAAACGCACACGCAAGCACATTCAGGGGACTGAAGCCAGACTCACAGGGGATGGGGCCCTGGAACACACACACGCATCCACATGCACTGCGCAGTCCTCAGTTCCCTCTCCCTCCAAAGCACCCTCCCTTGCCTCACCTGCAACCCCAAAGTCACAGCAGCTCTTCCTCTGTGACCTCGGCCTCTTCCCCACCGATGAAGCTGCTCCAGCATCCCGGGGGAAGAGGAAGCCCACCCACACGGAGCAGAGTGCCCCTCGCCCCCGGACACCCTCCCCAGGCGCAGACGGACTGAGGCCCCCACCCGCAAGTCCCCCGGAGTGCTAAGAGCAAGACCCCGCCACCGCCCTGCAGCTCAGGCACAAGGTCTCCGTCCTCCATCCCTCAGGCCCCCACTGCACAGGTGCCCCCACCACACCCTGCCCCAGGTTCCCCCACCCACAGATATACCATCCCCAAGATGCTCCGGCCTTCTCCCCTGCCACTTGCTCTCCCAGCACCACACCCCCGCTGCGCTTGTCTGTGCCACTGATGTGGTGAGGGTGTCCCCCCTCTGTCCAACCCACCTTGCCTGTTCCCCATTCTCCTCCCCTGGAGGTAGGCACTGCAGTGGAGTCCACTACCGCCCTGTCTGACTTGGGCACTGCAGTGGCGGACCTGTCCACCCCATCTGCAGGGTCCACTGCAGTTGTGCCGGCACCCACGACATCTGTGTCATGCCCCCCAGTTGTGCCGGCACACACCATGTCAGACACCTCCACTGCAGTTGTCAGTGGCTCTCCAGCACCCACCACCCCTTCCCTGACTCCCCTGGTGAGCCCTGATCCTGTCCCTGCGGTGCCTGGCCTGCCCCCCGGTTGCCCCTCCTAGTGGATTGTCCCTGGTATTGTGCAGGCATGCGTAGGGTGACATCTGCCAGTGTCACCCTGTTTGAACTTTGACAATGGACTGGCCATTGGCCTTTGCTCTTTTTCAGGACTTCGTTTGGCCTCAACACATATGCTGAATAAAGCAACTTTCTTTTCTCTAGTGCTCATGCTTCAGATGTACATGTTGTTGGTGCAGCTAACCATGCCCTTGCTGCAGTGATGGTGATATCTGGTCTCATGATTATGAAGTGTTACTGTGCAGGAACCCATGTGGTCCAGGGGGAATGTGTCCTATCATGTGGTGTATCCATGTCATCAATAGCAGCATCTGAGGGTGTCATGTGTTCAGTATTTGGCAATGGGTTTCCTACTTACATTGGCAATTTCATATCTGTGGCTTCCACCCCTGCACATCTGTTGTGCCTGCCATCGTTGCATTTGTCTACTTCCCTGACCGTGTTGCCATCTCCAGTGGACATGCAGGTTTGGGCATCAATGGGGAGGGACTCATCCGTGTAGTCAGTGCAACATTGCTATACAAGTGTGTTGGATCTGTGCTGATGATTCCGTTGGCACATCCATGACCAGGCTGATGTGATGGGAGCCCTCATTTGGTGCTAATTGTTGATTGTGTGACCAAGTGCTCAGCTGACATGATGGGGCCCTACTGAGGCAACATATGGCACAGCTTTCCTCACACAGGAGTGGAGTCCCCTCATGGCAGTGTGTACACGTGTGACATTGCCTGCGCCCAAGGTGTGTGTTGTATGTGCATGTCTGTGTGTTCACTTCCATTCATCTGCGCATGCTGTGATCCCTAGTGTTGTACCTGTTTGTGATGCTTGCTGACTTGAGCTATGTTCCCCCAAAGTCTTCTCCCTGTGTTCTCTGTGATGTGGGTGCATGGCACATTACTGGTCATCAGGGTGTCACCCATAGGTGTGTTTGCTGTCAGGGCAGAGTTTGTGTGCTGACGCAGATGGGTCACAGTCAGGTTTCCCTTTGGCACTTGTTGTTTGCCCCTGTCATGTGATTTCCAGTTTGTGTTATCTTTCAGTGATTGTGACACGTTGTGTGTGTGACTGCTGGCACTCCTTAGGGTCCGGGCTGCAATGTTGGTTGTTGTCTATGTGTGTTCTTTGTGGGTGACCTTGGCTTCTTCATTGGTGTGTGACTGTGGCTGGGATCCCATTGGTCGGTGTGGTATTGCCGTCATGTCCATGTACAGCGTAGTGTGCAGTGTGTCAGACATTCAGGAGTCTTGTTGAGTGTCCATGTGTGATGTGTTTCTACACCTTGGTTCCCACCCACCACCCTGGAATAGTAATGGGTGCATGTGCAATGTCACCAGTGCATGTGTACTTCACTGCTGCACATTGTTGGAGGTCGAGGGGTGTGGTGTTGAGTGTGTGCAGATGAGAGTTGTTGCCCGGCTAGTCCCCTGCCTCCATGTTGGCCTTGGCTTACTGGCCATGCTGATTGATTTGTGCTTGTGTAGGTGTGATGGTAGTTAGTTGCTCAGGACACCTGACTGTGGTTCACAGTGTGAACGACATTTAGCTTTGTCATCACAGTGGTATTTTTCTTCAGCCCAGGGTCACCACATTGTGGGGGCCCTGGGGGTGGTGCTGTGGTGTGTCTGTGACTTGCTGTGTCAGTTGTTGTTCCTACGTGCCTGTGTGACATGTGTGTTTTGTGCTCCCTCTCACCTGTCAATGCCTGCTTGCCCACATAGGGGATTTGGATCCATGAGTTACCTTAGTGTGGCAGTGTATGCACATCTGTATGATTGGTATTCAGCTCTCCTCATGTGTTGTGTTGTTGCCTGGGGACACTGGCACCCCCACCCCTCACCTGCTGTGTATGATGACAGTGTTGGTCTGCCTGTTTGTGTTTGTGCATCTGCACCACTGCATTGGCATATCTTGGGTGTGCCATTGGCTGTATGTTGTTTGGTGTGTTTCCCCTGCTGTCCCTGGGACTCCTAGGTCATCGGTCAGCACAGTGATCATGGTTTGTGTGTCCCATTGCTGCCATGGTATGGTATCTGTTCACCTCACATCTGCTGTCTCCACAGGGTATCTGCATTTGTGTGCCCATTGGTGCAAATATGTGGTTCTGCATTCTGATGGTCACTTCTGTCATTGTGTCATTGATGACTGTTGACGGTCTCAGCCACCATGGGTGTTGTTTGTCTGCACATGGCCAAAGGAATGTTTCATTTGCACTGCAGTATTTGGCTCCCCCAATTTATGTTGCAATGGGACACATACACTACTTTGCCACAGATGAGTTTTTGGTTCTGTGACCAGGAATGATCCATGCAGTTTGGCAGTTGCAGCTCTTTCTTTGTCAACAATTACCTTTTGGTCACTGTGATGATGAGGGTGTAGACCCCATTGCCACAATGGTCAAAATGTGCTTCAGCTATGGACCCCACACTTGCCTTTTGGTCACTGTGATGATGGGGGTTTAGACCCCATTGCCACAATGGTCAAACTGTGCTTCAGCTATGGACCCCACACTTACCTTTTGGTCACTGTGATGATGGGGGTTTAGACCCCATTGCCACAATGGTCAAAATGTGCTTCAGCTATGGACCCCACACTTGCCTTTTGGTCACTGTGATGATGGGGGTTTAGGCCCCATTGCCACAATGGTCATGGGCTGCTTAGCATTAGTGGGTGCCACACACATATATGTGTGGCACATGTGCTAGGGGGTCACATTGTATGTTCAATGTCATGTTCGGTGTTGTAGGCATTTGACACAGCCTGCTCACACGCTTGTCATGGTGGTGGGGGATGTCTTAATCTTGCATTCCCTAGGTTGTGGTGTGCTTGTTGTGTCATGCATTGTCCATCCTATGAGTGGGGGTGGTAGTAGTGGTAGGCATCCAGCCCCCCTGGCTAAGGGTGGTAGTAGTGGTGGGCATCCTGCCCCCCTGGGTGAGGGTGGTAGTAGTGGTAGGCATCCTGCCCCCCTGGGTGAGGGTGGTAGTAGTGGTAGGCATCCTGCCCCCTGGCTGAGGGTGGTAGTAGTGGTAGGCATCCAGCCCCCTGGCTAAGGGTGGTAGTAGTGGTGGGCATCCTGCCCCCTGGGTGAGGGTGGTAGTAGTGGTGGGCATCCTGCCCCCCCTGGGTGAGGGTGGTAGTAGTGGTAGGCATCCTGCACCCCGGGTGGGGGTGGTAGTAGTGGTGGGCATCCTGCCCCCCGGGGTGAGGGTGGTAGTAGTGGTAGGCATCCTGCCCCCCTGGGTGGGGGTGGTAGTAGTGGTAGGCATCCAGCCCCCCCTGGCTAAGGGTGGTGGTAGGCATCCAGCCCGCCCTGGGTGAGGGTGGTAGTAGTGGTAGGCATCCAGCCCCCCTGGCTAAGGGTGGTAGTGGTGGTGGGCATCTGGCACCCCCTGGCTAAGGGTGGTAGTAGTGGTGGGCATCCTGCCCCCCTGGGTGAGGGTGGTAGTAGTGGTAGGCATCCTGCCCCCCTGGTTGAGGGTGGTAGTAGTGGTAGGCATCCAGCCCCCCTGGCTAAGGGTGGTGGTAGGCATCCAGCCCCCCTGGCTAAGGGTGGTAGTAGTGGTGGGCATCCTGCCCCCCTGGGTGAGGGTGGTAGTAGTGGTAGGCATCCTGCCCCCCTGGTTGAGGGTGGTAGTAGTGGTAGGCATCCTGCCCCCCTGGGTGAGGGTGGTAGTAGTGGTAGGCATCCTGCCCCCCTGGGTGGGGGTGGTAGTAGTGGTAGGCATCCAGCCCCCTGGCTAAGGGTGGTGGTAGGCATCCAGCCCCCTGGCTAAGGGTGGTAGTAGTGGTGGGCATCCTGCCCCCTGGCTAAGGGTGGTAGTAGTGGTGGGCATCCTGCCCCCTGGGTTAGGGTGGTAGTAGTGGTGGGCATCCTGCCCCCCTGGGTGAGGGTGGTAGTAGTGGTAGGCATCCTGCCCCCCTGGGTGGGGGTGGTAGTAGTGGTGGGCATCCTGCCCCCTGGGTGAGGGTGGTAGTAGTGGTAGGCATCCTGCCCCCTGGGTGGGGGTGGTAGTAGTGGTAGGCATCCAGCCCCCCTGGCTAAGGGTGGTGGTAGGCATCCAGCCCGCCCTGGGTGAGGGTGGTAGTAGTGGTAGGCATCCAGCCCCCCTGGCTAAGGGTGGTAGTGGTGGTGGGCATCCTGGCACCCCCTGGCTAAGGGTGGTAGTAGTGGTGGGCATCCTGCCCCCTGGGTGAGGGTGGTAGTAGTGGTAGGCATCCTGCCCCCCTGGCTGAGGATGGTAGTAGTGGTAGGCATCCAGCCCCCTGGCTAAGGGTGGTGTGTGTGCGCATCCAGCCCCCTGGCTAAGGGTGGT